>JANFAM010000005.1:11775833-13124166 GCA_024362665.1 Prunus padus | reverse complement strand
GAAGAGGTTGATACTAATGAGGAGGTAATATGAGATCTCATATTACAATGATCTTTTTTGTTTACTCGTTTTCTATCATATATAATTTATTCTCCTTGAAGTCATTGTAATACATTTATCATGTTTGTTGTGCAGGAATCCACCATTGAAATAGAGAATGTATCTTTGTTTTTTGACTAAGTTGTGGACATGGATTTATTTGTGCTTATTTTGATTAAGTTGTGTACTTATTTGTTTTTGTGAGATTGGAATAGACTTGATTGATGATGAAGGTTTCCACTTTTTTTTATAATTATATTAAATGTTGTTGATTAATTTTGTTAAAATGAATTGAGGTGATTTTGAGTATTTGAGTTGAATTTTATAATTATATTAAATGTGTTTAATGATAAATTAATGTGAGAATAAATATTTTTTAGAAGAAAATTCGGGATTCGGGACGGGGACGGGGATGGTCCTGACTGCACGGGGCGGATTCGAAACCTATTAAGCGGAGTGCAGGCGGGGATTCCTGAAACCTATTAAGCGGGGATGGGGTCGGGAACGGGGCGGGTTTGGGAATCGGGGACAGGGGATGGTATTGGCATACCGGACCAAACCCGCCCGTTGCCATCCCTAAGGTCAACGGTCAAATGCCAGATCATGAACTATTGCACTTGATCACAATACCTACAAGAAAGGGCACACCCAATTATGCATATATAACCATAAAATTTTCACTAGGTGGGGAAGCCCAACTTTTTGGACAATTGTCTGCGTCAAGAAGTGGAACATCTCCCTCTAATCTTACTCTCCATATCCATTCAAGCTCTTTTGTCCCACCAGTGCTGGCCTTAAGATATTTGCCTTCAGCAACAATCTATCAAATAATAAGAGAATATATGGTCGTAAGAAACCCTTGAGGCTCATCTGTGAATCCCTCTAAATAATCCTTGAGGCTGTCACCACCTATGTTGAGAAAGGAAAATATTAGAGGCACCAACTTTGGGCAAGACTAACTTGGGCACCAACTCTCTAATAGAGCGTGGGACCCGTTGCATTAGCGGGCTCCACCTCTATTAGAGAGTTGGTGCCAAGCCTAAAGTTGGTGCCTCTAGCACCACCCGTTGAGAAAATGCACAACCGACAAGCAAGTTGCGCTCTAGTCTAATCCTGCCATGTGGCAGTTTGGCATTAGATTTTATTTGCTCCCACATTGCCCTTTTTTCCTCTTCCCAGCCCATGTTGGTGGGTAGAGGAAAAAAATTAGAGCAACTTATATATTGCATAAAAACCAACCAGACTTATGTATTGCATAAAAAATAGAGCAACTTCTTCATGTTGTGCCACTAAACGGCCGATATGGGTCCACACCAAATTTGATTTATGTATTGTATTTTTTCGTAATTTTTTTACAACTTCATTTCATTCTCTTTTACAATTATGTATATACTAACAAGATTTATTATTTGTTAGAAAAAGTAGTCAATATTTTTATTTGAAGTACATTTAAATAGAAAATGACCAGATTATTGTTAGGGTTTTAAAAATTGAAACTTGAAAAACAAAATTATTATTTTATTTATAAAAAACATTAAATTTTAATATATATTATTAGAGAAAAGAAATAGAGTTTAAGTTAAGAAATAAATATAATAATATTATGTATTATTTTACTCTTAAACAAATATAATTTAATAAATGGGCTTTAAACGGGCCGGCCTGTTGGGCTTTAGGCCGTCACGGCCATATCAGGTCTTACTTAATCAGCCCATGCTTAGCCTTGCCCGGTCGTTTGACACCTCTAGTATAAATAAAGGCAACAACTCTTGTGATGTCAAGCAAATGTCTTCCTCTGACGGTATGTAATTCATATATAAGAAGCATCTCCAACCGATACGCCAATTCCAATGCAAGTTTTGACAAAAAAAAAGACAGCTTTTAAGCCTCCAACTGAGATGCCAAATCCTAATTTGGATTGACATCCTTCACTTTTCACAAAATCGACAACCCACAAGTTGAGATGTCTTTTATTATTTTATTATTATTTTAATCCTACCACTCATTCTCTCCTCATCAACGTATAGTTTTACCCTATTTAATATTTTACTCTTAAATATCGTTCGCTTTAAAAATAATAAAATAATATGTATATTCGACATATCTACGGTTGGATAAAAGTTTCACAATATGTCAGTTCATCAAATTTAAATTTGATGTTTAGAATTGACATCTCCTTTGGAGATGCTCTAAGTGGTATTCAAAGAATTCATAAATAAGCAAATGAAGAGGTGCATTTAGATTTTCATTCTCTTTCATTGTGAGATTAAATAAACAGTCATCATCTTTCCAAGGAAGCTGATTTTCAAGTTGCAAAAAGTCATTTCTAACTGTCGATAACACCCATGGTGTGTTGAAAATTGGATCGTCATTCCCGACCCCGGGAAAGTACTTTGCGGAAAAGTTCAACAATAAAGCAACCATCAACCACTATCATTTCTACAAATCTATCACTGCTGAGAACTTTCCGTCATAGCAACCACGACAAAATTGTTCCATACTTCTAATTTCTGTCACGAACTTCTCCAAACTGGCGTTCTCCACTACCATTTCTGACTCTCTTCCTCCTCTCTAAGTCGCTCAGTTAAAGTCGAGAAAGACTCAATTGTCCTCGTACACTTTGTTAGAAACACGAAGAACCCCAAATCGGTGGCCAATCTCTCTAGCTGCCGCTCTCCACTACTATCTCTCACTATGATTCTCTTCTCTAAGTCGCTCAGTTAGAGTCGAGAGAGACTCTTTCTCCCTTTGGTTCATTTCGTCCGAGAGCTTAACCGAACCACATCCAATTTCATCCAATTTTTCCAAGAATCGATACCAATTGTTGAGGGCTTTGGGTCATTCTAGGGTAAAGAAGTATGTATTTTGTTTTAATCTATCAAAGGAAGACAATTTTTTCGTTTTCCCCAATTTAGTTATTATTTGGGTTATTGATTTTTGGTATTTTTTTGAAATTAACTATAATTTGTTTTTTAATTTTTGCAGTTGTTTAGCTTCAATCTCTACTGCATCCACAAGGGTTTCAATTATTAGGGTTTAGGGTGTGATAATTGTTTCTCTATTTGAATTAGAGGTATCAAATGAACCGGGTCAGTCCAAGCACGGCCCACTTAAATAAGGCACTGCACGATACGTCTCATATCTTTGGGCCGACTGGGACGAGATAATTAGGCCAAATGGGCGGCCTGGT
Source organism: Prunus padus (assembly GCA_024362665.1). Classification (NCBI taxonomy): domain Eukaryota; kingdom Viridiplantae; phylum Streptophyta; class Magnoliopsida; order Rosales; family Rosaceae; genus Prunus; species Prunus padus. The sequence goes on along the minus strand of JANFAM010000005.1, from coordinate 13,120,937 downwards.
CCATTTAAAGCCCATTTATTAAATTACATTTATTTTAGAGAAAATTAATACATAATATTATTTCATTTATATCTTAAATTCAAGTCTATTTCCTTTCTCTAATAATATATATATTAAAATTTAATGTTTTCTTTATATATAAATAATGATTTTATTTCTCAAGTTTCAATTTTTAAAATCCAAACAATACTCTAGTCATTTTCTATTTAAATATACTTTAAATAAAGTTGTTGGCCTCTTTTTTCAACAAATAATAAGTCTTGTTTGTATATACATAATTGTAAAAAATATTAAAATGAAGTTGTAAAAAAATTTACAAAACAAAATGCAATACATAAGTCAAATTTGGCTTGGGCCCATCTCGGCCAGTTTAGTGGCCTGGCCCGAGCCGCGATTGATGATTTTCATAAATGAATGGGCTCGGCACGACCCTTTTATTAAATGGGCCGACCCTAAACTGGTCGGGCCAGCCCAGCATGGCCCGTTTGACACCTCTAGTTTGAATGCTTAGGGGTTCGATTATAAGCCTCAAAATTGTTTCAATATTGGCTTGATTGAGTGCATATGATTTGTTTAATTGAATATGTATCTGTTTATTTGATTGAGGGGCTTGATATGTTTAAATGCATGTGTATGAATTTGTATGATTTTTTTTTCAACATGTATGAATCTGTTTATCTCTTGTTGTTTTGTTCATACCAGGAAATTGTACTACTTAAAGAATTATTTGGTATCTTCATTTTATGGCCTTCTTCACCTACATTGTTGTAAGTTTTAGTTGGTGCACTAACACTACAAGAAAAACTATCTTAGTTGACACTAGATTGTTGACGTTTTTGTATTAAGTATCACCTATTGTACTAAGCTTTAATGTTTTTAAAAAAATGTTAAGTATAGGTAGCATATTGATGATGCTTTTATATAATGCATCACCTTTTGTGTTTTAGCTTTGACATGTATAAAAAGACGTCAAGTAAGTGTAGCTTATAAATGACGTTTATTAAATGGTATCAGATATAACCGTATGTAACCTGACGTTTTTAGAAAACCATCAGGGAAACTGACGCGGTGGTATATGGAATCTCTCCATGCACTGGCGGATCTACAGAGGCGCAAGGAGGTGCAGCCGCACCTCCCCTCGCCGGAAAATCACTTAGAGAAGCTGGAATATGCCCCTCTGCTACTGCCCACCAGCTGTTCGATTATTTGCTCCAAAGAAGCTCCAGGCAGCAGCTCCTTTGCGCAGGAAGAAGCGCGCATGGCTGCTTAGCTTCTGTTTTTTTAAGTGATATGTCCAAAACGCATAGTTTTGGTCCAATGAAACAAAAAAAAAAGAAGTAATAATAATAAAATAAAAAGAAAGGGCCAACAGATACACAAATAAACCCTATCATCCCCAACTCTTAACCCTACTCCTTCACACCTGAACCACCACTACCCACACCGGCCAACTCCCCAACCACATTCCTTTTTTCTCAATCCTCCTTTGCCTCCATCCATTAGCTTTTCTCTTTGTGTTTTTTTCATTATCATTGACTATCTCCCACTCTCTCAAATTGGTACAAGTAAATTCCATTACATTCATTGATTCATTTGGTAGAAACCCATTTTTTTTAGAGGCAAAAGAAGCGTTGTGAAGTGGGCATAAGCCATGGCAGCTCCTAAACCAGAAGAGATAAGTCATCCACCAATGGACCAACCCTCCACAATTTGTTTGGAAAATTAATTTCTCTCAAATTTCAAAGTAAGTTCTCTTTATGCTTTAATTAATTAAGATGGATTGTTGGGTTTTGGTTAATTGATTGTGTTTTTGTTTTGGTTATTTTGTATAGATTTTTTCAATTTATTTATTTGTGTATATTTTTAGTTTTTAATTAATTAATAAAGATTGTTGTGGTTTGATTCAATGATTAATATGGTGAATTGGTTAATATTTCAATGTGTTGTTTATTTGTATATAATTAACATGGTGAATTGGTTAATATGATTAATATGGTGATTTTAGCTTTTTAAATATCATTTAAATTATCAGGTATTTAGTTGTTCTTTTTTGTTAAGCTTTTAGTTTTTGAAATATTGCCCCTTCCTTAAAAAAATTCTGGGTCCGCCGTTGTCTCCATGTGCATCACTTTATCCTAGTCTCTCTCACTCCTAGATCAGATATGCTGCTAGACCATTGTTTTTCTTCATTCTTTTTAGTTCTTCCTTTTACCGTCTCTTCCTTTCGCCTCTTTCCTGTTCTCCCATATCTAGATCTGATGCTGCGCAGCCACTATCTTTCATCTCTAACTGATGAGAACTCCGTTTGATTCAAAATCAAAGGTTTTTTTTTCTTCAGTACCCATCCTTTTTATGTTTCTCAATCAATAAATCTTTGATGAATTTAATCTAATAACACAACTTTTGCTTTGGTTTGTTTTTTTTTTTGGTCATACTTTGGTTTGGTTTCGTTTGGAAGTTTAAGCCAAATTTCGTAATCTTGAATTTGCAAGATTTGCTTGTACGGACCTATTCATGGTGGTAGAGCAAAGCTTTCCCTTTTATGGTATCTAATCTCCTTCTCGATCTCTTTTTCTTTTCCGTTTCCTCTATTTTGTACATAGCCACTGCTTTTGTTTATGCTTGACTTGCTTGACAATGGTTGCTTTCATCAATTTCATTCATATTATCACCCTCTCTTTCATGCTTACCAGCCCGAGTTTACGTAGTGAGTTCTAAATTTTCAAGCTCTTGATTTTAAATGTTCATTTCAATCACTCACAGAGAAGCATTGGTGATGGAGCTTCTGGAATGTGGCTATTCTTGTCTTACTTCTTAATTACCTGTAGTATAACTTTTTCATTTAGGGGAAATTTTTATCATAGTGCGTTTATTGTTTATTGTATGTTGAATTTTGGGATATGCATAACTAACAAACTTATTAGCATTAAGTAATATAGAGGCATGGAATGACAGTCATTTTTGTACCTTCATATTTGTGCTATATCACATCTTTTTGGCTAAAAGACATATTCCTCTGTCAAAAAAATCAATTCACCTAACTACTTTTTAATTTTATTTTAACGGTTTCTCATGTAGTTACTCTCTTCAAAATGTTGATATTTCTTTTATAGCGATTTTTCTTAAAATAATTGAATTAAAGTTGAGTTTCTTGCATATGGGAAGCTTTTAAATATTATAATTGTGTTACATATGCTATTGGGTTGGAATAGTTGGTTTTCCTTTGTGTATATGTTGTTGTTTATGCGTATTAAGTAGGCTTTAATGATTGTTTATGCGTGTTTATGCATATTATGCTGTCTTTTATGTTTTTTTCTTCTTTTTTTTATGCATTTGTGGGGTGAAGAATGATTAGAACATGTTATAATTACATATATGACAGATTATACAGGATTTTCAATGTTATAACATAAAAATAATGGAAACATATCTTTCTTGCTGGTGATATCTACTAGTAGCATTCTCTTCTTGTTTCTTCCATATCTTTTTTGCTATCTTTGTTCTTGACTCCCCTGTTTTAGTATGTGGATCAATATGAATACTTAAGTTGAGTTTTTAGCATATAGTAGAAACCTCAGCTAAGAACATTCTTTGTTGTTCTACATTCATTCCCATAATTCTTCTTATGTCTTTAATAAATTTTCTCTTATTTTATAGTCATATTGTATCAATCCGCTTATTATTGTCTGTCATCATGTAAAACAAACAAATGCTATTAAGCACTTTACTCGTATTACTCGACTGTTTTGACTTTCTTGAGTGTTGCTTAGATTAGGGGACTAATCTCTCTCCAACACGCACACCTACATATATTGATGTAATGAGTTTATTGTGTCTTGGAACCATTTCTTAACTATGTATTTCTTTTGGTGTTCATACTTTAGTTTGTAAGGTGCTTGTGTCCAATTTAATGTAATTGGTTAATTTCTTTTTCTATTGTGCTCTAATATTTGTTTCTTGATATGTTAACCATTTTGTTCTTATACCACTTCTCCTTTCTGCTATAACTCCTTAATATCCAAAATTCATGTTCTAGCACTTACAGTAGTATCCTTTGTTGTGGCTGCAATAACTGATCTGCAATTCTATCTCAGGTTCTAACACTTACACTAATATGAAATTCTGGTTCTGCAAATGTAGGAATAATATAGGTAATGGAATTTGAGATATTGGCATGACATTTGTTAAAGCCTAATTAATGTTTCATTTTAATTATTCTTCTACAGACAGTTGGAAGGAAAGCATTGAGATGGGATGACTAAAGCATTGAAGATGGCATTTCATCTCATTGGATCATCCCGAAGAGTAGGTTGAAGAGTAATAGAGATTTTCTTGTAGTTACATATTATTTAATAGATACCTTTGTTCATTTCATTATGATTTGTTTGTAGTGTAATTTTTAATGTGTTTTTAATGTATAACATTTATTGTATATTAAACTAGTCTATCTAATTATATTATAGTGGATGTAATTTTTTTTTAATATTACCCTTTTGTTTCTTGACGGCTAAAATCCATCAAGAAAAGAGCTGATAAGTGTCAACAAAAAGGTACGTTGACAATTTAAAAGCATCAAGGTTGACTATAAATTGACGGTTTAAACTGAAACGTGACACTTTAAGCCGTCAAAAGAATCATTTCCTTGACAGATAAAAACGTCAAGGATAAAAAACGTCAAGGAAGTGGATACCCTTTCCTGACACTAGCATTCCTGACGCTTTTTGAGCTGTCAGCTAATGGCTATAGTGACACTTTTTAGCTATCAACAAAGGGTGTTTTTCTTGTAGTGTAAGTTTTCAAATGTTTGGTATAATAGAAGTTTTTTTTACTGCTTTTATCACCTAAATTTGGTCGGTATATGCATTTGTATAGTACAAGCTAGGAAGGTGAGAATTGTTGAATGTACGGGGGAGTGGCCTTTGGTTGTATTCTTAATATAGTCTTTCATATTCTATTTCATAAATGTCCTTTGTTTTCAATATAATAGTGTGGGAGTGGCCTTTGATATGCATGTTACTATATTTTGTGAGTGTTTAGGGTTTGATATCCATGTTATGAAAATAGAGTTTAGGGTATGAGTTTATTGTCTTATACTTATGAACGCTTTTAATTTAGTTTAAGCGTCTTGAATCTGTTTTTTAATGTAGGAACATGCTTTTCATTGAGTTTAACTGTTATGAATCTTATTTTTTGGCATAAGAACATGCTTTTAATTGAATTTAAGTGCCTTGTGCGACTGCCTTCAATCTTTTTACATGAATCCGCTTAATTGATTGCATTTTTTGAATGCCTTTAATTTGCCTTAAATGCATAGCAACCTGTTTCTAACGAGGCTCAAATGTCCGCCAATAATAATATTGTATCTTCAAGTGATGTTGTTGTACCTTCTACAACATCATCACCATTACAACCAACATTACAATCTAGTCTTGGGAAGAGGAAACCTACTAGGAAGGAGAGTGGGAACACTTTGAAAAGTATGGTGTGGTATTGGAGGTGAAAAATGCATAAGGGACTATAAGAAAAGAGGTTGAGAAAAGGAAAGTGCAAGTGTTGTAGTAGTACTTATGCTAGTGATACCAAGTTCAATGAGATTAGCAACATGCGAAAGGTTATAAACAAACAATGTTTGCATTACCCCTATAGATACAAGGATAAGAATATAAAAACACTCACATTTGATCCATCTAAGAGTAATGTACTTGTTGTTAGGAGTTTTAACAAAGATGATTGTCTAGATGCTTGTATTAGGATGATTGTTCCAGATGAGCAACCTTTTAGCTTTGTTGAGGAAAAAGGGTTTATGGAATGTTGTACTGTTGATTGCCCACAATTTCACTCACCTTCTCGTAGAACTCTTAGAAGAAGATTTCTAAAAATGTATACAAAAATGAAGGAGAAGTTGAAACGTGATATTCATTCATATAGGATATGCCTTAGAACCGATACTTGGGCCTCAGTTCAAAATGTGAATTAGATGGTGTTAATTGCCCACTTTATTGGTCCCAACTATAAAATGCACCAAAGAGTCCTAAATTTCGTTTAATTGATAGTCATAAGTGGGAGAACATTGGGAAATTGCTTCAAAGTTGTTTGATTAATTAGGGTTACAAGAAGATACTCATAATTACCGTGGATAATGCAGCTGCCAATACTAAGGTAATTGAAGATATTAGAAAGCTCTATTTGTGGAAATTCGTAATGTAGTGAAGTATGTAAGGTGAGGACCTTCTCGATTGAGTTACTTCAAAAAGTGTGCTGAAAAAGACAAAATATAGTGCAAACCGGTGATGGTGGAAGTGCCTACTAGGTGGAACTCCACTTATTTGATGCTTGAAGCAACATTGAAATTTTGAAAAGCTTTTGATAGGATGGGAGATGATCTCGATTCTTCTTACTTAATGTACTTTAAGGAAAAAGAAGAGGAAGAAGAACTAGAGGATGAGGGAAATAAAGAAATGAAAGGAAATACGAAAAGGAAGGGCAAGGCTAAGACTAATAAGAGGGTGGGGTCACCTTGTGACAAAGATTGGGACAAAGGCGTGACATTTGTGATATTTTTGAAGACCTTCTATGATGTTACCTTGAAAATTTTATAGTTTTTTAGTTAAATACCCTGTTCTACACCTATTCCTATTACAAAACCCTATACCTTTTAATCTTTATAAACATACCCAAAATAAACCCAAAAATTGACAGGTGTCGGTTTTTTGAATTCAACATCTATGTTGGATTATGGTTTTGCCCTTTTGCCCAAAATAAACCCAAGCAAACACACCTCAAAAAAGGTCCCGTTTTCAGCTTCAATTTTCTTCTCCAGCTATCTTTAACCGTCTCTGGCCATTTTGCAGCACCAACGACCATCCCCAACCGCGGCTCTAATTTTCATTGCTCTTTGGATCTCTCACTCGCTTTCTCACAGATCTTACAGCTATCTCCAGATCTCGAGCTCAATCTCTCCAATCTCAATCCAGATCCTACTACCTCTAAACTCCTCAACGGACCATTCGAGGTTGCCTCCTCATCTCTCTTTCTTCATCCCCCCATTATTATAACAACAAACTTCCCTCTCTCACATTTGATTTCTCCCTCTTCAGATCTCTCTCTCTCCCTACCTTCTCTCTCACCATTCCCAGATCAAATTACGTCGTTCAATCCAAGCCTGTCAATCTCCGCTTCTGTGTCCTCAAAAGAGAGGCCTTGGGCTTCTCGTCTCTCAGCCACTCCTATTCGCACCGAGTCCCAGTCTCTGCTCCTTTGCGCTCTGCAACCGTCTCGGCCTTGGCCTCGTCATCGGCTAATGGAAGCCTCCCAAGTCCTTCGACTACAACTTGCTCATCATCGGAGCCGGTGTCCGTGGCCACGGTGCTGCTCTCCATGCCGTCGAGAAAGTATAGACATTGCACACTTACACTCCTTTAGAATTTTATGAGTAATTGCAGCTCTGAGCTTTGGATTTAGCTCAATTTTGACTTTATTGGTTGATGCTCTGAGCTTTGAATTATCGTGGAATTTCGATTATGAATCCAAATATAGATTTTTTACTTCTACAATTTGGATATGAAACTGAGAGGCAACTCTTGATAAGACTCAGCCTCAGAGACCCCAGAGATCTGAAACATTGTGGTTATGATTCTGTTACGCATTCGTTATGTGTGTTCTTACATTAATCAAATGATGATTTGCATTTAGTCATAACTTGTATAATTAGTCGAAGAAAGTTGTCAAATTGAACTACTGATTGATGCCATTTGTGTCTTTAATGTATGCATTCGTATTTCATGAATCAGTTTCACTTTAATGTATCAGGATGTTGCGGTAGGGAACGAATCTCCGCCTGATGATGAGTCATGTGACTTGGTTGTAGGCATGCTGTTTCAAACGGACCATATTGACGTTGCCTTGAAATATATAGATTTGACTTTAAAATCTGGTTATATGTTGTCAATGGTGGTGTTTAGAGATTGTGTACAAGGCTGTGCCAATAAGGGAAAGCTAGATATCTTGGTTTCAATAATTGACAAGTGCAAGGTATATGATTCAAACCTAAGATATTTGGACTCAGGAGGCAAAATTTCTGCTTAATGTTCACTCATGTAAGTTTGTTACTTTTGATGTTATTAGTCAATGGATCAAAACAAAGCTCTTTGTCCGCCTTGGAACATGTGCAACTATATTGCAGAAGTTGCTTTGCAAGTCGATAACAGCAAGTTAGCATTTCATGCCCTGGAGTTTATGGCCAAATGGATTGCCACGAGTGAGCAAGCAAGACCTGCTGTTTTTCTTTCTGTAGATGAGAAAATACACAAAAAGGATAGAGTTTGACTGCTTTGTTGTTGCGCTTATCTGTATAGACGAAGTTTAAGATTTATTTTTTGTGTCCTTTTAATTTGTTGACAGAGGATCACATGTTTCAATAGTGTTGCTTTCGGTTCAGTTTTGAGCCTTACAATGTAACTCTCTTGCTTCACCAGCTTGTCGAAAGCGCAGATGAGTGTATGGTTTTGGATAATAAGGCTCTCTATGACATTTGCTTCCGAACATTGAAGCTCACCACTCCCAGCTGTGAGTTTCTTCTTCTTTGCTTTTTTTGCCCTGTTGAAGTATGAATATGGATTTCTTAGTTCAATTTAGAAAATCTATGTTATTCTTTTATTGGCTCACCACTTCCAGTAAGTGGTATGAACAGTTGTTATACTGTTCATACACTGCAACTGAGTTGATTTCTATGACATAGTATTAACAGTGTACTTTTATGACATAGTATTAACAAATCATGCTCTATATTTTGCTCTATATATAGTTGTGCACTTGAAGTTTATGATATGCGGAATGTGATTTTTACTAGGAAGATAGTTTTATGGCATAGTATTAACAATTTACTTTTTTCTTTTTCTTGTAGAGGTGTTTCCTTTTGCCGTTGTGATTGTATCTAGTGAAATTGTGGACAATTGGAAGTGGTTTCTGCAAAGGATATCAGATGTCTTGCCGGGCTTAACAATGTTTTTTTTGTATGAAATGGTATTAATAATGTTTTTTTGTATGAACTGGTATTAACTGTAACAACCCGATCCTAATTTAAGATTAAAATAGTAAAATATTAAAGGAAATGACGATTATACCCCGATTAATTTATTGGATTTAAAATTTGACTTTAAGTTCGGGAAAGAATTTGGTGGAACGGAGTGCACCGTTGCGTCCGGCTCGTCGAAATGAGTCCGTGGACGTGCGGAACACCCGATTCTGAGCCCGAACGAACGTTTAAAGGTTTAAAAATCCTAGGGGTAATTTGGTAATTTTCAAAAAGGGGTAAAAATTAGAAATCACGCTAGCCAATTGGCCAGCACGTGCCAAACCCCCCAGCCCGTCTTCAACCTCGCGACGCCCTCCTCTCTCCCTCCATTTTCGCAACAGAGCTGGCCGGCTCTATTTCCGACCAAATCAACAGCCCAGATCACCATCGAAGCTTCCCCTCACCTCCCTCAACTCATCCCTCCCCTTTATTTTGCCGGAAACCACCTTGAACCGTCTCTGCGAGCACGAAAACCAGTCGGGGTTTCTCTCTCTCGAACCCTATGATCCGGCCACCAATTCGATCGATTTGGGTGAGTTTCCTCTTTTAATTCATGAGTCCTAACTGTTTTAAACTGGGTTTTGATCGATTTGAGGTTTTGGAACCGAATTGAGGAGTTAGGGTTTGAGATCAGAAATTTTAGTTTTCCGGCGTGATTCCAGCCGGTTCTTGGCCGGTTCTCACTGCCAAAACACGCCCCTCCACCCACTGAACACATAGCTATAAGCCTTGCCCCGAAATTCCAAGATTTTCCTTTGCCGGAAAATTTACTTAAGCCACCCAACCTAGCCGCACGTGTGGTGGCGCGTGGGCCAGGTGGTGGCGGCCCTTTTTCGTGCCAAAACTCCTCATATCCTCCCGAGCGGGTGGGTATGCTCGGATAATTTTTCGGAGAACGTTTGAGCGTAAAACCAATGTTTACCGGTTAGATTTAACTAGGGTTAACTCGGGTTCGTTGAGTTTAAACCGTCGGATCGTAACAAAATCGGAGGATAGGTAATTAGGAATCTTAGAACCCTATAGGAACTTACGGATCGTTCATCGGTGGTCGAAAACCCTACGAACGATCGAGTCGAACCCAATTAACTATTTAATCGGATATGCAATTCCCGGAATTATAAAAGCAAGCTATTGGTTAAAAATCAAGCCTAGAGGGCTTAGGGACTTTTCTTACCAAGTTTGAACACTTTTAGGCCCGGGGGTCGGGATTTTTATTAAATTATCATGCCGAGCTATGGTTAATTAATAAATGGGTTCGTTTTGCAAATAGGTACTCAAGCTTCGGCGGATTTGCAGGAAGGCCCTTCTAAGGGTCAGGCAAGCTCGGATCAACAGTGAGTGGACTTTTATTTTATAAATGAATTCTGGCATGAAAGGTTTTCTTTAATGCTTTTATGGGGTTATCTGTTTCCGAGTATTATTTATGAATTGCATATTGGTATTTAATTGAATTTATTGAATAATTCTTTATGATTTAACTTCCGAGCCTAAGATTGAATTTTAGAATGAATTTCATGATTATGAGTTATGGATTTTAGATTGGCTCGAGGAAAACTTATACTTTAATTATTTGATTACGAAAGGTTTAAAACCACTCTAGGTACCCTATTGTTGCTATTTCGGAAAGTTTATGTTGCCTACGGATTAAATGTTGATATTGGTGATTACCCGGTCTCACGGATCTATTGCTGCCTTCGGGTTTAAGTCTGCGCGCATGACTCACGCCCCACGAGTCTCGGGACGCCCGGGACCGTGCGGAGCGAGGACGCCGACTCGGTAAACTTTGTGTTTTCGAGTCTAAGCGAGGACGCGGCTTCGGTAAACTTTGTGTTTTCCGAGTCTTGCGAGACGCGGTTTGGTTGACTTTGTGTCTCCAAGTCTAGCAAGGAAATGGAATTGATGGGATGTAAAAGGGTACACCTAGGTGGATTTTAGAAAGTTTGATTTAAGAATATTTCTTTTTGTGGATAAGAATTTCTGCTTTGATGAACTTTATAAATATGTTTATATATGCATACCTTGTTTTATCGTTCGTTTATGGAATTGCTTTCTAATGTTTTAATAGTGGGGCTAACATGTTGTTTTTCAATTTTCTAAGCTTTCTTTTTGGTCCACTCACTTTTTCAATGTTTTACGCCCCAGTGTAGATCGTAGTGAGCACCACCACCGGCCCGTCATCACCACCACCGCATTCCCACAACTTGTGTAGGGTCTATGACCCGAAGAACCTTGTATTTAAGTACTTTAGTAGCTCTGAAATTGCCCAACTATTTGTGAGGTCTGAGACCGTTCATTTCATCTCTGTTGGTGTGTGAACCTTAACTTGTGCTTGCTGGACGTTTGGGAGTTTAAATTTGCGTTTTATTGCAGGTGAAAATTTGGGAATTGAGCCAATTACAGGGGAGACTCTGCCGAATTTTCGGCAGAAGTCAAACCTTAAAAACTTGGTTTTTTCTTGATTTCTTTCACCAAAGGGCAAAATGGTCAAGTGTGTCCGATACCCGACAGATGTCGAACACGGACAGGGCTTGACCCGGATTCCAAAGCGGAATTAGGGTCGGGTCCTGTCATTAACAATGTTTTTTTTGTATGAAATTGTATTAACAATATTTTTTTTAATGAAATGGTATTAACAATGTTTTTCGTATGAAATGGTATTAACAATGTTTTTCGTATGAAATGGTATTAACAATGTTTTTCGTATGAAATAATATTAACAATGGTTTTTGTATGAAATGGTATTAACAATGTTAACAATGGTTTTCGTATGAAATGGTATTAACAATGTTTTTACATATGAGATGATATTAACAATGTTTTTTTCGTATGAGATGGTATTAACAATGTTTTTCGTTTGAAATGGTATTAACAATGTTTTTCCTATGAAATTATATTAACAATATTTTCCGTATGAAATGGTATTAACAAATAACAATATTTTTCATATGACATGGTATTAACAATGTACTTTTATGACATGATTTGTAAAGTTTTAGTGGAGAAGAAGGGTGTGGGGACATGCCCTTGATTTTCAATTTTTTTTTTACTTAAGTTTGGGTTTTAAAAAAAATATGGGATGGGCTTGTTTTTGGTTTTTTTTTTTTGTGTTTTTTGTATTGGACTTCTTTTAAGTTAGTTAGTGACAGTAATGTAATTAATAGGAAATTCAACACTCATTTTGTATGTAGTAAATGGTTTTTGGGTATGTTTCTAAAGTGCATTCCATGTAGGGTTTTATTTATTTATTTTTATTTTATTTTATTTTATTTTTATAGTTTCAATCCCTATTTTGGGTATATTACTAAAGCTCCCAAAATTTTAGCTTCTTTGCATCCAACATCACATACAAGCTTCCATGACTTGATTTGCCATAGATGGAGAGATTCAGGACTTATATAGATAGGATGTTACAACTCCTATTGAAGTAAGGGCAACCATGGACAGAATTTTAAATGATATGGCATCATCGGTGAAGAAGAAATATGATAAATATTGGGGTGAACTTTATAAAGTGAACCCATTTTTTATGATAGAAGTTGTGATTGATCCCCTGGTTCAAGCTTTACAATTTAAAGCACATCTTTGAGGAAATATTTGTAGATGATTTTGAAGACCCGTATATTTAAAATATATTATTTGGGGATGAAATATTTTACTATTATTTAGTTTATAAATTAGATTTATTTTTTAAAAGTATATATATAAAAGAAATTCATGCTTTAGTATGCCCTCTAGTTAAAGTTGACTTGGAAAGCTAGAGTTTTATATTTCTAAAGTTATCTACACATTTATTAAGGTGCTTATAAGCACAATAGCAACATGCAAGTGTCAAAATGAGTAGATAAATGCTAAAGATATTTAAGCTTGAAGTGGATTTCCTTAGCAAGAGGTGTTTGATTGATATTATTTCTCACCCAATCAATAGCATGAGGTGTGATTCAAGTGTTTGTAGCTGGAGGTGGCACCACTATTCTTCCTATCCTTATAGATAGGTGTCATTACCTCAAGTTGTTATTTTCTCCATGCAAATTTCGTAGCTGTATATCTTATCTTTAAAGTACTTGAAAATATTGGTGTTTGGCTTCTGTGGTATTACTATAGAAATTGGTTGAGGGATTATCTTGTCATTTCTTCTAGGGATTCCATTATCGAGGTGAGTGGTTTATGTAATGTGTTCAAAAAATTCTTATTTTGTGATAAATATGAAAACTCTGAATTCTCATAGATTTGTTCTATTTTCAAATATCTCTCTATTTCAAGTCAAGCATGTCTAATTTGGTACAATCTTTAACATGATATATATGAGGAATGCTAATCAAACTCACTTTAGGAGAGTCTGAAATAAGAATCACTCTATTTTCGCTCCATGTGGCTAGTATGAACTCAAAATTCAAGGTTCTTCTTAGAGCTAGTAAAAATCATTGATATTTCCCTTTGCTAATAAATGTAAATTGTTATTTACAACAAGCGGTGTTGTTTTCCGAAAATACCTTGTATTCTCAAAACCATCCATAACCAACTATTTGGACCAAAGCATTGTAGTGAAACCACATATATTTCTTCTTCTTTTTTTGTCGAAACAAGAAAGGTGCATCTTGAAATCCAAATGAAATCAAATCATTTCACATGCATTACCTTTGTTATTGCACGCATTAGAAAAAAGAATCATTTCACATGCATTACCTTTGTCTCTTTTTTTTTTAAGTTTCTTTGAATGCTTAAGCTAACAATGTTAATTTCCCTCCCTAGTATGATGTGTTGATGGATTGGTAGCTCAATGATGGATTTGTTGCATTTGATGCAGGTTGATGGATGGATATGTTGTTGGTGATTTTTTTTTGCTGTGTTTTGGACCTTGTTGTGTTTTGTACGTTTTGGACCTTGCTGTGATGTGTTTCATTTGTTTAAACTTTAAATTGTAGCTCCTTTATGGGTTGTAATTATTAGGTGCTTTATGTGTATTTTTTGTAATGATTTGTAAGAACTATAATGATTTTATGTTCTATTTCCTTAGCAACTGATCTGTTGGATGATGATTGTGGTTGATTTAGTTTAGAAACTTAAAATGTTTATTTATACTTGAATTTACATTTTTGGGCTTCTATACATACTCAAAAACGAAATGGGCTTTATGATATTTGAATTGTGATTGATTTAGTTTAGAAACTTCGAATGTTGGATTATACTTGAATTTTGGCTTTTATACATACTCTAAAACAAAATGGGCTTTATCGCTTGTTTGATTTATGAACAACTGAAATTGGGCTCAAGCTCAAACCGATCAAACCTGCAAAACCGAATCGAATCCTGTTCAGGTCGGCCCATCTATGTTTTCAGTCGAAATTTCCCCTAATCAATCCGAATCGCGGATAGATGACTTCATTAGTTTGGTCTCTATTTCAGGCCTTAAGCCGGATCAAATAAAAATGTGCCCAAGCATGCATTTTCGAAATCTTGTTTGAGTCTCCCATTTTCTTGGTAAGTTTTCCATATTGCACTTGTTGTCTATTGTTACTCTACTGTCTCAAACTTCTTTGTGGGTTGCTCACATGTTTTGGTAAATATGGAACAGACTAGAGAGTAAAAATGTAGAAACCAAGAAGAAATAAAGAAAATAAATCACTGTGCTATCTTGTGGTTGATTAGTAAACAAAGTTCCTCAAAAGCCAGACATTTACCTATGAAAATTACGCCTCTCTAACCCATATGGTATGTTGTCCATTAATTTTGGTATAATTGCAAACACTTTGTTCCTTTGTTTTAATAATAATTTTAACTGTACTTTTCTATCCATTCTTATTGTTTTTCTGTTTTTCTGCATACACAATAAATGGAATTCGAATGTACGATACATACATAATTGATAGGGAAACTTATCCAGCTAACTAGCTATACGGAGGCTGACATGTATATTAGGGTAGGAATTCCAGATGGAGCTTTAGTTCTCTCACAAGCTCATTTGGAATTTATCAGGTTCCTACTCCATCCGTTGTTTGATCTAGTGTTTAATGTCTTGATTCTTCACCTCATAAAGTTAAATCTGAACTCATATCTATTAATTAGTTGAATGTTAGCAGTTGGCCTCAAGAGAGGCATGTCGTTAGGCTTTTTGGACTTCTTTTACCATCATTCCATAGTTAGGAATGAACCAGAGTATTTTTATCTAATCCCCCAGCCTAGTTGCAAATTCTTTGGCTACAAGCCATCTTGAGCAAAAGATTGGCAGACCCAACCTTTGATCATTACTAGGAATTGGACAGCTCTGTAGGTATCTTGTATTCTATTCCCTCACATTCAGACCTAAACCTGGTATTCCTAATTATGACTACCCTTATGATATTGCCTATAATATGATTTTTGCAGAAGTGGCTTATTGAGTGGTTCCTTCATTTTGTAGCGCACAACCCAACTTTATCGCAGACTGTCTTTGCTCATGCGCGGATCTAGTGGCTAAACCGCAATCTAGGGGGTCAAAACTAGGATGTTCAGTATTTCATCGATCTTGGTAGACTCTTTCAGATTTCTCAAGATCGAGATAGTATTATTTACTCTTCTTATCTTGAGGTTGATCTTAATGCGAATTTACATGAGATAGACTCAATAGGCTACATAGTTAGTTTCAAACGAGCTCTCTGATTTGAGTAGGATTCACGGGATTGTATTCAAAAGAGTTATGCAGAGAGACAACCTATAAAGGAAGAGGATAGTGTAGATTAGCCTATACACGAATCCGAGTTATCAAACATGTCAGGTCCACTCCCTAACCCGTTGAAGCGCGCTTCTCGACCGGGTCCAGGGCAAAGGCCATTTGTTACCCAACCGATCAAAAGGCCTAGGCATGTCTTAAATGCCGAGTTAAGTTCGGATCATATAGGTGCATCCTGTTATTCTTGAATAAGTATATATGAACTTAACACATACACACCTTGATCAGACATGACGTGCGCTAGAAGTTTTGTGATTGACTAAATTTTGCTGCTGGTCGGCAGACGTTCGGCAGGCTGTCAGCAGCTAGCTGGCAGTCGTTCGGGAGATGGTTGGCAGGCTGTCAGCAGATTTTGTGCAGCAGGGAAATTTCTCTATGCTATCCGGATCCTTAACTCTCTCTTGATGGGGTGAGATTATTATGAGTAGTTTTCAGATAGCACAGGGACCTCCCTTTTATAGGTTTAGTTTAAGAATCCTCCTCATCATGGATTACTTAAACTCCTTTAACCAAAAGGATTAGGTATCTCAATCCATGTAGAAATAGGAAACCTTAAGCACTTGTATTTATATAAAACTGTCATATATCAAGTCTTAAATTAAATCGATCCTTGTAATCCTAATTGACATTGGACTAGTTATCCTTAAGTGATTAGAAGACCATATTTAGAGTTTGTATTAGAATGCAAATCTTACATTCTCCCACTTGGTCAAATAATCAATAAAGAACAATGTCAATTATTGTAAGGCCTTGTGGAATACAGTTCGATTTTTGTTTCCTCATCAAGCCACTTGTCAATAATGAAAATGATAATGAGTTATCAAGACTGAGCAAAGAAATTTCCATGAAGTCTTTACAACTACAGTTATCAAATCCAATATCACATAGGGCTTCCATCAAGATTGAAATCATAGAACAATCGTAGCTAACCAAATTGACATAACTGCCATGATCATTCTTTTAGTCCAACTTATAGGATTGCTCAAGATCCTTTCTTTTACTCTAGGTAAAAGACATCTCTATTATAAATGCAATACTTTAACAGTTAACCTTAAGCTAGCAACAAAACATTCACTGTTAATTGCATTCATATAATAAAATTGTTCATGCAAGCAGAACAAATTAACCAAAACAAAAAAAAAACCGAAACAAAACCAAAAGCAAAATCACTACTTTCAACTCTTTAAATGCGTTTTTGGAAGGCTAAACGACCTCAAATGGCCAAAAAACACCATATGTCACAATAAAGCTATGTGTTTGATTCGTGACGCCGTTCTCTTTTCGGAAAGGTATCATGCACCTCAATCGGAGCTCGGACGACAATTCTACAAATTCCCACTATGTCCCTTTTCCACCTTTTCCCTTGAAAACTAACAAACTGCTCCCACTATTTTTAAGCATCAAAACCGGATAATACCCTTATACCACTTACATGCCTCTTGAAAACATTATTTGGTAGACCTTTATTGAATGGATCTGCTAGATTAAACTATGTATTGATGTGATCCATAGCAATGATTCCTTCACTGATTTTCTCTTTCATTGATAAGAACTTTAGTGATAAAGGCTTCCCTCCAATAGACCTTTTGTTCCCTTTTGCAAACAATATAGCTGAGTTATTATCATTCCAAATCTGTATAGGCTTCTCAATTGTTCCCAAAACTTTCAGGCTAGTTAGAAAATTCCTCAACCAAATTCCTTGACATGTCGCTCCATAACAAGCTATGAACTCTGCCTGCATAGTTGAAGTGGTCACCATAGACTGCTTTATGCTTTTCCAAGAAACTGCAGCTCCTCCAAATAGAAAAACATATCCTGAAGTAGACTTTAAGTCATCTACACACCCTGCAAAGTCAGCATCTGCATAACCAATCAATTCCAAGTTCTCATTCCTTTTGTAAACTAACTTAAAGTCCTTTGTCCTCTGCAAGTATCTCATGATTTTCTTCCCTGCAACCCAATGTGCCTGTCCTGGATTCGATTGAAACCTCCCTAACACCCTTAAAGGAAAGGCTAGATCAGGCCTAGTGCAGACTTGAGCATACATGAGGCGCCAACCAATGAAGCATAAGGCTTATCTCGCCATCTCCAACTTCTCTTGATCTGTTTTTGGTGCTTGTTCACGACTAAACTTATCTCCTTTGTTAATAGGCACATCACCCCTGTACAGTCCATCAGATTGAATCTTTTGAGTATTTTCTCAATGTACCCTTTTTGCGAAAGTCCTAATAAGCCTCTTTTCCTATCTCGACTAATTTCTATTCCAAGAACATAAGATGCCTCTCCCAAGTCAGTCATTTCAAAATGCTTAGATAGGAAGACCTTAACATCATGTAACAGTGTGAGATTAGTGCTTGCTAGAAGAATGTCATCCACATAGAGTACGAGTAAAACATAGTGCCTCCCACTGATCTTGACATATATGCATGAATCTAGGACATTTTCTGTGAAACCATATGTTTTAATAACTTCATCAAATCTCATGTACCACTGTCTAGAAGCTTGTTTTAAGCCATATAACGATTTGTTCAACTTGCAGACCATATTTTCCTGTCCTCTTTGAACAAAACCCTCAGGCTGCTGCATGTAAATTTCTTCCTTCAAATATCCATTTAAGAATGCAGTTTTGACATCCATCTGGTGAAGGTGCAGGTCAAAATGTGCAACCAACGCCATGATTACTCTGAAAGAGTCTTTTATGGATACTGGTGAGAAAGTTTCTGTATAATCAATGCCCTCTTGTTGTGTATATCCCTTTGCAACCAGCCTAGCTTTGTACCTGTCTATTGCACCTTTTGAGTCCCTTTTAGTCTTATAAACCCACTTGCAGCCTATAGGTTTACTTCCTTGAGGTAAAACTTTTAATTCCCAAACACCATTCTTTCTCATTGACTCTAACTCGGATTTCATTGCAGCCAACCACTTTTCATTGTCTTCACTCATAACAGCTTGCTTGAAATTCACAGGATCATCCTTTCCAAGTATGTCATGCTCAGATTCTTGCAGATATACATAGCAATCCGGCAATGCAGATCTTCTTGCTCTTTTTGACCTTCTCAACTCCATATCCTGCACATTTTCGTGTGTCTTGTATGCCATTTTGCACAGGTGGATTTAAATGCTCTGCTTGGATTGTGTCTTCTTCCATGTTTTCTGATTCCTTTTGACTTGTGTCAACTGTAGGTATTATAATGATGCCTTCGTTTTCATTTGGTCCAGCACTTCCATCTATCTCCATCAACTCTTCATCAAACACCAGATTTCTATCTTCTGTTATATCAGACTCAGTTTCCATGAAGACTGCCCTTTGAGTCTCAACAAATCTTGTAGTGTGTTTTGGACAATAAAACCTATACCCTTTTGTGCCTTCAGGGTAGCCTACGAAATTACAACTTATAGTCTTGGAATCCAGCTTCTTTTCCATAGGGTTGTAGAGTTTTGCCTCTGCTTTGCAACCCCAAACCTTCAAGTGATTTAAGTTAGGCTTTCTCTTGTTCCATATTTCGAAAGGAATTTTGTCAACACTTTTCGTTGGAACTCTATTTAAAATGTAATTTGCAGTCTTCAAGGCTTCTCCCCATAGAAAAATAGGAAGATTGGTACAACACATCATACTTCTAACCATATCTTTTAAGGTCCTATTTCTCCTCTCAGAAACTCCATTCTACTGAGGTGTTCCAGGATTTGTATATTGAGCTATTATCCTTGCAAGTATTTTGCAAATGGACCTGGATTCCTTCCAGCTTCATCGAATTTACCATAATATTCTCCACCTCGGTCTGACCTTACCACTTTAATTTTAAGTTCCAACTGTTTTTCCACCTCAGCTTTATAGATTTTGAACATATCTAAGGTTTCTGATTTTTTCTTTTATCAAATAAATATGTCCATATCTTGAGTGATCTTCTATGAAGGTGATAAAATACTTATAACCTTCATGTGTTGGATTTGTAAAAGGGCCACAAATATCAGTGTGAATTAATTCCAACAAATTTTCACTTCTTACTGCTCCTTTCTTCCTTAAGGTGGTTAGCTTTCCTTTTATGCATTCAACACAATTTTCATCCAACTCATTAAAGTCAAGTGGTGCTAACACAGATTCTTTGCATAGGGTATTCAACCTTTCTTTTGAAATGTGACCGAGTCTTTTATGCCAAATTTTTGCAGATACTTGATTCTTTTGTTTTGTGCTTGCAATGTTCATAACCAATTGAGGAGTCTTGCAATTTAACTGAAACATATTGCCAACAAGAATTCCATTGCCTACTAACTCTTTATTATTGAAAATTGAAATACCAAATTCATCAAAACTCAAAGTGAGCTTTGATTTTACAAGCCTAGCAACTGAAATAAGGTTCCTTGTCATAGACGGAACATATACTACATCTACCAAATCCAAAATAAAGCCAGAATCTAATTGAATCCTAACTGCTCCAATGAACTCCACTTGTACTTTGACTCCATTTCCTACGAACACCTTCACCTCATCCTTGTTTGGCGGCCTCTTGGTTATGAACCCCTGCAAAGAATTAGCAACATGTATTGAAGCACCACTGTCTAACCACCAAGTATTAGTTGAAACATCAATCAAATTTGATTCAAAACAGACCAAAGCATTTTCAATCTTACCTTCACCTTTGCCTTTGTTCTTCTGCTTTTCTAACCACCTCTGGTACCTTGTGCAATTCCTTTTCAAGTGTCCAAATTTTCTGCAGAAAAAGCATTTCAATCCAGTTGGTTTTCCTTCTTTCATCTTGGTATTTTCCTTATCTTTCTTTTATGCAGAATTTCCCTTCTTTTCCGCAAAATTTCCCTTCTTTTCTTTGAATTGTTTGGCACAATAATCTTGTACCATATTCACAGATTTTTGACCCGTTTCCATGATGATGTTATTTTCTTCTTGAACACTTATTGTTATGAGATCATCCAACGTCCAGCTTTCCTTTTGAGCTACATAAGAACTCTTGAGGGTTTTGAATTCTTTTGGCAGTGAATTCAATGCAAAATGCACCAACATATCATCATCTATAGTCATTTTCAATTCCTTCAACTTGTGTGCAATGTCTGCCATGTTCATTATGTGAGCTCTCACACAACCTTGCCCATCATACTTCATCTCAGTCAACTTGTTTAGCAGGGCACCTTTCTCTCATTTCTCAGACTCTTTAAATTTCTGTCCAATGGCAGCAAGAAAATCCTTGGCACTATCTGATCTCGGAATGCTACCTCTTAAAGACGGTGTCATGGTTTTCAGCATAATCAATGTGGCCATCCTGTTGGCTTTTTCCCATATTTCATATTTCCTTTTGACATCTGTAGTTGCATCTGCAGCAGGCTCCTTAAGTGCGTCCCATTTTAGAGCTATGTCATAGTCCATTAGCCCTAGTGAAATTTCCAGCTCTTCTTTCCACTTTAGATAGTTCGATCCAGTCAAGATCTTGATGGAGTTGTAACTTGAAGCATTCACTGTAATTTTAAAGAAAACATAAATACAAAACCCCAAGAACTTTAATTAAACATTATTGATTTGCACCTGTAGGTTACAAATCAAACATGTTCCATGGTCTTAGAACAACAAATCTGTACAAGCAATCTTGAAACGATGAATGATTCCACATCTGTGGATAGAGGAACACTCATCGTTTGCTCATACAATCTGCTTTCTAAACCGTTCCATCACAATTTGTCCTCCTTGCACAATTCACATCTGTGGACAGAGAATGGTACAAGGAAGATCGAGTGCAATGCAATTCTGATCAAGAACCTTGAATGAAGAGTTTCCTGCATCGATTAAGTTGTTGTGGCTCACTTAATCGATTCAAGATCCTCCCCAAACTTTGATCAATTAGTCTTTCAAGCATGATTTAAGCAAATAACCTTATGCTTAACTCATACCTTAACAAATAAGATATGCAAATAAAACAGACATGCTATAATGACTAGTGTTTTCTTTGAAATTACTCATGCTGTTTTAAACCAGATTTTTAATCTTTGATGCAAATCGTGTTTTTGATTTATTAGTGATTAGGTTAAGAACATATAACCTATAGCTCTGATACCACATGTTATTCTTGAATAAGTATATATGAACTTAACACATACACACCTTGATCAGACATGACGTGCGCTGGAAGTTTTGTGATTGGCTAAATTCTGCTGCTGGTCGGCAGACGTTTGGCAGGCTGTCAGCAGCTAGCTGGCAGTCGTTCGAGAGATGGCTGGCAGGCTGTCGGCAGATTTTGTGCAGTAGGGAAATTTCTCTATGCTATCCGGATCTGTAACTCTCTCTTGATGGGGTGAGATTATTATGAGTAGTTTTCCGATAGCACAGGGACCTCCCTTTTATAGGTTTAGTTTAAGAATCCTCCTCATCATGGATTGCTTAAACTCCTTTAACCAAAAGGATTAGGTATCTCAATTCATGTAGAAATAGGAAACCTTAAGCACTTGTATTTATATAAAACTGTCATATATCAAGTCTTAAATTAAATCGATCCTTGTAATCCTAATTGACATTGGACTAGTTATCCTTAAGTGATTAGAAGACCATCTTTAGAGTTTGTATTAGAATGCAAATCTTACACATCCGTCTCGGGCTCGTCTCTAGTTTGGTTTCGTCCTGGCTCACTTAACCAAGTTGGGTCGTTAGCCACTTTAGCTTTGATTGCCACTTAATTCTGGTATGCTTGTACTTCATACTTAGTGAGGAATGACCCTAACTTGTCACGTTGAGGAGCTATCACATGTATTTTGACAGGGATAAAGGGGCATCTTCACAGACAATGTATTACCTTATGGGGGGGGACACAATGTGCAACCCAGATTAAGCTAGCATGCATATAGTCCTATGTTGAGATCGTGCGCAACACACACGTGAGTTGTGCTTTATTCTAATCCTGCCACGTGGTGGTTGGAGTCAAATTTTATTTGCTCCCACATAACTTCCTTAATTAAGGGAAGAATGGTGCCTAGCCCATACCCTATTTAAGGGGAGATGTGGTGTTTGAGCATGGTCGTGCTGATTGCAAGGGGAATCAACTAGCAAAGAGAAAATGACATCTAGCGAGAGTTAGGAATGCATTTAATGTAATATCCATCCATGTGTTGACACCTGGCCCTGTCAGTCTTGTTAATCCCAAAGTCCTACTCTTTAGAGGCATGATATTAGGACTCAAGGTCCCACATTAGAAAAATAACATATCCTAGAGTTGTGTAAGAGCTCTTGGACACCTTTCCCTTACAAACCGATTTTTAGAGGCAAGTTCTACCTATGGATTCTTAACAATTGGTATAAGGGCCAGGTCACCACACAACTAGGCTCAATTCCATGGAAGGGGTGACTATAGGATGAATTAAAATGATCGGTGTTATGGGCATGATATCGAGTCATTGAATATTGGTAGTTGAGTGAAGCCGCCACAAAGGAAGGAAAGAGCTATCATCGTGTCAGTGTCGATAGAGTGGGCCAACAAGGACGTTGGGTATAGAAGCTTGGTGGAATATTATGACTCGAATCCCACATTGGAAAAATAGCGTATCCTAAAGTGGTTTAAGAGCTCTTGGGCAACATTCCATTACAAGCCGATTTTACTGGCAAAATCTACCCTATGTTGCACCTATAAGGGTACGGCACCGATACGGCGATTAAAATAATATATATTTTTAAAATAATATAAATATAAAAATTGTAAATATATAAACATATATTGCATATGTAAAATTTGCATATTGGGTTTTTTTTTCGGTTCCTTATGTTTTTCTAGACCATATATGACTTGTTTTAGTTCTTGGGCTTGGGCCCAAATGAATGCATCAGACATAAAAAAATGTATAAAACACTTTTTTTTTAACATGGGCCAACTTCAGGACAA
Source organism: Prunus padus (assembly GCA_024362665.1). Lineage (NCBI taxonomy): Eukaryota > Viridiplantae > Streptophyta > Magnoliopsida > Rosales > Rosaceae > Prunus > Prunus padus. The sequence continues at coordinate 13,097,287 of JANFAM010000005.1, read as the reverse complement.
AAAAAAAAACCATAAGCCATCTAAAACGTTGCGTGTTGTAATTAGGGCAAGCCATAAGCCATCGTCTTCTTCACTTAGCTGCCACAACAACTGCAATTGAAGATTTGCAACAGTTGCAAGGGCAAGTAAGTTCTTTTCTTCTTCATTCTTCCTTCTTCCTTCTTCATCCTTCTTCTTCTCTTTCTTTGGGTGCCGTCAAAATCTCCACATAATTTTCAAAATCTTTTCACTTTTACCTTTGGACGTATCGGGACTATATCGCGAGCATATCGTGACCGTATCGATGGTGTATCGGAGCCGTATCTTAAAGTCAACATTCTGAAAAGGTCTATGATACGCCACGTGGCGTATCGGATATGTATCGATGCCGTATCGTATCAGAGCCGTATTTGATACGGGTATACTCCCAAAAAGTGCCGTATCGGTGCAACAGAGAATCTACGCATGGGTTCTTAACAGATGAGCTCGTACCAACTCTCAGTTGTCTCTGGCTTAGTCGGTAAGATTAGGCCAAGGCGACCATATAGGGAAGCTGAGTCAAGTATGCAGTATCGCGGCCCATCCATGGTTGTCAACTTCATTAAATGTAGTGGTCGGTAGGGCAAGACTATTCGAGTCAACCATGGCCTGTAAGGGGTTACAACACCTGGTTCTTGATCGAGGTCGTCGAGTCAGTTGGGTCGTGTTGGACCAAGTGATGAGGCACTGCTAACTAGGCCGTCCATGTGGCATACCATTAGTGGTCAATCGGCTCAAATGGGATGAAATATATGCCAACAACTTCTTAGATTTTTGTAGTGCTATTACGTTCTTGTTTTGGGACATCACGGATTCTTTATTGTTACACATTTTTCATAAAACAAAAAATATATATATTTACACATTTGTAGTAATATCATTAATGCTATAATTATTAATTAATAGTCAATTTATAATATAATTAATTAAAATAAAACTATAAATTATACACATAAATTTTGAATATATATATTCAAAAATGGTGCATTTATCCGTATTTCACGATAACAAATCACTTATATATTTTTCCGTTACATTTCTATATTCCCTTCGTCTTTTATCTTAAGTGATTTCCCCTATCTTTGTCTTAATTGAGCATATTAGCCTCTAACTTACCATGCATCACGAATATTCTATTGGATGATAACACCAATATTAATCCGATGGGTAAATGTGACAGATGCATATACTATAGATTAATGGACAAACCTCGTTATTCACTAGATAATAAAGAAAAAGAAATGATTTAAAATTATCACACAGTTTAAGCACTTTAAAATATTCTCTTCCACTAATTAGTAGGATATGGTAATTACCAAATAAAATAAGCAACTAGCTAAACACAATGAACACCAACTAAGAATGTCGGTCTACTTATTAGTGGCAGACTGGAGACGATGCAAACAATGTTATGATATTAAGTTTTATTGGTTTAGTCGTTGGTGGAAAAAGCTATGTCAAAACACTTGATCAGCTTTCAGCTTGTTAAAGAGAGATATGATAATTAATCAATTCCTAATCACTAGGTTAATATAATGTAATTGGTTTAGTCTTTGTCTTTGTAAGATCACAATTTATTATGTTATTTAGAATTATATATTATTGCTTTGTGCAGAGGAGCTTACTTATGTGACAACAAGAAAAGTAACAAAAAAAAGAATTTAAGAAGAAGATGACAAGTGCAGACACTGAATTATAAGTTGTATATGACAGTCCACATCCAAGTGGAGTACGTTGGACATACGTTTATTTGATTGATTGAACATACTTTGGTAATTAATTTGGCCTCCTTAAAGGAGAGAGAAAATTTAGAGAGAACAAAATTATAAGTCTTCCTATTCCATTTGGCCTCCTTTGAATGTGAAAAGAAGTTTGCTATGGCATCCTTAACTTTTTAAATAGGGTTATTTACTCATATGGTCCTTAAATTTATACTCGAGTTGCATTTTGGTTCTTCAACTAAATTATTCGTTCAAATGGTACACCAACTCTTTATTATTCGGTGAATTGGTACTACCGTTACATTTTCTATAAAATTTAGTCATGTGAGCAACACATGCTACATTTGAGGGGTAAATAAGACTTTTGACAACTAAAAATATAAAAATATATTATTAAAAATTAATACAAAATTTTCTTTATTTTTTAAATTAATTAGAAACCATAAAAGAATAAAAAACAACAAAAAGTAACCCTAAAAAAATCCTGCCCACCCAACCCCACCCCCATCTCCTCCTCCCTCACTCCAATCCTAACCCCCATCTCACTGTGGGTCTACAATAGCCTCTCGGCACCCCGACTGTCTCTCTCTCTGTCTTTCTCTCTGTCTCTCTCTCTCTCTGAACAAACCCAGAGCCTTGAAGCCCCAATAAATGTTTGAAGAGAGAAATAGAGGGAGAGAGGAGGAGAGGACATGAAGGGAGAGGAAAAGAGGGGGGCTTGTGGGAAGGAGAAGATGGGCCGCTGGGGCAATCGTTATAGGGCTCGGGGCTGAGGGCTAGGAGGTGGGAGAGAGAGATAGGTTTTTTTTTTAACTGGACTATTTTACCCTTATATTTGACGGCAATATTGACAGAATGTAACGGTATGACCAATGCACCGATTGATAAAGAGTTGGTGGACCATTTAAACGAATAATTTAGTTGAGGGACCAAAATGCAACTCGAGTATAAATTTTAAGGACCATTTGAGTAAATAACCCTTTTAAATATTATATGCCCAATCCTTATATGAGTTTGGTAAATAATTAAGAGCCATAATAAAGGATGATGTGAAGAAAAACAGAAATGTCACATGTACTATCACACAATGCTTCCGAGAATCGGAACCTTTTCATATCTTTTTGACCTTCTACCAAAACAAAAAATGGTGTTTAGTTGCTGGTTTCCTAGATTTGTTGGCTTTGTGATAAGTGTGGAAACCAAATATTTTCATATCCTAGGTCAAATAAATTCCCTATCAATTTGGGAATTTATTTGATTAATTGGGGATTTATACCATTCAATTGAGGATTACCAAATCAAATCCCTAATTGACTATATCTTGCCAAATAGAGGGAAGAAAATTTCCTTCCATGTGGGGAATTATTCTTCCTGAAACCCTATCTCCCGAGACCTCTATATATTCGAGGCTACACCAAGGCTTGAGGTAAGTCCGAAACTTTACAAAAATTCCCTCTCACCCTTGCCTTACCGCCACCTCTCCCTCTCTCTCACACAAGGCTTCGGCCACCACCACACACGGCTCCGACCACCCGGAACTCTCCCCGTGAGAGAAACAAACTCCGACCACTTTAGCTCTTTCTGTCTCTTTACGTAAGATCTAAGTGAACTAACTTAGGTATCGGAGGGCATTTGGCCAACACCCCCTGGTGTGGTCTTTTTACTCCGATTGATTTTGCAGGGAGAAAGATGATCGATAAGGAAGAGGGAAGAATCCATCGACGAATATTCTGTGGGAGGAAAATCACTCCCACAATAAGCATGCCAAGATTTGTTGGTTTTGCGATATTATTAAAGCAGGTCTTAGGTTTGAGGACTGACATCGATCAGATTAACATATTACCAGAAAAATGGTGTTTTAGTTTGTATATATTCATTTTCTTCTTTTTTCTACTTATGGTATTACATGATTGCATCACACATGATAAATTGATTCTAAACAAGCTTAAACTTGTTGGCGCTTCACACTTAATTAACTTAGAATCTCTCACATGTAACTTACTTTACTGCCCATTTAAAGTGAGATGTGTCATTTTGTTTCCAACCGAGCTAAAACAATTTGTGGATGTCTCTGATTAAAAGAAGTCATTGTAATTTTGCTTCAGTTCCTAATACAAATTCATCACTTAGATTCCCCCAAAAAAAAAAGGAATTGTCAATTAGATTACAAAATAGGAATCTTAATTAATTAAGCATGTATGACTTAGGCCTTCAAGTTAATATATTTAAATTAAATATGCAACAAAGGACCCACTAGTGTAGTTGTTTGGAGCAATTGCTCCTCCCAGAAAAGGTCATCATGGGTTCAAATCCTAACATCCATGTAGTGTGTGTGATTTTAGTATATTATCGCCTCTCTCAACAAGAAAAGTCCTAAAAAAAAAGTTAACATATTTAAATTAATTCTAGATATTTGAACCAGTTACATAAAAAAGAATGAGATCCAAAGTGAACCATACAAAGAGCTTATATGGCACAATAAGTTATGTCCAGTATTCAATCAATCAAGGCCAAGAAACTTCATATCAGCATTACAAATCAAATTGTATTAAATTCCAAACAGTACTTAATTTCCTCTTTATTTCTCATAAACCCCTGTTGTCTTATTAGCTCTATAAACTATCTTAAAATCTGACCCACAAGTTGTGCTTGGGATAGTTGAACCAGTAAACCCACATATGGATTGACGTTGAAGCCATAGTTAACTGTCCTGCTATACAGAACACAGCTAGTGGAGGTGGCATAAGTTATTTTAATCTCTATTGTGCTAAAGTACAACTGCTTGTTGCCCAACTTTGGTGATACACTCGAGTGTTAGGGTTTCATTTTGTCTCTACTCTCCCCTCTCCTTAGCCTATCCCCTTATTTAACCCATTTCACAATTTGATTCCACATCAACTCCTCCATCAATATCTCTATATCTTAAATGTTTGTACAAGTACCATTCTACCATGGCTGAGCTTGGCCTTCTCTCCTTGACCGAGCTCCAAAAATTGGCTCTATCACAACAAAATCAAAACCAATCGCAATTATTAAGCCCTAGCTTGCCCCCCAAAGCCTGGATGTGGAACCCTAAGCCAGCTCAAGAACCCGAAGATGACTCGTGGGAAGTGAGAGCCTTCGCGGAGGACACCGGTAATGTAATGGGCACCACTTGGCCTCCAAGGTCTTACACTTGCACATTTTGTAGAAGGGAATTCCGGTCTGCCCAAGCCCTAGGCGGCCACATGAATGTGCACCGCCGTGACCGTGCCCGGCTCCACCAATCGCATCCTCCGATCAACCCAGCATCAGCCTCCTCCGCTTCCACTTCCTCATTCATAATCCCAACTCAAGAATTTGTCAATGCAAATGGTGGGTTATGCCTGGTTTACCAGTTGCCAAGCCCTAGTAGTATAAATGGTGCATCCTTCAACACTGCCACAACTTTGATGAGCTCAAGTTCACATGGAGTTGAGCAATCAACATCCACTCTCCTTTCAATCTCACCCAATATTCCACCTCATGACTACTTAGCATCAGTTGTGCCACCAGGAACCAATTCTCAATATTGTCACTCAAGCAAATCGGCTGATGATCCGGAACCCTCAACGCCTGAGACTGAAAATGGCAATTTCGAAGAGCTTGATTTAGAGCTTCGCCTTGGCCATGGCCGACCAACAGTACCATCTTGACCAAACAAGAGATTAAGGATCAAAATACATGGCGTGTGTCTGCAGCTGTTGGAGGAAGAGAGAGTGTGCCATTTCTTGATGTGTAAGATTATACAGCGCTAGTACTCTAGCCAGCTTTCATATATAGAAATTATCTGTTTGAGATTTTTTTGTTTTTTAATTATTTTCATGGTTGGTATAATTAGTTTTTGTGTGTGAGATTGAAGAAAGCTGCAATTGGAAGAGAAAGAGAAAGCTATGAAAGGCATATATCTTACAAAATAAATACAAAGACAAAGAAATTATGTATATTATATATCATGTGAAAGAAAATGAATAATTATTTAGGGTTTTTTTTTTTTTTTGAGTAGTGGTGCAGTGAGATAAAAGCTTGGCAGTGCAGTGTCATTTTCCGTTACACAGATTTCTGAGTAAATTGGGTCTACAGTGCTGTCCCTGGGCATACATTTCCGTGGGGATTATTTCTATCACGTAATGCTTATTTGATTCTCTCCTCTTCTTTCCACAAACCACAAAAATGCCACTTCTTCAAAAATTTCAAAACCCGAAGTTCCGCTTTGATCCTTTGATTGGTTGGCCTGCCATTAATATCAGATGGTAAACATTCATTTATGATCGATCAATTCATGGAGGAGGAGTAATTGTTATACGTACGATCATCACTTTCACTTTGCACCACAAAAAAAGTTCGGAAAGGAGATGAGTCAATTGATTTCAAATTAAGAGCTCTTATGCTACACCACTCTTGCGGTTGAAGTAAGTCCATGTTTAGCACATTCGTGTAATTAAACAATTTTAGGGTCTTTCTTTCTTTCTGGCTTGGTGTACCTTTTTATTCTATCGTATATAGATTTTTGTCGTGGCGTAGTTTAAAAAAAAAAAAAAAAAAGATTTCGGCCTATTAAATGAAAATGTTTTAAGACCATCAAACAAATCCATACACTTTCAAAAAAACAACATAATAAGTGCTTTTGTAATATAAAGTGTTTTAAGTTAATTATGTTGAAGAATGTCAAATCTATGTTGGAAAACTTGAATGGTTATTAGCTACTAATAACATCGATGCCCTTTTGTCGTATAGTAATATTTGAGCAGCAACTTTTTAGATATTAACTGATATGACATTGTTTAATTTGTTTCATGTCTACACCTTAGAGCATATTTATTCACAGCAAATAAAAACTAACACATCAGTTATTAATCAAAAGCGTTGCAGTTATCTATGCAACTGTGATGTCCTATGTTCGAATTCCCCATCATCCAATATTGCTTGTATATAATAAAAAGTTAAAGAATGTAAAACCCCATATCAGACACGTGAAAACAAATACAATACATAAATGAAGGGTTCCACTACTACTACTACCATCGATACCTTTTATGATAAAACTCAACACCGGGTGATTAAGTTGGAGATAATATCTGTGTTGGACATCCAAGTGCCAACACAAACCCTATTTGTAGAAACAAATACAATATCGGTGTTTCCAAGTGCCAATGCAAACTCTATTTATGGACACAAATACCCATGCTCGTTGACATTTTTTTAGTGAACCAATTGATAGTGGGCCGCTCATTCGTCTCTCTGAATCGTGACAAACTACAGTAACCATCTCCATTGGAGCCTCTTGAAAACATAATAATTAATGGGAGCTGATTTTCCCACTCATCTTTTGCCCACTTACACTCCCTTTGTTGGAAATTGTATATTCCCACTTCCATTTTATTCACTTATACTTCTTTTTTGTTATAGTAAAAAGTATTTAAAAACAAAACAAAAGGGAGTGTAGGTGGATAAAAGAGGAATGAGAAAATCAGACACCCTAATTAATTTCATTCTTGGACAACCATTAGGTCGTCAATTGGGGTTAAGAATATGACGAGTTAAACAAGTGATATATGCTATATTTCAGATACACACATGAGGCCTCCGTGTTTGTTTTAATCTTGCCCCCTCCCCTCTTCCTTTCTTGATCTGAAGCCCCTCTTTTATTTGAGGAATTGCACTTTATTTTGTTTTCTTAGTCCTTTTTTTTTCCTGGAAGAGATCTCTAAGATGCACAAATGTTTCAGAATTTCCAAAGACCTAAGTATATATCTCAAATATAGCAAGCGATTTATATACTAATGTTTTTGCGAAAACGAAAAGAAGAAAAACTATGTAACAGCTGCTTTTGTATTGAAATTGAGTATATTCCCACGACCAAAGTCCAAGTAAAAAATTAATTAAAAAACATTTGACTAGAGACACACAAATGCACATTACAAATTCTACAGTGATCTTTTTCCTGGAAGACTACAATACTCGAACAGTGATAGTTGGACTAGCTACTAGCCAGCTATAGCTAGGTTCCAACCTAGGCCTGGCGTAATTGTACCTTTACTTCCTTTACAAAAGCTAGCTGGCTGTACCTTTTTCAGAAACTCAGATTTCCTTAAAGCCAAAATAAAGCCAACATTCCCCTACGAATTATCTGGTAAATTCTCAAGTTTTCTCATCAGGTCCTTCTTCTGTATATATATATATTCTTAACAGTGGCTTCTTTACCATATCAAGAATTATACAGCTATAAGCATCTTAGGCTTCTCTCTCACTCCACAAGTATTCATTCGCTGCCAACGTAGAGTTATTGATGATGTGGTCCATCTTCTTTTATAAAAAATAAAAAATAAAAACCAATAGTCGAAATTAGAAGAGGAGGAAGGTTTCTTTCACACACTATCAAAGTGTTATAGGAGTTCGAACCCGAGATCACTTGTCTGCAAGTCAATGTCCTTTTCTACTAGACTAGATTTCGTTGGCTATGTGGTCCATCTTTAGATTCGACCAATCAATACAATGGTTCAAAATTCAAAAGGCTAGCAATTATTAAGGGCTCATATGTACCATGACATTAGATGGATCTCTTTAAAATCATATAGTTGGCATATAGACTTGTAAGAAAATAGCTATCATCTGCTTCACAAATAGGCTTGAAAACCCACAACCACAGAGCTCTCAAATCTTCTTCACACCAACATTGATATTTTAAAATAGATCCGGGCTCCTTCTTTCTCTCTCTATCTCATACTCCTAATCCCTAGGTAATTCTTTTCTGTTTCAGTTCTTTATGTAATATCGATGGGTTATATGGTAAGGTTTACTTGAAGATTAATGAGAGTTAATTGAGAACTTCATTGCCATTAAAAATCACAGGCAAACAAGGAGGAGTAGGATAACAAAAAGGTGGGTACTGACCAAACAAAAGCACAATCATTGGGTGAGAATTGAGTTGATGCAAATTTTAATATGATAAGGAAAAGAAAATATATCCTTAACCCAGTGTTTTGAGGAGAGGTTTGCAAGGGAAGGAAGCTCAATAATTGTAAGCTGTACGATTTTGCACTTGAAACGTGACACTTTAATTATTGTGAAAAGGTTAGCAAGGTTAGGAGATTAATTAGGCAGTAGAGGATCAGCCACAATGTGAACCCTTTAGATTCAATAAATATTTTTCCCAAGGGGCTTATAGCTCCAGTACCATGGGCACTTAGGTCCTGTGTTCGAATCTCCCCTATTTTAATATCATTTTTATAAAAATAAAAATCATTTTCCACTAGGATCTGAGACCCTGACAATTTAATAGCCGGCTTAATGATCCTTGAACCTACCAATTTTATTAGCTTGCTATCCCAGAGTTACTTGCAGTCAGCCTTATAACATAGCATATTAACTTAGCACAGTTTCAATTCAAATGACCACATCAAGAAGAACCTTCATGCTTAGCCTCACAACTAGCTTAATAAGATGGACAGAGACAACCCCACTTAAAGTACTTGAAAACCTTCGTAACAATATAATTACACAGAAAAAGAAAACAAAAAAAACTTTAATTACTGCGATTCTGAAGTTCTCAAAATGCCAATGGTAATGGTTGGACCACTCTTGATTGATACCCCTTCCATATAGCAGTGATAAGGCATTGGTATTCGAGGAGATGTATGTTATGTTCCGATCCAGAATTATTCAAATATTCAGAAGAAATCAATTTAGAAATGATCAAATATTAGTCAGGGATAAGGTTCGAATATTTTGTAACCCTAAACCCCGAAAGTAAATAATTTATAATGTAGCACCTCTATGTGTGATTGTTTTTTTCTTCTTCCTTATGTAATTAGGGATCTTACTATACAATCCATTACGAACCAAGAACAACTTTAATACTTATTGATATGAGTACTTTTTCAGCGTGAAAAGTCCATCCATTCAAATTATAGCACTTGTCTATATAATTTGAAACTCTTGTTTACCAGATGATGTATGCTACAATCACATAAAAAAATTTCTCATACCTTACCCTGTTACGGCCCCTACCATTATATCCCTAGCTAGACAAAAATCCAGCTAAGAAAGCGCACACTTCATGATTTCTAATTTCTTGGCTTCATCTATCCATACACTGCTCGGTCCCCTCTTTCACAGTTCCCTCTCCTGTGGATGCATGCTATGCAAGTATAGATGCTAACAACCATGAATATTTCAGTGTCCACTGTTCATTAATAATGGCTCACACTGCATGCAACAGAGAAAGAGAACAAAATAAAGCCCTAGAAACACAGAATAAAAGAGAAACACAATTTTTTTCCCAAAATTACCTACTCTTTGCCGTTGGAGATGCACTTTTTTTTTTTTTTTTTGGTCGAGAGAGATGCTCTTAGGTTTAGTATGAAAAAGAGAGTTCTATTTTACTTTAAGCACATGTACCCGTAAATCTCATAATAACCAGCTCTGCTATGGGGTTTGGTGCGATTGTTAAAAGCAATGTGTGGGAGAAGTAGGTCGGAGGTGAGGTCGTGGTCACTGCATGGGCTCAGATTCCCAGCCACACCAATCACTATAATCAATTGCATCTCTCTTATCCTAATCTGCATGGAAAAAAGCTGTCAATCTTTTTCTTCTCTTTTTCCTGCACAATAGACTGTTACTAATAGTGACACTTCTTCTTAGCTTTGCTACGACAAAAAATCCCCAGAGAGATTTTGTGTAACAACAGAATTAAAATCCCATGTGCATCTGTTCAACCTAGGTTTAGGTGAATATTTGGAAATTATTATTTACTACAATACAATTTACATGTTCGAAATATTTATTGGTCTTTAGATTATATATATGAGCTAGCTAATAGGTAATCTTGCTTTCCTATTAGGCTAGACAAGGAAGGACCCGACATAGCTAGAACCTGGACCACTTTATAATGTGGATTTATCACTAAACTGTTTTGTTTTCCTATTTAGTTTTACTTTTCTTTTTCTAAAATAAAAAATAAAAGAAAAAACGACCTTCACTTGGTTTTAACGTACTTATTTTTTCTGTATAAAAAAAAAAACCTCTTATTCTTACCTTGTCACAAATCCTAATTATGTTTTCCTCAATTACTAAGATAAAAGAAAAGAGAGAAAATTCTAAAGCCGCCATCCCCCTTTGGGGTCGATGGCCTCCATACCTCTACTCACTACTACATTTTATGATTTGCGCGACGAAGGGAATTTCGTCGCGCAAAGTTACTTTCTACTGATCAGATTTTAGCGCGACAAAAATTTCGCCGCGCGTATTCCGTCGCGAAGTGCGTGAAGAAAGACATTGCGCGATTTAACATTTTATCATTTGTCGCGCACAAAGACGCTGAATGCTAAAACTTCGTTGCACAAAAGATTAAGGGACGACACAAAGGTTCGTCTCACAAATATTTACGCGACGAAACAATTTCGCTCCCACGTATAGTTGCGCTGACGAAAACGTTTCGTCGCGCAACTATCTTTCCCGGCAGTAAAAGTTCGCCCCACATATCTTTGAGCGACGAATATATATGCGCCGATTTAAAATTCGTCAGCAATTCGTGATGACATTTTGCGCGACGAATATACATCGCCGCGTAATTACGATTCAAAACTTTGCGCGACTTAAAATCGCTCGTCAAGAAAAGTAAAATATATATTATTTAAATTTTTTTCGTTTTTTATTTTTTTAAAAAAATAAATTTGGTTTTTTTTTGTAATAAATGAAATTGCAATAAAAAAATATAATTAAGAAAACAAAATATTATATAAAATAATATAAATGTATCCTACAAAAGATATGTTTTAAAATAGAATTATGAAAGTAAAAAACTAAAAACTAATCGAATAAACTTCCAAAATCTACTCGGTCGTCGGGAGATGCGCTCGAGGTCTGGACATTTTCCACGGTGGGCAGAGGTCCTGTGGCCATGCTCTGGGTGGACAGGGCTCGAGGTCGACGCAGTGAATTGGCGGGATTGGAATGCCGGATCGCGCGAGGGACTCCATAATCACGGACATCCGACCAAGCTCGGCCACCGAGCCGTCAAAGCAACACCGATCGTTTGACTGCGATGATGAACGGGTCTAGGTTCCTCCGCCGGGCATTCCCCATCCTCGACAATATGTCCCCGGCCTCCTCCCAAGGGTCCGATCCAACGTCTCCGTCAAGATCTCGAAACCCAAGATCCTGTGGAGGATCCACAGACTGGACTCGTCGAGTATCGGGAGGAAGTTGGGAGGCTGACTCTGAAGAACCAACTCCGACTCCTCTCTACCATCGCTGCCTGCTCAACACAACATAAAATATAAATTAAAACATTCATATAATAACCCTAAAACTTGAATGCGTAATATACTAATTAAAATTAAAGAATACTTACATGAAGGACTCGCCAACTCATTCCCGTGTCGAACATAAACGTCGCTAAACACGTCGATCTCTCGGGAATTTGGACCCTCCCTAAATTCAACAAGAGAAGAAAAATATTAGTACGAAAAAATGAATTAATATTAATGACATATTAAAAATTAATCATAAACTATTTTATTATTACCATGCCGTGCATCCATCCTATATGAGAATGGTCTCGGAACCTCGAATGGTGGAGAAGGGTCTTCTTCTTCTATTGCCCTTATTGGCTTTGGCTTTATTCTGGTTATACAAAAAATAAACATATTAGTTCAAATTGGAATGAAATATAAAAAATTAAATAAACATTAGTATGAAATATATAATAATTTTTAAATTACTATTGTGCTAAATACCACAAAATCGGCCGACTTAAAAATGAGAGCAAAGTCACGACCAACTATCCTCCCGCCCCTCAAGCTCCTTCGGGCAACCTCCTCCAAGAGCGACTTCACGATCATCAAACGCCTCAAAATGGTGGTGCAAGTCGCTCTTCCATCAAGTAGGCCTTCTCACCGAAGAGTCTGTTGACGTACGCCAACGACTCGTCGTCGAGGTCCTCTAAGTTATAGTTCGTCTACAATTAATAAATTACATACATTAAATAATATAAATATATAAAGTTTGTAAGAAAAAGAATTAAAATGGAGAAAACATACCGACAATAAGTCAAGGCCGCACTGCCTTTTGATCTCGTCAGGCATGACCTTCCAAGACTTCCATTGCATCGGCAATGGGTCCGAACGACGCACCGCAATGTCATGGGCCAATGAGCTGTGCAACTCCGCCGTTGCAGCCCGATGCCGCTCGTCGTATCCGATGTTGATACATGACAGGGTTGGTCACCCGGTGACCTTCGCTGCCTCTTCAATCGCCGACACGGCCCACGGGTGTTCTTCTTGGCTGCAAAGAAATACAAAATTATCGTTACATAAATAACAAAGTTAACTATAAAATACAAAAAACAAAAATTAAGTGAAAGGAAATCTATAATTTGTGGACTCGACGCCCAAAGTGGCTTGGCCGATGTGGTGCCTGGTGGCCGGGCGGACGGTGGCGACGCCCGCACTAACAGTCGCGCCACCGATGAATCGGGAGGACGCAGCCCCCGCAACTCCCGGACCCACCGGGCAAGTGGTCCATGAGTGCCGGAGCAAAGGCGGCCAGGATGACGCCCCGAGCCGAGGGAGGCGAACCATGTGAAGTCGTCGCGCCTTACGCCGAATAAGGTTTGACATCTGCAAAACTTAATTAATACACATACAAAGAGTATTTCAATTTATGTTAACACAGGACAAAATAGTCTTTTGCATTAAAACAAAAAAGTATTTTTATATTTAAAAATACCAAAATAATCAAAATAAAATAATCCCTATCACTAAAAATAAATAAAAATAATCCTTACTTTTCTAAATATAAAAATACTTTTTTTTGTTTTAATAAAAAAGACTATTTTGCCTTAATTAAAAGCACGGTTTGACCTAGGGTTTGCGATTTCTGAGTATCCGGCTCGAACCATGATCCGTCGAATCCTACACCATCCTAGAAACACAAGGTACAACATACGTGAGTTTGAGTTCGATCCAACGGTCCGAACATATCAAACCCGGAAATCGCACAATAGGCGAAATCTGCTCGAGCCTCAAGCAGTAACTAAATTCAAATCCCAGCACACCTATGCGTCGCGTGACAACTAGGGGATTGTACGGGGACATAATGCCCACTGCCATAAAGAACCCACGCGCCACCACACGCGCCGACAACGCGTTGGGCGCCCAAAGCGATAACAATCCGAAAAAAATTCTAAAAACTAAGGGACAAGGTTCCTACCCTAGGTTCATACCATCAATTGGAGCCACTTTGTTCTCGGACCTAACCTGAAAAATGGCCGGAAGTGGCGAATTTGAATTCAAAAACCGGCCAAAACCTAGGGTTCTCAATTCAAGACACATATTGCAACAATTAATAAAATCCTACCCAACAATCAGCTAGAGCACGAAAAATAGTCCAGAAACCATACCTCAAGCGTTGGATTTGGTGGCGGGAGGAGAGAGAACAAGGCCGCGAAGATTCGGCCAAAACGAGGCTTTTCCGGCGGATTCCGGCGTGGACGGTGGGGGTGAGGGTGGAGAGAGAGAGAGACGGTAGGCGTAGAGAGACCGTAGGGGCGGAGGTGAGGGGTGGAGAGAGAGACACAGAGACGGAGAGGCCGAGAGAGAGACACAGAACTCAAGAAGAAAGGAGTCTGCGATGATTACTGAAAATAAATCGATCTTGCGCGACGAATAATAAATTTTCGGCCGCGTAAGGTCGACAATAACTTGCGCTACGAAAAACTTAAAATCGTCGCGTTAATATGTGAGAATTTGGGCGGATAACCTAAAATCCGCCCAATTTTCAACAACTTGCACTAATTCAATAGATTCGTCAGCGTTAATATGTGAAATTTGGCGGATAACCTAAATTCCGCCTACTTTTCAACAAACTTGCACGAATTCAATAGATTCGTCGCGCAATATGTGAAATTTGGGCGGATTACCTAAATTCCGGCCAATTTTCAACAAACTTGCACTGACGAATTCAATAGATTCGTCACAAGTTCGATTAAAAAGAACTTGCTGCGACTAAAACATTCAAAATCGTCACAAGGTCGACAAATAACTTGCGCGACGAAAACATTATAACTCGTCACAAGTAATGTGAAATTTTGCGGTAACCTAAATTTCGGCAAATTTCAACAAACTTGGCGCGACGATTTGAATATAACCGCCGCGCAAGTTCGCTTAAAATAACTTGCGCGACTAAAATTGTAATCGTCGCGCAATATGTGAAATTTGCTCATCACACGATTTCGCCAAATTTTCACTTCAATCCTGCGCGACTCAAAGTAAATCGTCACGCAAGTTGTGAATATCTTGATTGCGCGACGGACATACTATTGTCGTCGCTTAAAAATATTGAAATATTGGCGGATAAACTAATTTCCCGCATAAGGGTTCGCTACGCTATGCCGACGAATTGTGGTTAGTCGCGCAATGTACAGCTTTTCTTGGTTCGCGCGCAAAGTGTTTTATATTTTTCTCTCCAATCGCTTTTTTGTATCTATATAAATGTATAAATATATGTAATCAATATTTTACCCCCAAAAATAAACATTCATATATTTTACCCTTATGTGAGATTATTTATTAATTTCATTGTTAAATAATGTTTGGTCAAACATTTGTATAATCTCATTTTTTTGTATAGCTCAATTTATTTAACAATGTTTCATTTCTCCACTTTTATAAGGTTTGGATATAACAAGCAATCGCATATTCAAACAATTGTATTACACAAAATTTGTACAAGAACATAATAAAATTACAACATGCATTATTCATCATCGAACTATAATAACTTTCGTTATCATCGCTACCATCACTTTCTGCCTCCCAATCCTCCTCCTCCTCCTCCTCCTCCTCCTCCTCCTCCTCTATAACTACATCATCAGCCGTTGCCTGCCCACGCGCACCATCGTATCGCGGAAGATTACAGAGAGGTCAATTGTAATTGATTGAATCGGTATTTCAATTGAAGACACTCTCTTGTATCCGAAACGGTTCTTGTATAACATTTGTATCTCAAGTGTTTCCGCATCATTCTCCATTGAAGATTCTAAACGCGTTGATCAGCCACGTTGTCGCCGTTGTCGAGGGTCTAGTTCGGTATAGCATACACGTTCCTATGATCCATCTTCTCGAACAACTTTCCAACCGCACCCAGCTTTAGGGTCATCTATATACACAATCTGCGGTTGCCATGTTTGCCAAAATGTAAGGGTCATCATCATACCAAGTTCTGGATGTTCAATGATAGTACGCCATGGTCGATTTTAACACTTCCCGCCCTATTTGGGTTGGTATCAAACCATCGACACTTAAACATGATCACTTGGTATCGGTCTTTGTAAAGCAATTGCACGATTGTGAGTTTGCCATAGAAATCAATGTCCGTATTTTCCCTCCACCTGGGACATGAACACCGCTGTTTTGTGTACACAACTTGTCATCTCGTGCAGTCCCCAAAAATTTTATGCCCGTTAACATGACATCCCCGAGAACAATTCTACGCCGACCTGGCCAACGCCAAGTTATATAACTCACACTGTAAGTGGGGAATTCGATGCTTTCAATTTATTCACCTAATATTACAAAAACATTCACACGTTAGTTTCAGAAAATTAAATACTACAATATATATTTGTCAAATACAAAACACTTATAACTACGAGAATCCAAAACCATTGTGGAAACAATTCACGGTGTTTGTTTGCATACAAATGTGAAGGATGTTCTCGCTTCATCATCTCTTCATGCTCATCTAAATATGCCATTATCTCATCACAATTGTTCGTAACGAACCAATGCGCTACCTCCATGTCATTTCTAGAAAACGACTCTCCTCGTCCAGATCTCCAAAGGGTCGTGCACTTTGGGCAAAAACAGAAAGTTTTTCATTTCTCATACCTCCGTCATTATTGCGCTGAGGACGATTGAAAGCCGTCTCCACATCTTTTAAATACATTCCACAGAAAGTAAGCGACTCATATTGAACCCAAGCCTCTATAATTGATCCTTCCGCCGCCCTGCTGCATTGACACTTTTTTTTCGAGGTCTCCGAGAAGCCTCCGCCAAAATAAAACGATATGATACAAATACGCAAGCGTGTGATAATGATGCATACACAAACGATAAGGATTACATACCTTTCTATTGGATACATCCACCGATAGTTGACAGACATAAGAAGCAATGCCTCTTCTCCGCAAGTGAACCATCACATGGATCATACTTGTGAAGAAAGTCGGAGGGAATATCATTTCAAACTTGCATAAGACTTGGACAATATCATGGCGCAATCTGAAACATGTCTCGTCTTCGCAATGTTTTTGCCGTCGCTTAGGAAAAAAAAAATCTACACAACAACATGATTGGCTTGACTACATCTTCCTAGGCAATAGGTGTCTAATACCCATAGAAGTAGGCGTTGCATAAACACATGGCAATCATGGCTTTTAAGTCCAAGAATTTACCCCGTCCAACATTCACGCTAACGTGCAACATTAGAAGCATACCCATCGGGAAACTTTAATGACTATACAAACTTTAGAAACTCTTTTTGTCATTCGGTTTCATAGAAAAATGCAAGATCCCTTATAGCTTTGTCACTGTCCCTATTCATCCATAAACCCCTTCGTATGCCCATTCTTTCCAAATCAAGACGAGCTTTGATCGTATCCTTTGTCTTACCCTCAATATCTAGAATCGTGCCCACCAATGTGTCAAATACATTTTTCTCAACATGCATCACGCCTAGATTGTGCCTCAATTTTAGTTTCGACCAATATGGGAGCTCAAAAAACATAGGCTTGTGCGTCCAGTTCATATGTGTAGAAGGTCCGGTTCGACTAATCGCTTTTCCGAACGGAGCAAAATCCAAATGGTTAAGCTGTTCCAAGATCTCATCACCGAGACCATTCTCTAGGTCCGAGACGATGCTCGTGTTCCCATCGAACTCTTTATCTTTTTCCGCCACTCGTGGGTCCCATGGCAACCATCTCCGATGACCAAGGTAACAAACTTTTCCGTGCCATACAACCGGAGTTGGCATCTTCCTTGCATACAGGACATGCCATATAACCCTTTGTGCTCCACCCAAACCATTGCATATGCGGGAAAATCATTCATACCATAATCGCTGCCCGCAAAGTGAACATTTTCCCGGGGCTTGATTTATCGTATGTGCGCACACCGCTTGTCCATAAATCCTTCAGCTTCATCAACCTGCCTTAAGTAAACATCTATTGACTTCGCCAGGATCCTCGGTTATCAAGACGGTCATCATCATGTATTCTTTTTTCATTGATTTCCAAGGCGGCAAATTATATGGGAATACAAAAATCGCCAAGTGCTGTGGTGTTGGTTTAGAACCCCGAACGGATTGAATCCGCTGGCAAGTCCCAATCTAACATTTCGGGGATCGACAAACTCGGGAACGTCGATCAAGTCTTTCCATGCCTCCCCATCTGCAGGATGCCGCATCACATCGCCGTCCTACCCGCTTTTCCTTATGCCATCTCATGTCCGTGGGCGATGCGTCGACATATACAATCCGCCGTAACCTGGTTTAGGCGGATAACGATGACTTTTTGCGGGATCTTAGTCGCTTCTATTCTCGAGATGTCATTTTGAACCTTGACTCATTGCATATAGGGCATGTATTTAATGCTTCATACTCTTTGTAGAATAAAATACAATTGTTTTTGCAAGCGTGAATTTTTCATACCCAATCCAAGACCATTCAACACTTTTTTGTGCGTGTCTATGGTCTTTCGGCAAACAATTGTCCGTCGGAAGCATTCTCTTGAAAACTCCCAAAAGTAATCGAAACACTGGTTCGACATACGATACTTTATTTTTCCTGCATTAGCTCCACAATGGCCGTGAGAACGGAAAAGCTCTTTCGCACTGTGTATAACTCTTGGTTGGCATTTTTTAACAGCTTCTTTCATATTGTTCGAACTCTCATGACTCGTCTATTGGTGTAGGCACGTCCATCTTCCTCTTCCCGATTGATGTTGGTCGATGCAAATGGAAAACATCGTGTATAATATCCATGACTTGATCATTAGGACCCACAATAGGTTCAACATTGTCCACTCTTGTGGCATTTGAAGACGAAGCATGATCTAATTGTTCCCCGTGAAGGTTCCAAATGCTATATGTCTCAATCATTCCATTTCTTACTAAATGAAATCCAACATTTTCAATTGTCTCCTACAACGTGTTGTTACACCTCCTACAAGGACAACGGATTCTAGTTGCACCTGGGTTGTGTGTACGTGCAAACTCAATAAAATCCTCGATTCCATCCAAGTATTCGTCATGCGCATCTATTCGGGTTCTCAGATCCACCTCCGCTCATAATTCCTGGAACCACAATCACAACACAACAATCACAACAACTTCATACGAAGTCATAACGCCACCTTATGCCTCCGTAGGCGGCCCTATCTCATTCGGGGAATGCATAGTCATGTCACGCAATGTACGGCTACATGAGATTACGTTTTCGACGTGGATGAATTTCGGCAAGATCTCGACAGCAGTTCTTGAGGTGTACCGTAGGCATAAATACCTACGTACCACCCAAGAACGTACAGAGATAACATCGAAATCTCCACAATCGAAACATAATCCTCGTAGCCGTACAAAACGTGACATAACTATGCATTCCCAAACGCCCAAATAATGGGACAATTCAAGAATTAATTGGACCGCAGTCATGCTTACGCATCCATGCACGAAATCCAACTAACTCTCGAACAGGAAACTAAGTGTCACTAAAAATATAAATAAAAGTACAAGTTAATTTCAATTAACCGTGCACTTCACAACACATTGTGCTACGTCACGCGCAATTTAACAACATAATATGAATATAATTTCACAAAAAAAATATAAACATACCAAACTAAGTTCAACATAATGTAATTAATTTAATATATTTAAAATAGAAAACTAATAAAATACCTTCACAATCGCTTCTCCACCAATCACTAATTACAAATATCCCTAACGAGAACGAAATTAAAAGCGTTAGTATGAATTTACATTAATACTTTTAAACTAACGACAAAAAAATACATACCCACTTAACGCATCAATTCCCAACAGAGGACGCTGGCATCGGCAGAGAGAGGAGAGGCGGAAATGTGTTTTCAACACATTCTCGCTTCCGCAACCAGCAGTATATGAAGAAGACAATTTTTGGCGCGACGAACCCCCGTATTCGCCGCCAAATAACCGTCGCGCAAAATTTCAAATCGTCGCGCAAAAATACTTGTCCGCCGCAAAACAGGTCCATTTGTCAAAGAAAATAAGATTTTCGCCAGCAAGATCATGCTCGACATCAATATGTTGCCCGACGACACCTATTATAAATCGTCACAAAAAATTCGCCGCGCGAACAGTTTTTTTTCCATCGCGCTATGATTTAGACCAAAAAAATATCCCATGTTTTTCTTACGCGACGATAAGACTTGTCGCCGCGCAAATTTTTGCCGCCAAAACCTCTTTTTTGCGACTAAATAACTTACCGTCGCACAAGATCTTCTTTGCGCGACAACTTTCTTCGTCGCTACAAATATTTGGCGCCAAAAACATTAACCCGCGTTTTTTCAAGCTTTGTGCGACGAATAATTTTTTTTGTCGCTAATATTGTTTGCGCGACGAACATAGTGGTCGTGCAAGATATACATTGTTTGTGCGGCCAATTTTTTTTTCCGTCCGCATTAGTGTTCTTTGCGCGACAATTTGTGTTCGTCGCGCAAAATCTAGTCGCGCAAATAGTAAAACGTAGTAGTGATCGCCCGCTTTCCTCTCCTCCTCCCCTCCTCCCCTCTCATCTCCTTCCTTTTCCTCTACCCCTCTCCTTTTTGGGGCTTTTACCAGTTTTAGGCTAGATTTTGGTATTTTACCTTCTTGGCTGAAATTGTTGTCTGCTTGATTGTCTTGAGGACGAAGTGGTGACATATCAATTTTTTTTAGAGTTGCAGTTTTTTGAGTTGTAATAAGTGTATCAACTATTTTTGAAGTTGTTGCACGTTTTTAGTAGTTTTACTTGTGAGAGTTTAAAGGTTATTTAGTTGTTGTCACGCCCCAAAATCGAGACACGTGACAACGGCGCGTACCTTGAGGATCCTGAAAATATAACACATAGATCCTATGGTTATACTCCTAAGATTCCCAAAATACGATAAGCTTTTTTAATAAAATAAATGGGTTGGATCAGAGTTGTAAATAATAGCGTAAAACTGAATAAAACATTAGACAAAGTTTATTGTCGAAATACCAACCCCAGAGGTCAAGGAAGAGTACCTATAACCTCATAAATTATTTTACAAATCATAAAGATTAAATACACACCAACCATCCAGAATTTATACAGAGCAAGGAAATGAACAAGAAGCATCCTCAAACTCTTAGGAAATGAAATCACGACCTGTCAGAGATGATGAGGTGCATGGACCAAATGTGTTAATAGGTACAGGAACAACACCAAGTAAAGCTCAAGGGTTGTGATCTACATGAAAAAGTAGGGGTAAGCATCACATACGTTCATTTGCCCTGTAGGAGTCTCCCGATCAGGTTTGAAAAATAGATAGCAAAATAACATAGTAGTATTCATGAGTAATAGTGAAAAGAATATGCACAACACAAACCATTTCCATATAAATATAGGATCAAAACAATTGGCATGCTCACACAACTTTCACAAACGTTTCCTGGGTACCCATAATATGCTTGTCTGACAACCGATCCCTAGAGGCCAAGTACCCCTACCAGAAATAAAATAACCAACTTACCTGGTACGGTAGCGAGAGTGTCCATTTCAACGGTTACACCTCGTCAACTATACCTCACTCGTAGGGTATTGGTAAAGTCTGTCTGAGTAACCCGTCCGGAGGTTTAGGGAATCAAAACCCAAGAAAGTAGCTATGCCCCTTTCACCCTCAGGTCATCGAGGATAATGCCCGCAGACGTATACCCTCAAAACTTTGGAGAACCAAAGCCAAGCATTCATAAAACCAAACAATATGGCATCCAAAAACAGTGCATTTTTCGCACACAACAATACTTACTATGTCATATACACACAAAATACAAGTCCGAGAGTGAGTCCCCTAACCTAGAATCCAAAGCTTAAACCTGACTTGCCCTCTGCACCTTTGAACTCAAACTGGCCACTGCTGAGCAACTGAATCATAATCCAACATTAAAAAATATTACAACAAATCCCTGATTACACTTTAGTCCATTTTCTTGTCTTTAATTGCACTGTGGTCCTTAAACTTAATCCAAATTTCAATTTAATCATTATAAATCCTTAAAGTTCCAAGTAATTTCAAAATAGTCCTTGTACTTTCTGAAAAATCCTTGTCCCAATAGTCCTTGAAGTTCTATCTCTGGTTTGAAAACGGTAAAATCACGATACGGTCAAATTAAAGTCTAAATAGTACTTTATTGTTTGTACATGGACCAGAGGAATAGGTATAATTTAGTCCAATAATTTCAAGGAAGGAAAATGACAAAAAGATTATCCAATTTGATTAGATTTCAAATGGATAGAGGAACGGCATATGAAATATATTTTAGGAATAACTTGAAAACTACCCAATTATGAAATAATACAAATTGAGTATTTGACAAATTTAAATTGGGCAACATAACAGCTAGGAATGGAAATACGGAATAAAAAAATGAATAAAACACGAGGTAAGGAAGAGAAATTACCTCGGTAAAATACTATGATGAATAGTACCCACGAGTGAAGATGGCACGAAACGATGAATAGTAGA
This sequence comes from Prunus padus, assembly GCA_024362665.1. Lineage (NCBI taxonomy): Eukaryota > Viridiplantae > Streptophyta > Magnoliopsida > Rosales > Rosaceae > Prunus > Prunus padus. The sequence continues at coordinate 13,074,745 of JANFAM010000005.1, read as the reverse complement.
CAACATGAACGGTTTTAGGTATGAATAGTAATTTTAGATTAAAAGTGCTCGGTGAATTGTAACTTCCAGAGATGAATAGTAATTCTGAAAAATATCGGAATAGTGGCTTTGATGGTGGAGGAGGAGAGGAAGAGAGGAAGGATGATTTTTGGAGAGTTTTGGTGTGAAGAAAATGAGAGATTTGGGAGGGGTATGTATAGAATTCCCCGACAGTTCGGATAGATTCGAATATTTAATTAAGAGGCCTAGATTAAAAGATGGGTTTTGGATTATGTGTAGGAAGATACATGATAGCTTCAAGATAGATGGTCTAGATGCATTCCCAACAACCAAACTAAACGCCTAGATCAAGTCAAAAGTCTTTGATTTGATATATGATCCAAATCTAATCTAAAATCATATCAATGGCTTAGATTAAACGTGCGTACAGCATAGCGCTATATACCCTAGTTTTCCAAGTCTTCCAAGTCTTCTAACCAATCAAATGTTGACATGTGGCAAGGTGATAAGTTCCAACCAATCACAAAATGCCATGTGGAAATTCTAATTTAATTTCCTATTTTTTAACTTCGAAAATTCACTAAAAATACTTCCGAGTTCTGAAAAATTATTTGAAAAATACCACAAGCTCGTAATGACATCTACTATTTTTTTATGAAGTCAAAACACCAAAATTCTAACTTCACAATTTTGGAAATATGTTAATCTTAAACATAATGGCAATATTTACTTGGAAAGAGTGTCATTTACCTCAAAATGGACCGTGCAATTTTTACTATGTGCGAAAAATATTTTGGAATTTTTCAGGGCGTCACAGTTGCAGTTGTGGTTTTGTGCAAAAAGGTCTTAGTCTGGTTTTTCTACGCTTGTGACTTTATGTAGGAATTTCTTTGGTCTGTGTGACTATGATTAGAGATACACCGTGTGCTTATTGTTGCCAGTGAATTCTTTCGTAGTTGGATAAACCAAGTGTGTTTACTATGTTTTTGTATTTGTATTAACTTTATGGGGTTATTTGTATTTGTATCGAGTCTTGTGGCTGATTGATCGGTGCATTCTTCTAAATTTCTTAGCTTATTGATTACCGGTCATAACACACTTTTATGTTTGACAATATGTGGTCCAAAATGACCATATGTTGTTATTTGTATACAACAATATCTTATGCAGTACTTAAATTAGCCTTCCCAACCCCCACCCAAATTTTCAAACTCTTACACATGGAAAATGATTGAAAGTAGGGGTGGGCACGACCCAATTCTCACCCAAAATCGGAACTTAAACCGGGATTATTCATTTTGTCCGATTCTTGACTAAATTGGCTCGAGAAATCGAACATCTAGACTTGTTTGGTTTCAATTCCGATTCTATCATATTCTCAGTTTGGGCCTGGGCCCTTTTTTGTGGTTTTTCAGTGTTCCATCCTACTACATTGTTTCTAAATAGGCATGGGCCCAAATTCAATCCAACTAATTTTTAAGTTACAACCCAATAACAACAAAATACACAATAAAATCTTGCTGGAATTGATGAGATAGACAAAAATTGAACCTGCTGGAATTGATAAGATAGACAAAAATTGAACTTGCTGAATGAATGTCCCATGTGAAAGCTCAGTTTGATATTCGATCCATGTGAGTTAATATCAAGTATAAATCAAGTAACACCGCCAATTAATTTAAGTTATGAATTTACATAACTCAATCATGAAGACATGACTTAATAACAATCCATTTCTCATATCCATACATCTAATACATAGTCTCACTAGAACGTAATAGAGGCTAAATTGTTTGGTGCAGATAAGCTCCTAAGATCTACAAATAAACATAAACACATTAAAACATTATGCAACTATATATATACATCATTAAATCACATAAAAACATAAATTAATAAACTTACTCAATCGATTCATAAAACTCCATATGTTGAATGGTTGGCTCATACTCTAAAGAGGAGATGTCATCCGACTTTAACCAATTTTGAGCACAAATTAAGGCCTCCATAATCCTAGGAGCCAATGAATTATGAAAAGAATTGACTACTCAACCACCTATATGCTAAAGCATGATTCCGAAGTTACAGTTGATACCGAGATGGCAAGTACATCCTTTTCAATAAGTGACAACGTACCTCGGATATTTAACCTCATTCAATTTCCACCACTTCAAAATATCAAAGTTGTTCACCACTTTTTCAATAGGATCGGTTACCTATCAATATCATGCTCCGATATCACAACAATTGAGATTCTTTTATCCAATTTTCCACCAATTGCCTTCGTGTCCTTCGCCCTCGATGCATGGTAGTAGTACTACTAGCTTCACTAGTTTTACTAGTAGTACTAGATTCATAACTTTGAGTGGGTGGTGGTTGTGGGATAGCATACTCTTCATGGAGTTCCATTATAAGATCTTTTACCTCATTCTTCTTCTTAGTAGCATATTCCGACTTTTCATACCGATTCTTCAAGACAAACTCTAAGTTTCTCAACTTGTATCGTGGATTAAGCACAAGTGCTACCAACAAAAGTTGGTTCACTTTATGAATGTCACCCCAATATTTCTCAAATTTTCTTATTCATGCTTTGTGCCATATCATTCAATACCTTGGAAGTGTGGCTTTCGGTTTCCATCATATAATCTCCAATAACCAAATCCGCAATTTCACCTTCTATTGCAATCAAGTCATGAAAGGTGGTGTGGGAAGCTGGATGTAAAGAAAGATTCATCTTCAATGTGGCTTTATAAACACCTTTAGAAAGTTGACCAGAAAAAAAAAAAACATTGCCCCAATCTTCATCATTTGGTGGTCCTCTCCCATTCTAACAAAGGCTTTTTCAAACCTCAAAGCGGCATCCAACATCATATGTGTATAATTCCACCTAGTTTCCACATCCAACACTACAAGCCCTTTGCAATGAATTTGCTCATCCTTGACACAAGTCTAAAATTCCTTTAACCTTTGTGGAGATGATCTTACATACTTAACCGCATTCCTAATAGACAATACACTTTTGTCTAAGCTTTTCAAGCCATCTCGAACCATCAGGCTCACAATGTGAGCACAATACCTAACATGCAAGTACTTGCCTCCTAACACAACCTTACCTTTTCTCCAATGAAGCATCTTCGACTTCAAGTACTCTAGGGCCTTTGTGTTTGTAGAAGCATTGTGGGAAGTGATTGTAAGTATCTTCGCCAACCCCGAATCAAGCAAACAAGTCTCTAAGAGTTTACCATGAGTTCCCTTTGTAATTAGCAATCACATAAAAATTCAAAACTCTCTTGTGCAATTCCACTCACTACCCCAAAAAAAAGGTCATTACTGACCAACGTTTGCCGAGGGCCCCAAAATTCCCTCAAAAAAAGTGTTTTTTCCAACCAAAAAATGTTGTTCGTTGGAAATGTCACGGGGTTGAAATTTATTTCCGACAAAGGAAATGCCCTCGGCAAAAGTCTATAGTCGTCGGAAATGTTATTTATTTGGTGGGAAGACTTGACGCCAACTTTATTAACGACAAAAAGTATATTTGTCAGAAATATGATGATTATTGCCGAAGGGCTTCTCATTCTGTCGGAACTGTTTGACTATTTCCAAGAGGCTTCTCATTCTGTTGTAATTGTTTAACTATTTTTGAGGGGCTTCTCATTCCGTCGGAATGGTTTAACTATTTCTGATGAGAAATATGTCCTCTCGGTAATGCCATTATATTTTCGAGGGAACATGTGTCATTGGTACATTCTCGAAACAAGTGGGAAGGTCAATTTCCCATTGTAGAATAAGTAAAACAATATATTCAATACTATATTGTTAAAGAAACTTTATGTTAGTGACTACTGATTGTTATCCAACTAAATATGGAGGTAATTTTTGGGCGTGTTTTCCCCTCCCCCACTCTTTTTTTGGGCTGACTAGTAATATTTTTTTTAAAATATATTTTTATCAAGGGGTTAACAAGCTTAATTGTGGGAAGAATAGAAAGAAGTATAAGTTCTTGTTTTAGTAATAATATTATTTGCACAAATCCGGTTGTCATAAAAGCAAGTTGCTAATTAATTATTTGATAATAAATACAAAAAAAGCTAAGTAATTATTTCTTGTACACAAAAGGAAAAATAATTGAATTTGTTAACATGGTGAGATGGGAAACAAGACTATTGACTTCATGCCTTGGTATGTCTTTTTTTTATACGGTCATGCCATGGTATGTCGCAACAATCAAAAGTATATTTTCTTTTGTACTACCAATTTCAAATGGGTAAACAGGAGAACAAGCTAATCGCCAATAAATATATAGTATAATCCAACAACAAATTGGTTTCCAATACACTCATGTCAATGACATACTTTGGTTGTGCAATCTTTGTATTAGACTTGCAAAATTGCAACTTTTAGACATCCAATAGATAAAGTAAAATTAGTAAGGGTTAACTGGTGATTTGCCCCCGGAACTTGTACCAAGCTTTAGATTCACCCATATCCTTTTTTTTTAGAAAATTAAAGATATGAACCTTTTTTTTCGCCAATTTCCCCCCTACCGTCTAAATCCTCAACATTTCATCCCATTTTCAGTTAAACCAATTTTAAAAATTATTTTTTTGGAAAAGATTGAAGAAAAAGAGGAAAATTGACCAAAATTGACAGGAGCCAACCCGAATTCCCCCTCAAAACTCGTGTCGAAACCTGCTGCAACCCACCTATGCCGGGCCCACTAGCAATTTAAACCATCCACCCAGCAAAATCAAGAAAAAGGAGCAAGACTTCTATCAAAATTTCGGCAGAGTCTCCCCAAACAACTAAACGTTTCCCAAAATTCTTTCACCTGTTAAAACGCAGTTTAATATACCAAACTTCAGCATGCACAAAGTACGTCACACACAACAAACATACAGGCCTCTGGCCTTCAATCCTATCTTACTCAAGCAGAATCAGAGCGACTAGAATATGAATTAAAGTTTGCAAATTCATAAGCTTCAAAAGACAAGTACGTATATTCTACGATGTTGTCGGTACACGGGGAAGTGATTTGGCTTGATCTCACTAATCGCCTCGAGTTATAGCCTGGAGCGCAAAACAGAAAATGTGAGTGGACAAAAAGAACATTTCAAACATAATTATAATGAACCTACTGTCCCCACCATTTTATAAAAATGAGGTAAAAAAATGCATTTGAAACCTTTACTATGCATTTCTGAGTTTAAAACATTGTCATCCACTACACCCCATTTATATGCTAAAAGATAGTCTATTTCCCTGTAGCTGCACCTAGGTTATCTTAGGTTTGCCTACATACCCTCAATGAGGGTTTTTATTTTTATTTTTTAAAACCATTAGATTAATAAAAACCCATTTCAAAATATATTCAATATCCTCCCACACGCGGGCAACACATCGCACGCGTGGGTAACAACCATATCCTCCCATACATTGGCAACACATCGCACATATGGGTAACATCCATATCCCCCCTCCCCCCCACACGCCGACAATACATCGCACGTATGGGTAACATCCGTATCCCCCCACACGCCGGCAACACATCACACATGTGGGTAATATCTGTATTCAATGCCCTTTATATACACACAAATACATATATACCCAAACTCACTAATCCCATAAACCGAATAAACCAAGTTTTCAACAAAAATTCCATTTAATCCCGTAAACCCGTTTAAATCACATTCAAAAGAAATTTTGGATATGCATGCAATTCAATACTTGAAAAAGAAAATAATGCTTCTTAAAACAAAAGTCTACTCACAAGAAGTCCAAGCTGGTACGACCCTGTGAGGGTCCTTCCGTTGGATCACGTGGAGCCGGATCACCTTTAGCAACTGATGGCGTGACCTGAGGGGGCCAGAGTTGTCGTTGGCGACAATGGCAGTTTCTGCCTGTTTTTCCCGTCTATGCCGCCGCCGATTGCTTGGTTTCAATTAGAGATATGGGGTGGGTTGGATAGAGAGAGAGAGAGAGAGAGAGAGAGAGAGAGAGAGAGAGGAAGAGTTTGGATGCGGTATCGTGGGAAACAGTGGCCGGACGACGCCGGAAACGCCGTCTGAAATTCCGGCGTCGCGGTGAGGAGAAAGAGGGTCTAAGAGAGGAGAGAGAAAGAGAGAAAGAGAGGCACGCACCAGAGAGAAAAATAAGACGCACTCCCTCATTGGCTGGGGTATTTAGGGTTTTTAACAATTTTCAAAACGACTGTTACATCCTTCTGGGTTTCAGAGGTTTACGGGCTCGTTACAACTCGGAATTGAGCATGTCGCCTGTCTATGAACTCGTATCGATGAGCCCGACACAATTGCACAACTCAATTCCCCAAATTCTTTTCAAATTAAGAAGTGACTAAAATGACCCTACCCCCAAGGGCAAAATTATAATTTCACAAATTGAATTGAATTAAGATAAATCGCTTAAATTGGGTCGGGATGTTACAACCTACCCCCCTAATAAAAATTTTGTCCTTGAAATTCCATAATCGTCTCGGAAAAATAAGAACTGCCCTTCAACCCCTTTAACCTTCTTAAATTTACACGATTCCACAACTAAACAAGCGAATTACAAAACAAACCAAACTAGCCACAACTCAAATGCAATGCATAGATGTTTATCTAATCTGAACAATGCATAGATCTATCTCAAATGCAAGGAAAGGTAACATTTAACTGACTGCATACAATCCGATTAAGGGATTAGAAAGTCACACTGTAAAAACCATGGATCAAAAAACAAGGCTAATAGGGTTGGTTGTGTTCTAATATGCTATTGTATAATTATAAAGTCAAATCTTCATCAATGGTTCAAACTAGCAAAAGATAAAATTAAGGGACATAGAAGTAACGAACAAATATATATATATATATATATATATATATATTTATATATATATATTCTAACATCGATACGGTATTCAATAGTACAGTGTAAAGGATATTCCTCGTTGTGTGCTAGGTAGAACTATGAATACAACTTTGCTGATGAAAATTAAAGATAAAATTTTCATTCCAAGAAATATGCAGGAATTTTAGGAATCACAATCTTAAATTGCTCAGGAGACAGACCTGTTAAAACTTGGAAAATATAGATAGAACAAGTGGGAAATGTAGGGAGAATGAGAGCAACTCAAACATTTTCTGATTTCTTCAACTTAAGCTTCTTTGTATTACAACTAGCATATTTATACAAGTATAACTATAAGTGGGAACAAGACAAGGAGAGAATGTCTTCCATGAAACAAGGTAGGTGTTTGGCCTAACTAGTTACCTAACTAGTCATAAGTCAATATTTGTAACTACCTAACTAGTTACCTAATTATTCAAGTCCACAATTACAACTAAGTTACATGTCAACAATTACAACTTAGTTGCCTAACTAAGTCATAATTCAACACTCCCCTCAAGTTGGTGCATAGATATCGCCAATGCCCAACTTGACCAGTGAGTTATGGAATACTTTCTTTGAAATCGCTTTTGTTAATATGTCACTAATGGTCTTCGACTTGACAAATGGAAGCTGAATTTCTCTGGCCTCAAGTTTCTGTTTAATGAAATGTCGATCCACTTCAACATGTTTAGTGCGATCATGTTGAACTGGATTGTGTGCGATGGATATTGCAGCCTTGTTGTCACACTCGTAGGTGCATTCCGGATGTAGGTCCATATCCCATCTCGGTAAGCAATTTCTTTAACCAAAGGAGTTCGCAAATTCCTTTGGTCATACCTCTGAATTCAGCTTCGCACTTGACAAAGCAACTACATTCTCGTTTCTTGCTTCTCCAAGTAACCAGGTTACCCCTCACAAATGTGAAGTACCACGATGTTGATCGTCTATCGCTGATGTTCCCCGCCCAATCTGCATCTGTATAACCACCGATATTTAGATGATTATTTTTAGAAAACATAAGTCCTTTTCCTGGTGCGACTTCAAATATTTAAGGATCCAAGAATCGCATTCATATGATCTTCACTCGGACAATGCATAAATTGACTAACAACACTCACAAAGATATGCAATGTCAGGTCGGGTGTGAGACAAGTATATTAATCTCCCAACTAATCTCGATATCTCTCTTTGTTAGCTGGTACTTGATCAGGATACTCGCCAAGATGGTGATTTTGTATGATTGGAGTGTCCACAGTTTACTGATCTAGCATTCCTGTTTCTGCCAACAAATCCAGAACATACTTCCTTTGAGAGAGAAATATGCCTTGCTTTGACCGAGCCACCTCAATGCCCAAAAATATTTGAGTCCACCTAGGTTTTTCATCTCAAACTCTGTTGCCAAGTATTCTTGTAGTTGAGAAATTTCACGCTTATCATTTCCGTAATAATCATGTCATCAACATAAATTATTAAAGCTCGTTACCTTTCCCTTATGGTGTTTCAAGAACAGAGTATGGTCGGAGTTACTCTGTTTAAACCCACGATTCTTCATTGCCAAGGTGAATCGTCCGAACCATGCCCGGGGAGACTGCTTCAATCCATACAATGCCTTTCGCAATTTGCATACCACACTAGATTGAGTAGATGCAGCATACCCAGGTGGAATGTCCATGTACACTTCTTTGGTGAGTTCTCCATGTAAAAAAGCATTCTTCACATCAAGCGGTGGAGAGGCCAATCAAGGTTGGCTGCAATAGACAATAGCACTCTAACGGTGTTAAGCTTTGCAACCGGAGCAAAGGTTTCTTCATAGTCAATACCATAAGTTTGTGTATACCCCTTTGCCACAAGTCTTGCTTTGTAGCGTTCAATAGATCCATCGGCGTTATGTTTTACGGTGAACACCCATCCGCATCCAACGGTTTTCTTTCCTTGAGGTAATTTCTCCCGGTGTCCATGTCCGATTCTTATCCAAGGCCTTCATCTCTTCTTTCATTGCTTGAACCCATTTCGGATATTTCGATTGCTTGATCACATTTGTTGGAATGTGAATGGCGGATAACTGGTGCACAAAACCCTTGAGAGGTTCGGACAAGTTCGAGTGGACACATAGTTTGCAATTGGATACTTTGATACTTTGCCGTTATCAGGGAATACCGAGTTGGTGGTTTTCCACGGTTACGCACGAAAGGTAATTGATATCTAACAGAGTTATCAACTAAATTCGTAGATGTAGAAGGAGCATTTACCTCAGGAGTATTCTCAGGAGGTTGGTCAGTAGGTACAGTGAAGTGAGGGGGGTTGGTTGCTTGGTCGTCAATACAGCTTGAAAAATTGTCGTGTTCACTGCCTTGAAGCGACCGGTCGCTGGGTTGCTCGAGACCGGTCGTTTTGAAGCAGATTGTGCCATTTTGCTCAACGTCTTGAAGCGACCGGTCGCTGGGCTCCTCGCGACCGGTCGTTTTGAAGCCGATTATACCATTTGTCCCAACTTGTCGTGGCGACTGGTCGCTGGGTTCTTCGCGACCGGTCGTTTTGCTCCAGACTTGAAATTCTGGTTTCTCAACGGTACTCCAAATCTGCGCTTCTTTCTGTGTCTCACCCTGAAACGGTGAATTGGACATCGGGGCATGGAAGAAGAACTCAGACTCCATAAAAGTGACATCCAAAGTGACATAGGTACGACGAGTAGGTGGATGATAGCATCGATACCCCTTTTGATGAGCAAAGATATCCCATAAAAACACATCGAAGCGCACACGGATCAAGTTTGCTCCGTTGATTTTTATGGAGGTGAACAAATGCTACGCAGCCAAAGACTCGTGGTGGAAGCATCTGAATGGAGGGCAAGGGCCCGTGGTGGGCAAGTGCCTGCAATGGAGTCCGGAAGTCCAAAACTTTGGAAGGCATTCGGTTGATGAGATAGACTGCTGTGACTATAGCATCATCCCAATGGTGGCGAGGAACATGAGCTCCAATCGAGATGGGCACGTGCTGTTTCAAGAAGATGTCGGTTTTTTCGTTCCGCAACACCATTACATTGTGGAGTTTGTGGACAAGTGGTTTCATGGATAATGCCATGTATTTGGAAGTAAGTCCGAAAGTCATGGTTGACATATTCGCCCCATTGTCGAACGAAGGATCTGAATTTTAGAAGAGAATTGAGTTTCAATTTGCTTGTGAAATGACTGAAATATAGGAAACACATCGACTTTATTTTTCATCATGAAAAGCCAGGTCATGCGGGTGCAGTCATCTACAAACGTGATAAACCATCGGAATCCGAGTAGTAGAGATAGGCGAAGGACCCCAAACATCGAATGGATTAATTGAAATGGAGTAACACTTGTATTCGTACTTAATGGGTAAGAGACTCTGTGGCTCTTTGCTAGGATACAAGTATCACATTGGAAATCGGTTGTACGAGAACTAGAAAACAAATCTGGAAATAGATGTCGCATATAGCCAAAAGATGGATGCCCCAAACGTCGGTGCCATAGCCAAAGTTGTTGATCCTTACGGCTGATGAGTGCTTCACACTATGTGCCTTTCCTACGCTGAAATCATCCACATAGTACAACCCCCTTCTTAGTACCACGACCAATGATCTCCTTGGTGAGAATATCCTGAAACAAACAAAAGTTGGGATACATGAGTACACAACAATTTAGTTGCTCCGTAGCTTGACCAACAGACATCAATTTATTAGATAATGATGGAACAAGCAAAGTATTTGGAAGAGAAAGAGCTGGAGAAAGGACAATAGTTCCAGCTCCAATCACGAGGAGGTGACACCATTTGCGTTGGCAATACTTGTTCGTTGTGGTGTGGTTGTACTCGAGAAAATCGGTTGGATCAAATGTCATATGGTCGGTAGCTCTGAATCAATAATCCAACTAGTAGAGTCATTTGTACCTCTTGTTGAAACACATATCCATAGTTACACGAGTCACCGAGAGTCCGGAAACAATTTTCAGGTGCTGTGGTAGATCCTTGATGAGGAGCTAAAGTCAGAGAAGGATCCGTAGTAACAAGGGCAGCACGTCCTGTTCCTCCAGCAAATTTACGAGCCTTGAGGCCCTCCCACCAATCTGGATAGCCATGTAACTTGAAACAGGTTTCTCGGGTATGTTTCGGGTTCCCACGATGAGTACAACCAGTTCCATCTGTGAAGGCCTTGGGTCGTTGAGGTGGAGCAGCGACTTTGTTGGCTGGTGAGCTAACGACCATGGCAGATGACCGCATACGAAGTGGTGCGAGCTAGGACATTGGAGGTCTGCATCGGGCGCCTTTGGTTGGTGTGTTCCTTTTGTTGTCAACCTGCTCCAATTGGTACCGAGGTTCCTGTCATCACAATCTGTCGGATATCTTCTCGTCGGACATGTGCATAAGCTTGCTCCACCGTGGGAAATGGCTTCATCTGGAGCACATCACTTCGAGCTTTGTCAAGTCGATCATCCAAGCCATCCAAAAAGATGTAAACTCGATCTTCCTGGATGATATCATTGTATCTCTTGATATCAGATTCACACTCCATCATATTAGGACGACGAAAATCAATTTCTCGCCACAAGCCTTGGAGATCATTATAGTAGGTTTCAATTGAACCCCGCTTGTCGCATACGGAGACTCGCCTTTTAAGATCATACACCGAGAGGTGTCAGTGCCATCAAAGTAGGTTGTGGCAATTGCATCCCATACTGCTTTTGCCGTTGGAAATCGAATGAAGTTACCAATCAATCTTGGCTCCAGGGAATTGATTAGCCATCCTTTCACAATCGCATTTTCTGTTCGCCATCGATTGAAAGTCGGGTCTGTCTGAGGAGGTGATGGGATATCGCCATGAGATATCCCACTTATCTTTGCCAACAACATACATCTCAATAACTTGAGACCATAAGGCATAGTTGGAGCCATCGACTTAATGCCAATTTGTGCAGTGGAAGTTTCGTAAGTAATGGTCGGGTCGTGGTCGGGGTCGGTATTTGTGTCTTCAGAAACTCAGCCATCTGAGCAGCAAATTCGATGTAGGAAGGTTGAGAAGGAGTAGAAGGTTCGGTGGTGCTACTTTCCGGAGGAGTAAAATCATCTTCCCCCATGACAGCAACAAAAATTCACGGTTAGAGCTAGCAAGATCGCTGCTCTGATACCATGTTAAAACTTGGAAAATATAGATAGAACAAGTGGGAAATGTAGGGAGAATGAGAGCAACTCAAACATTTTCTGATTTCTTCAACTTAAGCTTCTTTGTATTACAACTAGCATATTTATACAAGTATAACTATAAGTGGGAACAAGACAAGGAGAGAATGTCTTCCATGAAACAAGGTAGGTGTTTGGCCTAACTAGTTACCTAACTAGTCATAAGTCAATATTTGTAACTACCTAACTAGTTACCTAATTATTCAAGTCCACAATTACAACTAAGTTACATGTCAACAATTACAACTTAGTTGCCTAACTAAGTCATAATTCAACAAGACCTTATCACATAATTAAAGTAAAAATTGTGTAAGGCACGTTGTCAAAAGAAATCTTGCCATAAACTATAATAAAGTCTAAATTTATTTCATTTGGAATAATCATAAAAGGTTTTTGCTTTTGGCAGGAATCATTAAAGGTTAGCACAAAAATTAGTACCAAAAAAAAACCATTTAGAAGCTTTTGGCATAAGACAAGAATCAATCTTCCTTTATTTTTCTATGGAAGAATAAATAATAAATGGCACAACAATGTCATATCTAACTAAGCAATTCAAATAAGAAGCATAATTTGACAAGTAAATGCATTCCAGAAATAAAAGTTCCCAAAATATAGTGCCTGCATTTTGAAAATTCTAGAATGAACATCTTATTTTTTAAACATTGGAATGACCAACTTTTAAGCCCAACTAAAAAATACCAAACCTTAAGTGTAATTTCGTTCGTAGACAATAACTCACCTTTTCCTTTTAATGGCTACCAATTAGAAGAAGATTACAATCGATATTTATACTTGTAAGCACAACTTACAATATTTGAAACTAACATTATAATATGAGAGAGAGAGAGAGAGAGAGAGATAACGGCAACATTAAATAGAACCGCACAAACAGATGTAACTGTAACATCCCGACCCAAATAAATGTAAATTAATTATTAATTAAGAAATTTTAATTTTTCTATTGGAGTAAGGGTGTTTTGGTCACTTTTTGTTGGAAAAAGTATTTGGAAAATTGAGTTGCACCGTTGCGTTGAGCTCGTCGATACGAGTCCGTAGATAGGCGGCACTTTCAATTCCAAGTTTTAACGATCGAGAAAACCACTAAAAACCAAAAGAGTATTTTCAGAATTTCAAAAATTGTTTAAAACAAGTGAAAACCCGGTTTTGCCCCTCAGACCCCACGGGCGTCTCTCTCTCCTCCCCTCACGACTTCGCACAACGCTGGCCACATTTGGCCGGCAATCTTCCATCTTCGACCACCCCCAGCACACGCCACTAGTCGAAAAAGAATCCCCTCCGACCAGCGAACCCATCCCACCCATTTTTCAGGCAAGTCTAGCCCTCTTGCGACGACACGAGCTCAAAGAAGCTTCGGTAGCTTCTAAAACTTTCGACGCCATTTTTGGCAGCTCCGGCGATCGATTCCGTCTATTGAGTTATGCTTCTTCATCCATTTTGCGAGCTCTAGCTATCTGTTGAAGTAGTTTGGGTCGATTTGGAGTCTTGAGTGCTCAATTAGAAACCTAGGTTTTGTTCGATTTTTGAGTTGATTTTCCGGCTAGCTCCGCCCACTTTTTGGCTGAGGTCCAAGACCAAAAGTGACTCCCCTAGTTGTGGTGGTTTTTTTTGTTTTGTTTTGAGGACCTTTCATATTGAGAGGGGTGATAGCATACTAAACTCGCACACACTATACGGATGCTAGGACTCGAACCTAGGATCTTGTTTGAGGGAGTAAATACTCCAAACCACTACACTAGTGGGTCCTTTGCAGTTGTAGTGGTTCTATAGGTATAGGTATTGGCCGGCGATTTGGAGTTTTTCCGATCGCCGATATTTTCTCAAGACAACCACACGTTGCCGATGCGTGGGCCACTATGTGGCGGCCCATTTCATTCTGAAATTTTGCCCTTGTCATCCCGAGCATGACGGTATGCTCGGATTTGGAATTGGTTACCATTTGACTATCGAACGGATATTGCGCCTATTATGCGATATCCGGGTTCGATAGGTTCAAACTGTTGGATCAGTTCCAAATTCAAATATATCGTTCCTCATACCTCTAAGATCATGTAGGAACTCGCAGATCAAGATCCAGAGTCCCGGATACTCCAAATCAACGAGTCTAAGGTTAGGCCACATGATCGTCGTCCGATCGTGCGATTGGCTTATATCCAACTGCTCGATCGAGACCAAATCGTCATGACTTATTAAAAAGACTTTGATGGACCTATAGGAACCTTTGGATCAGAAATTAGAGTTCGTGGGCCCTGCAGGCCCCGTTGACCCAAAATGAAAAGTTTGACCAAACGGTTGACCATGGGTCTTTTGAGACCATCATGTCCTTTGTAAAGTACTAGAATGACCTTAGGAATTTTCTAAGTTTGTGTTTACACGTTAAGTTTCAAGAAATAGAATTTGAATTTAAATTCGCGGTTGAGGTCGACTAATGAGTTGGTGGTGAGTGGACTTTTGGTTTTAAAGATGCATTATTTTTTGAAATATTGAAATTGTGTGCATAAACGGGATTGTGATTTAAAAATTAAATTATTTGGGTAATGGGAATGCAGAGCATTAATGCGTGTACTTATGTGAGTTTTACTGTATCCCATGGCATAACTAGCATGGAATGTAAATGACGAAGTATATGTGTTATGAATATGGATGTGGTTGTATGGTTGGGAAATGGAATTGATATGGTATATATGGATTGTGAAGGTGACATGAGAATATATTGTTATTGTTGTTATTATTATTATTATTATTACGATTATTATTATTATGAATATAGTATTTATAAAGCATGAGGATTTGGGCAGGTTTATGGAATTTGTTTTCATTGTATTTGATTATTTGGATATCGGATTTGATAATATATCCAAATACTCCTTGGTGGGTGATTTCAGGATACATGCACTATGCGAACGGGTGTAGGTATGGTTTCAGGTAAAAGGTTTTGTTTGAAACTTGGATTTAGCGGGATTATGATATGGGTCTTGGTTTAGTTTTAGCTTTGCAATATGTTATGAATTATGATTTTGGATAGAAGAACTACGTGTGGCTTGATCCCTTAGTAAGGGTACGTAGGCAACCTAGGCTAACCTAGGTGCAGCCGCAAAATAAATATATTTTGGAATGTTAATGTGGTCATTGGATTCGGATACTGTTTGAGTTTTGTTTTGATTTGTTCTAGTATGTTATAGTAAAGAGTTGAATTTGAGGCTGGAGGCCCATTCTGTAAAATGTGTGCCTATTGCATTGTGTATGCTGGCAGTTGGTATCTTTATCTGTGTTGTTTACAAGTGAAACTCTTGAGTAAATATCTGTTTTTCAAGGGACACTCTGCCGAAATTTCGGCACGAGTCTTGCACCTTTTCCTTAATTGTGTGGGGTAGAGGGTTAATTTAGTTAGTGGGCCTGGCATCAATTGGATGTCGGGAGGGTAGCAGGTTTTGACACATATTCCAAGGGAGAATTCGGGTCGGGTCCTATCAATAACATTAAATAGAAACACATAAACAAGTTTCCACATGCACACCAAGCAAGTACCCTTTAATGAATACCAATTAGGAAAGATTACCATCTATATTTATGCTTGTAATCACAACCTGAGACAGATCAAATTTACGCATTATAATATGAAACTGAGAGAGAGGCAGGGACATAACATTAACTAGAAGTGCACAATCAAGTAAGATTTATAGTACTTTTCTCTAGCTTAATTGAAACCTTAATTTTTTTCTTTTCGACATAAGTATTTTTAGATAAATTATGCGTCTGTTTTTTGGGTATTGAATTTTGCCATATGAAGTGCAAGTTCTCTAAAGTAGGCATCAAAATTTAACATTTTCTTATGAAATAAATGGATTTTTTTTTGGAGCTTTAGACTTTTAAATATTGCCCATTTCTTGAAAAATTCCTGGATCCGTCATTGTGGGAATCAATCCGGCCAAACCGACTAAACTAGCTGATCCAATCTGTAATTACCGATTTGGTTTGTTTTGATCAAGAAAAAGTCAAACAATTTAAAATTGAACCAAACTGTATATTATTTAGTTTGATTTAGTTTTGAGCTTTTGTAAATCGGCATAAATCAAACCAGACCGTCTACTTTTATTTAATTTTACACGCATAGTCCTCTAATTAGAAAATAACTAGATATGAATGTTGAATTGTAGCTATATTAGTTATTGAAATTTGATGTTTTATGGTTTGATGAGTTTTAGGATGGTTTGATACACTAGAAAATGAAAATGTATGTAGCAAGTTGTTAATTTTTAATTTTTAATTTTTTTTGTAATTGGGCTAACAATATTGAAAATTTGGAAAAGAAAAGAGAATTAGACTTAGGCCCAAACCGGCCAAAGTAAACCGAATCAAATCGTTATAAACTGGTTTAGTTTGATTCAATTTTCTCCATGATTATTATCAAAACTGAAGCAAATTAAATTATTATATTGTAATTGATTCGGCCATAATTTTAAGATAAAACCAATCTAATTTGGACCGACCCCTAAAATAACTTATATATCGACGAAAACTGAAAAGTGGCTCAAACTGTGGGACCAAAGTTGTAATTCTGCCTTTTGCAATTCCCACTTCCGTGTTCCAAGTCGTCAGCCACACTCCACCCTGCAAACGTCTCTCTCTCTCTCTCTCTCTCTCTCACTCTCCCTTTTTATACCGGTGGACTTCGAAAGCCAAAACCTACCCAAAAAAAAAAGTTCCTCATTTCACAGCCATGGCTTCCTCAACCGACCTCAAGAAAATACTAGGTGACCTCAACAAGGACTCCTTCATATCCCTTCTCTCCAAGCTTATTGGGGAGTCCAAGTACCTCCAAAACAACCCACCTGAACTGATCCCTCAGGAGGACCGAGCGGTCAAGCACGTGCTTGATTCCCTCCTGCCCCTTAGCACCACCACAGGCGGTGGACCCTTGGTGATCAATCATGTAACCTACTTTCCTGGCAGAGGAAACGTTATTGTAGAATACCCAGGAACTGTGCCTGGGAAGATCTTGTCCTTTGTGGGGTGTCACATGGACGTGGTCACTGCAAATCCTAATGACTGGGTTTGTTTCTTATATCCAATCTTTGGCTCTTTGCTCTGTTCTTGTTATCTTGGGTTGGCTTGTATTCGTTCAAGAACATTAGAGTTTGGCAGTCTATCTTCAACATATAAATAGCTGTTCAATTCAATTTGTGTTTTTGTTGATTGTGCCTGTATGCTGATTCTTTTGGCATTTCTGTTATGGGGTTTGTCTAAATTGGCTGGAGCCTCAGTTTGATTATTACTTGTTTCGAGTTGTGTGTAAACTAATCTGGGTTCGTGTGGTTATGGATTGCATTAGTGGTTTCGAGGCTATCTTCACATCAGTATTTTCTGAATGTTTATTTTTTATTTTTTATTTACTTATGCTCCTGATATTTTTCAGGTTAGCGTTTCCCCCTCTGGAGATAAAATGTTTCTCTGATTCTATCTGGGATTTTATGCGTCCAATTCAGGGTTGAACTCGATTGGACTAAAAAATTTACAAACTCACGATTTTTGACCAAATTCATTGGTTTTGAACTGAAAATCCCCTTTATTCGTCTCTGGCCTAAATTAAATTCAGAAGTTCTCATTTTTTCTGTGTGGCCTTACCTTTTTCAAATCATTGATTACTATGGTTTGGTTTGGTTTCGGCTAGCTTATCCTTCCGTCATATCTTACCAACTGCTTATCTAGTGTTTATTTCAATTGGAAGCAGATGTTTGATATATTTCTATTTCACCGTGATGCATCTAAAATCAATTGTGAAGTTTAACCAGAGTTTTCGATGATTCTCTTTGATAAATGTATTGTTTTCTATTGTGTTCTTGTTTGGTCTTTCAGTTTGCATAATTTGACAGTAAGCTTTAGTTCAAGACAACCATAAAATCTCGTAACTGTGGCCTATTAATTTTTTTTCTCTTCACAGCTTAGGCTCTGACGCTCTTTGAATGTTCCATATGCAATGATAGTTTAGTCTTTCATTACAGGAGCATACTTTTGTCGTTTGTATTGTGTACAAATAATGGATCACTACTGGGATGTAGTTAAAATGATCATCATTATTTTATTTTCTCGATTTTGTTAGGTAGTGATGATTCATTGTGCATCAAATATGATTCTTGTATTTGCAGGAGTTTGATCCATTCTCATTGAGCATTGATGGTGATAAGCTTCGTGGCCGTGGAACCACTGATTGCTTGGGCCATGTTGCACTTGTAGCTGAGCTCATGAGACAGCTGGCAGAGACAAAGCCAAAATTGAAGTCCACTGTGGTTGCAGTCTTTATAGCAAATGAAGAAAATTCTGCCATTTCAGGTGTTGGTGTGGATGCACTCGTGAAGGATGGGCTACTCAGTAATCTAAGGGAAGGTCCTCTGTAAGTAATTTGCATTTCTTGTAAAACTGACAGAAAACTAAGAAACATCTCTCTGATTATGATTATGACTTTTTGGGTTCAACTCAGGTTTTGGATTGACACGGCAGATAAACAACCTTGCATTGGTACTGGTGGTATGATACCTTGGAAGCTTCATGTGACTGGGAAGCTTTTTCACAGTGGTTTAGCACACAAGGTATACCACTATGTTGTGTAATTCATTGACTTGTCAGTGCACAGTTTCTTTTCAGGAGATTGTCAGTTACATCTTTTGCAATGACATTACGGAAATTAGTTAGACTGGTTTTGTAGTTTTATTTTTATCTCTACCCGAGATATGAGAGGGTGAGGAAAAAGCCTGTATTCTTTTTAAATAACTGGGAATAGAAATAGGGACTTCTGGAGTGGCTAAGGTATTAAGTTGGTTAGCAAAGAAAAATGTTACAGGTTGGGACAAACTTGACTGGTAAAAGTTGAAGGTGCTACTTAGATGGATGTGGCTGAGTTATTAAGAAAAGGCGTGATAAACGTTTCCTCGATAAAACATAAAACAATATAAGATACTTCTATCTCTTATGCTGCAAATCCTATGACTGGAGCTGCGGGGGGGTTGTGATGCTTCAACTTGACCAGACTGGATTGTCTCATTCTATAAATCGTAATCATTTCCATGATCAATACAATTATTGGATTTGTTGTTTGGGCTCAGCATTTGCTTACTATTGGCTTAGATGCATACCCCAGTGCCTACTTCTTTGCAGCTACCATGTCACTACCATGTATGCTGGTGGGGGTATCGGTCAGCAGAATACCAAACAGTGATGTTATTTTTTTGTTGTGTGGTTCATTTTTTTTGTTGACCCTAGGAGGAGCAAGAACGCTTAACAACTTAGGGCTCAGGTAATAATAAGAGAAGGCATGATGGTTTCCATATAATAGAATATGCCTTCAATGAAGTGCAATATAGGGTTTCAGTAGCTGTGCCCAAACTATTATGGATAGGGAAGTTTTGATTTTATATGGACTTTTTATGAATAGTCATTGCTTTAAAATGGTTTAAAATGATTTTTTTTATTACATCCAAAGAAGGTAAAAAGATATCTTGGTTCAAATTCAATTTTATTTTCTTTGACCTACAAATGGCTCCTATATTTCGTTAGGATAAAAACTTGTTAGGAGCAAGTGAATCAGAGCCTGAACTTGTATCTACTTGGACAATTGAGCATTTTTATATGGACTTTTTATGAATAGTCATTGCTTTAAAATGGTTTTAAATGATTTTTTTTATTACATCCAAAGAAGGTAAAAAGATATCTTGGTTCAAATTCAATTTTATTTTCTTTGACCTACAAATGGCTCCTATATTTCGTTAGGATAAAAACTTGTTAGGAGCAAGTGAATCAGAGCCTGAACTTGTATCTACTTGGACAATTGAGCATATTTACAATAAGTTAAGAATCAAAGCAGAAATTACATCCTGTTTCTACTTATTTATCTCTTGAGGCTGATGTTGAATATCTGCAGGCTATAAACCCTTTGGAGCTAGCTATGGAAGCACTGAAAGAGATCCAGTCGCGGTTCTATAGAGACTTTCCTCCCCATCCCAAGGAAGAGGTCTATGGATTTGCAACACCGTCAACCATGAAACCAACTCAATGGAGTTGTAAGTTTTAAGGTTTCAATCTTATGGTGAAAATGTTGGAAAAATGCTTTTACATTACATTGACCTTTTTCCGGTTGCAGATCCTGGGGGCGGAATAAATCAAATTCCAGCAGAGTGCACAATTTCAGGAGATGTCAGGTGTATAATCTTCTCGATGACTTTTGTTTGAGGCCTTAATGGTAAAATGATATCTCTTTTCGTTTCTTGGTCGTAAGAGAAATGACATCTCCAGAGGATTTTTCTTTAATCTTTTTCTTTTCTAGGAGTTGCTCTTAATTCTTTTTTTTTTTTTGTTTGCAGGTTAACTCCCTTCTACAGGTAAGCAACCTGCTTTGTTTGGCTAAGTTCCGTCTCTTATAGGTTCATTGTAAAATTTTCATATGGGCTCCATTTTTAACTTGCGAAACACTATTAACCTGCTACAGTGTTAAGGACGTGATGGAAAAACTTCAAGAATATGTGGATGACATTAATGAAAACATTGAAAAGCTTGACACACGAGGTCCGGTTTCAAAGTATGTCCTACCAGATGAAAACTTAAGGGGAAGGTGCTCTCTCTCTCTCTCTCTCATGTAATTCTTATAAGATATTCATTTAGTTAACATGTAATTACTCAATCATGTGAGCTTTCTTTATATTAACATTAGTCAATTGCATGCCATAAACCCTTCCCTATGCTTTCACAATCTCTCTTACCCTTAGATGATCCTTTGTTTTCTCTGCATTTTAAATAGCTACCATCAGACATGTCAATTTCCTAAACAAACAAACAAACAAACTTTTAGGGCATGCTAATTATTAAAACAAAATAAAAAGTAGTTTTACTTTTCTTTTTCTCTACAGCCTCACATTAAGTTTTGATGAGACAATGTCTGGAGTTGCTTGTGATCTCAACTCCCGTGGCTTTCACGTATTATGTAAAGCTACTGAAGAGGTTGTTGGGCATGTAAAGCCTTACTCAATTACTGGAAGTTTGCCTCTCATTCGAGAGCTGCAGGTACAATTAAAAATAAATAAAAAATCTTTCTTCCAAGGCTTTTTTTTTCCTTTTCTTTCTCTTGTATTTTTCCTTAACTATATCATTTTATTGTGTGCTAGGATGAAGGATTTGATGTTCAAACGTCTGGCTACGGTAATGATACTATTTCTTTTGGCGTTTGGGATTTAGTTCACAAAAGTTATAGATACTTTAGAACTTAGAAACAACCATAATGCTATGATGGCATCAAAGGTTGTATTACTTAGTGTATATTGTGATGGTAATTAGTTTAAGAAAATAGACTTTGTGCATATGAAGCTTTGAATTATAAGTGAGATGAGTTCTGGG
This sequence comes from Prunus padus, assembly GCA_024362665.1. Lineage (NCBI taxonomy): Eukaryota > Viridiplantae > Streptophyta > Magnoliopsida > Rosales > Rosaceae > Prunus > Prunus padus. The sequence goes on along the minus strand of JANFAM010000005.1, from coordinate 13,053,253 downwards.
GCCTATTGGCCGTCAATTGTGAGAGGATGAGAGCATAAGGGAAACTGAGCTCAAAAAGAGGAAACCTAAGTTGTATGACTGTTTATCCTGCGTAAGTGGTAAACAGATATGAAGGTCACCTGGTTAGTCTTGTTTAAAGGGCACACAACCTTTCGAAGTAAAGGACAATACTTCTCATGATAAGCATACTTATTTGTGCATGGTGTGATGGTAATTAGTTTAAGATGCTGGTATAAAAATATACTTGTGGATATGAAGCTTTGAATTACAAGTGAGATGAGTTCTGGGCCTAGTGGCTGTCAATTGTGAGAGGATGTGAAGATAAGGGAAGCTGAGCTCAAAAAGAAGGAACTTAATTTGTATGACTGTTTATACTGGGTGAGTGGTAAAACTGACATGAAGGTGAGCTGATTAGTCTTATTAAAGGGTATTCTCCACACAACCTTTCAAAGTAGAGGAGAATACTACTCATGGTATGCATAGCAGTTGTTTCTGGGAGTTCGTAGGTTATTATATCTTAGTTGATGATGTTCTGATTCTTTGCCGTTTTGCTTGCATGTACAGGCTTGATGGCCACATACCATGCCAAGAATGAGTACTGCCTTTTTTCCGATATGCGCCAAGGCTACCAGGTGTTTGTCAGCATTATCTCTCAACTAGAGGACTGAGAATCAGCAAAGAGAAAAGAAGAAAACTAGAAGACTGAGAATAACAAGTTGCAATGATACTACCAAATCACACCAAAAATGAGTACTGCCTTTTTTTTTCTGATATGTGCCAAGGCTGCCGGGTGTTTGTTAGCACTACATCTCGAGTCTTGACTAGAAGAATGAGAATCGAGGGGAAAATAAAGGGAAGTGGAAAGAAAGTAGAAGATTGAGAATAATGAAAAATTACAAATGATACCTACCGAACCATGGCTGATAGGTATTGTTCAGAATTTCCAATAGTCATAGCTAAGCAAAATGTTAATTTTTAACTCTGGTTACGTGAAGGGCTTGTGTTTTTTCGTTGAGCTGAGTACATGTTAAGTGTTTATGGTGTACGTGTGAAGTTTTTATTGTTGTTATCCCCATTTGCATATATGTTTGAAGGCAAAATTCTAACTATATGGACCCTTAATGTGAACCTTTATATTAGCTACATGATCATTTCATTAAACTTAAGTGAAGTTACTATTCAGATGAATCATGTGGCTAATATGTAGTCCATAGCTGTGGTCTATATATGGCACCCTCACCATAGAATGACTCCTATCTGAAGTATTGGGTCACTTTTAGGCATTCGTTGCATTTAGGAATTTGGCTACATATCTGATTTTGGGCTTCTAGCTATACCCATTGATTAGGGCCACTCGAACATGGTTTGGCCCAAATGGTGATCCATTTATCGGATCTTGGGCTTGGGCTAGTCAGATTTCAACTAGACTCAAACAACCAACTAATTAAATTAGAGTATTGCTATTTCAACCAACCTGTCTTATTTTCCCACTCACCTTATTTTTAAAATTTGAAAAACTGATTTACCCATTCATAAAATGACTTCTAAGGACTATTTAATTTTTGACACATGTCCATTAACTTAACCTATAGTATACATACAATGTTAACTTTTAATAACCAAAAAAAAGAACTAAAATTAATTCTTAAAAACAAAACCAAAAACCCAAGAGCCACCAAAGCTCCTCCATCCCCCACCCAACTTGTTAGCCATCTCACCAAATAGCGGTGACCCCCTCCCCCCGTGCCGCTGACAAATCCTCCTCTCCTCTCTATCTCTCTCTATCTCTCTGTTTCTTTGTCCCTCTATCTCTCTCTTTAGGCTAGGTTCTGTATTTTCATTTTTGTAGTAATAAGATGTTGGTTTTTTTGAAGGGTAAGGAGGAGTTTAGTGTTGGTGGTGGAGATGGGCGAGGATGATAGATCTGGGGTTAAAGTGTATCTTAATAATGATTTAACATTGTAGACAACTCATCAATATGAGTATCAATAGAAGACTGTCATTTTTTTTGTTTCAACAACTAAATAATTCTTCGGTTTGTTTTGTTTCTAGAGATGACAATACAGTGGCACAGTCTTGTATATTTCTCTATTTCATCAATTGACATGTTCTCATGGAATAGGGACCCTCCTGCTTTCATCGAGAACTTGTTGGTTGAGGAGGATATGTTGTAATCAGTTTCAGTTTTATTGAAAGATAGGATTGTGTTTTTTCAAATTTACAGGATGGGTGGGGAAATAGGACAGGGGGTGGAAATAGCAGCACTCTTAAATTATTGTAGGGAAAAAAAATTCAATTACGTCATGTGTAGTTGTATCTTTGGATGTATCCAATGGTGAAAAGAAAAAAAAACAACCACCAAGTATAAAAAGATATAATCATGTTGGAAACGAAATTTGGTTAATCCAAAGAGAGCGAGGAATGACTTATATCATGCAAACCGAAAGAGAGGATATTAATATCCTCCTAATTTATTGAATGGCTAGCCGCACAAGACAAGAAGTAGCAAGAGCATAGCTAGCATGGCTTTTATTTATTTATTTTACAACAGATCTAGCAAGGCAAGATGCATATACAAAAGAATTAACGATATTTCCCCTTCAAGTTTGGGTTCATTATCGAAATGGACCACGATATTTCAAGTGATTAAGAGCAATTAGTCTTGTACATGAGATCATAGGTTCGATTTCCCCCTCCTCCAATATTGAAGATTTCTCACACACACACAACTATGATGTCGTGGGGATTCGAACTTGAGACCTCTGGTCTGCAAATCAAGGTCATTTTCTACTGGACTAGACCTCGTTGGCAAGGACTTAAGGCCCTCACTATAGAATGACTCGCTAATTGTGTAACACGATAAGAATTGAATCCATTCCTAATAGTTCGGTTTTGAATCTGAGGATGGACAATACTTAGCTAAATAACACTCCAGTCCAAATCTTATGTATTGATTAGCTTCAGCTCTTTAGGCTACCATTTGTAGTAGTTCTTGATTCTTCCTTAAGTATTGCATGCAGTTAAGAAAGTCCTACCTATGAACATATAAACTTCATTAATCCTCCCCGTCAATCACTTAATACCTTACAAGGTAAGAAAGCTTCAAGTCCTAATTACGTAAATGTATAAATACCTTCATTCTTATTTCTTACGAAATAGTATGCTCAGGTTTTATTCAAACCACTCAAAAAACAATCAACTTTTAATTTCATGCTCCTTTGTCTTTCAATTGAAAGACTTCTTTGATAATAGCATAAGACTAAGAGCATCCACAGTGGGTGGGGTGTATTTTCGGGGGTGTAAAGTTACTTTTACATCCCCTTTATACCTCCGGGGTTGTAAAAGTGGTTTTTGTCTCAATGAGGAAGATGTATAATGGATTTTTTTTGTCTTAATTCGTTTTTGTCTTAACTTTATCAAATTAATTTTGTGTGTTTTAGGTTTATTTTATTTTTTCAAACAAATAAACTTTAAAATATTTAAATTCGGAGAAGATATGATTTCATCCAAAAAAAAATTATCAGAAGAACAAGCTACTAAAATATATATATTGCCTATTAATTAATTGATTAATTATGAGTTTCACTATAGAAGCGTAATCAACAACAATGAATTATTTTATTTTCTGTGGCTGCAAATTAAGTATGAAGTTTTGTCTAGCAACTACTCTAGCCGCGCATCTTGGGCAAGTGGGTTTACATTCAGCCTTTTTGCTCACTTTTGTCCACCTTTTCTCACATTTTTTCATGTAGGCTCCACTTGCAAGGGATATAAAAAAGGATGAATATGTGCATCTAAATTTGCATCTCACGGTTGTGATACAAATTTAAAATCATTTACATCTGCCCATTGCAGGTGATTCCGATCACAAATGATGTATATTTAACATACACCTCATTATACAACCCCTCACTGGAGACGCTCTAACAAAACTTAAATACAAGTTATGAAATGTACCAGATTTGATGAAATGCACCAAAATGCATGATGGCTAAATGCAGAGGCTCTGAATCCGTTCATCAAATACCATATGCACACATATGAGATGTCAATTTTAATAGAACCAAATTGAAGCTCCGAAAGCTCCTAGACTTCATGGTTTTTTATTTCATTTTATCCTACTTCCTAGGAAAGAATTAAATTGTAAGTTCATGGCATGGTCCAGTTTTGTTTAATAATCATGAATCCATTAGAGATATTAACGATACTAAGAAAAGAACAATGAAATTAAATCCCATTAACTAAATTGAGTAGCCAAACAAGTTAATTTTCAGCTTTGCATCAATTTTCAATTTCACTGTTTAATGGCATCCACACACTAACTCTTCCACTGTTTAATTACCAACTACTGTTAATTGGGTAACATATGTAAGCCAACATCTACATACATCCAGACATTAGATATCCATGAGCTCCACTGAACTCTAGAACGCAACTGTGTCGAGTACGGTTCCCAAGGTCTGGGCTATGTTTGAAGACATCATGTTGTACACATGTTCGTCCAGGTGCTTCTTGGCATCTAGCCCTTCCCACATTTGCAATTGCAAGCCTCTCTGGCTGCGCATCGCCATCCTCTTGCAGTGCATTGTTGTACTTAGTAGCTAAGTTGGACATCTCCTACAAAACCCAAATGAAAAGGTATCAAGACTTCAGCACTAAATGACATCTGAATCAAAATCTCCTCACATTCTAAAACATGCTGGAAAAATTTTACAAAACAGTCCCATTGTTAAATGGCAGCATATAACCTATTTTTCGTTCCGTTAGATAAATTTAGTTTTCATTTGGTCACAAATTTTTAACCAGGTAAACAACACAGATGAAGCTTAAGCAGATCTTTTGAGTTTATGGGCAGTGATAGAGCATTGAGACCCGCCCATCAATCAAAATCAGATTTCAAGGTTTCAAAATAGCATAATTTTTCCTATGAGCAGTTTAGCGCAAGAAATCAGTGACGACGAAATTTCAGGTCTATGCTGGCTTAGAATTACTTGGCTTAGAACTCTGCCCCCTGTTAACCTTCACACTTAACCATAACCAGCGATAACCTCCTAATGATCCAGAAAGAAAGTGAAGCATACGCAAAGCCAAAGAGTAAACATGCTTCTATATTGAAAAATGTAACTAATATTTCCTTCATGTATACATGCCGAACTAAACAAGAATAACTATAACGGGGGCTTCATGAAACCTTGTCTTACCCGAAGAGTCTGCTCGTTTGTTTTTGAATGAGCATCGAATTGCCTCATCGTCAGCCCATCAGTCCATTTCTTCTTATGAAGGTTAAGCAACATTTTCTCCTCAAGTCCATTCATCCTGAAATTTACTGCTAGGGAGTAATAATTCCGTTTTAACCCATGGATCAATGCCTGGAGAAGGAAATTACATAATAGGTCAAAAAATTTAATTGCAAAGAAAAACGTTTAAAATTTACTTGTTGAGAAACTTACTTGACAGGATGGGTTGTTAAGATGGCCAAGATTGGATGTGGTCTGCCGTGGTTCTTGGCCAAGCATCACAGTATTTTGGTTAATAAGGCGGAAAGCGTCGATAACCACCTTACCGTTGACACTCTGAATGGGGTCCACCACCACAGCCCCACAGCACGTCGATTTAAGGCTTCAAATCCCTCCAAAAGATTACCGGTATAAAACTGTGGGGTCCACCACCACAGTTTTATTTATGCTAACCAATGATGCATAAATAAAAAATTCCAGTCAAGGGTATCATCAACAGAAGTAGAACATAAACAAATTGAGGAGAGTCAAAATATGCTTCCCTGCAGAAGACCCAATCTTGGGTGATAGGCAGAGGAACAAAAGAGCGTACACACAAATAGACGTCATGTAAATCAACAACATGGAATTTTTGCACATCAATGGGGTAACTTGGCTCCATTGAAAGGTAAAAATTTGGAATAGGACCTAGTGAACTGTGGGTTTAGAGGTTATTGCCACATTTGGGGGACACACAAGAAAAGAACGAGAGTAGAGTAGGCTGAGGTGATGAAGCAACATGGACAAGATGTCAAGGGAAAAGAGTTCTAAAAGCAGCAACGATTTTTTAACAAAGCCGTCAGAAGCTGGTAATGAACAGTCAATGCATAGCTAGAAATGTATAATATACAGTGATTTCTTTTGTTTTAAACGAAAAAAAAAGGGAGTAAACTTGTGCCACATGAGAAGCAGGAAAATTGTAATTTTTTGATAAAAAAGTACAACCTGTTGCGTAGCCATGTCCACACCAGATAACCAACAGCCAAATCCAGGAAGCGAATGGTACCAGCCTACGACCATCTCATGTCTGCAATTTCAGTCAGAAGAAGATAAATTACGACAAGAACAAGACAGAGCAACATGGAGAGTAAAGCATGAAAAAAATAAAAAGATCACGTACAAGTATCATCTGTTAGGATAGTAAGAATGAAGGTGTGCATCATACATTAACATTATAAGAACATAGATGGGTAACATGGAGAGGAAACTATTGACACTACAAATAAAATGAAAGTATTGAATGTAATTTTATCATCTTTCAATTTAATGTGAATTATGCAAAGGACACTAGTAGGAATTACATATTAATATCAGGGCAAGCTAATGCGAATACTATAAGGAATAATGTATGATGAATTATAAATTTAGGTTTTAAAGAGATGCAATCAAGTGCACAACTACCCTAACAGCTACAAGTTTAGTTGGTTAATCAAAGTGAAAGAAGAGGAGTAGCGACCGTTGAGTTTGCTTAAGCATATCGAGCATGTCAGTCTGGAACACATGATCTATGGCCTCGACACTGACACCAGTACCACCCTGCGGCATCGCAACGACGTCCACAACATCAGTTGTGTACTGATCAGGAAAGCTTCCGAGCAACAAGCCCATGACCTCCAAAGGAACCCCGGCTCTCCCTATTAATGATCAAATATGCTAGAATGAGTACTGCATTGTGAGCAAAAACTAAATTGCACAGGCATGAAAGAAAAAACAACAACAATAGAAAAACAAAAAAGGGGGAGTGCTAGCAACCTTCAGTCAAACAATATGGGTAGAATAATTTTCAGATTATATTTCATTCTCCAAAAGGAGGTATTTATAATACAAGGTTACAAACCCTAGTAGGGTTATACTTGGAAACAAGATAAATCCTAATTACATAATATCTATACAAAAGGAAATAAATAAAATCAGAATATACTAGGAAGTAAATCCCAATTTGGGTGGGACTACTCGCGCTAACACCTTCTCTCCAACCTTCTCTTTTGGACCTTCTCCATTATCTTCATGACACGTGTCCATTTATACACTAAAAACAATGTCTAATGTATTGATGGCATTGTTTTTAGTATAGAAATGGATATAAGTCATGAATATAATAGAGAAGGTCCAAAAGAGAAGGTTAGAGAAAAGGTTGCTAGCATTTCTCATATTGGAAATATATGTAAGCTATCTATCTAGCGTGTCCGCAAAGAAACCAAACCGGAAAACGAAACACCTCTCCTGTGCTATCAGAGTATTTTAGAACTTACCGTAATGTCCTTGCGTTCTAAATGTCCATTCATACTCTTTTCACCGTCTCTAAGGGACATATTTGTTACATCCATATTCTTTCTAAAGATATGCATTCAAAAACCCACTTTAACATAACATATTATACAAAAACTGAGCCTATTTTGAGAAAAAAAAACCTAAAAACTAAGCACTTGTCATTTTCTAATTGGTTTTTTGGGGTTTTCACTCAAAATAGGCTCTATTAGAGCTTTTGTATACTATGTCATACTAAAATGAGTTTATTAGTGAAATTGCCATATTTCTATATCACATCATCATCTTCCCATTTAAATGAGGTTTAGTTATTGGCTTTTGGTTTGCATTCGAACCAAGAGTTGAACTCACTCTAAAGCGGCTATACAACTATACCAGAAATTAGAGACCTTAAAACCACAACCAGAATATTAAAAAGGAGTTAATGACAGGGCGTAGATTCGAGAAATTAAGGTCCCGTTCGATAACGTTTTAAGAGGTTGTTTTTATTTTCAAAGAACAAAAATGAGGCAAAAACACGTTTGGTAGCCCAAAAATAGAAAACACCAAAAATGTTTTCATAAAATGAAAACAAGTTCATGCATACTTGTAGAAAACAAAAAAAGTTGTTTTCATTTTCATGGGAAACGTTTTCATAAAAATAACTCACATATTATTATTTTAAATTGTACTACCATACACGTTTTCATTGTTTTTGTTTTCTAAAGATGTTTTCTCATTAATCTACTAATGAAAATGAAAATGCAAATTTATTTTCTTGTTTTCATTCTCTGAAAATATTTTAAGAAAACATTTTGCTAAAACGTTACCGAACAGGCCCTAACATATTTATCACAAATATGTTTACAAAAACTCTCCATCTACAAATTGCATTGATATTACAACATTTACAGACTTCCTAGTTTTCAACTTTATATTAGTATACAATGTTGGGAATATTTGCTCTTCTAAGTAATTTACAAATTTTCCCCCCAAGTTGGGATAGTCCCCCCACAGTGTGAAGCTCCATAACTTTTTTTACTTTTTGCCATCTACTTTAAGGTGTTGGATTCTCTGGCGTAGTCTTCTCCGATGATCATGTATCTTCAAGAGGCCATGACCCAATATCACAGCAGAGTATATGCCATGTGTGATCATAGGCGCAAGAATATTATTTGTCTGCCAAATTTTTCATAAAACATAAGGAAATTTGATTATTGAGTTTCATCCTCTTCCGTGTATAGTAGGTACTCAATGAACAACAAATTTGCAACCAAGAAACAAAAGTACCTGCATCCACTCAAAACCAAGATATAGGGCCAGAAGTCCTTCAAGCAGGGGAGAGTAGATCTTCTTCATTTGCCTCCTCTGATACCAAGCTGCAGAACGACCACGGAAAAAAAATGGTGAAATGATAATTCAGATGTACATGCTACAGTTAGAAGATTTAGAAACATGTTATTTTGTTTTCTCCATCTTCTTGGAATCAGATGGAGTATAACTAGTGTAGTCCTTTAAAGACAGTTTTCTAGGCACTTCGTTGTGCAGAACTTGTAACTTCTGATATATATCACATTGAAATATAAGCATGAATTAACTGTATAAAATGGAATGATCCCCATAATTGCAAATACCAGCGATCTGTTGAATGTTTTAATCATCTAATTTGGCTCCACAAACATTAACTAGCTTATTATGTGAAACAAGCTGGAAGCACTGAAAACCCCATGCTCAAGTAAGGAGTTAAACCTGCAAACAGCTTTTTCATCTCTTCACGACCAGAGCGAGATGGTAAAACTGGTGCAACTACATAATCAGGATCTGCAAGAACAATTAGCAACTGATCATTAAAATTGCACCAAACAAAGTTCACCGAAGTTACTTAAAATGTCATTCAGAGAATCAACCTTTTGGAGAGGCCGCTACATAGTACAGAGAACCTGTAAGAGCAGCTGTAATCACCGCTGCAAACGCCTGAGCAAAAGGGACAAATGGGGGAAAAAATCCAGTCTACAAATAGAGCGAATTCAGTCATCAGAAAATGTTCATTACTGCTGATGATAGTAAAGAAAAGTCAAGAAAACTGCAATACCAGAGACGCCATTCCTCGAGCATCTGTGACCAGATCTGTGCCCCTTAGAAATATATCGGCCAACGATCCCTACAAAGTCATAAATGATTGGGAAAAAAATCATAATGATTTACTTCTCCTACAGAACAGTGATTCTTCAGCTCACATTGACAAATCGGGAAGATTATAATTTGCCATGATAGTAACCCCTACATTTAAATTGAGTGATATTTTTTAATATATACTAAAGGCTAAATATATTCAAGGATACCACACCTGAACAGCAGCCCTGTAGAAAAGCTCCTCACCCACGGAGCTTGCGGCAACAATTAGTATAAACTGCGACATTGAAGGAGCAAACATGTCACTTGTTTCTTGCTTTGTCCAAGCAGCACACCATAAAGTGCTTTGCAATAACATTATTAAAGATGGTATACCTGCAAAGGTGACATTCCATAAAAGAAGCTGCGGAGCTCCTCATCCTCTACATCTCTAATAGCACGAGCATGTGGCGATAACTTTACAACTTCATCCTATAACCATTTTCACATTCGTTAGTTACAAAAGGGGCTGAATACAACCTTAAACCAATTCCTTAAATCTACCATTCTCTTCTTCTTTCTCTATAAATCTAATCTTTTGCAGTACACAACTTAACTTGGTATTAGAGCAGCCAATCCAATCCAATCCTAGAGGTCATAAAAAATTTTTAAAAGGGTGAAGGACATCAGTGTCCATATGAACATATGGAGGGCTAATTACTAGGAACTGATGTTGAGTGTGGACTTTCGTGCTCTATTCAGTTGCCAATGAGAAATACTGATCCTCTTCTCTCTTTTCTATCTTATCTTTCTAAGTTCTCTCTTTACCAAATAATGAAAAATCATTCGTGATCCGTATCATTGCGCAAAATTTCAAAATAAATCAATCAATCAACTTACATCTAGTATAAAGAGAAGGGCCATGATTGGTGGAGCTGCATATCCAAGCCCTTGTACAATTGCATCTAAAGATACTTGGAAACCTCCCATGCTATCGATCCCGGTAACGGAGCATATAAATCTTCCTACCACAGCCATTGCACCATATATACCTATTCACAGAAACCCAATAAAAATTCATCACAAGAAGTATACATAATTCAACCATTCTCTATATAAAAACAAGTAACAAAAAAGGAAAATCAAATCAAATGATGTATCAAAATTAAATCTTTGATTGGCGAAATTGACAGGATAAGGATTCGTTATCCACAACACACAGGGTGAGAAAAATTAGTAATTACGGTAATTATGAAGCAAGTCAGGGTAATTAGTGGTTAATTATGGTAATTATGGTAGAGCTCACTTACCTATTCCATAGCTAAGTCTAACAACAGCACCAATCTTTTCCCAAACAGGGAAGTCAGCTTCGCCGAAGCTCGAATTAAATGTGGTGACCTCCATGGCAGGGCTAGTGAACCCTCCTCCCCGACTCTCTCCGTCTCTTCCATCAATGCCTTCACTGCTGCGTTGCTCCGCCGAGCCCCTAACCGCCGGTACCGAAACCCTATAAGCTCCGTCGAACAGCACCGTCCTCCTCTTTCTCGTCGCCGGAAACTGGCAGAGGCCGAGTTTGCCACACAACGACGTCGTTGGAGGATTAGGAGCTGTAAACGATGTGAATGGAAGCTCCATTTGGTTAAACAAGTAAGGAAATGCCGAAAACCGGTTTGTTCAGACCGAGATATTGGGCCGAGACGAAGTCTTCGTCGTCTTCATTGAGCATACTTCAGCTTTTAGTAGGTTCAGGTTTGAGCTTCGCAGCTTTGAACTGGTAGTTGTCTGAAGGGATTTGGACCGTGTGATTCAGATCAGAACCCATGGGGATATCCCAACTGTCTATGGGAAATTGACACGTAGAGATAACGCTGGCTACATGTCAACAGCCTTTTTGTGGACACCACGCTAATGGGCCCTGCTGATAGCCCGATGGTATTTTCAGACAACCGCGAAAGAAAACGCTTTGCTTTTCTCCTTGCAAGAAGGAGGAAGCTATTAAACGTCTCTCAGTCGTTAAACGATTCTCCATCGTGGATCAAGACAAGAGCACGTATGCCTAAATAAAAGAAGACAGAAGAATGACGCCATAGAGAGAAGGGTATTCAAAATCGTTGGTCGTACAAGGAAATGAAAGCTCAGAGAGTCAGAAAGTCAAGGAGTAGAAAACGGTGTGTCTTTTTGTCTCGACATTGGTATACAGAAGCAGTGGTGGTTCTGGTTCATTGTTGTGCTACTCTTGTTCATGTATTAGTGTAGTACCATCAAATGTCATGAATTTTATATAAAAAAATCTAATTGAAAATTTTATTTAAAAAGAGGATGAAATAGTAAAAATAAATTGGTAATTTTATTTTTATTCCATATAAAATGCAATGCATTAGACCATCTCCAACCCCGAGGGCTAAACCCAAATTTTCTCCCTTCAAAAGTAACTATTTGGGTTTCTGACCAAATCGTTTTTTCTCCCAACCCTCCGACTCAAATTTTAAGTTCACAACTTTATTAAATTGTTTAAGAATGATTTAAGTCTAATTTTTTATGGATAACTTTTCTTCATTTAATCTTTTTAAATAACTTCATAATTTAATTTTTTGAACAATTTGATCTAAAAAAATTAAAATTCCACAAATATAATTTTATTCCCAAAAAAAACACACAACATAAAAGAAAACACCATTTGAATTTTTTTATTTTAAAAAAAAATCATTTTAGTTAATATTAGAATTTTTTATTTAAAAAAAATCATTTGAAGGTGGTGCATTTCAAGGTGGTGTACGTGTAGCCATCATTTCGTGGGATGTTGCAAAGGCCAATTAACTAGGAGCAGACACGTGGGATGGGCCAGCAGATAAAGCCACCAGCGCTGGGCCCAGCGCGGGCCCCACTGTTTTTCTGATGCACATGGGCTGTGCCGCCTCAGCGCGGCTCCACTAAATAGTTTTAGGTCCAGGCAAAAGGTGGATTATTTGTTGGCCCAAATTTGGGTTTTCAAATTTTGGGTCCTTCATTTTGTTGGGTTGAGATTTGAGCGAATATTTTGGGTTTGGGTCCTTGCATTGGAGATGGCCTTATGGAATCTAGAAGGTCAAAAGATAACATTATGCAATGCAATGCATTTTGTTGGCCAAACCTAATCAATTTTTTGGTTAATTACACTATGCGCTTAAGTGGTGATATGTATGGTACATGTAAGTGTAACAATTTGATTAATACTTTTTATGATTTGACAAAAATAACCTTTAAAATTGCAAATTATTACACCATTGACCATTTTCTCACCTCTCTCACCTTCGTTCAGTTTCCAAGACACAATTACAATATAAAAATATGGGTCAATTTTGGTTCACAATGCCAAGACACAATTAATAAAGAGGAATGTTAGCAGCCTTCTCTAACAGCCTCTTTGGGCCTTATGCCTCGCATGGCGTATCATTTACACTTAAAAAATGGAGATTTTGACATAAAGGTTGTCTAATGTAATAATAACATTGTTTTAAGTGTAGAAATTGACACGTGTCATGAGAATGGAGAAGGTCCAAAAGAGAAGGTTAGAGAGAAGGTTATTAGCATTCCCCATTAATAAATAGGTGGGTTTTATCAATTGGATGTTAGTTGGATTGACCTAGATTTTAGTGTGCTATTAAGTGGTCCTGGGTTCAAGCCCTTATGGTACATGTGTGTGTGAGTTTTCCCCTCTTCCATTTCCTAACTTGGGCAACAAAAAAGGGTGGGTTTTGAATCAACCTGCCAACTCGAAAATAACTCGCTCAACCCGTTTAATAAATGGGTCATTTTGAAGAACTACAACCGCAAACTACAATATTAAACTCCCACAAGTAGAGACTACAAACATGCAAAAAAACTCAAAAAGAATTAATGCACTTATTACAAACAAAAACTAAGACACCAAGTAAATCATGAGGTGAAACCCGATATCTGCAAAAAGACCCAAAAATAAATTTTTAAAATTTTTTTTAAAATTTTTTTTAAAAAAAAACCTCTCTCAGGCGCGGAAGCGTTTGGTGAGAGGCTAGTATTAGTTTAAATATAAAGTTAAATTTTTCCCAGCAGAATTAATATTATCATACGTTCCTTAGTATTTATGAGTAACATTTTAAAAAAATTAAAATTTAATAGATATTTCAAATTCGTAGCAGTCAATTATTAGATTTCACAAAATAAAACAATAATAACATTTTGTTTTTCATATTATATTGCTAAATAATTAGAACGCAAAGGAAAGGCCGCGAAAGAAAATATGACCGTTGAAACGCTTACGCGCTTTCTCTATATAATGGAAACCCAACACCACCAGGAAAAGGAAATCACGAACTTCAATCACCGCGTCAAAGTTAAGCAGAGAGAAAACCCTAAAACGTTCGCTTCGATCTCTGTTTTCCTTATCAACGACATCGTCGTCTTCGTTGATGACCCACTTCTCTGCTTCGACTCTTTTTCTCTTACCCATTTCCATTTGATCGATCGTTTTCTCCATCTCTTCGCTTTTGTGAGACCCAGACCCAGAATTAAAGGCTTTAATTTTGTTTCTGCAAAGTACGAAAAACAATGGGTTCATTGAAGCAGAAAAGAGAAACCCTAAAGGAAGACGAACCAGGGCTTGTAGAGAAGAGTTTTTTAGTTACTGGGCGTGAGTGGGTTCGAGGGCGGATTCTCGGCCAAGGCGGATTTGGGTCGGTTTATTTGGCCTCTGTGAAAAAACCCAAATTGGGTAGCGAGGGTTTTCCTGCGATCATGGCGGTGAAATCGGCATTGATGGCTAAATCGCTTGAGCTGGTGAGCGAAAGGTCACTTCTTGGCGAGTTTCGTGGCTGCCCTTTTGTTATCGACTGTTATGGAGAAGATTTCACGGCTGGGATTGGATATAATTTGGTATACAATGTGTTTTTGGAATATGCTGATGGAGGAACAATGGGGGATTTGATAAAGCAATCTGGGGGCTCCGGGCTCTGTGAATTACAAGTGAGGAAGTACACAGAGTCGATTTTGAAAGGAATTCAGTACATTCACGAAAGGGGTTTTGTGCACTGTGATTTGAAGCCTGAAAACATCTTACTTGTGACCTCTGGTTCTGATTTTGTGCCCAAAATTGGGGACTTGGGACTGGCAAAGAGGGCTGCAGGCCAGCGTTCTTGTAGAGGCACTGCAATGTACTTATCTCCTGAAACTGTGCTTGATAGCATTCAGGAGAAGCCTTCTGATATTTGGGCATTGGGATGTGTTGTGCTAAAGATGCTCACTGGGAGACACCCATGGGATGCGGAAGCCGGCGCGAAACTTCATGACCTAAAGCCTCTGATTGCTTCTGGAGTTCCTAAGGTTCCTGGTGGGTTATCAGAAGATGCTAGAGATTTCTTGAAGAATTGCTTTGCGAGGAACCCTGCACAGAGGCTCACAGCAGCTAAGCTATTGGACCACCCCTTTGTGACTAAAGTTGATGAGATTGCACAGGTTAAAGCTGAACCACTAAAGGAAGTTTCTTCAGTGTCATCTTCTGAGAATTGTGGTCTTGATTATGGTAGTTTCATACCACTTGGAAGTTGGAGCTCTGAAGATGCAGAGGAGATGGAGCAACAGATTCTTCCTTTGGCCATCATGTATCCTAGAGATTCAAGGCCTGTGATCCCAAACACTGGGTGCCAAAAGCCATCAGCTTTTGCTATAATGGGTGCAGCTTAGTTTAATTTTTTTGAAAGCCTTCTCATGAATTTGATGTAATATTTCATTATTCAGTGTTTGTGACTGTAAGGCTTGACATTATGTATATTCTTTTCTCAGTGGCTGTATTGATTTCATTGTTAATAGAGAGCTAACAGTTCCACTTTGATCTCTTTCTCTTGGTTCTCCCATTGTGTGTTGGTGTTATTGTTTTACGGATGTAGATAATCTCACTAATCATTGCATTTGATCCATTAGGTTCATATAAGATTAGTAGTTTACAAGTTGGGATTAAATCAGTAAGTAAAACTTCTAATCAACAACGTCAACTCTCAAAGGATATTTGTAATAGATTCTCAGCGATTGCTTTGTACCATCATTTTGTTGATGACTATTTTCTGCAGTAAGCCCTAGAAGCTGTAGCAAAAACTAATGACCAACATTTATTCAGGAATGGTGTCAAATATTCGACAATTTGCATCGTAAAATTGTATCTCCTGGTTAACAATATGTACACAGAAACTATGAGTAGCCCGAAATACAACTGCACAAAAATATACAAAGATTCATTGTACATGGAGGTTACAGCAAACATAAGCTACAACAGAGTAACTTGCTCTGCAGCATCTTCCTCGGCTAGATCATTCGTTCTCCTCAGAAATCGAGACAAACATGCACCGACTGTTCTCGGCTAAGATATAAAGGCAAAACAAGCATAATCCTGTTTCAGGAGCAGACAGATTCAAGGAAAAAGAAAATTTTACACGAATGTATTCAAATAGTGAAAGACTTTGTATCAATAAAAAATTTAAAAACAAAACAAAAGCAAGTTGCAAATCAGACAGTGGCTACTGAATCTGACAAAACACCATGTAAGTTGTCACCCTGCTTTTTATCTTAAATGGCCAAACTACGAAAACTATCGCAGCTACGAAGAAGTAACAGATTTAAGCAAAAAACATACCAGCATAGGCAACTGTAAGACCTGACACCAACCGTCCCAAAGCTGATAGCTTGTAAAGACAAAACACCACCTGGAGAAGATTTAAATGTGAAGTTATCTGGTGAGCTGTCTGCAAGAATGACTTATTATCATTGACAAATTTGCACAACTTTATTCTACATGATAACATGCTATCACGAAAATGATAAGCCACATCTGCAACCATCCCAACAGAAAGGAAAAAGAAGATCAATTTGATAGACTAGCACAGCCAATATTTGTTCTTCAAGCAGACTGCTTTAATAACATATGATGGCCTGTGAGCCAAGGGACCAGCCATCGCAAGATGCCTTTACTCAGGACAAAGGTTTCATGGTTAGAATAGATAGCTAAAAATATATAGTGAGGGCTCAGTGCAAAACATTAATTTTCTACTACAGCAAAGCCACAGATCTGGTACACAAAGATATTTTTTATTCTCTTGGGAACTGTTATTACAAGTACGTTTTTAGCTTCCATTCTATTCTTCTAAAATACTATGCAGTAGAAGAGAAGGTACATTATGGAGTGCCCTCCAAGTGGCATCCAAGTCTTCCCAGTGAGAAACACAATTGCAAGCATGAAAACACACGTGCACACATAACAACTTGCATATGCAACTCAAAACCATAAAAAAAATCCAAATTTTGACGATATCCAAGTTCAAAATATGTCCTGACTTGGGCCATTTTATAATTCTTAAGACAGGTATTAGGACCTATCCTTAATACTTAAATTTTCCAGCAGCATATATATAGATGTTAGCTATTGAAAACTTTCATCCACAGACACCGAGTTATATAGACTGCAAAAGCTTGATACCAAAATAAACATTTCTTGCAGTCATCAAGCATTATTACCTTGAAAAACAACCTCTTGTCAGGTCCTGTGGCTGCAACCCTCAATACAGACTCAGCTGCTCCTATGATATTTTCGCTAAAGGGGCAACAATGCTATTAGCAGTGTCCAACGAAATCTGCCACTGGAGTGGATCGACGGTACCCTAGTCAACAATAAAACTAGATACTTCAATACAAAGATCACCGTTCACCATAACAATGGTACCAAATCTGTAAATTCATAATATGACACAGAAACCGCTTATCAAGTGATACCATTCGCACAATTACAATTTGAAACAAAGGCATTTTATTTCAAGAACCACAAATTTTCAGTTCATCTATCATGGTAGCAACTCCAATTTTTCTTCAATGCCCTATAACCATATAAAAATTCCAATGCATCCATTCAAAAATCTAAACGAAACCCAAATTTCTCAAAAATGATTCTTAATCAAACTCAATTAAAGCACAACAAATTTGCATTCAATCTCAACCATTGTCAGATAAAACCAAACTCCAAATTCATCCATCAACCCAATAACAAGACATTAGAAACCCAAATTCCTCAAAACCCAAAAAAATAAAGCAAAAACAGAAAGAAAAGTAATCACTTTCCCGCATTTCATTGGCAGACAAAACTAAGGGCGCAGGGAAAAATGGGGAATCTGGACTTACGAGATGTTCATTTGGCGAAGAGAATGGCGAGCAGAGGAGGACGACGAGGACATCGGAGACAAGAGAGACGAAGCTGGAGTTGTTGAAAATTTTGCCAGTCTTGATAAGATTATTGTTTAAAGCTTGCACCTTTTCTTCTTCTAAAGATTAAAGAACTTCTTGGCCGGAGGTTTCTTTACGGATACACCAAGACCATCCACAGTGGGAGTGTGTATAATGAGGTGTATGTTAAATACACACTCTTTTTATCGGAAGCATCCGTAATGAGGAGATGTAAACATGTAAATTTAGATACACATGTACATCTTATTTTACATCCTTACAGGTGGAATCTACATTAAAAAAAGTGAAAAAAAGTGGACAAAAGTGAGAAAAAGTTTTTGAATGAAACCCAATTGCGCAGCTACAGTAGTTGCTCGACCAAAACTTCATATGTGCGCCCATGTCATCTCCCCCCAACGGCTACATTGCAATTCTTTGATGCAATTCTTTTTTTTTTCAAAAACAACCAACAGCTTTAATTTTTTCCGAAGGAAATCAGGTCCGTCCAACGAATTAAGACACACAAAATTTTAAATTTTAAATATTTTTTCCAAATTTAAATATTTTTAAGTCTATTTGTTTGAAAAAATAAAATGAACCTAACACACACAAAATAAAAATTTAACACAAAAACGAATTAAGAGAAAAAAAATCAATTATACATCTTTAGATTTACATCTTCCCAACTAGAGCAAAAACCACATTTAGAGCATCACCAATGGGGAGGTGTATAAGGAGGTGTATATCACATTTACACCCCCTTTGGCCGGAAATACCTACAATGGGAGTGTGTATATGGGTGTAAATATAGAGGAAGGAGTGAGATGTAAAAAAGATGGAGTTTTACATCTGTTTTTACATCTTCAAAATGGGTCCCACCGGAGAGAAAAGTAGGAGAGAGAAGAGAAAAGTATGAGAGAAAAGAACTTTTCTTGTTGGTGGGCCCCTTTGCATGTGGAAGTGATGAGCTTGTAGCCGTTGGATTTGCCAAATATAGATATACATCTTTGAATTTACATCTTCCCCATTGGAGCAAAAATCACATTTACACTGGAGGTGTAAAGGGGATGTAAAAGTGGCTTTACACCCCGAAAATACACCCAAAATACACCCAAAAATACACCCCCACCGGTGATGCTCTTACAACCTCCGGAAGTGTAAAGGAGATGTAAAAGTGGCTTTATATCCTCGAAAATACACCCTCCCATTGTAGATGCTCCTGAACAAAAATCCCCAATTTTTCATCTATTTCTCTTTTTCTATATGTTTCCATAACAATACATTTTAAACTTCTCGGAAGAAAAATCTGCCGTACGCTTTTGTTGCACTTTCAAAGGAATTTCAAGGGAATCTATTTTCAGGATCATGGGTATGTTGCTCTACCTCAAAATCTATTTCTCTCAGTCGAGATTTTACAGAATTCTCATTGGCCATAGGAAAGATGAACGATTTCGCTTGGTTACAAAGGGATTTGCATTGTGGTGGTTCAGAGAGAAGCATCATCTTCCTTGAGATAATCTGGATATGTTTGGCTGTGAAGAAAATATTAAACATGAAGAAGTAGAGCTGTGAAGAAAATATTAAACATGAAGAAGTAGAGCCATTACGATGTTTTATTATTATTTTTAATAAAAGTTGATGGTGTTAAAGTTCTGTCAACTATTTCGACATGTGTTAAATTTTAGAGGAGAGACACAAGGGAACATGGAAATTTGGGACAGCGGATCCCGTCCCCCACAGGAACCCTCGCCACCACCACTCTACTCGCAACATCATCTACAAACCACCTTATTCACATAAAAATTTAGGGTTAACTACACTTTAATATCCTGTAGTTACATAATTAAGACATGTTAGTCCTTACTTTCTCAATTTTTACAATAACATATCCCGAACTTTTAAATTTGTTAGAATGTGATTCCGCCGTTTGTGTTTCCGTCGTATCTCTTTGTTAATTGCCTATGTGACACTGTGGGTCCCACATTTTCAATTTTGTTAATTTTAAATTGAATAAAATATTACAAACCAAATTTTTTTTTTTTTAAAAAACAAAATAAATCTTTCTCTCTCCTCCCTGCATTCCCCCATTACCACCACCCTCTAATCATCACGAACCCAGAACCCCAGCCCTCACAAACCCATAACCCACATAACCCATCCCCCTTCCCGGCCTTCCCCGGCATGACAAAAACACAAGATTTTTAGGAGAATGAGAAACTCCTGTTTGTATGGAATTAAAGGAGTAAAAGAATGAGGGGATGGGGGTAGGATCATAAGAGGACAAGATGCATGAGATATTGATGAAGCTCAATGAATTTCAAGACATTCCCTACAACTACTACTACAAGTCTACAACCAACCAAACCAACAAATCTTCATTCTTGAGAAGCTCAATGAATTAAACACTAACATTATTATAGTAATATTTTGACATTCCACATAAGAAAGGAAGGAAGAAAAAGGGAGGGAAATAAAGCTGCGGCGCTCAATGATCTTCAACCGCGTCATGTGTCTTGATCGTTTCGAGCCAGTCAAGATGGTCCCGAAGCTTCGAGATATCGGGAAAGAAGTCCCTTTCGATTATCTTCTCGATCGTGGCGACATAGGTGTCTTCGCTGAGGACTATGGGATGGCCTCTAGGGTTTCTGGAAGTGATTTGGGCCGAACTCCTTGGCTTTTGGACGGAACTATCGGAAACAGTGAAGGGGATGAGAGGTGGCGAGGAGAGTGACCAGAAGTGAGAAGCATTCTTCTTGAGAATTGGGGTTGCGATTTGTGATAGAATGAGATGGTGAGATTGAAATTGAGGGTTTTGGCAAGAATGAAAGGACGAACTTTCCTTTTATGTTTAGGTTTTGAGCTTTCCAATTCGTGGGTTCTGGGTTCGTGGTGGTTGGAGGGTGGTCGTCATGGAGGAATGCACGGAGAAGAGAGAGAGATTTATTTTGGTTTTTAATATTTTATTCATATTTTAATCAATTTAAAATTAACAAAAATTGAAAATTTTGGGATCAACAGTACAACATAGGCAATTAACGGAGAGATCTGACGGAAATCCTAATAATATAACAACATTGTAACAAATTTAAAAGTCCGGAGTATGTTATTGTAAAAATTGAAAAGGCAGGGACTAATATGTCTTAAGGGTGTAACCACAAGGTACTAAAGTATAATTAACCCAACAATTTATATGACAACATGATTAACATGTATGTAATTTTTTTAGTTTGGAGGTGATGCTTCTATAAAATAGAAGCACCATAAAATAGTATAAAGAATAGCAAAACCATCCGAAACCCAAATGTGAGAGGTATGGACAATAGCATAATTTTAAAAAGATTCGCCGCCTGAACCAAACACAGGAAAACAAAAGAAAAGAAAAAAGAGGAATCTTGGAAACCTCTTCAATCGACCGCACCAAACAACAGTCCATCGACTAAAAGCAGAAGCCTACAAGAGAAAAAAATTAGAAAAAGAAAACAAAGAATAACAAAATGAAATTAGAAAAAGAAATTACATTTGAAAGAACTCAAAAATAAAGATGAAAACAAAACCCTGGGTGATAAGCAATTACATTTAAAAGAATACATGAAAATAAAAATAAAGTAAAACTTAAAAAAATAAAAAAACAAACAAAAACAAAAAACAACAACACATGGTCTAAACCGAAAGCACAACCCATCAAGTAAGGAAGAAAAATAAAATACTCCATGGGCCCAAGTCAGGCTGATGTGGCTATGAGGCAGTTAATAATAACAAGTCTTATCTGGTGTTGTAGTAACCGCCAAACCGCAAATTAACTTCTCCGAACTGATGTCCGTCTGCTCCAGTCAAGTGTAAACACCGGGAAACCTCCAAATTGGAAGGGCCCTAACTTTTATAAACATATATACATATGTATATTACTTTAAAAATTGTACTATATTAATATTGTATTAAGCCCAAGTACTATTAAAAAAAATCCTTATTGTTTTGTCTAAAACTAAAAAATAGAAACTTAATAAGGGACCAATTATTTTTTTAATTAAACAAGTTTAATAAGTTAACATAGTTGAATAGGTTAACCTAGTAGCATATAACTTAGCAAAAACAAAAAGCCCTAGCGGCATATAGAAAAATCTGCTTTAACACAAGAAGAAAAAAAAACAATTTATTATTGAATATCTATTGCAAGAGGAAGCAATTTTTGAGAAAGAACAAGAAGGTAAAAAATCACAAAACTATTGCTTATATTTTCTATTGAAAAAGTCATGGTAGAAAAATTTGATTATGCAAAGTTAATTGATACTTTGGCATCAAAAAAGCAAGACGAGTGATGTTTTAATGCATTTTATAAAGTTGCTATGTGAATTACATTTTGTTTGTTTTTTTTAGGTTACAATTCTAACTTTGAGTTTATATAATTTTTTTTAACTTATCGGAAAAAAAAAACACATAAATATACATAGAGAGTAGAAGATCAAATTTTGATAGTTCGCCTAGAGCCTCCAAAACCTTAGGACCACCACTTTATTGAGGAGAAGTAGCAAATTATTCTTGATAACACCTAAATATTGCAATGATTTAACAATTTTAAAATAATATTTTATTTATTTAATGATTAAAATAATTTTTAGGTATGAAGGTTAGAAAACATATTAAACACAAGAATTATATAAATGAAAGTGAAAATAAAATTGCTTTGCTTTTTACTATACACTTGAATAGAAAAGTAATTTCAACATATGCCATTCATAGCACTTTTACACAAAATTTATGAAACACTCATAAATTGATTATTGTACCAACACTTTTAACAAAAAGTTTACCAAACATCAAACTGCTTCTCTCACAGCTGATTTATTTCACAACAAATCTGACAGTGATTATTTTCACAGTCACAACAATCACAAACTGCCCCAGTCATGTTTCGTATTTAGACGTCCAAGTAAAAGAAGCACCCATTTATATGGACAAGCTATGCATTTTAGGAGGGTGTATTCAATTAGGATTTTAATAGATTATTTTGAAACTTAAAAGTCCAGTAGTATTCAATTAAGATTTTTAAGTAATGAATAAAAGTCTGGTGGTATTCAATTAAGATTTTAAAATAGATTGTTTTGAAGCTTAAAAATCCAGTGGTATTCAATTAAGATTTTTAAGTATTAAATACAAGTCTGATGGTATTCAAAAGCTTATTGATTTTGAAGTATTTCATTAAATGATGTATTGTATGAGACTTTTGAGTAGGTGATATAAATACCAAGCCCCATAAAAAATCTCATCCTCCTATGCCTGATTCTCACTTCTTTCTATTTTTCTTTCTATCTCTTCTCTGTTTTTATTTTATGTGAGACCTTGCAACGTGTGGCTGCCACCCCCCAGCAATCCACTGCAAACCCCCGTCAGATCCTTGTTTGCATTACTTATGCATACAACAATAAAGCAAAGTAACCCAAAGCTCCAAAGCTTCTATACATCAAAGAAATGAGAGTCATGGTCCAGCCCAGGACCCACCCAAACTTGTCCTTGTCTTTGGTCTCTGTCTCCAAAGGCAAAACCATCCCAACCCCTTCAAACGAATACACAACCACACCCAAACCATAAAAGAACACAGAAAGATCCCCAAAGGCCTTCACTTCAGGCCTTCTTGCCGCCACAACCATCACATCCTCCACCATCACCATGCCCATTGCTCCAAGGTCAATCACATCAGCAAATATACTCAAAGGGGCTAAATGGGTCAACGTTGCAATCGAATTCAACCCCAATTGGAACGGAAAACACCCCCAAATGTAAAATCTTTTTGTGCCAAACCCAAAATCTTGGGTGTCAAATCGGTTGATGTGGGTGCATTGAGCAAATGGGCCAGTGTATTACCAATAAAAATGAGATAGCCGACGCAAAACCCAGCCTGAGTGAGAATGATAAGAACATCGACCACCAAGCTCCCTACAGTGCCACAAACTGCGAAACCCAAGTCCCCAAAAGATGGGATCTTCGTGCATCCATTGGAAGACTCAAGCTTTCTTCGGGTGTAGACCAACAACATCATACAATGGTGGGTAAGGAACGGCACGAGCAAGAAGGTGAGGAGGCTCATGAGCCACCCAGTGCGCTTGAAAGAATAGGGCATTCCCAGAATGCCTGCACCCACAATAGCGATGAAGACATTGGCAAAGGTCTTGCCTTGGGACGATAATGGCTTCGGGTCTCTGATAAGCGGTGTGTTTTCTGTTGGGGCTGCTGGTCTGAGGTGCTTAGACGACAAGCTTGCTTCATTGTCAAAACCCAATAAAATCATGTAATTGCAATTTTTTAAAATCATAAGTAAAATCTGAAGTGAATTATAATCATAAGTAAAATCATGTAATTACAATCTATTAAATCATAAGTAAAATTATATAATTACAAATTCGGTTGAAATCCATTACATTAAAATCATGTAATTACAATCTATTAAAATCTCAATTGAATACACTCCCTTATGACATTACTAGAAAGTTAAAAAAAAAAAACACGTGAGTTTGTGTTTGAGTCACACATTACTTAGCAAATAGGACCTGTTTTTCACTCCCTTATTTTCTTTTCTATTTTCTTTTCTTTTAGCAAATATATATGCTTTTTGTTGGGTATGAAACCCAGCTGTTCCCTTTTATGGTATTTTCTTACTTATTTGCTCAAATTTGACGGTTATGTGTGACAAATTTCAGAAAACTAGAGGAGAAGCTAGGACATGCAATGTGTGCAGCAGCACTTCACTTTCGTCTTGTATGCATATCAAACCAGTGGCTTCACTTTCGCAAGCGGCTACAGAGACTGACGGGTTTTCAGACGAAGTCTCCATGGGAAAGGCAGCTCCTAATTCTCAAGATTTTGAGTCAAATTCAAAGGTAAGACTTTTGAGAAATCAGTTGTTCATGGTAGTAATCAGTTTAAGAGAAGAAGAATTTGAATGCCCACTAGTAATTTTTACCAAAATAAATCTTCACAGGCATTAGTGTTTCTTTCAAACAAAGCAATTTCGTCAGAAATTTCATCCTTGACTGATATTGACCCCAATCGTGGTTTCCTAAAGGTGGGTAATTTAGATTAATTTTCTTTAATCAGAAAAATTGTTCCTTTTTGAAGAAATTATTTAAGGTTGGAATCTAATTCCTGGGTTCTTCTTCAGTTTTCTTCAAAGTGGCCTGAGGAGCAAGTAGAAACATTGTCAAACAGCATGGCAACCTTTAGGGTTGATGATCAAATCGGTGGTATGTATAATTATGCTGAACCTCTGAAAACTCACTCTGAATTGAATGTTGGAGGCCCAGCGATTGAAGTTGGAATTTTTTCAGGTAAAAAAGAAGATGATGTGAAGTGTGATGCAGTAGTTGAGGAACAGGAAGCTCCTTCGCTGTCTCAGCCTGTTAACTGTGATGATGGATCAGATGTCGTGGAGGATGATGTATGTACTTTTTCTTTCTGGTAAAATTTACTGCTAAACTTGCTTCTTGTGCCCTGTCTATCTTACCGGAATGGAACCCTGAAATTTCCCTAAATGTTGATATGCAAACTTTGGAATTCCTGAGATGATGAGGAACAAGTTGTTGTGAACCTCGACATCATACTTTCCTCTCATAAATGGAGCATTGTCCCAAGAAGACAAATGAATATAGTAGTACTGCACATGGACACATAGACACAGAGATAGACATCCATGCACAGACTTGCAACCACAGAAGGCCATCCACCGCCACCACTGTTGCATAGCCATACAAACTTGTTTTTGAAAGAAAACGGTGCACAGGTGTATAGTGGTTATCAAGTACTGAAGGTGGTGGTGCCTAATGTGTTCTCATAGATTTTTGTACTTCAAATAAATATTCCTTTCTTTTTATAATCTGATCCACTGTGTATTTGATTGGAAAACTGTATCTTATTGCTGGTCTTATGTCATAATATGTTTACACTAAGTCTTTGTTTAGCCCATTCTATGCAAACCTGCACAGGCAGGGAGGAAGCAGATGGGTTGGTGGTGGTGGGGGGATTACTTCTGTAGACAATCTCATTTAGTCGAGCTAAGCCGCCTTATTTGAGTAGATTGGCATTGACCAGCAATGCTTGTCTTAAATTGAGATGATCACAAGGTTGATTAGTATTGCCCAGTTGACACTGCCTATATTCTTTTGTTTCAAGAAAAGAGATTGCTACTTAAGTTGTGTGGGTACACGCACACACGAACACATGCTAAATTTAGTTATTGTCATCATAAGGTGGTAAATAAGGGAAAGAAATTGGCAGTTCTGTTCGATTTTAGCTTTGTTGGAATGCAAATAACAGTTACTAATTTGGATGCAAGGGTTTGATAGATAATATGGCACATAGCTATCTTGTTGAATCCTCACCCTATATTATTCTCCTGTTTCCTTCTATTGCTTCATGTATGTTTTGCCTTTAAATAAAACTGCACTGTTGATGTAGGAAATTATTCTTTCTTTGTTGCTATTGCATCAATTACCCTTTTTCAATCAAATAGGGCAACAATTATCTTAGTGATTCCATTTTCCTGGTCCATCTTTGGGTCATGCAAAAACAGGTGAACGTTTGTGATATCTGTGGGGATACAGGTCGTGAGGAGTTGCTTGCTACATGTAGCAGGTGCATTGATGGGGCAGAGCACATGTATGTAACTCATCTTTTCTGGATATTTTTTTCGCGTGCTTTCTTTTGTTTATTTAATTTTTTCACTATAGATCTTGAAAGCCTATGGTTTTCCTTAACTTATCTTCTTGTGTCAACGAGATATTGCATGCGGGTAATGATGGAAAAAGTTCCTGGAGATGACTGGATGTGTGAAGATTGTATGCATATGGAAGAATCTGAGAAACAAAATCACAACTATGTAAAAGCTGAAAGGGTCGTAAAAGGATCATCTTTGAGTGGTATAAGGAAAAACTATAAAAACTTAGATGCTTCAGAGTTCAAGAACAGATTGTGGATGAAAAGTAAATGTGCTAGAGTTGAGATCAAAACAGGCAAAGTTGGTTCTACTCCTAGCTTTGCTGGCAAAGGACCTACAGTCAATGCAGAAGCTGTGTCTGTCAGTAAAAGAAGGGCTCTTGAAACAAGTGTGAAATTGCCAAGGGTTCCTAGTTTCTGCAGCAAAACTGTACTGCATAAGGATGCTTCAAAAAAGGAATTAGATAAGAAGAAAATAAAGGCAACCACGGATGTGATTTCTGGTGACCGATCTTCGAGCAGTTCTCCGAAAAATGTGTACTTGCCTATTCCATCAGACAAATCAGACAAATTTCGATCGCAAATTCAAATGAGAAAAGGTATACTTGTTATGCAGCTTAGAGGCCATAGATATTTTTTGACAACATTTTGTATGAATTGTAACTGCATATGATAAATTCTCAATCATGACTTTACAGGTGCTCTATTGAAGTCAAAATCATTCAACATCATTGATTCAAAAGTGAAGGGCAAACTGTCGGATGAAGGTGGTGTCCAAAAGCATAAATTTGTCGACAACAATGCTACTGGTGACAACAAAAAGAAAAATATCGCTGGCACAATGTGTAAATCTTTGTCCTTTGATAATGCCAGGTCAAACCGCTCAAATGGTTCCGATACAAAAGTTAAAGTGCCATACCATCTCAAGGACTCGAAGAAATCGACGTTTACAAATCAAGAGAACTCTACTCAGGTGAAGCATGAAGCCAAGCTACTTAACCCTTTAGTGAATAGTTCTGGTCTTTTCGTGCCACAGAGTGACAAAAAAATTGCATCTAGTGGTCAAACTAGTTTACTCCCTGTTGGTTATGATCTGGAGATTGGCCATAGGAAATCGAAAAACTTATCAGAAGCAACTAATCATCTTGCTCATGAAGGCTCAAGGTATGTAAATGAGAAAGAGAATAGAGTGGTTGGTGATGCGAAACAGCATGCTGATCATTACATAGAAGCAGCAGTTGCTATCAGAGAAAATAATTCTAATGTCAATTTGCATTCGGAAGGAAGGCCTCATGTGAGAAACTCTTCAAACGCTTTTTCTCCGGCTTTTGCTGTCCCACAGCTTGATTACATATGGAAGTATGGCCTTTTTCTCCTTTAGTAGATCTTTTCTTGTACACTGGTCTTTGGCTTGCCTTTTGAGTATGTTCTGATGCATGTGCTTCTGGCATTTCACGCAGAGGTGGATTTGAAATGTGGATAAATGGAAGAGTCCTTGGTTCTTGTGATGGAATGCAAGCACATTTGTCTACTGTTGCTTCACCCAAAGTTCTTGAAGTAGTACCCAAGCTTCCTCAGAAAATGCTGGTGGAGGAAGTTCCTCGCCTGAGCACATGGCCAACTCAGTTCGTACGAAATCATCCAACAGAAGATAATATTGCTCTCTACTTTTTCGCAGAAGATCTTGAGAGGTTTTGTTTATGTTATTCCTTAAATAAAATAATAAATTAAAGTTTTCTCTCATGCTGGCTGTCTGTCTAATTCTGTATGCTATTTATCCAGCTATAGAAGAAACTACAAAGTTTTGGTGGAACGCATGGTTAGGGATGACTTGGCTCTTCGGGCAAATGTTGATGGGGTTGAACTGTTAATATTCCCATCTAACATTCTTCCTGAGAATTCACAATGTAAGGATTGACCATTATGCATGCATATTTAAAAGATGGTTTACGACACACAATTTAATCAAATGTATATATTCTTTTTTCCCCTGTAAATGTAATCTTATTCTTTGGCAGGTTGGAATAGGATGTTATTTCTGTGGGGTGTGTTTAGAGGGAGGAGGGTTTCTTGCTCTGAACTCATGCAGCCTTCAAGAGATGTGAATCAAGTTGACTCTATCCTGGTATGTATATTTAGTTAGTGATTAATTGCCTTATTAATGCATTCTCCCTGTTTTTTTAATATATATACTTCTCCAAAGCTTTAGCTGTTAGTTCATGCTTAGCTGTCAATCATATGGCGAGGATAATAACTTTATTACAATTTTTAAATATACAATAAAGAAACAAAAATACATAATTAAGGAAAAACATTATGGATCTATGAATTATGACATTTTTTGCATCATGGAACATGGAGGTCTTTGAATATCCTTCAGAGTCATCAGCAACTGTATAGTTAGTTGTTTGCAGAACGGGTTTTGCAGTTAGAGTATCATCCCTTCACTGATAACTATATATGTATGAATATATATAGATAAACAAATAAATTTAAACTTTTCTATTATGATGAACATGCACTAAAGAAATAATAACTTTACCTCACATTTATAGTTTGTCAAACCCAAAAGACGAAATTGTCGATGATTATAATGAGAAGACATTGAATTAATGTAACTCCAATTGAGAAGTTTATGGCGTAGGCCCTACAGAAAAAGAAAGATGATTAATCTGTTGTGATTGCTGATAATGTTGCTAATCTACCATGGCTTTGTGTTCTGTTCAAGATTACAAGAACCTAAAGCTTTTATAAATAATAAAATTCGGTTTATGTGGTTTAGTCTTCGTATGCTCTAACTACTAGAATTTGGATCCTCATTTGGCAATTTTGATGATTGGATTCAGATCCTTGTAAGCTCCATAGGCATTCCATTTTGTTGATTGTATTTTATTTTTATTTTTTGTAATCTCAATCCTCCTTCATGACTTGAATATGAGCACCTTACGTAGCTTGACGCACATATCATTCATACTCGTCCCATGAATTACATGCATGGACCATTGCCCCAATGACAAGCTACATCATGTCATGGAGCCAATAATGTGACATAGTCTATTTTATTTTTAAAAGAGAATGGTTAAGATTTAGAAAACAACACTTTTCTTAAAAGATAAAGAAAACCCCATTTTATCGAAACCATTAAAAAGTGCAAAGTCCAAACTATACAACTAAAGAAACAAAATATTATAATGTAGAAATATTGTATAAAAAAATCACTCTAGAAACTTAAATAACAACAGAGCTCCAATCTGCAAAAATAGAGAAAATTTGTATTTTTCAAACTCAGAAGATTGAGGCCAATAATGATCTATAGAGCTTGACTTTATCCCATATTACTTCCATGGTTCGCTCCTCTCAATTACAGAACTCCATGTGGTGTTACAGTAATCTAGGGAGGATGCTAGGGGATCTTAATCCTTGATAGCCCACTTTTGGGATACCTCAATGATTGTCGTGAAATCATGAGTAGATAGTAATGGTTGTCAAATGGACCCCTTTGATTTGCACTTAGTGGGTGAAGGATCCTACTCTGTACTATTTTGTGCTAGCAAGGATCAGGTGATTTTGATGCTTCATAGGAATTTTGATAAATTGCTTTGTTTTCTTTGTGCTCTTTTGTTCCTTTCCATTTTCTTGCTTGTGGATCGTTAGTTCATTTAACTTTTATGAAATCTTTTTGGTACCTTTATCATTATATTTTCCTGTGATAAGCATTCAAAGACAGATAAATTAACTTTTTGAGAAAGATACAAAAGTGTAATATTAGAGCAAACTCTGTAACCTATGTTGGGTGACTAGACATCTGGGCTGGTGTTCAATTGGTCAATGGGCCAATTGCGAACATTGGTGAGTGGGTTTCTAGGCAATAACGAGACCATTCATTTGGTCTGCTCAGGTTTTTACTTATAATGTGCTTGGTAAATCTTGGCAAAGAGTGCCAACTTTGGTGCATTCAATTTTTTGAGTTGGTAAATATATCAGAGTTTGTGGTACTTGATGATTGGTATATATGTATAATAACTGGTCTTGTCTTCATTGATTTCTATTCCTCTATTTTGTAAATTGTGTTGTATAAAAGTACATGGGGTTTCTCTAGCACAAGCAAAACATCATTCTCTAGTCAAATTAGCTCTGACATCCAAATTTGGCCTGCAGAAAGGTGGACAATCCAAGCAAAGGCAGGAGATGGACTTCAGATTTTTTCTTCAAGGTAGTAAAAGATATAGCATCGACTGTGTGAGCGTTGATGAAGAGCCTGATCTCAAGAGGGTCAAGACAAATGAGTCAAAGTATTCAGATAAAGGATTTCCATTTCAAACAGATGTGTGTGGTTCTGGTTTTTCTGGGGAACATCTTGGATGTGGTAAACCCTATGATATGTCTGTCTCTTCAACGGAGATGCAAGTTCGTACAACTACAGGAAAGGATCAGACAGAATCTCAAGTTCCAGGTATTGAGCTATCATTAGGGGCACCATTTATTGATATTGAACACCAAAAAGAATATCAAACTTCTAATCCCAAGCTGGTGAACAACATTAACGAGGACAATGAAGTCTCAACATCCCTTTCTCTTTCTCTCGCGCTGCCATCACCTCTAGGAAACAAGTACTGAAGATTGGATCGAAACAAAGCAGATGTCGGCTGAGAGGCATGCACATCTAGAATGAAACCCTGTAGACTGTAGATTAATAGTACCGTAGCATAACATGGATGTTTTGATGTACATGGATTGAGGCATGCACACCTAGAATGAAACCCTGTAGACTGTAGATTAATAGTACCGTAGCATAACATGGATGTTTTGATGTACATGGATTGTAGCAACCATCGTGATCCTTTCCAGTTCATAACAAACCAATTTCCGTCTTTCACAATTAAAGGTTTGCTAGTTTTCTCAGTAACTGATTTCTTCCTGCTATGTTCTTGTGTGCAAAAAAAAAAGAGCTATTATACCCATGGAGAAATGATAAAGTTAAATGCTGCTAGAACCTTGAAGTTAAATACTTACTGTCAACTTCTTCAATGGCGTCTGCAGAGTTTATTTTATTTACTGGTCATGTAGGTTCGCTTGATAGCGTGCCCAAATGTGCTAACTTTAGCAAGTTGGTTGGTCGCGGCTTCTTTTTTATTTTATATTATGAGAGAACAATATTTTCATTAATAATAAACTCAAATCGTGAAAGGGTCCATAATTCAGTGGTAAGAGCATTTGCGTGCAGATCAGTTGTTTCTAGTTCGAACTCCAATGTCAACTTCATGGGTTTTTTTAGTACAAGGGACAATCTAAATTAGAGGGGAGTGAGATTTCTCACACACACAACCATGATGCTGTGGGAATTCGAACCTGACACTTCTAGTCTACAAGTCAAAACCCTTTTTCTACTAGGCTAGACTGTTGGCATGCCAACTTCATAATTTTTTTTTTGTTCAAATGCCAACCTTCATGTCTGGGATAGAAAGCAAACCCCAAAAGGGAGGTTCTTGCAACGATAAAACTAAACCAATAAACAATGAACATAATAGCGACTAAAGAGAATTTGAATCACCATGAACAACCAGTCAACCACCAAGACAAATCCAACAAGAAAAAAGGTATATGAACCAAAATAGAAACTGAATCTTGGAAATGGATTGCAATCTAATTAACTCATTTTAAAAAAAAAATACATTAACATATGAATTTATTTCTTGAGAAGTACCATATTATGGCTACAATGTGGTACCATGTTCTCATAGTTTAAAGGGTTATTAGGTCTATTAGTCCCTCAACTTAGACTCGATTTGCATTTTCATCCCTCAATTTCCAAAATTGTTCTACTCGTCCTCTAACTTTTGTTTCGGTAGGACAAATAGTCCTACCGTCAATTTTGTTAAATACAGGGACAAAATAGTATTTTTGTATTAAAACAAAAAAATAGTATTTTTATATTTAAAAAAATAAAAATAAAAATAAAAATAATCCCTTTCACTATAGATTCATATTTTTAGTGAAAGGGATTATTTTTATTTTGATTTTTTTTAATATAAAAATACCATTTTTTTTTTGTTTTAATACAAAAAGACTATTTTGCCCCTGCATTTAACAGAAAAAGTTAACAAAATTGACGGTAGGACTATTTGTCCTACCGAAACTAAAGTTAAAGGACGAGTAGAACGATTTTGGAAATTGAAGGACGAAAATGCGAATCGGGTCTAAGTTGAGGGACTAATAAAACGATTAACAAACATCTCATCAAAGGACATGTAACTTGAGTGATTAAGAGTTGTGTTGATACAATATTAAATATTCCATGCATCTCTATCTCGTTATTTTATTCCTAGTTACTGCAAACGAGAATTTCTTACCAACAAGCGAAATGTTAATAAATTTTGTACTCCTTGTACATAGCAATTGTTTTAAAAGTATTCACATCACTTGCATCTGTCAAAGAAATATATAGATGGTAAAAATCTAAGGTATAACAGCCCATACAAATCTCATTTGTCGAACAAATTTCTAAGGTACACTAAAAAAAAAGTGAAAGTAGGCTAAGCCAATTGGCCAAAACAGAGATTGCTTGTATATATATAATTTTTTTAAGAGATAAATTTTTAAAAAAAAACCTACTTCAACATATTATATGCGACTATTTATGTTATTTATAATAGTAATAATGTTATAGCAAAAATAACTTTGACATAAAATATGGGAAGTGTTCTATTTTCGAGAGAAAGATGCCACTTTGTGCGGTAGAATTTGAACTACTTTCAAAATATGCAATTTCTTTTAATTAACAGAGAAGGAGAATTTGAACTTTAAGAGCGCTTCTAAGATTTGAGAAGAGAGATTCTATTAGATTAAAAGTTAGTTGGTTCAAAATATGCAATTTTAGGAATGATAGGGATTATGGAAATGTATTCATGTTTATATGTCTTGTAATTGTGCTAATGAAAAAGAGGGTAAGGTAAAATTATTTTTACCAAATTCATAATTTGCCACCATATATAGATTTCGTAATGCCACAAGTACACTAATTTTTTTTCACTTCCATGGTTTTTAATATAGTCTTCAACATGAGCTTCAAAACATTTTATGAAGTCTTTTTATGATTTGTTATGCTTGCATTTTATAAGAGCTCCAAGCATACACCCCGCAGGTATGTGTTCACACTTTTTGAGCAACTCATATATATTGAGATCTTTCTCTTCATCAAGTGAAGAAAGTGGAAGAAGATGAGAGGGGAATGTAGGAGAAATGGAGGAAGAGGCGACATTTTTCACCCAATATTAACATGGCAATGACTCTCAAATGATTTTTCACCATTTTGTTTATGTCTTTTTTTGTTGTTGTTGAAATGTTTGTCATTTTAAAGGTTAATATATACTCTAGTTTTTTGAAGTATATACCCTTTGACATACTGTTTGAGCCTGGTCGAAATCCGACCATGCGTCTTGGAAAACCAATAGGCCAAAATGCAAATTGGCGACTCAAGGTGCCTAACGGTTAAATCAAAACAAGAAGGCCGGACTTAAGGGTCATCATTCATCCCACGTTGTTTAATCTTCAATAAAGTTTATTGCTTTAGATGACCATAATTCAGACTAAGAACTTAGAAGTCAAAACCCAACTTCCAACAATGGGTTGAAAACATCTGACTTCCAAAGTCGGAACATCTAGAACTTTTGAAGTGGGTGTTTAGTTGTGGTCTAAAACCACCCAAGATCGAGGCCTTTGATCAACTGAGATCGAGGTCTTTGATCAACTGAGATCGAGGTCTTTGATCAGCCAAGATCGAGGCCTTTGATCAACCGAGATCGAGGTCTTTGATCAGCCGACATCGAGGCCTTTGATCAGCCGACATCGAGGTAGATCATTTGACATCGAGGTCGATCAGCGGACATCGATGCCTTCGATCAGCCGAGATCGAGGTAGATCATTTGAGATCGAGGTAGATCATTTGAGATCGAGGTCTTTGATCAGCCGACATCGAGGCCTTCGATCAGCCGACATCGAGGTAGATCATTTGAGATCGAGGTCTTTGATCAGCCGAATTTCGCCCAACTCCAAGTCGGGGTCGAGCAATTCCAAGTTATCCAACTTCATGGGATTATTTTCTCAAGATTAGAAGTCCGTCTCACCAGATGTCAAGACAAGTCTTTGAGTTCAAGTCCAACTCAAGGAAGTAGGCCCGAAATCTCCGGATGTTTTCATGCACGTGGCGAGATCTACCTCAGGAAAGCAATCAAAGAAATTGATGTAAATCCGGAACATTCCTAAGAAGGAGAGAATCAAGGAATCAGATTTCAATCCGATGATCTCATGTAAATCACTTCCGTGGATTTAGGAAGCCACACAAGGCAAGATTTTGAGCAGAAGTTGACCTATGGGCCATTTAATGGCCAGCCCATGGGTGGATGATCACCCTATATAAACCCCATCAGATGAAGAGAAAAAGACCCCGACATCAGACACAAAAACCTACTTTTTGTCTTTCACTTTTCTATTCATAGACTAGGTTTTATTTTCCAAGCAAGTAGCATAGCTTGTTCTTCCTTTCCTTAGTGTAAGTTTAAATTCTTGCAATTTACATTATCTTGTCATTTAAATTCTTGCAATTTCATTACATTGTCATTTAAATTCAAGTTTGTTTCGATTGCCTTGCTTTTTATTGTTATTGAGTTTTTATTAAATTTAAATTCGAGTTTAATTTACTTTATCGTTCTTATTGTTCTTATTCCGTTCTTGTTTATTTATCGCTTTGATTTACTTTATCGCACTTCAATTCTTGTCTTTATGTTTAAACGCACATTTAATTTAATTGCACTATTTTTACCTAAAACCTAAAAATCACAAAAACATCCATACAAAGCTCAACCATCCTCGAGCCCGGGGAAGTGAAAGAACCTAGGCCGAGAGGAGGTTCCTTGCTTGGCCGAGCAATCACTTGATCAGAAGTCAGAAGCGCGCAATATCCATCTACTCACATTCCATTCAAGCCCAAGTTCGTGGCTTGGTGGTGGCACGCCCCGCACTCAAAAAAGAAGAAGGACCAAAAGTTCCTTCAATCGGCCACCTCGGCCGAAAAGAGGGAAACACATACTTTAAATGTCAAAGAATCTCATATTAAAGAGTTTATTTTTTATTTGATAAAGCTTATGAATACTTAAAAATTTACGTTAGCTTAAACAAATGGTTTTGTATTTCTTTTTATTAAAGCTATATAACACTTTCCATTCATGTATTATGGTGAAAATAATATTTTAAACTTTTTTTTGGCATGTGTGTGGCATTAGTTAATAGAAAATCAAGTAATTTATAAAAATTATAGTGTCTTTTGATTAATCACAATAGTTTACTGTGCTTAACACTCATTTCTGGCTTTTATTTGCATCTCTCTCTATTGATTTTTCATTTTTAAACTGAATTTTTGAATTTATTGAACAACTTTAGCTTTTTTCTATTAATTTTTAAAATGATTTAAAATGTTTTTTCAACGGAAATTAGATGGAGATGACCACATTGATTAACAAAGTCAAATAAATGGAAGAAATTGCAAACTTACTTAAGACGTACTCTTTTTTTTTTTTGATAAAAAGATATACTTTTTTTTATTAGTACAAGTGATAGTCTAAACTGTAAGGAAGGGGGAGTTTCTCACACACCCTACTATGATGTCATGGAGATTCGAACCTGAAATCACTAATCTGCAAGTTAAAGGTCCTTTTTCACTGGACTAGCCCCCGTTGACTATAAAGACATACTCTTATATGAACTAGTTATGTTCATCTTTGCTAAAAGCATTCCCGTGTTTTCTCGTTTAATATACATTCAGGAAACTATTATGTATGTATGAAAAACTCATTTCAGCTAATATGGTCTAGCTTAATGGAAAAATGGCCTTGCTTTGCAGATAAGTTGTCTCGGGTTCAAATCCTCATGACACCTTAGTAGTGTGTGTGTGAAAAACCCCCTTTCCCTTGTAGTTTAGACTATCACTTGTATTTTTTTTATTTAAAAAAACTCAATGTATGTATTGAAAAATTGTTCATGAGAGTTTACAACATCTCTCTCTCTCTCTCTCTTACATTTTTGCACATTAGGAATCCTAATACGTCTTATAGTTTAATGTACACATTAGAAGGGTATGCGCACTTGTATGCCGAGAGAGAGGACCAACTTCCTAGAGTAAAACCCTAATAGATTACCACATGTGTGCCACACCATAACTTCACAAATTCTTCGACAACCAATCTAACCACCTAACAATATCACACCAATTTCTAAAGGTGCGTGTACTTAAATGTTAAAATTGTAATAAACTAAAGTTAACCCTTATTATTATTATGGATTTTTACTATGAACGATCCCTAAATTTGTGAAGGAAAAAAACTTTCTTATAACAAGGATAATACTGTTTTATTATCCTCGACCAATAACACAATGACATGTGAAAAAATTATCCCTTGTGTTATTGCGTTATTGGCCAAAAATATCACTTTTTACTATCACGTTGCATGAGAATTCTCTAACAAGAGTCCTCATTTCAGTAGGGGTGGGCATCCGAACCGGACCGGACCAAAAGAAAAAAATTGATTGACCAAAAAGTCAACAATGCTATATTTTTAAGTCTTAAAGTTTAGCCGAAGGTATGCTATCTAAATCATTTTTTTAATATATTTTTAAAAATATAATGCTATATTTTTAATTTTATAATTAATATTTTTTCAAGTTCAACCTCAATTGGACCGGATGAATAGTATCGATTCCGATATGAGCTTGAAACCGAACCGGACCGCGCCCACCCCTACATTTCAGTGCTTAAACTTTCAAATCAATTAATGTGATTCACACGATTAATTGGTCCATTTTATTGTATGCCATCAAAACCTCATTTGAAATTAGTCATGCGTCAAATTTTAAAACAGTAATTTTTGTCAAAACAACCTATTCAATAAAAAAAACAAAATGAAGCTAACATATTTTACTCAAATTTGAGCTTACTGCTTTGGTCAACTGGCGAAATCCACTTAAGCTAGGTTATATGATTTTTGAATTTTAAATTAGGGTAGTGATTTCCTCACTCCCCTTTTATTCACTTACACTCCCTATTAACATTTTACTATAAGATATCATGGGAGTGAGAACATACAAATTATTAAAAAAGGGAGTGTAAGGCCCCGTTTGGGATTGCTTTTTTTCGTCAAAAACCTGCTTCACTTTAAAGTTAAGCAGTTTAAGGTGTTTGGTAAATCTAAAATATCCTGATTATTTTAAAAGCAGTGGCCTTTTGACAGCAGCTTTTAAAAGCAGGCTATGGGTTGCTTTTCAAAGCTGCTTTCAAAAGAAGCAGAGATGAGCAGTTAATGAATTTTTTTAATTCCCAAAATACCATCATTAAATTTTTTTAAAGACACCACCTCCACCTCCAACTCCACCATCTCTATCACCACCTTCACCACCACCGACTGCCACAACCACCACCACCTCCTTCTCCGCCACCATCACCACCACAACCACCACCTCCTCCGCAACCTCCACCACCTCCACCACCAACACCACCACCACCATCTCATCCTCAACCTCCATCACCATCACCTACACAACCACCATCCCCCCACCACTACCATACCACAACCACTACCTCAACCTTCATCGTCACCACCATGTCCACCACCACCACCACCGACCGCCACCGCCACCACCACCCCACCACATCCCTTTCCTTCTTCACCACCATCACCATCACCACCACAACCACCACCTCATTCTCCACCTCCACTACCAACACCACTACCACCACGCCTCCACCGCCACCACCTCCTCCTCCTTCTCAACCTCCACCACCACTACCTCCACCTCTCCAACCGCCACATCCACCTTCCTCACCACCTCCACCACCATCTCTTTCACCACCACCTTCACCTCCATCTCTTTCACCACCAACTCCACCACCACCACTACCACCACATAATTAGCGCATAGCACTTTCAACGATCTATTTAGTAATTATTCACGATTACAACATTTTTATATTAAAATTTACCAAACGGTTTTGACACTACTTTTTGTACTAACAAAGACTTTAAAAATATTGTTTACCAAACATGTAGCTGTTTACCAAACATGTAGCGCTTTCTTTACGCCTAATTATTTTCAAAGACAGCAGAAGAACTTTTTTTAAAAGTGACAGCAATCCCAAACTGGCGGGGAGTGGGAAAATCACTACCCTTAATTTATTGTTTCATGTCTGCTAGGATATATGGTTTTTAAGTTTTCAACAAATGCTAGCTGCCGCGCGTGAAATCCAAATATGCAAAACTAGAAGGCAAGACCAACTTCTCTGACTGCAACTCCGCGACTTGTTGATCTTTTTTTTTTTTTGTTTTATCCAGAGCGACTTGTTGATCTCGAAAACACAAAACTTCTCTTATTTCACATTCTTTGTTTTCAGTCTACAATTGTTTACATTGCTCACCGACGAAATTCACAAGCTATCAGTTAACACCACCAACCAACGGACCATTGGAATTGCCTTCGTCTGGCAATCACCTCCATCCCTTTCCAAATCTCGCAGATCTGACAGCTGACCCAGTCCCGTCACCGTCCCATTTCATCAGTTGATTTGGGTCTTGATCCACTGGATCAGAGATGCCGGTGTCTGCTTCCGCCATTTACTTCTTGAACCTCCGAGGCGATGTTCTCATCAACCGCCTCTATCGTGACGATGTTGGGTAATCTCTCTCTCTCTCTCTCCTCTCAGCTGTTGGGTACTGTGAATTGGTCGGTATAATATCGTTAAGAAATGGGTTGTATGTATTTATCTCTGTATAATTGCATCTGGGTTACATTTATATATTTGTGGATTATTGTATCTGGGTATGGCCCGAAAGTTACTTTTATGTATTGCGACAAGGTTTTTGGTCAATGGGTATTCTGTTTGTGCTTTTAAGGTGTCTGGGTTTGTGTCAAATTGTTGAAATTTGTAAGGGACAAGGTGCTTTTGTCATTCTGAGATGTAGAGAAATGAAATTTAGATCGAAAGTGGGAAATGGTGCATAGTTCTACTTTGTTATTCTTCATACAAATGTTGGCCTAGCTGCTGCTGTTCTCAATACCTTTGCAGTTAACTGGGGGTTCTGTGAGTTTTGCTATTTATTTAGGTGTTGTAACTTGTAAGACTTAGATGAAACTACTTAAGCTTAAGCTTGTCTTTGCTTTTGGTGTAAAATGTTCCTTATGGACGGGGGCTGAGGCTTGTTAGGTACTCATTAAATAATTGATTGTGTTATGGATTTAGGTAAATATGACGCTCACTTATTGTGTATTTATGAAAATTGAATCACAGGCATTCGGAAAGGGATTTTTCTTTCTTTTAAATCTTTTTTTGCAGGTTTTTGTTAACAAGTTATCTATTTCTTTGTTCATGTATATGTAGTAGGCAACAACGTAAGAGTGAGGCCTTCTGAGTCAGCTTGTACAATTTCTTTGAGATCCAATGATTTTCCATAGGATCAGTTCTGTGTGTCTTATGAAATGATCCTAAGACCTACTTTCAACCACAGTGCACTCATTACCTTCTGAACTAAGGCCCAGGCAGGCTGGCACATACCATGTTTTTTCTGTTAATGTTTAATCTTTCTGGATTAGTATTTACTGCTGTTGTGGGGTATTTTTATTTGACAATATGTAGAAAGGTACTATTCTGAATTACTTGGCCTTTGAGAAGGCAAGAGGGAGGGTTTGGGGTAGGTTCTAAGCTCACATAAAATGGTATAGGGTGGTGCAAGAAATACTATTGTCAGGTCTAAACTTCTGTTTGCATGTGTTTAGACCATACATGCTGGTGCTCGTTGTTCTGTTGTCGGCTGCATTTTTTGTAAGTAAAAGTTAAGTAAAAGTTTATTAAAGTTTTAGTGTGTAATAACAATTCATTTCTTTCAGGGGAAATATGGTGGATGCTTTCCGAATGCACATAATGCAAACAAAAGAACTTGGAACATGTCCTGTTCGGCAGATTGGTGGATGCTCTTTCTTTTACATGAGAATCAGCAATGTTTATATTGTTATTGTAGTCAGCAGCAATGCAAATGTAGCCTGTGCATTCAAGTTCGTTGTTGAGGTAATGACGATGTTATTATCTAAAGTCTATGTAGATTTCCTTTTCCTGTTTGGATTTCAAGACTTTCTATATTGATGATCTGATGTAAGGATCTTCTCTACCCTTGGTTACCTGGTAGCTAAACATGTTCAAGTTACCTGTTAGCTGAACATGTTCAAGAAGCTTGCATCGTACTCTGAATTCTAAGTTTTTATTCAGAAAAATTGGACAGGACCGAAGCTGTTAAAGGGTTCTCTTACAGCTTTATTCTTTTAAGGTTTATATGGAACGGGTCCGTGAAATCTTTATTGGTTATCTTTCACCAGTCACTTAGAGAAATACTGTGTGTTGTTTATCAATCCAAAGGGGGGATGGACCAAGTAAATTAATTTCGTTTTCATTGCACAGTAATGCTAAAAATATTTCCATATTATGTAGCAAGTATACAGGTCTGCCCATTTAATAATCTGCCCATAAAGGTTTTTAACTCACCTTAGACAAGTTTATAATAGTAAGACCCACCTTGTAAGCTGAGGTTGGTGAACATGGATCTGTAATGTGTTTTTTACAGTTTGTTGTATGAACCTGTGAAAAGTAGTCTTAAGCTTAACTGTAGTAGATGATTATGGTACTCTATTCTGCTTGCAGGCTGTTGCACTGTTCAAATCTTATTTTGGTGGGGCTTTTGATGAAGATGCAATTCGTAATAATTTTGTTCTGATTTATGAGCTGTTGGACGGTATGTCATTAAACAAAATTTTAACTATACTGTGTCCATGCATGTACAGAAGCTATTGTGTGGTAGACAAAACTGTATCCTACACATGCTTTGCACTTTAAAAAAGGAAAAAAGTTGAAAAGTAGAAGAGAAATTGGGTTTGCTACACATAGTTCAACCATACACAACATCCTCTTGCAATATGACAGGGTTTGCTAGTCGTAATATTTGTTGTGCACAAGAATATGCGACTGTTGTTAGTTTTGTTCTCAACACATCCAACGCAGTATGGTGGGGCTTTGTAAAATGGCGTAACATAACAATTGTTGTGCAATTTGAACACATGGCTCTGTGCAAGGAGTTTTTTTAGTAGATGATTTTTATTTCACTTGATGCCCTCCATTCTGGACTCATTATCTTTATCTGAGAATATCATGAATTTCAAACTTAAAGAAGGTAAAGAGAAATGGTCCACAATAATGATTCACTTGGTTCTCTGTTTGCCTTTTCCCAGCACGGAAACTACTACACCAACAATCCTGGATGAGAACTCTAATTATTTGAGATCTTGGTTATTATATTCAGCTGTATGGAATATGATGATGTTGAAATGAGTAACATTAAGTTAAATTTGCATTATTTTGTGTCTCTGGTCTATAAATTCATGTGCTGCAGCATGCCTGAATTCATGCAAGCATCCATTATGTTATTTGTTGATTATGATATGAAAATGCGTGCATGTTTTCGTTTGTCAGTTTTTGAATGTCATATGAACTTGTATCTTTTTCAGCTATTTTTTTGTTTCTAATTACGCTTATCTTTAGTCAACCAATGGTCTACAATAGAAGGTCAAATATATAATTTATATTGAGAGTTCATCATATAAATGTCTGAATAGTATGTACCCTTAAATTGCAGAAATTATGGATTTTGGTTATCCACAGAATCTTTCTCCAGAAATTTTAAAGCTTTACATCACTCAAGAAGGAGTGCGCTCGCCATTCTCTTCTAAGGTAAGATGATTCTAATGGTTCAGGTTCAGGATATAGTAGAGCTAATGTGTATGAAGTCTCATAGGACTTTTTTCTCTGATAATATACAGAAGATTGTAGCTGTTTCATGTGTATATCATGATATTAGTTTCTGATCAATTTTTTCTTTTCAACTGTGTTCCAAAAAACAAAAGCCTACAGATAAACCAGTCCCAAATGCAACTCTACAAGTTACAGGTGCTGTTGGTTGGCGCAGAGAGGGCCTTGTTTATAAAAAGAATGAGGTGATTTAAATTTTTGTATTTCTCTTTTACATTCATTATTGTATGTTCTATTAGAGTATTAACATTTTTTCAATGCAGGTCTTCTTGGATATTGTGGAAAGTGTAAATCTTCTTATGTCTTCCAAAGGTGGGGAAGGTGTTTTTGAATGAGTTGCGTGAACAATGTCTATTTGGTTACTCATAAGCGATTTTGGTGACTATAGGTAGTGTGCTGCGTTGTGATGTAACCGGGAAAGTTCTTATGAAATGCTTCCTCTCTGGAATGCCCGACTTGAAGTTGGGCTTGAATGATAAAATTGGCCTTGAGAAAGAGTCACAACTCAAATCCCGTCCTACTAAAAGGTATTCAATGGCTGACAGTTCTGTTCTGTTATTTTGATTCTATCTAATCTTTTTAATCATCAACTTTCTTAGCTTAGTATCTCGTTTCCAAATTACTGTTCCCTTTGATATTTTTCAAAGTCACTTTTCCTTTGAAAACAAATGTAGCTCGTTTTATTAGAGTAGCACATGGGAATACGTCCTTACCAGCTTTTGGCATTTGGGTAATTTCTATACGCAACTACCCAGTCAAACATTGCAAACCTAGCACAGGAAGGAGAATTATGGAAGAGGAAAAGTAAAGTATATAAGTACAGGATCACAAAATTTAGGATGGTTCACCCTAAACTTGACAATGCACATGTGGGTGAAGACTACGATAATCCAGTAAACCAAAAGAGTAAATAAAATTACAATGAGAAACTGATAGGTCCGTCCAATCAACTAAACTAAGCTCTCTTATGCGGTCTCAGTTCTCAATGGAGAATACCAATTGCACCCGAAGCTCATAGGTTCTCTCTTAATTGTGGCGATCATTCACTCTTAGAAAACTTCAACAATCTTATTTGTAGGAAGTGTTGCGAGGAGAGGTGCTGTCCAAGTAAATTGCTTTCCTTATGTTGAGTCACACTACATCAATCTCCACCTCGTTGAAAATTAAGCCTCTAGCCTCCTCCACAAATCAAGCTTCTGGGATCAAACTCACTTACCAAAACATGCTCTATGTAGCCACAACAAGTACGTAATCTAAGGTCTTAAAGAACTTGACAAAACCAATTGATGCCTTTGAACAGTTTGCCCAATTTCC
Organism: Prunus padus; assembly: GCA_024362665.1. Classification (NCBI taxonomy): domain Eukaryota; kingdom Viridiplantae; phylum Streptophyta; class Magnoliopsida; order Rosales; family Rosaceae; genus Prunus; species Prunus padus. The sequence continues at coordinate 13,009,492 of JANFAM010000005.1, read as the reverse complement.
TCATAAAAACCTCAGAACTAACCAATTGCCATATAAACTCTTATTTTTACCGGTCAGTGGTTTTTGTTCTCTTTTTGTTTTGTTAAATTTTAAATCTGTCTTTGCAGTGTCCTTTTTTTTTGGCGTTTATAGTTGATCTGTTCTGTATTTCGAGCATTGCATCTTGCCTTCATCAAGATACTGCAAATAACCCTTAATGAGTGATGTCAGTTTTTGACAGTACATGATTTTATTTCTTTTTATTTTCTATTTTAAACTTGGTTATTATGCAGTGGTAAAACCATCGAGCTCGACGATGTTACTTTCCATCAATGTGTAAACTTGACAAGGTTCAACTCAGAGAAGACAGTTAGTTTTGTGCCACCTGATGGTGAATTTGAATTAATGAAGTAAGTCCTTACTTCCTTTAATGTTGGCCTTTAGGTGTGAATTTAACTGTTTTCTTAGGATGCTCAGACCTGCTCACTTCACGATAATTTTGTTTTTACATTGCGCATTATGACAAATTAAATAGTCCCTTAAATGGATGTCACAACTCGAGGGAACTTGATTTTAATATGAGCTTGCCATATAACCTTGTCTGTGATTGCGAGGAGTTTCAATTGTGGCGCTACTTTGTATCATCTGACGTTCTGGTTTATATCTTGTATGCTTGCATACCAAGGGGAGGTGGTTTGTGACTCATGCTTCCTAACTTCACTCAGTCATCTTTTGTTCTTTTGACAGAAGAATTTTATTGGGTGTTATAAACCAACAAAAGTCCTAAATAGCTTTTATAGGGTTGTACTAAATTTTTGGTACTCTTTGCTAGTACCTTCTCTGCAGTTAGCAATCTTATACATGCGCAATGCATGTGAAACTACTAGTATTATTTACAGCCTGATATCACTGTTATAAATTTTAATGATAGGTAAAGTTTCTTTTAATACCAGATAAATTGTTGCAGTTGCATAGCAGTGTTGTATACATTTAATTGTATTCATAAGGCCTGCTTCTGTGATTGGTTATATGTGCAATAGGTACCGTATTACTGAGGGCGTGAACCTACCCTTCCGAGTATTGCCTACAATTAAGGAACTTGGTAGAACTCGTATTGAAGTAAATGTTAAGGTTTGCTACTTTTCATGTTAAAGGTTGCTAATTTTGGATGTTTGTTGCTTGGAAAATAACTTATATGCACTACTTCTCTTCAGGTAAAGAGTGTATTTGGTGCAAAAATGTTTGCTCTTGGGGTTGTCATCAAAATTCCTGTGCCAAAACAAACAGCAAAGACAAATTTTCAAGTGACTTCGGGTCGAGCAAAATACAATGCTGCTATTGATTGTTTGGTTTGGAAGTGAGTGTTTGTAGTTGTTTATTTATTGAGTTCTAATTCTATGGACTATTTAATTTGTTAAGATTTGCAATATTAATTTTCTGTTGAAAAAGCTGCAATATTGTTTTAATTCAGTAGCTCCTGAACGCTGGCTTAGGTGGTAAAAAGGTGGGATTAGATTTGGGGTTGGGGTAGGTACCATTCTAGGTTCAAAGTATGCAAATCTGTCTGGCATATATGAAACTTATAGGAGCCTTTTTGACTGCCTGAAATGTGTGTGCATTATTTTCACTGTATATCAACTTTCTTGTGACTTTGTAGGATAAGAAAATTTCCAGGACAAACTGAGCCAACCTTGAGTGCAGAAGTTGAGCTGATTTCGACGATGACAGAAAAGAAATCTTGGACAAGACCACCAATTCAGATGGAGTTCCAGGTGCCTAACTAATCATTGCTACTGACTCCAGTATTCTTATGACAATTGTTTCATCTATTTGTTAATCCCAGCAGCTCATCTCCACTTTAGACTTTAGTAGGTAGTGCATCATTAGAGAAAAAATTAAAAATTAAAAATGTGACCAAATCCCAAACAATCAGCAGCTAGGTTTATGCATTTCAAAACTAATACTTTTTAGTTTTTAGTTTTTAATTTTTGCTCTACTTCTATATCTTCTGAAGCACATATGGAAATTATACGTGCTGTTTTCTTCACCGTGTGTGAAAGGGAAATATTGCTTGCTTGTTCATGTTTTTGCACAGTAAGTCTCTAGTATTTTGCCTATTATCAGTGGCGGACCTAGGATTTCCTGATAGATGAACAGTTTCCCAACCTATCGTTTAAAATTTCTGTTTTCATGTATGTCTTTATGGCATTTGATATTGTTTCTTCTCCCCATCCACCTCTTTAAAGAAGGTGATTCATTGAGTTATTGTGTATACAGGTTCCAATGTTCACAGCATCCGGTTTACGTGTCCGTTTTCTCAAGGTACTGGCGCTGCCCTGTCAACACTAGTATGCATTCTGTAAAAAATGTTGTATTTATTCATCGATTTTCTGCAGGTATGGGAAAAGAGTGGATACAACACTGTTGAGTGGGTCCGCTATATCACCAAAGCTGGTTCATACGAGATTAGGTGCTAGAGACACGTGATTGCTGTTGTGAAGACTTGAGAGGCTTTTAGGGTGGATGCTGGAATTTTATACAATTGAGTTGAGCGGGAATTATTCAGGCGTTTGTTTTGACAAGCATAAATCATAGGGATTTTAATTGCTCATGTTATAATTTGTGTCAATATGATTGTTTGTGGTCTTGTATCCTGTTGTAAATGCTAGCTTACTCTAGAACTGGTAAATTGAGCCTTCAATTTTTTATTTTATTTTTCTACTTTCCTTTTTATGATCAATCATTTGTTGCAGTTTGGCACAACTTTTATTTGTTGAGATGAAGAGATTGTAAGTGGTATTTGTGATGGTTTGGATGAGTTGGTTATATTTGACATCAGACTATTAAGTAAATTATACTTGTACCCCTGATAATAAATTATATTTGTGAAAAATGATACGACACGCAACACAAATTGAGCCCAAGGGGTGTATTCAATCCGTACTTACAAACTTCCAATGAACAATAGAATGAGTTAGAAATGTTGACCTTTTCACCCTTTATCCCCCTAATAATCTAATTTTTTGAAAACCCAATAATCAAAGTCAGCATCAAATATATTCACGTGTTATAATATAAGTTGATGGGTTGATGACATGGTTAAAATTTCTGACCATTATAATCTGTCCAAGTTGGCGTCTCATTTGATTAGCTCATGTTATGCTTATTGTTTGGTTATGATGCTTTCTAATTTCCGAAGTTGGATACTCTTTTACATGTTATCTGCATTTGATTGTACACGAGAGGGCAAGTTAGCATCTCATTTAATTAGCACATGAAACCAATTCCAATCCAAATTTTTTTTTCTAAGCATATCCAATAGTAGTAGCAAATTAAACTCTTCAAATTAAAGTTTGTTGTATGACCAAAAAATTAAAGTTGGTTGATCTATGTGGTAATTTGAAAAGGTTCATTTGCTACTTGAATAATTTTTGCTCCTACAAACTCTTCAATTCAATTAATGTAATATCATGAAAAAGAATGAAAAATATGAAAACATGTGAAAAATGTCTATGTATTTATTATATGAAAAGAAAAAAAAATGCATGTTTTAAATATTTTTAAGGTATGTTTTGTTTTTTGAAAGTAAAATTAAATGTTTAGAAGAGCTAAGGTCAACTTACTAGTCCTGAAGAGGGAGAAAGAGATTGCAGCTTTGATGACTGACTTTGAAAAGGCTGTTGGAGAGACTTTTTATGATGTAGTTCACCTATTTGAGCATCCCAAAGTTGTTGAAGAGGCTATTGGAGATGCTCTAATTATGTTCTAAAAAATTTCAAAATTTCGACATCCATTCCAATTCGGAAAACTTGGAACTTTTGAAATTTTGGGATTTCGAAACTTTTGGATGTTGGAATTAATTTGAACTTGGCAAAATTGAAATTATCGGACTGAAACCAGCCATAATTGAAATTTCGAATCAACTTGCACCCCTAGATGCAGAGTGATGTATGCGGATCAAGTACACTATTTATGAACCAACTGAGTCAGCTCTTCTATTTCAACATGAGTAGTCAAACAATTTGAGTTGGGATTAACTAGTTTTCATTATGTTCCAACACCATAGTGATTCCTATGTAACAATCAAATTTTTTTTTTACAACGGGGTAATTACATTTTTGGTCATTGGGGTAGGGTCGAATTTAATTTTGGGCACCGAACTTTCAATTTTCCGATTTTGGTCATCACATTTTGCATCGTCAGCTTATCAAGTCACATCTCACAATTCCATGAATTTAATTGCACGTGCTAAGTATTTGCAGAGGCAAAATTGTACATCCACAATTTAAACCATTAATAAATAAAAGGGTTATTTACTCAAATGGTCCTCAAACTTATACCTGAGTTGCATTTTGGTCCCTTAACTAAATTATTAGTTCAAATGGTCCACGAACTCTTTATTAATATGCGCATTGGTCCTACGTTACATTTTCTGTTAAATTTAGTCATGTGAGCAGCACATGCTACATTTGTGGGGGTAAATAAGACTTTTGACAACTAAAAAGATTGTTGAGGCCCAAAAATCCAATGCTAGGCCCAAATATATTTCTGGCCCAATACAACACTTAACCGGGAAAGAAGCCTTACTTGGGTATGCAAGAATTTGTCGCTTAGCGCTTGCGCAAGTTATGGTCCACATGCCGCACCAAGTCAACACGCAACCCGCCATGCAGAGAGGTCGTAACGAGCTCTTAAAACATACTGACTCTATGAACCTGCGCTTATTGTCTGTCAAGCACCGTTTAGCTCGGCCATAGCCTATTGCAATACGGGAAAACTCGAGCACAAACACTCCAAGCAATGTGCAACGCCAAGCTAAAAACCTTTATTTTGGCATCAAGCCACACTACAAGCTTAAGTGGGCCCAAGCCACGCGAATGCTTGGGACTTGCTGAGCGGGTTGTGGTATGGTTGGTTACGAGTATTCACGAGGCCCGTTGATGGACCAAGAAGTGGAAGTTTTGGGCTACTTGGGAGCACCAAAACTCAGGCCCATTTCTTAGACCCAAATATATGGGTAAACATGAGAGAGAAAGCTCAATGCCTTAGGAAAATATCCAATAGTCTACACCACTTAGAAATATCCTACATCAGTCACAATATCCAGCACCTTGACGAAACCAAAGCAAACCCACGCAGGTTGCTTCCAGCAGCTTGACGAAACCCAAATAAAATACAAATGACCCAATACCTTAGAAAATAGCCCAAGCCTAGCAGCTTATAAAATATCTAGCGTTGTCAAAAAGCCTCAGAACCAAGTCAAATGGTGAGCCATTGCAAAAACCAGAAGAAAATCGTATGCTCATGAGGAATACCCATTAGATTAAAGCCCCTACCCCTGTTTCTTTCTTCTGCAAGCCCTAATATGAAAACCAGGAAGAAAAGTGGGTGGCCCCTCACCCACATGAAGAGGCTCATCCACGTGAAGATCTTGGAACTCCAAAAAAGCTTCATGCCTATGTGCTCAGGCTGGGAAAGTTTCACTAAATAGGATTGAGTGGAAGAAGGTGAAGGAAAAGGGGAAAGGGTGGCTTGATAAAATTGGGAGGTTCAGCGCCTATAAAAGGATGCACCTTTTACCCAGCAAACAAAACGATCCAGAGAGCGCGACGAAGCTTTGTCAAGCAGCTGGAAATTTACTCAAAACACCCCATTATCTGTTTTCATAGCTCTTTCTCTTCCTTAGCCAAAACCCCATCAAATCTCTCTTTCTCCTTGCTCTGACCTTTTGTTTCCCACAAGAAATCCAAGCTCTTTCTCTCTATTGCTAAACTTGTGAATGCTTAGCTCCCATGCCACAAGCTTTTCAAGCCAAGCCACATTACTAATCTATCATAATTGGCTGCTTTGTTGGTGAAGGAACCAAAGTGCTTCCTAAGGCTCCACGAACCTTTCGGAGCACTCTTGGGGCTTGATTATTGAACCCAGGCACAGGGGCAACATTATCGTTCGCTCTTTCCAGCAGCCCAGGCCCATTTGTCAAGTTGCTGGAACGAAAAAGACCCTTACAAAGATAAAAATATATTATTAAAAGGGAAATTTGCATAAATAGCACATGAACTTTTAGGCGTGTGCACGATTACCACCTGAACTTTTAATTTTTACTGTTAGCCACCTGAACTTTATCGAATGTTGCAATGTACCACATATGTTTAATTCTTTTAAATTTCCTGTTAAGTTTAAGGGCATTTATGTCAATTTTCTATAATTAAAAAACTTAGGGATATTTTTAAATCTAACAAAATTAGAATTTTTTTTTTAAAAAAAAGCTTAACCTAATTATCCCACGGATTCGCCCACCATTACCAACACCCCCACTTCCCAGTAGCCCCGCCCCCACTCTCTGCAACACTATACTATCCACCAAATCCAAACTTTTTTTGTGTTTGTTGAAGAATTTACCCCAGAATTGATTTGGGGATCATAGGGGATTTAAGTGCTTGGTTATATTTCTATTTTTTTTATAATTAACTTGGAGTTTCTTTTGGGTTGATTTTTTGGATACAAATTAAATGATAGGACAATTGCAATCTGACATTAAATGGAAGCTTCACTTAATTTCGATATAGAAATGGATTTGGATTAGTCTGTGCATGAGGCTGCAACTTTAGGAGATGTTGGTTTCTTGAGAATAAATATTGCATATGGTGATGTATTAAAATGATATTCTGAGAGAGAGAGAGAGAGAGAGAGAGAGAGAGAGAGAGGGGCTGGGGGAGGGGCTGGGGTTAGTGGGCAAAGTGGGGGAGAATTGGTTATGGAAGGGGCGGGAGAAGTCATGCGAAAATCTTAGGTTAGTTATTTATTTATTATAAATAATGCTCTTAGTTTTAAAAATATCCCTAAGAGCATCTATAATCATGCTCTCTATTTTTGGTTAAAATTTAGCTAAAAACATATAAAAGCTATTTTAGGAGCTCTCTATAAAATTTTAACTCCAATCATACTCTCTAGTTTAGGGAGTCATAAATGATGTAAGTCTTTTTTAATTGGTACTCTATAAATATATATATATATATATAAATTAGCATTAATTAAAGGTTTTAAATACTCATAAAATAAAGCAGCATTAAATTATATAGAGTCACTAGGAGTTCTTTCTCTCTCCTCAGATTTATGAGCTCGTAGAAGTCTCTCTATTTTAGGAGGTGGATAGGGAGCATGGTTGGAGTTGCATTTTTAGAATTTCTCCCTAAAATTTATATAAGGAGGTGGTTTAGAGAGCCCATTGTGGATGCTCTAAGTTTATTAGTTATAAGGAATTGACATAAATGCCATTGAACTTAACGGAAAGTTTAACAGAGTTAGACATAGGTGGAACATTGCAACACTCTATAAAATTCAGGTGGTTAATAGTAAAAATTAAAAGTGTAGGTGGTACTCATGCACATAGGTAAAAGTTCAGGTGGTATTTATGCAAATTTCCCTTATTAAAAACTAATACAAAATTTTCTCTATTTTTAAAATTAATAAAAAACTATAAAAGAATAAAAAACAACAAAAAGTAACAAAAAAAAAACACAAAAGCCACCCAACCCCACCCCCATCTCATCCTCCCCACTACAATCCCAACCCCCATCTCATCATGGGTCTGCAACGGGATGTTGTTGCCAAGGTTTGCCCCCAACTTGATATGGTGCACTGTTTTGAAACTTTTGTTCCTTACTGAATCAAATCAATCTAAGTCTCTCTCTCTCTCTCTCTCTCTCTCTCTGTATTTTCCTCTCCTCAATAACCCAAATCACTCCAGCCTCGGTCGCAACCCAAACCTCACCCTCACCCCCATCCGCAACCCACCCACGAGCCTTACCCACGACCCAACCCCTGCGACCATGCTACAAATGGGATTGAATCTGATGCTCGCTACTACACCGAAATAAAAGGCGAGTCCATTGGAGCCGACTCATAGCAGAAGGGCGCCGCTGAGTGCTGCCAGTTCTTGAACACCATCGCCGGAGCCGATTTCTCAACCTCCGCGCCTTGATGATGATGTTGCGAGAAGAGGATGAGGGGACATGGAGGGAGGGGAATAGAGGGTAGGCTGTGGGGAGGAGAAGATGGGGGCAAAAGCCCCGATTTAGGAATGTTTTACCCATATATTTGATGGCAATATTGACAGAATGTAACGGTATGACCAAAGCCCCGATTAATAAAGAGTTGGTGGACCATTTGAATGAATAATTTAGTTGAGGGACCAAAATGCAACTTGGGTATAATTTTGAAGACCATCTGAGTAAATAACCCTAAATAAAATGAAAACTAAAAAACTAAAAAGTTAAAAAAACAAGAAAAAAACAAGCCAGCCACCATCCCTGTTTCTCCCACCCCCATCCACCATCTCTATCCCCAAAGAATGCCCTCATCCTTCCTCCTTTCTTTCTCCTTTCTCTGCAACCAACCACTGCACCATCATCCATAACCACCCAAACCCACCACCAACCATACCCACCCACACCCCCAACTAGCTAAAGGCCTCCAAGTCTGGTGGTTGCTTCAGGGTCTAGCTTGCTTGGAGCATTTTTAGTAAGCAACAATACCTAAAAACACAATTTCACGCCAAAAATATCAAAACCCATAGAAATAAGAAATTTCAATAAAATTCAATTCAATAAAAACCTCCAATACCAATAAGATATGAAACTTCAATTCATTTCTCCAAAAGAATCGACCCCAAATACCAAAATCAATTTCAAATCCAAATAACACTACAACCAAAAATTCGATTTATGTTCACCAATCCGATTAAACCCAAAAAAATAAAACCCTAACCGAATCTAACCAAGGCCTTAAACATGAATTCCCATTGCACAAACAAAATCAAAACCAAAATCCCAATTAATCACTAGCAACCCATAACAGCATAAACACAAAAACCTATATCGCCAATGTTCAACTTGAAATTAGAATGGGAATTCTTGCTGACAGTGCAAGACCCAAGTGGTTTAATTTGATTTCTAAACTTGCTCATTGATAAGAATGGTGGCTTGGGTTCGTCGGAATTCAAATTGAAGAGAGAGAGGGAGAGAGAGAGAGAGAGAGAGAGAGAGAGGTAAAATGCATGGAAGGGCGAAATGGCAAAAGAGTTTTTGGGGTTTAGATGGGTGGAGAAGTTGGAGAGAGAGAGCTCGTAGGTTTGCAGAGAGAGAGAGAGAGAGAGAGAGAGAGAGTCGGGTTGGGACGAAATAGCAATATTGCCCATGCACACACACATCACGTGATATTAACTGACGGAATTAACCAATTGAACTTGATTTGCTCACGACTTAAAGTCTAATGACCAAAATCGAAAAATTAAAAATTCGGTAACCAAAATTAAATTCAACCCTAACTCCTAATGACAAAAATGTAACTACCCCTCCAATCCAACATGAATTCTGAAAGGCGATTTAGAGTTTCAATTTTCTTCTTTAATCACATTTTGAATTTTAAATTGATATCGAGAGTCGTGTGCACTGTGCACTGATGCACATGCAAAAAATAAATTAAAAAAATGAAAAAATGAAAAAATGAAAAAATGAAAAAATGAAAAAATTTATAAGAACAGCGCACACACAACAAAATAGAGCATCAGCAAATCATCAACCGGCACTCAACTGTACGGGATCTTCTCTTTCAGGGTTTCGCACTTGTAGAATTCAATACCTGCTAACCCCATTTTGCAACCGTTGCCGGCTCCAATACGCCGTCGTTTGGAGTTGCGATTGTTCAGCAGATGGGGTTTCTTAGGAAAATGGCGGGGATGCTAGGGTTTGCTAAGGACGACGGCCACGAAGTCAAAGACAACGGGGAAGAGGACGAAGACGATAACCACTCCCAGAACCGAGCCAATTTCCAAGAAACTGGGCTTCCCCGTAAAGGCTTCAGCGTTCCGGTTCAAGTCGCCGTTGACCGGAATCTTCCCGGCCCCGTTCTCGTTCCTTGTCGTTCCGGCGACGGTGGTGTCCAGGTAAATCATCTCTCTCTCTCTCTCTCTCTCAAAACCTCCATTTCCATTGATGAATTGAATTGTTGGATCAGCATTAGATTAATCTACAACGTTTGCCCAAAAGTTGAAGTATGCATTAGTAGGGTTTTGTTTATGAATAATTGGTAGAGTTCGATTGCTTGGTATCTATGAATTTAGCCTTAAATGTCATCCACTATGATTGCTTAGTAAAATGTGAGAAATATTGTAATGGGATGGGCACGTGACTTGTAGGTGAGCTGAATTTAGAATATCAGTTATTGGATAGCAATTGAGGGACTTGAGTTTAGTGGGTGGTATTTCAAATTTGGGAACAAAAGTTGGGAGCGTGAAGATTCGATCATAGGATGAGTGAGTGGGCATCTAATCTTCATTTCCAGTTTGTTCATTGTAGGACTCAATTGAACCCATTTGGAATTATTTTCCGTACAATGTTAAGAGGTCATGCAACGTGAAGACATTGAAAGTGAATAGCACGATATGGGGAAAGTTCCCATGAGGCAGCAATGGCTGCCTGACCCTACTTAAGCTTGCATATTCTGTCAGTGAGGACTTGCTGCTTGGAGCTTACATTAGAAGAAGTCAGCTGAGGGGGACTGCATAAGTGTCCAAATGTGCGTAAGCCCAGTCGAACTTGACTGTTCTAAGCAGGGCTGGCCACCCTTTCTGAATGGCATTGGTCCCTAGGACTGTATCTATTGTTTCCCCTTCTTTTGCCTATGGAATAGTCAAGTGTTAAGTTTGCCACCAGAGTTCTATTCTTCTTTCGGAAGCAGTCTGTGTTTGATAGAGGCATACAGGTGATGATTCTTGGAATTTGCAACCTCTCTCTAGACAGTCTTTTATCTTTCTTTTCTTGTTATAAGTCTAGAAATGTCCTTAACCTATTGGGTTGTTTGTACTTTGGGACAATTTGTTTCTGCCTATAGCTTTCCTTTGAGGATCACAGTATCCCTTAGGCCTTCTCCAACCATGGGAGGCCAAAACCCAAAATTTGGAAATTTTTAGCCTAAAACCTTCTCCAACCCATGTATTTGGAGGGGGGAATTTGGGTTGACTGAAAAGTGGGGCGGTATTTGGCCCCAGATTCTACGCCAGCTGGAATTTTTGTAGGGCCCAAGCAAACAAGAGCACGTGGGGCCTCATTAGAAGCAAATGATGGGCTGTTGCCCACTACCCCAAGTTGCTGGCCGCGTGTCAAAGCCTAGGCAACTTAAAAATTGCACTTCAATGGCTGCATTTCAAATGGGCACTTTCAAATTTTTTTTTAAAAAAAAACCTAAAGGCTAGAAATCAGCGGCTGATATTAAAATTTGGCTCAATCAACGGGGAAAAAAATCCAACAGCTGAAATTTAAATCCAAAGGTAAAAATAAGTAAATATATTATTCTAAGTTGGATGCAACCTCAAAACATATCCTAAACTCTAGAAATGCCCATCAATTTGTTAATAAAATTATGTTTGTGAAATTTCAAAATGTTTACATCAAAATGTTCAAAAAATAAATCACAGAGTAATATGCAAAAATTAACTATAAAGAAATTAACCACAAAAACAAAATAGGATTATATCATTCTTTAACAATTTAATAAAGTTGCGGACTCAAATTATGAGTCCGCAAGGTTGGAGGAAAAAACAGTTTGAGTCCTCAAAATACATGAATAGTTGTATTTTGGAGGGTGAAATTTTGGGTTTGAGTCCTCTAGGGTTGGAGATGGCCTTAGTAGAAAGTGCATATTTAGCTGTCTAGTCAGCTTTCCTTTTCTCTTTGCAGAATTGCTTGTTTCTCATTAGGGTGGGAGATCTGAAGTCAGGGATCCATTTTGAAGTTGGCTATCATAGATCAGCGACATAACCTTTAAAATTGTTGTATGAGGCATCAGTCTTCCCTGAGTTGTATATTGAAATGTAGGGATTAGAATTTCTTCCCCTAGCCCGCTGTCCTTGTTTATGTCATGAGCATGGTTTCCTCAGCTTTTTGTAATGAATTCTGTTATCAAATAAACCGATGTTTTTTTTATTGGTTAAATTTTATTGTTTTCTTATGCTTTAGATTTACTATGTTCAATGAGATGCTTGATGCTCAAATAGCCCTTCAGTCTTTATGTATAATCCCAGATTCACAGAGATCATATTCTGTTTTTTCTTCAAGGAAATGTACTTTGCAGGTGTTAGTGCCTTTTGGGAATCGTTTTATGTGGGTGGTTGTTTGCTTCATAATTTTGTAGTTCGTTGGTTGCACGGTGTGTAGTTTATCCTGTGGTAATTTGAATCTTTAGTATTCCTTATGTTATTGATCTGGATGTGTCTGTTATGCTGTAGAGCAGGGAGATGAAAAGGTAATACAGAACTAGAAGTTAGGAGATAATCCAGTTGCCAAGTTGCTTTTGAAATGAAGTGTTGTCTAACGACTGGTTGAGTGTTTATGCCTTCCTGCCTTGTCCTGTTAATAGTATGTTGCTGGTTGGATTTTTGGTTTTCCATCTATTAAAGAATTAAAGAGAAGATAATGGTTTGCTGTTTTCCAAGTTTGAAAATGTTCTCCCTCTTTGTAACAATAACACTTTAGCGTTTTGTTGTTGTTTTTGGTACGAGCACTTACTTTGGATCATATTTATCTCCATGGCTAGAGCAAAGCAGGTAAAATTTTTTGATCTCCTATTTGTTCTGCATCCAGGGTCTAAGATGGCATGCAAAGCGACTCAGGATAGATGAGGATGGAGATGTAGCAGACGAGTTCCTTGATGAGGTTTTTCCACAGATGTCAGTTAGTACAGAAACTAATAGGGCATTGGCAAGGTTTGAAGTGAAATACAGTACCAAGCCAGCAAAAGTGAGGACTCAGGTCTTATCGCCGGATGGGAAAATCCAACAGCGTGTGGAATACCGGGGTAGATCACAGTGGATATGAAGACACCTAGAAGAATTTAGGTTCACGTCTTTGGGTTTTTGATTTCCTTTTTGTGGTCAGTTTAACTTTTTGGGTGTCATCCGATTTCTCTTGTGCGAATCAGAACTGTGGAACACTAGATCCCATTGTATTAATACTTAAGGTCTAGGGGTTGTCTAAATATATCTGTTCCTTCAAGGATTTGAACTGTGCTCGTGGATTTACAACTAGGAGTCGAATTTAAACAGTTTCATATAATTCAGTAATATACACAGGTAGTGGAAACACTAATTCTATGTTTTCCTGCGTTTTATGTGATCAGATTCGATATCTTGTTTGATTGCCTCCACAGCTCATCATTCTCATTCTTTAAAACATTCTTGCTCGACATTTTTCAACATGTTCCTTGTGATTTCCACCATTATGTTCGTGGGTGCGCTTTACCAGTGGTGGGTGCATTTAACCGGTGAGATCAACCGGTAAAAGCACTGCACCGGTAATGATACTTGTACTGTGCTGGAAGATTTCAGCAAGTGGGTAGTGAATATTCAGACATAAACCGAAGTGATTTTGTATTGTACGAGGGAGTATTATTCAACAAAATCAGTAGGGATGCATAAGACTACAGAAACCCTACCACTTTGTTATAAAGCAGCACTTTTTATTTCAATATACACATGTGCATTTGTAGATGGAAATTAGTGTGTTCCAGCCATGGGATACTCAGCAGTTCCCAGATGCAGTGGCCATGCATATGGAAAGTGCCAGCAGAAAGCGGTTGGTGGTGGTGGTGGCGGCTGCCACCATGAACATGGGGTTGCTTGGAGCTCAATTTCTTCTCCGCATGCCTGGCTTTGGCTTTATGCAGCTCCATCTTTGCTCTAGCTTCCTTCACCTTCCTCCGCTCTTTGGCCATCTTCTTCTCCTCCTTCGTCCTTGCCGCTACTGCCTCTAAGAGCGACTCCATCCGTGAAGCCCAGGGGAGGGGGCGGGACCCACGGCCCGAGCCCAAAATCATGTTTCGGTGGGTTCTTGCCGGGCAAGCTGGGCCCACCAGCCTGGGCTGGCCCTCGGGCTTTGACTGCCTGCGAGCAAGGCGACGTCGGCGTGATTTTCTTGACGTCGGCCGACGTAAAACAAATTTAAAAAATCTGAAAAAAATCCAACAAATTCAGAAATATTTTTAATACATACATATCAATTTTATTATTATTAATTTCATACATACAACTAAAATTAATCTCATATAAAAATAAAATAAAAACAAAAATGAATAGTAATTGCCGCTTTGCCATGGCAACGGATGGAAAGCGAACATTGCCTTTGCAAGAGGCAGCCACTATTCACGTGAATAGTAGCCCCCTAGCTCCCCTCCCCTCCCCCTTGCCATGGCAACCCCTAACGGGTGGAGTTGCTCTAACTGAAACAAATATAACCTCATCACTCTTTGATCTCATCCTACAAACAAAAACACAGTTTTTAAAAGTAAACATGCATGCAAAGTGTACCTTTTCTTCTACTTTGGCTTTGTAAATATTTACGTGCTCCTTGGCTGAACTGGCCATGTTGCTCAACATCTCCTTTGCGTACTGCATTTCTCTCTTGATTTGTCCTGCACAAAGAAACCACAAAAGCAATTTCCGTTGTTTGTTATGAAACTTAAAACTTTAACAAGCCAGCCAATTGAATCTTGATTTCCAAGAAGACAAGGACTGGTATGTAGGGAGTGAAAAGCTGAAGAAGAAGAAAAAAAACCAAGGATTTGAGTTTGACGTGGATAAGAAGCTCAGAACTCTCCAACAAGGCAAATGAATTTTATATATCGGAAAAACAAAAGGAAAGGACTGTCAAAGATCCTGGGATACGCCCAGATGATCGACATGTGGCGAGCATGCAGGTCCTTCCTTTCATATGCTGCCACGTTGGAAACAAAAGGTTTGGAGCTTGTCCATAGATCCTTGATAACTTTTTAAAGTACGTATGAGCATCTTCAAATGGGCTACAAATTTTTATTTTTGTTGTTGAGAAAAGAGGATATATCATTAGATAACCAAATCAGTACAATTGGGACAACATGCATTAGGCGGTCTTGTTAAAACTTCTCTGGAGAAAACTCGATGGGACAAAACCCAAGAGAAGGAAAGAGTATCACATATGCCAGAGACTACAAAAGAGTCAAACATCACAACTAACAGAAGAGTCCACATACAGACAATCTTGTAACCAAAGTGGTGGATTAGTAAACCATAAGGATAAATCCTCCTGGCCAGGATTTAAATGCGGGAGACGATTTGCAACTCCATTAGCAGTGCGGGGAAAAAAACGAATAGAGAAGGATGACGATGAAGCAAGGAGCCGTCAACGTCATCAACAAGAACTCATTCCGCTGCATAGAAGAACTCCTCTTTAAGAAGCAATTGGATAACACTCAAGGAATCAGACTCAACTAGGAGTGGAGAAAAGGAAGCATCCACCGGAAAGGATATTCCAATTTTTAGAGCATAAAATTCAGTAGCCGATGCTATAGGTCAGAGAACGCATTGCCATCGTGCCGCAAAGACGACCATAGGTGTAAGACCCGTGACCTTGAGGAAGCAAGAACGGTGAGCAATCCCACATCGCTCGGGGAGGGAAAGGTGAAGTGTTTATATATGTGGGCACGTATCTTCCTAGCACGAGGCCTTTTGAGCTCAGGCGATTCCTTGGAACTCCAAAGTTAAGCGAGTTTGGGCTAGAGCAATCCCAGGATGGGTGACCCACTGGGAAGTTGCTCGTGAGTTCCCAAAAACAAAACCGTGAGGGCCAGAAATGGGGGGCCCAAAGAGGACAATATCGTGCTAGAGGAGTCGGGTCGTGACAATAGGAGTCCTTTATCACTGCTCCAACGCCATGCAAGCCAGAATTCAAACTAAGTGCACCGTCAACATTGACTTTAAAAGAACTCGAAGGAGGAGGTTGCCACCGTTTCTCGGGAATTGGCAAAGAAGACCTTCAATGATGAAGAAAGAAGTAGAATCTTTTGAAACTCGTCATCATAGTTCTTTGCATAAAAAACAATTTGTTTAGGGGCAAAACAATTGAATCAAATAAGATAGCATTACGAGCATTCCAGAGAGACCAAAGAACCAATGCAAACAGAGAATGTTGGGTACTAGGGAGAACATCCCAAGCCGCCAATAGCCAGTTTGAGGCATCATGACCAAGTAATGTAGCAAGAGAGGAGGACCAACCCAAATTTTCCCATACCAAAGAACTAGCCGTGCAATCATGGAGAGCATGGAAAGCTTGGAGAGTTGTTTTAACCGACCATGGTAGCAAAAACAAAGAGCATCTTGAGTAATTTTGTGTCGATAAAGTACATCTTGGGTAGGGAGAATATTTTGGGCCAAACGCCATAAGAAATGCTGAACTTTTGGAGGGACTTTTAATTTCCAAATATGCTTCCACAGTTTCTAAAAGGGAGAAGATAAAGACCCAGAGAGAGCCAAAGAAGCCTCCTGTTTTTGGAATTCCAAAGTAGTCCAATAACCCCTCTTTACCGTATAGCAATCGTTGCGAGTGAAATGCCAAATACGACAATCACCATTGTCTCACATCAACGGGATAGAGAGAATGAGCTCCGCTACGGGAAAAGTAAAGAGACGATAAATTTCAAAAACATTCTAGCGTTCGCTGGTAGTAATAATGTAAGACCCGTGAGCTTGGGGAAGCAAGAACGGTGAGCAATCCCACATTGCTCTGGGAGGGAAGGTGAAGTGCTTATATGTGTGGACACGTATCTTCCTAGCATGAGACCTTTTGGGAGCTCACTGGCTTCGGATTCCTTGGAACTCCGAAGTTAAGCGAGTTGGGGCTAAAGTAATCCCAGGATAGGTAACCCACTGGGAAGTTGCTCATGAATTCCCAGAAACAAAACCGTGAGGACGGGGCTTAAAGCGGACAACATCGTGTTAGGAGAGTCGGGTCGTGACATAATGGTATCGAGCTAGACATCGACCGAAGCTTGCCAGCGAGGACACTGGGCCCCAAAGGGGGTGGATTGTAAGACTCGTGAGTTTGGGGAAGCAATAACGGTGAGCAATCCCACATCGCTCGGGAGGGAAAGGTGAAGTGCTTATATGTGTGGGCACGTGTCTTCCTAGCACGAGGCCTTTTGGGAGCTCACGGCTCTGATTCCTTGGAACTCCGAAGTTAAGCGAGTTGGGATAGCACAATATTGTCCGCTTTGGGCCTCGCCCTCACTGTTTTTTATAGGAACTCACGAGCAACTTTCCAGTGAGTCACCCATCCTGGGATTGCTTTAGCCCTAACTCGCTTAACTTCGGAGTTCCAAGGAATCCCAAGTCAGTGAGCTCCCAAAAGGCCTCGTGCTAGGAAGGTACATGCCCACACATATAAGCACTTCACCTTTCCCTCCCCGAGCGATGTGGGATTGCTCACCGTTCTTGCTTCCCCAAGCTCACGGTTCTTACAAATAAGATCACTAACTCTTAAATCTATAGAGAGGTGGGGGACAGATTGAACTGTGAAATTAAGATGGTGAAGGACCCAGAGATCTCCATAAATTTTAACTAATCGTCCATCCCTAATGCACCAGCGAAGTCCACGAGAAAGTAGTTCCCGACCCCATAAAATCGATTGCCAGGTGAAGGATGGTGCACCACCGGCCCGAGCATGTAGAAAATCAATGTCAGAGAAATAACAAGCCTTCAATCACATCATCAGACAAAATTTAGAGAGGAATTGAACAAATATAACCCCAATCATGCTTCCTATCCACCTCTTAAAATAGGGAGACATTTAGGAGCTTCTAAATCTAAGAAGAAAAAAAGACTCCTAGTGACTCCCTGTAATTAAATGATGCTTTACTTTAATAAATATTTTAACATTTGTTTAATGAGCAAGGGGTTTGTAGTTGAAGTAGTTAAGAGCATTTGCCCCGGTACTTTTGATTGCCAGCTCCCCCAATATTTATAATTCCTAAACTAGGAGCTTTCTTGTGTTCTTAGCTAAATTTTGACTAAAAAATAAGGAGCATGATTGTAGTGCAAAGTGTAGACACACGCCCTTCGCTAGCCAAACACATATATGTCTGCAGTCAGTTTTATTTCCTAGTACAAAATATATTACTATACCTTCCTTTACTAGCTAATTGGCTTCAACTTGGAGATAAAAATACTAAGGGGGGTGTATTCAAATAAGATTTTAAAAGAGTTAAAATGGAGTTATAAAGTTTACAGAGTTTAATATAGTTCAATTGATTTCTATAAACTCCACATAGAGTTTGATTGAATTCCTAGATTGATTTTAATGGTGTTTGTTAGAGTTTTATCATAGATTTTAAAAGAGTTGATTAGAGTTCTAAAATGTTTTTTTTTTGGGCTGTTTATCGTTTTCTAGATTTTCAAAAGAGAAAAGTACCTTTACAAAAACATTTTGTAAAGAACTTCCAAACCATATACACCCAAAGAAAAAAAAAAGGGCATCTATTTTGTTCAAATGTGCAACCAAATAAGGATTTATGTCTGCATGTTTATGAAAAATGCACAAAAGTAAAAACATAAAGTAATTTCATGACAAATAAGGATTTATGTCGGCATCCAAGTTTTGCATTAAGAACAGGAAGTATCTTGCTTTCTACCATTTGCTTGCTTAGCAAACCATTAGAATCGCGCCATCCACGGTTGGCAGCATCAACCATTAGTTCTAACAGCATATTGCTCTCTTTTGAGGTCCATGAGTTATAAGGTGTTTTTCCTTTTCCTTGTTGTGAATCTCCCATTTATAGTGTTAGTAGATAATACATGCAATCTTTAATTAGTTCATAAGAAAAAAATATATATATGAAGATAATTTTTTCCTTTTTGTTTTGGCATGGACTAGATATATACAATGTACATTGATAAAGAAGGAAAACGCAGAACAAGAAAAAAAAGGATGATTGTAGATGAAGAAGGCTATCAAATATATGATATCATGTACATATAAACAAAAAAAAACAGCAACCAAAAAAAATAAAGAAGAAGGGAAAAGTAGAAAAAGCGTAGAAAATTTATGCAAAGCAATAAATATGATGATGGCAACAATAACTATTCAAGAAACACCAACTATTCATGTCATGATGTGCATCGAATACAGACTACTCCTCATATCCAAGGCACAACAACTATTCAAGAAACAACAATTGCTTGAATATATGATGACGTATAGCAACAGCAATTATTCAAGCATTGGATTGGATATTGTACATATATGAAAGCGTAGAAGAAGAGAAGAGATGTTTTACCTCCACTTGACAAGCACACACGTTCAAAATTTCTAGGGTTGACATAAGATTTGTCAGGGCCTTTTGTATTTATACTTACCATTAATTTCTAACGAAATCGGGCAACTCATTAATTCTTTCAAAATAAATTACTTTTTGAATACACCTAAATTTTGTTTGACTTTTAAAAAGTCATAATTGAATACACCTAGATTTCGATGTAATTTTTTAATATCAATTGAAATCTGAATTGAATACACCCAAACTTTTACAAACTTTTTTAAAATCTGAATTGAATACACCCAAACTTTTAAACTCTTTTAAAATCTGAATTAAATACACCCCCCTAAATATTTCCATACTCAAGCTCTTATACGTAGGAAAATAAACCAAAATTTGAAAATTAGGGATTCTGGTGGTGTTTGGGTGGAAGGAGATGACATTCCTCCTACCTTCATTCGTGCTTTTAAACATAGGTTCACTGTTGAGTCCACTCCCAATCAAAGTCTTATTGTGGACTTTGTTAAAATTATTGAGCCTTGTGTCTCTCGGGAGGGTAATACTAACCTCTCAGCTCCAGTATCTGGTGTGGAGCTTGATCTAGCTATTACAGGCATTGGAGCTCTGAAAGCTCCTAGCCTAGATGGTTTACATGCTATCTTTTACCATAAATTCTGCGATAAAACCAAGCCGTTCCTGAAGACTTTAGTTAATGATTTCTTGGTCAATAATGTCTCTCTGCAAGATGTGAACCATACTAATTTAGCTTTGATTCCTAAGGTTAATGTTCCTGAGTCTGTTGATAAGTTTCATCCTATTAGTTTATGTAATGTTTCTTACAAACTAATTACAAAAATCCTAATCAATAGGTTGAGACCTTTTCTCTCAAAATGCATTTCTAAGAATCAAGGACCCTTTGCTCCACGTAGATCAATCCTTGTCAATATTCTCATTGCTCATGGGTTTTTTCATGACTTTACGAGGAAGAAGGGCTCTCAAGGAGCTATGGCTATTAAGCTTGATTTAGAAAAGGCTTATGAGCTGCTTGATTGGGGTTATAATAGATGTTGCCTTACTCATTATGGTTTCAATAATGCTTGGTGTAATAGAATTATGAATTGCATTACTAGCACTTCTTGTTGACATGCGCTGTTCTAATTATTCAAGGAGATTTATTTCCTTGATTAATTAGGGATTTACTTACTTATTTTATATAGTTGACATATCCTTGTATAATTGGGAGATATTCTCATAATTAATTACTGTATCTATTTCCTTGTAAAGCACCCTTGTAAACTCCTATATATACCTTCTTATGGAGAAGAATACAATTAACCTAAAGTATTCAAACCATATTCATATTTTAGCACTTCTTTCTCGATTATGATTAATGGCACTTCTCATGGTCATTTTAAAGCTTCTCGTGGTATTAGACACTTTAATCTCATAGCTATGTGTTCCAAGACCCATGTGGGTGGTGGATTTCCAATTTCTAACCTTGTTTTTGCAGATGACTGTCTTCTGTTTGCGAGAGCTACTTTGAAGGCTTCTAATAACATTAGCAAGCTTCTTGAAAATTTATCTAAAGTCTTTGGCCAAAAAATCAATTTACACAAATCCATAGTGTTTTTCTCTGCTAATATTCACAATAGAGATAGAATTACTCTTTCTAATTTCCTACAAATTCAACATAAAACTACATTAGGTCGGTATCTATGGCATTCACAAAATTATTTTTTGGAAAGACTCAGATAATTCTAAACTCATGATAGAAAGAATCCGCAACAAGTTTGCTGGTTGGAAGACTCAGACCTTGTCTAGAGCTGGTAGACTCACTTTAATTAAGGCAAGTGTTTCTGGGATCCCCAATCACACTCTTGCTTGTTTTAAATGTCCTAAGGAAGTTAGTAAGGAAATGAATAATTGCAGCAGACCTTTTTTTTTGGGGATAATAGGAATTAAATCCCCTCAGTTTCATGGGAAGACATTTGCCTTCCTAAGCCTATGAGAGGTCTTAGAGTTCGTTCTGCTGCACAATTTAATAAGGTTGCTTTGGCTAAACTTGGTTGGATATGCTTAACTGATAATTCCAATTGGTGGTCACAAATTGTAACTAAAAAATATTTTTAAAAAGATTGTTTCCTTTCAATCAAAAAGAAAGATTCACATTCTCTTGTCTGGAAAGCTATCTTAGATGCTTGTTTTGTTCTTTCTAAAGGTTTGAGGTGGATGGTGGGTAATGGTATTTCTATTCCTTTCTACCTATTGGGTTCTCCCTTTCCCCCTCATTGAATTGTTTTTTGATGTGCAAGGGAATTATTTTGATCATAATGTTCTAGTTTCAAATTTTATCCTAAATCAAACTTGGAACAGAGATAAACTATTGCAAGTCGTTGATGAAGATATTTGAGAGAGAATTCTTACTATCCCCCTCCCCATATCCCCTTTGCCTGATCAATTGATTTGGGAGCCTAGCCCCAATGGAAAGTTTACTATTAAAAGTGCTTATTATGTCCAATTGCAGGATGAAATTATCCACCATAAAGCAGATCTCCTGAAGAAAATGTGGAGGATCACCATGCCTCCTAAGGTGAAGCTTTTTTACTGGTTATTTATTAGAAAGAGACTCCAAGTGAGAAGTCATTTGCATAGGTTCCTTCCTCATGTTAACCCTGAGTGTCCTTTGTGCAAAAATCAAAGTGAAACTATCAATCATCTATTTTTCAAGTGCCTTTTTGCTACAAGCATTTGGAGATGTACCTCACTCCTCCCAGTTTCTATTCCGCCTGATTTTGA
This sequence comes from Prunus padus, assembly GCA_024362665.1. Taxonomy (NCBI): domain Eukaryota; kingdom Viridiplantae; phylum Streptophyta; class Magnoliopsida; order Rosales; family Rosaceae; genus Prunus; species Prunus padus. The sequence continues at coordinate 12,987,598 of JANFAM010000005.1, read as the reverse complement.
TGGTGTTTCTTGGTTATCTACCCTTTCCAGTAAATCCATTGATGATGGCATGGACACTCTTACTAAAGCCTTACTGATTTGCTAGAAAATTTGGGATGCTCGTAACAAATGTGTTTTCCAAGACATTTCTCCACATCCCGCGAGGCTCCTAAATGTTGCTAGTCAAATTGGTATGGACTATTGGAAACTTAATTTCAGGTCCTCCTCTAGTGTGCAGAATGTGAAGAACATTAAATGGGACCTGCCTCCCATGGATTGGGTCAAAATGAATTTTGATGGTTATGTTCGCAATAATCAGGTTGCTACTGGTTTTTTTATTCGGGATTGGAATGGGCATGTGTTATTGGTAGGTGCAAAAAATGTTGCTCAAATTTCGATAACAGTTGCGGAGTGTCTTGCCTTGCGTGACAGCCTTGCCCATGCAATTCATAATGGGTGGCGAAAGATTTGTGTGGAAGGGGACTCTAAACTGGTTATTGATTGCATCAACAAGAAGGTCTGTAATCCTTGGAGTATTTTATTGTTAGTACAAGATAAATATTTGGCTGCTGGCTTCGTCTTGCAAAGAAACTTCGTTTATTCATGTCTTTCGAGAAACCAATTTTACGGCAGATGCTGTCGCTGACTTAGGCCATGGCCACTTCCCGTGTGTGGGAGCATGGTCTGCCGCTGAAATGCTCTTTTCCTTTTTATTTTGATTTATTTGGGCATGTGTGCCCTCGTGGTTTCGGCTTGTGATTGTTCTTTTTTCTCCATAAAAAATAAAACATAAAAAAACGTATGTCTTTGATTTAACTTACAAGTAAAGCTCAGATTAAATTACATAACAAATTAAAAGACAAATTTGCAAGTAAAACGGGCAATACAAATAAATACTCAATCAATTAAGCTATGAAAATATAACTTTGACAACAACAAAAAAGAGAGAAAGAAAGCTATGTAAATTTAACTGTAGGCACATGTTGGACTTTGTAGAAATCCACTCCTCCTTCACGAAGCCTACTACAAAATGTATCAGGCATCCATCTGATAACTAATTCCTTAAGTGCAGTAACATATTGAAGCCCTTCTGGAATTGCCTCCAACAATGAGCAATTATCAATGTACAATCTGTGTAGGCTAGGCAAGGCTCCATTCTCCACCCTCCACTCCTTCAAACCAGACAACCCAGAAAGGGAAAGAAATTCGAGATAACAAAAGCGTCCTGCTGAGCAAACAAGTGTGTCTGGAAAAGTTCCCGAAGTACCAAAGTTACCAAGGAAAAGCATTCTCAAGCTTGGCAACTTCTCTAGTATTTCGATATCGTCTTGCTTGAGATGAGCTCCGCGCAGCGTTATCTTGGTGAGGTTTGGATAGTTATGGAGGTCTTCCGGTAACTCAACGATTGGAGCATGCAGTTGCAGCTTGTAAATATCGCGACAACTTAACAGAATCGTTAGTGGAACCTTTGTGTCATCGTTAGAGTGCACAGATAGAGACTGAAGACGGTTAAGATTGATGCTTGTGTATGTCAAGATTTCCTCCAGATTTTCTGAGTCCCGTCGTACTTTAACAAACAGTTTTCTCAGAGATGTTAACTGAGCAAGACCATTCAGATCACAATCGCCACTTGATATATTGACTAACGTCTGCAAATTGAGAAGAGTTGCCAAATACAGTTTCACACTTAGTCTGTGTTTAGAGGGCAAATACAGATGTCTCAGTTGTCCCATATTTCGAAACACATTCGGGATTTCAACCTCTTCCCAGTGATGCCAACGCAAATCTAGAGTTTGCAAACGTATCAACTTAGATACAGACGATGGCAACCTTTTCATATTGCTATTTTTCAGACTTAAAAATCTTAAGTGGAGTAGATTCCCTATAGTACTCGGTAACTCTACACCAAGTATGTCTTCCAACTTCAAAACCCTAAGCAATTTGAAGTCCTTGAACATTGATCGTATTAATTCTTTATTGCAGTGGAAAAAGTATCTTGGGACAAAGTATAAGAGAGACCTTAGGTGGTCACCTTTTTCATGTCTTTTGGGAGCTGATTCAGAAGATCCTCTGTCAACATGGATGGCGAGTCTTCTGAGTTTACCGGTTGGTATTGTGCTGGTTGCAATGGATGTAGAAAAAGGAACGATAATAAGAAAGTTTTCCTCTTTTGCCTTTAACACACACACGTCTCGCATAAGATCATGGAGGCGACAAGTTTTAGCCTTTTTAGTTGAGCCAGTTTTTCCAACTTGGACCATACACCTTTCCACCAACTCACTTAAGCAGTTATATGCTACATCTTCCATCGTTTCCGATGAGGCTGATGATATAAAGCCTTCTGCTATCCATAACTGAGTCAATCTCTTCACTGGAATCTCGTAATCTTCAGGAAATTGGCTTAAATAGAGAAAACATGGTTTTATGCGATATGGTAAGTTATCATAACTTAATGCCAAAACCCATAATGTACCTTCGTATTCTTCACCTCTATATTCTCGGTCTGTGCCTCTCCTTATATATACATCAACCTTATTATACACAGTCTCCCACTCACCAACTGTGCCTTTTCTAGCAAGAAGTCCTGCAAGCACAGAGATGGCTAATGGCAAACCTGCACAATGTTGAAGCATCTTCCTTCCTAGTTCTTCCTTCTTTGCATGGGTTTCAGAGTCTGTGAAACAATAGGATTAAAAAAACCAAATTAACTTCGTTTCTCATATTATCAATTGTGCATTATAAAAACAATGCTATCGATGTCCCTTGATTGAAGGATGTTTAATCCAGAACTTGAGTTTCTCATGCCTCTTATCCATGTAATTAACATTGCAAGAATCATCACCTGTCTGCCAAATGTGATGTGATATTTCGATCATATTTAATTGAAAAGTAAGAGAAGCAAAATAGTAGAGTTGAGTGAAAATTACTTGTATGATCACTTCCAGAGATTGCTATCTTCTCAAATAGTTCCCAGCTTTCCTCATTATTTAGTGGACGAGGTTGGTAGAGTAAACCATTTTCATCTGCATGTGAAGCTACTACTTTGTTGCGAGTGGTGAGTAGCATTCGACTCTTTGTTTCTTCTTTTATTGGAAATCCAACTTTTAAAGAGTTCCACGCCTCACAGGTCCAAATATCATCAAGCACCACCATACACTTCCTTTCTCGAAAGATAGTACAAAGCTTCTCTGCTATTTTATCCTTCTTCATTTGTCCAATTTCTTTCCTTTGCTCTTTGGTAGCAGAAGTTAGCTTTATTAAAATTTGTTCCAAAATATCTCTTCCTTGACATCGTTGGGATATACACACCCAAGCAAAACAATCAAAGTGACGCCTGACTTCATCATGATGATAAACTTGTTTTGCAATAGTTGTCTTCCCCGAACCAGCCATGCCCCAAATAGAAACAACTTCATAGCATTTTGCTTCTTTCAGCAACTGCATGGCCAACATCTTTACGTCGTCCTCCAATCCAACAACATCGCGTTCAACAACATGAGGATAAGTTAGCCTCTGATCTTGTTGCCTTTCAAAAGAAGAAGAAGAAGTGGCACCTCCATTCCAAGTTATTGGCTGAATCTTATAATTATGCAAAGTATCCCTCAATTCAGAAATTCGTCCGGTAATCATATCAATTTCCAAACCGATCTTGTGAAGATAAACTCCTTCTTTCATGATGCGCCCAGAGATCCGTTTTAGAACAATCTTCATGCTTCCTCTCCTCTGGGAAGCCACCTTCAAGGCAAAAGTTTCAACGACATCCTCCAAATCATAGGCAGCATCTCTAATATTTGCGATACAAAAACGTATGACTTCGTTATTGTCTCCTTGTCTTTCATCTGCATCTTTCAAGTAGCACTGCATCAATTGCAGCTTAGTTTGTGCATGTTTGACTTGATCGCCGACTCCCTTCAAGAAGCTTGCTTGGTGAACGATGAAGTCTGCAAGCCTTTCGATGACAAAGGCAACAACAGGTTCAGCCATAGTTGGCTTCTCCAGAAGTAAACAATGATCAACCAGCTTTTTTGTCTCGTGTCTTTTTTGATTGATGAGAACTTACCTGTGGAGAAGTCTCTTCCCTTTATATATATGAAGTGCCGTATATATCAACCAAGTCTCTTGTGATTTATCGAATCATTTGGCTTTAACCAAGAGTAAATTAAATATTATAATCACAGGCTGACAATATTCCCCCTTGTTCTTCACGTTGCATCACTTTGAAATTGGTGCAATCAATTTTACAAATTCAATTTAAAAATTGCATGTGTAGCACTTCTCTCCTTGCCCCATACAGAAAACCAAAGTGCATAGCAATTGTGTTGTCAACCCCTTATTTTATTTTTATTGCATTGTCAACCCTAACAACTGGTTTGAGTAAGTTACGCATACAACCACTGGTTTTAGATCGCTTTTCAATTGTTTTTACTTTTTTTCTTCTTCTCAAAATAGGCCTTTCTTTTCAAAAGTTACAACACATGTCTACCATATTGTTATTAGGATAGCTTCATTTACCGTCTGTGTCCTTTGTACTCTTTACTGATCTAATAAACTTTTATCGCCTTTGTATATTAACAAAATTGAACTAAGGTTTAAATGGGTTTGTTGGTGCTGCTACTCCAGTTCCTATAGTGGTGATAACCTATAATAATTCCTGATATTACATTAATTATTAATAGATTTTTTTTATATACTAGATTCTCATAATCGTAGATACTAAAAATGAATCCCCAAAGAACAAAGAATCCACTAGTATAATAGTTTAGAACAATTGCTCTCCCAATAAAAATTCTGGGTTCTAATTTTAGCTACCGTGTAATGTGTAACTTTAATATATTATCGCCCCTATCCTATTGAGGTCTTAAAATAAAAAGAACCCCCAAAGAAAACTTTATTACTTGGCAATTTGATGGATATGCGGCATGTGAAGAATTGGAATTCAAATTAGAATATGACCATTTGCATATGAGATTCATCAGCAACACAAAAGCAAACAACTCTCCCTTAATTAACAAAACAGCAAGCAACTTGATATGTTCAACAAAAGGAAACTCACAAAAGCTACACATACACTTTGGTCCTTTTTTCCATAGAGCCAAGCATTATTATTACAAGGGGAACTTGTGGGTGCCGTAACCTCCAAGGGGATACGCTGGTACTGTGGTCTTATGAAGACGAGCCCCATCATGATCATGACGATCACCAACCGCAGGATCACTCTGTACATGGATGACATGGGATTTCTTAGCACTGGCAGTCAATTTTTCAGCTGCGTGCTCAGCTTTCGCCTCATGTAGCTTCATCTCTGCTTTTGCTTCTTTCGCTTTTCTTACATCGCTAGCTATTTCCCTTTGTTCTTCTGTTTTCGCCGTCGCCTTCTCCACCTACAATTTTAATACGTTACAGCGAAAATCAACAGAGAAATAAAATTCTAAGTACCTGATCAAGAAGTGAAACACCATATCCTATTAAATTTTGCCCTCAACCCTATGTGCATCCGTAAATATTTGCTGCATGGCATACTTAGTGTAATTTTTTTAAAAAGGATGCAAAATAATAAATTTGAAGACCTTTTCTTCAGCTTTGGCTTTGTAAATGTTCACTTGCTCTTTGGCAGCGCAGGCCATATTGCTGAGCTTCTCTTTTGCAGATTGCATATATCTATCTATCTGATTAATTCTCCTGTTTATCTTATGAATTATGAGTCTCAATATTTTGCAAATCATAATATCCAGTTTTATTTATATGCCAAAGACAGTTGAGGATTGAAACGCACCGTGCCACCGCCGACTCACCGCTGCGCCAACGATGACGTGGTGAACATGCAGGCACTTGGGCATGATACATATAGACGCTGCCACAATTAAATCAATCAGGTGTTGTAAAGCATGCGACAAAAGTTATTTGTCTTTCCTTGTTGGGTTTGTTTTCTTTTTCAATAGATAAAAATCAACAAAAGTTTGTTTGATTACTTTTTTTCTTTGATAACAAACGATATTTGGGGACTAGGAACTGAAGTTAGGACCTTGAGTGCATGAGCAAATGATTTTAACTACTTAAGTTATAAGTCCTTTATATTATATTAGTTCTCAGCAAAATGAAAACTGTTTACCCTAATATATCCAAGCTTCTAAAATAAGCTTGAGATTAAATGAAATTGCAAGCGTGCCACTAGTAGCAGTTTAAAACCTTACTTGAATGAAAATGAATTAACTTGCGCTTCAAAAGACCAATAGTGAAACTACATTAGGGGGGTAAAGGTGAGCTGTAGCCTAGGAGTTTTTTTTCATAAGAAATTAATTTATGGGCATGAGTATGTAGTCCAGGAAAGGTTTTTTTTTTTTTTCCAAATGTAGTCAAGGAAAGTTGATTGCCTTGTTTTAAATATATCATTTTTTATAACCTATTCTCTACCCATAAATTAATTGACATATTATTTTTTAGGCTTATTTACACTAATGCCCCCTGAAATTATGGTCAAATTTCACATTGCCTCCCCCCCCTAAAACTCAAAGTGGCCCACTTACCCCTCTTGACTGTGTTTTGGTGACCCACTTTGCCCATGATGTCAACTCCGTCCCAAGTTCTGTTATTTTTGATGACGTGGCATGGGCATCCCCGCCCAAGCCCTAACCCTTCCTCTCCCACTTTTGCCTGCCCATTTCATCCCCAATTCCCGTTGATTCCCGCCATTGATGTTCAATAAAAGGCTATGTGAAGCCTTTTTTCTTCAGATTTATTCCTTCCTTCCTCCTCATTCCTTCATAGCTCAAACCTTCTTCCTCCTTCCTTTTTTGCAACTGAAACTAAGATGAGACCCGGACCTCCATTTGGAGAAGAGGCAGCACCTCGTTGCTACTATGGGAAAGTGGCTCGGCTTCAAACCTCATGGACTGAATCGAACCCAATGAGGAGGTTCCATGCCTGTCTAAAATCAGGGGTAAGTGATGGTGTGATGGTGCTGCGTTTTTGCTTCTAATGTTGGAAATTTATGAAATTTGGTTTGTCTTTGCAGCGGAGAAATAGCGGCTATAGGTTTTTCTATTGGGTTGATGATGAGATGCCACCACATGAGAAAGGTGTGATGGCTTGGTTTTTGAGGAGAATGAGACAATTGGGACAGGATGTTGTGCGTATGCGAGCAAGAGAAAGGAAGCTTATTGAGGTGGACTATCACTACGTTCAGTGGCGGATCCAGGAATATTTCAAGGGAGGGGCAATATTTAAAAGGTTAATTGACTTTAATTTATGTAGTATATTAATCCATGTCAATTAAACAATTATTCTACCAAAATTTATATCAAATAGCCAATTAATGTAATCAAAATCAAGATCAATTAATCTAACAAAAATGGATATCAAATTATCAATTAAACAAACAATCATAACTGATCTTTCCTCGAGTCGTTCGCGTAGTCTCTTCTTCTTTGAGTTTGTTATTGATCATACGATTACAAAGGGAGTCAAATCAGAAAAGATAATTTTTTTTAAAAACGAAAAGAAGAAAAAGGAAACAAGAAGACAACAACATATTGATCAACCAATTAGATAGCATCATATTGATTTTGGTTGGAGAACATATAATATCAAAGACTTTCAACAGAAGTCAAACTAAAACCAATTATCAACGACTTCTCTTCTTTTCTTTCTTCGTTGTGCACGTTTCCTTTTCTTCTTATTTTTTGCCTAGTCCAAAACGCTCGTTTTGGCCAGGAAATTTTAAAAACAAATAAGCACAGCCTACTGCACAGCGCTGCGCAACAAACAAAAGCCTGTCTGAGGCAATACATCAAACACATAGTGGGCGCACCAACGAAGCTATAGAGGGGCAGATTTCTGCATTTACAATGGGTTTTTGGGTGAAGGGAGGTGCAGTTGCACCTCCTTGCTCTGCAGTAGGTCCGCCAGTACGTTCGTGAAAAGGTTGTTTGTCAAGAGTTGGAGGTTGGCTACCTTTCCACCCATGATCAAATTGCCGACATTTTTACCAAAGGTCTCTCCTCTCATCGTTTTCGACTGCTGGTTGACAAGCTACATGTTTGTTGCCGTCGTGTCAGCTTGCGGGGGTGTGAAGGACAAACCCAATCCAAATCAAGCATTTGATTATCTGATGTAATTATCGCATGTTTATTCATTGTAAATCTCTTTCACTTCACAACTTGTAATCTATTCATATAAGTAATACACGCCAGCCACTCTTAAAGTGTGGCTTTAGAGCATATCTTTCATGTGGCCTTATAAGATTTACAGAGATGTCTCTGATGTCATCAATTGAATCCAATAATTGCCTGAATTAAGCGGTATGGTTTATTACAGTTTGTGTATGAGTTTATAAATAGTGGATAAAATAATGTTTGAACTTTAAAAAAATGATTAATAGTTTTGGGTGTTTTATGTCGTAACCCAAAAAATTAAAGCCTACGAATAATCCAACGATTGGAAGCTCGTCTGCACGGTTACTTCGTACTAACGAGTGCAGTGAATAGCTACCCATTTTCATTATCCTCTTCACTGGGCATGGCGTACCCGGCAACCAGAATTACAAGGAGATAATCCGATGGACTACGCCATTCCGTGCAATCCCTGCACTTCTATCTACCGGAAACCCACACTCAACCGGCAAACCACTTACCCAAAGAGCATCGCTCGCCTCTCTAATGTAACCAAATGGCGTATTATAACGACGTCGGAGCTCCAAACGCCGGTGGGTGTCACCGACCGAGCCGGTAGCTACTCTCCTTCAATTCCCACTCACAAAGTCACCGTTCACGACAGGCAACGAGGTGTCGTCCACCAGTTCCTTGTCCCAGAGGTAACTGTCCAGGTCCTGACCTTCTGTTTCTTTGTTTGATTGCTGAGAAAATCACATAGAAAAGAAAATTCTACCCATTTTCCCTAGAAAATTAACGGGTGTTGAAATTTCAGGACCAGTACATATTGCACACTGCTGAGTCACAGGACATCACTCTTCCATTCGCTTGCAGGCACGGTATTGTTCGCTTTTATCATTTTTGAGCAATAATGTGTTGTTGTGAGGATTTAAATTTATTCAATAGACTATAATGCATGGTGGGTTTTTGCAATTCATTCTATAAATTGTAATGTGAGGTGGGTTTTTTCCAATTTTTTCTATAGATTATAATGTGAGGTGGGTTTTTTCTTTTGAATTCTTTCAATGAAAGGTGGGTTTTTTCTTTTGAATTCATTCAATGATAAGGTCCAAATTGAATTTACTTGGCTGGCAGGTTGTTGTACTAGCTGTGCTGTTCGTGTGAAATCCGGACAACTTAGACAGCCTGAGGCACTAGGGATCTCTGCTGAATTGAAATCAAAGGCATGTGTTTTGAGGCTTTTTATGAAATTAATTAGCATGCACAAAGTGTCCTGGTTTTGCACACTGAATTCAGCTAATCTTTTCTCAGACAGATTTATTCATGAAGTGGTGAGGGAAGTGTTGATGGGGTTGGGGTTGGTGTTGGTTTAGTAGCCAACAACATTTTTCGAGTTTATTTAAGCCTGGGTTTGTTTCAGTGAAGAAGACATAGTGTAAAAAAATTAAGCGAATTTCAGGAATACTACTGATTTAGTGTCTGTGTAAGTCAATGTACCCGAAAAATTTCGCAAAAATAACATTCCTTATTGTTTCATAATGGGAAATTTTTTGGTTTAGGGTACTAGCCCCTTTATCTGGAGGGGTGCGTGTGTGCACCTAGCCACACTAGACACACAATTGGGGATACATGAGTTTTTCCTTTATGATTGGAAGGTGTCGATGCATCTTCCCCATACCAAAATCGTATTAAAATGACTCCTGGTAGCCTCAACCTGATGATATTTCCAGACAATGGGGAAACTTGGAGATTGGTACTGAGAAGTTGTGTTTGAGAAATGCCTGAGTTCTTATATTCTTGTCTGAATGCAGGGGTATGCGCTTCTTTGTGTGGGATATCCATCGTCTGATCTTGAAGTAGAAACACAGGACGAGGATGAGGTAATAATCTGAGATGTACCATTTCAGGAAATGCTATGAGCCTCTAATGTGAATCTGTTGAGTCATTTGTGTCATCCAAATAGCTTTAGATATAGAATTTCTTGTACCTTTAATTGTTGCAATTACTCTGTTCAATTTTCTTTTATGGAATTATTTGGTATATGATGGCATTTTGCAGCGTCCTTTATTTGCCTTTCCATTCATCTGATTTATAGAACTTTGAAATTCTTGGCACATGCAGGTGTATTGGCTTCAATTTGGGAGATATTTTGCACGGGGACCAATTGTGAGTTCTTAATCCTCTAAAACTCTAATCCATAAAAATGTAGGAATGATATCATGGGGGAACTCAAACCAAGCGAAAAAGATAACATGGGGGGAACGAAAGAAGAATGATTAAGTTGTTGTTGTCAAGGAACTCCTCCTTTTATGGTATCTTACCTCTGCATTGTGTTCATGCTGCAGGAAAGAGATGATTATGCATTGGAGTTAGCGATGGGCGATGAATAAGAAATGTAGAGTATTGATTTTGGACCTAGGATTTAACGAGTAAAATATGCATACTGTATATTTTTCCCTTCTGAGTACTGTGTGTTTCCAACTTCACTCCCCTTGACAGTTTAGACTTTTATGCTCGTTTCTCTCCACTGAGTATATCCAAAGCTAAGTATGATTGTAGAGAAGCCTGGATAATGTTATTTCAACCCTCCCGGATCACCTCAATGTAATCGACTCTTATGCAATACAAACTACTTTTCTGATTAAAAAGAATGGCATGGATAACTTGTTCAACGTGTCTATCAGCAATGACCTAGCATAGAAAATTGAAATATCATGGCGCTAGTTTACTGATCAGCAATGAATTGATGTGAAAAGATTCAGTGGCCCATTTGCCATGCATTCTTTCTCTGTTGCTTATTACTTGTTACTAACAGGGTAGAATACATTATATTGGGTAGGACGAAATTTTACTGATTCCAGAAGATTCGGAGGGCTTATTAAACTCTCAAGAAAATTGGTGAAGAAAAGATCTAGCCAAAGAAACACGGCATGATGCTGTGGCAGGCATCTTAAATCGGTGATAACTTATGTATTCTAGCTTGCCTTTGATCTCCCAAGACATTATTTGAAGTGTTACTCTTTGAGTCATCATTAATTTTCTGTTGCACGGATAATATTCATGTTGATTGAGTAGCTTCTTAAACTAGAACTAGACTGTTGGTACTAGTGCATGTGATGCTTTGAGCAAGCATGGCTGCGTGAGGGTGTCGATGGAATTTGATTGTGGTGCTAGGTATGTACTGGAAGTGAGGTGAAAATTTGAGAAGCAGGAAGGGAGAAGAGTGAGGCGAATTCTCAGTACATATGTGGTTTTTGGTCAAACGAGAAGGTAGTTCAATCGAAACCTAATTGGCAAGGGGGATGATAGGAGTTGGTTTTGAGTAGAAGAGTCGTTCAGTTAGTGAAGAGGGCTTGGTAAGATTTTTGCCATGGCCGATTGAAAGTTTCAAGTTTATGAACCTTTTATCAGTTTAACAGAAGCATTCCTTCTTCTTTTTTCCTTTTATTCTTTTCATTGCCGTTGAATTTTAACTTCACAGTTCCTTTCAATTTTGTTATGAGTCACTAGGAATTCTTTTCTCATTTGCACTGGTGCCTGGTGGTTGTGAGCATCACCCCCACGGCTAGGGCTAGAGTTCGAATCTCCGATCCCCCTTCGACCTCCTTTTATTGAACCATAGAAAAATAATCAGTCTTCCAATACCAAAAGAAAACCCAGGGTCCGCTGTGTTAAGATTCTGTGATCTTGGATTTTTCAAATCTCTTCATAAGGACTTCAAATTATTGAGGTATCAAAATAAGGCTCCAACAGTTTGTTATGTCATTCTCCATTGTGAGTTAACGTTTGGTGATGATGTTAATTTCATGTTCATATTTCTGCATTAGTACAACGGTCCTTCATTTCTTTCTTTATTACTTTTGTTTGCTGGCTTAAATGCTAACATTTAACTAATCATATACCAATTTTTGTATCTTCCATAAAGCCATATAATTTATAAATGCCTGCATCAGATCATTTTGGCACAATTCAAAATATCATTATCACTCGTGTTTGATTCTCTCTTTTATTTATTTATGTACCAAGTGTAATTGAATTGAAATAGCGTTACATCGTTATTCTATTCCAGACATGCATTATATTACAATTATTGAATGATTCCTGACCGTAGATATATCAGGATTCGAACACGTCTGCATGAGCGACTGACTCTAGCATTGTTGTTTTATTAGGAAGATTTAACTAATCCTATACCAGTTTTTGTTATCTTCCATAATGCCATATAATGCCTCCATCAGATCACTTTGGCACAACTCAAAATATCATTATCACTCATGTGGGGGGACTAAAGTCAGACAATTTAATCAAGGTTAGCTTTGCTACATATCCCTTTCATGTCTTTGATTCTCCCATCTTTTTTACCATTCGGAATTAAATTGCACATTGTTATTCTTACTATCCCTGGCATGCATTGCACTACAATTACATAGCGATTTCTGACCGTTGATGTATAAGGATCTGAACATTACCACGTGGACAACTGACTCTAGCATTATTGTTTTTCAGGGTACAATGCATGCTTTTAGTGAGCCTAGAATTATGCCTGGCCAGTGATATAGACGGTGGAAACATTCATAATGAACCATGAGTGCAGGTACGCAATTGGGTCCAGGGACCAATTGATGACCATGCTTTTAGTCCATCTGATATCTTGTTGTCCATTGATGGTATATGGTATCAACAAAGCAATCAGCATACACATGGAATGTGCCACTTTGGTAGCACGTTTTTGAAAAGCACTTCTGAAAATGACTAAGGATAAAAGCATAAGGAATCAAATTTTAGCGTTTTGGAATAGAAGCAATGGCTGAAATTGGGTCCGCTACAAGTCTCTAATAGCTTATCCACACAAAGATTAACTTCCAAATTGATTTGGTGTTTCTTAAGCATACACGCAACTATATAATTCCTTGCTTACCAATGTTCCGAGATTCCCAACCAAAAAAAAAAAATTTAAAACTTACAACAAAATAAAACAACTCCTTTGATTTTGAATAGACAGGATAAAAAAGCTCTAACTTGTTTGTTTTTAATCACCTAAGCAAAAAGAACCAACATAAATTGACAGCGGCAGTTAATGTCATTAACAATGGTTAAAAGTGGCCTTTCTTGTCTTTCACATGTGACACCGACACACATAAAGGAGAGAAGAGCTTCGAAAGATGTTTTAGAACCAATGCTTGAAAAACAAAATCAATTAGAGTTAAATTTTGAACCTTTTTACAACTATGTGGGATGCAATTTTTTGAAGTTCGAACATTCTTCCCAAAGGTTATTGAGGAGGTTCCAAGATTCTCACTTTAAGATGAAATAAAAAATGTTCGACATAGGATTTATCATGTTCTTACCGTGTCTTCTCACGTGTGGCCAATTTCGGCTAACATCTTTAAGTTTGAGTATTCAATCCAAAATCAATGTTAAGATAAATTTCGAAAGTTTAATACTATCCTCCATAGATCATTCTTCGCCTTACGCGGATCTCTCTCCATCATTAGAGCCCAATGCGCCAATTTCATCTGGCATTGAAGATTGCACAACGTTACATTTAGGCTTCGAAACACTAAATTATATCCAACATTAATCGGTAATGAGTGGTTCCGAAGTTTTCCATGATGTAAAGTTTAGAATGACAGATGATGTAGAAGGTTCACTGGTGCTTTATAAATAGAAATGGAAAAAGCATTCTATACTCTAATGCAATCATGCATTATTATTGTGATGGAAGTGGAAGGTTCACTGGTGCTTGCTTTATAAATAGTACACAAAAAGTTGTATCAAATGAGCAGGACGTGATGGGGAAAAGCGCAGCAGTGGGGGACAGCAGAGAAGCTGGTCATAATCTGTAATTGAATTTTGTAACGCCTTGAGCTTCCCCACCATATGTTTGCTTGCAGGATCTCACGAGCTCAAACTCAGATTTTCGGATTATTTCCAGAGACACAAAATACTCACATAATTCAAGTACTCAAGTCAAGCCAAACACAGGGACAGTGGGGGCTCATCAAACCCTACATATATTAGATTAGTCCAACCTAACTTGTACTGATTAGATTTGTTACAGCCATTGGATTGTGTTTGCATTAAATGCGAATTCGCATTCAGGTTAACCATTATTGAATACATGGTTTAAATATGGGTTAGGTCAATTGCTCAGGACGGTGAGTTAGACCCTTTGTATTCAAGTCAAGTTCTAATCTCTCTCCGTAGATTAGATTAATTTAGAGTACTTTAAACTATCGCTGGTAAAAAAATTATAAATAAAAAACACATTGTTTTGTAGCATAAGTTTATCCAAAACTGATTCAACAAGCACTCGTGTCCTATTTAATAGATTGGTCAATCTAACAAACCTTATTGTGGGAACTTGGAAGTCAAAATCATACATTAAAAGCCATACCTAAATTGATGAATGCTCACCTCAAATTTACTCTTGAAATATCTATTGGTCCCAAGTGGAACTTTCTTGGATCAAATTTTTGGGCATCTTCATTGACTGGTAAGCAATTATATTTCTAGATGAGAATTGACAATTCAAACCCAGAAAGGAGTTTGAGATAAAAGTTTATCATGTCAAAGCTAAGGAAAATGAAGTAAATCTTATCCAAAGACTTCCAAATTCACTCAAATTCTAGTAGTCTCTCTTCTCTCTGTAGAATATTCTCATACATCCAATCTTGACATAACTACTTATTCATACAAGGATCACGCAAGAAAGAAAAGAAAAAAATAACTCTATACATGTGAGAAGCAGGACATTCTGTTCTCACTGAGAGATGCAATCTTGGAGGAAAACTACTATGAGATGCAAAACCAAGGTTGTAGCATTGTAATAGCCAGCTTTATGTGGTGTATGATAATTTTTAGTTGTTGAATTTCTGTTCGGGAGTGCTCGTCGACACCTGAAAATGTCAATGAACATCACATTAACCAAAGAGGAATGCCAAATAGTCTCTAAACTTTCTATCAATGTAATGCACTATGCAGTAATTTGTATAAATTCAGAAGGAAGCTAGGATCGAAATGAGGATGCAATTTTTATGGTATCAGAAGGTGTTTCATCGAAAATAACGCGAAATAATTGGTGTTGCAACAGAAGCCCTGAACTTCTGTCCAAATTACTTTCATCTCATTTTGAACATACTTCAATTGATGTATAAAGCAACGCAACAGAAACTCAAGGCTTCAGCTAACATCCACTGAGTTAAAATGAATAATGTGCTCACCCCAACTGATGTGACAAAATTGCAAACCGCACATTTCACAGATCTTGCTCCATATTGATACATTAACAGCATCCTGCAGTTCCCACAATTGACATGTGCCACCTGATTTGCTGTCACAAATGCACATTTGATTCTTATGTCCAAACTTAATTGATTTCGGTTACCTTTTAATAAGCTTAATTGCTGTCACAAAAACACATATCATAAAGCTTTTTATCTGTCAATGATTTGATACCTTCCAAGGCTAGATTTACGGTGTGACAGCAAGAACATTGTACACTCGTTGCTCCCCGGATATACATGAGTAGGGTGTGGCATCCTCCACAAACCAGCTGTGCCATTTCTGTGCCTGCTCAGAGTTACACAAAAATGTAACACATGCAGACTTTACAGAGTCTTACAGTCGAAAATTAGATCGATTTCAAGAACTAAATGACAGCATAATCAAGCTGTATTAACATAAGCTAAGGGAATGTGTAGCAAGAAAAGAACATACCAGGAGGTGGCACAGCAGTGACTGCATTACAAACCGCACAACAGACAGAGGTGGCTCCTACAGGATAGAGTAAAAGGTTCCTACATCCAGAGCACACAAGTTGGCTCTGTGCACCTAAAAAACAAGTTACAAAATTTAATAAATTATTGATTTAGATTGGTAGGTTATAAATGAATAATTTCATAACAATAAGGTAGCAGATGTTAAATTTCAGAGGGACGGACCCTTGGCCTACCACTAGCAACATCGATATTGTCCCCAACTTAACCACCTGTTTAGCAGGTGTGGGGTTTTATACAAAAGGCCTCGATGTTATTAGGAGTGGAACCATTCATTATATCAACAACATATTATATTTTTCATACAATCATAATTAGTGAGTATCTTTGTAAGAGAACTTTATTTGTCTTTAGAGAAACAAAAGAAGAAGAAGAAGAAGAAAAAACAGAAGAGAAGGGAGGAAAAGAAAATTAAAACTAAAATCCTGTGACATTTGTGACATCAATGTTGGACAATGACAAGAATTCTCAACCAATCCCTCATTTTCTCAGCAGGAAAAATAGAGAGAAAATTCACATTGTTTTCAAGCCAAATAAGATAAGGACAGATTTTGAGTATTGATACCATTTGCAGGTGGTGTGTATGGTGCTGGAGGAGTTGGATATGGGGCAAGTGGAACTGGCATTATAAATTAAAGCTCAAAACTCTTTCACACTTTCTCTTCTTAGATTCTAAAAGCCAACTGCCTCAGATACAGGGGACATCACACTTTCTTTCCATACCTGGAAAGAGGAAAAGAAAAGTTAGAAAACCCAACTGAAAGAGTGTTGTAGCTTTAAATAGAGAACTATATATAATGAGCATAATACAAGAAGCAGGATTATGCAACTTGCCAGTGACAAATTTAAAGTGAATTGGAGGAAAACTGGAAGAAGAAAATCTCAGAAACTTGCATTACCAAAAACCCAAAAGTTTATTTCAATTAAATTGAAAGGTGCACATATATATATGTGCCCAAAAAGGCCATACCTGAAGATGCCCAGGAAGAGAAAGTGTATGCAATAAGCTATGGAATTCAGTTGAAGAGTCTTAAGTGGGGCAAAGCAAACACATACCTTTGCCACTTGCAGACCGAGAGAGAGAGAGAGAGAGAGAGAGAGAGAGAGAGAGAGAGAGGAGAGTTGAAATACATTGGAGTACATTAAGTAGAGTGAGAAAGGTTGTGTTAAAAACCAAAACCAAATTTGTTACCTTTTCTTCCAACTCAGTTCATTTTTGAGGTGCAATGAAACTTTCATTGTCTCCTTTTCCTATCGATAGATGGGGAGGATTAACTTCTATTTTCTGTTGGTGGTGTATCAAGATCAACTTTGTCAGACAACTGGGGCCCACACAGCCCCTACTCTCTCTCTCTCTCTCTCTATTGGTGGCTCTGCATTGCATGCATGTGAGGGATGCAACTCAGCCACACGCTCTCCTTTATTGGACGGCCTACAGTAAACCACGTCAGTCAAAGGAATAATCAGGGCCGTCTGTCAAAATCTTTTTTCTTTTTTTTGGAACCATGAAAATGCAATGCAAGTACCTTTATTAGGTGGTGTGGTCCTGAATCTGTAGCATTATAAATTTGTGAGAGCTTTTGGATATACATAGTATAGTTAAGAACTTGGATAGTAAAAGTTAGGTATCTGAACTCTGCTGCTTCACCTGCTACATAATATTCAGTTAACATCTATACATATACATACACATACATCCAGCAATGATGCAATTACTATACACCAAGTTTTGTAAATTTGTAACCGATACTAAACACAATTCCCTTTTTGAAAGGTAACTCTACACTTCTACTTCATATGGGGTCACTTTTTAATCAATATTCACGAAGGGTCGTTTTTTTCTTGAGCGGATTTATAAATTATTATTATATTTATAAATAAATAAAAAATCTCATAAGAGGGAAAATAGTGTTAAAAGATAATGGACGAGGGAGGGAGAGACAAAATGAACAGAGAAGAAGAGTCCATGAGGTTTGGGCTTGCAACCAGTGTTAAAGCTTGAGGGAACAATACAAAAAACGATTGCGGGGTCCATAGATAAGTTTGCAAAAGAAAAAAGGACCACCATGGTTCTACTTTTGTTGGCTTTTTTCTCCACACCCTAACTTGATTCCAAGTGGATATTCCTACCATTAATGCTATAGAGAAGTCCTTCAATAATTCAAATTTGACAATGAACATTCTCACAAGTTTGGTTTTTGCCACTTAGCCTAGGGGGTATATGTTGGCACTTGTGGACCAGTATTTACTTTTTTTACATAGATTCCTATATTAAATATAATTGATTTACTTTAATTTATAGTTTTCTACTATAAATAGAATTATGAGTTATTATTTTCCTTGACCTATAAGGATTTATTGTATTATAAATATGATCTCCTACAATGAGAAGAATACACAGAAAATTCCCACAAATAATATTCTCTCATAGGTTTTCATATTTTAGCATGGTATCAAAGCGACGATCTTGAAAAAGAAGACGAACCTGAACACACTGAAGACCCCCCTCTCATTCAACAGTACCAAACAACCAATTTCCTGAGAATATCCTTCAGGTAAATATCCCTACAACCCATGTGAATTTAGTTGATGATTTTATTGGATACCAATTACCTTTCAAGCAGAACCGTGGAAAACCACCAAACCCGTATTTTCCTGATATTGGGAAGACGTCAAAGTACCCAATTGCCAATCATGTGTCCACTCAAAGACTTCCTGAACCATTGAAGGCATTTGTGCATCAGTTATCTGCTATTGTCATTCCCACTAAGGTGACTGAAGCATTGAAATATCTGAAGGAAGAAATGAAGGCTCTCGAGAAAAATCAAATGTGGACACTGAAGATATTACCCCCAGGAAAAAGAACAGTTGGATGCAGATGGGTGTTTACTGTCAAACACAATGCTGATGGGTCCATTGAATAATACAAGGCCAGACTTGTGGCAAAAGGGTACACACAGACCTACGACATCGATTATGAAGAAACTTTTGCCCCTGTAGCAAAGCTTAACATAGTCAGAGTGCTACTATCTCTTGCAGCTAACCTGGATTGGCCACTCCATCAGTTTGATGTAAAAAAAAATGCTTTCTTACATGGTGAACTCACAGAAAAAGTTTACATGGATGTTCCACCAGGCTATACAACATCTAATCAGACTAGTATGGTGTGCAAGTTGCGAAAAGCACTATATGGTTTGAAACAGTCACCACGTGCATGGTTCGGAAGATTCACTTTGGCAATGAGGAATTATGCGTTCAAGCAAAGCAATTCAGATCATACTCTATTATTGAAACATCAGAAAGGAAAGGTAACATGTTTAATAATTTATTTTGATGATATGATTATTACTAGGAATGCTGAACATGAAATATCTCGGCTGCAAAACTATTTAGCTATTGAATTTATGATGAAGAATCTAGATGGACTCAAGTATTTCTTGGGGATTGAGGTGGCCCGATCAAAGCAAGACATATTTCTATCTCAAAGAAAATATGTCATGGACTTGTTGACAAACACATGAATGTTAGACTGCAAACCTGTAGACACTCCTATTGTTCAGAATCATCATCTTGGAGAATACCCGGATCAAATTCCAACTAACAAGAAAATATACCAAAGGTTAGTGGGAAGATTGATCTATTTGTCACATACTCGACCAGACATTGCTTATGCAGTGAGTGTAGTCAATCAATTTATGCATTCTCCAAGTGAGGACCACATGAATGCAGTTCTCCGAATACTTAGATATTTGAAGTTTGCACCCGAAAAAGGGCTTAAGTTCTCAAAACATGGTCATCTGAATATTGATGGTTACACAGATGCAGATTGGGCAGGAAGTATAACATATAGGAAATCCACATCCGGTTATTTCACATTCGTGGGAGGTAATTTGGTTACATGGACGAGCAAGAAACAGAAGGTGGTCACCTTATTCAGTGCATAAGCTGAGTTCAGAGGTATGACCAAAGGAATTTGTGAACTCATTTGGTTAAAGAGGTTGCTTATTGAACTTGGGTATAGACCTACATCTGTAATGAATCTCTTTTATGACAACAAGGCTGCAATAGCTATTGCACATAATCCAGTTCAACATGATAGCGCCAAACATGTTGAGGTAGATCGACACTATACCAAACAGAAGCTCGAAGCTAAAGTGATTCAATTTCCTTTAGTAAAGTCCGAGGATCAATTGACAGATATTTTGACAAAGGCAATTTCTAGCAGAGCGTTCCACAATTCACTGGACTAGTTGGGCATTGGCGACATCTATGCACCAACTTGAGGTGTTGGCATGACTTGTGGACTTGCATTTACTTTCCTTACACACCAAGGATTCCTATATTAAATGTAATTGATTTACTTTAATTCATGATTTCCTACTATATATAGAATTAGGAGTTATTACTTTCCTTGACCTACAAGGATTTATTGTATTATAAATATGACATCTTACAAGGAGAAGAATACACAGAAAATTCCCACAAATAATATTCTTTCATAGGTTGTCATATGTTAGCAGTATATCAAGTCAAGAACATTTTGGCTCACCACTCTTAAATGTTGGTGAGCATTACCACCACGCTAATTGTCACTGGATGAGTGTGATTCAATCTACATGCTATACGAATTTCAAAAATTAAACTCATCTCAGGGCCATTTAGGTTGGATTGATGAATAATTGTATTTGAGTTCATTTTGAGACCTTTTAGGTTGGAGATGGTTTGCCAATGGGTCTAGTTAGTGAAAACAGGCATTGACTTAGATACCAGTGGTCTCAAAGCATGACACCGTGATAATCTGCGTGTGTGAGAAATCTCTATCCTCTTATAATTCATACTATAGCTAGTATTAAACAAAAAGAAAAACCAAAACAAAACAAAAGGTTGGAGATGGCCTTACAGCTTCAAAACCACTCTCACCCCAATACCACCAACACAAGCCTTGTTCTGAAAAAGTTATGGTACTAGTTAATCAGAACTACAATTTTCATTTGAAGGTCCACTTAATGCCTCTTTCTCTTTACTTCTGTAGCAAAGTTGAAAAAGCTGATCTTTCTGACCAATACTAAAATAATGTAAAATCATCAAACATTGCATGCAACTTTACATGAGAAAAACATGTTGGAGGTGCATTTTGTTCAAATCCAAAGAGCACCCACCATCCAATTCAATTTCTTGGTGGCCTCATCCCAAAATGAACCAAATACTCAAAAATTTTGACTTTATTGAGATTCTAATCTAGTGATTTTGGCATGAAATCCGAGGAAATTTCCGAAGTTTTCTCCAACTTGGCTGGTATTTTGTGAACTGTTACCAACACAAATGGTTTAGGATAAGCTTCAAAATTAAAATTATCCTAAGCTGTAACATCAAGCAAATTGTTTACAGTATAAAACAGCTACCAAAAAATATATGGAAATGTGTCTTAACAGCAGCCACTTATTAGGTTATTCATCAAAGACAAACTACTTGATTAGGCTAATAATTGACAATCAAGGGTTTTTGGCATCTACCTTGAACTAAATGTGTATGGAATGTTAAAATGAAAATAAAAAACTACAAACTACAAACAATTTTAAGTTGTTTTTTTTATAATTTATCCTCATTCATCTGTCCTTCATCCTTTCCATCGCCTTTTCTTTGTCTTTTTCCATCTCTTTTGTCGTCCGTATATTTTCTCTCTATCTCTGACCAAGAAAACACTAAAAATAAAAAATGAAAAAGTTACCAAACGAGCTTCGGTTAATTTCAATGTGAATTCGCTTCGGTTCATTGATAAGTACCCTTAACTTAGCAAGGGATCATAATTTGAAGAAAGCAACAGCCAACAAACAAGAAGAAGAAAAAGAGTTATATATCAACAACAACAGAGAAATCAGAACAATATATAATCAATTTTGTCGACACTTGCAACAGTATCACATCGGATGCTGACATCTTAATCAATGTGCTGCCCATAGATCAAACTCCAAACTAAAATTCTTAGCTATTCAATCAAACCTAAACCACCATCCTGAGCCTTACCATAGTCAAGGCTAGGGGAAACCCAAAATGAGGAAGAGGGATAAGGGGAGGGAGGTTACATCATAATTACATTATATGAATACGATGGATCGATTCATTAATTAGGATGGTGACATTTGTAAAAAAGTGACTACTAGGAGGGGAGATATTATGACCCAAAAAATAAGGAGGTGAGACAAAAATGATGACACGCTTTTAAGTCATGCTTACATATATAAAACTACCTATTTATTTATTTATTAGTACAAGCGATTGAGATGGGAGGTTTACACAAATATTTATTAGGTGTTTGGGGGTTTTGAATTTCTACTCATATAGTTGGAAGTGGAAGAACTCAACCAACTAAGATATACCCCATTAACACTCTCTCTTAATCTTTATCTCAAGTTCTCTATTATCAAATAGTTATAGGCAATGGCGAAGCTAGGAATTCTATCAAGAATAGTCAACTTTAAATAGCTTTATAATTACAATGAACTTAGTTTTTATAGGAAAATATAAATAAGAATTCATTATAATAATTAAATTTCAATTTCACAAATTTAATATCTTAGTAAGTTTAACCCAAATTCTAGCAAACTAAAAATAATGGAAGAATATCAAAAGCTGATTTTAGATAGAATGACAAAATCAAATAAAACCCATGACACACACATATAAATGACATATGAAGACATGAAAATAAATATAGATCATATTCATGTTCATTGTAGACAATTTAGATTTGTGAGAATGTTAAATAATAAGGATTCAACCACCGATGATTACCAATAAAGTATTCACCCACCTTATTTTTATTATTTTTATGAAACCTTGAGGCTGACGCTAACACATCTCCAGCAACGACTTGATTCTGGCTCCAAGGGGTAGTTGTTTCACACTGGAACATTGTGGTTATACCTTCAGTTACAGTACCCTCATTATTATTCTGCTCGTACACAAGCTGGATTCCAAATTCCTTCGTATCGAATTCAATTCTAACCGAACTACGTATTTTATCTACCGAAACACGTATTTCATCCCCACCCTCCAATTCATCGTTTGCGAATCGCCAATGACTAAGCCATAACATATGTTCCTTCTCTTTTGGAAACCCTATTGTGACTGGCACATAGCTCCACTTAAGACCCTTGGTCTCATTACTGATGTGAAGAATGGGAACGCATGTCAATCCCTCTACACCAACCTTATCCTGTGCATACACAACACATGCATTTAGGCCTCGGATCTTCAAATTACGATGTGGAGGTATAGTTATAGACATCTCAGAGTCACCCATGCTCGACTTGTGGCAGAAACAATCTGGAACCTCGCTCCCATGAAGGAATATGCTAAATATACCACATTCATCCAGTCCCTGTTTCATGCATGCATGGAGAGATTTATATATGTTCAAATATTACAGGCCACAGAAAATAATCATCATAAAAAACTATACAATACATGAGAAAGAGAGCGAGAGAGAACCTGGAGAGGACCCTTCCTTGTTGTACATGTGAAGTAGTTGCGCATTTCAACTTCAGTGCTTCCTATGGATTCCAAATTGAACAGACCGATATCTTTGATCATTTCTATGTCGACGCTTCTCAACGGTCTCGTTTTGAACACGTTTTGAATTTCAACTAAATTCTCGCATGCGAAAACCGCATGTCTAATTGTTCGTAACATGCTGGGTAAGTTTAGTAGTACTCTTTTCAATGAAGTACATTTCCATGCGCGCAAAGTCCCTACACTTGGTGGGAGCTCGGGAATCATTTCGAGGTTTCTGCAATGACTTAACAAAAGAGTCTGGAGCTTACTAAGACCATTCATGTTTACTGATAGGCTCAAAAATGGGTTTCCACTTAGATCCAAATACTCCAATGAGGATAGGCTACTAAGATCATTGGGAATTTCTGACAGATTGCAGTACGCCATATATAAGCTTTTTAAAAATTGTGGCAAACTTGCACTGGTAAGTTGGAGATTTTTTCTTGGCAATACCCATGATCGGATTGATTGCCACGATTTAACTGCAGATAACAGACTGAGTTTCTTCATGTCACTAGGTGTAGAGTCTGACTGATTTTTAACGATCATACTGGCAGGCAGCACAAGATTTGAGCAACCAGAGAGAATAAGTTTCTGGAGAGATCGCAGCATACTAATTCTTATTGGAAGCTTCATGAGATTTTTGCAATCTTTTAGATTCAAGAAAACAAGTTTCTCCAAATCTCCAATGGATTCATCCACCTCTTTCAAATTTATGCAATCTTTAAGAATTAATCTCTCGAGGTTAGGGAATCCTGACAAGTCAGGGGTTGTCACAAGGCCATGTGAATGACTGAGATTTAAGATTTTCAGTCTTGGAAGAAACTGTTTTAAAAAAGAAGTAATTAGTTTCTATAAATATATCAGCATCTTTAAATTTGTCTGTGTGTGTGTGTGTGTGCGTGAGAGAGAGAGAGAGAGAGAGAGAGAGAGAGCTAGAGAGAGATTAGTAGCATACCCTAGTTCCCTTCCAAACATGTTGGAGGCTGCTGTTCCGCAACTCAAGAGCAATTAGACTTTCCAAGTAAAAATTGGTTGGTATTGACTTTAAAGCGAATCCTCGCCAAGACAACCATATTAAATTTTTTGGGAAATCTTCATAGCCTCCATTGATTTTTACATTATCAAGCACCAGGAGTTCAAGATTGTGCATCCTTCTAAATGCCTCTGTTTTGAAACCTATCTCATTTGATACAGAAAATGAGTTTGTTGAAGAAGAACTAATTGACTGCCAGGAGAAGAAACCAAGCCGACGTCGGCTGCTTGAACAGTTTCCATCATAATCTTCAACGTGGAATCTTTTTCTGTTACTTCCACTGGATATTATCTTAGAAGACTCATCTTTTATTAACATAGGAATGTTGAGCATGAGGCCCTTAATAGTTTCTGTACCCTGATAACAAATAAGAACATTGGGTAAGTAACTTGTCACATGCACAACACAATTACAAATACATAGACATAAAAGAAGATATTTCTTACAGTTAATTTTCTCAAAACATTAGAGGCATCTTTATTCCACACTCTAGTACGTTTTCCAGGATCCTCAGGCGATTCTTCGCGAATAATTCCCCTTCCCATGTCTTGAAGTAATTGGTGCATGGTTAACTTGTTGAATCCATCAATTATCAGCAGACATCTATCAACCAGATTTTGAATTCCAATGTTTGTGGCAAACTCACATTCATCAAGGACTGTAGTTGAAAAATCCTTGTCTTTTCCTATGAAGAAACAGGCTATATGGAGGAACAGACGTTTGTCATGATCTTGCAGAGAATCAAAGCTTATTCTAAGAATCGTTTGAATTTTTCCTTCAGTAATCACATCCAAGTTCTGTAATGCATTTTTCCATACATCTGCAGCTTTTCCAAAGAGAGAAGATCCTAGAACTTTAAGAGCTAATGGAACCCCTCCACAGTGTTGCACTACAGGTCTTGAAAGATCCATGTAACCTTCGCCAGGATGGGGTTGTCCAAAGGCATGCCAACTGAAAAGCTCAAGTGATTCATACTCATGCAACCCTTCCACCTTAAATATTGCACAATTCTCATGAGCCTTTAACAAATGTTCATGTCTAGTTGTTATGATTATTTTACTTCCTGGATGAAGCCATTCTCGCATTCCAAGAATTGCATTGAATTGTTCCAAGTTGTCCACATCATCAAGAGCAATAAGAACTCTTTTGCAACATATCGCCCGTTTGATCTTTGTTATTCCTTCATCCAAGCTGTATATTTTCTTTGCTTTCCCCTTTTGGAGATCTGAAAGAAGGTTCCTTTGCAAGTGAACCAAACCATTGGGAAGTTTTGAAGTTGCTCTAATATCTGCAAGAAAGCTGCTACCTTGAAATTTATTGAAATTCTCGTTATAAGCAGTCTTGGCAATGGTGGTCTTGCCAATTCCACCCATCCCATAGACTACAGCTACTCCAACATCACTTGATCCATCTTCTAACCACATGTTTAGGCCTTTCACACGATAATCTATTCCAACTACATGGGGATCGACTCTTAATCTCCTATTCCATGTGTGATCCAGTTTATTTCCTATAACTTCAACTATTTCTTGGATAAACTGCGACTCGGACCTATAAATTATTGATATCAAAATACACAAAGCACAATAAGTTATTTCTTTTCAACAAAAAGAAACTTATTTCTTTTCAACAAAAAGAAACTTATTTCTTTATTATTTTTATTTTTATTTTATAGAAGCGAATTGATATTTATATCATAGGTTGAAATGAACTTTCAAAACAGAAGTGATGCCATCTAACAACTCCATGAGATTAAAGAAAAAGCTTCACTATAATCTACTTTAAAAAGCATCCAAGATAGAGTGAAAACCACCATTTTGGTAATGAAAAAGTACCGATCTCCTAAAACCATCCCTCCCAAATCTGCAACATCTCTGAGAGCTTTTCTCCACTTCTCCACCTTGTCCATCTCCTTGTTGAAGCGCTGTTGGTGTCTAGAAAATGCTTCTTCAAAAGTTCCTGTCTGGTTCCTGACATGGGATGGATTCACATCATAGAAAATCGGCATAACCATGTTCTCATTAGTTTCTCTACGATCCATGATCGTCACTAGTTCATCCAGGCACCATCTCGAGGAAGCGTAGTCCTTGGAGAAGACAATGATGGATACTCGAGACTCTTGTATTGCTTTTTGAAGCTCTGCTGAAATATTTGCTCCTCTCTCGATTTCGTCATCATCTCTAAAAGTGTGGATCCCTGCCACCTCCAAAGCCCTGTAGAGGTGATCAGTAAATCCCTTGCGTGTATCTTTGCCCCTGAAGCTCAAGAATGCATCATAAGTGCACCGGTGGTTTGGGGATTTAGGGTTTGACATTTGGAAAAAAATGAGCTAAAACTGATTTGGGGGAGGGGAGGTATCGGGCTGTCTGTTTCAACAGAGTTTTTATCAAAAATAGCCAAAATTTAAAAAAATGTCAGTTTTTTTTAAAAAAAATTCAAATATAACTAAAAACTCACTTAAATTGACTTAAATGCACTTTAAAACGACTTCCCGAACCAAAACGACGTTATTTTGTCCAGATTTCTTAAAAAAACAAAAAAAACCATTAGTAAAACGACATCGTTTTGATGTCGAGGGGGAAAAACAAAATAGAAGCGCGCAAGCAATGCTGGAGCAATAGTCTAACTCTAATATGGAGGACCAAACGGCCGAATAAGATGTAATATTTTTGGGTTAACATGTTCAACTTTTTAAAATGCCCTTGTGCTTAATATCTGTTAATAATTTCAGGACATATTTTTTTTCAATTAAAGTTAAAGACGCATCAATAAGAGGGAACTTTTCATCATATACCTTCGTCTATGTGTTTCTTTTGGCAATGTAAAATTAAGAATGGGGAATTCAATTGATATCCTGCCACAGTAATACAATAAGTACTTTTCTTTCCTCTGCGGTTTGTTTGATAGGGAGGACTAGACTAAACTGGACTAGATTAGCAAAATGCCTATATTTTATTTGCATTCGATTCATAATATGTATGTTGTTTAATTTGGAGGAAAAATATGGACTATCTATAAGAGGTTAATAACTAAAACTTATCCCCATAATCCCCTTGAAAATGACGGGATTAAGAGGGATAAATTTTAGTCATCAATCTATTATGAATAATCCTCCATCCTCCAAGTTAGAGGGCAATATCCATATTAAGCCTTGATTGCACATGAAATATAGCCACTTTACTAGTCAAGTCTAGTCTAACTCTAATCCTCCCTAACAAAAGAGATAATTTCTTGTCAGTTCAGTTGAAATCTCGCATCTCTTTGAGGGTAACAAATCCAAAACTCTGTAGATTAATATCCATGTCGAGACAGAAGTTTACAATTCCTAGCATGAAGCCAACCAATTAATCTACAAGAACAAATACAATCAATTTTGGCTAATCAGGTGGTCATCTTCATCTAACTGAGCTGATTGATACAAATTGTTTCAAGACATAATTCCTAACGTTGGTTGGATTTTATGTACGGGCAGATGTCCCAAGAACAGCTTATTGCAAATCCAGTGAGTTTCACTCTTCTTCATCTTCAGCATCAGAGCTCCCATATACAACAGAAAAATAAAATCCGAGGGTCCTGGATGTGAGGCCTGGAAACCTGTGAGAGCCTCCTGGTCGCATATCAATCTTAACCAATGGCCATCGCATTGCTTGCGCAGCTTCACACTCCTCCCATCCATCCCCAATTACGCAGAAGCGGACATTTGGGTGGTTAAAACGCACCTTGATCTGCTGAAAACATTGTAGTTTTCCCACTTCCCAGGAACTATAGACTGAAGAAATTATGAAGATTTGTCAGTACCCATGTTAAGAGCCCCACTAATGCATAAAACAAGGTCTATATGTCGATAACCAGAATCCATGAAACAAATAGAATAAAATAAAACTATGTGACGCATCAGGACTCCACTTCTTGCATATGCACTATTTTAAACTGCATTAGGGGACATTAATTCTGATTCTTAACACTAACTACAGTGTCGTTAAAGACAAAATAATCTACAAAGAAAAATAACAAGCTTCGCAAACATTAAAGTGATAAGGATTACTAACCATTTTCATCTGTTATCATGTTGTCAAGTCGAAAGAGCAAGCATTTTACAAGACTGGGGATCAACGATCCAGATGTCACTAAAAGATTAACATGCTGATACTTTGAAGCAGAAG
Organism: Prunus padus; assembly: GCA_024362665.1. Lineage (NCBI taxonomy): Eukaryota > Viridiplantae > Streptophyta > Magnoliopsida > Rosales > Rosaceae > Prunus > Prunus padus. Next base: position 12,958,980 of record JANFAM010000005.1, on the reverse strand, counting down.
ATTTGATCCCATCAGCAGCCACAAGAGATGTATTTTTGTGCCCAGCAGAACAATCTTCCAAGAAGATGCGCGCTACATTAATACAGGAGGAACATGATTCTTGAGCAACTATTGAAGAATGTTTAATAATGGAAGAGAACAAAGTCGAGGCATAATGCATTTCTGACACTACACAGAGCAAACTGCTCCTTAGGATTACCAGAAGGTGTTGACAGGTGCATCCCAAACATCATAAAGGTGAAGAGAAGCAAGGTAACATAATTTTATTTGTGATGGCAGAGTATCTATTATAGGAGGTGATCTCTCCGAAAGACAGAAGATGGAGGGGTGTGGCAATTATTTTCTGGCATTGCATGGGTTTGTTACAGTTTAAAAGATGATGATGGTAGACAATTCCTAGAGGTAGAATTTTTTTTTTCTGACAGTGTTCAAAACAGGCACTAGCTCCATCTTACGTATCCTCAACCAATCATCAAAAACTTTCGTTTTTGTGCTCATAAACCTAAATAGCAACTATAAAATTTAGCAATCAATTACTGTCTAATAGGCATAGGATGGGATATTAAAAGTGCTATTTCCCTACCAAACAGGTGACATCATCCTCTTGACTTTCCTAGACCCTCCAAGTATCGACATTCTTCTTTGGTTCAGATCCATGCCACTATACCACATTAACTGGTTGATAGTTGACAGGGATTTTGAATCTGTTCCCATAGCATTGTTCATTCAATCAAAGCCAACACCATTACATTCCTTGGGGGCATTCTTTTCACTAGAGGATCTTACGAAATATCAAAAATACTCTTGTTTGACTGCTCAATTCTGTACGAATTAGCAAACCATTCATGCTAACTTCCTTATTTTCTGGTAGCTCCATTCCCACCATGGTTGTATAAGTTTGTCTAGTTTAATGGATACATCTTCTCGATAATCCGTTTTGTCTGCTTTCCTAATTTTGTTTTCCCATAAAAAAAGAGAAACCATTGTTTTGGGTTCACATACCACAAAATTATTAATCAGAAAACCTTATTTCACAGTAACCAAAAAAAAAAACAGTCCTCAATAAAAGAAATTCATTTTCCATGTTGCACACCGTGTCTTGAAGTGGAATAACCACAAAGAGTTCAAGTTATAGGACAATGGGAGCAATGAGTTGTAAACTATTAGCATGACTTGGTAATAGACCTTTCAATAATTGTGTTCCAACTTTTCATTCATAGAAAGTATTTCGAAATATTTTCCATGCTGATTCAGGATACCCTCACTAAAACAAAGTTGGAGAACTTGCACCAACCCACCAAACATTAATCTCAACTTGCTTAGCAATGGGTTTCCAGTATCTACTAATATAACAATGAATCAGTTTTTATACAATCAGATTGCTTCCCCTTAATTGTTAATAGTATTTATTCATTTTTGCAGTTTAGAAGACTGGAAAAAAGGCCAGGACTTGTGGACTATATCACCAGGAAGAGGGAAGTATTCAAAGCACTAAACCAGAAGCTTATAGGCCGATGAACAACAATCACGAAAAAAAGCAAAGATACCAAAATCTAGAAGCTGGGACATTATAAAACCAAATACCTGAGGAGAGCCATCTATCTGTATATTTATCAGTCATATCATACAACTCGTCCAAGTCTTTTATCATCTCTTGATTTAGGAAACTGTGCAAACCCTGAAATAACAGAAAATGTTTGAGTTTTTCTACAGATAGCTCTAACATTAAAACATCCAAAATAGTTTACAGAAGCCTATGCTGCTTTCTTAATCAGAAAACAAAAGCACACTAGTTCTTTATACAAATGAATAATAAGAACAGATGTCAAATGAGTACGGTGTAGGCTCAATTTTAACTTTTTTTAACACATCAAATTTGTTAATAGGAGTGGAATTGAGATTGGTATTAATAGGTGCAAGGTAGCTAGTCCATCAGGAGCTAGCCCTGCAGAGCCAAATTCTGTTACACAGCCATCAAGCTAAGTCACATGGCAAGAATAATTCTTTCCTCAAGCATAATATGTATAGGATTCCAAAATGACATGAGCTCTCTGTGGATTGTCTCCATCAAACATAAATTTCCTAGGTGACTTATGATTAAAAAAAAGTGAGGATTATGTTAGTTATGTGATTTATTCATCCCTTGAATCTTTGAAAGAGAATGATATTTTTACTAGAGTAAGACCACATATAGTGTTCTATACACCTATTTGATGAAGAATCATCCCTAAGCACTACCTTGATAGCATTGCATGCATGACGGTAAAGTAAATATATATTTCTTCCTATTGACATCGAATTTTAAGCAAGAGGAAAACAATGCATGCCTATTTTTGGAGTTTTGTAACATCTTTAGGTCAGTTCCTTCCAATTTTAAATGCATTTATGACCAATTATATTTCTATAACATATAAGAAAATGATAAATGTTGCATGTTGATCATGTGCATCAAAGAAACCAGTGCATCACTATCACTGCTAGAACAGTGCATTCTCAATAATGCAACCCTGAAACCAAAAGGCCTGTCTCAATAGTGTAGAAGAATTTAAGAAAACTTTGCATGACAAAATTAAAAGAACAAAAACTTCTTCTACAAATAGGATGTGTTTGCACACCTGTTTGTATCTATGGGCTATGAATCTGTGCCTATACGCCAGTTTTCTATTGTTGGAATCATCATATGGAGGACCAAACCCATCTTGGTTGAAATCATAATCAGAAAGATTCCGCCCATCATCGTACTGGCTCAGGGCATCAAGAGAGGGTTTATTGCAGTTCTCAATCTGCATCACCAATCCCAAAAATTTCAAAATTTCATATGCCATGTAACTCAGCAAAGAATATACGTACATACATACATATGACTATCGTATTTGTAATTGAAGGTCTAAACTTACTTGTTCATAAAAGAAATGATCGTCACACAAAGCAAGAATGTGCTTCTCCCACATCTTTCCGATTTCAACACCCTCTTGGATATTCTTCAAACCATTGAAAGCCTCCGCATACGTTCCGTTCAACAAAGACGTGAGCAGTATAAGAGTCTCATCCATGTCCCATATATAGACATTTATTTTCTGATCCATCCTGCTTTGAGAAAACCCATTTGTCACACTAGTACTTTCACCCATTATCTTCTTCAATTTTGGTGTCAATCCTAAGGAGCTAGTTCCCAACCTGGAGACTGGAGAATTAAACAATCAGAATATACATTTTGTAACTCTGAGCCAAACTAATCAATGAACACAGTTTGCTTGATTTGCTAAAACCACACACACAAACTTCTCATTGCTTTTCAAACAACTACAAAACTAGACTTAATTTTACTGAGCAGAAACATTCAGGGGCACAAAAAAGACTTCTCAATGGCTATATAGAAACTATTATCAGAGAGAACAAAAGCTTCTGCCCAGATGGGTTGTATTAAAAGATATCTAAAAAGAAAAATGAAACAGCAACCCAGTTGTCATTGCAATAAAAACTACAGAATCAAACACAACTTCAGATTAATGATGAAAAGCATTCAAGCTTAGATTCTTACCTTGAGGTCAGCTGGGGCAGCTGTTGTGAGTAAAATCGTGGGAACGCAAAACAAAAACACAAAACAGAGAGTAAATATATACGACTTCCTTTGGGCTCCAGAGCTAAGGCACAGCTCTTTTTTTTTTTTTTAAATCTGTACTGTACAGGCGGCTCGAGCCCAGATTTCACTGTATTTAAGCTTTGACAGCCCACACAGGAGACCCAAAAGGTATACATATTCAAAAGGCGATGTGTTGAGGGATTCATCTGACCGTCCAATAATGACTTTGCAATTGATCTGACGGCTAGTAAAGACCCCTTCATTATAGCCCCTTATAACCCCTTATTAAAATCTCTCCGTACAATTTTGATCCTTATTAATTTGAGTTCTTGACATATTAGCACAAATGAATGTCCAAGTACTAAAAATAGCCTATGTAAGAGACATGTGTTTGGGCAAGAATTCTATAGTGAAGGCCTAGATGAGGCCTTACATAAGGTATTATTTGTTAGGCGTTTGATCAAATTAGCTAGTTTGATCCGATGATTAAGATATAGGACCTCATTTAAGGGCCTTAGAAAAGGACCTCACTATTGAATGACCCTAGGCTTGGGATCGTTTTGCCAACTTATTAGCTACTCCCAACACTAGAGACAGATGTTAATGTTTTCTTTGATGAATAAAACCCTTTTTATCGTTGTTGGCAAGAAAAAGAAAATAGAAAAAGGCAAAAATTCTCAATTCTCTCTCTTTCTCTTGCAAACAAAAGCAAGTTTATAATGCAAATAAATGAAAAACAAGTCATTTTGATGATGATAGATTAGGCCGGACATTGGCCTGAACTGTTTTTTATTAGTTGTTTTTTTAAAAAAAATTTGGGTTTGTCACGCCTTCTAACATATAGCTATAAATTATGTTTATTCCAACAATTACATAATATATTTAAACAAATTCTTCACTCTTTTTTTAAACATGTAAGTTCTTGACTTGTTTATAATAAGAAGAAGACATAGTAGGAATCTTTGTCAATGAAAATTTGTAGGGCAGCCAGTCATAATCCTTGATAGGAACGAAACCTTGTATTGTATGTGCATATCGTGTGTCATCAATGAGGAAAACATATCTCATTTGTTTAAGACTTTTGGCTCTCATGCATGGTGCGTCTGGAAAAGGTCAAATGCATCCTTTCCAAATAAAATCACCATCATCAACTTGATTAATTACCATCTTTTAAAATCAGTTTATATTAATTAATAGAGGGCATGTAAGTTATGCAAAGAGACAAAATTTTCCCAAATAAATCCCATCCATCTTATCATGAAAGGGGAAAAAAAATTCGATCAAATCTTATTGATTGTTATCTTGTTCTTTAAATAGAGAAGATTACTATCCAAATTTGAACTTGTAAGGGACAGGCTAATAGAAACTCTTTTTTTTAATAAAGTCAGCGAATTTTGGATGGAATTCTAATTAAAGATTTAATTTTAAAGTATTTGAAAAGGAAATTGTTATTATCTGTTTTAAAAAAAGGAACTAACATTAATTCAAGCAAATTAAAGATTGAAGAAGTCATTATAGTTGAAATTTGGTAGAGCATTTATCCGCTATACTTAATATTTGATTTTGAGTTGTGATAGTCACGCCATCACATCATATTACAAATTCACATGTTGAGAAAAAGCGATAGTAATTATTATTGATGAAACATATCAAAGTACAGAGCCACAAAAATTATTATTGATGAAACATATCAAAATACAAAGCGATAGTAATTCACATGTTATAATATGAGTGGATAACGTATTTATATTTTGTAGTATACTTTTAATAAATAAAACATATGCTACAACAAGCATGAATAGTTTATTAAAAAAACATGGTGGAAGGATTGGTAACAGCACGTGATGGTGTTATGGTCACACCGAAGAATCGCTAGGTTCTAGATGAGTTTCACCTCTTTGTTGCAAAAAAGAAAAGGAAAAAAAAACTGAAAAAACTTGTAAGGAAAAAAAAAGTCATCTTAATAATTATTTTGAATTTACAAAAAGTTTATTTTGATCAATAATAATTCCAAGAAGTTCAAGTAATGTTTTGGAAAGTTAAAAGCTTTAGAAAATAATGAAAATTATATTACATTAAGAAAAAAAAAAAAAAAAAGGAAAAAGACAATAGGAGAAAATTCTGAAGGGTACAAGAAAATGGTTCCCCTGTTTTATATAATAGAGAGGATTAGCAGCCCATAGAATCAAATATAAATTCAAAATTCCCAATTAGCCTTTTCTTGCTTGGCACTCTCCAAATTCTCTCCACAGCACCAAAGCCATGGGTGTGAAGCGCAAGCAAGAAGACCCTCCACCATCCTCTGCCTTTGTAGAAACAGTAGAAGAAATAATGAAACTCTACAAGTCCCTGCCACCAAGACCCTCCATTGAAGAGGTTGAAGCAGCCCAGTCTGTGCTCAAAACAGTCAACAGTGAGGAGGAAAAGAAGCTTGAGGAGATATCAAAGCAAGAGAAGCCCGAAAATGTCCCTGAAGAGATCTTCTCTGTGTTGCAGGAGGTGAAGAAAACCATGGTTTTGTTTCAGAGCCAGGACCAGAGGAAAGACGCTGCTCATGTGGTTGAGATGGAGGGTTTGTTTCAGGCCTTTGATGATCTTATCCAGACAGCTTCTGGGTTGGTTTCTGGTGATACCCAGGTTCAGAAACATGTTAATTTAGAGAACCCAGTTGAGAAAATTGGGAGAGAAACTGTGATCAGTGATGAAAGTTTGATGATGAAGAAGGAAGATAAGGAATCAGAGAGAGATGGGTTTAAGGGTGTGGTGAGAAGTGCTTCCACTTCAGGTTAGCATAAAAAAAATTCAATTTAATTTGAGAATTGAAGTCTATGAAAACCATGAATTTATATAAGAATTATGTGTTAGATATAATATTTGATGTGATGATTATGCTTTGGATTTGAAAGACTACTAATTATGTACTTAGGTGGTATGAATTTTTTTTTTGTTCTTCTGTGAGGAATGATAACTTTTTTTTTCTTTTCCTAAATATTTATCTCCTATCACTAGAGAAGAAGAATGTTGAAATATTATTCATGAGGGTATAAAACCTTTGAATCAATACGATGTTCATGTTTTGATGAACCTCAAATAAAAAAAGGTCTTATTATTAATCTTTTCTTGTTCTGTCTTCAAAGTCTCTATCCTATGAGAACTTTTGAATGTTTTTATGAGGTATGTTTTCTGTTCTTCATTTTGTTTTCTTGTTCAGCTATCATATTATGGTTGCTTAGATATTTGTATAGATTGTAAGGGTAAAAAGTTGTGTATCTTAAAAAAAGGAGATGGGTTTTATGGCTAGCTGAAAATTTCTTCAATGTTTTGATATTGTTATAGGTGCAGTGGACTCTGAGAAATTGAGTCTAATGAAGGTGGCAGCTGTCATTGAAAACACTGCTAAAAGTGGTGCAGTAGTTCTTGATCTTAGAGGGAAGTTGGTAGATAAAATGGAGTGGCTTCCTCTATCTCTTGGGAAATTATCAGAAGTCACTGAACTGGACTTGTCTGAAAACCGGATCATGGCTCTTCCGCCCACGATCGGTGGCCTTAAAGCCTTAACAAAGCTTGACATTCACTCGAACCAGCTTATAAACCTTCCAGAGTCATTTGGTGAGTTGAGCAATCTCACTGATCTTGATCTCCATGCAAACCTGTTGAAGTCTCTGCCAGCTTCATTTGGGAACTTGATTAACCTCATTACCCTTGATTTGAGTTCAAATCAGTTCACCCATTTGCCTGATGTAATTGGGAAATTGGCCAGTTTGAAGATATTGAATGCTGAAACAAATGAGCTTGAGGAATTGCCTTACACAATTGGATCCTGCACATCACTTGTGGAGCTACATTTGGATTTCAATCAGATAAGAGCTCTGCCAGAGGCAATCGGAAAGCTCGAAAGCTTAGAGGTTCTTACACTTCACTACAACAGAATTAAAGGGTTGCCAACAACTATTGGGAATCTAAACAATCTGAAGGAGCTTGATGTCAGCTTCAACGAAATCGAATCCATACCCGAAAACTTGTGCTTTGCAGTGAGCATAAAAAAACTGAATCTGGCAAACAATTTTGCAGACTTAAGAGCCTTGCCACGATCAATCGGAAATCTTGAGATGCTTGAAGAGTTGGATATCAGTGATGATCAGATTAGAACTTTACCACACTCCTTCAGACTTTTGTCAAAACTGAGAGTTTTTCGTGCCGACGAGACACCTTTGGAAGTTCCACCAAAAGAAGTTATAAAAATGGGTGCCCAGGTAATGCAAAATATATGCTACTAGGGTTTTTAGTCTGTGTATGTCTAGCTTTGATATATCAAAAACTCATATTCAACTTGTTTGTTGATCACCAGGCAGTTGTACAGTACATGACAGATTATGTTGCCAAGAGAGAGAATGCTACATTTCAACCAGTGAAGAAGAAGAAGGGATTTTGGCTCTGGTTTTGCTCAAAACTTTGCTCCATTGGTAGAAATTCCACCAAGAACTAGCCTGTACTAGTTTGAAACCTTGCTTACATTTTTTTCCTCTGAAGAAATTGTGCCACAGTAATGGCCTATTGTCCATATTTATTTATTCGAGTGAGACCAAAAACTTTTCTACTTGTAGAGTGGTTTTGCTTGGGCCAAGTGGGCTGAGAGAGAAAATGTAACAAAACATCATACCCTATTATATTATGTGTGCAGATAAGTTAATAACTCTTACTCTTTGAGATAATTTTTGTTGATACAAGTATGAAATTGTCTTCAGTTGGTTGAAAATAAACAAGAAATCTCATTATCCATAATCCTTATTACCACCACCTTCATATTTTTCATATGCTGAAATTCGAGAGAGAAATTATTGTACGGTGCCGGAATGTTATTCTATAATTAAGGGGTGCATGATGAATTTATGTTTCAAAGTATAATATAATTACTCTTGAAATCCAATTGGTAGCCTTACTGACACTGTTTTTCCAAGATAACGGTCCAATAAACGAATGCATTTTGTTTTATTAAAAAAAAAAAAAAAAAAGCTCTTGTGAGTTTCATATGGCAAAATAGTGACTTTTAGCAAAAAACTATATAAAACGGTGGGCTCAGTTCTCTGTCCAAGAATGTTCCGTAAAATACACGTATATTATTCTTCAAATCAGATAGATAAATTGATATCTTTCTATATTTAAAAAGAAAAGAAATACTTGGCTTAGCTCTGGAAGCCTTGCCCAAACGACCCTATAAAACTCACAAGAACTCTTCCTTTCAAAAAACTAAATATATCAAAATCGTTACCAAAAAAATTTAGGCTACGTTCGGTAATGTTTTTAGAGTTTGTTTTCTGTTTTTGTTTCTTGTTTTTTGCAAATACACGTTCGGTGCATTGTTTTTGTTTTCCCTCACAAAACGTTTTCTGAAAACAAAACTAACTTTGTGAACAAAAGTTGAAAACGAAAAAAAGTTGTTTTTGGTGATTTCGTTTTCAGTGTTTTCTAAAGAAAAGAGACTGCATTCCATCAACAACTCTAGCTCTATCTCTTGACAATCAATGAACCCACTAACAGGAACAACACCCATCTTCTCCAACCCATAATAAACACAAATCTACAAACTAAAGAAAAAAAAAATACAGAGGAAGAAGAAAAGAAAAGAAAAACAGAGATAGGAAGAAGAACCACCACACACCCAACTCAACCACCATCATCACCCAATCGAACCACCATCACCACCCAATCAAACCACCACAACCATTAATTAGTGGAACGAGAGAGAGAGAGAGAGAGAGAGAGAGAGAGAGATGTACCTGACAAGAAATGGCATAACAAAATAACCAATTCCAGCAAACAAATCCACAACAATCTCATCTCTGCAATTCAGAGAGGCCATGCAAAGCTTCTCAGAAACGGCCTTGAGAAAGAAAGGAAGAAGAAAAAAGGAAGAAAATGAGAAAAAAGAAACGGCCTTGGGAAGGAAAGTAAGAAGAAAAGAGGAAGAAAGAAGGAAAGAGGAAGAAAAAGAGAAAAAGAAGAAAAAAAGAAAGAAAAAAGAAAGGAGAAAAGAATAAGATAAATTTGTTTCATTGCTTATAATAATTTTAGTCTATAAAAATATCAGAATTTTAAAAAAAATAGAACTGAAATTAGCAAAAATACACCTGAAAAACATTGTCCTACCAGACACGTTTTCATTGTTTTTATTTTCTGAAGATGTTTTCAATTAATCTACCAGACACATTTTTATTTTCTGAAAATGCAAATTCATTTTCTTGTTTTCATTCTCTGAAAACATTCTAAGAAAACATTCTCCGAAAACGTTACCGAATGGCCCCTTAGTAGTTGGATTGGAGTTTGGACATTATCCGTTAAACTAAGGCCTTGACACCGTCTGTTTAGTTTTATTATTATTATTATTTTCTAATAAGCCGTAAACTCATCCCCCTCCTCTTTTTATTTTTTATTTATTTTTCGAGAACAATAAACTCACCCCTCCCCCTCCTCTTTTTTTTTTGTTTTGTCGAAAACACTTCCATTATGAAGAGAAACAAAGAGGAAAACATCACAGGCGTTGCGATTCAAAGACAAACAGGTCCAATCTCCGCAAAATGCAGAACCACACCCCAACAAGTGATCAAACAACAACATAATAAAAGAAAAGCAATAGACAACACCACAAATGGTTAGGAAACCAAACAATACTAGGACGTCGTCAAAAGAGACGCATGTCAAATCCTAACAGAGGATTACTACACCATTGGAGGACAAGGCAAACCATCGTAGAGAAGAACAAAAAGCAAGGAACATGGGGGTCTGTCAACCCAGATCTCATCGCACATCCTCCTCTTAATATCCTTTGCTGCAACATCAACAGCTTTGTTAGATTGTCGTGTAACCCACCTCCAAGAGCAAGAAAGAAAGAACTTACATTTTTATCTTATCGCAGCTAGAATAGGGTAAAAAGCTTAACTACCTTTTTGAATATTGCCCTTCACACTCAAAATCAGCTCCTTAGAGTCAAATTCCACTTCAAGTTTTGTGCAGCCCGCATCTTTCGCTATGATTAAACCTCTCAATGTTGCATGGGCTTCATCCTCAGCGACAGAAGACGACAATTTCATTCCACCACCTCCTCGCACAAATTTGCCTTCAGCATCGCGAATAACAGCCCTCAAACCCGCTAGCAAAGATTGTTTCTCCCAAGTTGCATCAATATTCAACTTATGAACTGAAAGGGGGGCGGGCACCAGCACAGATAATAAGTTTCCTGAGAAATCTCCTCCCTCGACATCATTAAATCACCTCTTTTAGCATCCCAAGTTTCAGCAGCCTATTAATTTTTTCTGATTCAATTGTAAATCTTGGACATATGCTTTTGCCTTAAAAAACAAAGGCACATCACGATTTCCAGATACTCCAACTAGTAACGCCAATATGCATCATTATCCAATCCATATTTTCTTGGCCTACAACAGCAGGGTTCGCTACTTTCTACAACCTCTGATTAAACAAAGTAATTTCCGATCTATTCATACTATAGTTGGAGCTCCCCCAAACCAAACACCTTGAGTTGAGGTGCACAATAACATCATATGTTCCATAGTTTCCACCTCTTCCTTATAGATAGGGCATAGAGGAGTTAAGCCCAGATGTCTTCGATGCAAGATTGCTTTTGTTGGGAGGCACTCCTTGACAATACGCTACATAATTTTTTTTTACCTTAGGAATCAACACAGAGCTCCAAATTAGCTTCCATACATCCTTGGGAATAACATGGGAGCTCGAAGACCGCTCCAAAGTCAGAGTGTGATTATGTGAATGGATCTGGTTATATCCTGATTTAACCGTATAAATCCCATTCTTATTTACTGGCCAAATAATTCTATGAGATGCCATAACATCACCAAGAGGCATTGCTTTAATCACCATTGCTTCCCTCTCAGGGATAATTCCAGCAAGCTTTGATAAATCCCAATCACTTGTGGATGGATTAATTATTGTGGACACCAGGGTTGTCTCATTCACCGGCACATCATTAGTAGGATGCAACCTCCCATCACGGAAATAGGGATCCATTTATCTACCCAAAGTCTTATCCTGTTTCCATCCAAAACTTGCCAACGAGAGCCTTTAAGAATCACCTCTCTACCCTCAATTATGCTAGCCCATGCCCAAGAGGGACGTGATCCTTTGCTAGCTTGAAGAAAATTAAATGCAGGGAAATATCTGCCCTTAAGCAATTTTGCCCATAAAATTATCCGGCTCAGTCAATAGTCTCCAACTTTGTTTTGTAAGTAGTGCCAAGTTGAAATCATGCATGTTACAGAAGCCCAATCCCCCTTCTTTTTTTGATAGCCCCAACTCCGCCTAACTTGGCCAATGTATCTTGCTTTTTTCTTCATTTCCTTCCCACCAAAATTTTGCCATTAACCCTTCCAGCTCTTTGCAAAAACCCCCAGGGGATTTAAACACAATCATTGGATATATAGGGAAGGTCTAGGGAGGAGTCCACGGCCGAGATTGTTGTGGTCTCAAGTGACAATGAAGAGGAGCCTATGGAAGAGTCCAAGATAGAGGTGATCCTAATTGTAACATCTCAACCCAATTTAAGTATTATTTAATTAATAATTATGAAATTACATTTTTGTCCTTAGAGGTAAGGGTATTTTAATCACTTTTTGTTCGAAAAGGAATTTGGGGAATTGAGTTGCACCGTTACGTCGAGTTCATTGATACGAGTTCGTAGACAGGCACCACGCTCAATTCTGAGTTTTATCAATTAAGAAAAAGTCTAAAAACTGAAAGGACGTAGATGGAATTGCCAACTTTGTTAAAAACCCTAAATACCTAGCTCTATCTCACCTGGTTCTCGTGTGAACCCCCCAGCTCTCTTTCTCTCTCTCTCTCCCTCTATCAGAAACGGAGCACAATGCCTCTTCAACTTCTTGATGGCACTGCATCACCATCTGGCCACCTCTGAGGTTGAGACCGGTGGGAAAATGACCGTGAGGGAACGGCGAACCCATGCCGCCTCATTTCCCCGCCGATAAGCCACGGAGCCGTCGAATGTGTCAATGTAAAGCTTCGCCGACTCTTCAAGCTTTTCCAGTAACTCCAGCTGCCAAACTAGTCGATGGAGGTATGCTTCTTCATCAATTTTTCTTGTTCTGGCTGTTTGTATAAGTGGATTGAGTCGATTTTTGAGTTTTGAAATCGAATCTAAAACCAAGGAATAAAATATCCATAATATCCTCGATATTTCCACGAAATTTCCGTATTTTTGGACTACCGATATTTCCAATACCATCGATATTTTAGATATCCATGAACTAAAATATCGATAATATTGATGACATTGACCGAAATATCGATAATATCCCGATATTTCCATCGAAATTTCCGTATTTTTAGACTACCGATATTTCCGATATCATCGATATTTTATTCCTTGTCTAAAACCTATAAATTTCCGATTGTGATGTGTTGCTCCGGCCACTTTTTGGTCGGGGTCCAAGACCAAAAGTGACTCCCCTAGTTGTGTTGGTTCTATATGTATAGGTATTGGCCGGTGATTTGGAGTTTTCCGATCACTGGAAATTACTCAAGCCACCCACAACTGCCGGTGGCGGGTGGTGGAGCATGAGCCACTTTGTGGCGGTTCATTGAGTTCCAAAATACTCCCCATGTCGTCTCAAGCACGGCTATATACTCGGATTATAAATTGGATACCGTTTGACTATTGAACGGATATTACGGCTATTAGGCGATATCCGGGTTCGATAGGTTCAGACCTTCTAATTGGTCTCATTTTCAAATATGTCGTACCTTGTACCTCTAGGATTGTGTAGGAACTTGTGGATTGAGAATCGGAGTCATAGATACTCCGAATCCATGAGTTTAGGGTTAAGTAAACTGGTTACCGTTCGATCTTGAGACATAGAGCGATCCGACTACTCGATCGAGACTAAACCCTCAGTACTTGGTTAGTAAACTTTGTTGGCCCAGTTGACCAAAAATGGGAAGTTTGACAAACTGTTGACCACGGGTCTTTTGAGACCGTCTCATCCTTGGGGAAAGTACCAGAATGGCCTTAGGACCTTTCTAAAGTTGTGTACACATGCTAAGTTTCAGGGAACTAGGATGTTTAACTTCCACCACTATTCCCAGTTTCTCACCAATCTTTAAAGCATTTCCCAAGTGAGGAGGTTCATTGGGACCCCATGGACCTAGATCGAGTAAGCAACCACGTGAAGAAGGAGCCCTTCTAGCGCCAGGTGGTTTGGTCATCGTTGGACTGTGAAGTAAAACCCATGACTGACCAAGGTCTATCATTGATTATCTGGTCTGCCATCTGTTCATCTTGGACCACAATCGTGAAGAGGTTGTCCTTTATGTATGCGATCTTTGCCTCCTCACCCCTTTTCTCTACTCCTTTGGTTTTGTCGATCGCTATTTTCATCATTTGTGGCAAGGAATGACTTTCTTCTCTATACTTATGAAAATTGGTCATCATTGTTGTTATCTTAGAATCGAAGCCTCCGACGATTGCCACAAGTTGACGTTGAAGAAGATAGTGAAGACATCGTTGCTTTGCTACTACTAGATCCCATCTTGATTTGGCTGGCGAATGTGAGACATCGTCGCTTTGCTTATTCCTGGTATATATCATAACTTCTTATTATGATTACAAGCTGATTCGGACACGTATCGGCTTTGGCTTTGAGCGCTTAAATCCTCACTGGAGCTTCTGGACATGCACGACGATTCCGTGGTGCCAATTGACATTTTATTGCCTTATGCATTATTCGCTTCTAAGACGATCGTTGTGAGAGACAGTGGTGTAAGTTATTATAACCTGTTTGACGCCATGGTGGATGTATTATATGCATCATTGGAGAAAGCATGAGAGCCCCAAGTCCAAGTGGTGGTGTCCGAGACAGGCTAGCCCTCCAATGGGAATGGAGAGGTGACAACACCCGGGAATGCTCAAATCTACAATTCGAACCTAATATAGCCACGTGTTATCGTCCCATGGAACTCCAAGGCGGCCAAGGAACTCCACAGAAACTTACTTATTTTGCATGTTTAATGAGAACATGAAGCCTGGTGTAGCAGTGGAGCAACACTGGGGTCTCTTTTATCCAAACAAAAGCCAAGTTTATCCTATCAATTTCCCGGGAAAAAGACTAAAGCACAAAACTTGGTTTCATAAACTTATTCGATAGATTATACAATCAGCTCAACCCGCATTTGGAAAGCTTATTTCTGGTCATAATTAGAATGTGATTTATCTCCAAATAATGTTAGTTTTTTTTTAATACGAGTCACTAGTCTGAGTTAATACAAGTCACATCTGCAGTCCTCATAACCCCGATGTGGTGTTTGATATGGATTAACAAGTCAATACTATTATCAATCTCACTCATCAATCTTGGGATTTAACTCCAATCTAGCACCTGATTAATGACCAAATTGCAGTGACAATTGAAAAACTCAACCTTATTAGTTATGGGCTACGAGATAGTTATGGGGCCTACACTGTTAGGTCTGGGTATCATCAGATCCATGGTTCCACAAGCTCTAGAAGCCGCAATAGACCCTCTACCTCCAAAAGAATTGACGAGTCTACTTGGAAACTTATCTGGAAGATTCATGCTCCTTTAAAAATTTGCAACTTCATATGGCGTGTATTAAGGGGCTTCCCCCATTTGTCCCATTTGTAATGAGTACCCGAAATTCGCTGAACATCTTTTCCTACTTTGTCCTTGGGTTAGGTTGGTATGGTTTAGTGGTTTGCTAAATATTAGGATTGATAGAGGTAAGGTGACTAGCCTTGATTGTTGGATTGGTTATATTATGAAGCAAATGGTGCAAGACAGAGAGGACTGTAACTGGCTTTCACAAGTTGTTGCTTATACACTCTCGCATATTTGGAAGGCTCACTGCAAAGCAGTCATTGAGTTTCAACCCCCTTATCCTGAAGCTTTTATCAGAGCTCTCCAGTACTCTTGCTCGAAATTTGGGATGTCGCTACAGTGTCAAAATTACCTTAAAAGACCCACCATGGCTAACATTATAGCTGATGTGATTAATTGCAAGTGGACAATATCGCTCAAATTAATATAGTGATAAGTAGAGTGTCGTTCCAACAGGGATCAAGTTAAACCTATTAAATACTAGAATGATTTATTCCTAATTATATTTGAATTAAACAATACGAGAATTGTGATTATTAAAATCTAATTAAGCAAGTAAAATAAATTGAGATTAAGTAAATAATTTTAAAGATGAAAACAAAGATGATAAAGTACTAGGGCACCGATTTCACCTAGCTAATCCCACCCAAATCCTTCTAGCTTGTTAATCCTAATTACCTAACATGTTGATAATCATTTCCCCTTACCTCACCAATACTCTCTTCCGAGTTATATTAGTTGTGTTCCTCACAATCAACCCACTCTATTCATAGTTATGAATTTAGATAGCTAAGAACCCATTAAGCTTTGTGGAAAACATTTAGAGATTACACAAACCATAACCTAATCTTCCGAGTTGGCTATGTAATTTATGGTACTTGTTACAAGAAGCTATTTATTAGGCATCTCCTTCCGGTCTCAACCCAATTCTTCCAATCATGCAATTAGTGGCCAATTAATTGAAAGCATTAAGAACGGTAACAAGCACTCAACATGTATAGATAAATAAAATTAACAATATCAAAGAATTTGAGTATTCATAGCTAGGCTACATCGTAGCCCTAGTAAAAGAAATTAGTTCATGAAGGAATTATTGAGAATCGTGATGGTTGATGAAGACATGAGCGGTACCGAATTCTCCAAGTTGAACGCCAAGGTTGCGCAAGCTTTCTTCTTATTCTTCTTAGGATTTTCGGCTATGAGTATGAGTATGTAGGAATTTGATGGCTTGAAAGTGTAGAGAGGGGTGTTGGTGGATCCTTTGATCAATGACCTAAACTCTTTATTTATAATACTCCTAGAAATCCTACCTATCTAAGGTAATTTTTACAATTATTATAAAAATAGGATTCCTACTAATTTAGGGTCTTCTTTATTTCTCCTTGTTGACTTGGTAAGACTTGAATCATCTTGAAAAACGAAATTTGATAACACTCCTTGTGACAAAAGGAATGACTTGGCTTCTTTTTAATTAATCTCCAATCTTCATCTTCTTGTCCTTTTTAGTACACTTTCTCCTATTTCACAACTCCTTCACAAATCTCACAAAACATATTAAAACAACCAATATAAATAAAGGATAACAATAATTAAATAGGTAAATGGGGCATAAAATATATATAAAATATAGACTTATCAATAGCCCACTTGCTGTGTGGTCCAACCCGCCCTCAAATCTTATAAAAGTTAATGTTGATGCATCTTGGAGAAATGGGGGAGCCAGAGCCAGTGTTGGTGTGATTTTGCGTGATGGGATGGGGAATTTCATTGCAGGCTTGGTTAAACGTGTATGCACTAATTCCTTTGTTCTGGCATAGGCTTTGGCTGTGACTGAAGGGTGCAAGTTTGCCTTACAACATGCCAAAATTATTCTTGAATTTGATTCGTGTGAGATCATTAACAGTCTTCGAGGTCACATTTCTAGAGGGCACTCGGAAATTTATCGAGTGTTGTGCGATGCAAGGGAGCTGCTTAAGCAATTTAGGGAATGCATTTTTTTGGACTAGAACTGCAAACTTGGTGACTGACTTTTTAGATAGGAAAACTTCTATGAGGATGAGCACATCTGTTTGGGTCACAAGAACCCTATCCTCGCTGGTTGGGATATTGAACAACGATGGTCTGCCTTGTCCTAACCAGTAGCACGCCTCTTGTCACTTTATTGGATTTTAGTGTTGTTTTTCGCTAGTTTGTTGTTCTTCTATTTTTTTTTTTGGTTACATTGGGAGGAAAGAAACCCCTTGGGGTTTCGAACCTGGGTGTCAAGCAGAGGGAGAGGGGAGGCCACCAATGTGGTACCTACTCTCAATGTTGTTATTCTATTTCATTTGGTTGTAGTCTGCTATTGGAGTTATTTTTGTATATTTTTGGTGACTTACCATACAATACACATGGTACATGTGGTTGGTTAATGCATTTACCAATTTGACCCCAAAAACAAAAACAAAAGTAAAACTAGCAATCAGTTTTCCAAATGAGTTTTTTTTATTTAAATCCCGCACTTCTCTTTGTTCACCCCATATTCTAAGTTTACCCCAGCTTCTAATTCAAATTTCCACAATTTCTAAGAAAACCCCACTATCTTCCCAAACTACCCCTAAATACACACCCAGCATTAAAAAAAAAAACTCATCAGCCTCACACCCCACACCCTACACCCGAATCCTAAGATCTTCAAGTCCATCTTGCAGTTTCATACCAGCATTTTGCAGCATTACTACATCATTATTCTTTTGTACCTAAATATTATTTTTTTGTAGAACATGTTCTATAATTTTTCAATGTAACATAGTGTGATAAATATTTTACAAGTAATAGCTTACAAGTGTAGTTGCTCTTCATCAAGAATTTTGTTCTGCTCTAGAAAACGGATATGGCACATGGTATTTTGATGTATATTTTCTTATTATATATATGTTGTACATGGATGCAGTAAACACTACATTTATATTATTGAGGGCATTATGTCAATTTAGGAGATAAATAAAAACAAGAAGCAGAAGTGTTGGGCCATGGGCATGGAAGAAATCTGTTAATAAAAGAAAGCGAGGGAGAGAGAGGTGAGGAAGGAACGCAAAGCCAGGGGAATTCGTAATATCCACTCCCTCCCTATCCACCTATATTACTCTCACAATCCCAATTTAGAGTTTGTGAAGAGAAGATGAGAATGTAGTAAGTTTCTTAAATTGAAAGAGGAGTAATCTGGCAGTAGAGTGCGGAGGAGTTTATGTTTTTCTAAAATTTAATATGAAGAGTGGTGGGGTGTGTGTATAGATGTACTAGGGTTAAGTATTAAGTTGGATGACCTTTTTTGTCTTTTTACACAATAATGAAACTTGAGAGCTTATTGATTTAAGTATTGAGAGCTTAATGATTTAAGCATTTGGGTGAACTATTTGGGTAAACAAAGAAAAGTGTGGAGTTTCAATCTTTCCAAATTTCCCGTCCCACACGCTCAACTCAACACCTAACCAAAAAGAAAGAAAAGAAGAAAAAAGAAATATTAGCTCCTCCTGTTTTGCATGCCCTCCTCTTATTCTTGCTTCTCTTTCTCTCTCAGTTTCGGCAACTGAGACAACAGCCAGACGCCGATCGTCCCCAATTCCATGTGAGTTTCTTGAAATTTTCATTCTGGTTAATATCATATTTCGATGCACTTTCTTTGTAACTCTCCTGCTTTTATTTTAACGATTTTTTTTTTTATAATTTTTTTTTCTCGAACTATAGATACAGCTAGATATATAATTATATAAACTACACACAATGGGTTGCACTGTGAGAGAGAAGCACATCCGTACAAATCGTAGGCCCCGATCTGCAAAACCCGATTTCGATTATTGTTGCCACATTGATAGAGCATCAATCTCTAAATCCATACTCGAATCGGGTCTCAAACCATTCAATCACCATGTGGGTTCCAACAACGATTCCACCCAGAACCCTAAATCGAGCCCAAGCCCCAACTCCAATTTCGATGAGAGTGGGTGGGGTTACTGCACTGAGGAACAATTAGAAGAAATTCTTTTGAAGAATTTAGAATTTTTGTACAATGAGGCTATTTCTAAGCTAGTTGCATTGGGTTATGATGAGGATGCTGCGCTTAAAGCGATATTGAGAAATGGGCACTGCTATGGTGGCATGGATGTGCTGACCAACATTTTGCATAACTCATTGGCTTATTTGAATAGTAATTGTGGTAGCAGTAATGGGAAGTCGGATGAGGCTGAGCCTGTTTTTGCTGATTTGAGGCAGTTAGAGGAGTACTCACTTGCGGGTATGGTGTGTATGTTGCAGCAAGTTAGACCACATTTGAGCAAAGGTGATGCCATGTGGTGTTTGCTTATGAGTGATCTTCATGTGGGTCGAGCAAGTACTATGGAAATTCCTGTGCTTCCCGGAGTAGGTAATGAAAATAGTGGTTCGATATCTAGTAATGTTGAGTCTGGTAGTAATGGTAACCATTCGGTTGGTGTTATGGCTCCGGCTCATTGTAGGTTTCATGGTGGTTGGGGGTTTGGAAATGGGGGAGGTTCAGAGTTTCCTGTTCATGGGTTTTTCTCTTATGGTGCTGAGTTGACTTTGCAAAGGGATATTGAGTGTCCCAAGAGGTTTAACCTTTCTCCTTCAATGAAGTCATTGTTGAAAAGGAATGTTGCAATATTTGCAGCTGGTTTTCGAGCAAACTCAAAACAGTTAAATGCACAACCACAGGAGGCGAGTGGGGATACCCCGGTTGCACTAGGGTCTGAAGTTCCGGTTCAGCAGTCTGAGAAAACACGAAATTCGAAGAACCAGGAGGTGGTTAACTCAGTGTTGAGTAAGTTTCGTGATTTGAATCTTGATGAGAATTTAGAGTTTGTGGGGGAAGATCAAAAGAATGAGGTGATAGTAAATCTTCTTCATCAGGTTGAAGAGCTTGAGAAGCAAGTTAAGGACCGGAAGGAGTGGGCCCACCAAAAGGCTATGCAAGCTGCAACAAAGCTCAGCCATGACCTGGCAGAGCTTAAAATGCTGAGGCTCGAAAGGGAGGAGACTCAAAGGTTGAAGAAAGGGAAACAAACTCTTGAGGACACAACTATGAAGAGACTATCGGAGATGGAGAATGCATTAAGAAAGGCCAGTGGTCAAGTGGACAGGGCAAATGCAGCTGTGAGACGGCTTGAGACTGAGAATGCAGAAATCAGAGCAGAGATGGAGGCTTCTAAACTGAGTGCATCAGAGTCAGTCATAACCTGTTTGGAGGTGGCAAAGAGGGAGAAAAAGTGCCTGAAGAGGATGTTAGCATGGGAGAAACAAAAAATTAAACTGCAGGAAGAGATTGCAGAGGAGAAAGAAAAGATTTCAGAATTGCAACAACATTTGGCTCGGATGAAGCATGATCAGAAAGAAGTTGAGGTTTGTTGACTTCATATATTTTATCTTTGCACATGGATACCCACCTCAGGTGTCTCTTTACATAATGCATGTTCATGTTATTTGAATTTACATGTTGTTAATATGTCTGGTTACATAGGGCCATGTTTTTTTATTCAAGCAACGCCTTGATTAGAACCAAATGTTTAGTTTTGAACAACAAACTTAAGTGAAGCAATCACTTGAGTAACCACTCAAAACTTAAGGTCTCACAGTTTAATGGAAGAGGGATCATTGAGTGGAGGGATAGTTTAGATACTACAATATGCAAGCTCAGGCTCCTTGCCATCTAAAAGCATGGGATTCTAGAGTTTGGTTTAGAGTAATGAAGAAGTCAAGGATCATAAGCTGGTATTCTTTGGTCTATTATCTATCTGATTTCATTCTGTTGTATTTCGAATATGCTTATGATATGATGGGGAGTTTGGAGTTTCCAACCATTTCTTGCTGTTTTATAATCTTTCTCCACCTAAGAAGCCACTTGTGAAGTGCCGAAGTGTATTGTTGTCATTCCATGAAGTTTGGAATACTTCATTTATCATGTAATTGGTCTTATATCACTTGGGTTCTGGGTAAAGTTTTCTTGACTTAAAATGTTTTCATAGCAAATCCTGTACTATGTCCTATCTAGATGCTCCTTTCGCTTTAAACTGTTAATATCTTCAGGTTGGTTCTGGGTTTTTAATTTCTTCTAAATTCTAATTTACCAGTTTTTTGTATCACTGGAACTGCTATTGTTGGCTATAGGTTTGATAGTGGATTGGATTTTTAATTTTAATTTTTCACTTTCATTTCTTTTTATAAGAGCATCCGCAATGGTTGTTCAATAGTTCAAGGATGAAAGAATGCTGACATTATTGCATTGAACTTTTGAACAACCATTGCGGATGTCTTAATGAGTTGACCATGTTTGAGAAATGTAGTAAGCTATATATATATATTGTAATGGGTATTTATATCATACTTTTTACAATTGTATCTGAAACGTTGCAAATATGCACAAAGAAACTAGTCATCCTATTTAGCTGCCTATTTTTGTCATAAATGATAAACCAAAAGGTGGTTCTGTTTGAACCCCAAATTTGCTAACTTGACCCCCTCAATTTTTTTTTGGTAATTGAAAATATAGTTTTACGCTGGTCATTTCTCAGGCAAAATTAGCTTCCCATCCTTGGTCAGCTTAAGTTGTTGACTGAAACTTTGTGATATTTTCAGTTGTGTGAGTATAATCTTTAGACTTTTGTTGGCATCAGCATTGCTTTATTAAACAACTCAGCTTCCGTTTCTCTCCCTAGTTCGGGAGTTTTAGGGGTAGGTTTTATATTTTGGGTTAAAGGGCCTGCAGTTTTCAGAGTGATGTGTGGATTTGTTGTTTTTAATGGTTGTTTTGGTGGGGATTTTGATGGCTTTTGAAGTTGAATTTTAGTGTTAAAGGCTGAGATGGTGACAATGGGTTGCTTACCAATAAATCTTATTTTATTTTTTGTTCTGTTTGTGTACTCATATTTACATGGGTACTTCTTTTTTGGCAGTATGAATATGTATATGGTTTTTTCTAATCATTCTAAAGTTCTGTTCGGTTTTGCTGTAGCTATTTTGTGTAGCCGTATAAATATGGGTAACTGCAACAACCACCAAGTCAATATTGACTTTGATGAAGTTGGTTCATTGGCTATGTTGTTTATCCCCTTATTTATAGGGAGTGTAGCCACCAAATTGGGACTCACATCCATTTTTCTTGAAGTTTTCGTTTTGTTGTTAGGTAAAGTTTTCCTTACATTATGAATGGAGTAAACTGGTTGGTAAAATTAGTGGCAAGAGGGTTTGTGTAAGGGACAGATTAGAAATCCTTTTTTTCTATTCCAAAGTTTTTCTTTTAATTTTTTAAACTTAGTAAAAACCTTAGATGCTAGATTCTTGCACCTCTTGGATGAGGGTGTGAAGGGGATGAAAGGTCTTTTTCCCCCAAATTTTATCTTGGGGGGGTGGGGGTTTCAAATTAGAACCACCCACTTCTATATGGAATGTGTTACCAAACCCTCCAGTGAAGGATGCAAGTTAAAACAATTTTTATTTTGGCCAGAAGCCCAGACCTAGAAATTAGGTTGATTTAATCATTATTTTTTATGAAGTTTAGAATTTAAGATATTAATTTTATATATTCAGCTTTTGCTTATTATTTAGGTATTAATTATCAGGGTTTAATTGTAAGGTGTTTTTTTACTTGATCATTTTGGGATTGCCATGTAAAAGAGTCATAATTGTCATAGGGTTTCAGACTGTTGTCATATTGACTATCATTTTGGGATTGCCATGTAAAAGAGTCATAATTGTCATAGGGTTTCAGACTGTTGTCATATTGACTCTCTCTCTCTCTCTCTCACTTTTTTGTTCTACAAAATTTATATGACAAGATTAAAAGTACCAATCACCGAAGTGCTCACATAATCCATCACTACTCTCAAAATATCTCTAAACCAAAGTCCACCTGTTTTTTGGGTCAACTTTCAATGGCGGCAGCGCTCCTTGGCTGGGGTGCCACGGCTAACCCTTTTTTTTCCAAAAAAATATTTAAAGCTTGTGGGGTTGAGCATTTTGGTTGGTGGTAAAAAATCACTCTCCATTGATGTGCTTCCGTAATGTGCTTTGGAGTTTCATATTAATATTTATTGATCTTTGGATTCTACATATCCCATACCAGTGCACCAATTCTGCTGTGCTATTTTCTTGTTACAGGTGAAATGGGGGCAGGAGCTGAAGGCTAAGGAGGAAGCCTTAGCACAAGTGGAAGAGGAACGACGTGCTAAGGAAGCAGCTGAGGCTAGTAATAAACGAAAGCTTGAGGCTTTGCGCCTAAAGATAGAAATAGATTTCCAGCGTCACAAGGATGACCTCCAAAGACTTGAGCAGGAACTCTCACGCCTAAAAATATCTGCCCAGTCTACCGAATTGCTTCATCCATCAAATGCTTTGCCAAAAGCAATTTCTGAGGGCGCAAAACCCCAAGGAGAAACTATTGCTAAGCTGCTTCGTGAATTAGATAACCTGGAGAATTCATCAGAGAAAGAAGTCAGCTGTGATAGGGAATGCATAATTTGTATGAAAGACGAAGTCTCCATTGTTTTCCTGCCATGTGCGCATCAAGTTCTTTGTGCCAGTTGCAATGATGATTATGGGAAAAAAGGTAAAGCCACCTGCCCATGTTGCCGGGCTCCCATTGAACATAGGATTCGTGTTTTTGGTGCAAGTTCTTAGTTCTACGAGAGAAGGATTCTGTCTTCTTCCCGAGTATGACTATTTCAGGTATACCAAATAATATACATTTCTTATTTCCTTGGTCATTCAGGCTACATGCCGAGCACATCAGCAAAATCGATATGTACTTGAATAAAAAGAAAGCTTTTTTTCCAGCTTGTGTTTTTACAATTTGGAGTGACAAGAACATCTGTTTCTCGGTTGTTACCATCCCGTTTTCATTAGCGAAATCGGCCAACGCTTTTTATATAGTAACATACATTTGCAGCTCAACGGGGAAATAATTGATTGTTATGATGATTGCTGTAAAATGTTGCTGATTTTTTTGGGAGCATGTTTAGGGCAGTAGTCTATAGTCTGGAAATTTGAAACAGTGAAATTAGATATAAGCTATCTGAGTTTTTCTGTTCCTATTTCCTCCATGGAGATGTGCTGATTACAAGTGTATAATGGTCTCTTCGTTGCCCCGATGTGTGCATTGTTTTTTTCTTTCTCCATTTTTTGATTGTTTGTTTAATGCTGGATTTTTTTCACCATTTTCCCACATTGTGTTTCCCTACCATACATCTTCTCCATAATGTATGGTAGGCAAACAAAAAAAATCATGGAAGTGCCTTAATTAGCAACAAAAAATTATGACTTGCTACAATGCCATGTTGAGAGGAATTGTGAACTAAATACTCTCTAATGTCTAACCATCCTGCTGGCGTCGTTTTCTGAGGGTATACACACAATACGCAACCATGAAGATGACAAGGAGCAGCGGCACTAAATCAACAAGTACCTTTTGCCTTGCATCAATACCTCCTGCATCTCTCTTTTCTGAAATGATGAAAACAACAAAGCATCTATAATGAATTCACATCATTATAACTTTTTAGACGTAAAAACTCAAATTATATAAACAAGCATACATTGCATTAACAACTTGGACTTCCCTAAAAAGAGAGAAAAAACAAAACAACTTGGTGAAGATGTATGGTAGGCAAATCACAGCTCGACACCCGCCTATTTATAAATAAGAATGACTAGTCATGGAAAAATTCGCGGCATGTGTCAAATTGTGATTTGCCCGCCTCAGCTCGTAAGGAAAAAATGACTATTTATGCATGCACAAGGAGTTAAGCAATGAGTTAATGGTACAAGGTCTTTGATTCAAATCATTCCAAGCAGATTATGTAAGAAATGAAAATAAAAGATATATAGTTATTCGAGCCTTGAAACAAATGTTAGTAAAGTAGTAAAATAGGTAAAGCAACCACACGTAGAGAAACAAATGTTAGTAAAAATCCTAGCATCTTGATCAAAGGTAAAGAACTAAACAAGCGACATATGGAATTACTATAAGAGAAGCAAGAAGATTTGTAATTACCTTCCATATTGAAATCTCTAATATATTGATGGTGGTTTTCTGGATGAAAAGTTTATAACTATTCACTGGAAGGTTTGAGAAATTGTTGTCCAAAAGCTAGCACAGAAGACAAAGATATGGCTCCAATGTCATGCTACTTACTGATCTTCTATATATAGGGTTTGAGATCTTTGTGCATTTCCATTGTTCCTTGGCATGAAATATGAGAATCATAGTGGATATGGGGATCTATTGAAATCTTTCTGCATGTCATTATTTGGTAATGAGAGTATCCGAGTGCTTGCATTGAGAATTAATGCAAATCTAGGTGGTGGTTTATGAAAAATCAATTGCCCTAAATACATTGCCCATATAATAATTATAATATCTCAAAGATGAATGAATATTGCACGCAGCCAAATCATAAGGTGCCTCAGATCTGGAGTTTGGACTAACATTTACATAGATTGGGCAATAGAGATTTCTCTCTCTATTTTGAACCAAGATCTTGAAATTTGGAATGGGTTTGGATTGGTTTGATGCATTTTGTCTAAGAGGGTTGTCAAGCGTTATTGATTTAAAGTAGGGATAAAATTTGTGTTGGCGTGTTGTGTCGACAATACTTCAACACACAGTTACACAACCAGAATTAACACGAACACGATTCAATTACTATATATCTTGTCAACTATTTTGCACCCACGCACATGAAATTTTTATTACACATGTAACATGAGATGACACACATAAGTCCAGTTCTGTTACATCTAGGTTCACACGATTAACCCGTTTATTAGCATGTACATAAGCTAACAACATTGAAGTTTTAACTAATTTTTACTAAAACACAACATTGCAAAGGAACCCAACAATAAAACATCTAACATAACACAAGAACTGTGTCCAGACAACCTTGCAGGGTGAGACATGACAATACACCCTCAGGCTCAAAGGATAGAGCCATCTAGACCGGACACAACATTAGGCACTTGTTGAAGGGCAAGGGAGACGTCCGTCGTTGTAGAGAACGTGCACAAGTGAGGTGGGGGGTCTGGATATCCAGACTTTCAGGCTCGACCTCCGTAGTGTGGCAGCTGCCAAATGATCTGCAGCTTGGTTTCCAGACCGGCGTGTCCAAGTCTAGGTGCATTGATTGAAGTTGTGGTGATACTGCGAATCCTGACTAGTTAACACAATACGATATGATTGTTATAACATGTTAATTAGTGGCATTTTCGGGTTATGGCATGAGTGTGATTATTTTGTGTAATTTTTGTGTTATTGTTTTGTGTCCAAATTTGTCACCTCTAATTTAAAGATTTTCTTTGAGGCGAGGGTTTTTATTCATTTTATGGTGCCATTAATGATAATATTATATATGAAAATACAAAAATAACATCAATACACGAAGTGTTGGATATATGTGTCTGCAGGTAATGGCTATGAAGAAAGTAACGCTTCAAGAAACGTTATAGAAACGCTTCTTTCAGACTTTATTTGCCTCAAGCACACCAAATAGATAAACAACAACGTTCAAGACTAACTCGGAACAATGCTGCAGAAATTAGTTTCTGGTGACTTTGTTTTCTAGAAAGCAATGGAGGAATTAATATGTGATCAAAAGAGATGTTCAGTCAGATCAATTCCCTTGAATAGTATTGCTTCACTATCACAATGAATAATAGGAGGCACTGGCTTAGGCCAAGTTGGAATCTTTTTCAACAGATTTCTTAGCCGTTGCTTCTTTTAAAAGAAAGCAATATTTGAGCCTTTAGTGTGCAAGATTTTGCTTAATCATATCAATTTTTGCTACAATATGTGGTGCAAATTGTGCTAAAATATGAATATGGGTTTGAATACTTTAGGTTAAGTTGTATTCTTCTCCATAAGGAGGTATATATAGGAATTTACATGTGGCTTTACAAGGATATAGAAATAGTAATCAATTAGGATAGTATCTCCTAATTATACAATGATTTGTTAACTATATAAAATAAGGAAAGTAAATCCTTAATTAATCAAGGAAATAAATCTCCTTGATTAATTAGAGACACACTTTAACACTTCCTCCTCAAGTTGGTGCATATATGTCACCAATGCCCAACTTGCAAGTGAGTCATAAAATACTCTTCCACAAATAGCCTTTTGTTAAGATATCTCGCCACTTGATTTTCCGATTTTACAAACGGTAGGCGGATGATCTTTTTCTCAATTTTTCCTTGATGAAATGTCTATCCACTTCAACATGTTTGGTTCGATCATGTTGAACTGATTATGAGCGATATCAATAGTGACTTGTTGTCACAATGCAACTCCATCTACTTTCGTGTTAAGCCTAATTCACAAGAGTTTCCGATCCACAATAATTCACAAACCCTTGAGCCATTCCTCATATACTGCCGCACTAGACCGAGAAACCACATTTTGTTTTTTACTCCGCCAAGTGACTAGGTTACCTCTCACGAATGTAAAGTAACCGTAGAGCGCCTATCTCGAATTGACCCACCAATCAAAGATCTCAGATATCCAACAACTTCAAGATCTCTATTTTTTGAGAACATTAATCCCTTCCTGTGGGCTGACTTTAAGTATCTTAAAATTCGATCAACTCGCATTCCTATGAGAAGTACTAGGTGAATGCATAAACGACTAACCACACTACAAAGATATGCAATATCTCGGTCTTGTATGTGCTGTATACGCCTTCCAACAAGGCGCTGACATCGCTCCTTATTGGTTGGTTCTTGGTCCATATCTTCACACAACTTGTGGTTCATCTCAATAGGTGTGTCAAAGGCTTACACCCAAGCATTCCTGTCTTCATGAGTAGATCCATTACATACTTCCTTTGAGACAAATATACCGGGCTTTTTGACCTTGCTACTTCAATTCCAAGAAAGTACTTTAGATCACCTAAGTCCTTCATCTCAAATTCCCGAGACAAATACTTTTGTACCTTCAAATTGCTTCTTCGTTGTCATTTCCGCCATTTACGACTTATATCATCTACATAAACAATCAAAGGCAAGTCTTCTTCCATCACGCTCACGAACAGGGTGTGATCTGAATTACTTCTGTATATCCAAAATTCTTCATAGATTTAGTAAATCGCCAAACCATGCTTCGGGAGATTGCTTTAATCCATACAATGATTTTCTAAGCTTGCAAACGTGATTCTTCTTGTCGAGTCAAGTACATCCTTGGGGGTAAGTCCATATATACTTCTTCTTCCAAGTCTCCATGTAAGAATGCATTTTTGACATCAAACTGATGTAATGGCCAATCAAGATTTGTCGCTAGAGATAATAGGACTTCTAATAGTGTTAATCTTGGCTACTGGGCAAAGGTTTCCGGTAGTCTATCCCATATTTCTCGTGTGTACCCTTTCGCCACCAATCTAGCTTTATATCTTTCAATGGATCCATCTCGCTTTGAGCTTCACAAAGATAAATCCATCCGCATCCTACTATCTTCTTTTCCATGAGGTAAGGGCACGAGTTCCCATGTGACATTCTTTTGAGGGCTCGATCTCTTCATTCATGGCTTCTTTCCATTTTGGGTCTTCTAGTGCTTCAAAGAATACCTGTTGTATGTCAGCCAATTGCTTTACAAAGTGCACACGTGCCTCCGATAATCAACAGAGATATGTAATTGTTGATGGGATATTTCCCTTGGCTTTAAGATCCGCTTCATATTGTACTCGAGGTTTGCCACTGCTTCTTCCTTTTCCGGAAGTTGATATCCGTGCTCAGGCCTTCAAATCAAATCATCATGGGGTATTTCATTAGTGTTATCAGTCAGGGAAAGATGTTACATGAATGACTTCCTCACAGGTGATTGGTGTGGTAATCGAGTCAAGCTGCAAAATCTCATGAAACGTTCAATTTCCTCCTCCCGATTTTGACAATATGGAGACAACAAAACATTTTCTTCTCGACCGGTCGCTTTTGAAGCAGTTCTCCAGGTTTGAAGAACTAAGGGGGCGAATGCCGCAATCAATTGACGACCGGTCGCTTTGAAGCAGTTCTCCTTCCGCGACCGGTCGCTTGATCGGGCGACCGTCGCTTCACCGTCGCTTTTGAAGCGTAGTTGTTTCCTGGGGAAAAATCAAGAATTTGGGGAGTATTTGATTCTTGATTCTCCTCCCCGTGCTTCTCGAAATATATCGTCGTGGTTCTCGAACACAACATCCATGGAGGTATAGACCTTCCGACTAGGAGGATGATAACACCGTATCCTTTCCGATGAGGTGCATAACCAATGAAAACACACTTTTCGGCTCGAGGGTCCAATTTGCTTCGTTGGTGATCATGTAAGTGGACAAATACAACACAACCGAAAAATTCGGGTTCTAGGTTTGGGGTTTGAGGTGTTTGGATATGTTGGTGAAGTGTTTGAAGTGGTGTTTGGAAATTTAGAATAATCGGAGGGAATCCGATTGATGATGTATGCCGCAGAGACGACGGCTTCTCCCCAAAAAGATCGAGGCATATTGGCACCAAAGAGAGAGGCACGAACTACTTCCAATAAATGTCTGTTCTTCCTTTCAAAGAACTCCATTTTGTTGGGGAGTGTAGGGGCATGAGCGTTGATGTATGATGCCATGATCTTGTAAGAATTTGTTAAGATCATGGTTGAGAAATTCTCCGCCATTGTCGTAACGGAGAACTTGGATCTGGGCCTCGAACTGTGTCCACCATTTTATGGAATTGTTGAAATCTTAAACCGACTTCCCCTTTAGTTTTGAGAAGGGAAACCCAAGTCATGCGTGTGCAATCATCTATAAACGTGATTTAACCATCGAGCTCCGCAGGAGTGGTAACTTGAGCAGTCCCCAAACATCGAATAATGAATAAGAGAAAACGGAACCAAACTCTTATTTGAACTTAATGGGAACGGACACGATGGCTTTTAGCCAATTCACACGTATCACACTCGAAGTCTGGAAACATCAAGACCGGAAAATAATGATGGAAACAACTTCTTAAGATAACCGAATGAGGCATGCCCAAGACGTTATGCCATAACCAAATTTTTGTCTCTCTCCCCTCGTAACGAGCTCCGCTTGTTGTGAAAGCTTGACCAACCTTGGTCTCACTATCCGGTGCCCCCAAATTAAGTAGTAGAGTTTGCCCCACGAGTACCACAACCAATCGCTCTTTCCTCTGTGAGGATGTCCTGAAAAACACAATGATTCGGCCAAAAAGTTACAATACAATTCAAAGTCGTAGTAATTTGGGCAATGCACAAAGAGATTATGGTGTAAAAGACGGAACAATCAACACGTAATCCAATTTGAGAGAGTCGCAGAGAGAGAGTGAGCCCTCTCAATAACGGGGAGGGGGTACTTATTAGCATTAGACACCACCGATTGAGGAGATGGTGTATGAGTGGTAATTTGTCCGTGATCAAAGGTCATATGATCATGGTCTTGTCAATGATCCATGTGTGCTTTTTTGAGGACGATGAAAACAGAGCCTTTGGTGGTGACGATGGAAGCACGAGTCCTG
The DNA here is from genome assembly GCA_024362665.1 of Prunus padus. Classification (NCBI taxonomy): domain Eukaryota; kingdom Viridiplantae; phylum Streptophyta; class Magnoliopsida; order Rosales; family Rosaceae; genus Prunus; species Prunus padus. The sequence continues at coordinate 12,928,206 of JANFAM010000005.1, read as the reverse complement.
GATGGCCTGGGTCACAGATGGAACGCATGCTTCGTGAGTCTTCAAGGCGGAGAGAATCGTAGGGGTCTTGACATCGCAGCGAAGTAAAAGTTGATTTAAGAATTTGAGGAATTTGATTTGAGGACTTTGATGTAAGGATTTGATAAGAGGATTTGATTTGAGATATGTAAGATTTGTATTTGAGGAATTTGAATTTGATAAGGAATTTGATTTGAGAGGTATGTGTATAAGATTTGACGGTATGTGTTTAGGGATTTTGATAAGATGATTTGAGGAATTTAGATTTGAGGGATTTGGATTTGAGAAATTTAAATATGAGAAATTTGATTTAGGGATTTGGGATTTGAATATGAGAAATTTGATATTTGAGAACGTAGACAACCGACATCGATTGCCTGATACCATGCTAAAATATGAATATGGGTTTGAATACTTTAGGTTAAGCTGTATTCTTCTCCATAAGGAGGTATATATAGGAATTTACATGTGGGCTTTACAAGGAAATAGAAATAGTAATCAATTAGGATAGTATCTCCTAATTATACAATGATTTGTTAACTATATAAAATAAGGAAAGTAATCTTTAATTAATCAAGGAAATAAATCTCCTTGATTAATTAGAACAAATTGTACTGCTTGCTCAGTTTCTCACCTCATTATTAATACAAACTAAGCAAATATAAATTACAGAGAGGGAGAAAATAAAAATCAGACACGAGCCCTCATAGGCCAGTGGCATCAAGCAGGTCAGATGGAGGAGAAGGAGCTAGAAGATGCCAAGTGGTGAAACCTAAGCTTCACATTGAGAAGTTGAGAATTCACGAGAGATGTTTCCAAAACCAAAAAGTCAAACACACACAGCTGTTTGAGAACAACAGCTATGCCTCTCTATGCCTCTCCATGCCTACATGCAACAAATTGGTTCAAGAAAATCATAATGTTAGGTTTAACAATAAGCTTACCTTTCCTTCCTTTTCTGGCAAGTCTTGGCTGTGTGATAACTTGTTACCCGTGAGCCTGAAGACGGCTGCTAGCTGCACTTTTTAATGCTGCGTGCATTATTTCTTTTCCACACCAACTTTGTGTCACTGGTCAACGCTTCGCCGTTGACCAAACTCAAAACTTCAACATCGGAAGAATCCACAAGTGAATATTCTCCTGAGAGGATTTTTGCACAAATAATCGGTACGGTACATCAGATCTTGTACTACCACCCCTTGTTTTGATGAAGACAAAGTAATTAACTTTAGTTTTGATATTTGTTTTCTTTGCTAATTAAGCAGATGCAGATAATTAATAAACAAGTTTAGATTCTGCTAAACAATTTTGGGGTTTCATTTGGATGACATCTTTATGCAGAGAAAAAGTTCAAGATTAATCTTATTAATCTTAATTTATATTTGTATGAGATTATAATTTGACAGTTGAGATATGGACATGATGGACAATTGGTTTAAGTATTTGAGATCTAAGAAGGTATATGCTCAATACAAATTTTAAACTTTGTTGAGTGGTAAATGTGTCAGTCAGTGAAACCCCATGCCCAAAAAGTTAAAATGAATTTTCTTTTCTTATGCAACGAAAAGGAGTGAAGATGGCAAGGGGCTTGTAGCTCAAGTGATTAAGAGCATTCCTGCACTTTGATTTCCCCCTCCCTCAATTTCGCCCATGTAGAAGAAAAAGAAGTGTGAATTATAGGAACCTCTAATCAGGGTTGAGAGTCTTAGTGAGGAAATCAGTTTTCTATTTTGTATTGACTCTTACCACTTGTGAAAGCAACCCACAATTAATATGAGCACACTTTTGTGCTAGGCATGTGAAATGTAGCAAGAGTCACCAATCTCACCTTCACACCCTATAAAAGTAACACTAAGCTGTATCAGAGAAAGTTGGGGTTCTCTGCATAGTACAACAAAGACTCCCAGCCAGCCAGCCAAAGCATATACTTGCCATTATTTTAATACTTCCCAAATTATGGCTGCATGGTCTTGTTCCTTAAACTGAATTTTTATATATACATACATACACACACACATATGCACATATACATATGTATGTATGTATGTGTGTATCAAAATATAGTTATCAAAATCATCTGATCACTGTATTACATTAGAATTGCCAATTTCTCCACAACAATTCCCTCCACCATTTTCAGTTTGTGTGTCCTCTAATTTTTTGGGGGTTTTCCTATATGTTTCTCAAAGTTCATGCAGGCATGGAAACGGATGACACAAATTCTGGCAAAAGTAAAGGGAATGGAGAAAAGAGTTTGCGAATTCTTATTGATAAGATGAGGCGATTTCCGGGTTTGGTTTGGCAGACAGTGTGGAAGGTGGGAGGAGAGGACCCGAGAAGGGTGATCCATGCTTTGAAAGTTGGCTTGTCTTTGACACTGGTTTCCTTGTTATATCTGATACAGCCGCTGTTTGTTGGGATTGGCCAGAATGCCATTTGGGCTGTCATGACTGTGGTTGTTGTGCTAGAGTTCACTGCAGGTTATTAGTTTGCTCAACTTTTTTTGAATCTTATTTATTAGACTTAGAGCTGTCAGGTACAAATTAGCCTATGCTTGGTTTAATTAAGATACATATGTGATGAACAAAAGTATATATGTGTCTGATGTTTTTGTTGCTCTTTGTAAATAGGGGCAACTTTATGCAAAGGACTCAACAGAGGATTGGGAACACTGATAGCTGGATCATTGGCATTTTTCATTGAGTATGTTGCAACTGAATCTGGTCGGACTTCTCGAGCAGTTTTCATCGGAGCTGCAGTTTTTCTGATAGGTAAGCTCATCTTTATTAGCTAAGCAATGTTTAGACATTTTCTAGAGTGCTAAAAAGACCAAGATTTCCAAGTGGACCTTGGCGTTTATGTTAATCTAAAGTAGTTCTTTTAGCATAATTTTTCAATCTAAATTTTACTCATTTGTTAAATTTTCAGTTCCTTGTGCTATTATGAATTCCCTCTAAAATTAGAGGAAAAAAAATCACTTGTTTAATACTTGGATATCTTTTCCTTTTAAAAAAAAAATAAAAAATTGGCAGGATCTGCAGCTACATACATGAGGTTCTTTCCTTATATTAGGAAGAACTATGACTATGGAATTGTGATATTTCTCTTGACCTTCAACCTGATAACCGTGTCAAGCTACCGCATCGACAATGTCCTGAAGATTGCACATGAGCGCTTCTACACCATTGCCATAGGCTGTGGTGTCTGCCTGCTAATGAGTCTACTGGTATTTCCAAATTGGTCAGGAGAAGAGCTCCATAATTCTACAGTGTTCAAGCTTGAAGGCCTAGCTAGAGCTATTGAAGGTATGCAAAGCTGCTTATTATTATGTCTTTACTTTCTAATCCTAATCTAAATAACTTCTCTAATTAATATGATTATGCCAATGATACAAGTAATGAGTAGCTTCTGATTTTGCAGCTTGTGTCAACGAATACTTCAGCGATGCAGAAAAAGAAGTATCCGGAGATCAATCGACGGTGGATCCCATATATGATGGTTATAAGGCTGTTTTGGACTCAAAATCTAAGGACGAAACAATGGTAGGTCCTTTGAAATCTTTTTTGGTTTAATTTATTTATTAAATTCGATGTCATGGATAGACACTGAGTCTTTCTCTGCCTCTTGAATGTTTTTGTTGTTGCAATATGAGCAGGCGCTACATGCAAGTTGGGAACCAAGGCACTCAAGACACTGCTACAGATTTCCATGGCAGCGGTACGTGAAGTTGGGAAATGTTCTTCGCCATTTTGGCTACACAGTTGTTGCTCTACATGGATGTATACGAACCGAAATTCAGGTAAAACTTGAATGGATCTATTAAGGACAAAAAACAACTCATTGCAACTAGCTAAAACAGACAATATGGTATGCATGCCCCAAAAAAAAATTTCTAATAATACATATGGTACGTAATATATTCATTCCCAGAAACAAAGAAAAAAACAAAATTATAAAGGATGATGATGGTTATGAATTATGATTATGAGTCAGAGAACCTCATAATTAGTTCATACTGAATAAGAAAATCTGTCACATGCTTCTTGTTCTGACAGATCACAGATTTGGAAAATAGTTTCACATGCTTCAGCCAAAAAGGGAATCGCATTTTTGCTGTGTTTTTCTTAATTATTAATGAGGTTTTTTGGTTGTTGGGAATTTCTCTTGCAGACACCAAGATCTGTCAGAGGTCTATTCAAGGACCCCTGCATTCGACTTGCGGGAGAAGTATCGAAAGGGCTATGGGAACTTGCCAGCAGTATTAGAAATCGTCGCCACTGCTCCCCCGAGATACTCTCCGATCATCTCCATGAAGCTTTGCAAGACCTTAACACTGCCATAAAATCACAACCAAGACTGTTCCTAGGCGCCAACAGCAACCAGGCCACCAACATGCTTGCTCTAGCAGCTGCTCACGCCACCCAAAAGCAAGGAGTCTCACTATCGAGTGTGAAAACCGACAGCTCAGCATTGCTCGACTGGAAAAACAAGAGGACTAACGAGCAGTCAAAGGAGCCGGAGAGGAAGTTCTTGAGGCCCCAGCTGAGCAAAATTGATATCACTAGCCTTGAGTTCTCAGAAGCACTTCCTTTTGCTGCTTTTGCTTCTTTGCTGGTGGAGACTGTGGCAAAGCTTGACCATGTTATTGCTGAAGTTGAAGAACTGGGAAGGATTGCATGCTTCAAAGAGTATCAACATGGAGATGAGGATATTGTTGTGACTTGTGAGAAGCCACCAGTGAATCCTGCAAAAAATCAACTGCCTTCTCATGGGGCTGATTGATAGTAAAAGATGTAAAAGTATTTTGCTGTCTTGTTTATTGGCAGTGGCTGGCTTATTGTTAAATGAAACTATTTGACATATTTTTACCTGTCTTTCTCTTTACAGACAACTGTTCATTCATAACTTCATACCAGATAATAATAATTTAGTTCAAATAACAGAAACCAAAGGCATCAATCTTATTGTTTTGATCAGATTATTCATTTTCCAGGTTCTGTTGTTGTTATTGTAAAAAATAATTTGCTCTTCAATTATTCAGTTTAAAATCTGGTGCAGCTAAATGACTTGGAAGAATTAAAACTTCAAAAGGTATAAAAAAAAAAGGAAAAAAAAGAGGTTTTTAAGGGCCCAACCGGGTTCGAACCGGTGACCTCTTGATCTGCAGTCAAATGCTCTACCACTGAGCTATGGACCCATTAGTTATACAATAGTACAAACTAACCATAAATATGGTTTTTGCTTCTTTGCTTCATGGGCTTCAATAATATTATAGGCACATAATAATTTTAATAACTAATTTTAATTACAATTCGAATTACATAAATTATAATTCTGGATGTGCTTGAATATGATGCACAATAATGATTGCTGGGTTTACAACATATAAGTACGATGATTTGTCCAAAAAAAAAAAAACAGTTGACTCTAAAAAAATTAAACCAATAGTTGACAAATATCAATTCTGGGGTAGAGAAAATATAAGGATAAGATACTTGAGCTCTTGCCAATATTTGTGAGGATGTCAGTGAATGAGAGAGAGTGTTGTTGGGTGTGGATTAGTTAGTAATTAGCCATTTCATCTGAGCATGGCTTCTTGCTTCTCAAACCACACTGTATGTTATGGGTGGAAGAGAAGAAGCAGCCCATGTAGCTTGTTTGGGTGGAACATAGGCAAGAGAAAACAGGATGAATTGCCACAGACCAACAAGTACCATGAAACTGATCTTCCATTCTCTCCTTCTCTGCTTGGCAAAACTTTCTTAAGTGGTATATTTACTCTCTCATCTCTCTCTCTCTCTCTCTCTCTCTCTGTGTACATCTCTAATGCATAATGCCTCTAGCAATCACATGTCTCTCCCCAAAAATATACAAATACAAACATAATGGTGGGTTTGTTGTTTCTGATTTCTTTTGGTTCACATATCATTATGAGAGGGCATAAAATATGAAAACAGATCCCATCATAGGGTCCTTACGCTTTAAGGCTTGAAATGATTTTGAGCAGGTAGGGAACTGAAGTGTTGCTATAAGGCCACCATTGATGGATTTAGTGCAGCTAATTTCCACAACTGCTGTGATTTCAAGGGGCCATGCGCCATAATTGGCTACACAAACAAGTCCTTCAAGTTTGGGGCATTCAACCCTGAAGGCTACAGAAGCACAGATGATTACTATGACACTTTTGATGCATTCCTCTTCTACTGGACAGATAATGAGATAGCTGACCCAATTGTTCTACCCAAAGTAGGAGGCAGTGGTGCAGCCCTTTTCGATTATGCTCGGGGCGGGCCACAATTTGGGGCCGATGGGCTGCTTATTGGGCCACCTCTAGCGCCGGTTATGGGCGGGTTTGCAGGCCCGGATACTAATTCGGGTATTGGTGATTTAAGGCAAGCCAAATCTAGATTAGGATTGTCATATGCAAAGAGGGAAGATGGGAAGGAGTCACTTTTTGGGGATGAGTCTAGAGCAACCCTTGAAGAAGTTGAAGTTTATTGTAGCCCTCAAATTGCAAGTTTGTACTAAACATAATAAAATGGTTTGCTCATTGCTCAAGTTCAATAAACAACCCTCTTCTCACAATAATTGGTCACGTACTAGTCCTCTACTAGGTTACATGTAAGATTTTCGCCTGTACATGTTTCGTGGCATTAGAAATCATTGTTTTAGGCACTCTTCGAACTTCTCAAATTTTGCAGAAGGAGACTTGCAAAGAAATGAACCTGCCGCATTTGCATTGGTCATTTGACTTTGCAGATGTAGCTGCTGCCTCATTTCATTTCATTTTCAACCAAAACAAGTGGAGAATACTCGTTTATTTGTTTCCACTACAAAGGAAAAGTAGCTGGGCGTGCTTATTCGATACTTTAGGTGCCAACCAGTAGGTGCTGAGAGTGAAAGATTAGGGGGCGGGAGATTCTGTTTTAGAAAATAATGGTGGGTCTTGGATAGAAAAAGAGTAAATTATAGGCCTTTTCAGATAGCATTCCTAAAGTCACAATAGTATAGTCTCTTTTTTATCAAGATGCTTAAGAAAGTAATGAAGGGGGAGGCAGGGAACAATTGGAAAACTTGAGCTGAGAGAAATGTACATTTATTTGAAACTCATTGGGTCTGGAATGACACCTTTTGTGGCCTTTCCAAGGCATCCTGCCCTTATTAAATCTGTTGTCACAAAACTAAAGTTATAATTTGTTTACTTTGGTGGAATGTTCACACCATAAAGAGCTGCACTTTTCAATAAGAAAATCTTCAGTTTGGGGTTTCCTAAAGCACCTTAGAGGCAGAAGAATGGTTGAAATTCTGATGAGTGGCTGCTGCCCCAAAATCAAACCACGCCAACTACTAAATTAGGTAACAAAACTGGAAGCTCCAATTTGAGCACAGCTCTTAGCGTGTCTTAGCTTTCATCAGCAGCACCCTCATACCACTTCTGTCCAAGTGTGGTATATAAAAGCACTTCCCTTCCCACTATTTATTTCCACATTAAACTGCAGATTCCAGCTTAAATTCACAACCAAACGCAGAACTCTTACCAAGGTTTGTTTTCAGAAGTCACAACCAAAAAAGATGCGATCCTGTTAGAGCATGAGATTTCAAGTTTGAACCACTTCAACCTGTAAATTCAAAAACTCAAAATTTTTAGAACAGTGATCAACTTAAATTTTTTATGAGATCCCTCAACTCCATTTTCCTTTTGAAGAACAAAGGCCCTGTTCTTTGTAGACAACCATTGTTTGATTGCTAACCATTAAAAGAAAAGCTTTAGAAGAGATATGGTGGTGGCAATGTATCATGGGGCCCCTAAATCCCTTACCCTTTGAGTTTTCCATTTACTATCAGATATGCTGTAAGATCTGAAAGTTATAAAGTAATTTTGATTGGATGCAGCCAAAAACAAGAGATCAAGTGCAATAGGAAGTGAATCTTAATTTGGTGATGAAATTCTAGGAGTGTAGCTCTTTTAGCTATCCACCAAAACCCAAGTGACCCCCACCAATTCCATTGATTACAAACCAACAAAAAAGTTTAAAAGGATGTGTCTGGATGTAACTTCCTAATGGGATGGCTTATCAACCCTTAAAAAGTGCACTTTCTCACTAGCTTTAAATCTCAAGAGAATATTAAGTTTGGAAAACTCCAATAATTTGAAGAGCATTATGATTGAAGATAATAACTTTGTTGGTTTAAAGTTGAGACACAAGTACTATTTTTCAGTTCACATGTAGCCACTTTTCTCTTTGTTCCTCTGACTATCTTTAGTCTTTACCTTGAATACTTACCAACCTATTGTTCTTTGCCTTATGAAAAGTGGAAATAGTTAAAAGAGATCAACCATTTAGAAAGCAAGAAGTAAGACAAGTTAATAATTTCTATTATCATAGAAAAGGAATCAAATACATAAAGATGCTTCCACATGCTCATGGCAAGGAAAATTACAGTATATATTGTAACCACAGCAGGTAGCTTAAGAAGCTTACTTTGTAAAACCTTAAAGCTAGAAAAAACCAACTCCAAGTGCAATCGAAAAAAGTGATTGTCACCCAGAGATGTTAATACACTGCATAGTATTAAAAAAAAAAAAAAGTGGGAAGATTACAAGTAGCTTCTGAAATAACTCCAAACAACAGATAAAGTCCACACAGTACTTCTGCAGAGAACACAAACCACTCATTTTATGTAAAAGAAGAGTGATAATTATTTTTAACCGCCAAGAAACAACGTTAAAAGGCGTTGTCTTGGATATCCCCTCTGGATGACACAATACATTGTACTCTGGTTGATCAATCCGGCACCGGGCAGACCCCTACATCACAATGACCATGTTGTCTTCCTGCGACCAAAGTTCTCCAAGTTCCCCCAAACCCTCCCATCTATGCTAACTTGAATGCAAATTGGAGTTTCGTTTTCAGACCCTGCATCGAAAAGAAAGAGTGACAATGCTCTTTCCTTTCTTTTCTTTTCAGAAGTGTGTTGGATTTCTCAATGAACTAGGCTGGTCAAAACCTTCAAACTGCATTTCCTCATTCCCATAATAGCCCATGTAGTCTGTGTGTCCAGACAAAGGTGACATGTCGCCTACTTGATTAGCATTATCGGCCATTGTTACATCCCCTGTGAAATTTGAGTATGAGTAATAAGGTGATTCTGTGTTTTCATATGACTGCCATGATGCCATTGCACTTTTGTACTGTGGAAAGTAATTAGGCATAGCTTCTTGTAACTGTGGGTAGTCCTGCAGTAAAGCCAAGGAAAAATGTTTGAGAAATTTATAAGAATATGAGCATTAGTCTTTCAAAATTTCTTCGTTTTCTTTTTCTCGCATTAACCTTTGAAGAATCAAGAATAAAATCAGGCGAGACCCAGAAATCTGCAGGGTTGGTCTCTCTTGAAGTTGGCTCAAACTCTGCCATTGGATTAACTTCATATGGAGAAGTAACATGGCTGGAATAATGAGTCTCATTATGCAGGTTACTCGCTTCAGAGGATAAATCATCAGAGATGTTCAAGGGCTCGTTCGAGATTCTTGTTGAGCTCAAATCCTCCCCATTGTTCGAAGCACTTCCAACCCTCTTGGCCTTGGGGTCTCCATGGGAATCATTTGTCTTCTGTGTATTCTCATTCTTTTTAACAACACGGCACAAAGCAAAAACTCCCTGCAGAGATTATCAAAATGGCAAATATAACTTCAGTTTTTTGAACTAGTAGGCATCTAAAGCTCTCTAAAACGAAAAAAATTATAGCATTCAGCTACGGAACTGTCTAACAAACATAATAACATTGTAGATGTACCTGATGACCTGATGGCCCCTGAGCAAGATCATCATTGAGACGGTATTCATGCATGATCCAATCTGTTCTATCGCCTAAAGGAGCACGTCCACGATAGAAAACAAGGGTCTTGCGGTACCCAGTCACAGTGGATTGACAGACAACCTTCCGGTCTTTTCCAGTGGCCTTCCAGTAGCCAGCTTTAGTAGCTCTGTTTGTTCTTGAGCCATTTGGATACTTTCGATCACGTGCACAGAAGAAGAACCATTCCATGTCACGTCTAGGAAGGAATGATTTTTCTGCAGTAAAAACACAGGTATATATCAGATTGCCAGAATTACTAAAACCAACATTGAGTTCATGGATATTATTGAAAAAAACCAATTGGAATTTTGAAAGGAAACAAGTTTCACTGTTCTTGTACTTTATTTAATTTGAATTGTTATAGGAGAATATCTAAAGCCAATTAGCTTGGCTTTTTGGAAATAAAGAAGCCCACATGCCCAATCAGAAAAGGGAGATGCTGGCACAGGTTTAGTTCAAAAAGAAGAAGAAAAGAAGTTCAAATAAACAAAAAAGAAAAAAATAACTATCTTTATGGCATCCTCTGTTCAGACTAGTAAGCAGACACACACTAACATACATATTCAATCTCTGAGAAAGCAAAACACTAGACAAAAATGTAATGAAATTGTTTTAATGGTTACCTGGTAAATCCCAGGGATCAAATTTGTACAAATCGATCACAGGGATAACCTCCAGCTCAAATTCAAGCCCTTCCACCTTTCTTTTAAGATAATATCCCACCAGTTCCTCATCAGTTGGGTGGAACCTAAAACCTGGTGGTAGTGATGCTCCTCCCATAACTCCACTCTCCTCCTAACCAATCCAATTCTTAAAAGTATCCCAATTTGAAAGAAAAAAATTTATGAAAATTATAACAGCAGAGAGCTAGGAAGATAATGAGGAATGATATGGAAGTTGTAGCTATGAGCCCAAACTGTACCTATTAAAGATCTGGAAAATCCAGAAATAAAAGCTTTTATCAAAAATTAATTTCTTATCAAGAATTGAGTAAAACTTCCACAGGTTGAACCCGTTGTGGAGCAGAATCATTGTCTTTGAAAATGTTCTTCTTATGATCGATTTGTCACCCCCCACCAACCCCCTTCACAAATTTTCTTTAAATTCCCAAAACAAGATGAGAAGGAACAAAATTGAAGGCTTTGAAGCAATACCCAGAAGTTAAAACCATTCAAAATTTGCTAGAAATTGAAAGAAAAAAAATTAATGTGGGGGCAGTGACAGTTGGGAAAATGTGACCAATAAAGAGATGTTGTTAGAGCAAGAGCCAGTGTCAAGAAAACAAAATAGAAGAGGAGGAAGAAAGGTAGAGTAAAAGGAGTGGGAAATGGGGTGTGCTTATATATAGGTACTTGGGGGAACAAACAGTCCAAAAATGCACACAGACACCGAAAGTTTCAAAAGATTGCTTGTCTGACGCGTACACAAAATTCCAAATGGGACTGGCCCACGTCCATATAAGTTGAACTCAGTTCACACACTGTAGTAACTCTATTGACATCATGTGTTTATCTCTCTCATCACGTAATAATAAAAAATATAAGAGCGATTCTTAAGTACATAATTTATGATTGTTAAGGTCATTGGCTATGTATTTCTCTCATTACGCGAGGAGATAGATAAACATATGATTGTATACAACTTGAATTATTTTATGATACTAGAACACAATTACAAGGTATAACCAGACTATATATTATAGTGAAGTAAAGTAACCCGACAACATGTTTTCTATTGTACCCCTCATCATATGGTACATATTTGTATGTGTCTACTTTATCATCCAATGTGTTGCTATCTTTATAGTTCTATAAGGGAACATTCAAAATTAAGATCCATATCTAGACCTCCTTGTCTATATTTCATTTTTTCTTTCTACTTGTGTGCTACTTTACATTTTGAGTTAGTTTATGTGCAACATTGTACATGTAGATCATTATTTATACATGTTAATGGTGAGATAAACAACTAAAAGATATATAGAATTAGAATGTGACAAATATTATCGCATTTCAACTTTTTCTTGTTAGGCATATAATCATTGGAAGAAAGTGTTAGTAGTGTTAGTTATTCATGGATATGTAGATGAATCTACAAGCACAAATGAATATGAGGATGCCTAAAGCTAGAGAATTGAAAGTGCTTAACCTCAAGCCAGCAGTGATTTTGGGGAATTTGGGTTTCCATGTAGAGCTGCAGTAGTCACCAAGCTCCTTCCACATCATTCTGCGTCGGACAAAAGCACTTTTTCCTTATGTTATTGAGCTGATGGTGTCATTTTCTTTCTTGGCCCCCATACTGCCCAAAAGGAAAGTAGCAAAAGTGCTTACTCAGTTTTCGAACTTTTTGGAATTAAGCAAACAGGCCCTAGTGGGAGATGAACTCTTGTTGAATCCACTTAATTCACAGTCTGGAGATGTAATGTTTACTTGATCAATGATCTGCGTAGTCTTTTAAGTGGGACCAACTGACGCAGTGTTTACATTTATTAGTGCTTTTACACTAGTAAAACTATTAAATTCTTTGCTTTTCTCTTTTGGTAAGTTCAATTCTTGCTTTTGGACCAGGCTAAGGTGTGCTTAGCTTGTTGATACTCTCAAACAGTGCTTGATTTCAAGTCTATCAGAAACACTGAATTTGATATTTTTCTTCTGTTTTTTGGATCATAGGCTGTGGATTGGATTGTAAGTTTTGTGGTGAGAGAACTATATATGGGTAATTGGGAACATATGGGACTCTTTGCTTTCTAGTTTTTACATTAGGAAAAGGGCAAAAAGGAATCAGATTAATGTTTTCTGGAGCTTTTAAGCTTGCAAGCCTAAGGGTTGAATCTTAAATTTTTCTTGGACAGAGTTGAAGAATGACCTGGAAATGTTGCTCATTAGTAAATTTTAATTTTTTTATAAAAATAAATAATCATAGGCCATTAGCTTTTCACTCTAGCAAAAGGACAAAAATAAAGATATAAAAATCTCTTTTGGCCAGAACAATGATCAAATTTATAGTTTGCACTTTTTTTTTCAATAGTTTGTACTTGCTCTTCTTTTGTCCATTTGACTTCACAAATTTAGGCATTTGGAAAAATGGTGCAGAGAGAGTTTTGACATGAGATACGATCAAAGAAACGAAAACAAACGGTAATGTAAAGCATTCATTTAAGCATACGAATAGTTCATCTTTTTAATCATCCATCGGAATAACAAGAATGTATGATATATCTTATCTAATTACATACCTCTCTAATAATAAGAATACTTTCTAATATATAACTTCAAATTTTATTCAATCATATCGAATGCACTTGACAGTTTGAAGCCGATTATACTATATCGTCCTCTTGACGTTGGTTTGAGCATATAATCCCAAGGCACTATGGCTATTTCCACCACAATGCATAGCAGCATAGATCATAGAAATAAGAATGTGAAGGTGTTTTGTAGGATTGATATAAGCAGTTATCTAGGAGCCAAAAACAGTACAAGTAAAACAAATGAGTCTAAAACCAAGTAACTTTCTTGCTTTAGAGTTTAGGTCGCAAGACCTTAACCAAAGAGTGGACAAGGTGTTCATGATCAAACTGAGGTTGAGAAAGTAAATGAGAAACTAAGGTGGTTATTCGCACACTTGATGTTCCTAACTACAAGGACATAGGTATTTTGTGTTGGCGTGAGCCATAATTCAGGGATCCTGTGATTCCTGATTTCCTGGTGTAATTCACGTTACCTAATTAGAAAAATTATCTATTAGGATTCCTAATTACTTTTCCTTGTAGGAAAAGTCAACTTGTACTTGTATATATATCCTCCTCTTGGAGAAATACAATATCAAGGATCACAATAATTCAATCCTGTGTTTAGTTTGAGTTGGTATCAAAGTCGGTTAACCCCTGTCTCTCAAACAAAAATACAAACCCTACCGATCAACATCCTCTAGCATCTAATACAGAAAAAACAAAACAAAACAAAACCCGGATGCCGCAAAACAACAGCTAAGCCCTTGTCGTCACAAACCTAGTACGGCAAAAGACTCCTACAACACCAACCCACCCAAACTTGTTCTCTCTCCTCCATGGCTTTCGAAGATACTGATAACCCTATATTTTATATATATATATATTATGCCTCCTTTACTTATTTATTTGTTAATTTCCTTGGATTAAATTGGTTGTTTTAATATGTTTTGTGAGATTTGTGAAGGAATTGTGAAATATGAGAAATTGAGCTAAAAATGGCAAAAAGATGAAGATTGAATATTAATTGGAAAGAAGCCAAGTCATTCCTTCCATCACAAGGAGTGTTATCAAATTTCCTTTTTCAAGATGGTTCAAGTCTTATCAAGTCAAACAAGGAGAAAAAAAAAAGACCCTAAATTAGTAGGAATCCTATTTTTATAATAATTGTAATTATACCTTAGATATGTATGATTTTAGGAGTATTATAAATAGAGAGTTTAGGCCATTGATCAAAGGCTCCTCCAACGATCCTGCACTCCATTCTCCACCATCAAATTCCTACACACTCATACTCATCATAGCCGATAACCCTAAGAAGAACAATGAGAGAGCTTGCGCAACCTTGGCGTTCAACTTGAAGCATTCGGTGCCGCTCATGTCTTCATCAACCATCATGATTCTCATTCATGAACTAATTTCTTTTACTAGGGCTACGATGTAGCCTAGCTATGAATACTCAAATTCTTTGATATTGTTGATTTTATTTATCTATACATGTTGAGTACTTGTTACCATTCCTAATGCTTTCAATTAATTGGCCACTAATTGCATGATTGGAAGAATTGGGTTGAGACTGGAAGGAGATGCCTAATAAATAGCTTCTTGTAACAAGTACCATAAATTACATAGCCGACTCGGAAGATTAGGTTATGGTTTGTGTAATGTTTAATGTTTTCCACAAAACTTATGGGTTCTTAGCTATCTAAATTCATAACTAGGAATAGAGTGGGTTGACTGTGAGGAACACAACTAATATAACTCGGAAGAGAGTATTGGTGAGGTAAGGGAAAACGATTATCAACATGTTAGGTAATTAGGATTAACAAGCTAGAAGGATTTGGGTGAGATTAGCTAGGTGAAATCGGTGCCCTAGTACTTTATCATCTTTATTTTCATCTATTATATTATATAATTATTTTTAATTTACTTGCTTAATTACATCTTAATCATCATAATTCTTTTATCGTTTAATTCAATTATAATTAGGAATAAATCATTCTAGTATTTAATAGGTTAACTTGATCCCTGTTGGAACGACACTCTATTTACCACTATATTAATTTGAGCGATATTGTCCACTTGCAATTAATCACATTAGATACCCCAGACAACCTCACTGCAGCCGTAAAATCCAGTGCTTCTAGTGCTTCAGAAACCCGCCAAAATCTTGACGTGGCGCAACCAATTGTTACAGTTCGCAATGATACTTTCGCTGCCCCATTCACCATACGGTTGAATGGAAATAACTATAGCACTTGGTCGAAGATGATGTTGCTTCATGTGTCAGGCCAAGGCCAGGGAAAAAGAAGTTACCTGACAGGGAAGGTGGCTCCAGTGGAGGAAGACGCTCCAGGCTTTGATTCATGGTGTATTGAGGACTTCATTGTTAAAGGATGGTTGATAAAAATAATGGAACCTGATTTGGTAGAATTGTTCTTAGATCTACCAACAGCTAAAAATGTATTATGACACGTCTGATGAGTCGCAAATTTATGAATTATAGTGTAAAGCAACCCGTATTACTCAAGGAGGTCGAGATATTGCATCATACTTTGCTAAGCTCAAGAGCATTTGGTTGGAACTAGACCGTCGTCGTCCAATCAACATGAAGTGCCCTGATGATGTGAAGATTCGACAGGCTGAGATACAGAAATACCGTATTTATGATTTTCTTGCACGTCTAGATGATGAGGTTGATAAAATTAGAGGAGATTTGTTGAGTTTGAGTCCATTGCCAAAATTGGAGGAGTCGTTTGCTTTTGTTCTTAAAGAGGCCCAATGTCGAGAGATGATGCTCAAGAAGAATGGAAAGAGTGAATCATCTGCTGTAATGGTTTCCAAAGCCCCTGCAGCTAATTTTTCTTTTTCCCGTCCAACCCTTGAGGAAAAAGAAAACATGCATTGCACTTACTGTAATGGGAATCGTCATACAGAGGCCACGTGTTTTCACAAGAATGGGTTTGCGGAGTGGTTACTTGAATGCCAGAAGCAATGAAAGGTAGCGCACGCGAAGAAAAAGAATAGCGGGAACGGTGTAGCTGATGTCACCATAGTCGGCCCGGTCGCCGGCGCTACCTCAGGTGTCTCAACCTCACCGACAGCAGCTCCTTTAGTTGATGATTCTCTTATTGTTCTTTCTCAGTAATCCATCCCATAGCCTACTGACTGCGAAGGTAACTAGGGAAAAGTTTTGGTGTTTTCCGACCAACGAGTTTGATTATCGATTCGGGTGCTACTGATCATATAACCTATGATAAATCCTTTTTTTCATGTTATGACTGCTCCTACCAAAACAAGTGTGGTTACTGCCAACGGCGACTCTAACTCAGTTACTGGGCTGATTCCATCACTCTTACTCCTACCCTCTCTTTACATAAAACTTTGCTTGTTCCTTCTTTGTCCCATAATTTATTATATGTTGGGAAAGTTATCGAACAATTAGATTGTTGTGTGCTCATGTTCTCTTGCTTTTGTTTGCTTCAAGATGTTCAGGCCAGGGAGATCATTGGGCGTGGTACTAAGAGATGGGGCCTTTACTATGTGGATGACATTGCACCGAGTTGGGTTCATCAGGTTTAGGGCGTTGTCAATGACAAGCATAAGAAGATTTGGTTATGGCATCGGCGGTTGGGTCATGTTTCCTTTGGTTATTTGTAGTCTTTGATTCCATCTCTATTTAGTGGAGTAACTTTCTGATTTTCAGTGTGAGACTTGTATTCTTGCAAAAAGTCATTAAACTTTTATCCACCTAGTTTGAATAAAAGTACATCTCCTTTTGATTTAATCCATTCAGATATTTGGGGTCCATCTCTAATTACTACTGTCTTTGATGTTCAGTGGTTTGTGATCTTCATTGATGATTGTACTCGGTTAACTAGGCTTTATGTTATGAAGCATAAAAGTGAAGTTGGTTCTGTATTCAAGAATTTTTACCAGATGATTCAAACTCAATATTCTTGTTCAATTAAAGTTGTTCGTTCAGATAATGGAGGGGAATTTGTTAACCACACACTCACACACCGGAAACCTGACTGAAGACAACATATATAGTAAGGTCCCCTCACTAGTAGCTGCACCATATACACTATCTTGATTGTAGTCGTGCACTGTGCAAATATTGAATAGAGGAAGACTATACTACTGCTATTGGCTTCTTCATAATGACTATTTCTCAAGTTAGTATCATATATTATTTATAAATTCTTGTATGAGCCTTACATTAAGGAACCTAGCTTTTAATACTTGGGTTGAAGAAGAGCCACTTTTTTTTTTTATAAAGGCAATATCCTACTTTAATCTAATCTAAACTATGAGGAGGGGGATTTAAACTCGGGTGCAAAATGGGAAGCACATCCGCTCTAGCCAACTTTGACTAAGTCAATGTCTGCAAAGAAGAGCCACTTTGGTTGACCCTTTCTCTTTCTTATGATGTGCTTTCTTGAGATTTCAATGTAATTTATTGATTATAAAAATAAAAATAAACCGAAGGACATTGATTGAAATGCATTATATCAACTATACATACATAATTTCACACTTCGCAATTTAAAAAAAATAAAATGTATAGTGTTTATTCAACCACACTCTTCCTATTCCCTCCCACGCCTTAATTAGTTGTCAAAATTTTCCTTAAGATGCTCCATTTGGAAAGGGATTAAAGAGATATATTTGTTTTGACCAAATAAAACTGAAATGACATGAGGGTAAACGAAAGCTTGAGTTGGTACAAAAGTATACTCATCATCAAATCAGCTGTAAATAGTTATTAGTATGATTAATGATTAAAAGTAGTCGAAGTCCAAGTGTACAGTACTGTGCAGCAGTTGATGAGGCTAAGTGTGAAATTAAGTCAATGGAAAAGAAGGTCATGACTCATGCTGCTCTAATTGTGAATGAATTCAATGATGATATTTTTCGAAAAAATATGGGCAGCATACGTTCTTGTTTTATGGGGACTTGGAAAATGAGCAGATCACCTTATCTTTGCTTATCTCGGTCCTTGTTTGTCTACTGCTTTCGGCCCATTTGTCTGTTGGTGCCAATGTACATCAATGGCAGTTGTAACACACACACACTTACACTTTGACAGAAATGTCACTATACATGGCAGACTAATGCTCCAAAAGAGAAGGGTTTGGGGTTGCTCCAAAAATTCAACTTAGCAATAAATCCAAGGCCAAAGAACAAAGACATTTGTTGATGAATTGGTTGAGTTTGGTGCTCCATTTGGTTTTGTTGCTTACTTGAGAATCAATTTCATTAGGAGTTTTGATTCTTAATATCATTCCCATTTTTAAATTAATCAAATAATATATTGTTATATTTGAAGTGTCCATAGAACAACTCATCAATATTTAACTAGGACTTCTCTTAAAAAAATACCCTTTTCAAATGTATCATCAACTAAAATATGATGCTTGAAGGGTGTTCAATTTGTAATCCTATTTTGCTATCAATGAAATCGCTAATTCTAAAAAATAAGAAATTAAAATTAAAATTTATAGAAAATATATATATTTTTTGAATATTTAGGCTAAAAAAATCCTTTGTATGTCTCATTAGCTGTCTAGTTCATGTGATCTAAATAATTAAGGGGTCAATATTCTATAATTTCTCCATATACAAAATCATTTAACGTAGAGTTAGAGAGACGTGACAAATTGCTTTTCCAAATTAGTGGGGGTTAGATTTGTAGGAGATCTTTGATAATGCAAAAGAAAAAGTCCAAATTCAATTTGGCTGCATCTTCTGACATTTTTTTTATTGGTGGGTAATTATGATTTTGGTCATTATCAAGTTATTAGGGTTTGTAATAATTTGCTCACGAGGAAAATGCCAAAGCAGCCTCCAAACACTATTACCCAAAAGCCAAACATCATCTCCCCCTTCACCAAGACACAAATCACAATTATCTTGATAATGTTTCCTCTAATCATCATTGACTTGTTAAAGACACCTATGTATGACTCAATGAGCATTGACTTAGCAGACATGTCCCAACATGGAACCCGATAGGGTTTTGCTAAACTGATTAACTGAGTAATTAGTTGACCAATAGGATGTTATTTACGAAGAGCAAGCAAATCTTGATTTTGTGGTAGATGGAGATCTTCGGGTGTTTCAATCGATAATGATACCAATTTTGGCAACGAAAAAAAAAGGATAATGGTACCAATAACTTGGTTTTGGTCAAACACTAAGGAGGGTATAATTACGAATCATGACTAAATCAAATTACCTCGTTTTGCAGGTTTTGCCGTCTTGTGCAGTGGCCATATGCTCCCAAGTCAAAACCATATTGGAGAGGCCCTCACTATAGAATTCTACAACCATATTGCTCCTCTCTCTCTCTCTCTCTCTCTCTCTCTCTCTCTCTCTCTCTTTTCCTTCCTAACGACCATATTGTTCTCCTTTATTGCCTTGTGTTTCACAATGTTTTGTATATTTTAGGCTCAGGTCAGTTGGGTCATATTATTTTACTTTTCATTCTATGGTCGTGTCGTGTTTATTAAAGTGAAAGTTTTTTATATTGTTTAAACTTAGAAAATTCAAGGAAGATTACATTTGTCAGCTGAGGTCAGTGGTGGAGCTGTGAGGGGGGGAACCTAAACAATATATTAAACATAGAAAAGACAAAAACTAATTTTGCACTAAATCATGTATCAAAATGGTGTTGATCATTCTTTCATATTTCACAAGTTGTAGACAATTGAGTCACCTTACCCAAACAAAAATAAAATTCCTGAACCAAATAGCATGTTTAGAGCACTTCCATCAATTTGTCATGGCAAATGGAAGGGCAAGACAATAGCTGTTACTATTCATGTGGATAGTGGCAGCCCTTGTAAGGGTTTGTGGTGTTCCCACCCATTGTCACGGTAACCCAATGACAACCACTATTCACATGAGATATGAGGAGAAGAATTTGTATAGAGTTTTGGTGTGGGAAGTGACGAATATGACTAGGTATTTATTTTTAAAATGTCTGAAATTTTTTGTATTTTTTTCGATTTTTTGTATTTTTTTTGGTTGCTGACGTCAGCAAACCCAGGCAACAGCACAAGCTATTCTTGCCTTCGGGCCAGCCCAGGCTTGTGAAGCCCACAAACTACCCGGGCAAGCCTTGCTCGCCGGAACCATGAACTGGGCCTAGGGCCCCCTCCTGCCCTGACACGAGTTGCTCGCTGGAACTGCTCTTATGAGATGAATGGGCTAATATAACTGCACCTCAGGTTAATAGCTTAATAGTAAGAGTATTAGTTTGTAAATCAGTGATCTTATATTCGAACCCTTAATGACACCTACTCATTCCTCATCCGAACTTTAACAAAGAAAAAAAAGAGTAGTTGCTCCTTTTTTCTTCTTCTTAATTTTATAATTGTTTGTAGTGTGGCCTACAAACACTAAGGGGCACGGAGGGAAAGAAGGTCCTGATCAATTTTTTGTGTTGTGCAAAATTTAAAGCCCGAATAAGAGAAGGAAATATTATAAGTTTAAATTAAGGAAATTAATTTTCAGCATGGATTTTTTTGACTTGTATTCTCAACACTACTTGTTATTGCTCACGATGACCTAGTGCCTCCCAACAAGCTTGTCTTAGAGAACCCTTCAGTGGGCAAGCCATCATATTGTATAAGCACCACTGTAAGTGGAAAGACACAAAGAAGAAATTTGTAGCTCCTTTGACAACACAACAGTAGTTAAACTGAATGGAATTATGCTATAGGATGAATTGGACGTTCAGAATTTAGATTGGCTTTACGATTTCCACCATAAACAAAATGAGGTTATTCGCCCATTGCCCTTACAACCTTACCCTTTGTAGAAGATGTATCCCTGCAGCAAAGTCAAGAGCTTCGCAAACATTGCCCTTACAACCGAGGTGCTATAATTTGGTATAAAGGATGTCTCGTAAAATACTCAGATGAAAATTTCTTGGATACAATGGACACGGATAATTGGGTCTCTTTAGTGCACACTGGACAAGTATGCTCTAAAGCTTATGTTAACCCACCATTACATGCTCATGGGAATCTAAGTCTTTCGATATATAATAAGTATTTAATTTATGGTGCGGCTCAGTGTACTGGAGACCTTTCTAAAGAATATTGTATGAAGTGCCTTGATGTTGCAATTGAGAAACTTCTTAGTCAAAGTCATGGAAGGAGAGGTGGGCAAGTTTATTATGGAAGTTGTTATATTAGATCGAACTTTACTCCTTTTAAGTAGCATTTCTGTAGCTACTCAAAATTTGTTTCATAATGTCATTCGTATTTCAATTCCAGGGTGTAAGAATCCATACATTTTCATCACAATTAAGGTTTGGAAATCTTGGTTATGATAATGAGAAAATAAGTTTTATTCTCATTTCAATATTTTTTTTATGCCATAATTGAACTCAAAATATGTTCAGTTTCCTAATAATGGATCCGGATCTTCCGCTTGTTTTTTCTCTGCTAAGATCTACTAGCCTTTTAGTCTAAGCATGCCACATCGTTTAAAAAATATCCAATGTCTAGAAAACTTACAAAATACTTCAGTTTTAAAATGAAAAACCTATGTTCTTTTGGCTGAGGAGTTCCGACTCAAATCAGGAATTTTCTTCCCCATACAGCCTCTAGAGTTTAAAAAAAAAAACCTAAACAATTATGGTGACAAGATATGGAACTAAGCTTAATCTTATATTATGTCTATGAGTATGAAATATATAAAAATTGTATGTGTAACTGCAATCCAATTTGATATTGGGCAATGAATATTACATACGCTGAAGGAAAAATTGTTTCTTTGATTTGTATAATTAAATAAAAAAAGTTACTCTCTCAGAGAGACATACCGATAGGATAAATTGGATCAATGTCAATCATCACTGTCATATATTGTTTAATGGCACCTTCACTGCCTATGATGCAGAAATACATAGATATAGACCCAAATGCAGCCGTTTTTTCACATTGAGGGGGGAGGAGGCCACCGTTCTTCCTCCCCTCTCCCCTCCTCTCTTCCTCACCTCTCGCCTTCTCCCTTCCTCCACCCATCACAGGCGGATGCGTTCGGCGTCGGATCTCCACCTGCGTTTCTTTGTTGGATCTCCACCACCATCCTTTTGCGGTTCTTCATATTTGGAATAAGTCGCAGAGACCCTTTGGGTTTTCTGTGTAGTTTTCACCTCTCCTTTTGTGGGAGTTTTTCCTCTCTCCTTTTGTGAGAGTTTTTCCTCTCTCCTTTTGTGAGAGCTTTCCACCTCTCCTTTGTGAGAGTTTTATTTGTTTTGTAATGACTTGGTTTGTTCAAGCTTCATCTATTTTTGGTTGTTCTGAATTTGCATTCTTAGTTGGGATGCCTATGCCAGAGTTTCTTCGATCCTGCGTGATCGTTAGTGGAGTAGACCTAGATTTTCTTAATTTTGCTGTTAGACCACTCCGTTATTGTAATGGCCCTTTGTGGCTAGTTTGTATGGCCTTTTTGGCTAGTGTTTTTTTGGCTGAATTATGAATGCAATTCCAGAATTTATAAAAAAAAAAGACCCAAATGCAGCCTACTCTGTAGCATTAATCTGTGTACAAACAAAAGTTCAAATTCAAATATAGAAGGTAGGGTTCATGACTCTGAGTATGGTGTATTTATTAAAATTACATGTGTTTCACAATTCAATATACCCGTTTTAGTCATTTTATATTATGGTACATTAGTAATTCAATAAATAGTTTAGTAATGAGGTGTACTCAGTTAATTTTGGGGTTTGTTTAACAACCTTTTTTTCTCTACAATTGATTGTCATTAAGAAAAATATATGACCAGCTTAGGTCTCATATATGACGTGCTTAGGCCTCATATATGACATGATTTTCAAGCGAGAGTTATGATGGAATCGAGATATTGAGAGTCCAGTATCATATACCTCCAGATAAGTGCTACCAATTAATTCTCTATCTTGTGCATTTGTGAGCATTACTACAAACGTATTGATTCCAAGAAATTAATTTAGTTTGAATTTTGTGACATAAGACAATACAGAAACTTATCATTTTCCACTTGTCTAGTTTGTCAAATTATAAAATAAAATAAAATATTTTTAAAAAAAACTTGGAATGGAAATTGAAATCCATTTCCTAATCTTATTTACATGGTCCTTTTGTTTTTTACAAATTAGAGTTTATATTGAGTTGTTAATTGTTTTATTCAACCTAGAAACACCAATTCATGAGAAAATGCCTTCTTGATTACACACACTTATACCTTTTTTTTCCCTATGAAATTTCTTTATCAATGTGAATGCCCAATCTTGTCAAACTTTAATTTGATGATAGCACGTATTAGTTTTATGTGATTACTTGTTTTGAAACCAAACTGAGTCTATTGAGAATTACATTTTTTTTTAAATTTATGGAGAAATGGTTCTTTCTGGGAATCATTTGTTTATGACAAAAAGTTGCCTCACTTTGTGCCAAAAACAAAAACAAAAAAAGGAAAAAAAAAACAATAGTCCCCTCAATCACAATATTAGATGCAAATCACTTCCAAAAGAAAACCCAAATCATAGTTTAATGGAAAACATGTTTACTTCTCATATACAAATATCGTTTAGTTGGTTTCCACCCAGGTCAATCTAGTCACCAAGCCTGGAAGAGCCCAAATAAGTGCACGGAAAACCCAATCAAAGAAGCACCAGAATCCCACATCGACAGAGTGTTTAAATTTGCATTGCTTTATATACAAAAATTTTAACATCAAGTTTGTGTTCGTAGAAAGGAGAGATGGTTGGCATCTCCCCTGACAGGGACGGGAACAACCTTCGGGTTTACCTGTTACCACACATCCGGTTAAGGCTACCCACCCTTGTGGTGGATCTTATAACCAATTTTTTTTCCTATTTTTCTTTGCTTTTTTAAATTTTCCAAATAATTCAGTCTTTTAACTCTACAAACCAATTTTTACTTTTGCAATTTCCCAAATAATTTCATGTTAATTCATTTTAGGGTTCGTTCAAATTTTGCTTGCATTTAGATAAGGTGACAAAATATCCAGAAGACCATCTTCTTTAGCTCCATTATAATAAGTTTAGGTTTCCTGTTCTTCAAAAAAATAACAGTCACTATTATTCTCTCAATCAAATCTTATGGCTACTACTTCTGCTGTCCATTTTACTGTGAATTCCTCAGAAACAAAGAGACCCATCTTCTTCACTTCACCGTTTAGACAAATTCCAACCAAAAGATTCAACCTTTCTTGCAGGTCCACCAAGTCTCCTCCAAAATCTCCACCAGATTTAGCAGAACCCAACAGCAAGAACAACAAGAAGAAGAACGACGACAACAACAAAAACCCATCTTTATCTTTGTCTGAGCAACTCCAGCCTTTAACCACAACCACTCTCTCCAACCCTCCCAAAGACCAATCCCAATTGCTTTCCAAGCCGAAGTCCATTTGGGTAAACCCCGCCAAGCCCAAACGCTCTGTGCTCTCTCTGCAGAGGCAGAAACGTTCACTTTACTCTTATAATCCTCAGGTGAGAGATCTCAGGCAGTTTGCTCATAAGCTCAATGATTGTGATGCCTCTCAAGGTGCTTTCTTGGCTGCTCTTGAAGAAATCCCACACCCACCCACTAGAGAAAATGCGCTTTTGATACTCAATAGCTTGAAGCCATGGCAGAAAACCCATATGTTCTTCCATTGGGTGAAGGCCCAGAATTCGTTTCCCATGGATACCATATTCTACAATGTCACAATGAAGTCTTTGAGGTTTGGGAGGCAGTTTCAACTCATTGAAGAGCTTGCTGAGGAGATGGTAAGCAATGAGATTGAGCTTGATAACATTACTTACTCCACTATAATTACTTGTGCCAAGAGGTCCAAGCTTTTTGACAAGGCAGTGGAGTGGTTTGAGAGGATGTACAAGACTGGTTTAATGCCTGATGAAGTGACTTACTCTGCTATTTTAGATGTTTATGCCAAATTGGGAAAGGTTGAGGAGGTTCTTAGTTTATATGAGAGAGGGAGAGCTAGTGGGTGGAAACCAGACCCCATTGCATTTTCTGTATTGGGTAAGATGTTTGGTGAGGCTGGGGACTATGATGGCATTAGGTATGTCTTGCAGGAAATGGCTGCTCTTGGTGTGCAGCCTAATTTGGTTGTGTACAATACTTTGTTAGAGGCAATGGGCAAGGCTGGAAAGCCTGGTTTAGCAAGAAGCTTATTTGAAGAAATGGTGGGATCCGGGCTGAAACCAAATGAGAAAACATTGACAGCGCTTGTTAAGATCTATGGCAAGGCTAGGTGGGCTCGAGATGCCTTGGAATTATGGGAACGAATGAGGTCGAACGAGTGGCCTATGGACTTCATCTTGTATAACACATTGTTGAATATGTGTGCTGACCTTGGTTTGGAGGAGGAAGCTAAGAAGCTTTTCGAGGATATGAAGCAGTCGGAGCATTGTAGGCCGGACAGTTGGAGTTACACGGCAATGTTGAACATTTTTGGGAGTGGAGGGAATGTTGATGAGGCAATGGGGTTGTTTGAAGAAATGTCTGAGTTGGGGATTGAGCTGAATGTCATGGGGTGCACTTGTTTGATTCAGTGCTTGGGGAAAGCTAGAAGATTCGGCGATATGGTTAGAGTCTTTGGTGTTGCAGTTGAAAGAGGGGTTAAACCAGATGATAGGCTTTGTGGGTGCTTACTGTCTGTTGTGTCATTGTGTGAAAAAACTGAGGATGAGGATAAGGTCCTCTCTTGTTTGCAGCAGGCTAATCACAAGTTGGTTACCCTTGTCAAAGTGCTGCAAGATAAGAAACTTGGGTTTGAGACAATTAAAGATGAGTTCAGGGATGTTATCAATGGTACGTCGGTTGAATCCCGGAGACCCTTCTGTAATTGCTTGATAGATATATGCCGAAACAAAAACAACCATGAGAGAGCTCATGAGTTGCTCTATCTGGGAACCCTATACGGGTTGTATCCGGGTTTACACAACAAGACTTCGAGGGAGTGGTGTTTGGATGTTAGGTCATTGTCCATTGGTGCAGCTCACACTGCACTTGAAGAGTGGATGGGAACACTCTACAAAATTGTTCAGCGTGAGGAGGCATTGCCGGAGTTGTTTTCAGCCCAAACGGGTACCGGAACACACAAGTTCTCTCAAGGGCTGGCTCATTCCTTTGCTTCTCATGTGGAGAAATTGGCTGCACCATTTAGGAAGAGTGAAGAGAAAGCTGGTCGTTTTGTGGCGACCAGGGAGGATTTAGTATCTTGGGTGCAGTCACAGGCTCCATCTACAGCCATCACAGCTTAACTGTTGGACCAACTGACAGTCATCCTTCATCAATGCTTATATGTATGTTTATACTTTGTAACTTCTAGTTTTTTACACCCTCGTTCAAATGTGAAATGTATTATCTTATTTGGATCGATGTATATTTCACAAAAACTTTTTGTAGCCCTAATTTTTAAGCATGAGATCCATATATAACTTTAAAGAGCTTTCACCACTGACCTGATAAGGTCTCAGCTTCATGTAGTAAAACAAGTCTTACAATATATATATATATATACAAACAATACTCTATTTTAATCTAGATCTAATCTAAACTACGCGGGTGAGGGGAATTCGAATTCAAGTGCAATAATCTTTTTTTTTTATATATAAAGAAACAATACTCTATTTTAATCTAGATCTAATCTAAACTATGCGGGTGAGGGGAATTCAAATTCAAGTGCAGAGTGCGAAATACATCCATTCTAACCAACTTGCCTAAGCCTCATTTATGCATCTTACAATACAATAAATAATCTTGTAGTCTGATTTATTAGCCTCAACACAAATTTTCTTTTGTCTTAAATCAATCCAACAGTAGAAACCAGACTTCCAAATTTGTTTTCATGGCAGCTTTCTTGCCCCTTTTTCTTTTTGGTCAAGATTTCCTGCTCACCTTTTTTTGGGTCAAGAATTCTTTCACTTTTAGGCTGTGCTTGCTACCAAGTACCAAGCAACTTTTCTAATTTCCTTTTACTAGTTTTCCAACATATGTTTTGACTTTTTCATGGTAAAACAAAACTTTAAAAGGCAACATAAATTCTACACGAGAAAGTTGGTAAAATTTTGAACTCTTGTTATCCGCAATGGTGGAAAACCCACCTTCAAAATTACAGATGCTCAATATTGACAAGGGAATGCTCAAAGTTTTTCAGTAAGTAAATCTGTACCCCCACCAATTTACAAACACATTTTCCGCCCTGGAAAAGAAGAAAAGAGAAAGGCACAGATGAAATCAAAGAGCCTCCACCTATGCAAATTTTCTATTTTTTTTTTCTTTAAACAAAAAATGAAGAAGTCTAAAAGAAAAGGGACAAAAAGAAAAGATTTCTTTCCCCTAAAGAGCATTGCATTTCCCCCAACAACCTCCCATCTGCAAAATCTCATTTTGTCTTGAACCCAATATTTTTGCATCTATTAAGTATTGGATGATATCTAACATCAGCATTTTGCCATTACCATCCGTATTAGTTGTATGCTTATGCTGTGAGAGAACAAAAACCTAATGGACCCATGGAACTGTTAGCAGCAAAGCTTTCCATACTGCTTGAAGAATATCTCTAGCTGAAAATTGAAATTGCAATGTCCCCTTTTTATAGAGAATACTGCCTGTGTATATTGTCAAAGGTACTTTCCTGATGACTTCCAAATTCTTCCTTCAAGCGATATAACCATAACGGTGACATCGTCATGGTACTTCCTGCGGTCTCCTTGTGGGATGTCCAATAATTCATGGAAATCCATTCCTGCAAGCCAAAACAGTTCCAGTTTAAAGCTAGATACCCAGCAGAATTATATACAGCGCCAGTGGCCGAACTCAAAAGCAGAGACAAAATCAGTAAGAAAAAAAAAAGAACCAAATGTAGTGGATCAGTAGTCGTTACTGCCAATTTCTATTCCACAATCCAACTTTATCTCTTCGTTTTACATGAATCTAATGAAAACAAAGATCTTCTCACCTAAAGAGTACCAAAACCTGGTGCAAGAAGTAACTTCATCTTCCTTCTATTTAGCCCTCTACTTAGAGATATAAAAATGAAAGTTTCTTCAGTTACACAAGTGCAAAGCTTTAAAAACAAATGAAATATTCTCCCCAGTTTCAATTTAGGATGAGGCCAATGAAAAAGTTAAGATCTACTATCATTTCCCATTACAAGTATTTGGCAGTCTATGTTTCAGGGAGGCCAAAAACCTAAACCCTTAGGTGCATAAACCTAAAAGGCAAACCTTCCTAGAACTCCATTTATGCACCAATAAATAATAATTAAGCAGTCTGTAATCACTCAAAGGAAAAGCCCACGGAAAATTCTAACTATTATTGAAATCTAATATAAATTATTAGTATACGCTCATAGGCACCTTCACTGCACTCATGCACCGAAGGACACATGTATGCACATATACATGTATGTCTCAGCAAAATATATTTTATTCGTTAAAGAATAGAAAATTTTAAATAAGCGACCACTTCCAAGTACTTAAACCTTCCCCTCTCTATGTTTTCCCTCTAAAAATAAAATATGATAATTTTACTGATGAAAACTGAACAGGAGACAGCAACAGCGAGCAAGCAGTCCACTGGAGATACAATCAAAACCCATTTTTTGGATTGAAAAAAAAAATTCAAAACCTATATTAAACCCAGACAACTAACAGCATTTTATCTGACAACCAAATACCATTAAGGTTTCCCGGTTGACATAAGAAACAGCATTCCCTAAGAAAAAGAAAGGAATATGTCTAAATTTGTCTGACACTGAAGCCCAAAGATCCACCTCCACCCCAAATTGAATCAAATAGAACTCTACATAACACTGTAACTTATCCTTGACAAGTTTTACAAATCAGAACTCAATTTTGAAGAAAATGCAAATAATTTCTGTTAAAAAGAGGAAGAAAAAAAAACAGACCATATGCCTTCATCCTGTTAGCCCAATAAAACCAAATTGTTTCGGCAAGAAAAGGGAGAATGCTCCCTTTCTATATCCTGCACTTCTATACAGGAGTGCTTATAATACTGTCATTGTGGCAGTATTTTTCACAGTCCTGTGGAGGACTGCATGTAGCCTTTTGGGGAGCACAAATAGCGTTGTCCTTCCGTAATCATGAAATATGACATACTAACTACAATTGAATCCAAGTACAGGATATAAGTGCAAATATGAAAAACATCACAATAACAGGGCAAGGTCAAAACTATGGTCAGTGCAGTTATCCCTTTCTGAGGGTAAGAATTTCCAAAACTAAAGACTAGTGCCTGCATCCTAACACCTTCTAAGTCTTGCATTATTCTTGCACGACCACTCAAATCACAAAACAAAACAAAAAACAGCAAAAAGTAGGCATAAACAATTTACACAATATAATAGGCAGGATAACTGGTGAAACTTACCAGCTTTCTTTGCAGCACGGAAAAGAAGCTCCTCTATCAGGTGTTGTGCAGGGTCTCCATCTGGGAACTTCTCCATAAAATTTTCAACATGAGAAACTACTTCCTGATTGCTAAAATACTGATACAAACCATCAGACGAGAGGATTAAGAACTGATCACTAGGACAGAGTCTATGGTGGCAGAGAGAAGGCAAACATGATATGTATGGTGTGGTACCAATGTACTCATTTCGAAACATTTCCAACAATGTGTCATTCCACTTGGGCTGCACCAAAAATGCAGATCACATTATTACCTACTGTAAAATATTTTTCACACTGGACTCTGCATCCATAAGTAGTTGTACATGGAAAGTTTCATGCAGCAGTCAAAAATCATAAACCATTTTAGTAGCATTTTCCTTCAGATGCTGTTTTTGTTTAATTATACCAGAGAAAAGCAATTTATCTTCATATTGATTGAGCCATAGAGCAAAGAAATTTGCATATGGTATAGACAACATATGTACACAATTGAAGCTGACTGTGCACAACCTGGGACAGTTGAAACTATATAGCAATAAGTAAGAGTTATCATGTAAGGTCTCTCAATTAATGAACAGGCCATATCATGCCACAACTTTCCAAGAGATGTGTACAGGATCATGCATGGATATGGAAAGTTATTAAGAAAAAATAAGCATTCCACTCCCTCCCCTCATTTGCAGACAAGGAAAATATGCACATTGGTCACTTGCAAGATTAAAGCTAATGTTCAGGTTCTCAAGTCTCTGAAGTAAGCACCTTCAATCAGTGTACCTCTTTTATATCAGAATGATGTACCACTATCTTATACTCAAATTGACTCAATTAGTTTTTCTTTTCTCCATACGATATATAATTTAAATATCTTAAGCAAAATGAAGAATAAGCCAATCTTGGTGAATTAGGAAGTTGGAAAAACTGAATGGAAACAGATAATCATGACAATTTTTTGGCCTCTACCAGACACTTAATATTCTTATATGTATGTACCAGCCAAAAAGAAATGACGCCAAACCATGCAAAAAAGTGAAATTTATTGGGGCAGTTAACAAGTATATCTGTAGGACCTGTTTCAGAAATCCTGCCCCAAATGCTCTGGTAACTTTAAGACGACCTTTCACTCTATCATTGACAATACAATGTTTGTCATCTGGGTGTTCATTCTTGATTCTTATTACTTCCTGCATAATGTAAACAGAAATGGTTAAAAATAAAAAATAAAAAATAAAAAATAGTGATATGAGCTAAGTTGCATCAACATGGCCAGGAAGCTAACCAAGGAAATTAATAATGGTCAACAGAGGACACTATGGACAGGAAAGAGGAAACTAAAGATTAAACCAACAAGACAAGGACAAAGCAGAACACCCAAATATCGCCACCAATGAAATGACAAAAATGAGTGCCCAAGAGCATTGTTGTTGAGAACTAAAAGTAACTTTCTGGAATGCTGAGGTAACCAGGAAAGTGACAGAAAACACTCGATAATTATCAACAAACGCACATAAACTATGGATCCATGAGGGGACATTACACATTCAAGAAATCAGCTTCCACATTGTCCCTATCCATTGGGAGAATACGTGACGATATGGAGAAATGACAAGACATCTAATAAAGATGCGACGGGAAAAGGAAGCTTCTTCAGTTCTTTCAGCCTGCTGTCCCCACCCCAGAGGAAAACAGATTGCTGAGGTTGATTAAATAGGATTAGGTTCAAGGAATGGAAGATACGATGAGGAACAGTTTCTTAAAACAGTCTGGTTATAGATTGCCAATGAATTAGGATTCCTTAAATTTTCCACACGTTTCCTAACACTTTAAGAAACATCAGAAGATAAAGGAACAAACAGAGACATGATTAATAAAAACAAAGTTCACCATTCACTTCTGCATGTGTCGGATTCATATGGAGCATAAGGCCAATGTGGCATTTTCTAAGAATAAAAAAGGAGACCTCTGAAGCATAAACTGCTGTGACCACAGTCAGTGCATTCAGGAATGTGCACTGTATAAGCCATGAAAAGCAAATAAATCTTATGCCAATACTTTCTTCACCTCCAGCAAGTCAACGAAATCTTAAACACTTAATTGGAAAGGCATAACGCAATCAAAGAAGTCGCAGAGCAAAGTATGAAGTAAATAAATTTTTATCTAGCTCTAACAGTCAGAAGACTATCTGGCATTAAGCACATCGGCAAGAAGTGTGCTTCCACCAGTGTAATTTCTCTCAACAACTTGACATACAGAAGAAGTTAGAATCTGAGACCAAGATGCATGAGCAGGAGATAAAATTGCAAAGCATGCTGCTTCAAAATTGTTAAGGAACAGAAGAAACTAATGAACCAAGAGACCATGGAAAACAACCAACTGGACTTATGCCTTTCAAAACATTGTTTATACAAGTGAGTATTCTTCGGTTAAAAGAACATTAAAACACACCAACTCATCAGGCAAAACAATCTCACCAAATAGGAATGCAGTAGAATGAGAGCTAAGGCAACATAAATAAAGACAAGAGAACTTACTTCTTCAATGCTCGTGCTGTGATCAGTGGACAGCTGCAGTGCGGTCAATTTCATTGCCTGAGTAGGAGCCTCATTGGCCACAGCCGAGGACGACTCAGTTATATCCTCAGCGCTCAACCCATTATCCTTGTGCCCTCTTGATTCCATGCTTGAACCACCTTCTTCAGGCTCATAATGAGCAACAATAGCCCGACTATCCCCTAAATTCATCACATACACATCCTCATCCCTCATTAGCACAACCAACAAACACGACCCCATCAAAGCAAGTTCCGGATTCGTATCAAGAACCTTATCAGTCATCTCCAAATAAGCATTCTCAGTCACTTTTAAAGCCCTTGACAATGCACTCAATACCAATTCGTGATCCACCGGACCCTCCTTCCTCCTCCTACCAGTTGGAGCAGACCTCTCCTCCACTGTATTCTCAACCTCAACCTCCTCTTTATCCTCCAAACCAAACCTCCATGGAAACAACTTCCTACCATGACCCTGACCCTCTTTGTGCTTGGACAATCCCTGTTTCAATTTTGACAGCAAAAGCCACCGTCTACTAACTGCAGAACCAGAACCCTCATTGCTCACTGTAAGTGCGTCATCGACAGAAAACGCAAACCTCTCAGAACCCGAGAGGTCAAGCCCGTCTTCAGCCTCAGCCTCAGCTAGCAATTCCCAAAGCCGCCGCCTCCTACCCTCCGATTGAAAGGTCACTCTCTTCGTCCGATCAGCTTCAGCCAAGGGGTTCGAATTCGAATAATTTCCATCAATTTTAACATCTACAACAACTTCACTCTCTGTAGCTACATTTGGTGGGTTAGTGTTATTGGCTTCTTCGGCTCCTGGGGCTTGATCATCTTCATCAACCTCCCAAAACAATCCCTGAAGCTCATTGTAAAATGCACGGTAGAGATTGCCCATCAAAAATTCCGGCGCATCAGGGCCGTTAAACCCATCGTAAATCCCAACAAACAACCAACCTTGCTCTTCCGATACAACCACATGTACGCGATCCTCCCCCGCTTTTCCAAGAGCCCACTGGACATTGGTCTCGCTCTTGGGCTCCGCCTCTTCGCCGGGCGGCGGTGGGCCCTCCTTCCGTCCAACGAAATTGAGCACCGGAACCACCCAAGGCCGCTTCTTCTCCGAGAAGTTCCGGTACAACGCCTTCCGAATCCCCGAAATACCCTTCTTCCGCCTCTTTTTCACGTAAAGGCCACCGAGCGGCGCAGAGAAGTGAACCTGGCCGTCCGGTCCATGGGCGTTCGGGTTCGGGTCGAGCGGACCGGAGAGGGCGCCGCGCTCTATTGGGCCGGAGAGGAAGAACCCAGCCCGCTCCATTGGGCCCGAGGGGTCGCGCTCGCCGCCACGTGGCACGGGCTGAAGAGGCAAGGCGCTAAACGACGACGTACTCTCGAAACCATTCACTATGCTCCCCCGGACTCCACCTCCGAAACCACCGAGAACACTGTCAGTGGCATCGTCGTAAATATTGTCAAGCTGGAGGACAGTTCTGGGAGTGGAGCTATTAGCACTCACGGAAGCCCCAGATATGGCTTTGAACCCGGTCTCGTGCAGCCCGGGTCGGGTCCTCGCGCCCGGCTCGTGAGAGGGAGAGAACCGGAGCGAGTTGGAAGGGGAAATGAAGCGATCCGACTGAGTAGGTGAGAGGAAGCGAGCTGAGGAGCGGACGTAGTAGAAAGAGTGGCCTAGGGTTTCGTCCAACGGCTCAGAGGCCGCGAAGACGACATCGTTGTGGTCTGGGTGGTGGTGGTTGGTCCGGTGAACCGGCCGGAAGCAAGAGGAGAGGCTCGAGACTCCACTTCCCATCACATTTGACTCGCTTCCGCTGTTTGGCTACCGAGAAAATTGTCTGCTACACGATTTTCCGGCAAAGCTCAACAACCCAAATAGCACCATTTAAAAAACAAAAAATAAACAAAAAGAAGAGAGAAGCAGTGAGAGAGAGAGAGAGAGTGGCAGTGATTTTATATATATATTTAGTTGAGTAGACTTACATCCCTCGTTTTTATAGAGAGAGAAAGACTTTGTCTCTCTAAAAATATTTTTTTTTCTAAATGTTTTTTACTTTTTGTTGTTGGGTGCAGTTGTTGGCTCCTCTGGGTTGACGGTTACACCTGGCGCCTAGCAACGCAAAATGGCAAGTGCTGGTTCGGGGTACTCTTGTAAGGACCGCCACGTCGGATTCCACGTGGCAGAAATGTGGGGCCCGGGTTGAAATGCAAAAATTTGTGGTGTGACCATTTTGTCCCTGACCGGTCCCTCCCTTCTCTTTAGGGAAAGACAAAAAGCGGTGGTGGTAGGACTGTTCAGTGAGTCAGTGACTGTAGGGTCAATGTGGAAAACCGAGGTTGGATTGGATGAAAAAGGGTTGTCTTATAGGGGTGCTTTTGTCCTTTTCGTTGTTTTGGATTAACGAGACACTCTGTCCGGACCCCGAGCCCAAGGCCCAATCTAGGTTGGTCACCCCCTTTCTCTTTCATGCAAATTTACCATTATGCCCTCATGAGTCTCAACACGGGTAGCTAGTTTCTCATTATTCAGAACACAAATGAGCAAAAATTTTTTTGTTGTGAAGCATTAATTATATGGCAAAATTTTCGGTTTCAGAAATGTGTGTTACATTCAATGGAAGCATCACAAAGCCAAGTTAGAACTAATAATATTAATTAGGCATGATTAAGCATTTTTACTTGTTCATTGAATTGAACACAGTTATATCTATCTCGTGATTAAAACTCAATACTGATGTCCCCAAAATGCATGTCCTCTCACGTTCTTTACATAACATTTTGACACATGTTCTTACAGATACCAAACTTTGAACCCCGTTTACTCAACTTCAAACATAATAAAAATAAATAAATGAAAACTCATCTGCACCTTCACATCCAAATCCGTTTTACCAATTACTTCCTCCTCCATGTTTGAGTGGTTCACCATTGTCTCCCTCGTCCAAATTTCACTACAGCCACCACCCCATTGCCGGATAATTCAAATTGCAACACAGCCATTCATAAAAATTTATAAACACAAGCCCCAAATGTTAATATTCCATAAGAAAACAGACCTTCATCAACTCTGCAGAATTCCAATTTCAAATCCAAGTAAATCCCTAATCCCATTTTTCTTTTTCATTCTTAATTCAAATCTCACTCTTTTTCTTGTACTTTCTCTCATCTTACCCAACAAATTTTCCCTAGATCACCAAGCCTCCTATCTCGAGTAGCTTACGATACACAACATCAATGTCGTTGAACGCTATGAGGTGCATAGTTGTCTACTCTCCCAAATAACAGCACTTCTTGGACGTATACTCCTGATAAAAAATAAATGTACGTAGATATATACATTTAAAACCAAAAACACACCATAAGAAAGTGAAAGAATAGGAATTAGAGAGAATGAGCTGATGGAATGAGTACATCCACTACTGCATTAGGGATGAGGGTCACAATATTATAGCCATGATTGACTTTGGAGAAGGTGTGGCCAGAAGGTGATTTCACAATAGCAAGTACAGTGGTGTCGAAGAGGTGCTTGTACTCTTG
Organism: Prunus padus; assembly: GCA_024362665.1. NCBI lineage: Eukaryota > Viridiplantae > Streptophyta > Magnoliopsida > Rosales > Rosaceae > Prunus > Prunus padus. The sequence continues at coordinate 12,892,557 of JANFAM010000005.1, read as the reverse complement.
CATTGCAACCTCGATTATTAATGTATGATGCAAAGTAAGTATTATGTTAGTGAGTGGCAAGGGAAGTGATTGGAGTATGGATGATTAGGAGGCCATGAGAGAAGATAGTGTGCGTAGTGTACTCTGATGGAATAAGTACTTCCATTGCATTGGGGATGAGGGATAATATACCTCAAACGTAGATATAAACATTTAAACAAAAAAAAACTATGAGAAAGTGAAAGAATGGGAATCAGAGAGAGTGAGCTGGAAGGAGTACATCCACTACTGCATAAGGAATGGGGATCCATTGGCGTGCCATTTTTTCATGAACAAATCCTTCGTTATTTCATCCTAAGTTGTCCTTAAAATAAAATAAAAAAAATACTCTACGTTGTCTCAGTTGAAATAATTAAGTTCATTAAATATTAGCATCATAACAATTATAACAATTGCAAAGAATGTATAAGGTCAATTTCATTCAGCTTAAAGTTAAAATTACATATATAAAAATTCAAAACTCAAAGCCAAAAGCGATTGGACTTAATTTTAGAAAACCCTAGCCGCCAAGAGAGAGAGAGAGAGAGAGAGAGAGAGCTTTAGATCTGAGGGGTTTTCCCCCAGATCCCGTCAGATCTTCGGAGTTCTTTAGCTTTTGGTGGACTTATGTCGATTTACTCTTTGTTAGCAGACCAATTGTCTCATATTAGGGTTGGCTTTGGTTGTGCCTCATCTTACGAGACTGCCCTTTGATGTGTTGCAGCTTGGTCATGGTAGATCCACTGCTCATTGGTGCATTGAGGCCCTGAAGTAACTAGGTGGCGCTCTCTATGTCATGTCCCAAAGGAAGATTAGTGACAGTTGGTTTTCCTTTTGCTGGCGTTGTTTTATAGTTTTTTTATTTTGGTTTAGTTTGTTCAATAAAGTACAATATCTCTATGAGTTTTTTGTATTTTTTTTCTCTTATGATTCCATAAAAGCAATTGAGTTTGATGGGTATTCTTAGTCTCTCTAGGAGAGTCATGCATGTTCAGGCTAGTTTTTGTACTTAATGTCATTTGGACTAGATTATGGGAAATTATGGCGGTTGAGTTATAGAAAAATTATTTTCGAGAGAGATTCTCATCGGATCGTTTTAGCTTTTTGGCCGACTTACCTATGTCAGTCATATTGTTATTCGGATGGCTCTATCTGTGTCATTTGTACTGTTATTCCTATTAATATAATAAAATTTTATCCTTTTTTTTATATCAAAAAGCTAAACTTACATGTTGTTTGACTTTGAATCAACTTAAATTATTTTAGTTGTGAAAAAAAAGTTAAATTAGTTTAGAACACAACGAAAAGCCAATATATATATATATATATATATATATATAATGAAACAACCTTCTTTAGCTTTATGAAATATCTAAAATTTATTTGATTCCTTTGATTACGATTACCATAATCATTCTTTAAAAAAATTCATTGTGCATAACTTCTTGACAATTGGAAAGGCCTGCTCTACGCTTAAGGACCATATCGATTCCATAAATTTTAATAACATTCAGCTTTTTGTATTCGACACTATTATCTTAGTTATAGAAGTTATCTTGATTATCTTAATCTTAATTGTATAAGAGCTACCAAAGCGATTATGAAGAGTTAATCCTTTATTATTTTCTATGTTATTTCTCTAAATAAAAATATTTGAATATTAATATAACTATTATTGTTAATAATAATAATAATAAATTAATCTTTGATCTATCGGAGGAAGTCTCAGATTTGATTGACATGGATGATGAGATAAAACATAAGTGTTATAAGTTAGGAGTCCTCAGATATCTAGTTGTGCGGCTAACCTCTTTATGATGGTGTAGCTTTATTGTGGCTTCATTAATCCGTTACAAAAGTATCTCGTAAAAATATCGTAACGTTGGTCAAACAACATTTTTAAAATTATTGTTATTGTCCATATTCAAACTCTGAAAAATCGCACAGAAACATGAACTTGCATGTATCAAACTATTCCATAGAAATAAATACTTGGATATATATATATATATATATATATGTTTTGTTTTTAGTTTTATGAACAAGTCAATAAAAATGGGGAAAAAGATTGAGAATGACCCATGTCTTTATATAATAGAACACAAACTCAACACAAACTCAAGTTACTCAGAATAAAATATACATCCATGAAGGTGATGTGAAAATGATATAGATAATTATTAATTAATAAGAACTAGTTCAATCAACTTGGCATTTAAATACAAAAAAATAATAATAATAAAAGATTAGAAGACTTTAATAAATATTTTAATTTTGTTTAGAAGAATCTGCAAGACAATGTCAATACTAGCTACTGTACTGCCAACTAACCCAGTTGTGGTTTCTCTTTCTAACTCTTTTTTTTTTTTTTTTTTATTTTAAATTTTAATTAGAAAGTAAAAGATTCAAACTCAGCTACCAGCCTTTACTAAATTCGCTGGCCACCAAAAATATTCATTCCCGCCAAAATTAATATAAATAATAAAAAAAGGGAGAAAAGGCACGTGGGGTCCACTGTGGATCAGTTGGTCAACGACCCATGACAGAGTCCTGATAATAGGGCCCACCCCTTGTGACTTGGACCTGTAATTGATGCCATCATTGTATTTGTTATTTTAATTAGTTTTATACTTGTTCCTCTGTTGATTTTTTTTACTATTTTCTAAGAAAATTATTTATTACTTTTTTTTGAAATTAGGAAAATTATTTAATATGGTTGATTACAAATTAAATCCACAAAAATATTCATCACCGATTACTGTTCGAAGTGTTTTCTTATAAGTACCCTTTATCTCTGTAGGTTAAGATCACGCGAAAATAATCATTGTGATTTCGAGAGAAATCACCAGAAGAGAAAGTTAGCGACGTTTGGTAAACTTTTTGTTAAAAGTGTTATTGGTACTAATTCCCACATAATCACAAAAATAATTACCGCATAATCATTAAACTCGCACTTCTTCAAAATTGATTCTGATAATCGTAAAACGAAAGCACCTCATTACCGCTTTCCTTATAGCTTTTCTCTCACAAAGAATTTTTAATAATAAGTGATTTTCTCATAGTTTACCAAACGGGTTGGGCTTCCCAAAATTTTTTAAAAATCACTTATCATCGCAAATAAGCAATGCCAAACTGACTTAATGGTAAAAAGTAAAAAATACTTCTCAAACGCGAATTACAAATTTACTTGTTTGAGAACTCGAAAAATTTCGCTCCAACATATATATTTTCTTTTAACTAATGGTATAATTTACTAATAGTAATACTGTTCTGTAGTACAATTTCTTTGCAAGACGTACATCTCCACTATCAGATGCGTTGATCGGGATCACATGATCGGTGCATCACAAATGTCTAGCTGGTATTTGACATCTTCTACAAGCTTTTTTTATTTTTATTTTTTTTATGAGAATCATCTACAAGCTTTTGACTTTACAACATTTAGTCCAAATAACAGCAGGCCTAAATACATTAATATGCCACATCAATTTGCAAATTGGAATCCAATACCTTTTTTTCAAAGAAAAGAAATTTGACGCCCACAACTATTTCAGTTTAACGACATTTAGAGGAGATTCTAAGTTCAAATTTGATGGAATGACAAAGTGAAGATTTTCTTTGGGACAAACAATAGGATATTTTGAAGAACATTTAGAAGAGATTCTGAGTTCAAATCTGATGAATGACAAAGCGAAGATTTTCTTTGAGATAAACTATAGGATATTTTGAAGATATTATACAATGGTCTAATACACACCAACAATACTAAAGCTCAGAGGCGGGTTTGGGGTGTGCAAGGTGGGTCCTTGTACAGGGCCTCAAAAAAAAAATTTCTCTTGTTTCACAATATATATCATTTTAATATATTATGTATCATATATTCATTCTAACTTAATATATGATATATCCACCTTTAAAAAAAATTATATCCACTGTTTCTGTTAATTTGTTCTCACATAATATATTACATTTAAATTACATATAATAGGAGCTCTTGATCTATACTAAATCTGCCGGGCATAGGTTTGTTTTTGTTAATTATAATTAGTAATTTGATGAACCATGAGTTTTTGATTTTATGTTCCTTGTTGAATTAGTTGTTTGATAATCCTTCATAATATTTAAAAAATAAATATTGATGAGTAGTTTTAAATTTGTTATCAATTTATATGGTCCAATTTTTTATATATATTTTTTTGTTCAAGACTTTGTTTTAGGAGGCTTTATTACAAATTTTGTATAGGGCTCCTAAAATCTCAAAGCTGCACCACTACAATAAGGCTAGCAACCACTAACTAGGTATCAAAACTCATCAAAAATATATATTGTCCTTGATATCCATGTGAGTCGAACCTGAGACCTCATCCAACTGAGTGGAGACAACTACTGGCCAAATGATAGTTGGTAAAGAAACACGGAAACAAACAAAATTAATCACATTTAGCTGACCACATTATGTGATAATTAATGTGTAAATGCTATGTCATTTTTAAAAGAGCCATGTTTGTATTTGTATTATCATATGCGAATTTTAGGTTATTAATTAATTTTTGTTTTCTAATATTTTTACCTTAACTCTCTTAGCCCCATTTCCTTGACTTCTGTCATCCCTCTTTCTTCTCCGTCCTCTGCATTCACCCATGTACATGAGCTTTTTCCATTAGAGATAACAACCCAAAAAGAAGAGAAAAGTATGGTGACAACAAAAATGGGCCATTAAATTTGGATTTAAAAGCCTACATCAATTAGTTTGGATGGTAAAATGGGTTCTTTTCATTGCAAATCGTCATTAGAGCAGGTTTAGCTCTCTAACATGACATGAAAGATTTTATTTTATTTTATTTCTATATGAATGATTTAATTAAAGACTATAGGGAGGGAGCGAAAATTTTGGGTGGAAGAGCTCCACTCTCATAGTTTGGCACAAATCCATAGCTCACTTTTGATAGTCTAAATTACTCTAATCTAAGGGGAGGGAACTCGAACTTTGGTGCAAGAAAAAGGACTCACTGTCTTAATCAACTGGTATAACTCACGTCTGTTTACAAATTTTGATTGGGACAATATTATTATTGATAAATTCACCCTCATTGTTGTTTGAATAGATTATACTATTTTGAAAACAGCATGGGAAAGACAACTTACTTAATAAGTAAATTATATTTTAGACAAATATAATGTAATGGTAAATGCATGCTCATACTACTACTACGTACCTAGAAAGTCATTTATAAGTTCAATATGTGCCAAGAAAAATAAATAAATAAATAAATATATATATATATATATATATATATTTATATAAGCACTTTTGGGGTCAGCTTCTTATCCTTTTGTTCATGGTAGTGTTTTTTGTGAATTGGAATTTTCATTTATAAAAAATTACATAATTTGGTATCATTTTTTTGTTTTATATAGAAGACGGAGAGTTCAAATTTGAAACCACTCTCAATAAATACTACTAAACCAATAGTCTGTTGATAGACAATATAATATTATGTAAAAATACCTCTTAATTTCGACTTGGCACTTTACTAACTATATCTGTCGGACTACCTAAGTTAATAAATTGCTAACTACTTCTTTGGGCTCACTCGACAATGTAATTATATAATTTAAATATTTTAATTTTTAAGTCTTCATTTATGGATCATTTTTACAAAAAATATACTTAAATAAAAAATCATTTAGCCACTTAATTCTTACCATGAATATTTTCATTATTTATTCGTCAATATATATATTACAAGAATTTAAAGTAAAGAAAAAAGTATGTACACGTTTATGGGAATTTTTCATCATAACATAACATGCATGAGTTCGTATTCCTAGCTAGTATAAGGGGGGAGGTGGCCTTTCCCTCTCCTCCCATAACCCCCCATCTTGCCCCTATCTTCCTCCTCTCTCTTTCTGCATCCCTCTTTTTTTCTTCTCCTCTTTCCTTCCTTTTCCTTTCCCGTGGATCTTGGTTTTGTTTTTTTTTTTGGTTTTTGTTGTTTCTGGTTGCAGGTTTTTTGATTTGGGTGTTTTTTACTTGGTTGTAATAAGAGTTACCAGTGGTGCTATCTATCCCAGCGGAGGCGACGACATTGACGTCAGTAGAGGTAGTAATGGTTGTTATGTTGATTTGTATGTGATGTGGAAGCAGATACTGTGAAACACCATTGTCATCATGATTTAGTTGCCGCTTTTGGCCCACATATACAGGGTTTTGGCTCCAGTTCAGTGTTTGGAGTTACAATAATGAAAGTTAGTTTAGCTGGTATGGCGTTATGGATTTCTTCGGTTGCCCAAGAGGATGTCGAGTTACTCATTAGAAGTTTGTTGTACTTTTTATTTTAATTCTCAGTAACTCTTTAGGAGTTTGTTGTGTTTTGTACTCTAGTTTTCGGCTGCAATTTAGATCTGTCGTTTTTGCCATTGCGCGGTGGAGATGTATTGTTAGTCTGAGTACGAGTCATTCGAGATGTTGAATTAGGGGGTTGAGTATTTGTTGGTTTAGACGTAATTCTCTCCAGATCAAATCAACATGTTATTGTGTTTGGTCACTGGAGATGTTGTACACATTTTGGCTCTTTTGTGGCTTTGTACTAGGATATATTTCATCAATCATTACTATCGCTTTTTCTCAACAAAAAAAAAATAAAGATTTTCAGATTATGTGAATTTTGTAAAGATGGTCTTTGAATAAAGTCTTAAACAATGAATAATTTGGATTATAGCTAAAATTGTAGAAATGATATTGGATTAAAGACTTGACTAGTAAACGATTCGTATCACAATATAATTTGTCGAATGAGCCTAAATAAATAATTAGTGTTGTATTAAATTACTAACTAATTAGCATTTAAACGTTATATATAAAATATAAATTCAACCCCAAAGATGCCTTATCTAACTTTAGTCCAACTTGCAATCAATTCTTTAATAATTTTTGTTTTTTTTAGTACCATTTCTTTGTGTATTAAATTTGAAGAGAGCGAGAGCCGAGAGGATTTTGGGGTTGACGACTTTTTTCCTTTGTCTTTGTTGGAGTGGGGACCTCCTAAGTGTCCGAGTATAAAGGCCCGATTCGTCCAAGCACAGTTGTGACAAAATGAAAAATAAATAAAACACAGGAAAAATTAAATTTTAAACATTAAAAAGTCAATATAGCATGAGGAAAATATTCTACCCAAAACCCAAATGACATCCGATCCGAGCATGGCAACGCAAAAATTAGCCACCATCTGCATATATAGGTCAATCTGAGTAGAAGGTTAGATGTAACCTGAATTATATGCAGATATGGTCCAACAATTTTCTTTCAATCAAGTCACATTAATGTGACTTGTATTGGCAATTGCCATTGCCCTCTGCTATAGGTTTGAAATTAAAATTATATAGGCTTGGACCAACCAAATTTTGGTCCCATTCAAAATTGAGACTTCCGTACTTATTTGAAGGAAAATTCTACAAGCAATTCGAATTCAATGCACACATTTTAGTAACTGTTGTTGATTTTATTCTTGATGTACAGTTTGTTTGAGAATTGTAACAAGTTGTTGATTTTATTCTTGATGCTCTATCAGGGACAAGGTTCTCTTTTGTTTTGCGGTTGAAAGGATAAGAGTCCAACAACCGAACCTTATTGTTGATTCTTAAAAAAAAAGAAAGGATTTACAATTTAAGAGTTATCATAACACCTTTTAATTTCAGCCCTTTTGTAGCTCTTTGCTTTGTCTTACATTCAAAGTTCGACTAGCATCACATTAATAATAGATTTATGGTAGATGAAAGTACTCTAAAATACCTTTTTTGATCTGTTTTATATGAGACAAGTAGACCAAGTAACTAGTTTTAACTGTTTTTTTTATATAATAGTTTTTGACCAATAATAAGTCTTGGTCTTCAAATTTGTGATTAGATAATTTGCAAATATGATTGCACTGCACGTAGAGATGCTCTAAGACAATTATGATTCAGTAATGATCCATTTTAAAATCAATATAATAAGTTCAGATGCTAAATTTGTGCATAGAATCATTTGTAAATATGCATGAACATAGGGATGTCACAACACAAGTATGAAACAATAATTAATTTATAAAAAATTTCATAGTCCTTTAAAAAATATATATATATATATATATATTAGGTACTATATTATATGAACATCTTGATGGAAGTTTTAAAAAAAAATTTATCATTTTGACCAAGGGGTTTACATCAATGGTGAGGTGAGGTCCCTCCCCTTCTCCCCTGGTTACCCATTCAAATCTTAGGAAAAGTGCCCCCTCCCCAATGCAATGTATCGCTAATTCTAAATTGTTCCTTACCATTATTAGCCAAAAAAAAAAAATTGTTCCTTACCATCATTGTGATTTTGACACTTGTCAAATTTTTTTAATATTCTTTTTTCTATTTTGTTAAAATTTTGTTAATATTGCTTGAATTTAATAAGTGTCAAAATTCCATTAATTTTAAAGAAGAGTGGAAAAAAAAAGCATCTTGTAGATAGCCAATTCCATTAGGGTCGACTGAATAAGCCCAAATAACACCTTTAAAAAAGACTAATTAAAAGAAGAAAGAAATTTGAGAAAGCCCATCGAACGACTCAAGGCCAAGGCTAAGAATTAGTTAGTGGCAGACCCAAATACTCATAAAACAAATGAATAAATTTCTTCAACTCTTACACTTGTTATTAATTAATTTTTATTTTTATACAAGCGATATTGAAAGAGGGAGATTAAATTAGGATCTAGGATTTGGGATAAATACTCTTCAACTCTCTCTTTAAAAGAGGCTAGAATTGTTAAACTTTTGTGCTTTTGAATTCCAATCAACAATTTAACTATGTAGGGATTTCACCTTAATATTACACAATTTGGGGGGAAAATTGAGGTCGACATCAACACACAAGGCAAAAGAAATATGTCACCTTTCTTTTTCTTCCTATTAATTTAGCTAGAGTTCAAGTTAATGAATCATCTTCTTCTCTTTTTTTTTTTTTTGGGTTGATTTGGGCTTTATTATCCTTTTTGCAATGATGAACCAAACATAGAGTAGTGCTTGAATTTCAACAATATTGACGTACTAGTTAGTAGAATGCAGATACCAAAAAGTATTTTGGTTTATAAGTCAAGTCAGAAAATGACATGGATGGATAATATGAGATGGTTGATATGAAATTGACTTGATAAGAGCTATTGTTATGTACCATGCCAAGAATGCTATTCTTTTTAGTTTCTTTTTTTGTTCAACATAAATGTTTTTTTTTCTTTGGGAATTTTGTTTAACATGAACTGATTTCATAAATATGTGTGTACATATGTGAGAAATGAGAAGATCTGGGTTGAAAGCGAAAAACTCGAAACAACTAGGAAAACCCAATTCAAAAATGTTAAATAGTTAGAGAATAGGCACTACAACAAACTCTCAACGTTAAGTTCTACAAAGGAGCACGGATCAGGAATGTCGAAGTTGTTTAACACCTGAAAAGACATGAAAAATAATAGAAATTTATGCTAATTATGATAGAAATGAAGTATGAACATGCTCCCAGTGTTTGATTTAAGTTATGATACATACCTCAGGGTGCACAATGCCAAAAGTTCCAATGTTCTTCCCTTTATAAATGATGCTTGCTTGTCTACGCGGAAGAAACTCGGGTTCCTTCAGTAAATGTAAATAGTAAGTAAATGATTCATTCATACAAAACCTCCAAAGGTATAGCAAGAGAAAAATGCAAATGAAAGAATATACAACTCACATCTGAAGGTTTTATGAAGTACCCACTGTCGTCACCAATAGGAACAAAAGCAGCACCAATCGCTTCCATTACTCTGTCCACCAAGCCATGAATCAACTGCAGATTGGAAACCCACGTTAAGTAATATGCAATAATCTCTCATTTATCTTGTTGCAGAAAACAAAAGAATTTAACGGGTTAGGAATATAACATGACTTTATTTTAATAAAAAATAATTTACGAGATCAGACTGTTTGTTTAACATAGAGCTATCCAACATCCCAGTTAAGTGTATATATAATCAAACATTACATTACATATCCTTATACCACTTGAGCAAAACTTTTCATTAAAAGTGACTAGTTTTTGAAATAGGTGAGACCAAACTGTGTATACCAAGGGTTTAGTATTGTACCTCAAATCCAGAGCTAGCACCACAGAAAAGAGCTGCTAGTTGGCGTCGATTTGTCGCACCAACATCTTTCTTCTCATCCAATAGTGCTATATCACCCACTTCGAAAATCTTCAACAAAGTGAAAGTGAGAAGAAATTTAGAAATAAGCTTACAATTTATCAAAGGAAAAAAGGGACAAACCCACATGAGAAGAAATATTGCAGAAGCAACATAACACTATAACATATACCTTTATGGGCTTTGGATGATCTTTGTTGTGACCAACAGTTTTCAATACACCAGGCATCAGACTGGTTCGAACAAGTTCAAAATCAGATGATCGAGGATTTCCAACAACCACTGCCTTTGATTTATCATCTTTACGATTTAACATGAAAAATTTTCTCTCCATGAGCCCAATATAAATGTCAAGACTTCTGTAAACCCATCCATTGCAATCTAAACACAATTTTGAGGAAACATAAAACAAGTAGGAATAAATCACACTTCCATTAAGTAAACTATGGAAAGGTACAACTTAAAAGTTATTTATCAATTGAAAAGTTTTTGTTTTACACCTCCAATTTTATGCGGTCAGTGAGCTCATTCAAGGCTAGTGGCTTCAAAGATGCAGGCTTTCTCTTTGGGATATTATTATATCCATAAGCAATTGCAACATCCTAAACAAGAAAGAAAAATGCCTCATTAAAGAAACATGGCAAAAGGTTTGGTTTATAATCCAATAAGATAGTTAAGAATGATTATAGTTGAACCTCCATAACATACCTCCATAACATCACAAGGATGAAGAATGTCACTTCTAGTGGGAGGTACAAATACAGTGATATTGCCTGATACAGACTGCTCAGCATGCAATTGCATTCGATTCAACAAGTCAGTAACCTACATGGTAATAAAAGTCAGTAACATACACAATAGTTCCTATTTTAGATCAGAAGTCTTTTAGTAAAACATGTATAAAAACTGAGTGGAACGAATACCATACAGAAAATGTCAATCACATGACGAGAAGTAAGCAAATAATAACCTTATTGCAGACATCAGTAAGCAACATTAAAGAAAAACGCAGGAAAAGATAAAAAGCAGTTATGACATACCTCTTCTGCTTCCAAAGAGACTCCAATTGTACCATTAACATATGATAGAGAAACATCCATGTCGTAGATTGATAAATCAGGATAGATATGTGACTTTCCATCAGAATATATCACTTCAACAGGTTCAATCTCAAACTTTCTTTCACAATATGCTGAAAACGCTGTCACCTAAAAGAAAATAAATTGATGCCATCATTCACTAATAATAAGTGAGAACCAATAACTAGCAAATAAATGCATCATAAACTTTCAGCTTCTTACTATTGTGTTCAGAACAATCTTGGCCTTTGTCAGATCAGTAGCTGTGCATTCTATGAAAACATTCTTTGTCTTCAAAGTGATTGCTGAATGTGCACCATTAATAATGGGGGGTAAAGACAAAACAGTTCTGCCAAAATGAACTTAACATCACTCATCAAGATTTAAAAAGAATGCAAAGCCATATATCTATATAGAGTCAACAAGACTATATTACACATTCAAAACAATATTATGAACTCAACCTCTTAACAATACAAGGAAAAGAGGAGGTTGATAAAAGGTGATTAGAAATTACCACAATAATGAATGAATGAGAAAGAAATTATCATACCTGTTGTTATCATATAAAACAGGAAACAACGGTGAGTTCTCTATTATGTGCAAAAACTTCTTCAGTTTCAAATCCGACTGCAAGAATACAGTGGTTAAATATGGATCAAGATACTTTACCTTCCTAATGTCATTCATGAGTCATGATTACTAGGGCATATAAAACAGAAGATTCTGAACAAGGATGTGCACGAAATGGCTATTATTGCAATGGTTTCTAAAATGCCTATTCTAGTTTGGTCTAGTTTGGTCTAGACTAACTATAACACTTCCAGAAAGGGGTAAAAGAAAGAAAAAAGAAGGAAACAAAGACAGATTTAAAAGCATCCAGTTAAGAACTCACTCTGTAAAATTCCATGAGCTCATCAGCTCTGAAGTTCTTCGCCTAATATAGAAATCAAAACAACATGATATTAGTGCTAACAATAACCATTAACAAGTATCTTCAAACTAATAGAGAGAGAGAGAGAGAGAGAGAGAGAGAGAGAGAGAGAGAGATTTTAAAATCATAGTCATATACTAAATTGAGAATAGAAAAAACCTTATAAAAGTACCTGTTTCAGAGGCACAAAATTTATACTTGAAGGTGGCAAAGCCTGAACGTGGAAAGAAAAATGTAAGTCAACAGTATACTACATAGGATTGTCTTAGATACCTGAAGTAGGATTTAGCAATTAAAGAAAAGCATCAAAGGTTATGGAATCTAAACTATTACCATAAATTGGTAGAAAATTCAATACCACGTGAGCCCTCCAAAAAAAAAAAAGGATTGCAGAATATAAAACCACAGCAAAGAGAACAAATTTCAAAAGCCCACCTCATATGTGAAAGGGGTTTGCAATGTATCCAAGTCATGAGTCCCAATGGCAACTAGCGTTCTTCGTCTGTAAAATGGATAGAATATGTAAGCATTTCAACTGATAAAACATAGGAATCTGTGGGCAGAAAGACCAGCAGTAGCTCTTATCATAACTTCATGCATTCATTCTGATTTGTCTTGCTATTCTTACCCTTGTAGCACTTAAACAAACTATTCTGATTTCTTTTGTATTCTTACGTTTTTATCTAGTGTAAATGACCATGTAGATTCCAAATATTTCACAGAGAAGTATGACTAGGCCACTCCAATACAACACAAAAGGCAATACAAATAAATTATCAAAGAAATATTTTAGAGCAACAGAATACAGATGAGATGGGAGCAACCGATCAAGAGCATGCCAAGCTAAATTCAGAATCAGACCTATGAGTTAGAAAACATTACCGGCAGATATTTTGATGAAGCTTGTCTTGGAGATCAATGAAGCTGTTATAACTTGCTTCAGTGAAGGTAACGCCTCTTAAAACAGCACAGACAACATGAGGGCGAATGGAAGATGTCTGCAAGTAGAAGAAGGGGCCTCTATGAACTAAACAGTATCACCAACCAGAAAAATAAAAAACACCAACCCTTTTCATGGATCATATAACTACCTCTGGTTTTACATGCATTTTAATCATGGACTCCTTATTAATGTTGGCCAACTTGTATGTAGGAACCTCCTCTTCCCTACTGAAAACACGGAGCGCTTGGGCCAGCCCTTCAAGGCAAAGTAAATCGTATCTGCGTATAAATCAAATAACAAACTTGTTCAACCCTTTTATATATTATGTGATGTGAACATCATAAAACAAGTAATTATTGTCATTAATTCCTACAATTACTCCTTGATAGTCTGAAATAGAGCCTACCCACTTGAGCAAATACGAGCAGTATGTTATCTAAAATATTTGGCCTCAACTCAAGGATTATATATGTTGATATCAAAATCTCAAACCAACCCATGAAATGGATTAGGATAAAACATCAAGTTTCAATCAAAACAGGCAAATAAGAAAAAGAATAACAAAAGCTACCTACCTATTTGCGGGAACTTCGATTTTGTAAATAACTTCTTCATCTTCGTCAACTGCATCATCGTCCAAATGCTTTTCTTTTCTAATAATTGCTTTCTCAGTTGTCTACAAACACAGCATTATTAATTAATCATTACAATTTTTGAGAAACATCTCAAAGAAAGTTATATATATCAGAGAAATACAAAAACAATGTAAGATAAAGCAGCAAAATTGCTTACAACATCGTCCAGCTCGATGCCGAAACTGAAGCATACTTCTTCAAACTCTTCCTGAGCTGTCACATTATTCAATTCAATTCAAACACACACAAACGAACGAAAGTGAATAATTCCTTAAATATGCGATGAAGAGAAGAGTGAGAAATAATGGGAAGAGTGAGAGCTCACTGTAAGTTCTTCCTAATGCTGCAAACAGACGATCCCGTCCCACGCTGACTGTAGGCATGGCGGACTTTGATTACTCTCTCCGATAGCGCACACAGACTGCGAGGGGCGGAGCCAGGGTTTTAGAACACAAAAAAATGCTTTATTCAATTAGGCATCAAAAGTGGGAGCTTTGTTTTTAGCAGCGAAAATATTTAGGAAAAGGGCCAAAGAGCTAAATATTTTATCTTTTTTTGGTTAAATTCTAGTTTTTCTTAAGTTGGGGAGTGGGCTACCAATATAATTATTTAAAATTAAAATCATGTTTTCCACCTTTCAACAGGAATATGAAATAATATCAGGTTTTTTTTTTCATATATACCAATCATATTGGTAAAAGTTCAAAACAAAGTTGAAAAGGGACTAAAGAAGAAAAACGTTTTGGTGTTTACTCAATCATTATTTTCGTACAATTTTTTTTTGGTCGAATATTTTCGTACAACTTAGTTGAAGATATTTAATTCTCTACAGGTTAGATAAATTTATATTATTCTTTTTTTTTTCTTTATTAGTTTATTATTTATTCAATATAATTTTATATGAGAAAAACTTTCTTCCGCCACTCCCATCTTTCCTTCATCTCTTTTTTTTGTCTTTCTTCTTCTTCTTTTCTCTCTTCTCTGTGCCAACACTTTCTCATCCTTTTGCTAAACCTCAGTCTCTCCTCCTTCTGTGAAACCTCAGAGAAAACCCAGCGAAATCTCAGCCCACCTTGGTGAGTTATTTTTAATTTCCTTAAAGGACTCTGCTTGCCGCTGTTTTGGCTACTTGGTCTCTAAGAAGAAGTACATTTTTACCATTGAGGACAATTGCTTTGTAAGCTCCCTCTCCTTCTCTATCTGTGTGATTGCTTGGACTTGTTGAATGTTTTGGGTTCAATTGGTCCGATCTTGAAGTTTTTTAGGATATGGAGTTCTGGGTTAATAATGGGTTTGTTGTTTAACACTTGTCAATTTTTGGGTTTTGGGTGATAAAACTGTGAGGAATTTTTTTATTGGGATTGTTGTATTTGAAGCATATAATCATCTGTTGTTTAGCATATTGTGTTTGATCTGGGTTGTCTTATTTCAAAACAAGTGTCTGATATATATGTTGTTAAGAATATTATATGTGATTCTTGTTGTTATTATTGAAATTTTCATAATCTCATATGCGTTCACATCTGTACCCTATATGCGTTCACAGCTCTACAGGCATGACAACCACCAACCAGATCCAAGTTTTGCTTCCCAGGCATCAATTATTATATTGAATGAGTCAAAAGTATTTCTGATGAAAATATTAATATATTAATAATAAATTATTATCTCCCGTGAAGAAAAACACTGATCTCAACTATAAATATAAGAACCTCTGCACAAGTGATAATACTTGATATCCTCAACCTTCCCTTTGCAACAATGGAGTTGTATCTCCCATGCCTAAACACTGCCATAGCTGGAATCTTAGCCATACTTGTGTTTTCCTACTTTATCATAAAGAGATCAAGCTCTGGTGCCAAAGCCAAGGGTCCCAAACCACCAAAAGTGGGAGGTGGGTGGCCTCTGCTAGGTCATCTCGACATATTCGGAGGATCTCAGCTTCCTCACATAGCTTTGGCTTCCTTGGTTGGCAAGTATGGACCCATCTTCACCGTCAATATTGGCATCCACTCTACTCTGGTGATAAGTAGTTGGGAGGCAGCCAAGGATTGCTTCACCACAAACGATATACTTGTTTCCTCCCGTCCCTCTTCGCTAGCGGTTAAGCACTTGAGCTACAACTTTGCCATGTTGGCGTTTAGCCCCTATGGTCCATACTGGCGTGAAATTCGTAAACTGACAACCCTCGAGCTACTCTCAAACCGTAGGCTCGAGCTACTGAGAAACGTTCAAGCATCCCAAGTAGAGATGAGCTTAAAAAAGCTATACACTCTATGGAGCAACAGAAAAGAAGGGTCGGACTCGGGGGAGCTTTTGGTGGAGATGAAGCAGTGGTTTGCAAGTTTGACTCTAAATATGAGTTTTGGGATGATTGCTGGAAAGAGATGGGATTTGAGTGAGGAGAATGAGGAGGCAAGGCGGTGGCAAAAAGCAATGGGGGATTTCTTTCATTTGCTGGGATCGTTTGTGTTGGGAGATGCTGTTCCCTGGCTTAGTTGGTTGGATTTGGGTGGACAGCAGAAGGCCATGAAGACAACTGCCAAACAACTGGACAATATTCTTGCGGAATGGTTGGAGGAGCACAAGCAGAAAAGAACTAATAAAGGAAAAGATCAAGATTTCATGGATGTGATGCTTTCGGCCATCGATGGAGCAGCAGATGTTGCTGGCTTCGATGCTGATACCGTCATCAAAGCAACATGTTTGGTACATGCTAAATTTATTTATTTTTTACAACGACCCCAATGGTCATATGCTAAATTTGTTTTATTACTCACCAAAGTTTTGATTGTGCAGGCTATGATTTCTGGAGGGAGTGACACAACCAAGGTGGCCCTGACTTGGACACTCTCTTTGCTTTTGAACAACCGCCAAGTTTTGAAGAAAGTTTATGAAGAACTTGACCAGCATGTTGGCAAAACAAGACCGCTGAATGAGTCAGACATAAATAATCTGGTGTACCTGCCGGCCACTATTAAAGAAGCAATGCGGTTATACCCACCCGGACCACTCTCAATCCAGAGGGAGTTCAGAGAAGATTGTACCGTAGGAGGGTACCAGGTTCCAAAAGGCACGTGGCTGCTAGTGAACCTGTGGAAGATCCAAACTGATCCTCGGGTTTGGGCCGACCCGATGGAGTTCAAGCCAGAGAGATTTCTCACTACCCATAAGGATGTTGATGTTAGGGGTCACCAATTTGAGCTGATGCCGTTTGGGAGTGGTAGAAGAGCGTGCCCCGGGATAAGTTTTGGTCTTCAGATGATGCTTTTAACTTTGGCTGGTTTTCTTCATTCGTTTGATGTCACGACCCAAGGAAACGCACCGGTTGATATGACTGGAAGCGTTGGATTTACGAACATGAAACTCACCCCCCTTGATGTCCTCATCAAACCACGCTTGTCTCCACATCTTTATGAATAAGTTCATAATGAGAAGAACATAGCTATGTGTGAGAATCAATACATGTGATATAAAATGCACATATGCATATATGCTCTGAATGTATTATAAGCTCAAAAGCTTGGCTTTACTAGATCTATCTTCTACTTATGAGCTTCATGTTCCTATAATTCCAATGCTTCCAGTCATATAAGCTTGATGCGTTTCCTCCACTTTCGACAAATGTCCACTTTTTAGTCAACATGCATGCCCGATTGAAATAGTAATAGATGAACAAGAAGAAAATTAATCAAGAGAGAAGAGGACCAGCTTTCCCATGGCAAAACATTTAAGGACAAAACTGGGTATAGCGCTAGAGAAATTAGACATGAGAGAGCATGAGAGAGAGAGAATGGGCCCCAACTCATGTTGGTCTTTAGCTACGGGGGAACATGACTAGGGAAAAGCTGTGGACATAAATGGTGTTCCACCTCAAACGTAGACGTCAGTCCTTTAACCAGTGAAAAGCATTTTTTGCTAGCCGATCATAGTTCAACCAATCAACCTCATGAGTTGCAAAATGGATAATCCACCCATTCGCGAGTCCGAGTTGGTGACATTAGGGTCCTTCACGGCTTGTTTGATGGGAAGGATTAAACCTTTTTTTTTTGGTTTGCAGGAGGGACTTAAACTATACTGGACTAAACTAGCAAAATGCCTACATTTCATGAAGATCAGACTAATGATAACTTTTTTATGCTCATGAATCTTTTTATCTTCCCTTGTTTTCATTTCAATATGCCTTCATTTGTCTACCAAAATCTTATGAAATTGAAGACAAATAAGCCTGTATATTCTTACCTTTGAACACATTGCATGGCAAGGAGACTATAGATGATATTAAAATTGGTTGATCTCAATCTAATTATGTTAATTCTTTGTTTTGACAGCTGTTATGATAGCATTTTTACCTCGTGTGACATTTGGGCAGATCGTAGAGGCATCGGATGATGGAGAAATGTGCAAGGCCTCATCAAAAACACAATTTTTATGATTTAATTTAATTTCATATGGTCGTGCATTAGATTAGAGAAGTAGGTTGAACAGTTTATTGTTGTCCATTATGTCTATCAAATTCACTTCGAGCTTCTTGCAAAAGATTTAATTGAAGACTTGAAGTCCCATGCTAATTTGCATTGCTTACCAACTATTCTGATTGATGAAAACTTGGTCATTGCAGCTTGCCGTCTGGGGAGCTTCATATACTTATTGATGATGTCTGCCTTGTGCTCTCAATGGATTATGGGCTCAAAGTATAGAACGAAGCTGAGGCAGAGGTATAACCTGGTAGAAGCTCCATACTTCAATTGCTTTTTATGGATTCTCTCAAATTTTCTATTCCAATATCGATATTCTCTCAAGTATAATAACGTAAGACATTTTATCGCTAGTCGCTTGCTAGTTTGTTGGCTTTGTGTTACATCCAAAGCTCAACACGTCTTAGGTTTGTCTTAGGTTCGACTGGCATCGAATTCGTGATAGATTACCATAAATGGAATATTTGAGGTATTCTAAAATACCTCCTTTTTTTTCGCCTGACTAGCATCCGTGCGATGGTAGAATAAAAATTAAGTACCCCTTTCAAGACATCAGGTGCACGTATAACTGCTTTTAACCACTTGAGTTACAAAATCCTTGCAAAATAATGATCTTTTTGAATTTTCTAAGTTCGTTTTAATCAATGTAAGTACATTTAAACACCAAATTTGTGCACATAATAATTTACAAATATGCTTGCAACATAGAGAAGAAATAATGATCCTTTAGTGAAGCGAACGGTGCGTCCTTTCTCAGTTAGCCTTTCCCTGAGTGGGGTGTGCTCTCTGTTTCAGTTTCTATGGGGTCTTGGACTTTTCAGCCCCCTTTCTTGCCTTTCGGCTTTTTCTTTTTAAGTATTATTCAGACCAAATATAAAAAAATAATAATGTTGAGAGGTCTATACAAGCTAATGACATACAACATTTGGGTTCAATTACTCCAGTCATTCATAAAACATCTGTCACTTTGTACGTGTTTCTGGACAATACTATATACACATAAGAATATGCTATCGCTGCTTTAGTTTATCAGAACACACTTGTAATCTTACAATATACTCATCAACGGAACAAAAGGCCAGAAAGAAAAACTGTGCACTTCCGTTGGATTAATATGAAATCTTAAACGCTATTCTGTTGATACACAAAACATGACCATCATATAATGGATGGTCATAACTGGTCAGTACCAGGCTCACAACTGACCTGTTCGTATGTCCCCGTCAAGACGTTCGGCATTAAGAGTCCCAGGAAGCTCTCTAAAGTCTTCATTGAAAATAGAATATGCACTGCAATTTTCAAACCACAAAATAAGATCCTGAAAGATTAATTGAGATATTGACATTGTTCACTGAGAAATTTATTAAGAGGTAATAAAATGCAAAAAGACCTATTGTGTTTAGGGTTTAGGGTTTTGTGTGTATGGAAGGACACACAAGTTACCATGACACAGATGCTTGCGGGCACAGTGGGGAAGGATGGGAAGGAGCGATAATTAGGAACTACCAGAAATATTTGAGACATTTTTGGCTGACCAATAAATTACAAGAGGATGATAAGGGAGTCTTCAACAAATACCATTAAGCACTGCAAGAATCTCCCCTGTCTCAGCATGCCACAAGTTCGGACGTACTCAGGCAGTTCCTCATGGAAGGAAAGATAACCTATGGTCATTTAATTGTTGTAAATATTTTTCTGTTTTTTTTTAATATCCCCTTCCAAACAGATCTCTGTTTAACTTCCTTCTTTTGATAGTGATGATGCAGTTTTTTCTAATAATTTAGCTTTCACCACAACCATAATTTACATGATCAGGAGCAAACGATTATATCCTCAATAGACTGCATACCTGACATCGCCAGGCTGCCGCTTTCCAAGATTCAGGAGGATGATACCAAAACCTGTGCCCAGTATCTGAATATAAAGCAATAACAAACATAAATGGCATAAAAATTCAGTTTAGTGATCTGTGCTTTGAATAGAACTCAAAGAATGGCAGAACAAAGAGGTACTTTATAGAAGATACAGAATGTGCGTTCATAAACAACAGAAACTAAGAGAAACGAGGAAACTTACATATAAAGGGCCAATGTCCCATCTATGGGCAACAGGTGCCAAAATAAACCACATAATGATAATAATCCACATCTTCACACTTAGAGAGAAAATTGCCATCAAAAGGATATCTATCAATGAAACACAAAAGGGCTTTCTGTCAGTACATTGTGTCTTTTTGGAAGATAACAAGAACTCAGCTTGATGCCTACCAGGAAGCTTCAACTTATCATGAAGAAAGCTGTACAATGTCCTCTTCCACTGGCTTGATGATTGTGGAAGCTGAAACTTCTGGAAATACAAAAATTAAGGGAATACCATCAGTTGAATCACAGTAAAATAAAATTGCATTAACTCTTTTCAATAGGAGAAGTGATCCAATCATACCAGATCTTCATCATCATCGTCATCATCAAATCCATCCTTAATATGCTTAACTGGTGCCTTTGGTTTGACAGCAACAATAAGGGAATCTTGACAACAAACAAACATATGATAAGAAATCCATGGCTTGTCACCAAATGAGCCCAAAAACAAGGAATCTTAACTAAGAAATTTCTTTTCTCTATCATGTCAAGGTAACAAACCTCGCTCAAAAGGAAAAAAAAAAGGCAAGGTCAATGAAAAATTTAAATGATGTGTTGCTTGTTAAATCAAGAACTATTTAACCTTGATCCATCAAAATCTGTAATTCAGGTAGCTGATTAAGTCAAAGTAGTCAGCAGTTTTGTAAAATTAAATTCTACTAATAATATGGAATTAAACCACTCCTGAGAACCAAATCACAATTCCTAAAAGTTTGGACAAAAATACAGTGAAAACTCCAAACAATTTCTAGATGAATGTGAGCAAGAAACTCATGTGAAGCTTACATTTACTTAACTATATATATAAGGAGATAAAAATATAAATCAAGTGATAAATATTATGACAAGACCAATACCACCGTCACTGAGTTGTAGGTACACATCGTGCCCACTTTTGCTATCATGCAATACATTGCCTCCCAATATAATCCTCAACTTCTCGATTGGTAAATGGCCATTCTCTGCTATCAATTTTCTCAAATCATGTACCTGTTTATGACAGAATGTGTAAGCTCATTAACATGTGATGACATTCAACTTTAAATCTCACACACCAATGCTATTACAGTAATATTTTTCCGTATAACAACATACCATAAAATTCTATGAAACAATAAATCTTTTACAACATTAAGAATCATCAGATATATATTTGGTTCTGCTAGATATTTTACAGAAAGCACGGGATTAGTTATGTCAGAAATCTCAGATTAGCTACAACTAATTGTAGCGTTTGACAAAATCACAACGTATAGGTAAAGCAATGAATACGTGAGAAGTATCTACATGCTCTAAAGTAATCCGCATACACATATATATAGGGTTATTACACGATTTAGCATGTTGACTTCAAACCCTGCACTTCCAGACTTTACAATACAACAACTTGCCAGTTTTTAGTAATCATAAAACATTTCCACATCACTCCAAGAGCAACACTCAGCCTGCTGTAACTCCTCATCAAAGTATCGGTACGAAGATCAAGAAATTAACCCTGCATATGTGTGTATGAAATCGTGCTGGTGCAGATGTCCACACTCCGGAAACGCACTCCTTGTGGACCAAAGCGCATTCCCAAAAATTAATAGCAAAAACTAGTATTAGATTTTCTGAGAGATTGCTTTAATTAATTGAAGCGGAAGCATATAAAGCTTAGAGGATTGGTTGTTCCCAACAAATGCAGACCCTATGTGAGAGAGAGAGAGAGAGAGAGAGAGAGAGAGAGAGAGAGAGAGAGAGGTTATCATGCTATCATATGGTCCTGGTTGTTTAACCAAAATTTATTGTTTTACAAGATCTAAAATACAAGTGAATTACAAAAAATCACTGTAACTGTCATTAGATGTAGGATTTCCTTTTTAAGGCTTCATCCTCTCAGTAACCAAGAGTTAAACAAATATTAGCACCTAATGCAGGGTTTAATTAATGAAAGAGAATGACATACCAATACTATCCCAATTGACACTTCCATGTTGTGAAATATTGGAATCACTCAACAAGATGGCAAATGAAACTGCTTTACAGGGCAGGCTCTATAGTTGAACTCCACAGGTAAGAGGCTCCGTTAAATGGTAAAATAAGAACAGTTGTCTAAAGCAAGGGAATTTAGCCTCACCGTACGGAACAACGCACATCCTTGAGTCCCAGAGTTTTGTCATCACATAAGGAGGAAAAGGTTGTGGATTGTAATAAAGCAACATAATTGAAGCGTCTATTTCTCAGAGGCAATGCGATCTCACGAAATCTATCGCATGCATTCCTAATTTATTGGCCAACATGCTTCTGGTCCACGTAGAGGTCTCCGGCAAAGAGAAACAAATACACACCCTTAATGCTAGCAGAAGAAAAAGACCCCTGATTCTAGGTTCAATTAGCTCCCTGACACATTGGTCTAGAAAACCCAATATGAGTCCATAAGACTAGGAGACCAACAACAGTGAAAAGAAGATTCCACAAACAATTGGTCATGTCTAACAACTGGTTAATTGCTTGACTTGGCCATTGTTTCAATTTTTCAATTTTCCTCTTACCAAGGGTGTTAAATTCATGGAGTCACAAACAGCCTCAAACAATCAAGAATTGCTAATCTGGGTCTTAATCAATTATGCATACAAACCATTACAATGAACAGAAAATGAACAAACATACACAGATGTTAAAAGGGAGACGGGCAAGAAATACGTACTCTGATGGGAGAAGGGACATGGAGACGAGAAGGGGGAGCAGGGCCTATGGTCCTCACAACTATCTCCACCTTCTTCTGAAACTCCTCTTCACCATTGTCGATGTTCTTCCTAGAAATGGGCATCAACTCCTGCTCCTCCACAATCTCATCCATAACATATCAACCACCAGCGCCACCACCACAATTCTTTTCTGGGTCTCCGTCGACCGTCACCAAATTCACAGACACCGGCGTCCGTACAGTTGCAGCGGAGTCCGTTCGCGGGCTTTGGTTTTGGGCGTTTCTGTCAAGCTCTCAGAAGTCAGAAGAGAAGCACTGGACCGGGTTTGATGGGTAATTGGTTCGTACAATGGGTCGGGTTTCACACATCCAGACCCAGCCGGAATAGGATCAGTTTCTCCCTAATATGCAATGGTCAAGCTTGGTTTGGGTCCAGAATCGAACGAGTCCTCATACCCCAATTGGGCTTCAATTTTAACAAATTGGCCCTTGTTTTTTCTCAGTTTAACTACTGATTAAAAGGGGTCTTAGGTTCAATTTTTCTTTCCCTCAACATCGCTTGTAAAAAAAAGAAAAAGATGCATATATGTAGATACGAGGCTTTATGAATTCCAGTTAAGACTTTTTCGGTCAACGTATCTCACCAATGATAGGAATGACAACTCGGCGAATCAGGGTTGAGTGTGTTGTTCTCATCTCTATCTCCATTAAATTTTTTCCCATGCTTGCCTCCATACCCGTCTCCATACCCATACTATTAAAAATCAGGGGAGGGACTCCCTATCCACACCTTCACTGCGGAATAGATTTCCCGTCCCTTTACAATAATATAAATAAAAAATATTTTCTGAATGAGAAAAAAAAAGTTAGAAACTATTAGATTAGGACAAAAAACAAAACAAAAGCTTTGTTCTTAGACTTATACTTTTTTGCATTATTTAGTTTCACATATAATAAAGGATTAAATGCAGTTTTGCCTCATGAACTATACCGTAATTGTCAATTTGCACATTCAATTATTTTTTTTGGGTAAATCAAGGATACGAATTTGTTAAAAATAGCCAATTAGGTGCCTACCGCCAGATTTGGAATGATTTCATCAATTTCTCCGTTACTTTTCCATTATTGAAAGGCAAAATCGTCAGTTCGCCTCCTCTTTCGACTAAATTACACAAAACCACTAAGATTATATAGAAAAACACGTCTTTTGGGCAAAATCGTATTTTAGGGTTTGAAGAGTGGGTAATTGAGACTTTAGCTTTGGGCAGAGTGAAGATTTGTTTGATATTTGTGGGTAATACAAAGAGATTCTAATCGACTTTGAGAGCGATTGGTCGAGGAGATGGCTGTTGTCCTAAGAGATGGTGGAGAGCATCCGAAGTACTGTAAGTGTATATTTTTCCTAACTTCTCCCCACCTCATGAGTTTTGACGAATATTATATGATTATGTTTGTATGAATCGATGTAAAAGAGAGTTTTTTTTTGTGTTTAGTGGTCCTATTTATGTCGGTCCCTCCTTTTTCTGTTGGTTTGGTGTTGTATAATAAATTTTATTCATGTGTGGTCCCTCCTTTTTCTGTTGGTTTAGTGGTGAAAGATTCATTCTCTATGCTGGGTTTTAATTTTGCATATGTCTTTGTACTTTAGTGAGTTGGTATAGGTGATAAATTTGGTAGATAAATGTAGTAGATAGACATTAACTGTTTTGCATTTTGAACTATGCAACTGATCCTGACAATTTTACCCTGGGAATTCACCATGGATGGTATGTGGTAGATGGGTTCTATTTGGGTGGCATTGTGCACTGGAGTGACAACCATTACAAAGATTATGTGTCCATATTGGATTTGTATGAGTTGGCAGTAAAGCTTGGGTACACAGAAAAAGTGGGTTGGGTTCCAATTATCACACACAAAGATTATCTTGAGTTTGTGAAGCACTAGTCCTCAAGACAACTAACTATGATATACATTAATAACATCTCACAACAAAGGCAGACATTAGAGAGCCAAGCTTATGTTCCAAGTGGTGCAGCACAAGGCAACAAAGGTAAACAACCTACCTTTGAACATCTTGATGTAGGTGGTAAGGCTTTTGTAGATGTGGATGTGGATTTAGAGACAAATGATGATGTTCCTAATGAGTTTGTAGACGGTTATGGGGGTGATGATGAGTTTGGTGCTTGTTATGTGGGTGATGCTTTTGTCAATGATGATTAGTCTGGTGAAGGTTTCGTAGATGATCAATTTGGTGAAGGTTTTGTAGATAATGTCTTTGGTGATGATGTGAACAGAGTGTAGATGTTGATGTGCAAGTAGAAGATGAAGATGATGGATAAGGAAGAACCTAGTGTAAAAGATTATGTGCATAGAGAAACTGAGTTTGAGCAAAGTGGTGACGAAGATGATAGGGTGTATGTTAGATTTGTTGTAAAAGATGATGAGGAAGACCATGAGAAAGAACCAGGCAAGGCAGATACTAATGAGTATGACACTGATAATTTGAGAAGTGCTCATGAATCTAAGGATGAGGAAAATACTGCAGTGAGAGGGAAGACTAGAAGAAGAGCCCCTAGATTTAAGCAGTATTACAAAGATCATGACTTGAGGTTTCCCAAATTTAGTTTGGGGCTTGAATTCCCAACCATGATAGAGTGCCAAAAAAGTTGTTTAATACTATGCTAATAGTTGTGCCAAGTTACTGAACTTTGTGAAGAATGAGCATGGTAGGCTCGAGAAAAATGCAATGGAAAGTCAGAGAAGGGTCCTTGTCCTTGGGTACTGTATGCATCTCATGTTGGGAAAGAAGGGCATAATGCAACTAATTGAGGAGGTATGATATCCTAATACACTGCAGAAGATGTGGTCAAGAAGGGAATAATGCAACTAATTGTGGTTGGAATGATGGAGAAAGGCAAGCTAGAAATTCACAAAGGCCAAGGCAAGCTGCAAATAGATGGTGGAAAAGAC
The DNA here is from genome assembly GCA_024362665.1 of Prunus padus. Classification (NCBI taxonomy): domain Eukaryota; kingdom Viridiplantae; phylum Streptophyta; class Magnoliopsida; order Rosales; family Rosaceae; genus Prunus; species Prunus padus. Next base: position 12,866,471 of record JANFAM010000005.1, on the reverse strand, counting down.
CAAATCAAGCTATAAATAGGCAAGCTGCAACTACCGAACCTGCAAGTACCCAAACTGTTGCTAGCCAAACTCCCCACTATAGACCAATAAGAAGGGCAAAACTAAGGGTATGATGCTTGGTATTATTTGATGTTGCTTGGTAATGATTTTATGCTTATTATTTGATGATGCTTGGTATTGATTTTGGCTTTACTTTATGGTTTTATGCTTGGTATTATTTGATTTTGGTGAAGATTTTGCCTTTACTTCATGTATTGATATTGGTATTATTTTATGTTGCTTGGAAATTAGACATGTAGAGGTAGTGGCACTTCAACTGCAGGAATGGGAGGGAGAGGCACTGCTCGTGCGTTGAGGCTTGGGTCAATAGACCTCCAACTTCTCTGGTCTTCATCCTCTCCCGGGACGGTTTGTCCGATCCTCTCTCGAATGTCGGAGTTTAGTTTGATGTTTTGGTTCTTTGGCTCTGTTTCGTAGTTTCTGTGTTTTGGTGCTACTTTGACTATTGGGGTCTTAGCTTGTTTTGTAATCTTTGGCTCATGTTTGTCTTGAATGAAATATTCTCTTTCCATTAAAAAAAAAGTCATGTATCTTGCAACCCCTCCCCAATCACTCCCACAACCACCCCAAGAACCCCTTTATGTAGCTTTTCTTATGCTTTTAAGTCCCAAAGTCCATTACCTCCAATCTTGAATAAACAATTGAGTGCCTTTTTCGTCTTAAACTCGGGATTTTTTATATTGGAAATTTGGGTTCAGGAGGAGGTTTTGGGTAATGCATGGAATTAGGTTTGAGGTTTGATATATAAGAGTGAGGAAAAAGTGGATGTGGGGGTGGTTGGGTCGTGGCTATATGGCGGGGTGCAAATTGAGTTAGGAGGAGGAGGTTGGGTAGGGAGGGGGAGGAGGGATGAGATTAGGTGGTTGTGGAGGGGTTGATGGGTTGTTGTGGGGTGGTTGGGAGGGGCGGGTGCAAGATTGGACCAAAATGCCCCTGTTAATTTGACAGAAATTGGGGATTGTCCTTGAATTGCTTTGAATTCAAACTACAAGGACAAAATTGATCAAATTGAAATTACAGGGACCTTAGTGGTAAAAGTGATAAACTACAGGGACCAAAAGTAACTTTTTGCTTAAATTATACATAGGTTGTAAAATATAGCCGAAATATCGGGGATATTATCTTTTTTGGGGAGGGGTATATTTTGGAACATATTCGTGTACTTATCGTATAAATATCGATAATATCGTGGAAATATCGAGGATATTTCGGCGCCGATAATATCCTTCAATTATCATCAACATTTGGTCAATATATCGTGATAATATCGATAATAACGCTGTTAGATAAAAAATGTAATAAAGTAATTAAAAATTCACCCAACATAATCTCACTCTTATTTCTCATATAAGAGTTTTTATTAATTGAGTACGACCCATTCAAGATGAAAATATCTCTTAATTACAATCTCTTTGGAAAGAGAACATCCTTTGATTCCAATGCGAAATATGAAATAAATAATGGAATTTGATTTTGATGTTATGGCTGCATCTAGGGAACTCTAGACTGCCTACTTACCCCATTTTGGGGATCAAGCCATTTGTAGTTCTCTAAAGAATTTAATTGGATTTTTAAGGAGTGAATGACCCCTTATTCTGTGGGAAATTTGGATGAATGTGGTTAGACCACGGATTCAATTTGATTTTGTGTTTTGTGGTTGGAGAAGTGTTTGGGGGCGAATTTGGTTGACTAGAACCAGGGATTCTATTTGAGCTTGACGGTTGTATTTGAATTGAATTTCCAAATTGCCTACGTATCCTTGATGGAATCAAACCGGACGTAATTCCTTAAAGAATTTGATGGTTTTGCACCAATTGAGATTTTTTTTTGAGTGATTTTGTACCACTTGAGCTTGGTGTGATTTCATATCACTTGAGAACTTTGGGACTTTAACTTTAATGAAGATTTTGGTATTTGAAATTTGTTAAAGGCTGTTGGAGCATGACAACCATAGATGTATTTGGGCCTTATGCGGTGAAGGTATAAAATCTAGAATTTGGCTTCGGTAAATGACAACGTTAGAGTTATTTGTCAAATACAAGAGGTGCGGTGATGGTTGTCTTTTATTGTTATTGGGCCACCACCTATGCATTTAAACCGCATAAATTACTTGGGCCCAACACCTTTCTCAGCCTTCTCTTTCCAATAAGAGCATATCTATCGAAGAGCTTCATCTCTTTTTGTGGTTTCAAAATAAAGAAGCTTCACAGACTTTGAACTCCTAAATCGGAATGGATGAGACTAAGTTGAAGAGTTTGGGTGAAATTGAAAAAGGATTCAAATCCTCTTTGCTGGCACTTCCCTTGGTGGCTTGTGTTGACATTCAAGACTTGGAAGTCCACTTGCTGACATATCTTTATTTGAAAGCCTTTGATTTGTAGCTTTGGCAGTGCTTGGCTTCAAGACTATAAAAGTCACGAATTTGGCTTTTATTCACTGTGTATTGCTTGAGTTCTCCATCTGTTTGTTGTTTTCTATGCACTGCAGTCTTCCATTGAATGGGTTTTGTCATTACCCTTTGGATAATTAAAACCATCTTCATCTTGTCTTATTTTATTTGGTTTTATGTAGACTTGACAGGAGAGCTCTCTTTATAGAACGGGTTTCTTCACTTTCGGTCTAAAGACCAAATTTGGTTTGAAGAAGAATTGTTGGCAGCAAGTTGTGCATCCATTGAAGTCTACTCCTTTTGCATATGTCAAGTCTTTCCTTTTCCTTGTTTGAATTTTGTGGCAACGGCCTGATGCTCTGGTTGATGCATTCTTTTCTTCCTGAGTTTGAAATGAATTTATGAGGCTTTGCATACTACATTTTGCAGATTGAGATCTTTGGGAGTGCTATCATACTGCCAATTGAAGTGCCACCTTTGTTTCATTTCTTTTGTCTCATTTGCCTCATGTCTTGCCAGCAACAAAGTGAGAAACTTCGTTGATGAAATCTACGATGATGCCTGCACGCCCACATCACTTGTAGAAATATTAGAGAGGCATAACTTGAAGAATGAAAGAGCCGCATGACTTGTTGGGATTAGACTTGCACAGTTTGATGTTGGCATCGGGTTCAAGATTTGTTGTGGATGAGCGTGACAACCGTGAAGCTTTGAACGCATATTGGACTTGAAATAGGAAGACTTGATTGAGAGACTTCTTTGGTACATCACATGAGTCGCCTCCTTTTTTGGATTTGTTATCTGTGTGCTGTCATTGACACAAGTTGCTGGCAGAACTATATGTCCATTTTAACTTGACTGCTTTTCTTCATTTTGCTTCTGCGGTCTCTAAAGTTTGAGAAGTCCTGCTGGCAACAATTTGAAGACATGAAGGTGAGTTTGCTGTTTGTCTTCTTTGTGTTTTAGAAGGCTTGTTGCATGCTTCTTTGTTCCAGGGACTGTCTTTATGACTTGTGCTAGCACCAGTAGCCATTTTCATGCTCAGGATATATTTTTGCAGATTTGGAGAGATGGGTTGAAACGTACTACCAAGCCTTTCGTCTGCTTTTGGTACCTATGAACACCTGCAAGGCGTTCATAGCACTCAATACAATGGGGTTTTTGCGAGAGCCTATCTGTACATTCACAACAGAGTGTACATTCATAACAGAGAGGTCCTTGCGGGAGCTCTCTTTGTGTATGCAGCACATTCACCATCATTTTAAGAAGATTTATTTTCCTCTTCCAAGACTTTTCAAGCTTCTGTACAATGGATTTTTTTTTCTTTTACCTGCAAATTAGTTGTATATAGAAAAATGCTCAATTGAATGAATCATTTTATACCTTGTATTGTGATAGAGTTGTATATTGCTTGCTTCTTTTTCTTTCTTCCTCGTATGTCCTTTGGATTTCTGCAGTAGTTTGGTGCTTTTCACTCTGCATTTTTCTGCCTCTTTATGTTCAGCACAGACCCCTTTTTATAAACCAAGAGAGACTCAGAGAAATGAGGCCAGTTATTTAAGAACTGCGTGGGTACATGGGAAGAGTAACTTCCCACTTTCATAGACAACCTTCCACTAGTTTCCTTATCCAAAAGCATATTCCCAAAGTCACGTAGCCATGACCAAGAAACCAAACCTCGACTCTTTTTATCCACTATATTAATATTTTCTTATAAAAAAATTAATATCAATTTATTTTGGGCCTAAACCAATTTTAACAATAAGCCCACAAGATTGTATTAGCTATGAGCCCAGTCTCTTTAAACTTGGGCCCGAATTTAATTTGCTGTCAGTGAAATTTTTATTTCAACAAACGCGATATGGACATGGAATGGAAAAAAATAATGAAAAGGCTTGTACGCATAGCACATGGTGATTCAAACTCGTGCCACTTCAATTCTTCCTCCAACACCCACACTGCTAATGATTTTGTTATAAACAAAACCACCCCTTTCTCTACCCTTCATATCCCATGCCTTTTGGGAAGGAATCGAGTGGCTCATAGAAAGAATCTGAGACCTAATCTTCAAATGATTTTGCTTATGGGCAACGTCAACCCATCTTGGATCCATATGAATCACATGTTAACAATTACTGCAAAACTATTTTGCAAAAAAAAAAACAAAAAGAGTTGACCTAGTGAAGTGGAACCCTATGCTCCTTGAGTGAATCAAAGTCATTGATTATTGAATCTGAATCAATATTTACAGAAAGTTCTTTCTCAATATAGACAATAAGGGAATCTGCAAGATACTCATCCTCCATCTTGTTGCGAAGTACAGTCTTAACATGTTTCATAGCTGAAAATGCTCATTCTGTAGTTGCTGTAGAAACCGGAAGAGTTAACACTAAACAGACCAACCTATCAATCAAATAATACGTCTTTGCTCTGTTTGTTTTATTTAATAGTTGACATAGTTCAAAAGGAGTAGACATATTTTGAAAGATATCAAGATCTTGTTGATGTACTTCAAACTCAAAAAGTTATAGCTGACACCTCAACAAACGCAAGTCTTTAACGGTGAAATCAGCAGGATAAAATTTCTCTGCAAGCTTGAAATCAATCTTAAGTGCTTTAAAATCATTGCTAGGGTCCAAAGCAGAACTAAGAATAAGAAGTTTCATTGTTCCTTCACTAAATCTACTGTTTAACTCTTCCAATTGATAATCTCTTGTATCATTGCTCCATTGTAATATCATCACGTTGTTGACAAGAACGACGTATACCAACTTTATAACGAGCATTCATATCTGGCATATCGATGTCATCTTTTTGCAAAATGATTCCACATTTTCTAGGAAAATATCTCATCCATCCAATCAAAATTTCTTAAGAATATCTTTTGTATTACGTACTAAATTCATAGCAGTCAAGATATTTTGAGATTTATTCTGTAATGCTTGACAGAGGCTATCAGTAAGTCCCATAATTTTTTCCAACAAATGCAAGATGAATATGAACTTGTAAGATGTCATAGCTTTGAAAGTACCAGTAGCTTCCCCGCATATGGAATTATTGGCTCCATCCTTAATCAATGTCTCAACAACTGTACAAGATGCATTATACATATTTATCAAGTCCGAACAAGAATCATAATGAGATCCCCAACGAATAGCTCCAGGCCGATGCAAGGTACCAATCTGATTAGCCCCTCTACCTGTCTCACGTTCACCAATATCCAACATATGTGCAATATCAATTGCTTGAGTTGCCTGTAACTGGCCATGATGCTTGGGAGAAGTAGTAGTGAGATTGATAATTGAATTCAATGTTGAAAAGAACAACCAAATAGAAGCAACATCTTTTGATGCTGTAACTAATGCTAATTGTAGTTTCTGAGCAAAACAATGCACATAATATGCATAGGGGCAATCGCTAAGAAATAATGCTTGTAGTCCATTCTCTATGCCTCATATGTTGCTAGCCCTATCATGTCCTTGACCTCGCATTTAATTTGGAGATCAGAATTAATAAGAACCCAAGATATCTCTTGTTTAAGTGTTAAAGAACTAGTATCTTCAACCTTCACAATCTCAAAAAAACGTTCTCGTACAAAATCATCTTTTTCAAAAACAAGGCATGGTAAACAATATGCCTTATGTGATGAAGAAGAATACTCTAACCATGAAAACTGTGAGAACCAAGAATATTGAAATCGACGTCTATGTTTCCCGAACAAAGTCCTTGAATACTCAAAAGTTTAGGTTCATAAGGCTCCAATTTGATATACGCCCTTCAAATCTCATCATGTTGATTAATGGGGTATTCACAAATTGCAATGCGTTTCCCTGGATACTGTTCTAAAGAAGTAGCATCTAATTCTTTAGGTCCAACTATTTGAGGTTCGAGATGCATAGGTTCTTTCAGAATTGAAGTATCATTACCACTTTTTTTTTTTTGAAGAATGAATCAACTGTTTTTCCCCTCTTTGTTGGTCTATTATCATCAACATGTGACATTATGTCCAAACAAGAAATACTATAAAGCTAGAAGCAATGCTAATGCAATTCAACAAAAGCAATCCAAAATATATGGAATCCAACTGTAGCCATGGAACATAAAGCTAATATTTAACAATAATATTCATTGTACCTACTATCAAGATTTATTGTGCAGAAAGCTAGAAAAATAAGAAGATTTATTGTAACTGAACCTGAGCGTATTGCAGCGTTGGTGGAGTTTCCAATCACCTTAATTTGTCAATATCTGTAGTAGAAATACATATAATATAAACCCAAATATTTAGAATAGCATTCTTTAGTAAATACACAGCATAACCAAATAGATTGAAAACTACAATCAAGTTTATCTTGAGAGGAAATAAAGTAAAAACACCTATGATTCTTTATTGCTTTTTGATCAAAGTTCAAAGAGATATGAGATACTTTTTCGTGACTGAGAGAAAAGAAAACAGAGGGCTGTTTTATTAGGCCAAACAAAAGCCAAAGAATAGGGTGAAGATATATTATTAAATAACAATATGTATTTTTTTATTAGCTTATTATATTAGAGTCAACCCAAAAAGGTTGCATTAATATTAAACAAAGGCAAGTTACATCGTTTGGCAAAAAATAATATTAAACAAATGCAAGTGGAGTAGGCTAAAATTTTTGGGGAGTTAGCTTACAAAATTTGGACCCCCTTTAGTTTTCTACAGATTTTGCACTGGGCTACAGCCCACTTAAGCCTGTGAACAGTACGCTGGGAAATAGTACATGAGATGAAACTTTTTTCTGAATTTCTTTAAATAGATAAGAAATGAATTTCTAAAATTTCAATTTAGATATACAGTGATGAATGATGACAGTCTCACTTTTAAAACAGGTTGCTATATTCACAAAACAAAATATTAATAGAAATATATAATTTTTTTAAAAAAAAAACTGGGTCTGTGTATTCTCACTCTTATTAGGATGAGGCTTTTGCTGCCAACCATCCATCCAAGATAAAACGACATCTCCAAACTGTGCCCTTCTTATTTTGATATCAGCCTTGGAGTTTGAGAGATAACCAGACATACACATAGAGATAACGCAGGCAGAGAAACATGGCACTGAGAATGTGGGCTTCTTCTACAGCCAATGTACTCAGAATCTCTAGTGCCTCCAAAGCCCACCTCTCTCCTGCATTTTCTTTATCCAGATGCTTTTCTTCTGGTAATAAACACTCCTCTCTTCAACTTAATACTCTATTTCAAGTTAATGGGTTCTTAGTTTCTTTTACATTTGTGTGGACTGGTGACAAATTCAGCAGTTTGTAGGGTTACAGATTATAGAATGGCCTAGCTTTTCACCAATGCATGCATATTTTTCATTTTTAATGCTGTATTTTGGTTCCAATGTTCTTCTTTAGTGGTGGCGGTAACATTCAAGTTCTTAAAGTTATGAAAATGATTTGGGTTTATTATTTATTATTTTTTTGTTATTGCTGCTAAGTTGAAAAGAATTTTAATTTTGGGAGTGATGTTGGATTTGCAGTTCTGGAAGGGTTGAAGTATGCATCTTCACACGAGTGGGTGAAGCATGAAGGCTCTGTTGCAACAATTGGTATCACTGATCATGCTCAGGTTAATATTAAATAATATACACATCTCCATTTCCACTTGTCTGTGAAAAAAAGAAAAGAAAAAAGAAGTTAATTTGGTCCAAAAAATTCCCTATTGGACCTGAAGTTTGAAATAGCCCAGAGAGTGAGTGATGTAGGTGAAGTTTTGTTTCAGGACCATCTTGGAGAAGTTGTGTTTGTTGAGCTGCCAGAAGCTGGTCGCTCAGTCTCTGCAGGTGGCAGCTTTGGAGCTGTGGAGAGTGTCAAAGCAACCAGTGATGTAAATTCCCCAATTTCTGGTGATGTTGTTGAGGTTAACTCAAAGCTTACTGAATCACCTGGTTTGGTACGTAATTAGTCTTCCTTTCCACCTTTACACTTTTTACGTAATGTCAGATAGTTTGACATGTTATATTGTTAAACTGTTAATTTGAACCGCTACCATTATTTACACTAGTATACACAAGTATGCAGTTTTTTGTTTTGTTTAACTTGCTTCGGGTGTGTTCTATATTGAAGATCAATTCAAGCCCTTATGAAGATGGATGGATGATCAAGATTAAGCCCAGCAATCCATCAGAATTAGAATCCTTGTTGGGTGCTAAAGAATACACGAAGTTTTGCGAGGAAGAAGATGCTGCCCACTAGAATTTGAACATGCAGGTCCCAATGATCTTGAACTAATTGGTTTTCAGCTGTTTAAGGTTTAATGTTTGATAAGTTGTCATATATTATGAAAGTACTCCGGGCTCTAAGTTCAATTTGCTTTGCTTATGTCCCTTTCTGTTGTACTATGTATCATCTCTCACATCCATGGTTATTAGTCTTCTCATTTCTCACACTATATAGCCAATAACTATTTAGTGACACTGAATATTCATTATTTTGAAGTAGGTCTCGAGTTGAAATCTAATGAAAGACAAATAAGCACAAAGTCTAAACCTGTCCTTAACAATTCCAAAGGGGCCAAAAAATGGAGAAAAATATCCATTATTTTTCAGGTTATACCGATGACGATGGAAGCTTCTTAATTTTTGCAAGGCAATTGTCTTTAGGACTTGCATGAGGTAAGTATCTCACTCCACATGCCGGATTGAGTCGTTCAAGCCTGCACTCGAAAACTTCAAAGGTCAAAGACTATCTATTATATTTACAGATTAACAAGCATTTCGTTTATTGCCATCCATATGTAAGGTCATTTTTATATGAAGCACTGTCATTGTGACACGTGAACATAGATAAAATAATAGTACGATGACCGTGACATTACAATGGAAGGACTTAAAAAGAAGGGATGTGCATAATTCGAAATGACTAGAGACAATGCACGGTTGACATTTAAGGTCTTTTGAAACTAAACAAAAGCATACATATTGTTAATGGATTTTTAACTGTTTACGGTCTCGGATCTTGTACCTAAGTGACAATTTAATCATTTCGTTGATATGATTGTCAATGTAGAGGGTAGAACCGTTAATTCATGTACAAATCACCAATAAAACGACCTACTTACTTTAACGGCCATATTGACAATTGGTTACAAATTCAGGGACCATTGCAATTAAAATCGCTACTGTTAACATTTGCTTAAACCAAATTTACAATACAATACAACTCTTTGATTTGATATCTTACCTTCTATATATGCCGTTTCCATTGGACATACAACTAAAACTCTTAGATTTGAAATCTCACCTTTCATACAAGTCATTCCATTTGGACCTACGAATTTAAAAATGAGGATTCAAATCCTACATCTTATAAATCCAAATGTCCAAATGGAACCTTACAGATTATATTCATGACTTTGAAGTTAGTTGTTTCAAAGAAAAGTGGAAAGAAAGAACAAATGGAAAGCAAGGAAACTCACTCATAATGAAGGAGAAAATAGTGAAGAAATATAGAAATTTCAAGCTTGGTCAAATCACTTCCAGGGCATAGCCTACTTCCTATTCCAAAGGGAATGAAAGTCCCTGCCTTGCCTTTATTTTCCTACAAAAACAAAATAAACAGTAAAAAATCCCACATCTTGTATCACATACATATGCTATTAAAAATTACATTAAATTATGTGCATTTTCTTGCTTACATTCCATCTTGAGGGATTAAACTCCATTGGATCCGGATAATATTCTGGGTTCAAATGAACACCTCTGTACCACATCATTACTTTCCAGCCCTTCGGTATTGTGTAACCTTGGAAGTACAGCATATTGTAGTAAGTTTTCTTCTGTACAAGAAACAGATGAAAGAAGAAAGGGAGAAAGTAGAGAAATTTACCAGAGACGTTCACATCAGTTGCAGCCTCCCGATAGCCATACAATGAGACGTTAACCACGCGCAGTGTTTCGTCGATTACCTATTGTCAAAATATGTTACTCCAATTTCTATTAGCTGTATAGATAGTTGAAGATCAAATCTGAGGGCAAGATTTGGGTATCAAAGGAAATAAATCACCCTCCCTTTGTGCAGCATTTGAAATTAGTGGTCTCACTTTGAGCAAGAGTTTGCATTGTACATATAATTATTTCTAGGATTCAGTAGTTCTTCTTGTACTTATGATGATAAATCAATATTTTGCAATCCCGCCAAGAAAAGAGTAAGCATTTGCTATAACATAAAATATCCTCAGGGTGTTAAAATTAGACACAGAAAACATACCTTAGATAGATATTCCATCTGTTGAGTTCCTTTAAAGTTCAATCCCTCTTCTGGTGATGATTCCCTTTTAAGAATCTCCACTTGCTCTGCCTGAAACGTTATAACATCTAGAAATTAGCTTCCAAAAATTTGAAACAAAACTAGGCAAATTTAACCAAAAAAAGGGAACAAAATTTCCACTAGTAAGACTGTTCAAATGCATCAAACCAGTATTGATATGCACCCACCTTGGCTTTTTGGTAGTATTCTGGATGTTCATGTAAGAAGAGAGTAGCCCACAAAGTGGCATGGGCTGTAGATTCATATCCAGCATTTAAGTACATGAGAATTATGTCTATTATCTCCTCATCATCCAATGTTTTACCATTCTCATCTTCAGCTTCCATTAACAAATCCATCAAATCTGTTCTTTCCGGTGATAGACTATTCTCTTTTCTTGCCCTTCTTCCATCTACAACATCTTGAATAATCATAGCCATCTTTTTTCTAGCCTGATACATGCAACAATGTCATTATCAAGTCCAGTTTGAAAGGAAAAAAAGAAATGAACTCAAATGAAGAAATCTATTTAGTATAATCTGACCTTGAGCGCTTTATGAAAAGCGAAGCCGGGAAGGTTTATGGCCATGGCTCTTAGTCCATGATTGAGAATAGCATATTCTTTCTCCATGGTCTCCATCATTGGACCAGTCTCACAGCTCAAGAAAATAAACATGATTATTTTAAAAGTTATCTTCCTAATCTCAGTCAAGAACTCAATAGGCCTCTCTGCTTTGGCCAATTCATCCAATGAACTTACTATGGCATCCTTAATGTACTCATGATACATAGACAATGCCTTGTGACCGCTGATCGGGGCTGCAGTCAGCCTGCGAAGGCGCTTGTGTTCCTCTTCAGAGAGGCTCAAAAATGATTTCCTCCCCATTAAATCGGAAGTTGATTTTGGCCAACGAGTCTTAAATTGTAAACTATCCATCAAGACCTGCCTACATGTTTCAGGTGCTGTAACAATTATGGTTGGCTTTCCAAACAAATAGGCCTTGTAAATTCCTGTGCTGCCATACCTGGTACCAACAGAAAAGTTTAGCATATATTTCTTCTCATCAGATAGTTTCAACTTTGAGTTATAATGAGAGAGAGAGAGAGAGAGAGAGAGAGAGAGAGAAGACCTTTGGACATAGTTGGAGATGAAAGAATCAGGATCATCAGATTTTAAAGCCTTGAGGAAAGACAAGGTGTTGCCAAGGAAAGGCCAGCCCATGTCACCTGGAGGCAGAGTCTTCTGCCTTTCTCCCAATCTGCTCACAAAATACCACTCATTTGCTCTCCTTAGGATAAAAAGCAAAGCACCAAACCCACCAATTGAAGCTGTGAAAACCAAACTCCAGAAACCCAACTCCATTTTCCACTTTTCTTGGATATACAGGCTTTTAGACAAGTGGCTGATGGAGCTAACACCAACCTTTTATCTTAGTAGAAATTTTGGTCTCAAGTTTGGGTTTTGCATATAGAATTTGACCTTATGCTCTCTGAAATACCAAAGCATCTCTCAAAAGCATCTTTGAATGACAACAAAAAAATTATGAATAAACCTAAAAGGATCATGCACACACAGAATTTGACCATACTATGCAATTAAGATTATAAAACGAAAAAGTGATCCCCTATTTTAGCTTACTATACCCTACCTTCTTATTAATTAAATGAGAAGAAATATTTCTGCTTTTGTAAACAACCATTGAGAACAAATGCCACTAAAAATTTAACACAAGTTATTTATTTATTATTTATTTATTTTGATACATATGATATTCTACTTTAATTTAATCTAAATAACGAGGAGGGGATATGAAATCGGGTGCAGAGTGGAAAGCACATCCGCTCAAACCAACTTGGAAAAGTAAAATTAAAGTAATTTGCATTTATCGAAAGAAAGAATGCATTCAACAACAACAAAAATTGAGAGAGAGAAGATCAAACTCATTTCTTTACCTCAATTAACAAACACAATCTTAGAATACACCATCCATGAATTTAAATGAAGCAAGTTTACATCCCATAAATTAAAAAGTCCACGAGCCCCACGAGTAAATATTTATTATTATACCAAAGGAAGCAAGTTTTGGCCTTATATTTTCAGGTTATGTAGATGGCGATGGAAGCTTCTTAATTTTTGCAAGGCAATTGTCTCTGGGAGTTGTATGAGGTAAGTATTTCACTCCACATCCCGGATTGACTAGTTCAAGCCTGCACAGAAAGTACATAGGTCAGAAAAAATGTAAGGAAGCACTTTTATATAAAGCACTGTCACTGTGTGACACATGAACATAGATAAAATAATAGTATATGACCAGGACATTGCAATGGAAAGGACTTAAAAAAGAAGGGACATGCATTGAAATGATTAGAAACAATGTATTGTTGAAATTTAAGTTCTACAAATGCATATATGCTGTTTATGGATTTTTAAGGTCTCTGAACTTGTACTCGAGTTTTATTTTGGTCCTTCAATTCAACTTTTAACTTTTGGTGTCCTCCGATTGTGTCACGCAAGGTGATTTTGTCATTCTGTCAATGTAGCCGTCAATTTAAAAGTTAGAATGTCAATTCATGTACAAATAACCACTAAGGGCTTGTTTGGGAGTTTGGGAGTGATTTGAATATGCTAATAATCACTTCTCTATATAATCATTTTAAGTGATTTCAAGTGATTTTAGTGAGAATCACATGGGAGGTGCTTCCCCCCAAAATTGCTTAAAATCACTTTAAGTGATCGATTAAATGGAAAAACACGTGGAAGGTGCTTCTCTGCAAAAGTGATTCTGGCCCTTCCAAAATCACTCCCAAGCAAGCTCTAAAATGGCCTACCTATTTTGACGGCCACATTGACCACCAAAATGAAACTAAGTTACATGTTCAGGCACCATTGCAATTAAAGTTGTTAACATTTCCTTAAACCAAATTTACTATACGACACAATTCTTTGATTTGAAATCTTACCTTCCATATTTTCCGTTTGTATTGGGCATACAATATAACGAAAACTCTTAGATTTGAAATCTCACCTTCCACACATTTCATTCCATTTGGACATATGAATTTAAAATGAGGGATTCAAATCCTACATCTTATAAATCCAAATGTCCAAGTGGAACCTGACAGATTATATTCATGACTTTGAAGTTAGTTGTTTCAAAGAAAAGTGGAAAGAAACAACAAATGGAAAGCAAGGAAACTCACTCATAATGAAGGAGAAAATAGTGAAGAAATACATAAATTTCAAGCTTGGTCAAATCACTTCCAGGGCATAGCCTACTTCCTATTCCAAAGGGAATGAAAGTCCCTGCCTTGCCTTTATTTTCCTACAAAAACAAAATAAACAGTAAGACATCCCACATCTTGTATCACATATATTTGCTATTAAAAATTACATTAAATTATGTGCATTTTCTTGCTTACATTCCATCTTGAGGGATTAAACTCCTTTGGATCCGGATAATATTCTGGGTTCAAATGAACACCTCTGTACCACATCATTACTTTCCAGCCCTTTGGTATTGTGTAACCTTGAAGGCAGATCATCTTCTAGTAAGTTTCTTTCTGTACAAGAAACAGATGAAAGAAGAAGGGAGAAAGTAGAGAAATTTACCAGCAATGTTCGCATCAGTTGTAGCCTCCCGGTAGCTATACAATGAGATGTTAACAACGCGCAGTGTTTCGTCGATGACCTATATTGTCAAAATATGTTACGTATTACTTACATTTCTATTAGCCGTAGAGCTAGTTGAAGTTCAAATCTGAGGGCATGATTTGGGTATCTGAGGAAAATAAATCACCTCTCCAGGATTCAATAGCCACAGAAAACATACCTTGGATAGATATTCCATCTGTTTAGTTTCTTTAAAGTCCAATCCCGCTTCTGGTGATGATGCCCTTTTCAGAATCTCCATTTGCTCTGCCTGAAACATCACAACATCTAGAAATTAGCTTCCAAAAGTTTGAAAAGAAACCAAGATAAGATAGCAACTGCAGGAAAACATGCAGTTGAGTTTTACACTAACAATTTTCTTTACAAGTACAACACTTGGAAGAACTAACAAAACAGAACAACAAATTTAACCCCAAAAAAAAAAACACTGATCAGTTTTGGAAAATGAAGACTAGTAAAAATGTTCAAAATGCACCCACCTTGGCTTTTTGGTAGTATTCTGGATGTTCATGTAAGAAGAGAATAGCCCACAAAGTGGCATGGGCTGAAGATTCATGTCCTGCATTTAAGTACATGAGAATTATGTCTATTATCTCCTCATTATCTAATGTTTTACCATTCTCATCTTCAACTTCCATTAACAAATCCATCAAATCTGTTCTTTCCCGTGATAGATTATTCGCTTTTCTTGCCCTTCTTCCATCTACAACATCTTGAATAATCTTAGCCATCTTTTTTCGAGCCTGATACATGCAAGAATGTCATTATCAAGTCCAGTTTGAAAGGAAAAAAAGAAATTAAGTCAAATGAAGAAATCTATTTAGTATAATCTGACCTTGAGTGCTTTATGAAAAGCGAAGCCAGGAAGGTTTATGGCCATGGCTCTTAGTCCATGATTGAGAATAGCATATTCTCTCTCCATGGTCTCCAACATTGGACCAGTCTCACAGCTCAAGAAAATGAACATGATTATTTTGAAAGTTATCTTCCTAATCTCAGACAAGAACTCAATAGGCCTATCTGCTTTGGCCAATTCATCCAATGAACTTACTGTGACATGCTTAATGTATTCATGATACATAGACAATGCCTTGTGACCGCTGATCGGGGCTGCGGTCAGCCTGCGAAGGCGCTTGTGTTCCTCCTCAGGAAGGGTCACAAATGATTTCCTTCCCATTAACTCAGCTGTCGCTTTTGGCCAACCAGTCTTAAATTGTAAACTATCCATCAAGACCTGCCTACATGTTTCAGGTGCTGTAGCAATTATGGTTGGCTTTCCAAACAAATAGGCCTTGTAAATTCCTGTGCTGCCGTACCTGGTACCAACAGAAAAGAATATACTCAATTTCGCATCAAATTGTTTCAACTTTGAGTTACAATGTGAGAGAGAGAGAGAGAGAGAGAGAGAGAGAGAGACCTTTTGACACAGTTTGAGATGAAAGAATCAGGATCATCAGATTTTAAAGCCTTGAGGAAAGACAAGGTGTTGCCAATGAAAGGCCAGCCCATGTCACCTGGAGGTAGAGTGTTCTGCTTTTCTCCCAATCTGCTCACAAAGTACCACTCATTTGCTCTCTTTAGGATCAAAAGTATAGCACCAAACCCACCAATTGAAGCTGCGAAAACCAAGCTCCAGAAACCCAACTCCATTTTCCAGTTTCCTTGGATTTACAGGCCTTTAGACAACAAGTGACTGATGTTTGGGTTTTGCTTGCTTATGTAGTACCAGTTTTGACGAATATTTTGGTGAGATGTCATAGAAAGAAAATATTTAATTCACAAAAAAATATTAAATGTGATGAATGAACCTAAAAGGATCATGCACAGAATGTGTACCATACTAAGTGATTAAGATTATAAAAGGAAAAAGTGATCCCCTATATTAGCTTACTATACCCTACCTACCTTCATATTTCTTAAAATGACAAGAAATATTTGTGCTTTTGTAAACAACCATTACAAATGCCTCTAAATAATTAACACAAAGCCAACAGGTCTAGCCCAGGGGAAAAGAGTCTTAACTTGCATACCAGAAGTCCTGGGTTTGAACCCCCACGACATCTTAGTTGTGTGTGAGAGAGAAACTCCCCTCCCTTACTCAAAGAAAAAAGAAAGTAACACAAGTTATTTTTTGTACAAGTTATGACTCAATTTTTGGACCATATTTCTGTAAGCTTTCAAGGATTGAGAAGCAATTTGGTTGCTCAAAATAAATTTACTTTATTTAAATATTTATGCATTGAATCCTGATAACATTTTAATTAAGATTTTAATATCTCTCCCATCTCATTAATTGTTTTATTATTTCTCTAAAAAAAATATTTATTTAATTCTCTCTTTCCTATTTGACTCTTTTTTCTCCCTTTTCCCTTTTTGTTCCTTCTACGTCTCTTTCCTCTCCATTCACCCCCTCTGCATCTTACAATTTTCCATAAGCCATTATTACGATTTTTTTTCTTTTTAAGAATGTGCAGTATCTAACCAGCTAAGCTTCTCATTCTTAAAATTATATTTTTATCGCAGAATAAATTTTTTTCAATAAATATTTGTTACGAAGATTCTGAGTATATAGTTAAAACCAAAACATAGCGTAAGAGAAATTCCATGAATTTAAATAACTGACATAAATACATTCCAGCCAACAACGTCCAATGTTCGTTAAAAAAAAAAAAAACAACGTCCAATGTTAGGATTTGTTTGTCTGGG
This sequence comes from Prunus padus, assembly GCA_024362665.1. Classification (NCBI taxonomy): domain Eukaryota; kingdom Viridiplantae; phylum Streptophyta; class Magnoliopsida; order Rosales; family Rosaceae; genus Prunus; species Prunus padus. Next base: position 12,849,360 of record JANFAM010000005.1, on the reverse strand, counting down.
TGAGAACAAAAAGTCATTAAAATGAATTTTATCCCAGAATAAACGTGTAATGAAAATAAAGATATGGTTAACCAAAGAAAGTAATTGAGTGAAGAGTTTGAACGTCAAAGAGATGCAGAGAGGCAGAGTCAGCCTGAGATTTTGAGAGCCCTGTGCAAAGCTTAAATTGAGGCCCTCACATAATCTAATACGAAAGTACTAAAACAAATCATTTGCCATAGCTTAATGTCATAAAACAAGTTTTTTATATCTAAAATTAATCATTAATTAACATGCAATGACAATCACAAATCAAATTCATAGAAGTTTTAATGTTTCCAAACTTAAATATTAGCATGTTAGGTACAAAAATAAGCTCCTTAGGCTCCCATAAGCTCCCTCGCTACCTCTAATAACCAATATTGAGATTGAGTCAACTGCTCGATGTTTTTTTTATAGTCATTTTGTATATCCAAAATCGTATTTCCTAGATGGCAGCATGTTTAGATTGCAAAGACAAATTCCAAAACCCTATAACCTAAAAGAAAAACCCAGCAAGAAAAAGATAAATATTTTTAACAACTAGATTTCGTTATTTAAAAATAAAAAATAAATTTCAACAAGTTATATAGTGCTTGTTACTAGATAACCAATCATCATCAACTACCTAGATTTGAATTGAGATGTCAACTAGCTATTTGATTTAGAGTGGTCTTTATCAATTTAGGAATTAGAATTTTTTGCTTTTCGGTGTTAATCTTTTTTATTTTAAATTTGAATTGAATTTCAACTTTTTTAGATTTATTATTATTATTATTTAAAGTTTGATGCTATGTCATATAATGTATATTAGTCTAATACAATATGCTGATATAAACTAATCAAAATTCAATAAATTAATTCAATGATTGGTATTTTTTTAGTACAAACAATAGTCCAAAATAGAGGGGAGATAGATTTCTCACACACACATATAATAATTATGTGGGGATTCGAACCTGGGACTTTCCTATTGGGCTAGACCCCGTTGGTTCAATGATTAATACTTAAATACATATAAAAATGTACCGATACTTAGGTTGACTGTTCTTCCTTGATTTAGGTTGATTTTCACAAACAAGATTACGAAATTTTCTTGGCTATTTTTACCCAACGGTTGACTGTTCTTCCTTGATTTGGGTTGAGAATAACCATGTTGGGTTTTATCCTTTAGTTATGTATTGTTCGGCCTTTGCGTGGGGTGCAGGCCCAACAAGTGCTCTGCCATGTCACAAATAAAAAAGAACAGATTCAGGAAATTAGAAAGGCCCAACAAGTGCTCTTTAAGTCAATGTCTTTTTCAACCGGCCCAACAATGTTATCCGTTCAAAATATTTTTATAAGAAATCCTAGATTAGGCGAGTTTGATTAGGATTTTTGCTAGGGTTTGTGGTAATATTGGGCTTTTGGTTTTGGGCTTGGGTCAGTTTGCTTTATTTTGTTATGTTGTAACTTGTAATGTATTGGATTTGAGCTGTTATCTCTTGGCCCATTTGTAATTATCTGTTTCGTTTGATTGAAACTTATCTTGACCAAAAAAAAAAGATCAGGATTTTTGCAATTAAAACTGCGACTAGAATCTGAAGTTTTTAGGGGTCTCGAAAAATAGAAACATTTTACCCGCAATAGAGTTGCTGGGTCCCCAATTCGAAGCAATTATAGTGTGGTTTTCAACAGTTCTATGTGACGAAGAAGTAGCAACTCCTACCAAAGTTCTATGCTCTTTTCTGTTAGCATACTTCAGAACTTTTTTAGAGATTGTGCTAAAATAGATCGGCACTTTTGCGTCATACTTTAGACGTAGTGTTTAAATTGTAGAATTTAGAACCCAGATTTTGGGATGGATTTGGAGATCGCCAAAATGTGTTTTGGGACTTGAATTTATTTATCTAATGAAGTTTCTCTTTGATTTAAAAATAAAAAGACGACTATGTGCCCTTTTCTGTGTGAAAAAGAACAGTTCTATTTGGAAACATGAGGTTTATGGAAGCGGAAGTCAGATAGGAAAAACATGACTAGAATTATTAACAGCAAATATGAAGCATTTGTTAATGCAAATTAATACCAGAATAACCACAACTCGGTAACTATAACCTTGTATGTGAATACTGAATACTTATGGCTCTTTCAGATCACAATGTAAAGGAAATTGGTCATGGGAGAAAGAAATCACTTTCATCAGACAGGTAGAAGCATGCTTGTTAATCCTGAGAAAAGACTACTGATCTGGAATGCGAGCTAGATAAATGATTGCAAATTAAGATGCCTATATACTATTTTGGAGAAGCTAATCATGAGATAAAATTGATAAGAATCGTTTAAACTTCGAAAGTTTTCAACAAGTAATGAAGGGTTAAGGTATGGAAGAACAAACCCAGATAACATAACCTCAACAAAACCAAACCTAAATCAATCCGGAGCACTTGCTATCCGATTTTCGAAAAATACAATGAGAATAGCAATTACTATACGAAAATGCAAACAGATAGAGTACAGAAGCAAGAAGAAACCAAGAAACATTAGGTCCATTGCCGTTCTCATCTTTAAAATATGAAGGTTTATTACACTGATCACACCAGAAGCTTATCAATGCGATTAGACTCTGTGTAGCTTTTATTCATACAATAGTAGTAGTTGAAAAACAATAACAAATAATTACAATATCTTATAAGGGTAAGGGTATTTCCATTTTCCATGAAGAATGCAGCATTGCTAATTGCAAATGCTTGCTTGTTTCAGGTTTTGATATCAGTGGATTGCACATTAGAAATGGTCGAAATGGTCATAAGTTCAGAGACATACTTCTCATCCCCATCCCCATTTGCCACCAGAACCCTGTCCCGAGGCACGAAACTCAGATCAAGAACCTGGTCTGGTACTGGGTAAGAAATTGCAATAAGCAACTCCCTGGCCAGCTCATTAGAAACCTCCTTGCATGCTCCTCTGCTATCCATAAAATGTTGACTCTTTCCTGCATTTCAAATCCAACATTTCTTCAAAATGTTATCAAAAGTTGATATTGGTCAACTCCATATTTGTTGTCACACTTTTTAATTTCTATACAGTCAACTCTTTTGAGCCTAATATCACCCAAAATCAATTCAAACATTATTCAGTTTATGTATAAGGGGTCGTTTGGGACTGCTTCTTTAGAAAGCGTTTCTGCTCATTATAGCTTTTCTAGAAGTGCTTCTATGAGAATAATGTGAACATTTTTATTAAAAAAATCAAAGTGTTTCCTAGAGAAGAACTCGAAAGTGATTCTTGAAAGCACCTGACGATTTTGTGACTAAGAAGTACTCCTAAACAGACCCTAAAGCATATAACCTAAGTTTGAGGATCCATTTACATATCCCAAGTTTTTCATTAACAGTGATTTCTCCATGGCCATTACAAAAACTAAACTTTCTTGATTTCTTCCCCACCCAACATTAAAGAAAAATAATAATTCCTTTGATAAATATTTAATGGTCTAATTACCACTAAGAAATTTAATAAAGGATGCGTGCGGAAAAATTGAACACGATCTTCTATGAGATATGAAAATGCAGTTCTAGAGATTTCATGAAATAACGAATAAATTACCAAATTTAGCCAATTATGATAAGATTTAAACCTCAATTTGCTGTTTCTTTTTCCTAACACAGATTATCTTCTCTAATTCTCTAGTTTTATTCCCAAATCATAGATCTACAAACCCCATAAACAAATAAAAGATAGAGCAATCAGGTTGCTCGAACATGGGAATGATAAATTTTCATTTTCTGGGGAACCAAACAAAAGCTAAGGTCTACCATGATGAACAAAAATGAATTAAGAAAAGAGAAAATTCATAAGAAAATAAATTAGAATAAACTAATTAGATAATTGTAGTTTTACCTCTGGCTGCTGTGCTTCTATCTGACTCTATCTTTCTATATCTCTATATCTCTATATCTCTGCAAATTTATATTAGTTTATATTTTTTTATTGGCTAAAAATACGATTTTGCCACTATTATTGAGAGGAAATGTACGGACAACATTCAATGTCCTCGAAATGACAACGAAACTTTTTCTGGAAATAGATTCATTAACAGAATCTACGTAACCTACGGAGCAGATTCATTAACGGAATTTGCGGAACATATTCATTAACAGAATTCACGGAAGATATTTATACAGAATAGATGAAACAGAGTAAGATGAGACACATAATTAAAACAAATAAAGTAAAGTGAAAAAAAGAATAGCTAGGGACTTATAACTTAAGAGGATGCGAAACGAATAAGGTGAGACACATAATTAAAATAAATAAAATAAAGTGAAAAAAGTATAGCGAGGGGCTTGTAACTTAAGAGAACTTACTTTGCATTCAAAATCTTAGGGGGGTGTATTCAATTGAGATTTTAAAAGACTATTTTGGGATAAATAAGTCTTGTGGTATTCAATTAAGACTTTTAAATAATCTAAAAAGTCTTGTGGTATTCCATTAAGACTATTAGGATTTTTTAAAGAGGGTGTTCAAATCCAGTGGTATTCAATCATGACTTTAAACAAGTAACAAAAAGTCTTATGGTATTGAAAAACTTGCTAATTTTGAAGGATTTTTTTATATGTGTAATTCTGTGAGACTTTTTAGTGGGAGGTATAAATACCAAACCCTGTAAAAAATCTCACCCTAACCCATCAGACTTTTCACGTGAGATTTTTTTTTGGCTGCTAGGGAAGAGAAGATGAACAGACATGCACTGAGCTCTTCGTGAACAAGGTAGTTTCCTTCAAATACCCCTGTCCCGCCTCCGACTCCAAGCCCTGGCCTCCAGAAATCGAGTCCTTTCTCGACAATTCGATTAAAGAAATGCCCAAAATTGGAGCTGAAGAAGAAAAGCAAGCAGCTTTGGGTTCGGAGGAGGCTTCTTGTTCTCTCTGTTGTTTGGTGAAGAATCGAAAACTGAACCCGATTGATATTATTCCTGGTGGGGCGATGAAGATTCTGAGAGAGACTCCCACATTGGCGATAGTGAGGTTCAAGGCCGGGAGCGTCGAGCCTGCGCATCACCACACGTTTGGGCACGACTTGGTTGTGTTGGAGGGGAAGAAGAGCGTGTGGAATTTGACGAAGAAGGCGAGGTACGATCTGGGTATCGGAGATTACTTGTTTACACCAGCCGGGGATTCACACAGAGTCAAGTACTATGAGGATACTGAGTTTTTTATCAAATGGAAGGGCCACTGGGACATGTTCTTTAATGAGGAACTTGAGGCTGCACACAAGGCTATTGATCAGGAATTGGAGAATGGGTCGAAGTGAGAATAATCAATGGCAGCTTGGGTTGTGGAAATTTCAGTACTCGCTGGTGGTGTTCAAGTCTTGAAGAACTAGATGATGCTTTATGTATTTTAAGTATTTTGGGAATGCTGGTTCAATATGGGCTTCAATACGGGTCTCTGCCAGTCTCTGTAATGAAGTGCTATTTACTATTTAGCATAGTTTGTGTTTGAATAATAAAGGTGTGTTCTTGATGTAGTCACACCTATGGTGTAATATTACTTGGGTTTGATTCGCCTGCTCTTGCTGTGTTGTGTTTCTGTCTATTCATGGGATTGTGTAGGTTGCCATTGATTTAGCAGTGACTATTGAATGCTGCCTAAAGATGAAATGTGAATTACCAACAATGTTCTTGAGGTTGAAAATTAAATCTCATAGTCTGCCATGATAATGTTCTTTTCTTTATCAATGTTTTCTCATTAGCAAGACAAAGCATAACTGTAAACTAACTAGGTAAGTTGCCTCATTCAGTTTTTCCCCTTTATCTTTAAAGGAGGCCAAGAAATATTTTTGGATGGGATGTGGTAAACCAAACCAACCTGCAATGTTCAATGATAAACATGAGCTCTCATTCCTCACTAAGAGCACCAAATATGCATGTTACATTTCATCATGATCACCAGTTCTACATTCTTCTCATAAACTTTCTATACTTTTATATGATATAAACCATTGTAAAGCATTTGATAATGAACAAAGATCACTCGTGTCAAAGTCACCGCCTGTCTCGACGAGAATTTGTTTTAACGTGGTTTTTCTCAATGCTAACTAATGAATCACAAATGACAATGTGTTAGACAAGACTCAGCTCATCAGTAGTATTAGCAGATTTCGTCGGTTTTTATATTACCATCGTCGTTTAAAATTTAACGACGGTATTTATTTTGTCCGTCGTCGTTTTACCGACGTCTATTTCGATTTTTGTAGTAGTGTGGTGTCAAAACACATCTGCAAGACGAAGAAGCATCAGCACTAAGTTCAAAATTATAAAAGTGCAAATATTTCAGAAATACAAAAATGGGCAAAGTATCAATAATCTCCCATTAGAATACATTTTGATACACTGAGATGCAAAATGAACTTTCAAGAACGCTCATAAATTTTGGTTTGAAAATGTCAAAAGTTCTACAGCAGGCCAAATAAAGAGGGTGTCTGGTTCTTTTTATATGTAATCTCTACTTGTAAAACCTAAAGATTAAAATCAATGTGATAACAACAATGTGCATGTTTTTCTTACAGGAGGAGTGAACCTTGTCCCTCTATGTAGTAATCTTCCGGAGAAGTAAGTGCTAGGTCGGCAAAGCAAGAAAAATCTGCATCGGGTGTATAAAGAAGATTATCTAATCCCAAAGCTTGCTTCAATTGCCTATCAAACACAAATATCCTTGTCCATTAGTTTTGAAGAAGTGAAAAAAATTAGATTTCTGCAAGGTCCTTTATAAAAAAAGCAACCCCTTTTCACATGCCGAGTACTTCAGTATGTAAGGGAGAAACACCTTGATCATTCCAGATCTTGTAACTCTGTGACCTAACCGTCGTATCTAAGTTGCACAGTGACAACATGAACTCCAACTAGCTCATAAATATTATTGAAAAAATCCCATTGAAAACCATAGCAGGCGCCAACTAAAAGTTGGTTGGTTAGCATCATAAAAGTAAAAAATCTATGTGGTCCTTTCAAATCTTATAAATTCTTATGATATAAATCTTTTGAAATCCAATAAGTAAAAAATCCTGATTAAAAAATCTTTAATAAAATCTTATAAGTCATTACATTCCTAAATAATCTTTTAAAATCTACTGGACTTATTTATTCATAAAAAGTCTTTTAAAATCTCAATTGAATACACCCCCCTTAGATTCGATTTCCCCTCCCGCAATATCACTTGTATCTAGGGGCGAAGCCACTAAAAAGACCAGAGAGTGGTCTCTCGCCCCCCCACTGCCCCTAATTCTGTTGCTCTTTACCCTAAAATAAATAATATATTAAGTTCATCTTGTCTATAAATTAACCATGTAACTTCTTAATTTCTCTTCTAGTTCTATTCCTCAAATCTTCTAAAGGGTGATGCTAGGGAGACCAACTTTGTGTACCAACTCTCTAATAGAGGTGGAGCCCACCAATACAATGGGTCTCATACTCTATTAGAGAGTTGATACACAAGTTAGTACACAAAGTTGGTCTCCTTAGCATTATCCTCTTCTAAATTAGTTTATGATATTTGCACTAAAACCTTATAAATTTTTTAACTCTCTTTCTCTTTTGTCGTTTCCTTCATTTTGTTCTCTGAGTGAATTAACTAAAGCTTTGTGAATTTTGTTTCCCCTCCTTTTTTTTAAATCTGAGTTGGGCACTTTAATATTGAGAATGAGTGACAATTAACTAAAGCTTTGTGAATTTTTTTTGTTTTCCTCCCTTTTTTTTATATGAGTTGGGCACTTTAATATTGAGATTTATGAACATTATTTGCATTTCTTCTCTGTTAGAATATAAATTATAAACTTTTGAGTTTTTAATAATGTAGATGTTTGAGATTATTACTTATGAAATTGAGGACAACTATGATTGTAATGAATAAATGTATTATCAATCAATATGAGCTGACATTATGAAGTAGGATAAAACGATTATTGTATCAAGAAGAAAAAAAATGAAAAAAATGATATAGGGCAAATGAATAATTAAGTGTTTTTATTATTATATTTTTTTATTAGTTTAAAAATATAGTTTTTACCAACTAATTGTTAGTCTAGCGATACTTCTCTTCCTAATGTTGGAAGAGGTCTAAAGCTCAAATCCCCCTCCCAAGCGAACAAAGTTTTCAGGGATGAAATTAACTAAATCAGTAACTTTATTTTCTTCCTTGATTGAGTCGTTAGTTAAAGATTCTGATTGCATGTTTGTTTTTCCTTCTTTTTCTTTATAAATAAAAAAAACTTCTCAATTACCCTTGTGCTTTTTGGTCAATCATATTACCATGGATTTATTTCATGGTTTCAATTTAATTTGCTTATGTTTCTTTTTATTTTTCAAACAAAGTAGAATGTGAATTAATATATACGCACCCAAACTTGCACATGTAACTCGAGAGATTCTCCAATAAGTATTTTATGTTAAAGATTGGTTACATACTTCTAATATTAGCCGTTGGATTATATTCATTAAATGTGTTGGTAGTCTCTTAGATGCAATCCAATAGCCAAGATTAGAAGTATGTAACTAATCCTTAACTTAAATACTTATTGGAGAATGTCTCAACTCACGATTCCAGTCGAAACTTCTCAATAAAGGCAACATTGGTATGAGATGCCAAATCCAGTAAAGTTTTGGTCAATATTAATGTGTTCTGCACATTCCCAAATCAACAAGAATGTTGGGGTTTTCTCTCAAGTAAGAGGCAATATGCACTAAATTAAATGTTATATATATATATATATATATATATATATATATATATATATATATATATATATATAGTTATTCTCTTATCTGGATGTATTAACGTGCGGGCGTGCGGATGCTATTGTAAACAAGCAGGAAAACAAGGAGAGGTAGTACAAAATACATAATGTCCGCAAGATAATAACGTCCAGATGTCCGCATAAGAGAATTTTTATATATAAAACTCATTTCTATCGGAAATGCATTATACAAAGCTAAAAACAAACACTTGTAACTATAGTTAATATAGCATTTGCAAAGATACCTAAAAACTCTATCAACCACATTTCACATTCGCCTTGCACTTCACTACCTATTCTATCCAGTTTTCCCCCAGCCGAGTAAATGAAATCCGACAGACCTACTGATTTTCAAGTGTACAAGTTTAGCTACGCCATGTGTTGTGCCGCTTCGCTTCGAAGGCTGCTCCATCATTAAGCATGTCCTGAGCATCAGTCTCCATTCCAAGCTTCGAGAGTGCGAGAGCCTGCAAGTAGAATGCAGTCGGCCACTCGGGTATACACACCTGTGCCTGCATCGCATCTCTTAAAGCAAGTTCTGCTTGTCCATTCATCAAGAAGGAGAAGGCTCTTCTTGCAAAAACAGTTGCTGAAGGGCCAGACATCATAGCGACTAACTGTTTATTGCATAGAAAAGGTATCCTTGAATAATTGCATATCCAAAATAAATAATCAACACTCTCCTTTTTATAGTGGTTTAGGAATTCAGGATTTTTCTCTTTTTTAGCCTACGGTCTGTTCCAAATAATTAGGCTGAGTAACACAATGTTTATCTGCTTAGTGTGAATTAACGAACCTGGTACCTGTGCAATGTGCAACGTGCACATTTAAATTGTGGCACTATGATTTTAAAAGCCCTTGCATAGCGAAAAGAATATTGAACTAATTTGTCACGTAATATCATCCATTCTTAAGATAAAATTCGGTCGAAGGAGAGGGAGAGTGCATTTACCTTGGAATAATACTCAATTGCATTCTTGAAATCCTTGTCCCTAAATGCTATATCCCCAAATTTCTTTGTGTTCAACATATCTTGGACTTGTTGTGTCCATTCTTGGAATGAGAGCTGAAAAAACAGATCACATTGTGAGAGAGCTTTAATAAAGTCTATTTCATGGGCCCATGAACATGAGACAAGGTCAATCATGGAAAAGAAGCATCAACCACAGTTTGCCAAATATGTATATGCATAAAAAAAGAATTAAAAAAAAGAGATATGATATGCCTTACTGTACAATGCAACCAAATAGAGATTACATCCATATACAATTATGTACTTGTCACAAGAGACAACCATGACACCCGCACAACATCAACAAGCAAACAGGGTAAATTCCCAGAGTAGAAAAAATAGAATAGGGAGAACAAATCTCTAGTGAACAGCAGTGTAGCTCATTCCTCTTATATGACATACAACCATTTTGCCAAAGCAGGCTGGATTCTCATGTCTGCAATTAGCATGCTTTCCAGATTGGAGAGCATTCAAGCTACCCGTTTCGAATCAATGACACATAAAAGAGAAAAATACTAAAACCTAGAGGAAATTTAAATTCTAAGGACTAAATTAATATACTACAACAACAAACCTATTCACAAAATTGGGAAAACCCATGCATTACAATTTAAGGTCTATTTATCTCAATAATGTTGTGTATAGATTATTTAAGAACTCTGTTTCTAACCGTCAAGTCATAAGTGCACGTATAATAGGCAATTCAGCATACCTCATTTTCTGCACCTTCTTCATCTTTATAGCCTGTTTTTAGCAAAATATCATGCACAGCAGTAAGATCAATCCTTGCAGAAGCCTTTCCAAGAGGAGAAAGCATGGTTGGAACCACAACAGTATTTCTAGGAAGGCCCATTAGAACATGAGATGCCGCCTTAATAAACAAACCATATGAGCAATCAGAACAAATCAGGACGGAAAAAAGAATATGTTATCACCTCTTTCTGAGGATAAACAAAGAAATAGTAATTTCATGATCTGAGGATAACAGGATTTATCACCTCTTTCTGCTTTTGAAGTGGTGCAACGACTGTAAGAAGAAACTTAATATCTCCTCTATCCCTAGCCTCAGACTGAAGACATTTGGAAGCAAGTTCAACCAATTTAGTGGCATCATCATTCACATACTGCCCTTCCAATGATGAATCCATCAACAACAATACATTCTTTTCCCTTATCAAGTCCAGTGCCTGGGGATACAATAATCACTTAAACAATTTTTGTATCTTTAAATGTAATCTCACATCAATTAATTAAGCTAAACAGAACCATTTCCCAACTTTGCATTCCCAAAAGACCTTGAAATTAATGCAAATTGAGCTGAGGAAGAATCACAAACAACGGCAAAATACTGAACCTAAAAGTAGTGGTTTCAAGTAGACTTACTGAACATAAACTGTTTGTAAAGTCAAATTCTCACTTTCTTGTTGAATTTAAGACGTCAATGATACCAAACATATCAAAATTATAAACCAAGTGCACGACCTAGATACATACTGAATACAGTGAAAACAAAACATTCAAAAAACGTTAAAGTTATACAGAATGCTAATGAAACAAGCAGAAGAATCCTAAAACATTATGTAAGAAGCTACATTTGGAATCCTGAGATCATCACCAAAAAAATATTTGCAGAACGGCAGTACAGAATCTACAGCCTATGCAGTAGAAATGTCAACAGATTTACAGAAGAAACAAAAAATATCCTGAAAACCTCACGAGGAGAACAATGTAAAGGTTCATGGGATGTAAGTCCACGTACATGGCTTGGAGGAATATGCTTGCCACTCAAAAGGTCCAACAGGACAGTTCCATAACTGTAGATTACACTCTCTGGAATGACCCTGCCTGCAAAGTTTGACACTAATCAAATACGCTGAAAACTGGTTTTCATATCTCCGATGATATTAAGTTATCAACCAAATCTGGTTAAACTATAACGCCACCATGGGACGATACTAAGACACTAACTAGATGCACATATATCAGGACTTGTAAGCAAGAAAAATGCGACCAAGAGTTATGTACTATTCCATTAATCCATACTTCTAAAAGAACATAACACACTCAAAGTTTGTGTGCATTGATGCACAAAAATTATTATGTTTCTTAGTCCAGCATAATTCTCTGTAATATGAGTGGAGAATCTTGCAATCTAAGCATGATAATTTATCACATGATATCCAAGCAGCCTGACTATGAGAAGATCTAATCAATTTAGAGTGTTTTTGTTACCACTTTATAATATGAAGGGTTTTTTGTTTTGTTTTTTGTTTTTCAATTTTGTTACCTGAACTTCTGTTTGTGTCCCAATTCAATATCAACAGTATAATTTGTCCTAGTACCCAAGTTAGTTTTTTTTTGAATAGAAACACTTTGTATTCAAAATAAGAAAAGATCAACAGAGGGAAACAGAACAAACACAAAGACAGAAACAAAAGCCAGAAAACGAAAACACACAGCCCCAAACACAGAAAACAAAACAGCCTCACAAGCACCCCTAAGACACTACAGCCTGCAAATTGCGCATAATTGTAGAATAGGGAATATCCTTGAAAGCTGAAGAAGTTGATGCCCACAGAGCAGCCCAGAATTTCACTCTATCCCATAACTCTACCACTCCCACTCCCTTATAATCCTCGAAAATTCTCCTATTGCGTACCCAAGTTAGTTTTGCATCTAATAAGCACCAAAACAAACCTTTGTTAGAATGACAAACATATCTCAAGGGCAATTTTGTTGCTTTATGGAAGCAAAATTGTGTGTGGAGGGTTAAGTGTGGGTAGGGCCTCCGTGAAGTGACAAACTTTCCCCTGAGATCTGTTAATCATTCTAATGGAAGTTTGATTTCTTACTTATTGGAAAAGAAATTAATTGGGTACTAAATTGGGACAAATTATAATTCAGGTGCCGAAATGCAACATGGGCCAAAGTTCACTAACCAAAAATAGAAAAGAAAACCCTTTTTGTTCTACCTTTATTACAATATTTTGCTATTTCAATATGATGCAAAAGATAATCTACAAAAGCTTTTTTTGTCATGCGTAGGACTTGTTAAGTAATTTACCTGTACGTAGAAACTCAGGTGGAGTATAAGCTAAATTTGTACTGTAGCTTTTTCCATCTCGACTATTTTTCATAAGGCCAAAGGTAGACAAACGAGGGTCACCATCCTGACACAAGTTCATAAGTCAGTTAAATCTAATCACAAAAATCTTACAGAACCTTGTAGTATGATTTATAGAATATGTCCAAACCTAAAACATGTCCACTAAAGTGATACTCAAATGTATTTATATGCAAGGGAAAAGGACTAGCAGTCGGTCATTTCAGAGACAGTCTATTACTGAATGCAATAATAAGATGTTTAAGATAGCAATAATAAAGAGCAAGAATAGAGAATTTCCATACTATGAAAACAAAAAGAAATTTTACATTGGGTCAATGTTAGCAGAACATTGGCACACCTTAATAGAAATGGGCAAATTGAGCCCACAAGGAATGGAATAAGAAACTAATGCAGTACATTTCAAATAGTTGGAAAATGCATGGTTATTTTTCCTCTTTCTTGCTTGGCAGGTCCAGGTAAATTTATTACATATACACAAATGAAGTAAGCTAACTTTTGGACCATTCTCAAACTTCTTTATGCAGTTTAGAAAGACTATACAGGAACACCCCACCTTATATGGTATACAATTCAACACAATGCTTTAATATGATTTCCAAAATGGCATAAGTGAAAAGCACAAGAAAATGTGGATAAATTGGTAAATCTAGTGTACTGGTTTGAGTTCTGGGAATGTGGACACCTCAACCATTTATGGATAAAGCTATATTTGGCAAAGTTAGCAAACAGTGCAATTAAGTTTACCAAGATGAGTGATAAACTAACTAGCCACCAAAGCAGAAAATCATGGCAAAAATTGAACGATTTGACAGATCGGCAAGTAGTACCATATGCATACAACAACAACCAAGATGAACTTCGACATGCAAACCCAAAAGTCTACTGCATCCAATTGGAATAATCTGAAGGCATAGGAATGACAGTTGTAAACCCCCGAACAAAAACTGTACTCTTCGTCACACAATCATATGCATACCTCATCAAAAAGAACTCTGTATGCATTTAAATCATGATAGATCTTCCGGTTCTCGATATTACAATGATCGAGTGCCTGTGCAATATAGTATGCAACTCTAACACGCATTTCCCATGGCAATGGCTTCTTGTCCCCTATAAGAAACCATAAATAGTCGTTAATCAAAGAAAAAATAACCCTGCCTGTGCAACGTAGTTTTTGGAGCATGTATATCACAAAAAAGTGACAAGTATTAAGTGATAAATATACACAGGAAGCATCAACAATTTTAATTGGACTAAGCAAACAGTAGTCAACTAAAATTAAGGGGTTTTCCTAACAGATTAGACTCGGGAAACGGTATATGTCCTAACAAGCTTTGTCCTTTTGGACTTAAAGTGATGCTAGTCCTCCTAACCTTACAATTGTACACATTTCATCAAAAAAAGAGACGTAGGAGAGGAGTTTATCTTAAAGGTACACAAAAAGTTTTCGAGAAAAGCAAAAGTTAATCCTAGTGCACAAAAAGTGTTGGAAAAAGCAAACGGGAAAAGGATGGTTAATTACAAAGTCAATAGTATGCACCAAAAGAAATATAAAAGAAACAAGAAGGGATTGACTGGCAGTACAATGAAAGAGATGCTTGGAAAGAGTATCATTGGGCATATACTCAGCCACCAAGAGCCGTTCATCTCCCTCAGCACAGCAACCAACCAGATTCACTAATCTCTTGTGCCTCAACTTCCCCACTCCCACAGCCTCAACCTGCTCAATCATATTCAGTAACATCAAACTCAATTCCTCAATAATGCCAAACGCTCCTCCATTGAAGGAAAAATTATTAAACAAATATAAAAATTAACTGTCCTGCTAAATTGTTGAAAAATCCAAGACCCAACATTTTACATTTCCTTTTTGTTTCCATTTTTCTCAGCATCACCAGATAAATCAGCAGCCCCAAATGAAAACCCAAGAAGAAAAACAAGCATTATAAATACTCTGTTAGAAAGTTTTTTTTTTAAAAAAAAATAAAAAAATTATAAATTATAAGAATGCTCACATCTATGAAGCTGAAAGAAAAATCTATTATGTTTGTCAATGCTCCAAACCCAAAGGATTTCTTGCATTTCTATCATCTTCTTTAGCAACCAAACAAGACATACACAGAATATGCATTTTTTATTATTTATTATTTCCCAATAGCTATTTTCATTTTCCATCATTTTCTCAGGAATCAAAACTCACCACAAACTGTTGGGCGTCGGGCCAAGACTGCTTGGAGAAGCGTTTAACAGCGACAAGGCGATTGTTATCAAGTTTTCCTCTGTAAACGACATTGGGAGCTTTTTCACCACTCTCGGAAACAATGCATTCGGAGCTGAACCCATTGGTGGCCCTTCGTAGCTCGTCTAGACTGTACTCTTTGAACACAGGGGCTTGGGCCTCTAGCTCAGCTTGATCTCCATTAGCTTCAAAGCAAAACCCAAAAACAAAAACACAAAAACAAAGAACACCCATCAAAAATCAATGCCACAAAAAATACAAATGCAGACCCAAGAGAGAGAGAGAGATCAGACAAAAAGAGAGAGAGAGAGAGAGAGAGACCTGGGTCGGGTTTGTGAGTGTCGGGTAGAGAAGATGGGTCGTCAGGGGAGAGGTGGAGGTGGGTGGTTTTGGAGTGTAAACAGCCCATTTTGAGTGTTGTGGGTGGATTAACAGTAATTTGGCTTCATAGAAGGAAAATGTGAAAGCTCTGAAAAACTTTGAAAATGGAGGGACAAGAAACGACACGGGACTTGGGGGAGTGCTGCTGCAACAGCTGAGGAAAAGGTGACTAGTGACCGAGTGAGTACTGAACTGAATCTGTGAAAAGAGACAGCCAGAGAGAGAGAGAGTGTCTTTGTGTGTGATGGAAGCAGAGCAGAAGAAGGGGGTCACGTGATTAGTCAACCATTTGTCACGTGCTGGTTGTGGGAGATTGAGGGAGCAGTAGTGGTTCAACTCGGTTGGGCAATCCAACCCGCTCGAACCAAACCTGATTGGGCTGGTTAAAATTCGGTAAAAGTTCCCTCAAATCCAACCCGACCTTAACTTGCTTTATTTTTTGGGTTGAGTTGGGTTGAGGCCTCACCAGCCCGAATTCCACTCGAATTTAACTCAAATCATAATATGTTATATATATTTGTATAAAACAGAGCTGCCCACTTGAGCAATTAGTTCATTTGGATTCAATAATCTATACTTTTAATAGATAATAAAAGGCTTAGATGATGTGACCAACTTTAGTGAATATTATGAGGAATGTGACGATAAGGATCAAATTAATATGTGGATTGAAGATCGAGTTTTTCTATTTAAACACCGCATTTATCTTTGTTCACCCTATATTTTAAGTTCACTCCAACTTTTAATTCAAATTTCCACAATTTCTAAGAAAACTCCACTATCTTCCTAAATTATCCCTAAATACACACCTAGAATAAAAAATAAAATAAAAAACTTATCAACCTCACACACCTACACCCCGCTATGTAGATTCTCAAATTTATGATTTCATTCCATCTTTTGCGCATGTAATTTTTTCTTATTTTCTTTCTGGTTTGGGTTTCACCACCCTGACAAGTTATTTAATATGGGTTCCACATTCCAATTTCCACTGACTTATCGTTCATCTGCCATTTTATTGGCTCTCGTTCTTTCTTCTATTTTTTTTTCTTACCACTTAAATCCAAAGAGTTAAATTGGAGCTTGACTAATATAATATTAGTCAATGAAGTCATATGCAATGTTCTTAAGCTTTTTTATTATTATTAAGAGAAACGATGTATTGATAACAAACAAAATTGCATCAAGTCTTTGATCACAACATCCTTAATAATTATGCGAGGAGTCCCAAATCAATAAATAATCTCA
Organism: Prunus padus; assembly: GCA_024362665.1. Taxonomy (NCBI): domain Eukaryota; kingdom Viridiplantae; phylum Streptophyta; class Magnoliopsida; order Rosales; family Rosaceae; genus Prunus; species Prunus padus. Next base: position 12,832,563 of record JANFAM010000005.1, on the reverse strand, counting down.
CATTACATACCTCAATTGACGACCCTCAAACCACTATTTGCATACCGTATTTAGAGTTTGTGAAGAGAAAATGAGAGTGTAGTAGGTTTCTTGGATTGAAAGAGGAGTAATCTAGCAATAGGGTGTAGAGGAGTTTGTGTTTTTCTAAGACTTAATATGAAGAGTGGTGGGGTGTGTGTATAGATGTATTAGGGTTAAGTATTAAGTTGTATGACCTTTTTTGTCTTTTTACACAATAATAAAACTTAAGAGCTTAATGATTTAAGTATTGGAGTGAACAAAGAAAAGTATGGGGTTTAAATAGAAAAATTCTTAAAGATCACATTAATTTATGTGAAAGTTTAAGGACTAAAACAAGGACTCTCGTATAATATTTAAGCTTTTTTTTAATCAAAAAAGGTCTCTGAGGTTTACGAAACTATCAAATTTTGTCTTTTTGTTTTTGTGTCATTCGTGGTCTTCAAGGTTAATATGTGTGCTCATAAGTAGTCTACGCCGTGAGTTTCCGTAAAAAATGTTTTGCTGATGTGGCATATATATAGAGCCCACATACCCAATAATATAGTTCCACGTGTATTTACACTCACCACGTGTATATAGAGCCCTTTCTTTTTCTCTCTATTTCTCTCTCCAATTTGACCTAGGTTTGCTCATCTCCACTCGGTTTAATTCATGCTGCCTATGGTCGCCTCTCATTTGTTTTGGGCTTTTGGCCTCTTTTTGGTGGTAGTATTTTTGATCAAATTGAGTTTGGAATTGGGATGCATTGCAAATTTGGCAAAGGAGATATATAATGCTTGTTTTTTTTTTGGGTCAACAAGATGGACAATGGTGGTTTATCAAATGGAACTATTGTTAATTGTGAAATTTATCAAGTGGATGCAAATATATCAATTTATAAACTATAACATGAATCACAAGTCCTTTAAAAGTTAGATTAATGAGTTTCTTGTATATCACATTTGCATTTATGTATGGTCAATTGGAGAAAAACCACATTTAACGATTTATATTGGATTATCTTCTCAGAATTTTACACCTAGTTATTTGTTTTCTCAAATATTTCATAATCTGCAGTAAGTGTCATCGTCACACAAATACAAATTCCATAAGTACTAAGTTTAGAAATTAATATGTGCACTAAACAAATTTACAACAACTTAGTGATGATGCCTTCAAGTTGATCTTTTTCAGCTTAGATTTTTAGTTTAGATTAGATAGTAAGGTATGTGAATAAGTAATTTAACGGCACATATATTTATTCTTCTTTTGCAAGGGAAAGATTGGGTGTTTGACTTGCTCTCTTCCTAACTGTCTATCTATTGGTAGGAACTGCAACGACTTTAATTTTGATAGGAGGGGAAACCATGAAACTATTTTTTCAGATAGTTTGTGGTCCCTCTGTCCATGTGGAAATGAGCCAAGGTTGCCTATTTCATTGCCAGATGCTTGTTCCCTGTTGCAATTGGAGGCTTTGGATTATCGAAACCAAGATTTTTGGCCAGCCACATGGTGGGCAAGAATTGGCTTCACTCATGCAATTTCTCAAACTGCTAGTGCGCGTTCTTGTCGAGGCAACCAAGATTTAGTAATTATACAAAGAATATCAAATTGAAAGCAACAGTAATTATACCCAAAAAAACTCATTTTCCAATTTTGTCCAAGTCAGCAACTATACCTAACCCAGGACTACTATCATATTCTAAAAGCCAGTATAACCCATAACTAAGAAAAAATTTAAAACAGTCATTTTCCAATTTTGTCCAAGTGGTAGTCGATTTACAAAGAAGCAGAAGCAAGCAACTACACCCAATTAACTTAGGACTACGTTTACACAGTATCATATTCTAAAATCCAACATAACCCATAACCTAAGAAAAAAAAGGAAATATTTTGTTTCCAGTTCATGTACTTTTGTTACTTGGTGAAGGAACCAAAAACACATCTTGATCCAACAAATCGTCAATATATGGCCAACCCTCTTGGTCGACACCGTGAATAAGGTCAAACCCAGGATGTGGGGGCAGTGGATTCCCTAACATGGCCATGGACCCAGGAGGTATATGGCCAACCTTCTTATGATAGTTGCTGCAAACGGGGACATCGCGAAATGTGTCGCCTTGGGTCCAATAACGGCGACATGATTTGTAGTACTGGCACGGTGGATGGAGCTTGTGGTTGTTATAGTATGAAAATTTGGTGTTCCTGGAACAAAAACGGGTGCACTGAAGCTCGGCTTGGGGCGGTGGTAGGTGATTCATGTATGAAACTCTCGGTTGTTTTGGCATTAGGGTTTCTCCAGGGATTTGAGAGAGATTTTGAGTTTGGGGAGATAGGAAGAGGAGATTTGAAGAGGCTGCTTATGAGATATCAAAGTACAATTGTTGAGGCAAGGAAAGACAAAAAGGAAACTGCATAAAAAAAAGGAAAAAGAACATAATGACTGTGACGTCTTCCTAGTAAAAATCCTTCATTTAGAGGATACTTCATTGCCCTTCAATGTGTTTGGGCCAAACATTAATTAAGATAAATTCTTTTATTTTACATAAATAATAACATTTTTAATCAAAACTGGATATGCATTACCACATGCAAAAACAGAGAAGCAAGAGTCCAAATAGGAAAAGGACTACAAGCAAACCAAGCTAAGTAAAAAACAAAGCAAACTAAAAACACAAATGCATCTAAAGCCAAAGACATAAAATAACACCAAACCACTGAGATTAGATGAGATACACATCCATAACTAGATTCAATAATTAAAATAACACCAAACCACTCCAAACCAAACAAAGTTATAATTTTTCCTTCCTTATCAATAATCATAACCTCATAGAGTGCAAGATAGATAGCATCCAACAAAATGCCACAGTGACCGTCGAGAGTGCCGCCATTTTTCAACAATTTCATAAAACCCCCTTCATCCCACATGTCACTCCACGAGTTCTTGATTATCCAATAATGATCATTGGTAGCTTCGTCGATATGCATCCCAATAAGTAATGCAGAGTGGCTAATGTTTGTCCCACATTCCTTGCGAAATATCCTACCTCTATATTTTTCAAATTCGAAGTTGTGGGCATCACACCCGACCACCACTGGCTGTTTGCAAGGAGCGTAGGCCAGCTGGTCCTCAGTCCTCCGGTGTCACGATTGCATAGATAACGATATCGAGACCATCTTTTTTTTCCTTGACAACGTTACAGGTTCCTTTGATACCCTAGTATGGTACATGTAATTTTGTTCAATGTTTACACCACCATTTTGGATCATGTAATTAGACGCCTTCAATTCGTTTCGACCGTGGCACCCATAGTTGGCAGCATTGTAGTCCATGAGTTATTGCACGGACAATATCAGAGGCTATTGTAAATCAACATATATAGCATGAAGAGCTTCCACGTCTATAATGGTCGAAAACGCCAAACACGAACCTATGGATATAATATAATATGTAAGTTAGAGTTACACACATAACATATGCATAAAATATTTAGCAAGAAGTAAGAAAAAAGAAAATTACATGCATATAGTAATAGTTGCAAGTATAGTACTGTTTCACTTCTCTTGCCACAAGTTCCTTGATAACTTACGCGTTTGATACTTGCAAAAGCTTCCCACCAGTCCATGGAATGCCACATATACTATGGATGCCATCAGAATATGAGATATCATCAACCCTCTTTTTAATCCACTTATTAGAAGGACAAGAGGCTGATTATCCATGGTGGTCACTCTACAATGGAAAGCTTTCATTTCATCCTAGTGCATATCAGTGAACAGATTCAGCCCTACAGTATACGATTCCTTTGGCCTATTCATGAAGTTCTCCATAAATTTGAACGACTTATTGAAGTTTTCGAAACGCCTCTCTTTCTATTCATCGCTAAAGTAAACATGATTGTTATCTTTCATCCACAGCTCAAATGATTGAGCAACATTTGTAGGACTTTCCTCGGACGGTTTAGACTACCATTTTGGATCATGTAATCGGACACCTTCAATTCATTTCCATCGTGGCACCTATAGTTGACAACATTCTAGTCCATGAATTATTGCACGGACAACATCGAAGGTTGTCGTAAATCAAAATATATAGCGTGAAGAGCTTCCACGTCTGCAGTGGTCGAAAACGCCCAACATGAACCTGTGCATATAATATAATATATAAGTTAGAGTTACACACATAACACATGCATAAAATATTTAGCAAAAGAAAAAAGAAAATTGCATGCATATGGTAATGGTTTCAAGTACAGTATTATACTTCACTTCTTTTACCACAAGTTCCTTGATACCTTACGCATTTGATACTTACAAAAGTCTCCGACCCGTCAGTGGCCCTCCACACATATTGCGGACGCCATTAGGGGATGAGATATTATTAACCCTCTTTTTAATCCAATTATTAGAAGGAACAAAAGGCGGATTATCCATGGTGGGTACATTGTAATGGAAAGCTTCCATTTCATCCTCGTGCATATTAGCAAACAGGTTCATTCCTACTATATACGATTTCTTTGGCCCATTCATGAAGTTCTCCATAAAGTCGAACGATTACTTAAAGTTGTCAACACGCCTCTCTTTCTATTTGCCAGTGTAAACCTAATTGTTCTCTTTCATCCACAGCTTAAATGATTGAGCAACAATTCCAAGATTTTCCTTGGACGATATCGATGTTTAGACCATCGTTTTGGATCATGTAATCGAACGCCTTCAATTCGTTTCCATTGTGGCACCCATAGTTGGTAGCATTATAGTCGATGAGTTATTGCACAGTCAACATCATAGGCTATTGTAAACTGAAATATATGGCATGAATAGATACCACATTTGCATTGGTCGAAAATGCCAAACACGAACCTGTGCATATAATATATAAGTTAGATTTACACACATAATACATGCATGAAATATTAAGCAAAAAGTAAGACAAAAAAAAGCATGCATATGGTAATGGTTTGAAGTACAGTAGTACCACAAGTTCCTTGATACCTTACGCATTTGATACTTGCAAAAGCTTCCGACCAGTAAATGGCCCATCACACATACTGCGGACGCCATCAGGGGAAGAGATATCATTGAAAGGTTCAATTTCATCATCGTCCATATTAGCAAACAAGTTCAGACCTACAATATACGATTTTTTGGTCCTTTCATGAAGTTCTCCACAAAGTCAAATGACTTCTTGAAGTTGTCGAAACGTCTCTCTTGCTCTTCATCGCTCGACTAAACCCGATTATACTCTTTCATCTACGACTCAAATGATTGAGCAAATAGTGCCATTAGAAGGAACAAGAGACAAATTTAGGGTGCAAATAGTGCCATTAGTTGGCACATCATTTTTCCTGACATTTATAATGTATCAAGTTGAATACAATGCAGTTTAAGAAATACATAAATTTTCTTTGCAGTCCTATGAAAGGCCTCTTTTATTGTGTACCAGACAAAAGAACATAACACAACAACACTAGAAACGCAGAAACAAGAAAAGGATACAAACAAGCCGAAAAACAAACACAACAAAGAAATAAAACGACAAGAAAAAAAAACCACACTGAATACATGGGAAAAGAGAACAATTATCCCTCTGAGCAAGAACTGATATAGCATCATCAATTAAGCGGCCAATTCAGACTGTCATCTTGAGCACTATTGACAACAGAAACAAGACCCAAAAAATACTCTCGAGCTCCACCACTCGCACTCCCACCATGAGAAAGAACCTTGAGAAGCACTTAAACTAATATGTGAATGAGATCTAAAAAATCAGGCCACGACCTTCTTAATATAGCATCGACCGTCTCAATTGTCAAGGATCACTTATGTTGTTTAAAATGGTAGCATACATTTCTCATGAATCTCAGCAGTTGATCTAGTTCCCTACCATATTTAATTTCTATATCAAATTTATATATTTCCACCAGAAATGGTTCCCACTTACTCTGATTCGAATTCCATGGTGGGTACTTTGCAATGGAAAGCTTCCATTTCATCTTCATCCATATCAGCAAACAAGTTCAACCGCACGGTATACTATTTTTTTGGCCCATTCATGAAGTTCTCCACAAAGTCGATCAACTTCTTGATGTTGTAGAAACACTGCTCTTTCTCTTCATCGCTCGAGTAAACTCGATTGTACTATTTCATAAATTGCTTAAATGATTGAGCAACATTTGCACGATTTTACTCGGACAATATCAATGTTGCAGCAGGGGATGAGGATAGGGATGCGGCTTCTTCAAACATTGGCTCTTACTCTGAGTTTGCTAGGAACATTATTAACAAAGAACATAAGACAAAATTTTTCTTATCAAAACCCATTGTTAATTTCTTGATCTCTTGACAAAAGAGGCTTTGCTTGTCAAATAACATGGTTTAACTATCCCATTTTGGGGTTTTATGCAATTAATCTTCATTAAATTTAGTTTTGTTTAATGCAGTTGCAGTTAGCTAAGCAAAAACCTGATGATCATTGCAATTAGGTGTTGGCTATTTGGATACAGGTATCACTACAAGAAAAAATGACTAATGTGATGAAAAACAAAAGTGAGGCTTGTAAATGTGCTACATTAGCACATTTACTGGGTATATGTGAGGAATTTATTTGGTCATCACTTATAAGACGAAAAAGAGACGAGCAGTTTCGGAGGAAAACCAAATTCCTCACAAATGGCATAGCGATTTTGGGTGTGAAAGAGCAGCAATCATTTGTGACGCATGTGGTGTTAAGGCGTCACAAATATTAAATGCGAGAATCTCCCACAAAATTTTTTTTAAAAAAAGAGGAAAAGTTTCTCGCCCAAAATGAAAAAATATATTTTAGAATTTTTTAATGGTCACATATAATTAATTGCGAGAATTAAATTAATATTTGTGAAGGTTGGGCATCACTTATACCCATGACATATTAATCAAGTTAGGAGTATCCATTCGACTCTCTTCATTCATTCATTCTATACTTTCGCTTTGCTACCTACGATTGACGACCACTACTGCTCGCACGACAGCTACTGCTCCAATGATGGCTACTGCTCCAACAACGACTACTTCTCTGACGACGGTGACCGCTTCGACGATGCTTATCATTCCTAATTTCCAATCGCCAGTACAATCCTCCACAAGTCTTCATCTCCTCCATCCTAATACAGGTTTTTTTATTTGTAATTTAACTTGTAATTTTTTTAATTATTTGCCAATTTTTGAGTAAGTTGTGTCTTTTTATTAATTTTTTTAATCGTCTAGTTTTTGTGTAAAGTAAGGATGTTTCTGATTTGTGTGGTCTTGATAAATTTTTTGGTAAGCTGCGTTTTTTTTCTTCATGTTTTCTTTCTTATTGAAGGTTGATTTTTGGTATTTGGTGAAGTAGGGCCATGGCGGTGTCTGCTGTGCTAAAATATTATTGATAGAAGTTGTGGGGGTTGGAGTGGGGGGCAAAATCATTGAAACTATCTTTCTACGAATTTGGAGTGTTGAATTGGTGTGTTTCATGGAAAACTCTATTTTTATTATTAAAAAGAATCATATAGTGATTGGTGATTGCGAGTTTATGAAATTTCATGTTGAACTCAATCATATAGAGCTTGTTGTATGTTTATTTGATTTTTTTTTTGGTGTTGTATGTTATTTGGTTTATTTCATTGAAAACTCTATTCTTAATTTTTTTTAAAGAGCCATAGTCTTTTGTTGGTACTCTATGAGGGTGTGTTTGAATCCATACTTCAAATTACTAACCTTTTGTTGACCCATAATTAATAGATTGGATTGGCAGCTCCCTTTGAATTTTATATGAAACTTCTCATGTAATTGATGTATTCTTTTTGGGCATGACTGAGTTTTTCTTTGTATGCTTATTGTAATTAGTTAAATGTGTAACACAATTACAAATTAGAATAATAATATGTTTCCTTTCACTCATGTGAAATTTTAGTAGAGGTTGAAAGCTTGATCATTATAACTTTAGTTCCTAATGTAATTAAATAGTGTTTGCATTTTATATTGGCAAGTTGGAATTGTTCATGTTGCTACGTTTTTTTTGGGAGTAGGTTTTTAAGAAATAATTGTTGAGAGGTGAATTCCTCTGCCTCCTCAATTAAATTCCCAGATGGTTATGCAGTTAATATGTCAAGAAATGTGAATTTAGATGATGGGAAAGTATCCTGTTTGAAGAGCCATGATTGCCATGTGTTTATGCAACATCTTCTATCAATGGGAGTTATAAAATACTTGAAGAAATCAATATATGCTCCCCTTGTAGAATTATCATATTTCTTCCAATAGATTTGTACAAAAATGCTGAATGTAGAAGAATTAGATGAGATGGAAAAAAACATCGTGCTCATACTTTGCAAGAAACTAAACTTGTCGGACCAGTAGCTGTGCACTTATCACAAGAAGTTAAACTTGTCAGACCAGTAGCATACCGATGGATGTATCCAATAGAGAGGCAATGTATTTAATTATTTTTGGTTCATTCATAATATTTATTTTTAGCAAAAAAACTGATCGTTAAATTATTCTTAGGTTGTTGGCAACATACAAGAGAAATATACGCAATAAAGCTCGGCCTGAGGGCTCTATTATTGAGGCATACATTGCAAAAGCATCTTCCACATTTTGTTCAATGTATCTCAGTGGTGTTGAAACTACCTTCAATCGACCAGAAAGACATGATGATGATGGTGAACCTAAGGCGAACCTTTCAGTCTTTGCTCAAAGATTGCGTCCAATTGGTGGTAATGTATTGATTGAATGGTTAGAGGAAGAGATGAAAGCAGCTTACTGGTATATCTTGGACAATGGTGATGAGATTGATGCTTTTAAATAGTATGTCAACTGAATTTTCATTCCATTACATATGAATATTAACTGAATAACTCTAATGTTTAACTTCTTTTCTTATAGTGAGCATCAACAACTTTTACAAAGAGATAATTCTGAAAATTTAGAGCAAAGACACAAGCAACTGTTTCCTAATTGGTTTAAGAGTCGTGTTAGAGGATTATATGATCAAGGATCTTCAATGGTCAATAAAGAGCTGTTTGCATTAGCAAAATGTCCAATTCTTTGCACAATCCATTATATAGGGTGTACATTGAATGGGACCAAGTGGTTAGTCAAACACATTTATAGGAATAGAACCATACAAAACAGCGGGGTTATGAAACCGAGGTCACACGATGGTGAAGATTGTTGTTTTTACGGAAGCTTGAGTAGTGTTGTTAAAATGCAGTTCATGTGGTGCTATAAGGTATATCTTTTCAAATGTCTCTTGTACAATACAAATATCAAAAGAAAGAAAGTTATCTAAGATTATCATCTCAAGTCAGTGAACATAAATACTCATTGGTATGATAACGAATCGTACATGCTAGCAACACAAGCAAATAAGGTATTTTATCTTGATGACCCAAAGTTGGGTTATCCTTGGAAAGTTGTCCAGAGGGGTCAACCTAGGCATGTGTAGAATGTTTTGGAGAAAGATGATAACACTGAAGAAGATGAAAATATTGATGATAGTGAGGGTCATGACGACGATGCATTTGTTTGGACTGTTGAAAATGATAATGAAAATGGTATATTATTATTCAGAGATTATATATATTGAACCTGAATCAATTGATGCAGAAAATGTAAATATCGAAAGAACAATAGCTGATAAAGAGTACATAATTGATGATGATGTGGAGGATGAATTATGATCAGGGGTAGATGAGGATAACGTACATAGTGATTTAGATAGCGATTTAGAATAAAGGATTCAGTTAGTTTTATATAAAGCTAGTTTCATATTTTTATCTATTTATTTCTAATATTTATTTTGAACATTGTGTTGCATCTATATAGATGAATCCTCGTTATACGTCAAAAATAAAATATTATGATAAAAAACAAAGAATCACATATTGTTAAAAGTGACATATCATATATCATCACAACACACTATATGTGACTCTTACTTCGAGTCGTCACATTTGATTTCTGGTGAGGAGGGTAATGTGACGACACCTGTGATACCAAAAATGAGTCCTTTACAAATAAGTGCGACGCAATTTTGCCTATCGTGAGGAAATTTTTTCCTCACATTATCACTTTTGTGTTGTAGTGTATGCAAATAACAATAAACCTACTATGATATAATTCTTAATTTGGCTTCCAATTTTCCACTTTCCTCAGCAAGTTCTCAACCCTTATTTGTGAGTTTACAACAATCTTCCAAGTGGATAAAGCTTTACGAAACCCACTATTGAATTTATGCACATGTTTATTGAGAAAACAGGCTTGAATCTGTGTTTGATCATATCCCTTATTCCCATCTACTTCTGTAAAATCAGCCCTAAGCTCTAAACGCCTACGGAGGGGGTGAAGTAGGCTACAGGTCAAGGACCAACCAATTTAAATTGTTCTTGTTAATTCATACATACACACATACAAACAGTTAAGAGATTAACACGGTAAGACAATTAACGGTGAAAGTAAACGACACACAAGAGTTGTTGACCCGAGAAAACCCAAGTGGGTAAAAACTGGGAGCACCAAGCTAGGAGAGATCCAATCCACTCATTAAGAAATACAAGAAAATGAAGGAAGACTTAGCTCAATCTATCACCTATAGGCAGCTTCAATCAACCATTCAGCAAGCACCATTTCTTTATCTCTTAGCAGCAAATCCTCTCACGAGCACCAAGCTCTAGTTGTATGTAATTTGATGTATGGAGTGAGTTATGGTTTCACAGATTCATCTATCTCAATCATAGAGCATGCTTGAGCTAGACGAATGAAACACAAGTGTTGTGATGAATAAACTATGAGTAAGGTTTTTTGAAGCACAAAGTTTAATTCAACATAACAACAACACAGAAGCAGTTTACAGCCGAAATCTTGTAAATGTATACTTGGAGAGGTTTATATGTATACTATCAATCGTATACTCTCAAGTAACATATACTAGCTGAAACATTTATAATGATTGAAGTAAGAAACAAAAGCAGTCAGCCATTCAAGATTTAAAGTTATCTTGGGGAAGTACTTATGTGAATGCAATCATTCTCATAACCCTCAAGAATAAGAACTTAGGTGAAAGGAAGAAACTCTTTTCGGATGCATGAGTTGAAGCTATGGCCGGAGTCTGCAGCAGGTAGCTTATGTAGAGACAATTTAAAAACACATTTGAAAAGCCCTTGTCCGACCAAGACACAATCAGCAAGGTGAGGGAATAATAGAAAGCATGGGTTGTCTTTTAAACAAAACCCAAGGGAGCCGCACCTTGAATCATGGTCTGAAGAGTGGAATTAAAAAGGGCTTATAACCCATCACTTGGAGAAAGTGGTAGACAAGAAGACAACAACCAAGAGGCATGGGTTTTTAGAACTAATAAACAAATGAAAAGCTTGAAACTTAGAAGGCAAAACCGTTTGAGAGTGAGTAAACTATTCTCACGTGTTTGTCAGCTTTAAGGATGGGAAGTATCTTTACAAAACTGTCAAAGCTGTGTTTTAAGGTCAAAGGTTGCCGTAAGCAAGCAAAGTCGAAAGTTGGATTAATACATATGACCCTGTATTAATCCAGTAAGAAAGTAAAAGGCAAAATTGAAAGTTGGATCAATACACGTGAGCATGTATTAATCCAGTGAGAATGCATATGAGTTTTACCTTTTAGCAGCAGCGTGAGGTCTGAGAATATCTTCAACCTAGTTCAGTCTTAACCTCTGATCTAACTTAGAAACTAAGAATTAATACAATGGTTTTGAGAATTACAAGAGAAGAGCCAAACAAAAATTACAATCCTTACAATCTCCCCCTTTGGCCTTTTCTTAAACAAAACCATAAGAGCCAATTCTAAAAAAAACAATAAGAACTATGAATTAGTCGAAGTACCTGCACAAACTTCACAAGAGGATTTAAAAGTTTCCAACAGATAATCAAAACCCATAGAAACTATTTAATACATTGTTAACAGATAGTTTGACAACAACAGCACAGAATTGGATTTGTTCCCAAAATTCTCCCCCTTTTTGTCTTAGAAAAGACAAAGGGATCACAGACCAACCAAGAACAGCAAAAAAAACAAAAACTTGGAATGGCAGATGAATATCGCATCATTATCTTGTTTTACTTGAAGTCCAAGGAAATAGGTAAGTTCTCCAACCATAGACATCTCAAATTCACTTTCCATCAGTTTAGTAAAATCATTCACTAATTTTTTCAAGTGGCCCCAAAAACAATGTCATCAACATAAACACGAGCAATGATTCTATCTGATTTGCAAGTTTTTACAAATAAAGTTTTATCAGCAGATCCTCTAATAAAACCTTACGCCAAGAGAAAACTAGACAACCTTTCATACCAAGCTCTAGGGGCTTGTTTAAGACCATAGAGGGCCTTTTTCAGTTTATACACATGATCGGGATAATTTAAATCTTCAAATCCCTTTGGTTGTTCAACATAGACTTCTTCATTTATAATACCATTTAGAAAAGCTGTTTTGACATCCATTTGAAATAATTTAAAGTTCATGTAACAAGAAACAGCAAGGAGAAGTCTAATAGATTCTAATCTAGCAACAGGAGCGTAGGTTTCCTCAAAATCTATACCCTCAACTTGAGTGTAACCTTGAGCAACAAGTCTAGCCTTGTTTCTCACAACTTTTCCTTCATCATTTGATTTATTCTTGAATATCCATTTAGTTCCAATTACATTTTTTTCTTTTGGCCTTGTAACTAAATCCCACACATCATTCCTTTTGAATTGATTTAGTTCCTCTTGCATGGCAATCACCCAATCATCAAGGGAGAGAGCTTCCTTGATGTTATTTGGTTCAATTTGAGACATAAAACACACATGACTGATTTCTTCAACTAATTGTTTTCTTGTTTTAACTCCAGCGGTGGGGTCACCTAGGACGACATCACTAGGATGGTTCCTACCAACCCAAGGAGCAGGACTAGGTTCCACAGGTTCTGTGTGAACCACCTCATGAGATATAGGCTTACTAGAATTGGGTGGAGGTAGCTCGGTGACACACGACACGGGTTTTCCTTTTCCATTTCAAACAAGTTGACATCATCATCATAGCAAGTTATCGAATTTCTCAAGGAGTCATTAATAACAACATTACTAGATTCCATCATAGTCTTTGTTCGATTGTTAAAGACTCTATAAGCTCTACTATTGGAAGAGTAACCAAGGAAGATACCTTCATCACTCTTGGAATCAAATTTTGCTAGATGTTCCCTATCTCTTAAAATGTAACACACACTGCCAAAGACTCTAAAGTACTTTACGTTAGGTTTCTTATCATTCCATAACTCATAGGGAGTTTTGCTAGACATTGGCCTTAGATAAACTCTATTTATTACATAGCAAGCGAGTGTTGATGGCCTCAGCCCAAAAATGTTTGGGCAAATTCTTACTAGAGAGCATTACCCTAGCGATCTCAATTAAGACCCTATTCTTTCTTTCAACTACACCATTTTGTTGAGGTGTGATAGGAGATGAGAACTCATGCCTAATTCCTAACTCATCACAGTAATCAATGAAGGATGAGTTATCAAACTCAGTTCCATGATCACTCCTAATTCTAGACAAGAGTTTCACTTTTCTACCTTGTTCATTTTGCATTTTATTCATGATAGACTTAAAGTGAACAAAAGTTTCTCCTTTATCTTTTAGAAAAGCTATCCAAGTAAATCTAGAGAAATCATCAACAATTACCAAGATGTACTTCTTTCCTCCTAGACTAATGGTTTGAATAGGTCCAACCAAGTCAATGTGAACGAGTTCCAGGAGCTTAGTGGTAGTCATGGAGTTAACAATTCCATGACCAGACTTTGTTTGTTTTCCTAGTTGGCACCCACTACACACGAATTTTGAGGAACTAACAAACTTAGGAATACCCCTCACTATTTCCTTTTTAGACAGAATCTCAAGGTCCTTGAGATTAACATGGCCTAATCTTTGATGCCACAATGTCGAGAGTTGTCAATTGAGAGATTACAAGCAGCATTTTTGGGAAACAGATTAGTCTCCACACAGTAACAGTTATCACTCGATCTTAAGCCAGTCAGGATAGTTTTTCCTTCGTTGTTTGAGACAGTACACCTTTCTCTAGTGAAACAAACATCACAAGTATCTTGATCGCAAAGTTGACTTATGCTTATTAGATTTGACTTTAGATTTTCAACAAACAAGACATTCTCAAGTTTATCAATCCCTGGAGCAGATATGGTTCCCTTACCTAAGATTTTAGACTTGCTACCATCACCAAAAGTGACACTACCAAGGTTGGATATGGGAGAGAATTCACTGAAATAGCTCTTATCACCAGTCATGTGTCTAGAGCAACCACTATCAAAATACCAAAGATTAGAGTTTTGAACAGATAAGGCATTTAAGACAACAAGACAGGTTTCATTATTTTTCTTTACCCATATCCTCTTTGTTGGAGATTTAATCTTGTGATAAGGCTTTAGAAGTTTTGAGATGATAGTTACTTCTTTTAAGAGACTTTGGACTTGATCTTCCAAGACAAGAGAGTTCTTTCTTAGTTTAAAGCAATTTGGTCTAATGTGCCCCTTTTTGTTACAGAAGTGGCACACCGGTATGAAGGAGTTTCTCTTAGAGGAATCTAATCCAGAGGGAAAACCTGTAGGTTTTTTGACTTTTGTGAATTGGTACTTCTCGTATATGGATTGACCCGTCGAACTGATGTTTTGTACAGAGGCTGAATTGTATTGATCCATGGAGATTTTGGACTCATCCATTATCTGCACAGAATCCACAGCCTTTACAAATTTTGCTTTGTCACTCATCTTAACAGTTTCTGAGGTGTATCCAAGACCAGACTTGTCACCATAAGATTTTCCTGAGTTTATCATATTGTCTATCTTCTCAGCACCGATAGTGAAGTTAATTTCTCTCTTTCTAGACAGCTCTAAATCAAATTTTAACCGTTCAATTTCTTGCTTAAGTTGACTCACATGAATAGAGAAATCTGAGTTTTCTTGTTGAAGCATAATGATTTTATTTGAGAGATGCACACTTTGCTTCTTTATATTGTAAGAAACTTTCACAAGTTCTTCATACTTTCGAATTAACTCTTCTTCACTATCAATGAGTTCTTCCTCAAGATCCTCATACGGCTCAGTGGTGGATTTTGCCATAAGGGCAACGACACTTTCATCACTATCAAGAGTCATTTAGAGACTCACTGTCACTATCACTCCAGGTGGTTTTTAAAGCTTTATCTTTTGACTGACTTCTCTTTTTAAGAGTGTTTGCACACTCAGGAGCTATATGACCTATTCCACCACATTCATAACATTTAACGGAACCTCTTGGTTTCTTTTCTCTGGAATCCAAGTGAGCAGCATTCTTCTTTTTGTCAAAGCCAGAGTTTGATTGAAAATTATTTCGATTATCCCCTGGTTTTCTAAATTTAAGAATCTTCCTAAACTGTCTGGTAAAAAGAGCCATCTCGTCCTCAGTAACAAGATTATCTAGAGAGGAAGAACTTTCTTCCTCTTTGACAGACTTGAGAGCAATATTTTTGGCCTTTTTAGAGAGGTTCATATTCATTTCCATTTCATAGGTTCTAAAGGACCCGATGACTTGATGAAGTTTAACAGTTGTGAGATCTCTCATTTCAGAAAAAGCAGTTCTCTTAGCATCGAACCTACTTGGCAAAGATCTAAGGAATTTCTTTATCAATTTTATTTCGGGGGATTTTTTCACCTAGGTTGTGTGAGGAGTTGGCAAGGGCACTGAACTTAGCATAGAATTCTTGGATAGTTTCTGAGTCTTGCATTCTAAGACTCTCAAACTCAGCGCTAACCATATCTAACTTAGCTTCTTTTACTTTTTCATCTCCTTCATGAGTGAGCACGAGAATATCCCAAGCTTCTTTAGAAGTTTCACGAGTTTTCAATATAGGCAAATTGTTCAGTGGTTCATGACAACAAATAAAGCATTCAAGGCTTTCCTATTTGAGTTAGCAAGAGTCTGTTCTTCAACAGTCCAGTCATCCTCCTCTTTTAATTCACGTTCCCCAAAGGGATTAATGGTGGTTGGAGGATTCCAGCCATCTGTAGTCATTTTCCAAGCCTTAGAATCTAAGGCAAGTAGGAAGGCACGCATCTTGTGTTTCCAAGCAGAGTAGTATTCACCATTAAATAATGGTGGGTGAGCCATGAGCTATGAGCTCTATCTCTTTCCATAGAGATGACTTAGAGTCGGATCTACACTAATTAAAATGTAGTGCCCGCTACGATACCAATTGTAAAATCAGCCCTAAGCTCTAAACGCCTACAGAGGGGGTGAAGTAGGCTACAGGTCAAGGACCAACCAATTTAAATTGTTCTTGTTAATTCATACATACACACATACAAACAGTTAAGAGATTAACACGGTAAGACAATTAACGGTGAAAGTAAACAAGACACAAGATTTGTTGACCCGAAAACCCAAGTGGGTAAAAACTGGGAGCACCAAGCTAGGAGAGATCCAATCCACTCATTAAGAAATACAAGAAAATGAAGGAAGACTTAGCTCAATCTATCACCTATAGACGACTTCAATCAACCATTCACAAGCACCATTTCTTTATCTCTTAGCAAAGAAATCCTCTCACGAGCACCAAGCTCTAGTTGTATGTAATTTGATGTATGGAGTGAGTTATGGTTTCACAGATTCATCTATCTCAATCATAGAGCATGCTTGAGCTAGACGAATGAAACACAAGTGTTGTGATGAATAAACTATGAGTAAGGTTTTTGAAGCACAAAGTTTAATTCAACATAACAACAACACGAGAAGCGAGTTTACGGTAGAAATCTTGTAAATGTATACTTGGAGAGGTTTATATGTATACTATCAATCGTATACTCTCAAGTAACATATACTAGCTGAAACATTTATAATGATTGAAGTAAGAAACAAAAGCAGTCAGCCATTCAAGATTTAAAGTTATCTTGGGAAGCACTTATGTGAATGCAATCATTCTCATAACCCTCAAGAATAAGAACTTAGGTGAAAGGAAGAAACTCTTTCGGATGCATGAGTTGAAGCTATGGCCGGGAGTCTGTACAGCAGGTAGCTTATGTAGAGACAATTTAAAAACACATTTGAAAAGCCCTTGTCCGACCAAGACACAATCAGCAAGGTGAGGGAATAATAGAAAGCATGGGTTGTCTTTTAAACAAAACCCAAGGGAGCCGCACCTTGAATCATGGTCTGAAGAGTGGAATTAAAAAGGGCTTATAACCCATCACTTGGAGAAAGTGGTAGACAAGAAGACAACAACCAAGAGGCATGGGTTTTTAGAACTAATAAACAAATGAAAAGCTTGAAACTTAGAAGGCAAAACCGTTTGAGAGTGAGTAAACTATTCTCACGTGTTTGTCAGCTTTAAGGATGGGAAGTATCTTTACAAAACTGTCAAAGCTGTGTTTTAAGGTCAAAGGTTGCCGTAAGCAAGCAAAGTCGAAAGTTGGATTAATACATATGACCCTGTATTAATCCAGTAAGAAAGTAAAAGGCAAAATTGAAAGTTGGATCAATACACGTGAGCATGTATTAATCCGGTGAGAATGCATATGAGTTTTACCTTTTAGCAAAGCAGTGAGGTGCGAGAATATCTTCAACCTAGTTCAGTCTTAACCTCTGATCTAACTTAGAAACTAAGAATTAATACAATGG
Source organism: Prunus padus (assembly GCA_024362665.1). Classification (NCBI taxonomy): domain Eukaryota; kingdom Viridiplantae; phylum Streptophyta; class Magnoliopsida; order Rosales; family Rosaceae; genus Prunus; species Prunus padus. The sequence goes on along the minus strand of JANFAM010000005.1, from coordinate 12,814,870 downwards.
TTTTGAGAATTACAAGAGAAGAGCCAAACAAAAAATACAATCCTTACAACTTCTTACTTTGTAAACAAGATATATTATATTTGCATGTGGATAACTATTTCTTTTCCCTAAAATATCTTATTTATTTGTTTGTTGTGCATATACTACAACATGTGGATTTGCTGCCAATTTTGTTACCCCTACCCCTTACCTCTTACCCCTTACCCCTTACTTGATATTTAGGCTCCAAGTAGAGATAAGATACGTATGCTCTTAATGCCAGTAGATAAGAAGATAGTTGTTATTACAATGTTTTATGTTTCTTTTTTTCCGCATCAAGTATCATAACATGCAAAAGGGGCATGCACATGGGTATGCTTATCTAATTGCTAATAGAATTGTGTTTAGTAAGGTGGTGGAATATTTATTTTTTTACCCTACAACATACTCCATTGCTACGAATCACAATTGTAACCTTATGCTGCTTACTCTATTGAGTCTCATTTATGTTATGACAACTTCAGGTAAAGCAAGGGTTGGGCAGTAGGGTGGGGCTTATTTTGTCTAGAGCTGCTCCTTTTTCTATTCATGTAAAAGCTTTCTTACGAGTGACGGCATATGCTCATGTTCTTCAAGGATATAGTATGCTATATTTAGCAGTTATTTTCACGGGGTTATAAAATATAGTCTTCATTTTCTCAATGGCTTTGTTGAATCTTTCTGCATTACTTTTACATTGATAGTATTATCCATATAATTTTTTTCTACAGGTTTGATAGAAACTTGTGCTGGTACGTTTGTGTGACTGCCAAATGAACTGGTAATGCTTGGCACGGCGGGTCCTCCAGTTCCAAATGTGGATGTATGCCCAGAATCTGTCCTTGAAATGGGATACGATGCCCTTTCAGACATACCTCATGGAAAAATATGTGTAAGGGGAAACACTTTGTTTTCATGGTACTACAAACATGAAGACCTCACCAAAAAGGTCATCATCAATGGGTGGTTCCATACAGGTTTGTCCATATTGATGTATTTTGTGGTATAGTATGGCTCTCATATCATTGACTAGAACATGTAAATGCTCATCATTGTTGTCATCACATTTATTGGTGGTGGAAGTGTTCATTTGTGTATTTTTTTTAGCATACTCTTACCCTCCCTCAGACTGTTTGTGAATTTTCTTCATGTGCATTGTTGCATGAGAAACATTCCTTATCTCATCACATAATTTTCCTAGTTCTTGAGAACACTACACCTCTCTGTGGTTAGATGGAATTTGGTGTTTCACTTGGTTTGAACATCAAGGCATTTAGTGGATTTAGCTTTGGATAGGACACCACCTAAGAAGCATAGAGATGATCTATGTCATGTTTGTAATGTTAATGCTCTTACCAGTTTTTCTTTGTGGTTCAAATGGTAATTGTAGTCATTGTGACATTATGGACTACATGTTGTCCCGAGCACGATGACATGCTTGGATTTGCAAGATTCCACCGTTTGACTAATGAATGCGTACTTCACCTAGTATGTGTTGATAGGTTCGTTGTGATCGGACCGTCAGATCGGTTTCGTTTTGAGAAGTATTGTTCCCTATATCTTTGGGATCGTGTAGGAACTTTCCGATCGGAGATCGGAGGTCGTGAGCCCTATGGGCCCTGTTGCCCTAGGGTTAGATCTCTTCGACTTGGTTGACCAAAAGCTTCCCGAGTTTGTCTTGACCTTAGAAACACTTGAGACGACCTAGGAACGTTATCCTTAGGATTGTACATAGTTGAGACTCGGGAACTAAGGTTTCATTTTAAAGTTTAGTTTTGGGACCGTTTGGCAACCTAATCCTTGTGTTCTCTCAAAGGTAATCAGGCTACACGTACCCTACATGATGGACCCTTTCAGGGTTGAGCTTGAGTAGCGTTGGATTTTTGCGAGTGGAATTTGTTTTCAAATGAGCATGATCTTTTAAATGACAAATTGATGCATAAATGTGATTTGACTGGATTTGGACTATTTTAATGAGTTGGATTTATGGGATTTGGTATTTTCCTTAATATGGTTTTATTAAGGTTTTCATAAAGGAAAATGAGCTTTTTCGTATATATAGATATGGTTATGGATTTTGGATATTAGATTATATGGTTTTGCATCACTATATGTACCTCTCTTGGTTCGATATGGATGTTTAGCCACACGTGCGATGCATATTCCGGTGTGTGTGTTGAGATGGGTCGTCCTTGGCGGGGTGGACTATATAGCCCTTGGCAAGGCTGTTAGCACAATTAAGACGGATATTCAGCCACATGTTCGATGCAGATTCCGACGTGTGTGTTGTAAGCAAAAGTCCCCTGGTTGGACTGCTTGTCCTTAATCACGTTTGATGAAGATCCGGCATGTGGTCTAGCAAAACGGTCCCCGTGTTGGATTATTTTTCCCTGGTGTGGTGCCTATGGATATATATATATATATATATGAGTACTCTGCACAATGTATGAGTATGTATGCGGTTTCATTTTGGGGTGGATATATTTTGATCATTGGATTTACACGATGTTTTGCAAGCATACGCCTTGGGAAGGGTGTGTTTGCGGGAGAAAGTAATTGAAAATGTGTTTTCCTTGGATTTGTATATAATATGGATTTCCGATGATAATACTTCAAGTATGGGAATATATTTATGTATAAATGATTTAGTTGCATGGTGGACATTATTTTCTAAAACGCAGGGGGTTAGTATGTTCATTATAAATTATGTTCAAAACTTTGTTTTTGTCCATTCACACTTTTCTTGTTTTGTACCCCTAGGTTTGTAGCTTAATTGATCTGTAAATCCAACTTGAGCCTTTCCTTCTAGCGCACTCTGTTTCCTTCCGTAGGACTTCTTGATTGTATTTCGTGGAACTACTTTTTGTTGTAATTAACTCTACTTACTTAGTATGCAATCTTATTTCCCATGTTACGTTTGGATTTCAGGCTTGAGGCCTTTTGAAAACTGTGTAAACTTGTGTGCTTTTACTTGTGCTTGTTGGAAGTTGGAAATTTATTGTTATTACTGGTTTTACATGTGGTGACTCTTTGGGGAGTGTTCTTTTTACAAGGGAGACTCTGCCAATTTTCAGTTGAAGTCTTTGCCTTTCTTGGGAAAGAAGTGTAGTCTAGTAAAATGGGCTCGACATCTGCCAGGTGTCGAGTGATAACAAGGTTCACCACGGGTTCCGAGTGGGAATCTGGGGAAGGTCCTGTCACCTTAACCTAATTAATGTTTGAAGAGCTTGGTTGTGAAAGCTAAATAGAATAACTGTATACTTTGGAACCTCTATACCAATAACATTTAGAGGTAAAAATTGTAAAACTTTACACTTTTATATCTTTACTAATGATTCAAGTAGTATCACCCATAATATGTTTCTTCTTTCCAGGGTTATCAAATCTAAAAATTCAGCAATGCTTTCAGAGAAGTATGAGAAAATGTCACTTCTTTGTTACTATGTTAACATCTTTCTAGGGTTTCTTCTTCTTCATCCCCCTTCTTCTTACTCTCTCTTGATCATGGGTGTAGTTTTTACGAAATGGGGGATTGAGAGTGATGCCGAGATTCCTGACCTTCTCCTTAAGATCCTTATTGTTAGCCACTTGAGAGGCTACCATGGTTTCCTTTTGGTAGTGCGTGTGACAGGACTTGACCCAAATTCCACTTTGGAATCTGCGTCGAACCCTGTACGTATCCAACACCCGTTAGGTGCCGGGCTCAAATGACCAATATGCCCTTTACCCTAATTCCAACATAAAATCACCTATGAGTTTGTGACTTCTGCCGGAAAACCGGCAGAGTCTCTCATGAAAAATGGACAATTCCCAAAATTATTTCCACCTGTAAATAACAAATTTTAATATTTCCGAATAAAAAGTGTATTTTAAACCCATTAAAATACTCTCAGGGTAAAAATGTCTTTCACTTGAATAATTTAATAATTTAGTATTTATTTAGGAACGGGTTATTACAGTGTGGATATCGGGTCCACCCCATTTCTTCAACCGTTTGGATGAACATTTCGAGTTGGTCTTTAAATAAGCAATGGCTAACGAAAGATAGTTTATTTTCAAGAAAGTTACCAAATAGAAATCATAGAACATAACTTCTGTCCAGAACTACATTAATTTTGCATCTAGAGATCATAACATCTGCCAAGTAAAGGGAAATAAGATTTAGATTAGAACAAAAGCCCCACAGTTTTCTACAACATGATAATTGTTATGAATATTATCATTTATTTACTAGTGAGACAAAAATAATATAGATATATATATATATATATATATATATATATATATAGAGAGAGAGAGAGAGAGATTCTGTTGAGGGATCCTCAATAAGCTTATTTGAGGGACACCCTTGTAGGGCCCACTCCGCATTGTATTTCACTAATTCAAATTGTCTATTTTGTAGATATTCATTCAAAAATCATCTCTACAAAAAATCACTTAAATCCGATATCATTTGACTATTCAATTAAATTATTGAAATGCACTTTCTTATAGCACCTTGTTCATTGATTTTGTTGGTCTCAATTAGATGCCTTAATGATTTTCAATTTTTCTGATTTTTTTGTAAGGATAATTTATGAATGAAGACTTGAAAAATAGACGTTTGGATCATTAAATTTTTTTTGGAGGGTACTCTAAAGGGTGTCACTCAAATAAAATTATTTGAAGAATTCCTCAATGAAAGGGGTATATATATGTGTGTGTGTGCACGCGCGCGCGTTATTGATTCTTGTTCTTAACAACGCAACTATGAGCTTCTCGACACACACCGTCTCCTAGAAATGGTTAGTAAGGCATACATATTTATCTAATAACATGGTTTAACTATCCCGTTTTGGGTTTTTCCCCCTTTAATTAAGTACCTATCTGCAATTAATCTTCATTAAATCTAGCTTTGCTTAATACTGTTGTAGTTGGATAAGTGAGAACCGGATGATGCTCAATTACATGTTGGCTATTTGGATGCCAAGAGTGATGCCGAGATTCTTGGCCTTCTCCTTAAGATCCTTATCGTTAGCCACTGGAGAGGCTAATGTGGTGTCCTTTTGATAGTGCCCGGATATCGGACTTGTCCACCTATTTTCTTCAACCATCGGGTAGGTCTTTATTCTGAGTCCAGAAGTGGGAATGGTGACTCCTTAGTGACTCAAAAATTGTACGTTGAAGGATAGATGTCCCGAGTATGCCATTATTCAGTTATAACTCAGAAGATATGTCAAACATTGGCGATTCCCTTGTGACTCAAAACGTACCTTATGAGATAGATGTTCCTCCAAATAATGTGAACAGTGAGGACGGATTCCGGTTGATTGGTTTGTACCCAACGAACATCGAAAAGGCGTAGTGGGTCCAAGAAAGGGGGTTTCCAATTTGGACCGTAGTTTTGTCGAAGTGCTTGACGTGGCCCCGCTTTGTCCAAAACTTCTGGCGAGTGTATTTACTGTCTGGTTTCTAGCTTACTCTTTGATCTGATGAAACAGAGAAAATCAAATCAAGCAAGCGTACCGTATTGCTTACCAAGTTCACTTCGGTCATGTGGACTTGTGGTTTCATCCTTGCCTTGAAATTTTCGGCTTCGACAGTCCACCGCTTTATGACTAGACTTGTTGTAGTTAAATCATTTGCCCTTGCACTCTCTCTTCTTTTTTGAGTTCCCTTGGTTAGAGCCTTCCTCATAATACTTCCTCTTTTTCTTGTTCACTCATCTTACACTACATGTGCCCTAGCCACCATGGAGTTACCAACGGCTTTTTTCAGAACCACGGTTGTCTTCCTCAACCTCACAATCATATCTTCAAGTCCCACGTCTTTGCGCTTATTCTTGAGATAATTTTTTAAATCTCTCCATGATGGTGGCCATTTTTCAATGATTGCAACCACTTGGAAAGTCTCACTCAGAACCGTGTTTTCTACCTCAATCTCATGCAGAATAACATGAAGTTCTTGGACTTGTTCGATGACCGTGTAGGAGTCCACCATCTTGTAATCAAGAAATTGAACAACCACGAATTTCTTCTTGCCAACATCTTCATTCTTGTATTTCTTGTCAACTAACTCTCATAGGGCTTGAACAGTTTTGATTGGAATGTATGCATTGTAAAAAGTATTGTCCAATTCATTGACGATATGGTTCTCGCAAAGGAAATCTGAGTGATGGCATGCATCTTCAGCAACCATTACTTCTATAGTAATACCAGTTGCAGGAGCATCTTCTTTCAAGAACTTGGCAAAAATTGAGTGTGGTCAAATAGAACCGCATCTTTTGTTGACACATCTGAAATTAGTTCCATTGAACTTTTCGGGTTTCTCTTCATGAGAGGAGGAAGTAAGGAGCACTATTGGTAAACCATGAGCCACACCTTTTTCCTTATCATTAGTAGTACCATCATTACTAGTAACACCATTCATTTCAATCAACAAAGAGGAAAATCCACAATTTGATAAACAATAAAATAACAAACTTTAAGAAAATAAACAAATTTCAGACTATTAAAAAAATAAATATACATAGCAATTATCAAACAAGATTTTGTCTTAAGATTGTTGGTAAAATTTATGATAATTGCTATATTAACAGAATTTTCAAAAATTAAATTACACTATAAATTCAAAAGTAAAATACAAAGAAATTACAACAAGAACCAAACTAAGAACACTTTACAGCTGACCGAGTCTAGAATTTGGTTTTATCTCTTTAAGATGAAATGGCCTCCTCATAAGTGCTTCTAGGATTTGTTCAGCAAACGTCTCCAAGGATACAACTATCGATTTTTTGTCGAAGCAACACTCCAATTCCCAAGAAAAACAAACTCAAACTTGTGCATGAACTCTCTTAAACTACTTTTAAATGTAATGTATAAAATGCTATAGAAGACTAATTATCGAAGAATGCATTGAATCAAAAATGCTAATGGGACCTTCTCTATTTATAAACATGCCGTACCAGTTGGTATAAAGTGTGTGACTGTTCATGAAAGGCCAATCAACAAATCTTTCTTTTTGTTTGAGTCAAAGCTTCTGAAGTTGAAAATCTATGTATGAAGCTTATTTTGCAATAGTGAAGGTATACACGCACATACCCAACAAGCATTTTTCAGAAAAGTTTAAACAACTTGTCTAATGTCAACATGTCAAGTACCTTTTGGGCATAAGACATGGCCTGATGCCATCGTTTATTGTGTAATGTCAGTTATGTTCAGAACTATATAAATTCTGCATCGTGAGATCATAACATCTACCAAATAAAGGCAAATAAGATTTAGTTGAGAACAAAGCCCCACAATTTTCAACAACATGATATTGTTATGAATATTATCATTTTTTATTAGTGATTATTGGTACTGATACATATATTACCAATATTAACCTTGAGCTAAGATTTGTGTAGTCCCTTTAATTTTTTTTTTGGGTCGAAATAGTCCCTTGATTCTTGTTGTACTTAAAAATTACAGTTGATAAACGGTTATCTAATTTCAGTGGCTGGTAAATTTTCAAGTAATATGTTGAGACTGGGGAGAAAGACAAGAAAATGACACCAAGTCAAAATAAAACAAGACAAAAGAGTTAAGAAATCTGAGGATGAGATGAGAACTGTGATTTTGGAGAAGGGCTACAGCAATTACACACGGTTTTACAGGGAAGATAGTTTTTATTTATTTATTAAAGCTCGGTTTTTAGTTTTGGGGTTACAAAAATCTTGGTTTTTACAATCCAAACTTGTCTTCCATAACAATTTCACAAATCTTAGATGAAAATTTATTTATAGGCTTGTTTCAGTATATATATTTTTCTCCTTAAAAAGACAAATTGAGATTTAAGGTGGGGGTGTTTTCATTTGATAGGGTGTAGTTGTATAGAGATGCAGAATTATAAGGCAGGCAACAAAGCCTTCTGGAAATCCAATGGCAAAACAAGAGAAGAGCAAGCTTTACCAGCCCAAGCAATTAAGTGGGAAAAGAAACCAGAAGTTGCACAGCAAAGTGTCTAAGAGTTTATTAGAGCAGAAGCAAATTCCTAGTTTCCATAACAGCAAAGTGGTGGTTGAATTGTGATGAACAGAATCAACACAAAGGCACCAAAAATTTGGAGACACAATTAGCTCAAACTCCATAAAACTCATTGCCACCTGCATCGTTCTCTGTTTTCCAGCTTGGGTTCAAACCCACAGGTTTCGAATGTAAGAAGAAAAATTTAAAGGTCTACTGCCAAGAAATATAAGGAAGCAAGGAGACATTTGCTTCATGAATTGTTGATAGAAATTGGCTCCTGTATCCTAACCAAAACTCAATTGCATCATTTTGCACTCGCACTCCCCTCTTCTGCCCTCTTTTTTCTAGTCTTATGATTGAATAAAACAAGCCAAAGGAGAAAATGAATTTAAAATCATTACCCTTCAAGTTATATACTGAAGAGCTCGATTTGGGACGATATATATAGATATAGTCCAAGACCCCTTGTACACATGTAGAAACTAAGAAAAGCATATGCAAGTAGACTTAATGTGACAAAATTCATGGACCTCCTTTATGAAGTTTTACACACCTAACGAATTAAGGCAATTAGGATTTTGACAAGTAAAATAATTAAATCATATATCCAAGATGAAAGTAAAACAAAAGTCTAAACTTTCATAGACGTTTCTGGTTTGCTTGTGTTGGTGCTCAAAATGGTTCAACCAAGATTGAGTCCAACTTAGTGATGAGGTGTGGTGGATGAAGGTGAGGACCTTCGGTATGTGTATGAAGATTTGGGCAAGCGATAAATATACAGAAGACGAAGATATACGTGGTTCACCCTTAATGAATGGGCTACGTCCACGGAGAAGTGTATTCTCATTAATAATGTGTATTTTACATTTGTACAAGGGGCTGGGCCCAAAGATAAAGAGAAGTAGGGCGAAGCCCATGACTAAATACAAAGCCCACTGTAGGGGGGATCCATTTCTAAGTGGAGAGTGGTCTTCTTTTATAGGTGAGGGGGAGTTTCCATCTCTTGTAGTTTTCCGATGTGGGACTCTTGGTTGCTCGGTTAGTTACGGTACCAACAGTAGTCCCCCAAGTTCGCGAGTAAGAAGGTACTTCTTGGTTGGGGACTTGTAATTTTAAGTGCACTGGCCGAGCAACACCGTAGTCGTCTTCCAAGTCGTATAGTGCACTATCCCCAGTCCCCCCAGTCCCCGAGTAAGAAGGACATTGGAGGGAGAGAAGTTGCAAAAACAAACAAACAAACAAACAAACAAACAACAACAACAACAACAACAACAACAACAAAATTTTTATTTTTTAATTTTTTATTATTTTTTTTTGTGTTGGTGAAAGCCTACCCCAATACCTTGACATGATACTTGCCGTTCGGCAGGTTTGATTTTTTTTTTTTTTTTGGGTGAAGCCTCCTCCTAGCTTCAAGCATGGGCCTCCAAGCTTGTGTACGAAGCTTGGCATTAGGAGTTTATTTTGGAGCCGAGCCTTAGTTGGAGCTGGACCTTACGGAGTATGGACTAGGGCTGGCATATTGGGGTGTTGGGCTAGCCTCTGCCGAACGGCAAGGGTGGCATCATCATGGCTTTGAGGCCATTTTGGACCTCCTTTGAAGCTTGGCATGTGGTGACTTGAACCATTAAGTCCCCTCGTAAGAAGGATCTTGGATGAAGGGCCAAGCACATATGGAGATTGTGAGGTCGAGGACCGGAGTCGGGTGCCGAAGGTCTGAGGCTTGAGTTGAGGAGCTAGGTGCCGAAGGTCTGAGGCTTGAGCTGAAGAGCTAGGTGCCGAAGGTCTGAGGCTTGAGCTGAGGAGCTAGGCCGAGGCATGAGTTGAGGAGCTAGGTGCTGAAGGTCTTGAGGCTTGAGTGAAGAGCTAGGCCGAGGCATGAGCCGAGGAGCTAGGTGCCGAAGGTCCGAGGCTTGAGCCGAGGAGCTAGGCCGAGGCATGAGCTGAGGAGTTAGGTGCCGAAGGTCTGAGGCTTGAGCTGAAGAGCTAGGTCGAGGCATGAGCTGAGGAGCTAGGTGCCGAAGGTCTGAGGCTTGAGCTGAAGAGCTAGGCCGAGGCATGAGCCGAGGAGCTAGGTGCCGAGGTCTCGATGCTTGAGCTGTAGGTGCCGAAGGTATGAGGCTTGAGCCGAGGAGCTAGGTCGAAGCATGAGGTGAGGAGCTAGGCCGAGGCATAAGCCGAGGAGCTAGGTGCCGAAGGTCCGAGGCTTTAGCCGAGGAGCTAGGCCGAGGCATGAGCCGAGGAGCTAGGTGCCGAAGGTCCGAGGCTTGAGTGAAGAGCTAGGCCGAGGCATGAGCCGAGGAGCTAGGTGCCGAAGGTCCGAGGCTTTAGCCGAGGAGCTAGGCCGAGGCATGAGCCGAGGAGCTAGGTGCCGAAGGTCTCGATGCTTGAGTGAAGAGCTAGGTGCCGAAGGTATGAGGCTTGAGCCGAGGAGCTAGGTGCCGAATGTCTCGAGGCTTGAGTTGAGAAGCTAGGCCGAGGCATGAGCCGAGGAGCTAGGTGTCGAAGGTCCGAGGAGCTAGGTGCCGAAGGTCCGAGGAGCTAGGTGCCGAAGGTCCGAGGCTTGAGCCAAGAGCTAGGTGCCGAAGGTCTCGAGGCTTGAGCTGAAGAGCTAGGTGCCGAAGGTCCGAGGCTTGAGTGAGGAGCTAGGCCGAGGCATGAGCCGAGGAGCTAGGTGCCGAGGTCTCGATGCTTGAGTGAAGAGCTAGGTGCCGAAGGTCCGAGGCTTGAGTGAAGAGCTAGGCCGAGGCATGAGCCGAGGAGCTAGGTGCCGAGGGTCTCGAGACTTGAGCCGAGGAGCTAGGCCGAGGCATGAGCCGAGGAGCTAGGTGCCGAGGCATGAGCCGAGGAGCTAGATGCCGAAGGTCCGATGCTTGAGTGAAGAGCTAGGTGCCGAAGGTATGAGGCTTGAGCTGAGGAGCTAGGTGCCGAAGGTCTGAGGCCTTAGCTGGGTAGCTAGGTGCCAAAGGTCCGAGGCTTTAGTTGGGGAGCAAGGTGCCGAAGGTTCGAGGCTTTAGCTAGGGAGCTAGGTGCAAAAGGTCCTATGCTTGAGCTCAAGAGCTAGGTGCAAAAGGTCCTATGCTTGAGCTCAAGAGCTAGGTGCCAAAGGTCCGAGGCTTGAGCCGAGGAGCTAGGTGCCGAAGGTTCGAGGCTTTAGCTAGGGGGCTAGGTGCCAAAGGTGAGCTATGTGCAAGGCAATGTGCTTAGGCACGTGGGTGCCGAAGGTGAGCTTAGGCATTGGGGTGCCGAAGGTGAGCTTAGCCATGGGGTGCCGAAGGCTACACAAAGCTTGCATGTTGCAAGGCAATGTAGCTAGGCACGAGGGTGCCGAAGGCAAAGGGTATGCCGAAGGTGACACAAAGCTTGCATGTTGCAAGGCAATGTGCCTAGGCACGGGGTGCCGAAGGCAAAGGGAATGCCGGAGGTGACACAAAGCTTGCATGTTGCAAGGCAATGTGCCTAGGCACGGGGTGCCGAAGGTGGGCTTAGGCATTGGGGTGCCGAAGGTGAGCTTAGGCATGGGGGTGCCAAAGGCTACAAAAAGCTTGCATGTTGCAAGGCAATGTAGCTAGGCACGGGGGTGCCGAAGGTGAGCTTAGGCATTGGGGTGCCGAAGGTTAGCTTAGGCACGAGGGTGCCGAAGGTGACACAAAGCTTGCATGTTGTAAGGCAATGTGCCTAGGCACGGGGTGCCGAAGGTGAGCTTAGGCCTGGGGTGCCGAAGGCTACACAAAGCTTGCATGTTGCAAGGCAATGTAGCTGGGCATGAGGGTGCCGAAGGCAAAGGGTATGCGAAGGTGACACAAAGCTTGCATGTTGCAAGGCAATGTGGCTAGGCACAGGGGTGCCGAAGGCAAAGGGTATGCCGAAGGTGACACAAAGCTTGCATGTTGCAAGGCAATGTGGCTAGGCACGAGGGTGCCGAAGGCAAAGGGGATGCCGAAGGTGACACAAAGCTTGCATGCTGCAAGACAATGTGGCTAGGCACGGGGTGCCGAAGGCAACACAAAGCTTGCATGTTGCAAGGCAATGTGGCTAGGCACAAGTATACCGAAGGCAACACAAAGCTTGCATGTTGCAAGGCAATGTGGCTAGGCACGAGGGTACCGAAGGCAAATGGGATGCTGAAGGTGACACAAAGCTTGCATGTTACAAGACAATGTGGCTAGGCACGAGGGTGCCGAAGGCAACACAAAGCTTGCATGTTGCAAGGCAATGTGCCTAGGCACGGGGGTGCCGAAGGCAAAGGGAATGCCGAAGGCAAAGGGTATGCCGAAGGTGACACAAAGCTTGCATGTTGCAAGGCAATGTGCCTAGGCACGGGGGTGCCGAAGGCAAAGGGAATGCCGAAGGCAAAGGGTATGCCGAAGGTGACACAAAGCTTGCATGTTGCAAGGCAATGTGCCTAGGCACGGGGGTGCCGAAGGCAAAGGGAATGCCGAAGGTGACACAAAGCTTGCATGTTGCAAGGCAATGTGCCTAGGCACGGGGGTGCCGAAGGCAAAGGGAATGCCGAAGGTGACACAAAGCTTGCATGTTGCAAGGCAATGTGCCTAGGTACGGGGGTGCCGAAGGTGAGCTTAGACAAAAGCGAGAGCCAGGGATGAGAGCCAAGGGCCGAGAGCTAGGGGCGAGGCCGAGGGCCAAGAGCTAGGGGCGAGGCCGAGGGCCAAGAGCTAGGGGCGAGGCCTAGGGCCAAGAGCCGTAGCGTTTTTGCCAAAAGCACATGAGAGGATGCTGAAGAGCACTAATGGAATGGAAGAACGACAGAAGCTTCTTGTGTCGATTCCCACAGACGGCGCCAAACTGTTGGTGCTCAAAATGGTTCAACCAAGATTGAGTCCAACTTAGTGATGAGGTGTGGTGGATGAAGGTGAGGACCTTCGGTATGTGTATGAAGATTTGGGCAAGCGATAAATATACAGAAGACGAAGATATACGTGGTTCACCCTTAATGAATGGGCTACGTCCACGGAGAAGTGTATTCTCATTAATAATGTGTATTTTACATTTGTACAAGGGGCTGGGCCCAAAGATAAAGAGAAGTAGGGCGAAGCCCATGACTAAATACAAAGCCCACTGTAGGGGGGATCCATTTCTAAGTGGAGAGTGGTCTTCTTTTATAGGTGAGGGGGAGTTTCCATCTCTTGTAGTTTTCCGATGTGGGACTCTTGGTTGCTCGGTTAGTTACGGTACCAACAGCTTGTAATTCATAATTTCCACCTAAACTTAAGACTCCCTTAAAAGATTAAAAAAATTTATGAAGAATGATGTACATACTCAGAGAGGATTTATATAATACCAGTCTAGTAATATAGAATCAGTCTTGTAGAGGATTGACCAGCTGCCCGATGAACAACACCGCTCCAGTCATTTCCTCTCTGATAAAAAACAAGAATGGGTGATCTGCCACAAAGTCTATCTTCTTAGGCTTATATGATAACGACGCACCAAACATACCGAAAGTTGTAACTGCAGCAGCTTCCGTTCCTTCTTCATTAACTTCAATGACCGCTTTGTGGAGTATATCTGAAACAGAAGGGTCCTCACCCGGAGGCGATTCCACCATCTCTGTCAAGTTGCCTCCTTTATATGGATCAAAAAGGAAGGGAAGCTCCAGACCTAACTGCTTCAGAATGTTACCAACACTAAAACCAGAAGTAATCTTAAACTTTGGGATTCTAAAGTTACCCACTTCAACAGCGTAATGTGGAATATGACGATCTAAGAAGCCAGGCTCAGAACAAACTCTCTCAACTAGAGCTGGCAACCCATCTTTTTCATCTGGAAGAAACAAGCACATGGAAAAACGCCGCTTCTCATCTTTTGCTCGTTTGTATCGGAGTTTTAAGACTTTGAAGCCGTCAAAGGCACTTATAAACTGTTCATTGTGGCTAGTCATGAAGGGTGCCTCTATGTTTGATCTCCCGTTGAGAAGGTGGAAGACACAGTCCTTTGTTTCTGAGTCATCAAACAGATCATCATCCCAAGCTCCTTTGAAGTATAATGCATTTGCCAAGATGAGCCTTGTTGAGCTATTAACTGTCCTTGAAGGAAGAACCGCTGTAATAAGGCCCTTAGTCTCTTTTGCAGCCCATGAGTTGACTTCAGTTCTGGCTTCTTCGGCCTTGTTCTGGAAATCGACTTGCTTTGGAACCCCCTTGTAAAAAGTATCCACCACCTCTTTGAAAGCAGGCTTGAAAGGGAGAGACTTGTCGACCCAAAGGCCATTCGCGAAGGACAAGCACGGACCGCCGCTGGGGGAGCTGTCGGCAAACACCAGAGGGACGAGATTGGAGGCCAGGGAGTTGAGTTCGGCGGTGGACTTAGACTTTAGGAAAGAGAGCAGCTCGTCTTGGGTTGCACCCTTTGTACCAGCTGCTGTCAGGCTCAGCAAAACATGAATGGACAGCGGCGAGTACACCATGTTCTGCCCGTTGGCTTCAGTTTGAAACAGGTGCTTCGTCATTCTTAGGCCGACGTCGGTTTGGTTGTGCACTGATTCTCGGAGGTCTATTGTTGCCGGAACCACAGAGGTGCTTAGACTTCTGATGTTGTGGATGGAGGTGAAACGAGGAGGGGGCAGAGGACATCGTGTCTTGAAGAAGGAAGACAGCGTCGTGCTTCGTGCGTGTCGAATCGCTATGAGAGACGCCATTGCTATGACAGATGTAGCTCTGATTAAACCCTAGAACACTATTTTAAGTCTGCAGCGCGTAACTCCTATATAGCCAAAGAAAAGAAAAAAAAAGGAAAGAAGAGCAAAACGCTCGGCCTTTTTCTAGGAGTGCTATTACTTGTCGTACATGGATACGTACTCTACTGCCAAATTTATATTATATTAACTGAATAAGGTTATAAAATTATCAAGGTTGTTTGCATAAAGATTGTTACTGAATTAAACTCCAAAAAGAGTCCTATTTTATGTCCTACTTCACTTGGATCATTCCACCGATTTGTTTCTTAATCTCAATACTTGAGGTTTAATAATTTGGAGATTGGATTCTAATATATGAAAGGAATTAATCTTACTCTTTATTCATTTGATTTGGTGCAATGCAAGCTTACAAATATGATAGAGAAAGACACAGAGTACCGCGTAAACAACTCCTTCCTTTTCTTCTTCCTTCAAGAGGGCAATCTGCAAGGCTTAGACATTAATTTCATCCTCGTCCCTATCAGCGAACTAGTTAGGCCCTACCGTATACGACTTCTTTGGACCTTTCTTGAAATTCTCCACAAACTCGAATGTCAAAGTTGATTTGATCAAAACTCATTGCCAAACCCTAATATCTTGATTGACAAAATAAAGGGACAGCTACAGAGAAAGGCATACGTGGGAATGGATAAGCCCTACACGTTGAACAAGTATCTGAAATGTGGTTCAAAAGGTTGGTCTAATCCCCACGTGGATTTCTTTTGTGGTTAAGTTGGTGGCTTAAAAATTATAATTAGTACGAATTGTGCTCCAAGCATTCCTAAATTGTCTAAAAGATCCTCATATAATCAGGTAATTAATACAAGCCATAATTTGGAACAAAGAATATATATTTTTATTTATAAAATCGATGTTATATGTTTTAATCTAATCTAAAGTATGGGGAGAGGAATTTGAATTCGGATGCTGAGTGGGGAGCACATCCGCTCTATCCACCTTGACTAAGTCCATATCTACTAGAACAAAAAATATGAAGTAATTTTTTAAATATATCCTCTAAGAAAATATATATATTATTCTTTTGCAAGGTGTACAGAAAATTCTATGAGAGATGAACAATAACCACTACTACAAAAACACTTTGCGCGACGAAGTATTATTGGTCGCGCAAAGTACAATTTCGTCACAAGAAAACTTTGCGCGACAAAATTTTGGTCGCAAGAAAATCCGTCGCGCAAAGCTCGTGGAGAAAGGGTTTGCGCGACGAAAATAATTTTTGTCGCGCAAAACTACTTTGGCGCGACAAAGTTATGTTGGTCGCGCAAACCTTTGCGCGACGAAGTAATATTGGTCGCACAAACCTTTGCGTGACGAAGTGTTATTTGTCGCGCAAAACTTTGCGCGACGAAGTTATTGGTCGCGCAAAACTTTGCGTGACGAAGTGTTGTTTGTCGCGCAAAGTTTTGCGCGACGAAATATTTTAAATATTTTAAATTTTGTCGCAAGAAAGTCTTAAAAAAATTTCCCACGCAAATATTTTGTATGATTTTTCTAATTATATTAATTTTTCTTTTTAAATTTAATTTAATTGTATGATTTTATTTTTTTACATTACTTTAATTTAAATTGACATATTCAAAATAAATTGATCAAATTGTCCAATATATATATAATATTCACAATGTACACATAAATTAACAAAGTGCAATAATACAACCCTAAAATTGTTATACCCCAAATCCAACATCAATATATTAAGAAAACTCCAATCCTCACCCAATATATTCAACATCAAACCCCTCACAAACTCAAAACTAACTCCAAAAACACATATTAATGAAAAAAAATTTAAAATTTGGAGAGAATATATATTTTGGCAAGATTGAGAGTGAGTGAGAATGAGAGGGAGAAGTGAGTGTGAGAGAATTAGAGAAGATAGTGAGAGAGTGAGTGAGAGTGAGATATAGTGAAAAGAGAAATGAGAGAGTGAAACATAGTGAAGAGAGAGAAAGAAGAGAGATTAAGTGAAAGGAATGAGTGTAAGAGAAAGGGTAGGATTTGGGGAGAGGAGAGGTAAGAGTAGAGAAAGAAATTGAGAAAATGGAGGAGTTATTTCGATTTTTAAAACCGTATCACTTTGCGCGACGAAACAAAATATTGGTCGCGCAAACCTTTGCGCGATTTAATTGTTGGTCTCATAAAACTTTGCTGACGAATTTTTGGTTTGTCTCGCAAAGTCTAAAAAAATTTAAAAATTTCCCACTCAAAATTTTTGGGCCCGCCAAATTTTTAGAGTTTTGCGCGACAAACCAACAATTAAATCGGCGCAAAGTCTTGCGCGACGAAATGTTTGTTGCCATACACTTTGCGTGACGAATTGTTGGTTTGTCGCGCAAAGTCTTAAAAATTTAAAAAATTTCCCACGCCAAATTTTTGGGCCCGCCAAATTTTTTAGAGTTTTGCGCGACAAACCAACAATTCGTCGCGCAAAGTCTTGAGCGACGAAATGTTTGTCGCCAAAAACTTTGCGCGATTTAATTGTTGGTTTGTCGCGCAAAGTCAAAAATTTTAAAAAAAAAAATTTTATTTTTGTAAAGACTTTGCGGGACGAATTTAGATCTTCGTCACAAGAAAGTGACTTTTTGTGACGAAATAATTTCGTCGGCGCAAAGTCAAAAATTAAAAAAATTAATTTTTATTTTTGTAAAGACTTTATGGACGAATTTAGATCTTCGTCACAAGAAGTGACTTTGTGCGACGAAATAATTTTGTCGCGCAAAAGTTTGTCGCGCAAAGTGAATTTGTGCGACGATGTGTTTTTCGTCGCGCAAAATTTAGTCGTGCAAGATTTTGTGGGACGAATTTTTATGCTTCGTCACAAAAGTGACTTTGTGCGACGAATTGGTTTTCGTCGCGTAAAATTTGGTCGCGCAAGGGTATTTTTACTAGTGAACATCATGGTTATAAAAGGAATGTGGAGACCACAGAAATATAAAGAATGTGCTCTTAAGTCAACAAGTGAATTTAGATATTCCCACCTCCAATATTAGAGATTTCTACTCTTAAAAATCTAAAAATAAGGAGCTCTGAGGAGTTTTTTAAGAAAAGTCATTGGATTAAATTAATTTAACCGCACATATAGTTATTAGTCTTAACCCTAATTCATACTCATTGTTTTACTTAAATAACAATCTTAAATTTTCAAAAAAAGAAAAAAAGAATACACGTTCAAGGCTTGTCTTCCTTTCTCCCAACAATCTTCACCTCCTCGTTCCCTTCTTCTCTCTCGCTCTTTCTCTGTCTCGTTGTAGGCATAACCAAGCTTTTCAAAGCCAACTTCTTAATTAGTGGGTCTGGTGATTAACTTGATTTTAAATTGTTACTCTGGATTTTTTTTTCAAAAAATTTTGTTTCTTGAAAGGACAATGCTTGGCTCCTGATATATCAGGAGTCATTCCTCCTCCATAGCTGACGTGGTTTTCTTGAAAAACAACACATGTTTCTTCTTCTTCTTTTGGCTTTTTTACTGTTTTTCTTTCAACTCCATTAACTAAAAGCCTTCGTCCAGAGAAAAAATAAGGATCTAGAAATCACCTGTACACTCCACCACCAAAACCCATATGGCCAAGCCACACCCAGCCACACCGTCGTCACCTCTAGCCAAACCCAACCCCATTACTGTCACCTTTCTATCTTCTCTGTATCAATTCCCATCTCCTCTCTCTCTACTATGTATCAATTTCTAAATCATAATCCCATCTATTCTTTCTCTGCTATGTATCAATTCCTAAATCCTAATCCCATCTCCTGTCTCTGCTATGTATCGATTCCGGCTCAATCCGACGAAATTAATGGATTTAGCCCCCTTTTGAACAATAAAATGCAGACAGCCAATTGATAGCCCCTCTTCCAATTGGGAAGCCATATGTTTCAATAAATGCTTTTGAGTTTTGAGCTTTGGCTGTGGTGGTTATGGAGGTTGTAATGAGGAGGGTGGTGATGATAGTGATCGAAGTCAGACCCTAAAATCGGTCAAGCTCATGTCTTTTGTTGTGATGTGAGAAATGCTCTGAAAATTAGTGTGAGATCCCATATCGGCCAACGGAGAGGGGGTGATGTGCCTTATATGTACATGCCCACCTCCAAATAGCACGAGGCCTTTTGGGAGCTCAGCCGGAGTTGTGGGAACTCCGAAGTTAAGCGAGTTGTGGCTTAGAGCAATCCAGGATGGGTGACCTCTTGGGAAGTTGCTCGTGAGTTCAGAAACAAAATCGTGAAGGCCGGCCCAAAGCGGACAATATCGTGCTACGGCGAGCGATCCCGGATGTGACAATTTGGTATCGAGCCACTGCGTGTGGTGCGAGTGTGCCGACGAGACGCGTCGGGCCCCTAAGGGGGTGGATTGTGAGATCCCACATCGGCCAACGGAATTGTCATATCCCGGGATCGCTCGCCGTAGCACGATATTGTCCGCTTTGGGCCGGGGCCCTCACGGTTTTGTTTCGGGAACTCACGAGCAACTTCCCAAGAGGGTCACCCATCCCTGGGATTGCTCTGCCACAACTCGCTTAACTTCGGAGTTCCCACAACTCCGGCGTGAGCTCCCAAAAGGCCTCGTGCTATTTGGAGGTGGCATGACATATAAGGCACATCACCCCCTCTCCGTTGGCCGATGTGGGATCTCACAATCCACCCCCTTAGGGGCCCGACGTCCTCGTCGGGCACACTCGCACCACACGGCAGAGTGGCTCGATACCAAATTGTCACATCCGGGATCGCCCGCCGTAGCACGATATTGTCGGCTTTGGGCGGGGCCCTCACGGTTTTGTTTCTGGGAACTCACGAGCAACTTCCCAAGAGGTCACCCATCCCGGGATTGCTCTAAGCCACAACTCGCTTAACCGGAGTTCCCACAACTCGAAGCCAGTGAGCTCCCAAAAGCGCCTCGTGCTATTTGGAGGTGGGCATGTACATATAAGGCACATCACCCTCTCCGTTGGCCGATGTGGGATCTCACAATTAGCTTCCCAAAACCCTTCGATTGGCTATGGATTTTAAAGGGGTTAAATTTCCTAAATTAGCTTTCCTTTCCAAGTTTACAATGTCAACGAAGAAGCTTTCCTTTCCAAAAATTTCCAAATGGTTTTATATTTGTTCCTGTAATGGTTTTATATTTGTAGATGTTGGTTATGATGAAACTCATAACTTGTTATTCTGGTACCCATCAACCAGATTCGTCCGCAAATTGCCTAACCCGGATTTTGTGGTTGTGGCATAAACAGATTTTGTGCTTGAGTTAATGGAGTTGAAAGAAAAACAGAAAAAAAAAACCAAAAACCAAAAACAAAAGAAGAAGAAGAAACAAGTGTTATTTTTTAAGGAAGCCATGTCAGTTGTGAGGAGGAATGGCTCCTGATATATCAGGAGCCAAGCATTGTCCTTCTTGAAAAGCCAGTGACCCTGCATACACCCAGTGGCGGACCCAGGAATTTTTTAGTGGAGGTGCAATTTTGAAAGGGTAAAACCTTTATAAAAATAAATTGAATATAAAGAAATCATAATTAATCATATCACGTGTCGTGCGTCGCGGAAATTTGCTACTGAATACTTATCATAAGAGCCAAATACATAAAAAATAAAATAAGAAGCAGATTACAAAAAATTGGGGGAGGGGGGAGAGAGAGGAAAAGAAACGGAAAAAAAGAGGAAACGAATTGGCTTTTGGTCAAGAAGGAAAAAAAACGCAGCAATAAAACCAATTGATTTCCTTCTTTTTAAAAACCTTTTGTAATCCTTGTTTAAATAAGAAAGAAAAACATATTTAAAGACTTTTTAAAGCCCACGAAATGCAGGCATAAGCATGTGTTTAAAGTCCATGAATTACAGTTCGGTTTCCTCCTCTCTTTTCTTTTTTTTTTGTCTGACCCAAAACTTTAACCAAATGTGCGCTACACAACTCAACAAACAGACTTTGACTGAGTTATTTTACCCATCCATTTCGGAGGCCTTATACAAAGAGAGATATTAAGGACCTATTTTTAGAGATAAAAAAACAAAAATTCACAATTCACAAATAGAACTGAAAATTTTCCTTACTTAGAGTCAAAGCCCCAATCAATTACGTGCCTTTTGAAAAACTGAAAAAAAATATTATAATAATAAGGCGTAAGAGTCAGAATGAGGTGACATGAGAGGTAGGGATGCATAGCAGCCACCATCTCATTTTTTTAATTGCTTTTTATTTGGTTGCAATTGAATAGGATTAGACTATGCTTAAAAGTAACAAAACGCTCCGTTTCAATTTAAAATCAAACTAAGTCATAAACGGGGCCGTTTAATATGAGAGAGAAACCTAAAAGAAACATCTGCACAGAATCGTCTTCTTCCTCGCGCAATTGCGGCTCTGCAACTCCAAAAATTTCAAGGTTTTCTTTGCCCTGTCTTCTTCCTTTGGAGGCCCTTGATTTTTGGGGGCCCTGCGTAGTCGCACAATCTGTACAAGATATGGGCATGCTGGAGTTCACCACCATCAATTGAGCAGAGGTGCAAATTGAAACACCTACAATGATTTTTCTGGCGAGGGGAAGTGCAGAGCTCCTGATATATCAGGAGCCAAGCATTGTCCTTCTTGAAAAGCCAGTGACCCTGCATACACCGTTGCACTTCAGGTTGAAGAAAAGAAAAAAAAAGAAAAAGGAAAAAATAACAAAACGCTCGGCCTTTTTTAGAAGAGCTATTACTTGTACAAGGATACGTACTGCCAAATTGATATTATATTATTTGACAAGTGAATAAGGTTATAAAATTATCAATTGGGTTGCTTGCGTAAAGATTGTTACTGAATTAAACCTGAAAAATGAACTTTTCCAAAAATTCAACTTGTCAAAGATAATAAAAACAACACCCAACAGCTAGCACACAACAGTTTAACAGCACACAGATTCAGTTTACGAGCCGAAAACGAAATTCAACCCTATTGGGCAATATCAGAGCATATCTAAGAGTATACAAGCTGAACAACAGAAATTCAAGTTTACGAGCCGAAAATGAAATTAAAAGAAAGTTTAGGAAATAGTGCCCTACTTAGGTTCGAGGCTCGGAAGACGACGCTCGGCTCAGATGCTTAGCTTGGATCACTACTGTCTAGGAGGCCCAAAACAGAAAGAGTGTGAGTGGACCAAAAATAAAGTTTTACATATTTAAAAACAAAATTGTAACCCCACCGTTTGAAAATAATGAGGAAAACATGCAGTTAAAATCATTTATATAACGTAATCCATTTGAAACGGGAATAACTTAAGAAAAAGGAAACCCGAACTTAACTCCCGACCAAAGAACCAACTCAAAAAGAAATTCCAAACAAAACCAAACCTCTTGAATACCAAACGCATGCCCAACGGCATCACGAGCGAGGAAGGATCCTCATCGAAAAGAAAACTTGAAAGGATTGTAATACTAATGTTATATATATATATATATATAGTACGATATTGACACCAAGAATTTGTATCGGGGAAACAATCCAAACAGGGGATTTTTTAGCTAGACCACGGGATGGCATTGCATCATCACGTGACTAGGGTTGAGCCGTCCAACAGGGGGACTACTGCTCAGGAGCACACACGCCGACATTGCATTGCACATGCGGCCCAAACTCAAGTCCTATGCGCGTAGACTGCCTCCAAGGCCTTCGGTACACCCAATCAAAGGTGCTCGGACCTATACTACACGCCAGAAATTCCAATGCCACTTGTACTAGAGTAACAATAATCAAATGTGTGCCACACATCGGAAATTCCAACGCCACGTGTGTACACAGTATCAGGGATGATACATACTATGGTGTAACTTTGACACCTCAAAACCACAACTCAGAAATCCACTCACCCAAGCCGGGTCCCACATACCCACTTTCACAATCACAACTACTTCCGGACATCTATAACGTCCAAGACTCGATACCCCAAACATATACGTAAAAATATATAAATATAAGAGCTAGACCTCAAGTCCCAAAACTTGTAATAACAACCCAAATTCATCAAAGACTCAAATTAAATATAAGTCTCAAATAATAAAAATTATCCAAGAAACTTGTAAAATGATATAGTTCGATATCCAACAATATTACAACACCAATATGACCATAAAATTCCACAAAGTGTCTCAAGTCAATATTAAAACAAATAATAAAGTCTCAATAATCCATACAAATTAAGAAATTAAGAAATATGATATAAAACGATAATAAAACAAATTTTATAATCTCAAACAGTAAAATAATCAATTTAACGAGCGATGCAATCAAATTCTTAAAATAATGCACGTTTAAAAAAAACAAAGTCCACTCACAAGTAGTCCAAGAACAATTGACCCTGAGAAGGTCTCGCCTACTGCGTACGCTGAGCTGGATCACCCAACTAGCTTGACAACCAATTTGGCCGGAAAACTCCTCGAATTGCCGGATTTGTGTGGGTAGGTTCGGATATGTGAAAAAGCAATGGATTCAAGCCGGATCTTTGAGGGGAAATGAAGTAGAGAGGGTGGGGGATGTTTTGGAACTAATTTGGAAGCCAGCCGTGGCTGGTGGTGACCGGAAAAACCACTGAAACTCAAGGAAAAATTGGGCAGTTTTTTGGCTGGGGTTTCTTTCGATTTTCCAGTCAATCCACGAAGAATCACGGTTGGATAAGTATGTAGGGTTGTAAAGGAGAGAGAGAGAGAGAGAGAGAGAGAGAGAGAGAGAGAGGAAGAAATTATGGGTCGTGGCGGGGAAGAAACCGCCGCCTGAAGTGGCGGCGTCTTGGTAGATGCGAAATTGAAGAGAGAGAGAGAGGGTATGGTTAGGAGATAGAAGGGCCAAACGTGTTCTGATTGGGTATTGGGTTTTTAAATAAATTTTTATACAATTTTCATAATACCCATTATGTCCTTTTGGTTCGTTAAAACTCCGAATCGAGCTTGCCACGCGTCTACGAACTCGTTTTGACGAGCCAGACGCAATGACACAACTCGTTTCACCAAATTCTTTTCCGAACTTAAAATGACCTTTTTGCCCTTTTAAAATATTAAATTTTATTTTAAATATTAAAAATTCTTATTTAATTATGTTATCTTATTTAATTTCACTTATTTTAATTAATTAATTTGATTTACTATATTTTTAAATTCAATTCCCTTAATTTCTTGTTCGAGATGTTACATTCTCTGGGACAAGTCCTGTGTCGGCGAAATTTCAACAAGATAGGTCATCTAAATTGTTTTTTTTGGTTATTAAGTAATATCTTAGACTTATTAAATTATTTTAATTAGTAAATATTTTTTGTTTTTATTTAGTTAATAATTAGTATTTAAATATTTAAATAAATTACTTAATAAATAATGATTGATTATATGGAATTATCTTAAATAAATTTGTGGATTTTAAAATTATTTTAAAAATAATTTAAATAATTTAAAAATCCTAGAAAATTATTTTAGTACTCTAAAAATGGATTTGACCCTCCAAACCCAAAATTCAATCGCGAACCAAAAACTGTAGTCTTTGTACTTATCTGAACTTATTCCAAAATCATTTGCAAGCTTTGAACCCTAACCCTAAACCTACTATAGGGCACTTAGGACTCAATTAGGCTTCGATACTCATGTAACTGACCTAGGGCTTTTGTGATTAAGGTTTCAATCTCAATCTTGGGTTCGTACGACTTAACCGGACCTAACCTAGTGAAGTGGAACTTGGGCCTCACCTTTGGATTATATATACATAATTAATAATTAATATTTAATAATCATAAACTTGGCCTTGGGCCTTGAGCCTTCGGTTAGTATGACGTAACATAACTTAACCTAGACCTGTCTCAGCGAATTTTGTCGGGATAGACCTACCCAGAAGAAATATTTGTATCTCGACAAAATTTGATGGGATATACATAATTAATAATAAAAATAATTAAATAAGGCTAAGTTATTACTTAATTGAAAATATTAAACTAAACAAACTAATTTTAAATTAAAAAAGAGTCCACAAAATAATTTAAAATACTTAATTAATATTTATTAAGTAAATTTTGAAATTAGTAAAATATTTAAATACTAATTATTCACTAAAGAAATAACAATTAAAACATAATTACTAGTTAAAGTAATTCAAAAAAGCTAAAATATTAGTTAATTACATATATTAAACTTAAAAGAAGTTTGCTGTAACATCCATGCCCTAATTTTAATTAAATTAAATTTAATTAATTAATTATGTGAAATTACAATTTTGCCCCTAAGTTTAGAGTCGTGAAGGTCGCATTCTTGTCCGTTTGGAATTTCACGAAACAGACCGCGCCATTGCGACGGGCTAGTTGAAATGAGTCCGTAGCCGGGCTGCACGTCCCGATCCGAGTTCCAGAACTCCAAAAGGGCATTTTGGGTATTTCGAAATTTTTGAGAAGACCTTAAAGCTACCCAATCTGACGAGTACACGCATCAGACATGCAGCCCGCTCCTTCTCTCTCTTCTCTCTCTCTCTCCTCCCCCGACGCCGTCGCCTTCTCACCCTAGCAGAACCGTCGTCCGGTCACGGCCGGACCTGAGACCGGTTCCAAAAGGACCGGCGTGAGCTCACGGTCAGACTCCACCCAATTTCCTGGCCGGTAACCTCGAATTTCGCCGGCAGCTGATCGGTTCAAGCCGGAACTTCACGGCTTCGTTCCGACGACTCCGGCAACGTAAGGCGTTGATCCAGGTATGCTTCTTCACCTCCTGATCCTCCTTAAGTTATCTGCATCCTTAGTTTCGAACGATTTGGCTCCTTTTGATCCGATCTCAAACCCAGATTTGGCCGGATTACAAAATGAAATTTCAGCTAGTTGCCGGCCTTTTGAGAGGTTGAGAGGAACCTATAGCCTAGGCGGTGAGTGGCGGTGATGAGTTTTTCCGATGACCGGATCTCTCTACACACCCACTCTCTGCCGGCGTGTGTGGCGGCGTGTGGGCACTATAGTGGTGCCACATTGTGTTCTGATGCGCTCCTCGTGTTGTCCTGAGCGAGTCGATGTTTTCGGATTTCAATTCGGACGTCGTTCGGATGTCGAATGGGTTTACGCCTATTGTGCATAACCCGGGTTCGAATCAAACCCAAACTTTGCTACATAGTTTCCGGTATCCCTAGGACAGTATAGAAATTGACGGATCGAGAATTGGGGTCCCGGATACTCCAATCCAATAACCCTAGGGTTAGGTTATTTAATAACCGTCCGATCGTGAGCAATCCGACGGTTTGATCGTGACCAAACTTTCAGGATAGGTTCTGTAAGTCGTGTAGAACCCGTAGGAACTTTCAAATCCAAGATCGGAGTCCGTGGACCCTGCGGGCCCCGGTTGACCAGATCTGGCAGTTTGACCGCACGGTTGACTTTTAGTCTTCCGAGGTAGTTTGACCTGCTAGGAAGCCTACTTGACCCTATAACCTCCCCGAACGTCTCACGTACACTTTAAACCCTGTGAAATTAGGATTTGAATTTAAATTCAAATGCGGTTGACTTTTATTAATTTATTCCTCGTATTCCGTAATAGGTACTCATGCTCGAGGTTCTCAGCCAGCAGGACCTTCTCAGGGTCAAGCAGCGTGGGATTATCTGTGAGTGGACATTGTTTTGAATCGGTATTATTTTAAAGGATTGAAACTATGCATATGAATTTTATGAATTGATTTATGGATTTTATATATGTTTAAATATTGAACTTTATATATATGGTTTATTTGGAATTTAATTGATATATTTATTTGTTTATAAATATATTGGGTTCCAGTTTATTCATTTGGATATGGTTGATTATATTTGGCATACAAATTTATATATATATATATATATATTTTGGTGTGGATTGGTGGACGTTACCAACGTCCGGGTGTCATTGTGTTCGAGTTTTGGGTACGGTCTGAATACCTTGGGATTTAGGGTATGTCAGGGATTTTGTATTTTAGCTGGAGTGCTATTAGCACCACTTTATGTACCTCCCCGGATACCTGGTTACTGAAAAGGATAAAGGATACAACGGAATCAGGTTCACCCTTGACGGGGTGTTACTGTAGGCCCATGCCGGGCAGTCTGCGTGCGTAGGACTTAGTTCAGCCGTATAGTATTGATGTATTTTCTGCTATACGTGTCTGGGAGTTAGTCCCCATTTGGGACGGCTTATTCCCTGGCCACTTGGTTGTAGAGGGATTTTCCTCCATGTGGTTCAGTTAAACAATCCCCTTGTTTGGATTGTTTTCCCCGATACAAAATTGGTATAGTAGTCTCATTACGTATAGGTATCTATATATATATATATATATATATTTATATTATTAATACTAGTTCTCTTATTCTTTTAGTAAGGACTCTTCCTCGCTTGTCGGGATTATGACATGCGTTTGGAAGAGTGGATTCTTAGTTTTGGATTAAGGCCAAGTCTATTATGGGATATTATGGTATTATGTTGAAAGTATATGAGTTCTTGGATTTCAATCAAGTATGTATATAAATGATTTAATTGCATGTTTATGGCATCGTTTTTGAAACGGTGGGGATAGTATTTTGATTTCAAGTATGATAAAACTTTGTTTTTGTCCACTCACAATTTTCTGTTTTGCGCCCCCCATGCAGTAGTTTGATATGAGCCGAGCACCCGAGCCAGGATTTGCGCTTATGAGCCCTGTACTTATGTAGGGCATTTGTATTTGTGTTGTTTTCAGCTAAACCTATACTTTGGTTGTAAAACTAAAGAGAATTCTTAGATTGCTCTGTTATCTCCCGTTTAGGGTTGAATTCAAGGCCGGAGGCCTAGTGTGTAAATTGTGTGCTATTGCATTGTGCGTGCTGCAGTTGGTGTTTTTTTTATTTTATTTTATTTTATTTTATTTTTCTGTTGTTTGTAACAGGGTGAAGGATTTTGGTAAAGTCCATATTTCATAGGAGACTCTGCCGGATTTTCGGCAGAAGTCCCGGCCATCTTTTCCGTGTTTTCGGGAAAGAGGACTTGTTTAATTAGTTAGCGGGGCCGGCATGGGTAAAATGCCGGAAGAACCACGGGTCCCGTCATTAGCCATAAAAAAAAGTTTAAAGAAACTAATTTTGTGGTGTAATGATAGAGGAATCCATTCGAAATGGATTGGGTTAATGGAATGATAAGGTTGATCTACTAATTGTGTATTGGAGAGTTTTATTCGTAAGCTTTGCGATAGAACCAATTTGTTTGTTGTAATGATTCACCTAGACAATTTTGTGTGGTCTTTATAGATATTGAAATGATAGAATGGAGATAATTGATATTGAAATTGATTATGGAAGCTTTGTACTCGGTAATTGGATGAACAATTTGATGGTATTCATGGAATAAGTAGGCTTTGAAATATGTATGAGGATGTTAGCATTGAAGGACTTTGAGTTGTAAATAAAATTGTGCGAATTTAGATGAGTCCTCACAACTAAGTTGGATTCTACTAACTTGTTGACAATTTAAGATTCAAAAATGATAATTAATGCTAGGAACGAATATGGAAGTTTTTTTTATCAGACCAAATATGAAAGTTGGAGAGTATGACAATGGACATTCTTTTGTGTTTGAGAATTGGAGTTTGGCATGAGGAAGAAATATTTTTGGTATGGCAAATTTCAAGCACGAAATTTAAGAGTATGCAAGTTTAAGGAGGGTGGATACCCTGATATTTTGAGGAGCTTAGAAAATAGAGGTTAATTTTAAGAGAATTTTATGGATGGAAAATATTGGAGTTAAGAGTGTTTATGACAGGATCCGACCCAGATTCCACCCCGAAACCCGAGCCAGACCTTGCTGGTTTGCCGACATCAACCCATGTCGGGCCCACATTCTAAATAGAATCCCTCTTCCCGAAACAAATGATAAAGGGGTCAAGACTTCTGCCGAAAATTGGGCAGAGTCTCCCCTTGAATAAGGACAATCCCAAAAGTTCAACCTGATAGAATACAAGATAAATGTATACACCAACTGGCAGCATGCATACAAATACGTAACAGGCCTCCAGCCAACAAGTTCAACCTTAATGGGTGATAACAGAGCAATCTAAGAGTATGCAAGTTTAAACAGCGGAAACAAAGTTAAAGATAAGGGACACGAAGTCCTACAATCAAGTCGAAGCTCGAGAAGAGGAGCGCTCGGCCGAACAGTATCGAAGCACGACTACGGCCTGGGGGGCGCAAAACAGAAAAAGTGTGAGTGGACAAAAACAATGTTTTACATACTTAAATCAACTTACTAACCCCACTGTTTCAAAACAGTGCAAACCATGTAGTTCAAATCCTTTATATACATAATTGATTCAAACCATGATATCTCAACATAACCCAAGAATAAACAAATTCCAAACCTTTTCGAATAACCTACCCCTTTCTCTTTTCCTTTCTCGAGGCATAGCCTCCTAAAACGAACCACGTAGATATATATATATATATATATATATATATAATTAGAAACATAAAGTGAACTCACATAATCGTAAAAGACTCAAATACGTATGTATATACAAGTCATAAGCTATGACACTTCCAAAATTCGAATACATGTAAAGTAAGATAAGTTCCCGAAAATAAATATAATAATCCCAACATATTCACACCATCATAAGTACCGGAGAAACGATCCATCACGGGGATCGCTTGACTAGCCCGCAGGGTCCATTTTCCACCCTACGTCTAGGGATGAGTTGTCCAACTGGGGACTACCGCTCTACCGTACACACGCCGGAATAATCCAACGCCACGTGTGTACAAACCAAACCACTGTCCTACGCGCGCAGACTACCCAGTCAAGGGTCTTTGGCACACAAGATCAAAGGTGCCCAGACCTTCACTATATGCCGGAATCTCCAACGCCACATATAGTGAAACACAGTAACCACGAACATTCCCCACACGCTGGAATCTCTAACGCCACGTGTGGGTAAGCCAGGGGGTACAAACCACGGTACGACTCTGACACCACAAATCAAATACAGTACCCCAAACCAAAGCCAAGCCCTAAAGACCCGCTTTCATAACTGACCAAATTCAAAGTTGAAACTCAATATATAAATATATATATAACCGTGAAACTACAAAAGGAACCTCACGTCCCGACACTTGACATTCCAAACCCAAGTATATATTTCATAAAGTATAAAGAACCAATTCATAAGCATATGATTTCAACTCGAAAACATAATCCAAAATAAATAAATAAATAAATAAATATATATATATATATATATAAACAAGGTATTAATACGACTCTTAAAGTATAGTTCAAGTATATTCAATTCACATTATAGATATAAGCTCCCAAAAGTATAGAATATAGATTCTTAAAATATAAAATATAGATTCTCAAAGTATAGCATATAATTTCCAAAAGCATAAAGTACAACCCCGACATCCATAACCTTCAAATATTAAAGTCAATCGAAATTCCATAATTAAAACCGAATAAGAATCCCAAGATTCAAAGTAACCAACTTATATAAAATCCGAAACCCGACAAGCCATACACTCAATTTATTAAATATAAAACCCAAAGAAAATCCATAAAGTTTCACCGTACCCAAATTCATACACAAATACCACCGGACGCTTGCCTCGTCCCAAATTCAATACTTAAAGATAATCATATTAATAAAATATAGCCAACAGGGCCCCACAAACAAACCGGAAACCCAAATAATGAATAAGCCTCAAATACCAATTCAATCATGATGATTTCATCAAAAGTCAAAACCAAGATTTAAAACAATTATCAAATCCCATTTATATGCATTGCATTCAATTCTTTAAAATCATGCTCGTTTGAAAACAAAGTTCACTCACAGATAGTCCCACGCTACTTGACCCCGAGAGGGTCCCGCCTGCTGCGTACGAAGGTCCCAAGTACCTATTTCAGAATATGAGAATCGAATTAACGATAGTAACGCGAACGAGGAAACTTTGAAACGAAACCTTAACTTTCCCAACTCAAAGTGTGCGTGTACGTTGTTCGAAGAGTTTCTAGGGTCAAACTACGTCTTTCAACAAGTGGGACCGCCCCAGAAGACTCACGGTCAACCGGCGGTCAAACATCCCGTTTCGATCAACCCAGGCCCGTGGGGCCCACGATCTCCAAATGGATCTGGACATTCCTAGAGGTCCAACAAGGTCAACTACGTTCGAAGAATTGCAAACCTAGAGGTCCAACAAGGTCAACTACGCACGGTCAAACCTGGTCAAACTTAGTCAAACTATTCCGAATAGGTCAAACGTGGCACGTGGGTCCCATGACCTCCAAACTTAGATACGAAAGTTCCTATAGGTTCAACACGGCCTAAACAACGTGTCCTACAAGTTTGGTCTTGATCGGACGGTCGGATCGCTCACAAGCGCACGATCGCACAATCGGACGATTACGGTTTAATTCAAATTTTAAGTCAATGATCTGGAGTATCCGTGACTCCGATCAACGATCCGTCAATTCCTATACGATCCTAAAAATACGAGGAACCACATACGTGAATTCGGATTCGATCCAATGGTCCGAACACATCGAACCCGAACAACGCATAATAGGCGTACATTGGTTCAAGGTCCAAACGACGTCCGAATCGGAATCCGAGCATACGTACGCGCTCACGGCGACACGAGGATGACATTGGGACGGAAAAACACCACCACATCCTAGCTCAAGCGCCGCCGTGGGTTGGGTGTCTAAATCAAAATCCGGTCATCGAAATATCATCACACCAAGCTACAATCTATACACCATTCGAATCAGCATTAAGAGAGGGTTCTAAAACCGTTGAAACCCGGCTAAGAACCAGCCGGATTCTGGGCAAAACACGGCTAAACCGCCTAGGGTTTTGGCCGGATCTGTGTTGATCGGATCGGCTGCTACGCCTCCCATTTTTGTCGAGGTCACAGGGGGAAAGGAAGAGGAGGAAGAAGGCTACCTTTTGCAAGTGGAATTGTGGCCGGAAGTGACTGGAGCTGTTGCCGGGAACAATGGAGATTTGACCGGAATTTGCAGACGACACCGCCGCTCAACACCGGAGTTTCAGCCGGTGAAGTGGGGTGGGTTTTGACCGCACGGAGGAGAGGAGTCGAATGCGACCGGTCTCAGCCTCCGCCGTGCACTGTGCAGCCGGAATCAAAGTGAGAGAGAGGGAGCGGTTTCGGGGAGAGAGAAAATCGAAAAGAGAGAAAGGAAATCTCATTTCTGATTGGCCAGCGTGTCTTTTATATTATTTTATTCAATTTTGTAAATTACCAAAATGTCCTTTTTACGATCCAGCGGTCAGATCGACTCGTGCCGCCCGTCACCAGACTCGTTTCGACGAGACGAACGCAATGGCGCAACCCGTTTTGCCAAATTCCGTCCCGAAAATAAAGTTGACCAAAATGCCCCTTTAATTATTAAATTCTTATTTAATTCCTTTTTAATTTATCTCTATTAATTTAATTTAATTTCTTTTATTTTTAGGTCAAGGACGTCATAGTTTAAAAGCAATGTGGACGAAAATGCCCTTAAATGTTTTATTAAGAACGAAAATGCCCTTCGATGTGTTTGGGCCAAACATTAATTAACATAAATTCTCTTGTTTTACTTAACTAATAATATTTTTAATCGAAACTGGATATTCATTACCAGACGCAAAAACAAAGAAGATGTTTGCCCTGAGAATGAACATAGATATACAGTAGACTTTAAGAAAGTGTGAGTTGCGAGAGTTCCACTATTAACAACATATAATAAATCAAGCCCAAACATAAGGAAATACAAAGAATAACACCAACCACTCAGATCATATCAAGCTAAGTCAATAGCAAAGCAAACCAAAGACACAAACACATCTAGAGCCAAATAGGGAACATCATTTGGCTGCGGGCCGAAGTGGGTAGCCAGAGGCCCGATGGGCCAAAGTCCAGCCCAATCCATTCTAAGGCTGGGTAGGACTTGGGCTTAGGATTTTAAAGCTTTGGCCCACCCATAGCCCTACCCGATTAGGCCTGCTCATGGCCCGGCCCGAGTAGGCCCACCCATTGCCTTGTTTATGTTTTTTGGTTTTTCCTTATATTGCCTTATTTCCATTCCAAACCTTTAAGTAAATGTCTTGTCTTTTAATTTATTTTCTTTTTATATTACTCCATTTACTTAAGTTTACAATGTAAATAAGGAAGTCCCCCCATTTGGATTCAGTTAAAAATTCTAGAAAATCGAATTCCCAACAAATCAAAATATGAAAATCCATCCTTAGTATAAGATACAGTTGATATCAATATTGATACATCAATAAGTCAATGTATACTTAATACTTAAATCTCATAAAATCATATTTGATTATTTAAGATATAAGGAATATAGACCGCCAAAAATATCATTTAAAACATTAGTATTTCAAAAGTCCATTTTTCATACTTAGTCAAAAATCTACATATCATATTTGAAAAATAGTTTTCTCTCCAAATTTGACTACATATGAAAAGACAAGTCCCGGCTCGGCCCGCAAAAATAAAAAGCCTCACAAGGGCCGCTCCAAGCCCAAAAATTTAGAATAACACCAAACAACTCAAATCAGATCAGATAAATATCCCGAAGTGGATACAAATTTTTTTCAAGTAATTAAAATAACACCAAACTAAACAAAGTTACTTATAAGTTTTCCTTCCTTATTAATCATCATAATCCTGGTAGAGGGTAGGATAGCTAGCATCTAGTGCAATGCCACAATGACCACCATGAGTGCCGTCATTTTTCAACAATTTCATAAATCCCCCTTCACCCCACATGTCACCCCATGAGTTCTTGATTATCTAGTATTGATCATTGGTAGCTTCGTCACACATTCCTCGTGAAAATATCACACCTTTGTATTTTTCAAATTTGGAGATGTGAGCATTGACACGGACCACCATTGGTTGTTCGTAGAGAGCGTAGGCCAGCTTGTTTTCAATCCTCGGTGTCACTATTGCATAGGTATCGATATTGAGACCATCTCCTTTTTCCTTAACAGTGTCACACGTTCCTTCGATACCCCGGTATGAGTAATTTTGTTCAGTGTTTAGACCTTTGTTTTGGATTATGTAATCGTAGGCCTTCAATTCGTTTCCACCGCAGCACCCATAGTTGGAAGCGTCAATTGTTACACGGACGACATCGAAGGCTTTTGTAAATTGAAAGCTATAGTGTGAAGGGCTTCCACCACTGCAATGGTCGAAAACACCCAACACCAACCTGTGAATATAATATAATATATAAGTTCGAGTTACACACACAACACATGCATAAAATAATTAGCAAAAAGTAAGAAAAAAGACAATTGCATGCATATAGTAATGGTTGCCAGTATAGTACTATACTTCATTTCTCTTACCACAAGTTCCTCGATACTTTACCCGTTTGATACTTGCAAAAGATTCTGACCAGTCAATGCCCGCCACATATCCTGTGGACACCCTCAAGGGAGGAGATAACAAGAGACGGATTATCCATGATGGGTACTCTGCAATGGAAAGCTTTTATTTCAACCTTGTCTATATTAGCGAATAATTTTAACCCTATGGTATACAATTTCTTTGGCCCATTCATGAAGTTCTCCACAAAGTTTAACGATTTATTGAAATTTGCGACATGCCTTTCTTTCTCTTCATCGCTTGAGTAAGCCTGCTCATACTCTTTCATCCACTGCTCAAATGCTTGAGCAGACATTGCCTCTGACTTTGAGTTTGCTAGGTGCAATATTAACAGAGAACATACGATAAAGTTTTTCTTATCAAAACCCATTGCTAATTTCTTGATCCCTCGACAAAAGAAAAAGACTAAGTGACTACAGAGAAAGTCATACTTGGATGGGACAAAGGAGAGACATAGAGTGGCGTATTTATAGACATATTAATTAGCAATGGTAATTTGGTACGTGGGCTTGATTGACGGGCATATGATCTATCCTTGAAACCACCACTTGTTCTGGTGTATTACGGTTAATTTTCTTCTTTATTGAGCCCTCTGTTTTATGACATTATAGTCTAAAAGTTGTTGCACAAATTAACTTTTTGAATAAGCGTAGACCAAAAATTTTGGGTTTAAGGTGGGCTCTTGCATGATCTATCGGTCGGGCCTATTGAGCTTTTTTGTTTTTTTAGGTTGGGCTGGACTTAGCCAAGGTCTCAAACATCTAAGTCGAGCCCCACCCACTTGACGGGGCATATGCGGGATTGGCGGACTAGGGCATATGGGCTGGGCCACTTTTTTATTTTTGAAGAGGTTGGACTTGGATATGGAGTTGTAGTGCAATGTCTTATAATTTTTTATTATAAATTTTTAGACAACATTGAAAAATTAACTTGATTAAATAATATAAGTACTTGATTAATTCATCCTCAATATTACATTATTTGAATTTAGTCTTCAATGAGGTTAGGGAGTGCCCTTGGATGTGGGGTTGTAGTTCAATCCCCTTTATAACTTTATGTCACAAATTTTTAGATGAATTTGAAAAAATTAACATAATTCACAACATTTGTAAAATAAAAATAAGAAGTTTATTAATTCATCCTACATATTGTTATTTCAATTAAGTCTAAAATGAGGTTAGGGAGCGAATGAATTAAGTGGGCCTAGACTGGCCTAGACGGGTTGAGCCATGGGTGGGCCGAGCAGGCCTAAATAACGAGTCAGGCCAAGCTTTGGCCTATCAACCCTCTGACTTCCCACTTCCGCCCACAGACCGCAGACCTAATTTTGATCTATATCCATCATATGTATCTACGTACTACATTATTACATGATCTTGTAAGACATATATACATAAACCACTTTTGTGACAGTATTTTATATGGGAAACATAGGAAACTTAAAAACAAGAAAATTATTACTCATCATCACTAACTTCTCCTACTTCCTTATTAAAAGACTAACACAACAAAATAACTCAAATTGAAGAAAAATACAGACTGTTTTTGCAAGAGGAAGATTGTCCACAGTGGGTACTATGCAGCTTTCATTTTATTATCATCCATATTAGCGAATAGGCTCAGCCCTACGGTAAACAATGTCTTTGGTGCCTTCATGAATTTCTCCACAAAGTCGAATGACTTCTTGAAGTTGGCGAAACACCTTTCTTTCTCTTCCTCACTCGAGTAAACCCACTCGTACTTGTTCATTCACTGCTCAAATGCTTGAGCAACATTTGCATGAGTTTCCTCGAACAATATTGATGTTGCAATAGTGGACGGGGATAGGGATGCGGCTTCTTCAGACATTGCCTTTGACTCATAGTTTGCTAGGAACAATATTAACAAAGAACATATGACAATGTTTTTCTTATCAAAACCCATTGCTAATTTCTTGATCTCACGAAAAAAGAAAAAGACTGAGTGACTATACAGAAAGTCATACTTGGATGGGACAAAGGAGAGACATACAATAATGTATTTATGGACGGATTAATTAGCAATGATAATTAATTATGTAGCTATAGACTTTTAATTCGTGTCCAGTGTTGCACCCGTGGTTCGCAACATTATAGTCCAAAAGTTGTTGCACAAATTAACTTTTTGAATAAGCGTAGACAAAAAATTTTGGGTTTCCAGTGGACTCGCGCATAGCCTTGGTCGGGCCTATTGAGCTTTTTGCTTTTTTGGGCTGTGCCAGACTAAGCCAAGGTTTCAAATGTCTAAGTTGAGCCCCACCCACTTGGCCGCGCATATGCTGGCTTGGCGGGCCAAGCCAAATAGGCTGGGCCAATTTTTTTAATTTTTAATTTTGAAGAGGTTGGACTTGGATGTGGATTTGTAGTGCAATGTCTTATAATTTTTTGTTATAAATTTTTAGACAGGCCAAGCGGGCCTAAACAACGAGTCTAGCCGAGCTTTGGCCCATCAGCTCTCCGACTACCCACTTCAGCCCACGGGTCATGGGCCTAATGTTGAGCCATATCCATCATCTATAAGTATGTACTACATTATTATATGATCTTTGTAAGACATACATACATAAACCACTTTTGTGTCATATTCTATATATGAAAACATAGGAAACTAAAAAAGAAGAAACTTAGTACTCATCGTTACTAGCTTCGTTGATCCCTATCACAACAATTGAACATATTCGCTCATGTTTGTCTCACAATCCTCGCGAAATATTCCGCCTTTGTTTTAATTTTGTGGAATGCACGATTGTTGGTATTAACTCCAGCTAGCATTGGTTGCTCGCATAGAGCCTTGGCAAGCTCGTCCGCACTCCTTAGGTGGGGTTTGGCATTGCTTAAATTTTAAAAAAAGCAGCTTTAATAAAAGTTAGGGTAATTTGGGTGTTTGGTAAACCCAAAAAGTAGCTTCTTTAAAAACAGCTCTTCATAAAAGAAGCCAAAGTGGCTGAAAGCCAACTTTCAAAAATCTGCTTAAAAAAAGAGCCGGTTTTTTTATTAATGAATTTTTCATTATTCCTATAATGCCCCTAAAAATTTTGCAAAATGCCGTACTTGACCCTCTCGGTTATTTGGGTTAGATCTACCACACTCTCTCAAACCTTCACTCTCTGCACCTTCACTCTCTTTCAAAGTCTAAAGTTTCTTCTTCTTCCTCCCATTGCATCTCAAATTCCAGGCTCAACAAGGAATTCAATTGTTAAAAACGATCACCCACTCATCGCTGAGTTCATTCTTTTCATTACAATTATGATTTTTTGGGTTTATTTATGTTATGAAATTAGGTTTTTTTTTGTTTCCTATGAGATTGGGGGCTTTGTGTTCTTGGGGCTTTAGGGGGAAGAGACAGGAGAGAGAGAGAGAGAGAGAGAGAGAGAGAGAGAGAGAGAGAGAGAGAGAGAGAGAGAGAGTTTTGCTCTATCTTTGTACCGGGTTTGTATCTCATTTCTTTGGGTCGATCTACTTCTCTGCTTCTCAAAGTGTCATCAAAGTTTTAAATGAAGATATAAGATAGGATTAATCCATTTCCCCTATGGTGTTTTCAAACAAACACTGAGAGCTTGAGAGACCCTAAACCCAAACGGACAAAATAACAAAGCACAAAAATCCAATCCAATCCTCTCTCGAGCTCTCTCCTCTCTACCCAAAACATGATTTTCTTTCCCCTTTTTTTGTCTCTCTCGACTCGTATACAACTGAGTTCGAATTGATATACAACTGTTGGAAAAAAATAATGAGGGGAAGAAAAGAAGAAAAGGAGTGAGCTTTGAGGAGTTTAAAGAAGGCGGCAACCAAGAAAGAAGGGGAAATTTATAGCTGGAACCGATTGCTCTCTTTCTTTCTGGACTTTTATCAAACAATCCATATATTATCATTGTCTTTCTCCCTTTTTCTTTTTAGGTTGAAAATATGCATACAGTCTAATAGTCTATGCCCAAACCAAAAAGCAAACAAAGTGTAAGGAACAACAAAGACATCTCATACAAAATCAAAAGATATTGTTCCCCGATTTCAGCATTCCCTTTCCTTTTTTTTTTTTTTTTTTCATTTTGACCTTTAATGTTTGTATCTATGGTGTTATGTCGTGCTTAGATTTTACATTTTAATAATTGTAATATGATTTTTGTGGATGTATTGTGTTAACAGTATTAGTACAAAGGAGTCAGTATTGATACATGTTAATGTATTAGTACAAAGGAGTCTGTATTGGATACAAGCTTACGTGGCTTAGCTTCTGTATTGATACAAACACATGGACTGTGTTAAGTTCTGCATGTAGCTGACAGTCACGTGTCAAAGTTAAGTTAGATTACTTAGAGACTAAGCGTTAGTTAGCTATATAAGCATGCAATTAAGCATTGTTTACATTCATTCAGCACTGTAACAAACTTTCATAACTGAAATATACAGAGACAATTCCTCTTTCTTCTTCGTTGCTTCCTCTAAAACCTAGCTTCCATTTCACCATAGTTAACATATTGTTCTACCGCTTTCTGACTTGAATTTTTGACCCCTTCAAGCAGCAATTCATATTATATTCTCTAACAAATCACACATATTAGCCATCTTCACAACTAATTTGGGTAATCATATCAATAAATTTCGATCCAAATGCATGGAACCTTGGTTTAAAAACACAATGAAAGTTCCAATTTTTATACTTACTTTGGTAGTGGGTCAATGAGTAATAGGTCACAGAGTAGTAGAGTCAAAGATTGCCGGAAGAAATTAGAAGGCACCATATAAAATTAAATCTTCAATAGCTATTTCTCTATCCTGCATGAATGTTTTTAGATTATATCTCCAACGTCATGTTGTAGTTTTAAGAATTTCAAGGGATGGACCTGATACTCAAATTAGTATCTACTTGCTTGTCTTGAGTAACTACAAGTAATTTGGGTATGAATTTAAGATCCAAATACATGGAGCCTGCCAACCTGAATGTAAGAACGCAAAGCAAGTTACAAAGTTGTTCTTAAGCTACTTCACTAGTTGGGTCAATGAGCAATATGGCACAAAGAGTAGAAGAGTCAAAGTGTCAGAAGAAATTAGAAGAGACCAACTAGTTTTTATAAGTTTTTGGAAGTACCCTTTAAGCTTTAAAAAAAACCAAAATTTTCACAACAAAAGCTTTTGGTTTACAGAGTCAAACAAACCTCCCCTAATAATAGGGTCTGTGTTTTTGTGGCTTTTGCCTATGTAGGTGGACCTCTTGTCCATTCTTTGTTATTCTTTGATTGAGCTTTATAAAGTTTCTTTTTAAAAAAAAAATTATTGGGACAATACTTTACTATAATGTATATTGGGACAATACTTTGCTATTTTTATGCCTTTCAATATAATGTATATTGGGACAATTATTTGCTATTATCTATTTCTCATACTCAACACATATTGCTTTAGTAAGGATAGGAAAGAATGTGGGAAGTTCATCAAAAGCTCCAGCTACATGAAATAACCATAACATATCCATATTCTGTGATCTGTGCATCAAGGAGGTGGATACCGGACGTCGTCCTGGCACTCATTTTAAAAAGGAAGAATGGGAAAATTTGAGAGTCAACTTTAGTAAAGAGACAGGAAATAATTATGATAAGGGGCAACTGAAAAATAAGTGGGATGCATGCCCAACGTGATAGACATTTTGATGCTACAAATGATATCTTAAGTGAAGAGATAGGTGCGGATGATGATGTACAACAAGAACTTCATAGTCTTCATGACAATGGAACACAAGAGATGGAAGGATTGAGAAATAGCATCGCTACAAGTTTAATGAATGCATCTAATTAGCTTCTTTTATATTGTAGTTATCTATTTGGGCATATTAAAATTGAACAATTTTTGTATATTTGTTATGCTAACCCTTTTTGAAGCCCTCAAAAGACATTGTTATTATTAATATAACAATATTTAGAACTACTTTTTTAACAATAGTAATTTATAATTTATGGTAAAATATGTGTGCTCATTGTAAATTACAATTTTTTATGAAAAAAGTGTAAATTTAAAAAAGAAAAAAATTTATGTTGTGAAATTTTTTTTTTTTAAAGTAGAAAAAGAATGAAGAAAAAAAAATAGTTTCATCATCATGTCCTTTTCGGTCATTATACACACTAAAAGCACTTCTAATAAAATTTTACCAAACACTTTGACTACTCACAGCAGTTTTTCAAATACATTTTACCAAACGCCTAGCTGCTTTTTTTCACAGCAGATTATTTTCGAAGCACAGCAGAAGCAGTTTTTTTTAAAAGCACAGCAATGCCAAACTAGCCCTTAGTGTCATGACTTTAAAGCTACTAATTTCAAGAGCATGTTTTTCTTGTTGACAACATCATATGTTCCGGTGGACACATGTAGTGGTAATTTTCATCGTTATTGAGCCATACGTTTTGTATTATGTAAAAAGAGGCCTTTTAATTCCCACTGTTGCACCCGTGGTTAGCAACATTGCATTTCAAAAAGTTGTCTTTTTGAATAAGCTTGGCCCAAAGATTTTGGGTTTAGGGCCGGCTATGGCAGGGACTTTCAGGTTTTTGTTTTTAATTTTCAGGCTGGGCTAAACCGAGCCAAGTTTTCAAATCTCTAAGTGCACATGTGCCCACTAGGGCGGGCCTAGACAGGCTTGGCAGAAAGGGAAGAGCATGGTAGAACATGGGCCTAGACGGGCGGGGTCTGTCTTTATGAATTTATTATTTTTGGTTTTTTTATTTTTATTTTTTTCAAAGAGGTTAGCCATGGATGTTGAGTTGTTGTGTAATGTCTTATAACTTTTTGTTATACATTTTTAGACAACATTCAAAAAATTTACTTAATTAATAAATGTGTATAACAAAATAAGAAGTTTATTAATCCATCCTCTATATTACATTATTTCAATTAAGTCAAAAATGAGGTTAGGGAGTGCACTTGGATGTGGGGTTGTAGTTCAATGTCTTTTATAACTTTTTGTTACAAATTGTTAGACAACCTTGAAAAAACTAACTTAATTCATAACATGTGTAAAATAAAATAGGAAGTTTATTAATTCATCATACATATTACATTATTTCAATTACGTCTAAAATGATGTTAGAGAGTGCATCAATTAATTTTTTAAAAACAGGTGACTAGATGGACCGGCAGTAAACGGGCCTAGATGGGTCAAGCCGAGGGTTTTAAATCCTAAGAACAGGCCTTACCTAATTCAAGAGTGGGCCTAAACAACGGGTCGGGTCGGGCTTTGGCCCATAGAGCCTCGGACTACCCACTTCGGCGCATTGTTGATCCATATTCATCATATGTAAATACGTATTACATTATTATATTATCTTGTAAGACATACGTGCATGAGCCACTTTTGTGTCGTATTCCATATTAGAAAACATTGGAAACTAAAAAAGAAGAAAATTATTAATCATGATGACTAATGTTCTTGATGGGTCCTTGATTCCTTAGACGTTTGATATTTCCATGGTTGAGTATCACCGAGAGTACTCAGAATAGGAAGAAAAATCCAAGTGCTTTCAAAGACGCGTTAGTAGAAAATTTCAACAAGCTGCAAACCCCAAAGCAGTCATATACCATAGATATTTCCATGGCATTAGTTCCACTGAGTGTGAGGGGTAGTCTGTAACTGAAAGCATCCATATATGTCTCTGTCGCATGGGAGAATTGGTTAGGTATATGACTTCTTTGCGCTTTACAGCTTGTTGAAATTTTCTACGAACTCGAAAGAGTCTTTGAAAATAGCAAAGTGCTTTGATTTTTCTTCATGCTCTGAGTACTCTTGGTGATACTCAACCATCCACCTCTTAAAGATTTCAGATACATTGTTGAAGGTTGCCTCATTTTCTTGATCCAGTGCACCACGGGATATGGGTTGCTACGTCACCAACATTAATATCATGATCACATCAGAAAGAAAACCACAAAATATGATATTAATGTTGGGGATGTAGGTCGCAAGGCACATCTTGTGGTGCACTGGATCAAGAAAATGAGACAAACAACAACCATATATCTGAAATGTTGAGACGTCCCCAACATTAATATCATGATCACAACAGAAAGAAAACCAAAATTATCCATATTGCTTGCTTGAATTCATCTCCGCTTCAAGCAAATATGTGGAGGGGAGGGAAAGAAACAGGGCTTCTTATATATAGGTCCGTTTCATCAAGATATAATAGATGTAGTCCACATGCTCTTCTTTTTCAATTGTAGTCCACTCTCGCCAAGTAAGCAATTTGTATGTCCATAATTTTTAAGGAATTTACAGTATATGTCACTATCATAAATGGAATTATATGAAAACACTTTCCTAAACTTCAGCTTTTCCTTATATATATATATATGTGTGTGTGTATCTGCCTTATAGGTAATAGTTTTTTTTCTTGAGTTTTCTTAAGCCATCTTTTCTAGAGTTTCCTATATGTGTGTGTGTGTGTAACTGCCTTCCAGGTAATAGTTTTTTTTCATGGGTTTTCCAAAGCAATTTTAATGGAGTTTTTTCTCAATATGCTCAAGTGTGAGTATACCTGTAGTGGAGGTGTGAACACTTTTTTTTTTCCTTTTTATGTAACTTTTTAGATAGGTATTTTTTTTACTTTAATTATGAGGTAACTTATGGATTTAATTACATGTACTAGAGGTAATTTATTTGTTTAATTACATGCATGAGAGGTGTATGCATAGGTACCTTACCTATTGTTAAGGTACGAAGTTTCCATGAACTCTGATTACAAATTTTGAGATCGGAATGCCTTGGGAAAATTTCAAAATTCAATAAACTGATTTGCAAATGAATTCAAATCAAATCTGATAATGAATGTCTTACAAATCAATAACTTACTGGTTTTCAAATTCATAATTTACTTTATTTATGTGTTAGGGGCATAATTAGAACCACAAAATAAATAATAAATAAATAAAATAAAATGCAAACATCAATAAATCAGAAAATGGCATGTAATTTTAT
This sequence comes from Prunus padus, assembly GCA_024362665.1. Lineage (NCBI taxonomy): Eukaryota > Viridiplantae > Streptophyta > Magnoliopsida > Rosales > Rosaceae > Prunus > Prunus padus. The sequence continues at coordinate 12,771,806 of JANFAM010000005.1, read as the reverse complement.
ATAGCGCAAAAGTCAAAGGACTTGGATCAACAACTTCTATGTAAAATTTCACCCAACATCTCTCATAAGAATTGAACTTATGCCAAATTTTCTACAAGAAATATCACAGAGAGAGAACGAGAGATGTTTTGGAGCTATGTTAATTAAGATAGGTGAAAACTTACTAAGAGAAGCCTGTTTATAGGCTTAGAGAAATAAAAAAAAATTATGCGGTCGAGCACCAAAAATTTAAGTTCACTTACCAAAAAGTTAATTTTGCATGAGTATCTTGCAATTTGTTTGGTTATTTATTGTTTCCCTCTTTTCGGCCGACGTGGCCGATGAAAGAAACTTTTGGTCATTCTTCTGTTGGATTGCGTAGGCGTGCCACCACCAAGTCACTGATTGGCTTGAATGGAAAAGGTCGGGTTGTTGTGTTCGCGCTTCTGACTTCTAACCAGCCGATTGATCAGCCAAGCAAGGAACCTCCTCTTGGCCTAAGTTCTTTCACTTCCTCGGGTTGAGGATGGTTAGGTTTCGTATGGATGTTTTTGTGATTTTTAGGTTTTTTTAGTAAGAATGGTGCAATTAGCTTAAAAACGAATTTAAACTAATAATAATAATTAAAGTGCAAGAAAATGAACTCAAAGCGATAAATAATGTAAAATAAAACAAGAACGAAATAAGAACGACAAGAACAATAAACTAAATTAAACTTAAATTTAAACTTAATGAAATTCGATAACAATGAAAGTAAAGGAATTGAAATAACTTGAATTTAAAAGACAAGGTAATATAAATTGCGAGAAATTAAACTTACACTAACAAAAGTGAAGAACTGATCTAGTCTACTTGCTTGGAAAATAAAACCTAGTCTAGGAATAGAAAAGTGAAAGACAAAAAGTAGGTTTTTGTGTCTGATGTCGGGGGTCTTTTCTCTTCATCTGATGGGGTTTATATAGGGGCATTTGTCAGCCCATGGGCTGGCCATTAAATGGCTCGAAGGTCAACTTCATTCAGAATCCTGCATTGTTTGGCTTCCTAAATCCACGGAATTGATTTGCATGAAATCATCGGATTGAAAATCTGATCCCTTGATTCTCTCCTTCTTAGGAGTGTTTCGGATTTACATCGATTTCTTTAATTGCTTTCCTGAAGTAAATCTCGCCACATGCATGAAAACATCCGGAGGTTTCGGGCCTACTTCTGTGAGTTGGACTTGAACTCAAAGACTTGTCTTGACATCTGGTGAAATGGAGTTCTAATCTTGGAAAAATAATCCAATGATGTTGGTGACTTGGAATTGCACGACCCCAACTTGGAGTTGGGTTTAATCCGGCTGATCGAAGGCCTCGATCTTGGCTGATCTACCTCGATGTCAAATGATCTACCTCGATCTTGGCTGATCGACCTCGATGTCGACTGATCTACCTCGATCTCAACTGATCGACCTCGATGTCGAATGATCTACCTCGATCTCGGCTGATCGACCTCAATGTCGATTGATCGACCTCGATGTCGAATGATCTACCTCGATCTCGGCTGATCGACCTCGATGTCAAATGATCTACCTCGATGTCGGTTGATCGACCTCGATGTCAACTGATCGACCTCGATGTCGGTTGATCGACCTCGATGTCGACTGATCGACCTCGATGTCGAATGATCTACCTCAATCTCGGTTGATCGACCTCGATGTCAAATGATCTACCTCGATCTTGGCTGATCGACCTCGTGTCGGTTGATTGACCTCGATGTCGGCTGATCGAAGAACTCGATGTTGGCATCAGGTCATCTTGACCTTCGAGTAGGCATCAGGCCAACCTCGGCCTTCGTCATGCATCAGGCCAATCTTGGCCTTCAACTTGGCATCAAGCCAATTTCGGACTTCGTCAGGCATCAGGCCAATCTTGGCCTTCGAGTTGCCATGAGACCAACCTTCTTAATTTTTTTTATTATTAATCTTTTCCTTATTCTTTTCACTCTTTATTTCACAACTAGTCCCACAACAAGCCTTGCTTGTCGAGTCATCTTGGGTTTTATTGTCTTCCAACCTTATGGTCATTCTAAGGCCATCAACTTCCTCGACTTGGAGTTGGGTTCCACTTTGTCCTCGGATTGGATTTTAGACCACACCCAAACACTTATAAAAAATTAAGTTCAACAACCCACACCAAGAGACAGAGAGAGTCGGGTGCATGCAAAAAGTGGGGGGAATTGACGTTGGAGCAAAAATCATTCTTGAAATGTATGACCCCAAAATCTTGGACTCATGATTCAATTACTTGGCTGATTATGTGATCTATAATCGCAGAAATTAATACCTACCCCAATTGAGGAACCAAGAAAAGTATATTTATAGGATGCAGTAATATTATTTGACTACTACGTGCATAAAAATTACAACATATATAAGGTCACACGCAATGAGCTAGCTTCCTAAGAAGTTATTCGTACTTTCAGATATAAATATGAACATACATAAGGTCACACGCAATCAACCACAACAAACAGGTGCGTTTTTAATGACATTGACAACCCTAATCCATTGGTCTATCATCCTTTTGGGCTTAACCTTCTTTTCAATTTGTATTTCATAATTAAGAATTTGTTCTTTAGCTATAATTTTAAAAGTTTCTTGTAATTAAAGAGAAATTATATAATAGTATTGTACTACCACGTGGCGCTGCCAGGTGGTAGTACGGACGAATGATGTGACGACACCTGGATATAGCTACTAAATAGAAATGCGGAACTAATGTTTGTTTATATTGGTGTTAAAAGTCACCTATCAAACCTTCATGGAAAATTGTACGGTCAAAACTGCACCTTCTCGCAACCCAAAGCTATGCAATTTTTTTAAAATTTCTTTCTCTTTGGTTCTCTCTGAGAAGCCATGGCCATTGGGTGTTCTCATTCAATCCACTGCGTATTGTTCTTATATTAACTATCATAATTTCTTCAACATCAAAAAAATTGTCAAAAGTTTTTTTGGGTTGTTAATATTACAATATATCCCACTTAGAAAAGACGATGAACTGATATTAGAATTCACATTTTCAGGAAGCTTTCTAGCAAAAGGGAAAAAAAATCAATGATTTCTTTTACTAACAAACCAATAAAATTTAGGGGAAAGATGATTTCAATTAATTTTGAAGAAAGAAGAGGAAGATGAAGATCTGAATGCATCAACAACACTCAAGTCAGCTTTTTTCTCATTTAAGATCAAACCGTTAGTTTTCCTCATCTAAGGAAAAGTTAGCAGAGAGAGTCATCGACGACCAATTTTGGGAAATTTCTTCAGTAGCTTTGCGAAGGATCAACATGGCTGCTTCCGTGAAAAAATCTTGCAGAATGGCAGTGCTGTCGATGATGGTAAGAAGTGATTGTGGGTACTGGATCAAGAAAGCGAAGAGACGGTTCTATTAACGCCAATTAGCGTTAGTTCTCTCCGTTATAGCTGCTGGCCAGATGTTGTGATTTCATTCGTCCGTACTACCACCTGGCAACGCCACGTGGTGGTACAGTACTACTGTATAATTTCTCGTAGTGTAGGAAGGTTGAATAAGCAGCCAATTGACTATTAATATGCAGCAGCTGGTTCATTTGATGTGTGGAGCATGCAAGCGGTGTGTGCTTGTGTGTCAAACCAAAGGGGGGAGTTTAGGCTTACAGCAATGTAAGTGGGAAGTCCCAAGAACTCCAAAAAGATTAAGAGGGGTTTCTCTTAGGTTTACATACAATTTACAAGTGAGTTGTGGTGTTCAATGGGAAGAGATAGTGAGTTCTTAGGAAATACTATGTTGATGAAATTTTGATGTTAATTACTAATTAGATGAACAAAAACTTCTATTAATGGACGAAAGGGACATTAAAATAGATGTCTCCATCAACTTGTAGTGGGGTTGGCTCCCCTTTCTTTGTTGCAGAGCGGTTCAAAGTGAAGGCAAACACATGAGAGAAGAAGAAGATTTGGGCTGGGCAATGGCCCAGGCCGCCCCTGCATATGATGATTTATTTAGGGTGGTGATTTATATCTGTCTTCACAATTCAATATTTTTTTTTGTCATTTTTATATTAAGGTGAATTAGTAATTCAATAAATAGTTTGATAGTAAGGTGTACTCAGTTAATTTTAGGGTTCTTTTAGCAACACTCAATAAAAAAGGACGTTGACAAGTTAACCTAGTAGCACTAGAAGCCCCTCTAAATAGATAACTTCAGAGACTCTGAGTCGTCAGATCTGCTTCTAAATAGATTACAGGGCCGTCCCTGAGATTTTGAGGGCCCTGTGCGAAATTTAAATTGGGGCCTCACATAATTTTAATACGAAACTATAAAAATTTGCCATAATTTAATGTCAGTAACAACTTTTTTATAACTAAAAGTCACCATCAATAAATATGTAATGACAATAGAAATCAAATTCAAAAAAATTTAAATGTTTCCATTTGATAAAGTTAAATGTTTGGTACCAAAATAAGCTCCTTTTGCCCCCTATATGGTCCCTTGCTGCCTCCAGAAACGTATTTTATAGTAGGTGGCATGTTTAGATTACAAAGGAAAATTCCAAAACCCTATAACCTAGAAGAAAACCCAAGCAAGAAATAGATAAATATTTCTACAAACTATATTCTCATATATCCAATCATCAACATGATAATAATTTAATAAAATAAGTCATGTAATATTTAGAATATATTGAAATTTAGATACATACCTAAATTTGAATTAAGATTTGAATCTGACTATTTGATTTTGAGTGGTCTTTATGAATTTAGGAATTCGAGTTTTCTCTTTTTCGTGTTGAAATTCCTGAAATTGAAAGAATAACAAAAATTGTCAAAGGATTGAAAAAAGAACCAAAGAGAGATTGATGAAGAATGATTATTACTTACCAGAAAAACCAGAGTTTAAGAGAAAGAAGAAACCATGAAGTTTTTTTTCATTTTGTTTTGAATGAAGAAAATACTTTTCTTAGAGGAGAAAATCTTTTTAATTTTTTTAATTTTTAAGAACGATAATTTGGGGGATGTATATACTCCTGTGGTTAAGCTTCTAGGTTTCTTGTTTTTCAAAAGCTTTCTGTTTTTTTTAATATTTATAATTTATAATTATGTAAAGTTTGAATGCAAAAATAATATTAAAAAAAGGCAAAAAATCTTTTAAAAAAAAAATTAAGAACGATAATTTGGGGCCAAGTGGTATAAGCATGGTATGGGACGTGCAGGTCTGCTTGTCCAGTTATATGAATTAATGGGAGTAGATGAAAAGCATTGATGCATTATTATTAATGTGATATTTGGTAGTGTGATTGTATGTCACTTAATTTAGTTATATCAATCTATTGTGGTAAGGTCTCATGTCCTTACTGAGCTGTGGTTGCTCACCTCTCACCCTGTTTAATTTTTCAGATAAATTAGTGGGCAAGACAAAGACTAAACCAGTTGAGGCTGAATTAGATGAGAATGATAGAGCTTTATTTATTAATTGTAAAATTGTAAGATTTTGGAGCTATTTTTATAAGAGAAGTTTATTTTAAACCATGTTTCATCTTCTACTTTACTTTTTATTTTCTCACTCTCCAGTCGCGGGGTTTCCACCTACCCCAGGGTTCGGGGCGTGACAAAATGGTATCAGAGCCTAGGAATTAGATACCCTTGGGAACACTGTGGTTTAAACATTTGTGTTAGATAAACTTGAATTCATGTAGTGACAAAGATTTTTAGGAGTAGATTATCTTGAGTAAGATGCTCTAAATTTCGAGGACGAAATTTCATTTAAGGAGGATAGATTGTGAGGACCTGTATTTTAAAAGGATAGAAGAAGATATTTATTATTTGGATAAACTTGGACGATATTATCTTTTTAAGATATTTATCTTTTGGATAAACTTGGATGATCTTATCTTGTTAGGATAGTTATCTTTTGGATAAACTTGGATGTTCTTATCCTTTTAATATTGAAGTTTATCATATCCCTTTAAACACTATAAATAGGAGCATAACCTTATAGTTTCAAAACATGAGAAATTAGAAAAGAAATTTAGAGAGAGAGAGAGAGAGAGAGAGAGAGAGAGAGAGAGAGAGAGAGAGAGGTGATTCTTGGAGAAGATATGGGGCTTAGCTTGTATTTTCTTAACTTGGAGCAATGCTTTGGAATCGAGGTTGGGATTTCTTGGGGTGCCTTTATGGGGATTGATTTAATTAAATTTCGTGAGCACTATTTTATATGCATGATATTATTATTTTAAAGGCATAATTATATCATGTCATGGAAATTGGCTGGAATTCTTGGGTTGATAAAGAAAGTATGGAAAAGAGGGTAATGGGAAGGATCTTTTGTGTAGTTGAGTCTAACTCTTGGCAGGTACCAAGTCTCAGGGATCCCACAGTGCACATGGTTTTTATTGGGTGATTCGGGATTGGCGACAGGGAATTAGACAAGATGACTAACAAAAGGGGAATTATGGGATGGTTGAAATGGGTGTTAGTTCATGTAAATGGGCATTCGGGACCAAGTAGTATAAGCATGGTATGGGACGTTCAGGTCTTCTTGTCCAATTAACGTGATATTTGGTAGTGTGATTGTATGTCACTTAATTTAGTTATACCAATCTACTGTGGTAAGGTCTCATGTCCCTACTGAGCTGTGGTTGCTTACCCCTCACCCTGTTTAATTTTTCAGATGAATTAGTGGGCAAGAAAAGACTAAACCAATTGAGGCTGAATTAGATGAGAGTGATAGAGCTTTATTTATTAATTGTAAAATTATAAGATTTTGGAGCTATTTTTATAAGAGAAGTTTATTTTAAACCCTGTTTTGGCTTCTACTTATTTTATTTTACTTTTTATTTTCTCACTCGCCGAGCGCGGGGTTTCCATCTACCCCCGGGTTCGGGGCGTGACATGGCACTTTTGCCAAATGGATATGTGCTCCTGCCAACTCTGACAGGACCAGACCCGAATTCCGCCCCGGAACCCGAGACGAATCCTGTTGAAGTTCCGACATCACCCCATGTCCGGCCCACATTCTAAAAGAATCCCTCTTCTCGAAACAAAAGATAAAGGGGTCAAGACTTCTGCCAAAAACGGGTAGAGTCTCCCCTAAAAATACTAACAAACCTAAAGGTTCCAACCTGTTCAAAAACAGTAGAATATGTATAACCAACTGCCAGCATGCAATAAATACATAACAGGCCTCCGGCTAACAAGTTCAACCCTAATGGGCAATAACATAGCAACTAAGAGTATTCAAGTTTAAATAGTGGAAGTACAAAGTTTAAGATAAGGGACACGAAGTCCTACAATCAAGTCGAAGCTCGAGAAGAGGAGCGCTCGGCCGGACAGTATCGAAGCACGACTACGGCATAGGGGTGCAAAACAGAAAGAGTGTGAGTGGACAAAAACAAGGTTTTACATACTTAAATCAAGGTACTAACCCCACCGTTTCAAAACAATGCAAACCATGCATATGTAATCATTTATGTACGTAGTTATTCAAATCCCAATAGTTGCAATATATCAACACAATAATTATATCAATGTACTGTTTCCCATTCTTTCCCACACTCGGACAACCACGTGCTCGCAAGCATGACAAGCAAGGAAGAATCCTCACTAAAAGAAATACGAATAGGAAGATAATAATACATACATATAGTAATATAGACCTCAACACCAAAACACGTGTACCGGGGAAACAATCCAACAGGGGATCATTTGACTGGACACCGGGACAACATTCATGATGTGACTCGTGCCCAGGATTTAACTAGACACCGGGTCAGCATCACAATGGCCTGGTGCCTAGGGTCAAGCCATCCAAATGGGACTAAGCTCACAGGACCGCAAGGTAGGGAACCTCAATACCACTACGTCCCACAAATACAAGTCATACGCGCAGACTACCCAATTAAGGCTCTACAGCTACACCCCGTTAAGGTATGCACCGGATCAAACCAACGCAGACGTCCATATCTAGTAATCGTATCCAGTAACCGTATCAAGAACAGGGGGAGGTACATAACAAAGTGCCAACTGCACTCCAATCAATCGCTATACGATAATCAATATATATATTTAATCACATGTACCCGAACCCCAACATATCACACACCAGGACATATATACGTCCAACAATCCAATGACCTCATATATACTCAAGATAAGGACATCACCATCCCAAACATACAATTCTATAGTTAAAATAGACACAAGGGTCAAATGACGGCATAACAGTCCATAAACCATTAAAATGTCATAATCACTGAAAATGCATAATCAAACCGTATTCAAAACCCAAGTCAAGAAAACGTTAAACCAAACCCCAAATAAAACATATGCTCCAAAACATAGTATATGTACTATCCTTTAAAAACATATAAAGTCCAAGCCCCGAAACGTTTATTCAAAATAAACATATATATATAACACATAACAATCCATTAAAATACCATAACTCAAGCCGAAGCATTCGAAATTTCCATGTATCACTGACATCCCTTAAATTCATAGTTAAAATAATATAAATAGTGATTCATTAAAATATAACCGAAAGTTCAATCCTATATACATATATGTCCCAAAACTCCATATTAAAGTAGATATATATAAATATATTCAAAGTAGATATATATATATATATACATATAATCAATTCTCATTAATCCGACATATATTCCCATCAGTCTCATTAATCCGACATATTCCTTCCAACTTGATCTATATGTATACATATATATATATAGTCAAAGTATAAGTAATTATAATTAATAATGTTTAAACATCAAAACCGAATATGTAATCAACCGGACTATACTAACGTCCAAATCTTACCGCCCAAATACTCAATTCAAAGTATAGGTATAAGTTTCTCAAAAAGATATAAAATATAAATTCCAAAAGCTTAAAGTATAACCCACGACATTCGTAATGATAAAATATTAAATCCGAAACCCAACAAAACCATAAACTCAATTATTAAATATAAAACCCAAGGAAAATCCATCAAATTCCCACCGTACCCAAATCCGTACGTAATTACTACCGGAGGCTTGACTCGTCCCAAATTCAATACTTAAAGATAAGTATAATAATAAACTATAGCCATCAGGGCCTCACAAACAAACCGACAACCCAAATCAAGTATCAAACCCAAATATCAATTCAATCATAATGAACCCATCAACGGTCAAATCAAGATTTAAAACAATTATTAAATCTCATTTATATGCATTTCATTCACTTCTTTAAAATCATGCACATTTGAAAACAAAGTCCACTCACATATTCCCACGCTGCCTGACCCGGATAGGGTGCCGCCTGAGGATCACGAAAAGCTTGAGAACCTAATTCAAGAATACGAGGATTAGTTACAAACCGAACCGAAACGACAACCTTAAAAGTCAACCCTAACTAATCCCGACTCAAGTGTACCACTACGTCGTACGAAGAATTCTAAGGTCAACGACGTTCGTTAGAAGACGAACTGACCTCGGGAGACGCTCGGTCAACCCTGGTCAAACTTAGTCAAACTAACCCGAATAGGTCAAACCGGGCCTGTGGGTCCCATGACCTCCAAACTTAGATCCGAAAGTTCCTATGGGTTCACTATGACTTAAAGAACATGTCCTGAATGTTTGGTCACGATCGGACGATCGGATCACGATTCGGAGTATCCGGGACTACGAATCACGATCCGTCAAATCCTATACGATTCTAGAAGTACGAGGAACCATATACGTGAATTCGGATTCAATCCAACAGTCCGAACCCACACAACGCGCAATATGTGTACATTGGTTCGATAGTCAAATGGCGTCTGAATCACAATCCGAGCACACGTACGCGTTCGTAGCGACACGAGGATCGCGTAGGAACACAAAGCCGCCACCACACCACCGCCACGTGCCGCCACACTCGTCGGCCGACCGGTGGGTGTCTTGATCAATTTCCGACATTCGACAAAACTTCACACCGACCGACACCACCTATACCAAACGCACAACCACATTGAGGTGAGCTCGGAACCGTTGAGAACTGGCCGTTAACTGGCCGGAATTCACGATCGAAAATCGACCAAATCTGGGTTTCCAGATCTACCACCCTAGGCTACAAATCGACGGCAACCAACTATGCAGGAAGCTAGAGGAGGTTGAGGAGGCAAGGTTTCATACCTGGATCGACGCCGAGGTGGCCGGAGACGGCCGTGCGACGCCGTGAAATTTTGAAGAGAATCGGACTGGTTCTGGGTTTTTTCTGGTGAAAACAGCAACTGCGGTGTCAGGGAAGGGCTGGGCTATGACCAGGATGAGGTGGCGGTCCTTTTGGGACCGGTGCCATCCCAAGTGACGGCCTTGAGCGATGGCCACCAAACACAGTGGCCGGCTATGTGCAATGCAGAGGGAGTCGAAGCGTTGCACGTGTGGGGAAGAGAGAGAGAGAGAGAGAGAGAGAGAGAGAGAGAGAGAGAGAGAGAGAGAGAGAGAGAGAGAGAGAGAGAGAAAACCTGGAATCTAATTGGCTGAGGGTATTTAACAAATTTTGAAATGACGCTTACATCCTTTTTAAGAGTTACAATTCCGAACATGCCGCACGTCAACGAACTCGTTTTGACGTGCCAGACGTAATGGCGCAACTCGTTTCGCCAAATTCCTCCTGAAATTAACGTTGACCAAAATGCCCTTTATTATAATATTCTTATTTAATTCCAATTTTATTAATTTAATTCCTTTTAATTCATTTTTAATTCTTTATTTAGTTAACTCAATTAATTAATTTATTTTCCTTTAATTTTTAGGTCAGGGATGTCACAAACTCCCCCAGACATGCTCTTGTGCAAATATCCAGCACACAATACTATACAATTCCTATAATATAAAGAAATTTTTTTTCGGGGGCCTTGTGCGATGGCGCCACTTGCGCCACCCCAGGATTGCCCCTGGCCTTCATCTCTAACAAACCCTTTTCATGCTGAATTCTATTGAGTCTAATTCAGTTGTGGTGGGAAACACTCTCTCCATTGAAAGAAGACTCCCTGTAAACCAACTACATCAAATGATGAACATGTAAATCTGAGTAAATTCTAGAGGAAACTTATCTTCCAACATATGAAGGCACTATTTAACATTTTCCCTATAAAGCAGGTGGTCCTAAAAATTAAATTTAAAAACAGCAAAAATCATTCTTAAAATAATTATAGTTTAAATAATTTAAATAATTTTTTTTTAAAAAAAAACATTGTCACTATGAACAGTAACAATTTGGGAGGATGGTGGAGTGGAGTTGGTGGTTTTGGAAGTCGAGACGACCTCCATGGCAGCGGAAGGATTTGAGAGGAAGATAAAAGGATGTGTTTAGGGATTTGTGAGAAGATATGAATATGAGAATTTGTGTTTAGGTGTGTGTTTAGGGATTTGAGAAAAATAAAGATGAGGAATTTGAGTTAGGGTTTTGGTTTGAAGAAATTTGATATGAGAGGTTAGAGACAACCGAGGATCGATTGCTCTGATACCATGCTAAAATATGAAATAAGGTTTGAATACTTTAGGTTAACTTTATTCTTCTCCATAAGGAGGTATCTATATAAGAGTTTATAGGAGTGCTATACGAGGAATTTGATACATAAATCAATTAGGATAGTATCCCCTAATTCTACACAGATTTGTCAACTATATAAAATAGGAAAGCAAATCCCTTAATTAATCAAGGAAAGTAAATCCCTTAATTAATCAAGGAAATAAATCTCCTTGATTAATTAGGAGACTCACGTCAACACAAACCCCTGGCCTTAGCTTCCTATCCAACCTTATCCTACCAACTAGCTCATTAAAGTAGTAACAAACTAACTAACTAACAAGAGAGATATCCTAACCCCACAAACACAGAAAGGAACTTGAAAGTAATATTAGAGCAGGTCTTGCGACTCTAGGTAGAGACGTGTTTGTATTTATATTCGTTATCATGCTACGAATCATAAAACTTCAACTTTATGTTCCAATCTCGCTCTGCAAGTCTAGGAGGAGACGTGTTTTGCCAAAAACGCGTAGGCTAGGCAAGCTTCTCATTCAAATTTATCAAAAACGTGTAAAAATATACTAATTAGGGCTAAACCACTGTTTGCCAACTTTTTCTTGTCTTACTATAAGAAAATTGTATCATTCATGAACCATGATATTATGGAAGTTCACTCAGAGTTGTCGGATCTGCTTCTAAATAGATAATCACTACTCGTACGCCTCTTCATCCTCCTAGCTTCCAAACCGACGCGTTATTAATGACGTGTTTTTCACTTATATTTATAGGCTTCGGCAGTGCCGGCCTTGGCCCAGGGTTACTAGGGCTACAGCCCGGGGCTCAAAGCTAAGGAGGGTCCAAAATTTTTTTTTAAGCTTATGTATGTATATATAAAAATAAAAATAAAAATAGTAATATATAGAAGACCACCAGCCTAGGAGCCGCCAAACATTACTTTTGAGATACTTTTGATGCAAGTCACAAAGAACAAATGACTGTAATATTGAGATGTATAGATGTTTCAAGTACTCCAATAAATATAGAAGAGTACTTTTTAGAGTTTCTAAACGTGGAAGGTACATATGGATTAGGAATTTTTAATGAATTGCAAAATGTAATTGAGTTCCTTACACTTAATATTGATGATGTGAGGGGACAAGGTTATGATAATGACTCTAATATGAAAGGAAAAAATCTAGGTGTGCAAAAAAGATTACTTGATATAAATCCTAGAGCATTTTACATGCCATGTGGTTCTCATTGTCTTAACTTAATAGTTTGTAACAAGGCCAACTCATGTGTTAAAGCAAAATCTTTTTTTGGAGCATGTCAATGCATATATACGGTATTCTCTAATTCAACAAAGCGATGGAATGTGTTACTTGATTACATAGATGGTTTGACTTTGAAATCATTGTCAACTACACGTTGGGAAAGTCACATGGAAAGTGTCAAAGTAATAAAATCTCAAGCTTCACAAATCAGAGAAGCTTTATTTAAATTAACCAAAATTAATGAAGATGCGAAATTGAGTAGGGATGCTCAAAGTTTAGCATCATGAGAGCTTTCAAGTTTTGAATTTATATTAAGTTTGGTTATATGGCATGACATTTCGCATAAGATTAACTTAGTTAGTAAAAAGTTACAATATGAAGACATGTGTCTTGATGCTGTTGTAAGAAAATTAGAAGGACTTGTTTTATTTTTTGAAAACTATAGAATAAATGGGCTTATTTCTGCCATGATTGATGCTAAAGAAATTTCGCTTGATACGAGAATTGAACTTGTATTTCCAAAAAAACGTCAAGTTTGTAGAAAAGGCATTTTGATGAGATTTCTAATGTAATAGTTGCTTATAGGGTATTATTGACTATACCTGTGACTATGGCATCTGCTGAAAGAAGTTTTTCTAAATTAAAATTATTGAAATCTTACTTGCGGACCACTATGACTCAAGATAGGCTAAATGGATTGGCGATATTATGCATTGAAAAGGATATGTTAGAAAACATTAAATATGATAGTATAATTGATGATTTTGCTTCTAAAAGTGCAACAAGAAGACATTTTAAATGATGTTTTGTGGTTGTGATTTTGTTGCTATTTTTATTTTGTAGGTACGTGTAATGATTGTTTGCTTTGATTTCAAGAAATGCCTATGGAGATTGGGGAGGAAGCATGTAGACTCAAATATATTGTTTTTGTTTTTGAATACAATGTTTACAATGCGGGGTACTTTTTTCCTTCGTTTGGGGTTTTGTCCCATTGGGTTTTCCCCAAACAAAGTTTTAATGAGGTACCAAAATGCTTTTCCTTATCTTTTGTAAATTCTTATAATTTTAATATAATTAATTAATTTATAATTTTTTTTTTTAGTGTTTAATTTATATAAAATGGCACACTTGAGAAATTTGCCCTGGGCCTTTAAAAACCCAGGATCGGCCCTGGGCTTCGGTTGAAACCCACAGAGAAAGGAGAGAGTTATAGGCTTTGTTAGAAACTTGTGTTAGGTTAGGATTGCTCTCTCTCTCTCTCTCTCTCTCTCTCTCTCTCTCTCTCTCTCTCTCCTGGGGTTGTTTATTCTTTATACGATATATTTTGTAAAATTACAAGTTTACCCCGTATGGCCCCTCTAAATAGATATCTTCAAAATGGGTGATTTTATTAGCACCCCATTATTTGCTCTTTACACCCCATATTAATTTTTAAACATGAATAACCTATTTTACCCTTGTATATAATTACCATTAAGGACAAAAAATATTTAAAATAAAAATAAAAATTGCTCACTACACCCCACATATGTTCCTGCAACCTAGTTAGACTTTTATCTCAAACCATCATGTTCATACAACCCCTAACAAGGTTTATACGCTTATATTGGTGAAAAAATATCTTGTTTTTATTCATGAAGGGTGAGACTAAAGTTAGAGAGGCCGGATGAGGTATGAGTTTATTTTTGGCGTTTTTAAGTTTAGGGTTTGATGCAAGTAGTTACGTTACGACACGATCTTAACGCGTCAATAAATTTCGATGGATTACCACCGAAATATTGAATCATATTCGGTGGATAACCACCGAATTATGTCATATATTTCGGTGGATAAGAACCGAGAAATTTTATTCATAATTCGGTGGTATTCCACCGAATATGATTCAATATTTCGGTGGTAATCCATCAATTTTACATTCATTTTCGATGGCAATCCACCGAAATAAATTTTTTTTTTTAGTAAATTATTGTTTCTCACAAATTTAATACAAGCTATTTTGACTTTACTCCTTTTGAAGGAACAAAGACAAGGTGACGCCGCTACTGAAGGCAATAATGTGGGAACAGAATGTGTAATGGACTATAGTGATCAATTCACAACTTATTCGGTAGTTATTTTGAGTTTTTTTTATATGGAATCCTTTTTAGTATCATTAGCGTGGCATTAATATTTCAACTTTCAATTTTAAATAACATGAGTTTAATGTGTAGATATTCAAAGGTAGAGATGCATTAATTACATGGGTTCGTGCACAAGGAAAAATGAATAATATTGTAATTGTAATTACAAGGTCTCGATTGTGGAGGTGAGGGTAAGAGGCGACCTCGAGTAGTACTTGCTTGTGAGAGAAGTGGTAACTATAGGTCTTGCAAGTCTAGTGAGACAGCTGGTATAAGGTCGGATGCAAATGGTGATACGAAAAAGTGTTCTAGGGACACTTGGTACCAAGAAATGTGGATGCCCATTCTTGTTAAAAGGTGTCGGTATTGGTGATGGGGATGATTGGAAGTTGGAGGTGATTGGAGTACATAACCATGCTATTTCAGAGTATCTTCAAGGTCATTCATTTGTGGGGCGACTTTCTAAAGAGGAGAATGCCTTGTTAGTGGACATATCTAATAGTTTGGTGAAACCCAGAGATATTTTGGTCACCCTAAAGGATAGAGATGCAATGAATGTTTCCAAAAATTCAAACAAAACATATATGTATAAATTACTAAACACAACAAAATTGGATGACATGTAAGAGCAACACACCCGATCGGCATTCAAAGCGTCAAGCATTGTCTATACTTCGTGCACGTTTCATCGATGTTGTCCCAATCGTGGTGGAGTCCAACGAAGTGCACGAGGCTAGACCTCTAAATAATCAAGGTCATAAATCAGGGACAACAATACCATGCATGTGCTCATACACCCATGCCTCCAGAAAGTCATGTACCCGAATCTGCTTCACCTTAGCCCTCAAGCTTGACCTAATTGCCTATACAACCATGCTAAGCATCCAAACCACCATGAATAACTGCCAACACTATCAAGGTCTCTAAGTAGTCTAAGGAACACAATTTGGACTCTCGTGCCAGTCTTGTCAACAAATAAGGTGCAACCCAAGAGATATAGCAAATATGCGCCGAATACATGTTACGCTCCTCTCGAATCTGAGTCCAAACATCGGAGAATTGGGCTCGCAACCATGACAAACTCACATACTCATTACAGTGATTACTGCAATTGTTCGATAGCCTCTTCCTTGATCACTCTAAGTAATTGAATAACAACTCATAATTTGTCTCATTATCATCTTGGTGGAGCGATTGCTGCACGGACACAGAGAATGCCTAAAATAGATGACACATCATCCAATGTGATGGTCATCTCACCAAAAGGCATGTGAGAAGGTGTTCGTTTCGGGATGCCACCTCTCAACGAAGGTAGATATAACAATCTTATCTCGCATTCCGATAAGAACACCTAATAAGTTGCTCTAATCCGGACCTCTTTAAATATACCATTACTTGGATTTATCCACCAATTCCACTCACGAAGGGTAGATGTCTTCGACATGCACCTAAGGGGCTCGTGTTCCTAGTCAAATACGAAAAAAAGAGGTTAATTACCATGAACCGGACTTATATTATGCTCTCTATTGTTAAAATAAAGCGACTTACCTTGCTATTCCAAATTGCAGCTGCTATGTGGGTTTCAAAACTCATAAGTAAAGATGGATCAATGGGACCTACTCGAGATGACTGAGGGCTCGGCATCTACCTCAACATTGCTATCAACCGCTACATCTTCAACTTGTGCCGTATCCTCAAAGTGGTCGGTCTTGAAATGGTCAGAGGGGGCTAACATGGCCGCTCTATTTCTCCTTGTTGAAGTCGGGTGGGACGCTCTCTATCAATCGAGATGATGAAGCCCGAGTAGTACCCTATGAGTCCTCTTCATACCGAAAAACAATATTAAGTACAAATTCAATTACCAATAAAAGATGAAACAAATACGGTGGACCTCAAACCCTAATTATATTCGTGGACTACCATTGAAAATTGGAGTTATATTCGATGGTGGACTCGCCACGAAAAACATATCAAAAATTGGTGGATAGCCAGAACAACATGAAAAATTTCGGTGGAAGGCCGAATAATGTGCTCAATTCGGTGGATAGCCATCGAAGAACATGAAAAATTTCGTGGAAAGCGCACCGAATGACAGTCTCAATTTCGGTGGATAGCCACCGAACAAAATGAACAATTTCGGTGGGTCGGCACCGAATGACGGCCTCACTTTCGGCCATACCCTCCAAGAGCATATCCACATTCGGTGGTTACCCGTCAAAACCCTAACCAATTTCGTGCCAACCCACCGAAAACCAAGTCCAATTTCGGCAAACCAGTGTCGAAAATGAAATCTAACCTTGAATACAGAAATCGACACTCACTACACCCAAACCACAGTACCATCAACACTCAAAGGCCAACATGAATACGAGAATCGAAAAAGAAATCAAACCTTGGCTTTTCGGAATATTTTTATGTCGATGGTTGAGTTCCCACTTCAAACTTCAAATGTCAAAGCCACGCGATGGGGGAAGGTCGAGATGCAATCTGAGTGTGGTGAGGTCGTGGGCTGCAAAGCGATGGAGTGAGGTCTCGCTCGGTGCCAATCGATGCACGGGTTTTGGAGTGTGCCTTCGGTGCCACTTTAGGTGCGGCTGACCTCAACCGAAAATGAGGGAATTTTAGGTGCCACGATCGGGGTGTGCAAGGGGTTTGTGCGATGGGTTCCCTTAGAAATGAGAAAGGGAGTATCGATGGGGTGCATCCGAAAATGAATGGGGTTTTCGATGGGGTGTATTTGAAATGGGGGTATAATTTAGTTAGGAATGGGTGTAGTGAGGGCAATTTAGGAACCAAAATGGGGTGTATTCAAGTATTTTTAAGATTGACTAAAATTGATTGGGGTGTAAAGAGACTATGAGGTGTAACTTGAGCAAATAGTGGGGTGCAAATAAAATCACCCCTTCAAAATTTGAGGCTTAATAATACGCTAGAGGTAGAAAAAGAAAGATTATTAATATGGAGATTCGATTCTAATACATGAAAGGAAATAATCTTTATTTTTTATTTTATTTGGTGCAATGCAAGTTTATATTAGCTGTAATAGCCCTTTCTAATCGACAGACTGTGAACCTGCATTCCACCTAACCCGAGTCGGACCTGTTGATGGGCCCACATCAACCCATGTCGGGCCCACATCATAAAGCAGTTACCCTCTTCCCGAGATTTAACCTATAAGGGGCCAAGACTTACGAAAACGGGCAGTAGTCTCCCCTACAACAAGGACTATCCCAAAACTTCAACTCATTCAACAAGCAATGATAAACAACCCAAGCGCCCAAAGATGCATACAACATATACATCACAGTACAAGAATTCAACCCTAGAGGTGATACGCAGCAACTAAGAGTACAAGAATTCAACAGACGGAATAGAAATAATAGAATACAAGTTAAGGGTTCAAGGATGACAATCCTACCCCTTCCATTGAAGCTCGAGAAGAGAAGCGCACATGTACCGAACGGTAACGGCGACTACTTCGATGCAGGGCGCAAAGCAGAAAGAGTGTGAGTGGACAAAAACAAGGTTTTACATACTTAAAACAAAGTACTAACCTCACCTTTTAAAACCATGCCAAACATGCATGTGAAATCATTTATATACTTGGTTGATTTGAAAACCGTACTATCTCAAAGTACGCGAAAACATTTCGCTTTAAAACCCCTTTTTCTCAATAAACTAACCTTTTACTTTTCCGAGGCATAACCTCCCAAAACAAATCCCACACAAGTTTATAAAATATAAACAAAAGGATTTATTAACGTAAAGAATAAGGATGGAATAATAATCACATAAGGTAAAACAAACCTTAAAATGCCGAATAGCTTGCTTCTGACAAGCAAACCAAACTTGACACCATATAGACATAAATTGCAGTTCAAAACATTTATATATATAAGAAATCGTTGTGGATTCAAATCCAAAACAAAACCTAATAAATGCGTAGTCAAAACAAGCATCACCGCAAGAAGACGAGGTAAATAGTTTCCCAACTTCCCCAAACTCACAATCACGTGCTCACAAGCACGACAAGCGAGAACGATCCTCAATAAAGAAATATGAATACGAATGTACTAACACACGCGTATAGGTATAGTATAACTATAATACACACACAAGTACCAGGGGAAACAATCCAACAGGGGATCATTTGACTGGACACCGGCATGCCTCATTGAGACAGGGCCCAGGGTTGAGCCGTCAAAGTGGACTAAACTCACAGGACTATATGGTAAAACTTACCAACCATAACTCCGAAATAAATCATGTCACGCGTGCATGAACTACCCAATCAAGGGTCTACTTTACACCACTGCTAAGGTATGCAATAGGATCGTATCATACCAAACCAGGTAACCGTATTACATCGACGTAACGGGGAGGTACAATACAAGGTGCTAACAAAAGACTCAAAACAATCGCCATGAGATAACAGTATATATATATATACACATCCCAATCACTATGTACCCAACCCAAAACACCAACATCAGGACATACAAGTCCGTCAAGCATATAACCCATATATACTTCAAAATCAGGACATCACTGTCCAAAACATATATTTATATATTCAAAATAATCACAAGGGTCAAACGATTGCATAACAAATTAATATTAAATCAAACATCATTTTCAGTGAAAAACCATATTTAAATCTCACTCAATGCTAAATCCAAGCATACAAAAATCATAATAAAATCTCCAGTCTCTAAGACGTCAAATCTAAGGTATAAACATATATATATATATATAATCAAGTATTGATAACCCTTTTTCTTAAAGTAGATAAACATATGTATATATATGCATAATCAAGGTACATATATATATATATATATACAACCAAAGTATGGTGATCCTTTTCTTAAAGTAGATATACATATATATATATAATATATATATATATATAATCAAAGTAAAGATATATCAATATATATATATATATATATATATATATATATATATATATATATAACCAAAGTACATATATATATATATATATATATATATATATTTTATAAACATTTTCCACTATTCCAAAGTACTTACTCAAAGTAGCTATATATATATATAAGTTTACATATATATAATCAAAGTATACGTATTATAAATCATAGGGTTTTAACACTAAAACCGAATATGAGATCAAACGGACTATACTAACGTCCATATATTCAATTATATAATTAAAATATAATATAACGGTTCCAAGCTTAAACTAGCTCATTTATATAATCAAAATCATGTACAAAACAGGCATGCTCACCACGTCGTACAATACCCAAAGGTATAAATATTATAAAATATAACCACAGGGCCCCACATAAAACCCGGCAACCCAAATCAAAGATTAAACTCAAATGCAAACCTTTTTAAATATAATTAAACCAAAGTCACAACAAGACTTAAACTATTAATCAATTCAAGATTTAAAACCATTAAATCTCCATTCATGCATTTCATGCAATTCAATCAAATCATGTTTGTTGAAAACAATGTCCACTCACCGTTGGTCCATCTTTGCATAACCTCGAAAGGGTCCCGCTCACAAAGTACGCAGAGTCAAGGTACCTAAAGCGTTAAAGGCGAGGATTAGATTAGTACCGGTGAACTGCACGAGAACCGTAAACTTAAACCCTAACACAACCCAACTTAACGTGCGTGCACGCGTCCTACGAAGGATTCCAAGGTCAAACACCTCTTAAAACTGGGACCGCCTTTAAGACTCACGCGGTCATGGCGGTCAAACACCCCAGATTCGGTCAACTTGGGACCGCGAGCCCAAGACCTCCAAAGGATCAGGACATTCCTAGAAGTCCAACAAAGTCAACTACACTGCAAGGCGACCTCAAAGCCTCGGTCCAAAACCTGGTCAAACTTGGTCAACAGACCGAGTGGGTCAAACCGGACCCATGGGTCCCATGACCTCCAAACTTAGATCCGAAAGTTCCTAGAGGTTCAACACGACCTAAACAACGTGTCCTCAAAGTTTGGTCTCGATCGAACAGTCGGATTGCTCACGATGGCACGATCGGACGATTACGGTTTAATTCTAACGTCAAGTCATCGATCCGGGTATCCGGGACTCGAATTACGATCCGTCAAATCCTACACAATTCTAGAATTATCTAGATCAACATATCCAAGAATGGACACAATCCAACCGTTCAATCTATCGAACCCGAGAATCGCGCAATAAAGGCGAGATCCGGATTCGATGACCAAACGATCTCAATTGAGATCCGTCAACTCCCATGCGCTCACATGCGTCACGAGGATCACAAGGGGACCCAAGAACCGCCACCACGCGCCGCCACACGAACCACCGTGTGACGGGTGTCTTGAGCGATTCCTACGACGACGAAACTTCACACCGGCCAACCAAACCTATACCAAACTGACCGCGAAGGAGGGGAGTTCGATCCGCCTCACCAGCCGAGAACCAGCCGGCAAACGGCCGAACCGCCGCTCGAACTCCGGCCAAAACCGAGGTTTAGATCGAACCACCAAACCACTCAATCGAACCCACCCTGCAACCATCACCGTAAGTTGAGAGGAGGATGCGATCACTCAACGGAACGCGACCGTCGGAATCGCCGAACGAAGACCAGTTTCGGCGTGACTTGCAGCTCACGCCAGGGATTCGTGGTTTCCGCGACGATCCGGGTGCAACGTGACCGGATGAGGAGAGGAGTCGATCGGCACGGTCTCGCCGGGGTCTAGTTTGTCGAAACCGAAGAGAGAGAAGGAGAGGTCGGTTCGGAGAGAGAGACGCGAGAGGGAGGAGAGAGAAGGGCTACTCGCTTTACGATTGGCCATCACCTTTTATATTATTTTATTTGATTTCTAAAATTACCATTATGTCTCAAAAAACTATCCAAGAAGGTCGTATCGAGACGTTCCGCCCATCAACGGACTCGTTTGAGTTTGACGCAATGGCGCAACTCATTTCGCCAAATTCCGTCCCGAAAAATAAAGTGGACCAAAATGCCCCTTTAATAATTTAATTCCAATTAATTCCTTTTAATTACTTTAATTCCTTTTAAATTCATTTTAATTATCCAAATTAATTAACTCATTTTATCTTTTAAATTGGGTCGGGTCGTCACACTAACTCAAATTTTTATAGGGTCGTCTTGAAATAGGCCCTAAAAATCAAGTTTACCCCGCATGGCTTTCACTACAAGGAAAAACCCTTTTGGCGACCACCACCTTTGGTCGCTAAAAGGTTAAATTTCGTCCGCCAGTGTTTTAGCGACGAAATTATTTCGTCGCTAGGTTGGTCGCCTTTTAGGTGCGTGGCTGAAAGTATCAAAGCGACGAAACTTTTTTCGCCGCCAAAAACTTTACGCGACCAATTTATTTCGTCGCCTTACAATCATAAGTTGGTAGCCTATAAAGATGAGTTCCCACTAAAATACCAAAATTTGCCGCTTGAAATGAGGAAGGATTAGGCGACCAAATAGATTTGTTCGTCGCCGATAGGTTCTCGTGACTACCGGATTTGGTCGCTTAAAGGTTACTTAGTTGGTCGCTAAAATACGTATATTTTAAGTGTTTTTAATTATTTTATTTATATTTTGTTTTGTGATAATATTAACATTTTGTTCATTAACATATTGTAATTTCGAAAAATAATAAATTTAGATAAATAGATCAATAGAAAATGACGTGAATAAAAGTTTACTTCATTCAAAAGTACAATAGAGAATACTAGTTATTCAAGTGCACATAACATATCCAAAAATAGTAAAATAGTAGACATAACGAGTGAAGAACTCTCCACTCAAACACGGAGGCCAAGCTCCATATATTCTTGCCCTTGGTAAACCCAAGTTACGTTAACTATTTCCCCACTCTAAGACTAGGTTTCGACTAAAAGAATGCATGTATACTATGCCTTTTGTAATTCCAAGTTTTGTAGTCATGATCTTTAACACCTGTGGGATAGGAATGATCTAACATTGTGGAATTCCCAAACACTCTAATTGTTGCTTGATCTTCTCAAACTCATCAATCATCTTCCTTTACAAAAACAAAACAAGGAAATGCCAATGGTCAAGAAGATGCCAAACCCAAGAAAATTTAAATATAAAAATACATATAGAGACCAAAACAAACAATTTTCGACAACACAATTATACAAGAAATCTTGCCCAAAAGCTGAAATTCACAATCTTAACTAAATAAGCCATTAAAAGAGTTTTGATTTACATAAGAAAAATGATTATTGGTCATCAATATTTAAGAATGTTTGAGAATGGTATTTGAACAAACTTAATAAAATTCTCAATATCAACTATCCAAAGTATAATCCACACCTTAACCAACAAGGGTTGCATAACTTCTCAACACAATACAAAACATGTATGCCATTTTAATACCTTTAAACAAACAACACCACAATGACATTGACAACCAATATAGCTGTTAATAAGAAAACAAATGGAACTGAGGTGTAATGAGAAGAAGAGGTTCTTACCTCAAATGGTCCTCTCATTCAAAACCACAAACCAAATCCTTCCACCTCCTCAAATAATCTGACATGCGTAAACAGGATATTACCTCAGTAAAGTTTGACTCCTAAATGACATTGTTCTAAACACATTATAAGATAAAGAGAACCACAAACCCAAATCAGGCAATCACTCATTGGTTTTAATGTTTTCAATGCAAATAGAAACACCTGAACGGCAACTTTTTCAGTTTCCACTAGAATACAATGAAGAATTGAAATAAAAAGAGATCTAAATGTAGAAAAAGAGGATTGAATTGAAATAAAATAACATGAAAAATTCTTTAAAATTGAAACACAAGCTAATAGAGGATGATCCTAGTGAAAAACTAGTAGTCTTGAAGATATTTATTTATCGTATTTTCAAGCCCAAGACACGAGTTTGCTTAAGCACATAGCCCGGCATTCCTCATTTTCTAGGTACTTCAATTTGGTCTTCAACCATTGCTAAGCAAAAGACAATTCAACAAAAAAGGTATGAAGTAGTTTTCGGTAAATCATAGATGACCAAATAAATATTTTGTTAAACAATTTGGGCAGGAACACTTCAACTTGGGAAATTCACTAAAAATTTAGTTTGAGTCAAAATAGTGCGAAACTTTCCAGATCAGAACTAGACACATAAAACTTCATCACATCAAAATTTCATGGCATTCGGGTTACGGAAGCATGTCAAAAACAAAATCCAAAACAGACTGGGCTGAAGAGTTTTCTGCTTCCTGCAACATAACTACTTTGAAAATTTGCCAAAATCCAATTTAACTCCGATTTGTATGAAACCGGTTTGAAATGCTCATTGAAATGTCTAATTATAAAAATCCAAATCAAAATATAATTCGAACTAGGTCTTCCGGTCCAACATAACAAAAGATCACAGATTTCTGCATAACCTCGATTTCATCAACCAACCCAAATCTTTAAAAATTCACCTTTTATCATCTTTAAACATCAAAACACTAAATCATACAAATGTGGCTATTTACTATTTTAAAATACTATTGAAATAGTATTAATCTGAAATGACCAACTACAATAAAAAAACATAAGGGTAGAGCTTAAATTGAATAACCAACTATGAAATTTTTAAAACAAAAACCACAATGGCAGCTTCAACAATTACGCAGCCTTCTCCTGCACTAAACAACATGGCTAAACTACAAAACTACGAAAGAAATACAAGGTGTCTATAGAAAATGGACAATTTGATATATCATTGAAGAAACGTACAAGACTACGGTACACAACCAATTAAAGAAAGGGAAAACAGAGGAAAACGCTACTACAAAAAAACAGGAGAGAGAGAGCGACAAAGAGAGAGAGAGAGAGAGAGAGAGAGAGAGAGAGAGAGAGAGAGGTTGTCAAAACCTGACTCCATTCCACATCTATGTACCCAACCAATTCAGTAGAAAATTAAGTTCTAATAGGCAAGTGAGGCATACGTATAAAATTTGACTTGTAAATTTCATCACCATGAAAAACATAGAAAAGTACACATGAGTTTTCGATTATAAAAAACCCATTGTCAAAATATACGAACTCAACTACACTAGAATTTTTAACAAATAAAACCATATAAAGAATACATACCAAGAACGAGATACGCTGGAGCATGCGCCATGACCTTGCTATTACAGTCTGAAAAACATCTAAGAAAAATGGTCTCAATCTCCTTCCAACCACCAAAAAAAAACACCAATAGGCACAATATTTTTGGAGGGCTTGAGTCCAAATTAGTCTTCAAACTCAAAATACTATATGCCTTCGCCTCTAAGTTTCACCACTCATCATTAAACAAAAACATTATTTTTCTGAGTTAACTCAAAGTAGTAACATAATAAGACATCACAGGAAGCACCAAATATCCAAGATAAAAGTCTCAACATAAAACCATATGTTTCAAAGTAATATTGTAATCAACACATCCAATTTATACAGGTCATAACATGTACAATGAATAAAGTGGGGCTTAAGGTCACATGTCTCTCATGTAGTATATGAATTATCTGAAATTAGTAATTAGGCTCTTCATCTCAATTCCAAAACAAATTATTATTCTTTACAGTTCTTAATTATATATGCCTAAATGATTTTAAAAACCATTTCAAATTAACAAAATTTACCCTTAAAGCTAATTGAATGACCTTGCATAAAATTCAAGCTACCCGTGATCATCACGAGAAAGCCAAAATGGTTTGTTAAAAAGAAAAAAAGTGGGTGGAAGAGCTTGAAAAGGATTTCCAAAACAATCAAACCAACATTGAAGGATGATACTCCATCGAGTTAAATTCTATTATCCAATTAAGTGGTACTACACTTGACACCAAGACTAAGGGAAAGAAAATAATTGCTAAGCGACCGAGTTAATCTATGGGACCATGACCTTGCGACTAGCTTATATATAAAATATAGAGACAACTCTGCAGCTAGCTTATATCTAAAATATAAGAGAACTCAATAAACTACATTGGCAAAATCAATAATAATAACAAAAGCAAAACATAAGCTCCTGAGACAAGGGCAAAGGAACCTCGAAATGAATACACACCCACATGACCAACTCCAACTTCTAACTTTTTACTTCAATTATATAAATGAATTGTTATATTCTTTCTTCCAACGAGATAGTAAAGAAATTCAGATTTAATCCAGAAGTATCAAGCAAACATTTAAGACTTGGAAAACAATAAATCGGACTCAAAGCATTAAAACATACAAAAATGAAATAACCTAATGGGTACGTGTGCAAGTGAAACATCTCAAATTTGACACAGAACCTACATCAAATGCAAAACAGGGCATTCATATCGCATACGTAACCCTACTCAAATTTGACATAGAACCCACAATAACTACTTGAAAAAGAAGTCATTTTATTCAGAAAACTTGACCGTTGAATGTTCAAGCATTTAAGATATCAAAAGGAAAAATCAAGCACTAAAATTCAGTTTCATTTAAATTCTGGGTATCTATTTCCAATTTTCCCTTATTATTTTCTCAGCAACCAAATGGAATATACAACTCGAAAATCGGTGCTCAAAAGAAAATGAAGGTAAGTGAGACAAGGTAGACTCACCGAGAAGCTTTCCGTTGAAACACGCAGTGAGGAGGACTTCGAAGATGGAGTTTTCAGATGGCCGTCGATTCTACGACCGTGGTAGGGAAAGATGTGCGAGATGGAGGATCGCTTGTCGAAGTCGGTGGAGGATTGCTCTGCCGACGTCGGTGGAGGATTGCTTTGCCGATGTGAGAGCAGCGGAGAGTGGATCTTAAGAAGAAATACCGAGTTGGGAACTTTTATTTTTATTTTTATATTTATACTCTCTAGATCAGCCCCAAAAACTATTTGGTCGCCCATATGCTAACATACATAAAACGTTGTCGTTTTTATGGCTTAAAATTTTCAAGCACAATGATCTGCGACAAAACCAAATGGTCGCCTACCCCATGAAATTTTTAAGCGCCAATTCTAACTTAGCGACAACACTTTAAAACTTAGCGACCCAATATTTTCGTCGCCATACAAATTTTAGAGTTTCGCGCACAAAATTAGTAAATCGCGACCAAATATATGTTTGGTCGCCAAATCCTTGCCTAACCACCAAAAATTTTAATGCGCCCTTTCAAATAAATTGGTCGCTATTTAGTTGACTCAAGTCATGACGGATGTCTAAAAATCATGAACTTTTTGGCGACCAACTGGAAAATTTTAAATGCATGATGCCCTTTTGGCTTAATTAAAATATGGAGCGTCGCTAAAATTTTCGTCGCAAAAGAGGTTTTTCCTTGTAGTGTTTGGAGAGTATAATTTTTCAAGGTTTTCACCAAATCCTACTTCAATTTGTTGCCCTTTTTTTCATAAGGTCAATTTGTTTCCTTAAATTTCTGAATTATTTGAGGTAATGCGCTAAAGAAAAAAAAATTAATTTGGAGACTTAATCAAGGTTTTCGATTAATTAGCTTAACCTATAATCTTCCAATTGCATTCAATTCAATCTTGGCGTTTAGGGTTACCCAAAAGACAATTAATCTTTAAGTTGCTCCTTATTTTCTTTATATTATGCATAAGATAAATTAAAAAGTTTACCCCGTATATGGCTAGGTTTTCACCAAAATCTACTTCAATTTGTTTCCTTAAATTTTAAATTACTTGAAGTAACGCACAAGAGAAAAAAAAAAGCATATTAATTTTGAGATTTAATCACTTATGGAAAAAAATTAGGAAATTGAATTACAAATGATGTAATCGTACTCTTATTTAATTTTTGAAAGCTAAGCTATTAATAATAGCTTAAGGGTTTAAGGTTTAGCCTAAACATCTCCTTCCTTAATTTCTTCTTTTCCAACATATGGCAAGCGACAAGGCTTAAACTTTTCATCGTCGCTACGATCAGCAAATTGGTTGAGCCCTACTGTAAATGACTGCTTTGGACCTTTATTGAAATTCTCCACAAACTCGAACGTCTTCTTGAAGTTCGGGAAACGTCTCTCTTTCTCTTCATTGCTTGAGTAAACGCGCTTGTACTCGATTATCCAATCCTCGAATGCTTGAGCAAGGTTAGCGTTTGCAGGATTTTGAGGATTTTCCTCGGACATTGCCTCCAAGTTCCCAAGCCCGACAATTACTGGTGCTAGGAACAATAATATGACAAAGTTTCTTAAATCAAAAGTCATTGCCAAACAATAATTTCTTGATCTCTCTATAAAATAAAAGAACAGACTACAGAGAAAGATTCAGACCAAAAGAAGACTACAGAGAAAGAGGCGTGGGAGGGACAAGGAGAGAGTAGCCTATTATTTATAGGCTTTGTTAGAAATCCGTGTTAGGTTAGGATCTCTCTCTCTCTCTCTCTCTCGGGTTTAATTTCACCAAATTCCATTTCAATTTGTTTCTTAATTTCAAATTTAGAGGTTTAATAATGCGCTAGAGCTAGAAAAAGAACAATTATTAATATGGAGATTCGATTCCAAAAGAGCAGTAGTCTGCTGGATCCTTGGATAGCTATAGTTTGCCCTAACATTACTATGTAACCTTCATCAATTTCTTCGAGGTTTAATTTCACCGAATCCCATTCCAATTTGTTTCTTAATTTCAAATTTTGAGGTTTAATAATCTCCACCTAAATTTAAGACTCCCTTGAAACCACCTCAAATCGAAGACACAGAAAATTAAATAAAAATCTTAAGTGAATTCACTGATCAAAATTTTAATCCAAAGAGACATGAACAAAAAAGAGGACATTTATTAATAGCAGTCTAGTAATAAATAAATAATCAGTCTTGAAGAGGATTAAGCAGCTGCCCAATGAACAACACAGCTCCAGTCATTTCCTCTCTGATCAAAAATAGGAATGGGTGATCTGCCACAAAGTCTACAGGTGGTTCATATTCACCTAAACAGAAACCCATATTATCGCATTCTGTAACAGCGGCAGCTTCCGTTCCTTCTTCATTAACTTCGATAACGGCTACCTGGCTCATTTTGGAAACAGAAGGGGCCTCACCCAGAGGTGATTCCACCATCTCTTCAACAGAGGAAGGAAGCTCCAAACCTAACTGCTCGAGAATGTCACAAACTTTAAACCTAGAAGTAATCTTAAACTTTGGGATTCTAAAGTCACCCACATCAACATGATAATGTGGAATTTGGCGATCTAAGAAGCCAGGCTCAGAACAAACTCTCTCAACCAGAGCAGGTAGCCCATCCTTTTCATCTGGAAGAAACAAGCACATGCAAAAACGCCGCTGCTCATCCTTTCCTCTTTTGTATGGGAGTTTCAATACTTTGAAGCCGTCAAAGGCCTCTATAAACTGTTCGTTGCGGCTAGTCATGAAGGGTGCCTTTATATTTGATCTACCATTGAGAAGGTGGAAGACATAGTCCTTCGTTTTTGAGTTATCAAACGGATCTTCATCCCAAGCTCCTTTGAAGTATAATGCATTTGCAAAGATGATCCTTGTAAAACTGTCAACTTCTCCAGGACGAAGAACCTCTTTAATAACGCCCTTAGTCTTCTTTGCAGCCCTTAAATTGAATTTAGTTCTGATTTCTTCAGCCTTGTTCTGAAAATCGGCTTGCTTTGGTACCACCTTGTAAAAAGCATCCACTATCTCCTTGAAAGCGGGCTTGAGAGGGAGAGAGTTGTCGACCAAAAGGGCATTCGCGAAGGACAGGCAGGGACCGCCGCTTGGGGAGCCGCTGGCAAACAGGATAGCGGCGAGATTGGAGGAGAGGGAGTTGAGTTCTGCTGTGGACTTGGACTTTAGGAAAGAGAGCAATTCGTCTTGGGTTGAACCCTTAGTGGCGGCTGCTATCAAGCTCAGCACGACATGGATGGACAGCGGGGAGCACACCGTGTTCGTCTCCTTGGCTTCAGTCAGAAACAAGTGCTTTGTGATTCTTAATCCGACGTCAGTTTGGTGGCGTACTGATTCTTTGAGGTCCATTGTCGTCGGAACCACAGAGGCTCTGTACTTGGAGTTTTGATGTTGTTGTAATGGTTGTTGTGAATGGAGGTGGAACGAGAAGGGGGCTTTGATTCAGCCTTAAAAAGAAAACCCTCGGTCTTATCTACAAGATCTTTTACTTGTGGAACAAGATTACTCTGCTTCCAATTCAAGCAGTCCGAAAGAATGTGCTCTTAAGTCAACAAGTGAATTTAAATTTTGCCATCTCCTCCTATATTAGAGATTTCATTGTATTCTTTTGTGGGTCAGCAATATTCATAATAAACATGAATACTATTAAGATATATATGCCTCGTTGGAATTTCTTTCATCAATCTGTTTTCTATAAAAAAAAATTACTTAGTTCATTATGTTTTCAATGTACTGCAGTTCCAATTTGTGACGTTTGGCACAACATATATAGTATTGGACTATATCTAGACATGATTTTTGTTCTCTTTGGCGATGGTAAGGGAGTGGCGATGGTATTTTATTATAAAAAGTAAGTGGAGTCCAATATACTTCTTCATTATGAAGTAGGCAATATTGCTCTGTTGGAGAGAGTGAATATTTTGCCTACCCATTTGCGTCTTCCCTTAAAGCATGAAAATACTGATGTATCAAAGACAAATGAGGTTCGTCTACTCATTTGCCTCTTCCCTTGAAGATGCTTTTCACTTCCATATTCGTGTCATTGGTTTATTTAAAGTTTTGCTTCATCTGAGTCCAGGAAAATAAAGAACAAAATCCATTCCTCTTGTAGGGTTTTGCTCTCTACGTACAAGCCCAATTTACAATGTGGTTTTATAAGATTGGGTTTGCCTGATTTGAGTGGAGCCCCAGCCCAAATTTTGAATATTTAAAAACAAATTCATAAAAATTTAGGACCTGTTTGGTATCTTACTCAAAAAAGTAAACTCAAAAATCATGATTTTTTTAAACATGAATTTTCAAATACTTATTTTAAGATTTAAAAACTTGTTTGGTATTGGACTTCAAAACTATTTTTAAAATCTAAAAATTAATTAATTTGTGCATAGGTTACAACCCTATAATTAATTAGGGCATAGGTTAAAATCATAATAACCAATGATAAATATGGTATTTAGTGCATAGGTTACAACCCTATAATGATAGGTATAATGATGGGTATAATGGAGGAATTACAATGGATTTATGGTGGGCATCCATAACCTTTGAGGTTACAACACTTACCAAACAAATTTTTGAGTCAAATTTGTTTTTGAGTTTATAAAATTGGATCCAAGTAGGATACCAAACGGGCCCTTAATTTTCATGGTTAAAATATATATATATTAAATAACAAAACAAAAGGACGAATCGAGCCATGGCTGGGAATGGAGTTTCACTCCTTTGATTGGCTTCCACAACAGCTTCTGTGGAGGCAAACCGTAATATTAGCTTTGGGTGAATTGAGCAAATCTTAGGGTGCATATTGAATCCTCTTATTTTACAGAACTTGAGCATCTTCTTCGATTGGGCTGGTTTTGAGCTTCCAGCTAAGCCGAATCCAATTTGTACCAGGCACATAATCCTGCAAAAGTGAAAGGTACTCAAGAAGAGTGGAGGACGGCTTTTAAAGAATCACTAGCCCAATTTTACTTGTTTCTTTTTAAAATAAAATAAAAATTAATACACAAGTAAATCTGAGATCAATTAGCATAATCTCTGATACTCAATTGTTGAAGAAGAGTGTATGATTTATTATAAACAAGATATTAATATTTCCCAAACCTATTCACTCCTGATACTCACTTATTGAAGACATACCTCGTTCTGCTTTACATATTAGATCAATATTGTCTTCAACTTAATTAACCATTTTCAGTATGTTGAAATGTAAAGTTTCATAAGTGTTCGGTGTGGATATGGAATACTTCATTTCTAACAATTAGATACATATGGGAAATGATACAGAATTCTCCCTGAAAACATTGAAGATAAATAAAATGGCACATAGCTCTTCTGTTTTGTAATGTCTTCAAGACAAAAACAAAAGACAAGAATCTTTTAGTAGATTTAAAATTAAGAACAAAGACTAACAAACTACAGTTTCTTTCTCTATATGTTATTATTATTATTTGAGTGAGTAACTAAAACTGTAATCCATTACATCTCAAAAGATTTAAAAACTTTTATTGATGACCACTTTGTTTTCCAGCTTTTTGATTAGCCGAAAATACATATGCTTTTATCGGAATCCGCTTTGTGACTTCCTAATCATCAAAGATAGCATGCATAATCTTCCAAAGAAGGAGAAAAATGAAAGAGCTAGAAGTTCTCTTTTGTATGGCATTAGTTAGGTATATATTTGATAGCTTCTGAGTGGGTTTTTATTTGTTTTTTCTTTCATGAAGTCTAAGTTCATTTTAAAAATAAATAAATAAAACTTAAATAAATATATAATACGAGGCATGCCCACTAAGCAAAGGGTTATTCATTTGGCAATAGGATCTCATATCGTGGTAATATAGTCATCAATTTTGACATATATTGTCCCACATGTTAAGGCAAGGTCGTTACTTTTCCATTCTTAGGGTTGGCCTAAACCTTTTTTCATCTTTGTTTTTAGTAGAGGTTTGTGGTTTCCTAATCTCCATGACAGCTTGCATCTCAATTACAATAAAAAGGGGAAAGTTATTGGAGAATTTCCAAAATATGAAAGAAGAGGTGCAATCTCACTAAGAACATGAATAAATAGGAAAGCGCCAAGTCGAAATTTTAGGAAGTTCATTATTTAGTGGAAATTATCTTTGATGAATATTTAGTACACCAATCAATTAGTGTACCCGGAATATACAAAAATTTATCCGAATCTAGTCCTTCCTAATAATATTGATTACATGTCAACGTTGTCAACATTATCAATGTAATCGGAATGTCTTATAATGAGGTGCTATATGGGCATGGGGCTGAAAAGTGACCAAATACCTTTCTACTAGTCTCAGTTTAACTAATCAAATGCGGTTCATTAATGTATCTCATGGGTGAGTTTGTTGCGTGGTTGGATTTTTCTTTTTTTTATATATAAAACAAAGACATATCTAAGCATAACAAAAAAGAGTCAATGTACGGGTTCATAATTCAGTGATAAAAGCATTTATCTGCAAATCAGTAGTTTGAGATTCAAGCACCAATAGCACCTTTCCTTACCCCTTCCAAACTTTGAACAAAAACAAAAAACACAACAAAAAAGAGTTTCATCCAAATTGAAATTCGTACGTGTTATAATATTAAATTCTTGGATTGCATTTCAGTCTGTCTTCTTCACATTCACTAATTAGGTTGCCATCATTTTTTCTCTTCTAACCAAATGACTGACACAGACGCACCCGCCAATGATATCCATTCAAAACAAAACAATAACTCATTCTAAAACCAAGCTTTAATAGCTTCCCTCCCAGAAGAAAAAAGATGGACTTACTTAGGAGAATTGTACAACTACAAACTGCTACGTGTTGCATTGACAGTCAATTGTTGGTCCATTTTGGATTCAACTGTCTCGTGCCCTGCAGCCATCCCCACTGATCATATTAAATTTCGTTTCATCTATCGTAATCTGAAAATAATTTGCACCAACTATAGTACACGTAAGATTTTTCTATCTGATCAATCAATCAAAAATAAGATTACTTTGGAGGGTCCATTAAAAATGTGATTTTAACAATACAAAAATTAAAAAGATTAGACGGACATCTTTACACATACGAATTATGTCGTGGAGCAAACACCATGGCAGAATTCAATATCTTATGCTTAATAATTTGAGGCCTTTGTATCCATAAATGGGTCAAATATGGGCACTTTACATTGCTGATCTTTTTGGCATTTATGTTAATTGTGGCAACAAAAGCAAAAGGCAAAAATATTGAGGAACACAAACATGTTTTGCTCTTCCTTGTGGGATGACCTAACTGAAATGATTGCTCATGAAAGGCTAATAATAGTGCCCTTACGCCACCCTCCCTCCCGCTGGTCTTTGTCTTCCACTAAGAGCTATATACAAAGTATTTAAATTAAGCAAAAATATTACAAGCGGTGCTGGTGGCGGCGGTTCAAGACCTAAAAGATTGCTCATTTGGATATATTCTATCTCATGAGTTGGCCACTCATTTGCAGAAAAAAAGTGTATATCTAGCTTTCAATCCATTCATGGTTTAAAGCAAAAACATTTATACAAGAATACATTTTTTTTTTAAGAGGAATTCAACACTACGAGAGATATTATTCTAATTCAAAAATATTAAAATAAAAGGTCATAAAACCAAACTGCACTCATATAATTCTCAAAAAATATATCATAAATAAAATCAGGGGCACCTTTAACAAAATAAAAACATAAACATCTTTTTTCTTTTTTCCTTCTTTTAATTACTACATATCTGTAATTTACAACTAATAAAAGGAAAGATTTCTTACAAGTAAAGAGCCACCAAATACTCTAAGAAAAACTAGATTTTTCTTACCATCATGGATTTAAAAAACTAGAAGTTTGTCCTTAAAAAAAATTAAAAACTAGATGTGTAACATCCCGAACCAAAGTATTATAAATAAAATAAAATAATGAAAATTAATTAATAAATAATGGAATTTAAAATTTTATCGGTTGAATTAAAAGGTCAATTTAAGTTGGGAAAAGAATTTGGGGAATTGACTGGTACCGTTGCATCCGGCTCGTCGATACGAGTTCGTAGACAGGCAGCACGCTCAATTCTGAGTTATAACGAAACTGTAAACCTTTGAAAACGTAAAGGACATAACGATAATTTTAAAAATTGTTTTAAAACCCTAAATACCCCCAGCCAATCAGATCGCGCGAAACCTCTTCTCTCTCCTCTCTCCCTCTCTCTCTCTCTCGCGCGCCACCGCCTAGCCAAAATTTTGGATGACAAGATGTCCACCGTCCAGCCACCATTTCCGACGCCACGACTTGCAAAATCTTCCTTTCCTCCTCCTCTACACAACCAGCTAGTTTTCTGGAATCAATTTCGAGCCGTGTAGCGACTGGATCGAGGAGAAGATTCAGGTTTTTCTCAACGCCAGCCTTAGCGTTTATAGCCACCAATTTTTTTGATCAAGGTATGCATCTTCATCCCCTTGACGTGGTCTTGATGTTTTGGTAGTTGATTTTGATCGATTTGGAGTTTTGGAACTCAATTTAGAAACCTAGGTTTTGCCCATTTTTAACATGAATTTCCGGCCACTTTCCGGCCAAATTGGCTGTCGCTCCAGTTGAATAAGTTGTTTCCCTAACTGAGCTTGTCATTTTGGTATAGGTATTATAAGTGGTTTTGAGAAATTTCCGTCGCCGAAAATTTCTCAAGCCACCCACCTGCTGCAAGAAATTTCCATCTTCATCCCCTTAATGTGGGTCACTGTTTGGTGACCCTCTTCCTTCCAAAACACTCCCCATGTCATCCCAAGCGCGACGGTATGCTCGGATTTCAATTTGGTTATCATATGACAGTCGAACGGATTTACGCCTATTAGGCGATATCCAGGTTCGATATGTTCGGACCGTTGGATCGGCCCCAATTCTAAGTATGTTGTTCTCTGTACTTCTAGGATCGTGTAGGGATTTGCATATCGAGAATTAGAGCCCCGGATACTCCAAATCATTGGGACTAAGTTTAGACGAAACGATCGTCGTCCAATCGTGCGATTGGTTTAAATCCGACCGCTCGGTCGTGACCAAACTTTCTGGACATGCTCAGTAGACTTTTTCGGGCCTTTAGGAACTATCTGATAGAAAATCGGAAGTCATGGGCCCCTCGGGCCCGATTGACCAAAACATGTTTGACCTCCCCGTTGATCGTGAGTCTTCCGAGGTTGTTCCACCAATCGAAAAGCTTTGTTTGACCCTAGAAACTCTCTGGAAGTCATGCACTTAATTTTTGAATCCCGAGAACTTAGGATTTGAATTTAAGTTCGTTATCGGTTCACTATTATCAATTAAATCCTCGTGTTCTTCAAAAAAGGTACTCAGGCTCCACAAGCTTCACAAGTGGGACCTTTTTAGGGTCAGGTAGCTTGGGATTATCTGTAAGTGTACTTTGTTTTAAATGTGCATTATTTTCAAGAATGGAATACCATGCATATGAATTGATTTTCTTGACTGTTGGGATTTTAATATTGTTTTAATATTGGATATTGGTGTTTTATAAAATTATTGGAGTTATATTTGATGTTTGGAGTTTATGGTCTTATTGGGATTATTTTATTGTTTTTATATTGAATCATGATGTTTTATGGACTTCTTTGATTATGTTCGATATTTGAGATTGGATGACTTGTGAGTTATTTTGGGTTTTGAATATTATGTGTCAGGACTTGGGGTCAGTTATTTATATAATTATGTTTGGGTTGTGAGTTATGGACGTTATAAACGTTCGGAAGTATAAGTATATGTTATGCGGATACTTGAGTTGTTTGGTTGTGAAAGTGGGTCTTTGGGACTCGGCTTTGATTTGGGGTACTGTGTTGTTGTGTTGAGGTGTCAGAGTCGCACCATGGTTTATACCCTCCCTAGTTATGTTGCCCACACGTGGTGTTGGAAATTTCCGGCATGTGAGACTGATTTGGTTACTGTTACTTTACTATACGTGGCGTTGGAAATTCAGGCATATAGCAAAGGTTCGGGCACCTTTGATCGGGTGTGCCGAAGGCCTTTGACTGGGTAGTCTGCCCGCGTAGGACAGGTTTTGGTTTGTACACACGTGGCGTTAGATATTCCTGCGTATGTACGGTAGAGCGGTAGTTCCCGGTTGGATAGCTCATCCCTAGACACAGGGTAGAAAGTTGAACCTTGTGGGCTAGTCAAGCGATTCCCGTGATGGATTGTCTCCCCGGTACTTATGATGGTGTGCGAATGTCTTGGGAATATTATATTTATACTTGGAAACTTTGTCTTATATTTTTATATACTTATACTATTATCGAAACTATTTCAGTTTATACATATATATATATATATATATTTATATCTATATATGAGTACGGTTTGGAGTTTGATTCTTTTGGCGGGAATTGAGTTCGGGTGTTAGAGTCGAGTTGGGTTTTCTTTACCTATGTTGAGAATATCCTGGTTTTAAATTTATTATATATAAATTATTTCAATTGCATGTTTTAGCATTGTTTTCGAAACGGTGGTGTTAGTATGTTGTTTTAACTATGTAAAACTTTGTTTTGTCCACTCACAATTTTCTGTTTTGCCCCCCCCAGGCAATAGTTGCAGTGAACTGTTCAGTTCAGCCGAGCCTTCCTCTCCTCGAACTTCGACTTAAGTGTAGGACATTTATGTCCGTTTCTTAAACTTTGAATTATGTTGTTTAAATTCGAATATTCTTAGATTTACTCTGTTATCGCCCATTAGGGATGAATTTAAGGCCGGAGGACTGTTATGTATATTGTATGCATGCTGGCAGTTGGGTTGTATTTATTCTGTTGTTTTCTTGTATGTTTAAATTTTGGTAAAGCCCGTTTTTCAAGG
The DNA here is from genome assembly GCA_024362665.1 of Prunus padus. Taxonomy (NCBI): domain Eukaryota; kingdom Viridiplantae; phylum Streptophyta; class Magnoliopsida; order Rosales; family Rosaceae; genus Prunus; species Prunus padus. The sequence goes on along the minus strand of JANFAM010000005.1, from coordinate 12,734,446 downwards.
GAGACTCTATCGAAATTTCAGCAGAAGTCTCGGCCATTTTTCCTTTGTTTCGGGAAGAGGAAGTTTGTTCTTTAGTATGTGGACCCAGCATTGGTTGGAAGTCCGAAAAACCACAGGATCAGTCCCAAATTTCGAGGGATTCGGGACCGGTTCTGTCAAGATGTTTAAAAAAAAAGACTAGATAATGAGATAATGATAAAGCTTAAGAGCATGCATGCGCAAGATAATTAAACTATTACCATACACAAGTTGAGTTTTTCTTTTTTGTAATCCCCACAGGTACTTGACACATACGTAATTACAGTGAGGGATTTACCTGCTTTTACTGGTGTGCCAATATATTATGTAGTTTATAAAAACTTTCCAAATTTCTACATATATTGGTGTGTTTTTGTTTTCTTTTTGGAAGAATGAACATGGAGAAAACAAATAGCAGATTAGAGGGGAAATTTATTGATAGAACTACTGTTTAGCGGCCGGAAAAACTTTTCTCCTCTACTTTTAAATTCGGCATTAAACAATAACTCTATCAATATATAGATTTCCTAAGTATTTCTCAATAAATAGAATTTACAAACAAAAAATAATCATAAAGATAGATTTCCAAATGATGAAGTCTAAGAGCATGCGCAAATATAGCGCACCAAATCCTTGAACAAATTACCCAAGTTGAGGTTGATACACGTGGAAGAGCACGGTTACGAAGTTTTCTTTTTTCAACAGATCCTGTGTAGCAACTAGCAATTCAAATTCAATTATAGTGATTAGAATAATAATAATAAATCCAGCCAATAGATGAAGCTAGCTATCTAAACCCTCATAACATTTGTGGATCCAAATTAACGAAAACAAGATAGATTTATTAGGTCAGGCTTCCAACTTCCAAGTGGCTATCCATACCATCACTAATTTACCAAACAAGGTCAGAATCTTAATGATTACCCCCTTTATGATCTCATCAGTGTTACAAATGTGACACAAAACCCATCACAAGCAACATGAAATCTGATGATCTGTTGGTGGATTTGGACAATTGGGTTCTTGTCAAAAACACATATTCAATTTGATTGATAAGTGAATTCAAAGATTGAGACAGTACAAGCATAGCAGACTACACAAAAAACTTTACTGTCAGCAGTGGTGAAAACAGGGACAAGGAAGACTATATAGTTGAAAGAATCCATGGAGGCAGAAGAAAAATTGCCCCCTTTGATGGGGCAGACCAAAGGCTCCACGAATGGGTTTCAAGCATTGTGCTTGTAAACTTGGACATGACTGAGAAAAAAAAAAGGTCATTGTCTATGCCCCATTATAATCTTATGGCAGATGAGCTAGCCTAGTTAGTGGAAAAGAATTTGAATTTATATGTCATGGGGATAGATGACCTCATTGTAATTTTATGGCAGATAAAGCTAACCTAGCTAGTGGAGAAGAACTTGTATGTCACGGGGATAGCATTATTTCGTCATTCTCAACCAATTAAATTTTGCCATATACAAAAATTATTACGCGTGATGAAACGACATTGATTTAGAAATAGCAAAACAGTACTATGTCTGTGGTAACCGAATTCTTCCCTTAATAAAACCCTAGATCAAATTGATTTCCTTCCATTTGGGAATTATCTAACCTAATTTGGGATTACTCAATTTAATTGGGAGTTATTTGATTCTTGCCTTAATTAGGGATTTGATTTAAATTAAATCCCTAATTACACCAACCTCACCAACCTCACCAAATCAGGAAGAATAATTCCTTCCCATCTATGGAATTATTCTTCTGAAACCCTAGCCTCCGAGGCCCTCTATAAATAGATGGCTACACACAAGGGTGAAGGTACGTCTAAATTCCTACTGAAACTCTGCAGAAATTATTCCACACAAACCCTAGCCACCTTATTCTTTCTCTCTCTCACACTAGGCTCCGGCCACCACACACGGCTCCGGCCACCCGGTTTTCCTTCAAACACCCAACCTAACTTAGGCATCGGAGGGCCTTTGGCCAACACCCCCCGGGTGTGGTCTTTCACTCCGTGCTATTTTTGCAGAGATCGAGAGATGAGGAAGAAGACGAAGGAATCTTAGGCGAATATTCCAGTGGGACGAAAACCGCTCCCACAATGTCCATGATACAAAGTTTTTCTCCTGGTTGATGAGGTGCATACACCACGAAGGCTTAAGCTGTTGCATCAAAATTAATGGATATTCGATTTAATTTGGTAACGACGCTGACGTTTTTCTTACGAGAGACAAAGTGGGATCTGACTAGCCAAAGCAGACCATAAATTTAATAAATCACAACAAATGTGGCAATTGAAAACATGGCTACAAATGATAAGCCGAAGTCTCTATTTTAAAATCACTATATATAATATGCTTTTCTTGTAGTGTTTGCATGCGTAAGAAAAAATCAAAAATTGTAATTCAGGATCTTGGCTTTGTGGTTGATAAGTCAGTGCATGGACAGAATACGAGCCATTGCATTTCACACTCAAAAATTAGGTATTAATATCATACGCGACAATCCATTGGACAATCAAGCAATAAATCTTTTGATAACTTGAAGTTTCACACCTACTACTACTAATACTATATAGCTTTGCTTTTTTATATTTCTGTTCATGCATGAATGTAGCTGGTTATGGGCTGCAAATACCATAAATAGTTAAATTGCCAAAATGGGACGGCAAATTTTGAGACAAAGTGGCTTTGCCATGCCTGGAAATTGCAATTCTGCTCCTGTCATTCCCTCCAAGCAACATATTGCCAGCGGTATCCCACACAAATTGTATGAGTGGTCTTGCTTTCTTCCTTTTAATTTGTTCTGTTAGATGCACGTTATGTCATGCTTAATAGTTGTAATCCTTCATCACTAGCTTTAACGACTAAGACCTAAAGACATGGATTTTCTTCATTTTGTACGGGAGAAAGCGAGAGTCAAATTCTAACCGTTGGTATGTGTGTGGGGTGAATATTTTATTGCTAAAGCTATAAGTCCATTCAAAACCTATTGATTTATTTTAAAGAGAAAAGTTAGCAAGAAAATTAAATATGGTGAAATAGAATGTCATTTGGCCTTAGCCGTAAGGGATAAATGCTCTACTAGTAGAGCTATAATTAAGTCAATATAAGACCTAATGAAGTTTAAGGAAATTAATTAGCAAATTAAATATGTTGAAAGATATTTATATGGCCTAATGAAGTTTAAGGAAATTAAATATGTTGAAAGATATTTATATGACCTAATGAAGTTTAAGGAAATTAATTAGCAAATTAAGGGATAAATGCTCTACTAGTAGAGCTATAAGTCAATATAAGACCTAATGATATTTAAGGAAATTAATTAGCAAATTAAATATGGTAGCACACATTTTGGCTCAATTTGCAATCAGTTGTAATGATCTTGTAATAAGGTGGCACACATCTTGGCTGAATTTGCAATCAGTTGTAATGATTTTGTTTCTTGGATTGAGAAAGCACCTACTTGGTTGCTCCCATCTCTTTCTGCAGATGTATTCTCTTCTTGAGTTTTTTGAATGAAATCTTGATTCTAAAAAAAAATCATAAAACTCATAAAAGTATATATATATATATATATTCTATTTGAGTAACGCATATATATAGTGGAAAGAATAATTACATTTGTCAACAACAACAAAAACAAAGAATCGCAACTAATTCTTATAAAGAATAGAAAAAGTCAATATTATGAGTGCTGCTATTTCCACCCACTTGTCCTATTTCTCCACCCACCTTATTTTCTCACCCATTATGTAAATTTTAAAAAACACAATCTTATCTTTTCACTCACTATTATTCCTAAAATACCCTTTAATTTTTTAACTTTACCCAATTGGGTACCTCAAAATTAACTTGCTGGGTATCTGAGAAACCCAATCGAGTGTCTGAAGCTGTTTGGTTTCTCGGAAAGTAGGTGGCTTTTGCGAATAAAATTAGTGGGTCTCAGGTGGAATTCAATTTAGAGCGAAAGCTTTTCTGGGTTTTCTTGATTGTGCTGTGCTCTTTTGGGTTTGTGATCTGAGGTTTAAAATCGTCGCAAACAAAAAAGCCATGACGGTTCCTACGATAGCTTTGTACTCGAGCCCACCAATGAGAATTATACGGTAGAGGTCTAACAATGGAGATATTAGTTTGAATTCGATCCGGTGTGGGAGTAAAGGGCTGTTTAATGGGTTCGCGAAAGGTGCTTAGGGCTCATCGCGCATAGATTACGACCTCGCCAAGTTTTGAGGCTCGTATTGATGCTTTGGATGTTGATGATTTGACTTTCAATATGGAAGATGGGTTTTTGGAGATTTTATTATGCCAAAGAATTGCTCCTGGGTGTGCAACTACGACACAAGTTCTTCTATGAAGATTTTATTATCAAGGCTTTTTGAAAAAATTTATGTAGATTTTTTGTGTTGGGATTTTGGTGAATTGGGTTGAGTAGTTTCGTGTTGTATTTTGTTGTTTTGTTATAGATGCTAGCAAGTCCTTATTAGTCATTTTATAAAGGGATAAATTTGTCTTAAAAATTTTAAAGATAAAGTGGGTGGGAAAATAGGACAAAAGGATGGAAATAGCACTACTCAATATTATTACTTCAAAAATATTGTATGTCATGGTTGACATGTGTCAAAATCACATTGGTTGTAAGGAGAAACTCCTCCTCAATTTTACAGAGCCAAAGCTTTTTCCTTAGACAAAAGTCATTATTTAAAGTACTATTTACTAATTCCCTTGTTTTTTTTTTCTTGGTCGAATTCCCTTGTTTGGTTCATAAACAATGCAATTCATAAATTGTACACGAAAAAACCAAAAATAAAAACTTGGAATTTTAGTTTTTAAACTTAACAAAGAGATATTTTAAGATAAAGAAACTACAATCATCATCACCACCAACACCCCCTACTGTCATCGCCTACATCCTACATCACCCATTAACATCACCGATCTCACTCCGCCACCACTTCACCCCACTAGCTGATTTACCTCCCTCCCACCATCCCCCACTATCATCGTCACCATTACTACCACCATTACCGTTCATCTATAGATTGATAGCTCCATAAAGATAAACTGTAAATTAACATATGTTACCCAAATAGGAAGTTTACCATCTCTAAACTTAAAACATGATCTTATTAAAGTCCATCATTTTTAAATTTGTTACTACTTCTCTTGGTTGAATAGTAAAGTGAGAGGATGACGGTTGGGGGTTCAGTTCTTTTCGAACAAGACCTCTGAATCTGATATCATATTAGACAATCGTTTGACCTAAAAACTTAGGAAATAAGTCAATAATATATATCGAGCTAACGAGAATTATGTTAGCACTCTTTTCTTTGGAGTATAAAAACATTTAAACTGATGCAGGAAAACAAAAAATTCTAGATAGCTTCTATGATAATTTATTTGGTTGGAAAATGCTATTTGGTCGATATAGCATCACTCATATATATGGAAAATCCATTTATAACATAATAAAGAGACTTCAAATTTCCTATAATTAAAAAACTGCCATGGTTTTCTTAAAACAAGCCCAACCGCAAAACCTCATAAAAAACCCAAAACACTCAATAGGGCATTAAAGTAATTTAATAATTAAAATTAAATTCAGTAGGGCATTAAATTCATTTTTTGGGTTTTTTTTGAGTTTGTTTATAGAAATTAAATGGTGTAGGATTTTTCTATATTATTAGTGCTAAGAATGGGTATTTAACTAAATATCTCTTATAATTCTCGTTTCTAAAGTGGATGTGAACTTCATGTGTTTTATAACCGAAGTGCTAATTATAATGACATTATTATGCTCCATTTATCAGAGTTCGCACTTTAAATATATTCAGCATTTTGCACACTTGCGACTACGATTTATGTCACCTTTGGGATCGTGTGAAACATGGCTTTAGTTATTTAATTGAGAAGTTAGGAAAAACCAGACGAGGCCAAGGCTGTTTACCAATTTAAAACAATCTTCTTTTGAAACTCTAGCTACAAAGTAAAAAGCTCCATCTCTCAGTTCCAAATAAATGGTCGGTGAAAGGAGGAGACGATGGCGGGTGGGGCTTGAAACAAAGGTAGGGATTAGTGGCGAAGCCATGAATTTTTCAAGGGAGGGGCAATAAGCTCCACACAAAAAATTTAGACAACCAAATATACCTTTAGAATTTAAACAATCATAGTGTCATTCATAATTCATGGAAAAAAAATAAAACATTTACAAACAAACAAAACAACAAAGCCTCTTTGAGTTGAGGCATTTAGTCGAACACATGGTGGGCACTAGCAGAGTGGCAGATTCCGGGCTCTCCAAGGGATTTTCCGGCGAGGAAAGGTGCAACTCTACCTCTTTGTGCCTCTATCGCTCTGCCACTGGCAATGATGATGAATCCCTAATTTGAATGTTACAAGTATGGAGACGGGATGGGGCAAAACAAATTAATGAGATGGGGATGCGAATGACACACCCATCCCATACTCACCCATTGTCATCCCTATTAAAATCATATCAAGAATTTGCTAAAACCCTAAATTCTCTCTGAAGGTGAAATTGTGAGCTTGCACTGCAGCCGTCGCTCCCTTCTGGGGGTGGGTGGCTTCCCCATCTTCCATCTTTCTCTCCTCATCTCCCTTTCTCCTTTCCTAGTTTTCTTCCCCTTTCCTCTTCTCTCCCTAGATTCGTTTGGATTTGTGGTCCTCTTGCCCAAATCTATCTAGATCTTGTCTTTTGTTTGTTCGTGTGTTTTCTGTTGGAGGTCCTTGGTGACTTTTGTTGTTCTTGGATGTGTCTTGCTGTCGTTGGGATGGCTGTGGTGTGGTGTTGTCGACCCAGCTTTTTTCTTTGGTTTTCGTTGTGTTTTTGAAGCAAATACAGCAATCCACCGTAGACGCCATGATTTTGTTGCAACTTTTGGTCCACTCACATGAATTTTGCTCCAGTTCAGTGTTTGGAGTTGGAAAAGTGATTGTTGCCGGTTTGTGTGAGATCGGGTTTTGCCAGTGCAAAATAAGAGGTTTAGTCATATTGGTGCTACAAGTCTCTTTGGTTTGCTGGAGAGGATGTGGTGCGGTGTCCTTGTTTCTGTGTTTATTTTAGTCTAATAATTCTTAGAAACTCAATACGAGTTTGTTGATGTTTGTATTTAGTGTTCGACTTTTCGATGAGGATTTGCCGTTACTGCCATTGCGCGGTGGATCTGTATTGTAGGTCTGAGTACATGTGTTTTTGTCTGTCGAATTGGAGGTTTTAGGTTTTTCTGGCATGCTTAATTCTCTCCAGATCAAACCAATTTATTTTTGTGTTTGGTCACTGGAGATGTTTTACTCATATTTGGCATTGTGGCTACTCTGTACTTTTTTCTGTGTTATCAATAAAATTACTATCGCTTTTAATAAATAAAAAATCATATCAAGAAATAATATCCTACTAGACTATTTATTCTAGAAATAAATTAAATATAAATCTCGCCAAAAACCAATTATACTTTAAAGTTAATTAGGTAATTAATTGACGCATAAATGAGATTTTCTATCTTTAAGCACTTTCTCATGAACCTTGAGCCGCTTTATTTTCTTTAAATTTTCCAACTTGAATTGACCCATATCTTGTCTTATATCACAATTTGTTTTGGGAGTCCTATATCACATTCTTTCTTTATTTCATAATGTATACATAAAGACAAGTAATTAATTTTAGGGTTAAGTATAGTAAACCCCCAAATTATTGGATCATTTTCAAGTTCATACCCATTTTTAAACATTTACAAGACATACTCATAAATCTTTAAACCCTACAATTTACTCCTCTCATACCAAACCGTTAGTTTATCTGTTAAATTGATGTGTCAAAAATGGGGCCATTTTTGATGACGTGGACTTCCATGTGGATAAAAAAATTATTTTAAAGTTTAAATTATTTTAAAAAATCTCTCTCTATCTCTCTCTCTCTTAGAACCAGACGAACCCAGAAAACACACTCTGCAACAACAATAGGCAAATGAAAAACAAAACTTTTCTCCTAGCCCCCTACCCAGCAAGATTCAATCATGGCGACCTTAAAGATTCGATCATGGGGAACATGATGCCTTTTGGGCACAGATCTAGGGCTTTCTTGGCCCAAGCTACGGAGATCTCGGGCAAGTGAAGAATGGCGGGGGTTTGAGCGGCGGCCAAGGTGTGGAGGCAGGGGAGGGCCTAGGAGACGTCGCCATGGTTGTGCTCTATGTCAACGACGACGAAGTCGTAGCTGGAAAGGCCAGTGATCTCGGCGAGGGTTGGGGAGAAGGAGAGGAGGGTCTGGGTTTTCTTTGGGGCTTGAAATTATGGTTCTTTGAGATATGAAATTGTAGCCATGCTGGGTGTATTTGATTTGGTTGAATGTATAAAGTTTCAGCTATATGGGGCTGAGATTTGATGTGGGTATTGAAATTTCAAGTTTGATATTTTCTGGGTAATTGATTTTCTAGATTTTATAGATGAAGATTGAGATGGGTTTAGGAGGTGGGTTTTGGAATGATGGAGATTAGGGCTATGGTTGATACTCTGTTGCTCAGATCGACGAAGGGGGTTTGGGGCCATTCACCACAACTCGACCTCGAACTCGTCAGACATGGTGCCATTCACCACAACCCGACCCGAATTCGAGTTATTTCCTTCTTTAGCAGCAGGGATGTCTCTGTTGAGCGCGGGGTAGAGGTTTTGGATGACCCTAAGTTTCCAGTCCGGGTTGTCGGGGGGACTCGGAAGATCTCGGGAGCACACTCGTGCTCGTGCTCGATGCAGAAGGGACATTGTTGTCGTTGGTTGGGATTGATAGGGGACTTGGATTTGAGGTCTGAAGGTCGCTTGGCTCGGGCGGGTGAGAATATCACCCACCGATTTGTCACTGAGTCTTTTCTGAGTTGTGGGGTTCGAGGAGTGGAAGAGTCTGATGAAGATGATGATGCCATTCTCTTCTTTAATCAATCAGGCGTATTATTATTCTAGGTCACTCCCATCTAAATTCAAATTTTGGTAAGGAAGGAAGAAGATACTTGGATGTCTAGGTTCGTCTGGTTCACACCGAGAGAGAGAGAGAGAGAGAGAGAGAGAGTGAGAGGTTTTTTTAAATAATTTTTTTTATTAATTTTTGATTCACGTGGAAATCCACGTCATCAAAAAAATGGCCCACTTTTGTGGCGTCGGATTTAATGAGATAAACTAACGGTTTGACTAACGGAGGAGTAAATTGTAGGGTTTACGAATTTATGAGTATGTCTTCGTAAGTAAATGTCTACAAGGTGGGTATGAACTTGAAAATGACCCAATAATTTGGGGGATTTATTGTACTTAACCCTTAATTTTATGTATTAGTTACATGCCCAAACGGAGAAGGTTTTCAAAGTCTTCAACATCTCTTTTCACCGTTTTGCAAGCCATCCCTCTCATAGAAAGAGTACTTTCTCAACCAAAAAAAATTTGCAAACCATTGCTAAATAATATATGTGTGTGTATATCAATCACATGATTTTTAAAACTTTCTAAACAATTGCAAAATTTTCTATTAAGTTCAAAAGGACTGCTTGGACTTCGAAGAGCCAAAAACACTCCTTCAGTTCTATACGTGGCTTCGCCATACTTATATGTTAGCATTGAATGATAAACCTTCTGAAGTATAATTTTTCCCAAAAATTTGTAAGACTTTTTTTTCATTTGTAGCATAACCAACATCACCGGTGAATTTCACCTCTATATATAATGTTCAGCACAAAAAGAGTTTCGGGCCATCCGATTACGGTGGTCCGGCAAGTTGTTCAGATGTCTCGTCGACACAATGGACATTCCTCATGGGATGTCCTACAAATTTATTCTCAGGACATTCTGCAAGAGAACAATGCTCTTATATGGTACTTTCCAACACTACTCACTTGTTCTATTTCTTAATTCTTTTATTTCTTGCCCAAGTAGATTATAAATTGCCGTAAGCATATGGCCATCAGTAATGAATGAAATTATATATATATATTTAAAGTGGGAGAAGCATCTTCACAAAATTCAAAGAATTATAAAGATGCATGGAAATAATAAGATTAAGAATAACCAAATTCTAAAATGCTATTCCTATCTAATAATGTTTCATAGGAAATAAAGCCACCATAATTCGCAATAATTAAGGTCATGCTTAACTATTGGGAGATCCATATTCTTTGCAAATCTCAGTTGTCTAATTATTTGCATTATTAAAGTCTCTCATTGATTCTGCATGTCCCACTTCTTCACATTAGTAGCATCTAATGACCAAGATAAGTAAAATTAAAAAAATAAAACAAGAAAATTATCTCATTATCATTCAGCTGAATTCCTTCTTTCACCTATCAATATGTGAGAAATTCTTTTTTTAATCAAGAAAAATATCTGTAAAATGATTAAAATTGCAAGTGTTTTTCGTTGAGCGATTTTTCCAAGTGATGCCATATTGACTTCTCTGGCACTAAAGATATGAAAAATGCTAATTATTCTAGGTTTTTTTGTCTCCACTTTTTTTTTCAACTTATATGATATCCACATCACATCATTACATCAATTATACAGTAATATTATAATAATAATAATTTATAAAATAAAAAATAATTCGTTCGCTTATGTAAAACTAAACTACAAAGAGGGGGATTCGAACCCGAGTGCCGAGTGGGGAGCCCATCCTCTCTAACCAACTTGACTAAACCCATATATGCCATTTTAATTAGATTTTAGGAAAGTTTCTTGTCCACCAGTTCAAGTAAATAAAGCACAAAACATCAATACAGCAGAGATTGTCTTGTCTTGTTTTCAATGTGCATGGAGAAACATTGGCCAGGCCAGATCATAAATACTATTCTTTGAAGAAAATTTGTATGATTTACAAGAGCTAAGTACAGAAGAATTTAAGAATCTTTTCCCTCAAAACCCAAAATGTGATATAAATGGAGGCATATATTAGCTGACGTAAGTACAATTCTGTTCATACTGAATTAGTCATCACAAATCACTCATTCTTGATAGAATATCTTTCTGCAAAATGCCCCAAAAATTATAAAAAAAAGCATATTATCATGTCTAAGAGAATGTCTTACCAACTTGAGGCATAAAGTAGTGTAAACAAATGGGTATTATTAGTTGCAGATAATAATCAAACTCCCACTTAAAAGACAGATATATCAAATACGCGACCAGTTCCCCTGACGAAGAATATGAACTCATCTTGTGTGATTAATGAATGTGCATAATATAATTAAGGAATCTTATCCTCTGTAATAATTGAGCAGCAAAGTAAAGATGTTTTATTCAAATCTATGACATATATATTATATGTATATGCATATAACTGTTTTGGAGTACTAATTCTTATGCGGACATCCGGATATTATTATTGTGCGAACTCTGTGTATTTTGTATTACCCTTCCATGCTTTCATCCTTATTTACAATGCGTCTGTACTGTAATAACGTATGGACATCCGGATGAGAGAATAACTGATATATATGTGTATGCATATAACTGTTTTTGAGTACTAATTCCTATACTAAATAATAATACATATGCTTTAACTAGAAGACTTTCTTGAGCTAAATGACAAGCTAAGTTCACTGCACAGAGAAGAGTATATTGATTCCAAACTCATTGAAATATTAGGATAATGTCAAGTCAACACGTGACAATATAGACAACCCTTACTTCATTGTCCATCCCGTTGTGATTAACGAATCTTCATTACACACATATTATATCAGAATCATTTATTTTTTTTAAATCATCATCTAAAGGTCATCTTTGAGAAAAATCGATCAAATTGGAAGTTGCTTAGCAATTCATATTTATTGAACAAATTAGTTGATACATATAAATGATTAAACAATTTTCAATTTGATCGATTTTTGCATAGATGATTTTTAAATGACGATTTAGAAAATAAACAGTTCCAATTATGACATATCTGTAGTGAAAATTCGACGTAGGCTATGGTCCTTGCAGTATATGCCAGCAACTAAAAGAAAAGTGTGGTAGCGTAGGAAGATAATCACTTGAAATATGAAAATTTTCCAGGAAAAATGGAGATAATCAGCAGCATCGGTAGCATCAAATCGTGAATACGTTACAAAATAAAGAGTCAATATTTGTTCAAAATACTCTGTATTCTAGAAACCATTTAAAGGCAGCTTATGGTTTTTTTTTTTTTGTGTGGGTAAAGGACCATTGTTTTCAGCAATATTGTATAAAGCATTTATCTCCACCCCCTTTTTGTAAAAAAAAATAACAAAATGAAAAACCTGGCCCAATTTTTATTCATCTTTCAGTTTTATGTGGACCAAGTTAAAATATTTGAGCTCTAGAAAGTTGAAACACACTTGCCACTACACCACAGTCCAAACAATCTTTTTCTTTTTTTGTTGGTGCTACTCAGTCCAAACAAGTTGCACCTACACAAAATTGGATGATTTTGGTCATGTTGGTGACCCCACTTTCATCTGTCAAATCTCCACCCTCTATTCTCCCTCCCCCTTCCTTTATATAACCCCTCACCCGCTCTCATTGTTTGTCCAAGTTCTCTCTTATTTGGCAATTTGGTACTCTCACCACCTTCCTCTGTCTCACCATCCTCTGCACTCCATTTCAAATTTCTCTACCTCTTCAAGATAACCCAATGGCTTGCTTAGAGGTCAGCAAGGAGGTGAGAAAAAATGTTTCAAATTACAATGCCCTTCTCTCTCTCCTCTCTCTCCTCTCTCTCTCTCTCTCTCTCTCTCTCTCTCTCTCTACCCTCCTTGAGCTCCAATTTGCTCAGTTTTTTCTTTTCTTATATGTTAAATTCCAAGGAACCATCATCTTGTGCACCATGTACATGACTTCCTTTCTTTCTTTTCTGTTTTTTATTTGTCCTCAAGAAATATTGGACAACATGCATTCTTTGAGCATATAAAGATTGTTGCTATAGTTATTTAAGAAATATTCTTCCATTTTTCTAAACAACTTTCAGGGCAAGTTCAAAGAAGATGAAGATGCATGCACTCTGGATGGTACAGTTGATATGCATGGCCAGCCTGCAATCAGAGCAAAATCTGGAAGATGGGTTGCTGGGATCATCATTCTTGGTAAGCTCCACAAGAAAACAGAATATAAAAAATTTCTTAGTTTATTGGGTTTCTTTGATAGTTTGTGTTAATCTTGAATTCCTTGAAGCTCATGCACACTTCTCTTTTTCTTTTTTCTTTGGTGATCATTGAATTGGTCATTTTCAAAAACAAAAATTTGGTCACTTTCAAGGTCCTCTGATAGCAAAGTTCCCACTGGTTGTGATATTCCTTGTTGCTTTATTGCTTGGTATCTTTAGGTGGTTTTATATCAGGAACATTCAAGAACATCCAAACAGACTAGAAAACAGAATTTATCTGAAATGAAAACTTGTTTATGGATAAGCAGTTGGAAGAAGAGTTTTTTTTTTTTTTTTGGGGTGGGGGAGATATGTGATCTGTCAAATACAAGTCATAATAAGTGGAAGGGGAAGAAGACAATATAAGTGAATGGCAGAGATAACATTTGGCACTGAAATCCAAACCAAGTGTTGCAGAGACTTTGTTTGTTGCATGATGGGTTTTAGCCAGCTCATCATCACCATGTCTTTAGAGAGAGAAAAATAGACATCATAGCTTGAAGAGAGAGGAGAAGCCTTAAAGGCTTGAGTTACAACTTTCATTGTCAGAAGTTTGAACAAAACGACGTGACAAGAGAATTGAGAAAAGGAAAGTGAAGGTGAAGAAAACATGCATTCAGAGTAATACGTGCCGTCCACGTAATCAGTCCCTTGATCTTGCGTGACGTGGGTTTCTGCCACGTGTTTTTCTTCAATATTTAGGCTAAACAAACTTTATGGAGGCACTTGGCCCCCCACCCCCAATTTAATGTCTTCATTCATTTACTGGTAACCGCAAAAATTACCCTCTGTTTTTTTTTTCTAGATTAATATCGCTGGGTTTATGAATATGTCCTAATTTCCACTATAATTTTGTAAAATTAGGCAATTAAATAATTTAAAGCATGACTGTAAAGTCAAATAACTTTGTCACACCCTAAAGCTTTTTTTCTTTTTTGCCTTTTTATTAAAAGACAAAAAGAAAGGAAGCATACCATACAAAACAGCCACGATTATTCCCACGAGTTTGGGTCAATATCGGTGTTAAAAAAATAAATAAATAATAAAAATTTCATAGAGTCTTTTATTAAAATATTGCATATTTAATTTAAAAATAAAATTGAAAGCATTTGCATGGATGGCCCTTGTTGCAAGGTGACCATTTTTTTTTAAAATTTTCCATAAGGAACCTTTCTTTCTACCAAGACTATTTCATAGTGAAATGGTTTACAGGCCACAATTCCATTAATTTTACTGTTGCAAAGGAACCTAATTATATGTGCATGCTTTTATCACATTTTCTTGTGGTGCTTGTCAACTTGCTAAATATATAGCCCGAGTGCACATGCATGATGATTGATGCTTATTAATTTCTGGCCGGTGATCTGGTATGGAGTTGTCTGATTTCAGTTAGCTATGATTGAAACAGAAGATGGACCATTTGTTAATAATTGAAACATCTTGAACATGTTTGATGAATTCTAGCCATATGTGGGCTTTGATTTTGTTTTCAAAGAAGTTTTGGGAACTTCTCTTTTCCATTCTTAATGCTTAGGACTTTGCTTGGAAGCAACTCTGAAAACGATTTCTCTGATCACCCCGAAAGCCTAAAATTGATGCACATGAAACTTCATTACCCTTGGGATGTTTTGGTTTTGAATCTTAGCAAGATTTATTATGTACAACATTTACTTGCTTGAAACTCCATATATAGTACTTTATCAACCTTCTGACACTTCTCTTATTGGATCGTTCGATGAAAAAACAGTGAACCAAGGTCTGGCTACCCTAGCATTCTTCGGAGTTGGAGTGAACCTCGTCTTATACCTAACAAGGGTGTTGCAACAAGACAATGCGACTGCTGCTAACAACGTGAGCAAATGGACTGGAACGGTCTACATCTTCTCCCTTGTTGGTGCTTTCCTCAGTGATTCATATTGGGGGCGATACAAAACCTGTGCTATCTTTCAACTAATCTTTGTCACAGTAAGTATGATTAGCTTGATTTTTAATCTTATATGCTCTTGAAATCGGAGCGAGTATGAGTTAGTATTGTTTTCAATGCATTGTTTATGAGACTTGTGTGCATTTGACAACAGGGTCTGATATCATTGTCACTATCATCCCAACTCTTCTTGCTGAAGCCAGAAGGTTGTGGGAGCCAAGAAGATCCATGTGGAACACACTCAAAGTTACATGTTTGGTTATTCTACCTCTCCATCTACCTCATTGCCCTAGGAAATGGAGGGTACCAACCAAACATTGCAACATTTGGAGCTGATCAGTTTGATGAAGAGGACAACAAGGAGGGGCATTCAAAGGTGGCCTTTTTTAGCTACTTCTACCTGGCTATGAACCTTGGTTCCCTTTTCTCCAACACCATATTGGGATACTTTGAGGATGAAGGAGTTTGGGCCATTGGGTTCTGGGCATCCACTGCATCTGCATTTGCAGCTTTGGTCTTGTTTCTTGGTGGGACTGCTAGGTACAGGCACTTCAAGCCAAATGGCAACCCGCTTTCGAGGTTTTGCCAAGTCTTAGTTGCTGCGATGAAGAAATGCAGGGCGGAGATGCCACAAGGTGGAGACGACTTGTATGACGAGGCTAAAAAAGAGTCTTCCAATAGCAACCGAAAGATCCTCTACACCCATGGATTCAAGTAAGAGTGCAGCTTAAATTCATAACTCTGTCTATGTTCTTAAAAGTTGGCTAAACTTTTATGGATTTAGTTGGTATGCACTATGGTTTTTCAATTTGAGACAATTATCTTCCATAGGCTCAATAAAGAAATCCTGCTGAATTTGGGCATCTTGAACTACAAATTGGTTTTCCCATTTTAAGCTCGGATGATAAATGCTATTGCCAACCCAACCAACTGATAGGAAACCAAAGCCTGACAGGTTTAGTTACAGTCAGTTTCTATGACTATTGAAATACAGAGCTAATTCATTTTCATCTGCATAAACTGCAGGTTCTTGGACAGGGCTGCATATATCTCATCAAGAGATTTAGATCACCAGAAGCAGGGCATTCACAGCCCATGGCGTCTCTGCCCGATCTCACAAGTGGAAGAAGTTAAATGCATTTTAAGATTACTCCCAATTTGGCTCTGCACCATTCTCTACTCGGTGGTTTTTACACAAATGGCTTCTCTCTTTGTAGAGCAGGGAGCTGCCATGAAAACTACTGTTTCAAACTTTAAAATCCCACCAGCTAGCATGTCTAGCTTCGACATCCTCAGCGTTGCAGTTTTCATTTTCTTTTACCGACGAATTCTTGACCCAGTTGTAGCTAGAATAAGGAAATCAGATGCTAAAGGGCTTACTGAGCTCCAACGAATGGGCATTGGCCTTGTTATTGCAGTCTTGGCAATGCTTTCAGCAGGAATTGTGGAGTGCTATAGGCTTAAGTATGCCGATAAAGAATGTCCACATTGTGAAGGGTCGAGCTCCTTAAGCATCTTCTGGCAAATACCTCAGTATGCATGCATAGGAGCTTCTGAAGTGTTCATGTATGTGGGTCAACTTGAGTTCTTCAATGCACAAACACCAGACGGGCTGAAGAGCTTTGGGAGCGCCTTGTGCATGACATCGATCTCACTGGGTAACTACTTTAGCAGCTTTCTTGTGAGTGTGGTCATGAAGATCTCAACGGCAGATGACATGCCCGGATGGATCCCCGGAAACCTCAACAAGGGTCACCTAGATAGGTTTTACTTCCTCTTAGCTGTCCTGACATCAATAGATTTGATTGTCTACATTGCATGCGCCAAGTGGTACAAGAGTATCAAGTTGGAGGGAAGATTTGAAGCAAATGATGATGAGCAAGGAAACTTCAAAGTCTGATGCATAAAACTAAGCAGACATGTTAAGACCTATGCTAGCAACTTATATTAAATAAGAAGAATGAGGTTGGCAACAAAGTCAGCAGGAGTAAGAGAAACCCTTTTCACACCAGTCCTAGCCCCGTTTCTCTCCGTATCTCCGCAGCACCAACACAGTACTTTTTCTACCCAGGAAGTGTGTTTGAAGAGGTGGTAACTTTTGGTTTAGGTGTCACATCTTTCCTCATTCTCATTTGTTTGTTTTATTGCTAGCCATAGAATTAACATGTGCTGGTCGAGAAATCTATTGTAATATGATTGGGCACTCTGTGAAGCTGTAGCACATAACTATGTAAGAGAACTAATCTCTCTCCAACCTTAATCAAAGCACCTCTTCTCTCAGACTTAGTTTGCATGTTTCTTCAACAGACATAACCTACCAAAACCTAATTTGGCTACACATAAATGAAACACATTTATGGATGAACCATGTTAGTAAAGGATTGACTAGAAAAAGGGGCAACTGAGAAAAAGGCATCTTCCTATGATCTGTCTAAGTTTTCCGGAAGACGATTTTCCTAAGCAACAAAGAAAAATGTCAGAGTAACCAGAGATTATGATAAGTTTTATCTGAGAAAGATGAAAATTGCAGTTTATCTTCCTGGCAGAATGTTAAGTTCCTCAAGGTGAAACTTGGCAAGGATTTTGTTTTGAGGAAAGCACCATAAACTAGCTGCAATCTACAACTATCACATAACAAAACAATTCTTTACCAGCTGGAGACAAGCCAGAGAAACATAGATTTCATCACACACAGAAGACAACTAGGGCGGATACGGCAAGGGCAATGTTAAAGAAAAGGACCAAAAATAGAAAAAGGAAAATTGCATTCAGAGAGGTTATGGCTCGAAATGGCATAGATTTACAGATCTGGATCCATAGATTTATGTCCACATATACCTAGAAACACAAACAAATAATTCCAAAATTTTACAGAACACTATTGAAACATCTAAAATTCATAACGATATAACTCCTTTACATTATCGTTTACGAAGTTCATTTGATCTACCCTTTCATTGGAACTTGGAACAAGTGTTCACAAGATGTCAACTACTTAAACAGAAACTTCAATTTGAATAACAGAAACTAAAAGAGAAAGAAAACTCCTCAGAGGTTCAAAATCAACTTTCAACTTTACGAACTTGGATATGGTGAGAAGATTCGCGATGCCAGATTGGTTGCACACCACTTTGTACAAGAGTAACAAACTGCCCCTCTTTTAAAAGACCTTTAGCCTGTGCAACGAATAATGGCAAAATTCAGAACACATAAGAGTATAATGTAAATCAGATAAAAGGAGACACATAATTGAGAAATAAGTAATCACTAACCACGAATAGCTTTATTGCTCTTGAGAAAGTCTCCTCTGAATCATTTGAGACCTGCATATATATGGGGACAACACCATGATAAAGCACTAACCTCCGCTTAATCCTTTCTCTGCTAACAGGAAATTAAGTCACAAATTTAAGAACAAATAGTGAAAAGAAGTTTAAATTTCTCAAAATCCCCTACATAGAAAAAGAATATCGATTGCATTTGCAACAACCTTATGCAAGTGGAGGTTGTGCTTGGACAGTTTTCAACAAAACGTTGGAATTCGAGGACGAATTCTTCACAATCCGGTGGAATTGATGCAAGAAAATAAACATAAGTATTCAAGAGTGGTTCGATATTCAAAATATCTCTTTGTTTGGAAAGGAAGAATTCAGTTTCAAGCTTCTCATGGAGTATATTCAAAATACCTCTTTGTGTGGAAAGGAAGAATTCAGTTTCAAGTTTCTCATGGAGTCTTCGTTGATAACAGTTTAGACTCGAGGACGAGTCTCTTCCAACCTGGGGAGTTTGATGCAGGAGCATCTACGAAGCTCTCTAAGATTACTTAGGCCCATCACTTAATTGGGCTAGGGTTCTATTTACTTTAAATTGTTAGTTACTTCTTTTGTTTTCCTATTCTTACTAGGATTTGTTTTAATTTCCTGTTTAGGTTTTTAATTCCTATGTCAATTAGGTTTTCTATATTCTAGTATAAATAGGCTATTTAGAGACTCCTGTATTTAGTTTTCAATCAATATAATTTCAGACTTTAGTCTATAGAGTTTCTATTGGGAATTTAGCCCTAGAACTCAATTATCTTCGTTCCAATTCAATTCTACTGCTTTATCCTTCCATTCTCTGTATTTTGGGTATGTTTGGGTCACTGGACAGCAGCTTATAGCCGCTGCCCTGCATCAAAAACAGAGACGGAAAACTGGCTGGCCTCTATCAACAAAGCTATGGTAAGTTAAGGGCTATACCAAGGAGCTGGTAATCTTCCTGACTGATCGTTTCTATCTATAACTGTTGATTTTAACATTTTTGCACACGTAGGAGGTCAAAGAGCAACACTTAGAGCAGAGAACATTGTATCACCTTTTCTCAGAAGGTTAAACAATTTATTAGGCCCTTACTTACAGGTAAATGTAAAATGCCACATGTATAAAGTTGACATGGTTTTCCATGTAAAATCTATATTTGAACCACATACATGTTCACTACAAGGCAAAAGATGCAAACAAAAGATAACTAAGAATCAACTGCAGAGAGCTAATATACATACATACATATATATATATATATATATATATATATATATATATATATATATATATATATGTATAAGTATTTCATCCAATATATAAGCAGGACGGACTGACAATAAATGCAGCAAGCTGCAGCATGTCAATCATTCTAACGTAGAAATTGTTTCAGAAATTGCTTTCCAAGATATAGATCACATGACAAGTCAACATGTGACCTTAAAAGATTAGGATACTGGACTTACTCATTTGTGAAGGCAAAGATTGTTGAGCAAGGCCGATAATGACTTAAAAGCACAGCCATGGATCCTGTCCTCGTGAAAACAATGATGGGTGTTTGGAGACTGTTTGCCATAGTTGTGGAGTGGAAAGCAAACATTTCCCCATATGACTCTGAAAAGTATCCACAAAGTAATCAGATTCAAATCTCAAATCAACTGCAGAACATGCTAAAATTTTAACCTCAATCAACCCAGCACCAAGAAGTTCTAAAAATAAAAAGCATATACAACTGAAAAATATCAGACCAAAAAGAAACGAAAAAAATCATATTTCCAAAATAACTTATACAGCCGAAAACGTACCATAATTCCTCAGATGCAATCATTGCGTACCTTATTGGCCCTCAATTGAATTGAAGGAACAGTGCTAATTGGTAGGCTTGACTCAGTTCTTAAAGCCACAGTATGCATTACTTTAACAGCTTTCAATGGATGCCTAGATTTAGAATTGCAGAATATATAAAAATATGACAGTTGTTCCACATATTGTCAGCATTAAAAAAGTATGAAACTTTTCACAAAAATATAAAATAAAATAATATACTATATATATAACCGACAAATGTCATTGGCCATGAATGAGGGAATCCAGAAGAAAGAGAACAACCAAGGTTTCCCAAGTATGTATCAATGTATTAGGCTAAGTAAAAATTAACACAAATATAGGATTCTCTTGCTCTCCCACTATTACAGAGAAACTTATAAAATAAATAATTACTTGGTCACATGTAACAAAGTCAGAGTTTACCCCAAAATGGGGAACAATCTAATTAATCTTGTATGTCATGGGATGACTAGCTCGCAATCAAAGGTGTTGTTATGCAATAGACTCTAGTGGCATAAAAATAAATAAAAACCAGAAACAATCTTGACAGCGAAGTGATACATGACATAGCACAAACTAGAACCAGGACCAGCATAAAAATTGAATGGATGGTGTCAACAGTAAAGTTTTTAAATGAGGATTAATACAAAACTTACTGGCAGTGAAAATATGAAAAGGTAGTCAATCAGGTCAACCTAAACTAGCCCATCAAAAATGTCGAAAAAAACAATTAATAAATTATTAACTGGATGAATTGGTATTTTACACGTCTGCAAAGGTTGATAAAAGTGACGAAAACCATCACTGGTCATCCCAGGATTTATAGATAGAGAAAACCAATCACTAATGAGAAATGCAATCCCCATATTAAAAACCAACATAATAGAAAGAAATTTTCACATGTTAAAAGTGACGCAATATCTACAAATAAATAGATTATACTTTCTATCAAGATAGAAACCGGAAAAGAAGTACTGTGACTGCCAAATGTCAACCAGTTGACTTACTTTCCATGGGCAGTTTCTCCAGAAAGCATAATTGCATCAGCACCTTCTTTTACTGCAATTCCAATGTCAGAAACTTCTGCCCTGGTCGGCGTGGGATGATCAATCATGCTCTCCAGCATATTGGTTGCTACAATCACTGGTTTCTTCATACTGTGACACCTTCTAATGATGTCCTCCTTTTAAGATAACACAGGATTCAGTTACATAATAAAATTAGCTTCAAAATCAACCAAAAGGTTAAAATTCAACTTTATCATTTGAAAATGATAAGGCTATACACAGACATAGAGAGCGCATTATTGCTTTGAGATGCAGATTATAGTCAACCATCACAAGCTATGTTATATAAGCAGCAAACATTATCACAGATGCAAACACAGAACATATTGTGACTCTGAAACATCCTATTATTTACCATCTCTAAGCCCCAGATATTCATTAGCAAAGGTACTATTGATTATTGAACTACTGTCTGGTTTTGAAAGTAGTCTTGAGATCTCTGATTGTATCAGTCTTCAGTACTCCTATCAGTAACAAATATCATTGTCAGAAAGCCGAATCTCCCACCCAAATATCTTCCCAAAATCTGACTCTCTTCCCATTACCCACAAGAAGCTTCATCAGAGGGGACAAAGAAGGGTAACCTTGAGAAAAGTATTTCCAAGGTCTTCGGAACAAACTCCTCTCAACAATCTGAGAATTCCATCCATTCACATGGACTCTTCATTTGCTCAAGAGGGAACCTCCACAAACACTGATCAAGAAAATCCACTATTTCTCTCCTCTAGATTCCGAAACCGCCCTTCTCCCTTGGTTTTTGCACAAGGTCGCAGCCATTTGTTTCCTCTCCACTACTCTTCCATGGAAATCACTCATCACTTTCCTAAGATCTTTGCTCCCTTAATTGGCACATGAAAAAATGGACAAAAAGTAAGTAGGCATGTTACTCGGCACCGATAGAAAAAGTAAAAAACAAAAACAAGGGTGCACGAAAAGGCTGCCTTCGAGAGGAAGAGGGGTTAAGGCACATAGATAATAATATAGAGTACCACCCAAGATAAGACATAAGGTAACTCAAAGGCCACTCAACTAATTCACAACCCAACTCTTTAGCTAATACACTGGAAATGGTAAAGATACAACTATGATCAAATTACCTGCAATAAAGGAACTTCCTCAATTGGAAGCTCAGCTCCAAGGTCTCCACGAGCAATCATCGCCTATAAAGCAGAAAGCAAAACAAGAAACTGGATAATAAGTCATTGCTTAAGGTAGTACCAACATATCAAAGAATAAGGATGGCAGGGCTTTTGTTGCATGCGAGAAAAAAAAAAGTTACAAATAAAGACGAACCCCGTCAGATGCAATAATTATCGAATGAAGATTCGGTATAGAGTCCGCACTTTCTATTTTTACAATAACATGAATATCTGCATTGCAACCTACAGACGAGGTGCAAATTAAGTTAAGGAGACAATACTATAAAGATCCACAAAGAAGAAATGTTAACTGAATAAACCGATAAGAGATTGAAGAAGTTTACCTTTGAGATCATCTTTCAACTCATGGACCACCTCAGCATTTTTTTACAAATGAGACAGCATAGAAGTCAACTCCATTGTCCACTCCAAACTTGATATCTTCCCAGTCCTTTTCTGTAGAAGAGACCAATATAGCAGACCAACAAATTGAATATTGTGTGCCTCTTCGAATTTTTGAAAATCAAATGGACTGATGTTCATATAAGCACCAAAAACATTGGTGAAGACTACCTGTTATTGAAGGCAGAGTTGCACTTTTTCCACGCACATTTAAATGGTGCCTTGATTTTAGTTCTCCGCCATCAACTACCACACATTTAACCAAATCTTGTCTTTGACTTCACAGCTGACGACATCATTCCACCTAGCAGAAGGACATGAGATATCATCAGGTCTCTTAACCATGTGAGTAGATAAATAGGAGGGGGAAACCTCCCATGGTTACAACGTAGTTTATGAGCTGTAAGAAAAGAATCAATTCAAGACACTCTAACCACTGGGATGATAAAGTACAATTACAACTACTTGAACTTACTAAATCAAACAGATTAAGATACAAATAGTCCCCTTCCTTTTTAAGAGAGATCCCTCTTGGCAAGAAAAAAGATAGACAGCATTTATGGGCCCACCCTGCAATGTTGGTCCCTTGATTTGAACCATTCACTTTTTACGTCACCATTTAAGAATCATTCCTACAAAAAATCAGCTAACAGAGACTCATTCAGCCATTTGATTATCCTCATTATCATTTCAGTGTTTATCTGAAACATTGTGTCTATCTATGTACTTGGTCATAGTTAGATGGCCAAATGGTTTCCAATTTAACTATTCTTTGTAAAGAGATCCTTCAATGAGGAAAGTAGACAGTTCGGATTATCGTATCATGTTGGGGGGTGGGCCCACATGTGATTCCTTAACAGAGGCACCACCTTCATAAGTTTTCCTTGTAGAAAATATATGAGGCCGGTACTGTAGCCGATGTGATTCACCTGAGAGGCCATAATTACCATGAGCAAACATATTAATGACGAGGAACACATTCCACACTATGGACTTGACTCAAAAAAAAAAAAACAAGGGCCATTCAAACGGCCATACACAGTTATTTGAACAGCCTTTGTTATTCTCACCAGTCTGCATGCATACAATTTCACACCTAATCCATTTCCCGTGTGTGTGTATGAACGAAAATGTTCTCTCACTACACAGTGGTATGTCAGTTTGGATCCCTAATTAGGGAGATTCTCTTCTTTTTATCTTAAAGAAACTAGTCGAGTACATTTTTATTGTTCATGTTGAGAGTCTGGCAACATAACCAGCCAGAGACTTGGGAAAAGAACATCACCCTATGCCTATTTATACCAAAAGACTACTGAGTTGACTCTTGACATCAGGGTGGCCAGTTTGATTCAGTAAATGGCAAGATGCAGTCGGACATTACTTCCAATACATCTGAAAACATTCAACATTAGTGTGGCTAAGTTCTTCCTTGATAACTCCTATCCCACCAACTTGAGGTTAACAAACACCAGCTCACTACAAAACTAGTCTAGTTCTATAATATTACAGTTGCCATTAAAGTTGACCAAAGCAACAACTCATAATGCACAACAGCTATGACAATAATCTGTAGGTCACTCTCACCAGTTAAAGAGATCCAAAACTTAGTGGAATTGCGTGCACAAACAAGGTCCTTCAGTCTCTTTAATGAATTTACTCAAAAGAGTCAAGATTCAACCATACTTCTAAAACCATAGAAAGACATGCTAACAGAAATATCATATCACATAGGATGAAAAATAAAAACAAATTGACTCGTCCACAAATTCAGCACCTGCAAAATATTATGCTTACCATCAACTAGAATAATGTCACCAACATCCACATCATTCACAAAGTCGTCATAGTTTACACTAACTGTGTCCACTGTGCTAACTCCTCTTTTGATTGTAAAGTTAAACTCTTGTCCCTCTTTAAGAAGAATTGGTTGTGGTAAATCTCCACTCCTAACCTCAGGACCCTGCTGAAGAAAGAAAAATCATATATCAACCATAACCTCAATGGTGATTAGAAAGAATCAGGATGAGATATTCAAAGCCTTTATGCTAAAACAATTATTTACAATGTGATAAACATGAGCATTCACTTGAGAGTGGTACACTAAATATTGAGAATGAAAATCCAAGCTAACACATGCTAAATGTAAACGAAAGTTTTAATCTAGAAGGGGCAATGTTCTGCATTTTTCAAAAGTCCAGTCCTATTGTATGACACACAATTTGGAGTAAGTCTACAACAGTAAAAATAAAAATCACAGTTTACATAATAAATGTAAAATTTCTTCATGAAAAGAAGAAGAGTGAAGAACAAACAAAATCATATGTTAAACCAAAAATAAAAAAACTTTTGATTCTTGAATTTCGTCCTACTTTTGATCCACAGCAGATGAAACAATTGTACCGGCCAATGCAGCAATTCTTGATGGAGAAACCTGTGCTCCTAACTATAAGTTAAATAGGATATGAGTAGACATAAAATAAGAGAGAAAAAGCAATCAACATACCTTGGTGTCCAGCATTATGGCTACAACCTTGTCTTCAAATTGAGAGTTGTATTCTTTGACAAGATCAAAGGCTTTCTGGTGTGACTCATGGTCCCCATGTGACATATTCAAACGTGCAACATTCATTCCTGTTTCAGCCAGTTTCCATATCATTTCACGTGAATTGTACATACTATCTTAGTTTTCCTTAGACCATCTGAATATACCTTTGGCTGGCCCAGAAGATAATCATTATCAGACTGAAGTTCAAAAGTTGAGTCAGCCTTGTCCTAAAACAAGACAACAACATTTCAAGGTTATAGATTTAGAACACGCACAAGTGATACTATTAACTGCATTCTAATGAAGCATCCGTCTTCAATACACAAAACATAGCAAAGCTAGAAAAAGCATTAAAGCAGGCAATAAATTTGCCATGCATTTACTGTATTTCTAAGTTTTATGCCAGAAAGCAACTTAACTAATCCAAGAATCTGTATTCAGCCTTTTAAAAGGAGAAGGGTATTGCAGTCCCCAGCTCCTCACAATGCAAATGTGACGACTGTATATCTTATTTTGTTCGTTTATCCTAAACTTTCTCAGCAACCAAACAGAGCAATATCACGAGAAACTAAAGATTATAGGTGTTTTTATGTCTACTTGAAGCAAAGGAAGAAACTTCAGCCCCATGTGCCTACCAATTGAAATACCAATTATCTCAAATTTCGAAATATTCAAAGTTTTCCACACTCTGAGAGACGGAACAATACAAAACCAAATTAGAACACGCACAAAAGCCACATAAATTCAAGAACTATTGACAACCCATGTTATAAAAAGGACAAAAGCAAAGCTTCCCCAATAGGAAAAACAGAGAAAGCATAAAAAATGGAAACAAGAAAAAGAAAACTTACAACGCTCCCCACAGTGTGAGTTAAAATGGCCTCTGTTGCTGTCCTGGAAGATCCCAATTGATTTAACAGCAAAGCTTTGCTTCTTCTGGGCATACTTTCTTCTGGCTCTACAGTGAAACGCAGTAGAATCACACAGGCTCTTGGAGGAAGCCAATCGATCAGTGGCTCTAGACCTTTCAGGGTTCAAGAAAGACATTCTTGCGGGAACATTAAGCGTCGCCATTGAAGAAAAACTTGGAGAAGTGAGAGTGTTTTGTTAATTGTTACTGACGGAAGATCGAGAAAGGAAGCTATGGCTAAATTGGTAATGGCCCTACGAGCTATGGTGAAATGGGAGGAGAGAGGGAAAGCCGAGGACGAGAGAGAATCTCGTTGGAGCAGAAGGAAAGGAAGAGTGTCCAGGATTCAGACAGTTTGCACGTTCATTTCTTCTCCTCCTATTTATATTTTCATTT
The DNA here is from genome assembly GCA_024362665.1 of Prunus padus. Classification (NCBI taxonomy): domain Eukaryota; kingdom Viridiplantae; phylum Streptophyta; class Magnoliopsida; order Rosales; family Rosaceae; genus Prunus; species Prunus padus. Next base: position 12,707,767 of record JANFAM010000005.1, on the reverse strand, counting down.
CTTACATGTTTCCTTCTCTTTTTTTCTGGTAAATAATAATATTGGAGACTATAAAATAATAAATAAATAAAAAGTATAAAATAACATGTGTGTCAATAGCCTAGTATGAATAAATATTTATTTATATTATAACACAAGAATATAAATATATAGTGAGATCTCTCAAATAAGTTTATATAAAGGGCATCTTTGTAGGGCCCACCATACATTGCATTTTATTAATCCAAACATTCTATTTTGTAAATATTCATTTGAAAATTATCTCTGCAAAAAATCATTTAAATCCGATATCATTTAATCACTCTATTAAATTATTAAAATTTTAGTAGAAGCACGTTTTGTAGGTTTGGATTTTAGATGTCTAAACGATTTGGATTTTAGATAACATTTGATCATCTCTGCACATTTTAGATGTCTTAACAGTTTCCGATTTGTCTAATTTTTGCAAGGATGATCTATAAATGAAAACTTAAAAAATAGATGATTTGAATCGTTGGAAAAAAATTCATAAGGTGCCTCAAAGAACCCTAAAGGGCATCCCTCAATAGAATAAGACTATATATGGATATATATTGTGACTCCAGTACTACACTATAAGCAGTCTAGAATTAGGGACATTTTGGCGTTTAACCCTAAAATAGCAAACAACGTAGCCCAATCAAAGTCATGTAGTTTTCTAGGGTTTTTTTTAATGTTGAAAAAGATACTTTATTAAACACCATAAGAATATACAGCGGATATGATGAAATTATAACCATGGGGTCGATTGGACAAACGCCACACGAAGATATCTGTTACTGTTAATATTATAGAAGGTTCCCGGAAAATTCTGGTTCATAATCATATTCTATGACACTCACCCACACAAAAGAGAGAAGAAAACAAAACTAAAAACCTGGAAAAAAAAAAAAAAAACCGTGATATGGTCCCCATCTCATTTTATCCAAAAGAAGAAAAGAAAATCAATGAAAATATAAAGTTTAATGACCCGAGCCAGGCGTCCTCTTCACCCGACTCCAGGCGTCCTCCGAACCCTTAAAATTCCCAAATTAGTTTAACACTCCCTCTTAAACCCTAAGCCCTGACCCCAACCACCACTCCGCCTGCGCCGACCACCTCCTGCCGCCGCAGCAGCCCTCGTGTTGCCGCCGCCCCCCATAATTTTTCAAGTGAGTAGAATTTATATTTTTAATGAAATTGATTTATGTAGTGTTTTTTTATGGATTATAATTTATTGATATTGTTATTTGGATTAGATTTTATAATTGATTTATATTGTTAAGCTTTTTTTGTTGGATTGATATTGTTATGTTGTTATGTTGATAATGTGATTGGAAATTATAAACTAGTAGCAGTGGGTTATTGATATTTGCATATTCATATGATAATTTAGATAAAATTTTTGGACAAGGCGGCGGTTCCGGGGTTGTGGGGGTCAGTTGACCACCCTTGCTCCTGTTGTGGATGCAACATTCCCAAAAATCAAAGCTTGAAGACTGAGCAGGACGTGATCATTTTAGGGTTTTAATTTCAATCTCGATGAAAGGTGGAAGGAAGATTCTGAAGAGGGCAGTGGAGGAAGAGAGCTTAACCTTCAAGGAGGGTCACTCTATAATGCAAGTGGTTTCTCTCCGTGGTTCCAATCTCATTGAGGTGCTCTTCTATTCAATAAATCCGCTATTTTTGTTTCTTCTTTTATTTTTTGGTCAAATAGAGAAAAACCCTTCTAAGACTCTGTTCATATTCAATCTATTTCTTCACTCACTTGGTTGCAGTAAAGTGTCAATCTTTAACCCTAAAAGCTGTATTTATTTTTTTTGAAAGCCAGCTTCTGCATGTAGTTAACAGCTAGTGTTAATGAAAATGCACTAATGGCTATAAGCTTAGTGGGTTGGCTCCTTCCTATGCCCTAGGACTTCACTCAAATCAAAAAGGGCTGTGGTGGGGTTGGGCTAATTCTTAGATTGAAGTTATGTTCATAAAGAAAATTAACTGAATATGTACTGCACAATGTGTTTACTGCTTGCCTTTAATTCTGCTCTTCTTATTTAAGGTCATGGATGCACAAGGAGAGAAATCTTTGGCATTGTTTCCAGCTAAATTTCAAAAGAGCATGTGGATAAAACGAGGTATGTTGACTCTGTTCCCTGTAAAGTCAACCAATTTCAACAGATGCTAGTAAATGTACCCAAAAAGACATTGTTTTTACATTCATTTTCTATGCAGGGAGCTTTGTTGTTGTTGATGCAAGTGGAAAGGAGAAGGTTGTTGAATCTGGCAGCAAAGTGGCATGCATTGTTTCGCAAGTTCTGTTTTACGAACAAGTTCGTGCGCTAAAGAAATCACCAGAATGGTGTGTATTCTCTTCCCATCTTAAAATGATGTGCCACTATCTCACTATATGCCACCTTCTAAAACCCGGCTTGCATAAACATTTAATAGTACGATGTCCGTTTGTGTTTTGGTTATCGGACTTTGAAACTTAACTCAATTTTTACTCTGGCTTCCTTCATATGGGTGAAGGTCTACTGTTTGAGCATTATGTTGCAACTTAATAAAGTTGGAACTATCAAAATTATTTTTTTTTGGGAAATAGTAGTCCAACAAGCCTCCCATAGTATCCATACATAGCACATAATCCTACCAAAAGATGGAAAAAGGTAGTTCATGGAAGTGTTGTGTGAAATCCTGCAGCCTTGTGGCACATTTTCTGTAATGTGAAGTGTTGAGCTTGACTCAAGTGATGATGATGGACTGCCTCCACTAGAAGCCAATACGAACAGGATGAAACCAGTTGATTGGAAATCAGACACAGAATCGAATTCTGATTCAGATACAGATTCATAATTCAGAATCAGACTTGGGTTCAGCAACTGATTCTTGAATAGTTGTACAGAAGATGTATGCTGAAACAACTGCATCCATATCCAAGACTACATGAAGTGAGGATAACAATGTCAAACTTGTGTCCGAAATTTTTGGACTGAATTTTTGTTGACCATGTATGTAATCATGTATTAAAATACAGACACACTATTAATCAATCCATTCATGTAACGTTTAAACGTTTATGCAGAGCCTTCCACATGGAAATATTCTCAATCGAAATCCAAAAGTGCATGATTATTTATTTTTATAGCAGAGAAATCTCGTCTTAACGTTCCACAAAAAAACAATTAATTGGCAGAGTTCTTTTCGGAGATTGATTATACACAGAGAGATTGGAGAGAGAGCAATTAGCAGACATTCAGGAACTGACAGTAGTTGAAGGTGAATAAATAAGTGGATTGAAAGAAGGAAGAGCATCCTGACTCCCTCACTTTGACGCCTTCCAAGTTTCCAAATTTCATCACTATGACACTTTTCGACTAACCGACCTACAAGGTGACTGATAATACTGAGTGATCTAAAATTGGCGATCTCATATGAAGCTAACAACATTTTGACTTTTGAGGGGTAATATTAAGTTACAAAATTCTTTGAAAAAACGTAAAATATAAAATATGAAGACTCTTTGACAAAAAAAAAAAATCATGACTAAATTGGCCGAAATAGAAATTGTTACGATTTGTTTGAAACTACTTTTTAGGGGTGGGCGCAGTCCGGTCAAGTTCGGTTCCGAGCTCACACCGGAACCGATACTATTCATCTAGTCTGGTTCGGTCTGGTTTAAGTGAAATTTTTTTGAAAAACCAGCTGGTCCGGTTCCGGTCCCCTTTTTTAATTTTTTTTTAATTTTTATTTTTCAAAAAAAATATTTTTTTATTTTTTAAAAAATACAAATTATAATAAATAAGTTATTTTTTGGGTTTGAAAATTAACAAATGATCCAATTCATACAATGGGAAATGTTTTGAAGTTGAACTTGGAAAATATTAATTATAAAGTTATAAATATAGCATTAGATTTAAAAAATATGTTAAAAAAATAAAATAACCAGTCCGGTCCGGTCCGGTTTCGGTGCGGTGTGAAATTGGAATCAGTTCGGTCTAATTCCGGTCCAATTTGTTGACTTTTTTTGTCAACCAATTTTTTTCTCTCGATTTGGTTCGGTGCTCCGATTTTCCAATCCGGATGCCCACCCCTATTGCTTTTAAAAGGAATATTTAACAAGGGAAATACCACTAAATACCATCCAAGGTAAAACAAAATCTGCAAATACCATCCTCAAGCTACACAATCTGCAAATACCATCTATAAATACATACTTATTGCCTACTTAACACATTTTCGCACTTGTTCTTTTTTCTTTCAGCTCTCTCTTCACCTCTCTCTCAGTTCTCTGTTCGCTCTTTCTCTATCAGTTCTCTTTGCTCTGCTCTATGTGAGATGAAATCTCAATTTGCTTTCTTCTTCTTCACTTCTCTTGTTTCTTTTCAGGTAAACGAAAAGAAAATTAGTTTTTCCCCTTTCTTTAAATTCTTTAAAACACCAAAAGAAAAAAACAACTAGAATTTGACTAATTGCATAGACAAATTAAGTACCTTAAGTCCCAAGAGAAGTATATTAGCATAGTTGGAAATCTTCATTGCTCTTTCATGTTGTGCTTGTTTCTAGAGATTGTCGACGTCCTCAAAGGATTTGAAGTGTTGCAAATTGGGTTTCATAATATTCCTTCTTTCCTTCAGTTTATAGCACTAAAAGGATCAATTCAATTGTTTATAGCATACCAAATTCGGCCCCAAACTGACAGGACCGGCCTCGAATTCCTCGGAACCCGGGACCAACCCTGTGGTTTTTCCGACATCCACCAGATGTCGAGCCCACATACTAAAGAATAAACTTCCTCTTCCCGAGACAAAGGGAAAAAGGCCGAGACTTTTGCCGAAATTTTGGCAGAGTCTCCCCTAAAAAATGGACTTTCCCAAATTTAAACATGTTAGAAGACAACATAATATAGAATATCCCAACATCCAACATGCATACAGTTTACACTACAGGCCTCCGGCCTTAAATTCAATCCTAAATAGGCAATATCAGAGCAATCTAAGAGTATTCGAATTTAAACGACAAAATTCAACGTTAAAGATAATGGACATCAAGTCCTACAGTTTAGTCGAAGCCCGAGAAGAGGAGCGCTCAGCTTGATTGATCGGTTCACTGCAACTACTGCCTGGGGGGTGCAAAACAGAAAGAGCATGAGTGGACAAAACAAAGTTTTCATACTTAAATCAATGTACTAACCCCACCGTTTCAAAAATGATGCAAAACATGCAATTGAAATCCCTTATATACGTAATTGATTCAAAACTAGGATATCTCAAAATAAGCACATGAAAACCCAATTCAAAGCCCTTTCGAACAACTTAACCTTTTTCAAGGCATAACCTCCCCAAACCGACCCATATGAATATATATAAATAACAATAAACCTAGATACTCTTCCATAAGCGTAAGGTGTATATATATATATATATGTGTGTGTGTGTGTGTGTCTAATTATAGCTATAAAACTTCCAAAATTGAATAGGTATATAGTAATTCAAGTTTCAAAAAATATATATAATACTCTCAAGATATTCTCGCACCATCACAAGTACCAGGGAAACGATCCATCAGGGGGCAGCCACAACCTAGCCCACGCACCGGGTAGGATGGGTGGCTTGAGTAATTCCGGTGACCCGAAAATTTCCAAACCACGGCCCACCCTTACACCTATAGCTACTTCTCGACGAGTGGAACACTTTCTTCAACTATGGCAACGTCCAATTTGGACGGCAAGTGGCCGGAATTTCGACTTGAAATCCGGCCAAAACTTAGGTTTCAGATCGGAGATCCTAGGCTCAAAATCGATCAATTCCTACCCAACATGCAACTAGGGCTCGAAGAGTAGATGAGTTTACATACCTGGTTCTACAGAGGAGGTGGTCGGAATCGCAGGAACGAACGCCGGAAAGATTGGGTCAAAATCGGCATGTTTTCAGCAGTTTCCGGCGGCGGTGGTGGCTGCCGGCATCGGGGATGGTGTGGGACTGGAAGAGGACGGCGTCCCGGTCGTTTTGGTACTGGCCCCGACCCAAGTGGTGGCTGGAGGTGGTGGTTGCCGGCCAAACGTGGCCGGCTATTACAGTCGCAGAAAGAGAAGGAGTTGAGGTTGGGGAGAGAGAGAGAGAGAGAGAGAGAGAGAGAGAATAATTTTCATAATACCCATTACGTCCTTTTTGTTCGTTACAACTCTGATCCGAGGTTGCCGCACGTCTACGAACTCGTTTCGATGAGGCGGACTTTGTTCGTTTCAACTCGTTTCGCCAAATTCTTTCCCGAAATTTAATTAACCTTTTTGCCCTTTTAAATATTATTTTAAATATTAAATTCCATTTTTTAATTAATTGATATTATTTCAATTCATTTATTTCATTTTAATTTATTTATTACATCTTAATTAAATTCCCCCATTTTTGGGTCGGGATGTTACAACCTACCTACCTACCTTATAAAAATTTCGTCTCCGAAATTCCTCAACATGTTTTGGTTCACTGATTCTGCTTTGCCTTGGATGGTATTTAGCGGTATTTTCCCAAAATTTTTGGGTTTAGGTGAGGCTCGAGCCATGTTTTTTATTTTTCGAGCAGGGTTGAAGTTTCCAAGGGCTTGGCTCAGGCCCGCCCATCCGCCCGAGCTCAGACGGGCCTAACGGGTCGGGCTTTTTTTATAAAAATATATATATATATTTTTTCTAAGTCTTTTTAAATCTTTTTGTTACATTTTTTTTTTCAAAAGTGATGGATAAAGGGTCTTCTCTTAAACATTAGTATAGATTACTACATAATTTAAGAAACTAACAATATAATAGCCAAATTCTTTTACAAAACCTACACCAATAGCCAAAATATAGTTAAAAAAATATTATATTTGAAATGAATCTTATGAAAATGTATTACTTCTATACCAAACTAGGATTGACATCATGAAAATTTAAGCAATTTGTGCCATTAGAATTAATAAATCCAAAATAAGCTTTCAAATTCTTTATTGAACCATTAAATTTGAACTTGACAAAAAATGGGCATTAAAAGATATAGTGTATATATTGCTTGTTTGTTACAAAATTTTAGACAACATTGAAAAAATTAACTTAATTTATAACATGTGTAAACAAAATAAGAAGTTTATTAGTTTATCATACATATTACATTATTTTTATTATATATATAAAGCAAAAGGCAGAGAATGGTAAAACATTCAAAATACCAGAATATGCCCTTGGTTAATGCAAACATTAAGAATTGAAATTATTAATTAAATGAGGATAATATGGTAAATTCACACTTTTTCATATTAAAAAAATTAAATTTAAAAGAAAAATCAGATAATGAATCCTATTTTTATGGAACACAACTATCCATTATCTTTTTTAATTCTAAAATAAATTTAAATTTTTTTTAAAAAAAACCTCTCGCAGGCGCGGAAGCGCGTGCGGAGAGGCTAGTTTTTATTAAGTATAAAAGGATGTTAGAGAGTGTATCAATTAAATTTTTTTTTTTTTAAAAGAAGGTAATAAGCAGGCAAGCCTAGTCAGGTCGGGCCGTGGGCGAACCGAGGGTTTCAAATCTTAAGCCCAAGTCCTACCCAACCTTAGAGCTAGCCAGTTCGAGCAGGCCTGGCCATCAGGTCGGGCCAAACTTTGGCCCATCTGGCCTCGGACCACCCATTTCAGCCTGCAAATTATGGGCCAAATGATGATCCCTATTGTAAATGAACCGAAAAAGCAAGAATTAACAAGACCCAAGCCCATTAACACCCATGTACACAATATGCTTAACCAATTAAGAAACCTCAATGATTAACAACAACCAAAAGAATACTCAACTCACAAAAAAATATATACCAATTTGAGACAAGCCCATTAACACAAACATACCAAAAGCTTCATACAAGAACATAAAAGAGAACCCATATGATAAAATTATCCGAAGGGGTAGGGATAAGAGGAGCCTTCGACTGGGAAGTCGACAACGTTGCCTGCCTCATTTTACAAGAACCGGGCCTGCCTTACTTGGTCCCGAGCTCGGGGTTGGTCAAGTTGTACTCGATGACTTGGCGGAAAGGCCCGTTCTAGAGAAAGAAAAGTGGCCGGCAAGCCATAGTAAACAACAAAGAGACAGTAGCATGGCGACGGAGGCCAAGATCGAAGCTTTCAAGACCCACATTTCTGCGAAACGGTGTGTTTTTGAGTTTCCTAAGAGGGAAAATTTAGTGGCGAGGTGCTGCTCATTCTTAAGTTATGTAGTAATCTATACTATTGTTTAAGAGAAGACTCTTTATCCATCACTTTTGACAAAAAAATGTGTAACAAAAAGATTTAAAAGCCTTTTTTTTAAGCTCGGCCCATTTAGGCCCATGGAGGCCCTGCACAATAGGCGGGCCCGGGCCAAGCCCTTTGAAACCTCGGCCAGCCTAAAAAATAAAAAAAGCCCATAAAGCCCGGCCCAGCCTAATGACTAACCATATGCCCACCCTTAAAAAAATTCCTCCTCATTTCGCCCATATCTAAATACTTAACAAATACCAAAATCAATAAAACAAACTATATAACTTCATAGCTCTGCCGCCATCAGTGGTTGAGTGCCTTTAAAACATCTCACCCAAAAACAATGAATGCCAAAGAGTTAGAATTATAAGACTGCTCTTGAATCCTGTCAAAATATAGTGCATCTGATATGTAATAACCAGTTGTCCCATTTCAAGCTGCATATTGATACTTCTACCTGCACTCGCTAATGTGAGAAAGCAAAGCCCATGGGGCGGGCTTTGGTTTTGAATTTTCTGAAAAAGCCCAGCCTGACCCGGCCCGTAAACAAGGTGAGAGGAAACGAATTTGACTTACCTATGGAGTGAATATTGATTTAGAGGTGTTTCAAAGGGCTCTGTCTGTTATATCACAGTTGTCATCTCGAGGGTTAACCCCCAAAGTGTTCTCTCATTGATTGTTTGAAAGGAGATGACAGTGGAGGGGGTATACTTGTTCTTGGTTAGATTTTGGAGCCAAGTATTGTTTATAGTCCCCTTGTTCCGCCAGGGTATGTCTCTTGGAAGCCTTTCTCTTATTTCCTTCTGCTTGTAATCTTTACTATCAAATTGTGAATTTTGGTTGGTTAAGGGGCAAAATACTTAGACTAAAATTCATACCAAGAGGATCAAAGACGCCAAGTGGGAAAGGGAATGGGAGAAGGAAATAAGGACTACTCTCAGTAATTCACAAGCATAAGAATGCACTTACTTGCATGGGGGGTGTGGTTGCTTGGGTTGGTAAGTGTAATGGGATAGGGATGTTAGACAAACATTAAAATTTGCCTAAGTTAAAGGACAATAGCAACTTATATGATAATTGGTTTAAAAAATAGTGATTATTGCCCAAAATTCTTCTTGTGTGTGTTGCTACAATTTTTTATATGAAATCAATTTATACACCAAGGGTTAGTTAGATGTTGTCACTTTTGGCTTTTTAAACTTTTACTTCTTAGCTATCTGATATTACTTATTTGTTTTTGAGTTTTTCATATAACGTCCTTCACTATTATTTTCAGGCACCATTATTATTTAAATATGCAGAGCATTGCTGTCAATGGTCAAATCTTGCCAATTGATCCAGCAGCCTTCACATCACACGGCTGAGGAACTATTATCGACTCAGGAACAACATTGGCATACCTTGTTGAAGTTGAAGAAGCTTACGTTCCTTTTGTTAGTGTTGTAAGTTAATTCACTTGGTCTTATTTGTGATGAAATTTCATGAACAGAAGCTAGCTCCACTTATTAAGGCACAAAATTAAGCTCACTTCCCGTTGGAATTTCCTTTTCTTTCTTCTCCATTTAATTCATCTCTCATTCTAATTTCTGTCTATTTGAGTTCAGACTTCCTTTTAGTTAATAAATTGCAGCATTGGGAGGAACATAATGGTTGTGCTGATTTTGTGTTGGGATGTGTAGATAACTTCAGCTGTTTCACGATATGTGACTCCCTTGATTTCAGACGGAAACCAGTGTTATCTTGTAACCACCAGGTTGGTTCTATCTCTAAATATTTTTTAAGTTTCCCTATGAAGAAAAGCTATGAAGACATGAATGACATTTTATGTTTCAGTTTGGCTGAGATTTTTCCTGCAGTTAGTCTAAACTTTGCCGACGGTGCATCAATGGTGTTGAAATCAGAACAGTACCTTATACATATTGTAAGTTGTTCCTCCATCTCCATCTATACAAGTTCTTATTTAAAGTCATTGCATTAGACATATGATTATTGCAAATTGTATGGCATAAGTGTAATGGGTCATTGTATTGTTATAGGTAGCTACTACTGTGTGGTGCATTGGTTTTCAGAAGGCTCAGGGAGGGGTGACAATTTTAGGAGGTTAGTCCCTGAATTTAGGCTGGTTATTAAATTTTTGTGGAAAAAAGTTTGCTCATATTTGGTTGGATGAATCCTCTTAAATTTATCTCAGTGTGTTTATTTGTTTAGAGGCTTATTTATGCTGGGGTTTATGCTAACTAATGTATTTTCTGGTCTACCTGGTGGTGAAAGATAAGATAATCGTGTATGATTCAGCTTGTCAACGGATTGCATGGGCCAACTATGATTGTAAGTTCAATTATGAGTCCATATGAACTCTTTTTTTTTTTCAAGTTCTCCTTAGTATCTATGTCATATTTTGAAAATTTCTCTTTTTCAAGCTCATCGTAGGTAAATATCTCCATTAGGCCTGTAAATAAAGCCCAGGCTCAATGGGCTAACCCAAATTTGACCCCATTTTTTGAATTATTGGCTTACCCAACCCAACACAATGGGTGGGCTTAGTCCGGCCCGATGTCTAATGGGTAGGGCATGAGCTATGTTTTTAATCCCTTAAAAAGCCCGGCTCGGCCCGATTTTAATTAATTAAGTTTTATTTAAATTAATAATAATTAACACTCAAAACAAATAAAAACAATTATTACTTATGCTCTATTGAAAAACTCAAACTCAGCATTTAACATAATACAACTAACACAATTATGGCAGGAGGGTGGACTTACCACCTATTTATAAAAGATAAAAAATGGGAGGTTTACTTAAGAAACCAATGTGGGACTACTAGTAGGAGTCCAACATGAGGCCTCTGCTTGAGATATTGAGTTTGCTAAGTACTTGAGGTTGATGAAGGTGGTTTTGAGAAGGTTAATCTTGAGAATAGCTTAAATCTCGTTGATGTTTTCATTGCTTTGGACATCAATGCTTACCAAAGACGACAATTCTAGCAATTTAGTCCTTTTATTTTGTTCACTTGCTTCTGAATGCAATACTACTCAATTAGCGTTAGTTTCAAATTAAGGGTATATAACGTTAGTTTCAATAAGCATTATTCAATTGCTGAATATAAATTTCAACCATCAAGTATGAAAGCAATTATGTGGGTTGGGGATGTTGGTTGTTGGGCAAAGGGATTTAGGGTGAGGAAGTATTTGTTGATGGGTTGGCATTTATGGTGATTTGGGTCTGAAGAAGAAGAAGAAGAGAGTGGACAATAAGATTAATTGAAAGAAAACAATTCTTGGGGTGCAGGAAAAGTGATATGTTTGACTGTGTTTTATGAGAGTGGTGGCAGTCCCACATTACAACCACTTTAATTATTTTGAGCTTTATAAATATCTTCACCCACCCAGCAGCGTTTTATTTAGGGGTGGGCACGGTCCGGTTCTCACCTCACATCGGAATCGAAATCGACACTATTTAATCGGTCCGGTTCGATCCAATTTAAATAATTTTTTTTTGAAATCCAGTCGGTTCGGTTCTAATCGATTCCGATTTGAAACCAGTTTATTTATTTTTTAAACAAATATATTTTATTTTATTTATTTTTGGGGTTTGAAAATTAACAAATCATCCAATTCATACAATGGGAAATGTTTTGAAGTTGAACTTGGAAAAATATTAATTATAACATTAAAAATATAGTATTGGATTTAAAAAAATATGTATAAGAAAAAAAAACCACAACTAGTCCGGTCCGGTTTGTTGACTTTTTTGGTCAACCAATTTTTTTCTCCCGGTCCGATTCGGTATTCTAGTTTTCGGTCCGGGATGCCCACCCCTAGTTTTACCCAAACTTGAAGGCCACCCTGCCAAGGCGCTTAGGCCCGGAATGTCAACTCGATTTGGGCTTCTTTCTTTGAGATTTTTGCCATATAGGCCCGTGCGAAAACTGGAACATCAAATGTTTAGTTGAGATTTTACAAAATGTTTAGTTGAGATTTTTGATGAATTCCTAAATTGGTGTTTAAAATCTCTAAATATTAATTTGAAAATTACATGGGCTGAGGTAGGCCCAAACTAAAAGCCCGAAATAGTATAGCCCGTGGGTAGGGCCTAGGCTTAGTATATTTCGTATGAGGTTGGCTCGGCTCAGCCCGATCACTTCCTAGGGCTGTAAAACCTCGTCAATAGTAGGGCTTGGGCTCACACCTCCTAGGGTCGGGTTGGCTTGGCCCGTACCATTTTACAAGCCTAGTCTCCATACCTTCTAGCTATGCTAAACAGCGAAGTGAGAGCATATCATCATCATGAGACATGCTATTGAGCCTGCTAACAACAGGGATTGTGGTGATGCACATATTGTTAGCGTGACTTAGGGCCTAGGCTTAGCATATTTCGTATGAGGTTGGCTCGGCTCGGCTCGATCACTTCCTATGGCTGTAAAACCTCCTCAATAGTAGGGTTTGGGCTCAAACCTCCTAGGGTCGGGTTGGCCCGGCCTATCCCATTTTATAGGCCTAGTCTCCATACCTTCTAGCTATGCTAGACAGCGGAGTGAGAGCAGATTATCATCAGGAGACATGCTATTGAGCCTGCTAACAACAGAGATTTTGGTGATGTGCATAATGTTAGCATGACTTGTGGACCAACACCAAGGATTCTCATATTAATTGTATTTGATTTACTTTAAATCTTGATTTTCTATTATAAATAGAAATATGAATTTATTGTTTTATTCCACCACTAAAGCTCCATTGGATTATAAATATGACCTCCTATTTAATGAAATGTCTTATGTTTCAACATTTTCATTAACAACAATTTGTGAGATTTTGAATGTTTCATGCTTAACGCTTGTGGCTTTTTATGTAGGTGGATTAAGGTAGGAAAAATAAATTAACAAATATAATGATAATAATAATAATAATAAAAAATCACCCAAAAAAACAAAAAAAATTGGGAAATACTATAAAATACCATCAAGGCCAAACTTACTTCTTCAAATAACATTCTTGGCTGGACATTCTTGGAATACCAAGTATAAATACATACCTATTGGTCACCTATCCCGTTTTGCACACTTTTGAATTCATTGTCGCTCTCTCTCTTCTTGGGTTCTTTGTCTCTTATTTCCCATGTCAAACTGAAAGAAAACCTAACTCATTCTCTCAGCCCAAATTTGGTTATCTCTCTCCTGTCTCACAACCATCACTCACTCTCTCTCAATTCTCTACGACCACCACAACTCTATCTCTCAACGCTCCGCGACCACCGCCAGTCTCTGTCTCAACTCCGCGACCACTACCAACTTCGGCATCGAACACGTTTTGGCGCCAAGCTTTAGATTCCATTCAACAGACGAAGAACTCGTCATTTACTACCTCAAGCGCAAGGTCTGTCGAAAACCCTTCAAATTCAACGCTATCTCTGAGATCGACATCTACAAGATCAAGCCTTAGGACCTCGCGGGTAATACCCACGATAGCAATAAAGACACAATATTTGTGTTATATTTTCCAAGCTTTCTAACAGTTGCATTATAACTTTTTGCAAGGCCATGATAAACTCTTTTCAACTAACTTGTGCAATTTGAAATGTGAGTTACAAAGCACAAAAGATAAGTTGGCAAAGGCAGCTACTTCAAATCGAGCACTTAGAAAGAGAGTGCACAACTTGGAAGGGATGCTGGAGAAGGAGTATTTGAAATATGAGGAGTCTGAAAAAAAAATTAAGAAGGCTATGAGAAGGTCTCAAATTATGTTGTATAGTATGTTCACATGCTGCTTCTAAACGCATTATTCGCAGTTGGGCTGATGTGTCCAAATGGCCCAAAATAGGAGGGGCAGAGTACACTGTACACTGGCACTTCATTTGTTTCAATACCATTATGACCACCACACATCTCATCCACCTTGCTAAAATCAATCATGTCCATAAAATATATCCCAACATCACCTCCCACATCAGCGACATTTGTATTATTCCGAATTACTTCATTGCTTTCAACAATGACAACTAAAGAATGACCCATCCGACTACTATTCTTCGACATGTGCATACTAATATACTATCAACTACATCATTTAGTCAATCCCCTATATTCTATACTCACCAGTAAAGGAGCTAGTTTTGAAGGTGTTACATCACAATTGTACTTCATAAAAAATTGAAAATCATCATTGTCCTCAATCTTTATGTGCTTTCACTCATTTGAAGCTACCAAAACTGAGAACTTTAAGCAAACCTTGTCTTCCCTACTGTTTGTGTTACCAATCTTATGCACACGATCCAATAGTTAAGCAAATGTGATGATCTGTGGTACTATTATGCCTTTTGAGTCATCCTCTTTGTATTTGCATCTTCTTTGAGGTTACCCATTTTCCATTGTAGCAAACCAAAATAACAATTGTCTCCATTTCTGAGTGTGACAAAACATCATTTCATTAACAAATGTGAAGCCACCAGCAAACCACTAGAATAAAACTGCAATACAACTACAAAACAATCACAATACAAAATCAATTCAACAACAGTAAACAAGAAAATCCCAATATGAAATGCAAGAATCAATCGACAAAGAACAAACCCATTGGTTGTTTCAAACAAAGAATCATCAGAATCAGATAATACAAATCTACTACATCAAATGGAAAATCTCAAGTTTCAAGGTTCACATATTCAGAGCAATCTAAATCCATTTGAGAAAAACCCAGACGAATGAAGAAAATGAGCATGAACATTAAAAACAGATAACCCAGATCAATCAAAATAAAACCAATTTGAGAGAAACCCACAGAGATGAAGAAAATGACCATCAAGACTACACAGAGAAACCAGAGCAATCAAAACAAAACCCATTTGATAGAAACCCACATAGATTTAGAAAACACAAAAAGAATACAAGAAGACAACCTATTAGAGGTGATTCGGAAGAAAGATCTAGAAGATGGAGTCGATGGTGGGTTTTGCGATTCAAAAGAGAGAGATGAGAGGATGAGATGGGTTTCGTGAGAGAGATAGAGAGCTCAGACATAGAGTGGTGGTGATCGCGGAGCAACGATGGAGAAAGAGTGTTGTTGGTTGCAGAGATGATGGAGAGAGAGAGAGTGAAGAGAGAGCTGAGAGAGCGAACAAAGAGAGAGCTGAGAGAGCGAACAAAGAGAGAGCTGATAGGGAAAAGAAAAAGTGATAAGGTATGTATTTATACTTGGTATTCCAAAAATGTCCAACCAAGAATGGTATTTGGAGAAGTAAGTTTGGGCTTAATGATATTTTACGGTATTTCCCTAAAAACGCTTTCTGCTTAACATGCTTTTAGATTATAAAAGCGGTATTTGGAGAACCACCCAGCATGACTTATCCAAAGAACTAGTGAATTTTGCATAAAAATCTCAACGTGTATATTTGGTGGAAAACTAAGCGAGCCTCAACAAAATAGCAAGCACGAGGGCTAACATTGGCAGTTTAAAGCCCAGAAGCACTATTTTCCAGCTGCCCCGAAATTGAGGAACTCGCTAACGCAATCAAGAATCTGCTGCTTCAACGGCTCCTCTCCCTCCTTAGAGGCAGAAAAGAAAACCTATTCTCTTGATCACAGACACACAGAGATGAAGATCTCCCTCAGGTTTCAAGAAGACCAACCAGAGTTCCAAAACCAGCGAAACCCACTGATAAAGGCAAAGGTACCTCTAACCATCTTCAACCAACCTTTTACTTCTTCCCTTGCCACCGTCCCCTCCACCACCACATCCACCTCCATGCCCACCAACTCTTCTTCTCACCTCTCGTTTTCTCTCTCATCCAATTTCTCTTCCGGCCCTTCTGTCAAACTTTCTTACTCTCACACCAACACCACACCCTCTCCTTTCTCTCTCTCCCTCAAGTCTGGTCTTGGCCTCTTTGGCTCCCCAAAAAACTCCCCTCTTGTTTTCACAGCCCATTTCTCTCTCTCCCACACAAACCCCAGTTTCTCTCTCCACATCAAGCCCCAATTTGGCAACTTTTCCCTAAAACAAACCGCATTTTCAGACCCTAATTTTAAACAGATTTCTGGGTCTGCCTCCAATGTTGGTGCCCATTTGGATTCTGGGTCTGTTGCAAGTGCTGATTTTGATAATGGATTTGTCTCTGAAGGGTCATCTGTTTGGCAGGAGCTTAGGTTGGAGCCTTGCGGTGTCAAAAATGGGGCTGTGAACAGTGAATTTAGGGATAATTGTGGAGCTCATTTGAATGGTGGGTCTGTGGCAGAGAAGCCATTGGCTTGGAAAAATGGTGGGAAAGATGGGCTTTTTTCTGGAATTGCTGTGATGGCAAGGACTGTGTTGCCAGTGACAAAAAGTGTGGTGGTGAATATGCGCTGGGGTGTGAATCTTCCACCTAAGTTTGGCAAAGCAATGCCGTATTTAACACTTAATAAAATCGGTATTGAGAGAGTTGAGGAGGTAAAGGCAGAGGAGGAGAAGGGTACTGATAGGAGTAATGTGGGTGATTTGGAATTGTTAAAGGGGATGTGCTTTTGGATGAGAAGGGATTTGGAGGTCATGGAGAAGGAAAATAAGGAGATGAAGCACAGGTTGGAGGAGATGAAGTTGGGAGTTTCTAGGAAGCATTTTAGAGGGGAGAGTGATTCTGTTGGGAAGAGAGTGTCACCTCCTTTGGATGAGACTTCTGGCGGGTTTGAACAGTGGAGAAACAAGAAGAAAGTCAGAGAAGAGAATGCAAGAACAGAGGCGAAAAAGTCCACCAATTCCGCTAGTGATTTGGAATCTGAATTGCAGAGAGCTATCAAGGCTGCTACCATTTAGCAAGGTTCGAGATATATGTAATGTAGAATTATTGCTTTGCTTTGAAATGTATAGGTAAATTATATCTCTGCTGTCTTCAGGGTTGATTGCCTTGATTAATTTTTCAGGGTAGTTTAAACTTAATCACTAAACATTGGAAATCTGTTGGAACTTGTAAGTATCGCATCAACGGAGTTTATCTCTTATGAAGAGAAGGGAATTTATGTTTTATTTCAAATCTTGAGTTGATTGCCTTGATTAATTTTTTATTAGAGTTGTGTTAAGGTTTACAAGTCAATAATCATTGATTGTTAGCTAATGTCAATGCACCTTTCTAAAATTTGGAAGGCAAGATAACTATGGGTTTTGTAATGCTGAGTTGGTTAAAAACATATTGATGAACTAAACTTTGCTTTAAAAGTAAATTGTTGTCTTGGCATTTGCTTGAATTTCTTGAATTTCAACTAAGTTGTGTTTCACAAATTTGAGGGGTTTCCTTTATTGTTAGGGTCTGATAATAAAACTAAAAAATATAAAATAGTTGAACAAGCAGAGGATGTAGATCCGTTAACTGAACAGAGAACCCATTTTATACTTAAACATACCAGGACGGCCTTTAACAGAGTCTCTCTCTCTCTCTCTCTTTGCGCAACTGTGCATATCCTCTAAGTTGTAAAGTTTGAAATACGAAGTTCTGGTCTGTCATTGATTGCTTGATTTAATGGTATTCCTAGGTGCAGAGA
This sequence comes from Prunus padus, assembly GCA_024362665.1. Taxonomy (NCBI): domain Eukaryota; kingdom Viridiplantae; phylum Streptophyta; class Magnoliopsida; order Rosales; family Rosaceae; genus Prunus; species Prunus padus. The sequence continues at coordinate 12,690,011 of JANFAM010000005.1, read as the reverse complement.
TGTCTAGAGTGGCCAAGATTTTGAATTTTCCAAGGCACACCTTTGAGTATTAGGGTTTTTTTTCTTTTATCTGTTATGTCATTTGTTAAATTCATGGCTGGAAATGAGCAGACTAATAAGTGGAAGATTTTATTAGCAAAAAGGCCTGAAATAATAATGTAATCGGCATGGAATGATATGATATTCATATTTTGTATCAGTATCAGTCGGAATAGGTGAAAACCTACAAAGAATAATTGTCAGTGGTCCTGACCCTTCATGCTTCAATGGTTCAAATTTGTTGGTTCTTTTGAAAAGCACTGCTGTATGTAAAAAAATTTATTATAGAAATCTTAAATTTTCAGATGTCTTGTTTTCTTTCTCTGTAGTTGTAAGAAAAATTAGTGAACATCTATTGTCTGAGCTACCGGAGAAGCCTCATGCATGACATGCACACAACTAGTCAATGTGCATGCTCATGTTACTCTGGTAAAAGATTTATGCATGAAATGCAGCCAGCCTAGTCTTGACCTAAAATTGTACCGATATTGGCAGAGTTCATAGTTATATGAACGTGGTAAGTTGTGAAGGAACTATTCTTGTTTCCGCACAATTTTTAGCGACTCCAGCAGCAAAGTAGGGATCATACTTTCGGCCCCCAATGATCCGGACCGTGCACCTGAGTGGTTTCAAGGGTGGCTTGGCTGCGCTCGGCACAATTTATTATTATTGTTCTTTAGAGAGAGATCACAGTCACATAACCAACTGTGTAGCTTTAGCTATGGCCTAGGAGAACAAAAGAAACTTCTTATCAATGCGTACGTACGCATTTACATGCCCCATTAACACATTCGAGTGTTGCATCTATACATACAATTCCTTCGCAGTCGGCCAACACTCGAACATGTCCCATTTTCATTTTGTTGTACGGTCCCAACTGAGTCATCAATAATATTGGCCACTTGGCAACTGCAGAGGTGGTTAACACAAAAGGCGAAGATTGTAGTACATGGAAACGCTGTGCAGTCGTCGTTAGTAAAGCATCTTTTAACAAGTATGGCTTCTGCTCCTCCTGGGAACATTGAGAATAATGATACATCTGCAAAACCGATTATTCTTTAAAAATCAACCGAAAATGTTCCAAAATGATGGAACTGGAACATAGGTCAGTTTGAGATTGCTATCACTTTTAAAAAAAGTTACTTCTGCTGTGCTTTGAAAATAATTAGCTGTAAAGTAAAGCAGCTCCATGTTTGGTAAACAATATTTTTAAAGTGCTATTAAAGTGGCTAACCATCCATATGCATGTTATTAAACTCATGGGGAACCAACTAACCCTTCTTTTAGTGGTATTTTTCTCTACTTGATTTGAGACGGTCTGAAATTTCATTCACATAGATGGTGATGAATTTGATAATTAGTTGTGGCTGAACTCATTATGAGTGGATGACATGGTTGAGTAAAAATGCAACTACTTTGTAGACATGGGTTAGGCCAGTAACCAGTTAGTCAGGCGGTGAGCCTGGTCCCTTTACACTTAAGTTCGAATCCCCCTTTTTACAGATTAGATTAATTTAGAGGATCGTTTGTATTAAAAAAAAATATTTATTTATTTATTTATATGACACTTTCGAGCTATCGCCAGTACCTAAAAAAATAAGGCTTAATTATCGATATGCCTCATGTGCTTCACCAAAAATCTCACTTTGCCCCTACACTTCAAACTTAGTCAATATGCCCCTGTGCTTTATTTTTGTGTCCCCTGTTACCCCCTTCCGTCAGTTTGGTCAGTAAAACTGTTAACTTGCTTATGTGGCATGAGTATTTTAGATATTTTAGCTATTAAAAATTTTCAAATTTTAAAAAACTGTTTAAAACATTTTAATAATTAGAAATTTCTTTTTTAAAAAAATTAAAGCCCCTAGCACCCGAATAGCCCCACCACCACAATAACCCAAGGCTTCCCCACAGCCACCCGCCGCCCCCAACTTATCGCCACCACTCCGCCATTGTTCAAATATGATATCCCCACCCAGGTGATGCACCCACCCCATATCATTAATAACAATCAATCCCAACCCACTTAGCCACTTTCAATGGTAGGACCTGACCCGAATTCCACTTGAAATCCGTGACGAACCCCGTTGGATAGGACTCGCCCCGAATTTCTCCTCAAAATTCGTGACGAATCCAACATCCTCATCCGGTAACCAAACGTCGCCGGACCCACTTAACAACAACCAACTTCCTCTACCGAGATAAAGGGAAAAGGGCCAAGACTTCTGCCGACATTTCGGCAGAGTCTCCCTTGAAAAACGGACATTTACCAAATTTTTCACCTGTCAAAAACACAGTTTAAGACTACCTAAACTTCAACAAGCACAATTTAAAGCACACACAACTTTCATAATTGGCCTCCGGCCTCAAATTCAATCAATTACTAAAACTTTCAAAACCAAATCTACACAAAGTTCAAATAATTAATTCGTGGCTGCACCTAGGTTGCCTCAGTACCCTTATTAAGGGATCAAGCCACATGTAGTTATTTCAGGGACTTAAATATATATATATATATATATATATATATATATATATATATATAATGTCCAACATTAGTTACCTTTCAACATTACAAACTATCATATTTCCACTTATTTATCAGAACACAAAAATGCATAGCTTATATATCCAGATTGTAATAATCATTAGGTAATTTAACCAAGCGGTTTCAAGCACCAACATTAAACAGAATAATATCATACTCTAAACAAGGATAGCACAAAAGGTGTAATGAAATGGGCAAATGTATAAGGAACATACAAATTTCATTTGAAGGCAACTAATATGTTTCCGAAGGCAACCAATCATATTTTTCTGAAGGCAACATTATATTTTTCCAAAGGCAACTGGGGGATAGGGAAAAACGGTCCAATCACTTGTGCAGTCAAATCGGGCAGGTGTCTGGGGAAATATCTTAACCGGACCCTACAGAGCAAGCTCAATGCAGGTCCATGCAACTCACTATGTCCAGATACTTTACCACACGCCGGAATATCCAACGCCACGTGTGGTGAAGTACCCAGCAGTCAATATACAATAAGCCCACAAGCCGGAAAATCCAACGCCACGTGTGGGTAAAACAACAATGAACTATATCCAAATGAGCCCACACGCCGGAACTATCCAACGCCACATGTGGCTCAACTGCCCGCCAAGGCCTACAGCACATCCGACCAAAGGTGCCCGGACCTCTACTACACGCCGAAACTATCCAACGCCAAGTGTGGCCCAACTCCAAACTAACTAAGCTCACAACTCAACTCATCCAAGGACTCCAACCCCACATATCTAGCCAACCAGACATTACTCGTGTCCGTACTCACTACCCAATTATTTAATCAACATAAAGATAACAATTCTTAGAAACATATAATCCAAACTTGTCCACAATATTTCAGATATATTAATATAACATCCAAAAAATCACAATTAAACAATATTTTAAATCTCAATAATAAAATGCAATACACAAACATTCCACAAGTCCTAAGGCCATTCTAGTAATTTCCAAAAGACGGGATGGTCTCAAAGATCACGGGTCAACTATCCGATCAAACTATTCCAAAATGGTCAACTGGGCCCGCGGGGCCCATAACCTCCAATTTCCGATCCGAAAGTCCCTAAAGGTTCAACACAATCTAAATAACATGTCCCGAAGGTTTGGTCTCAATCGAGTGGTCGGATCACCCTCGATCGCACGATCGTACGGTTACCGTTAACCTAACCCTTAAGTCATTGATTTGAAGTATCCGGGATTCCGATTTTCGATTCGTCAGTTCCTACACGATCCTAGAGGTACAGAGATCAACATAATTGAAATTGTAACCGATCCAACGGTCTGAACCTATCGAACCTTGATAATGCCTACTAGGTGTAAATCCTTTCGACTGTCAAACGATAACCAAATTGAAATCCGAGCATACCGTTGCACTCGGGACGACATAGGGAACATTCTAGGATGAAAATGGGCCGCCACACTTGGGCCCACTCTCCGCCACACGCACTAGCAGAATTTGGGTCGGAAATTTCTCGAAACACTCGGCAATACCTATGCCAAAACGTCAAGGACAACTAGCGGAGCAACTTATTCAACTGGGCCGACCTCCAATTTGGCCTGGAAGTGGCCGGAAAACTCACTCAAAGTCGGACAGAACCTAGGTTCCTAACCAAGTTTCCGAAACACCAAATTGACCCAAACTAACTACCAAAACATCTAAAAGACATCAAGGGGATGAAGATTCATACCTTGGTTGATGGAAAATATCGCCGGAAACGCCGTGGCCGGTATTGGGTAAAATCCCGAAACTTCCTCTCGTTCTAGTCTTTACACGGCTTGCAATCAATCGGGGAAAAGGGTTGGGTTGTGTAGAGGAGGAGGAGAGGAGCGTTTTGCAAGTTGTGGCCCCGAAAACGGTGGCCGGTCTTCGCCATCCAAAGTTTGGGTTCCAAAAATGGAGAGTGTGAGAGAGAGAGAGAACCAGAAAAATTCTGGTTTCTCCCATAAGGGAGAGGGCCGATCATTGTAGTGCATTGTAGTGTTTTTATTTTTTTATTTTTAAATTCACTTTTCGTTTCTAGACCTCGGAATTGAGTGTGCCGCTTGCCTACCGACTCGTTTCGACGAGCCGGACGCAATGACGCAACTCGTTTCCCCAAATTCCTTTTGCAAATTAAATTAACCTTTTTACCCTAAACTCATTAAAATAAAGTTTTTATTTCATTATTTTAATGTATTTGTTTTAATTTGATTCAGGATGTTACATTCAACCCCCAGCCATACTTACCCCGAGCTGACACCCCAATCCACACCCAACTTCACAAATCCAATCTGCCCCAAGCCGTAGCCATCCCAACAAATTACCCAAACGCCAAAACCCCATGGCGCAAGAACTTCTCTTATCTTCTCCAACTGGGTTTGATTTGATTTCATGCTTGTCATTTTCACATATTCTTTGTGCAGCCATGAGGGTTATGCGATTGGAGTGTTTAAACAGTAAACTCATATTGAAGAACTTTATTTTGTTTTAGATTTTTTTACAATAGCGGATGAGAAATCAGGGTGGCAAGATGGGGAGGGAATGGTAAGCATGGGTTGGGGTGTTTGTTGGCGATGGGGAAGTGTTGGGTTGTGGTGGTGGGGGATTTATTTTTTCTTCTAATTTATTTTATTATTAAAATGTTTTAAAATTGTTTTCAAAATTTGAGAATTTTTAATAGTTAAAATTATTAAAATACCAATACCACATCAGCAAGTTAACGATTTTACTGACCAAATTAACGGAATGAGGTAACGGGGGATGCAAAAATAAAGCACAGAGGAATATTGACTCAGTTTGAAATGTAAGGGCAAAATGAGATTTTCGATGAAGTACAGGCGAAAAAATAAAGGTCTTTGTGTCATAGTGCCTCGTAATGCAATGGTGGCTATTTTGGAACAAAAGTGTGAAGTTGGCCTATTTTAGCTAAATTCTAAAAAATAAAATAAAAACACGCTTCCGAGCGCTAGGAACAGTGAGAAGAATGGCGAGCTCAACCGCACGTGGAAGCAACAGAAGGAATACGGCAAAAGCCCTGGTGTCTGATCAGATCTCTCAGGCCATACTGTCCACTTCCAACCTTCTCCACCTCATGCAACAATCCTCTCCTTCCCAGGCATCTTCCTACTCTCTGTTTCTCACCTTTTATTTTTTCAGATTTTCTATCAGAATATGCATGTCGGAGAAGATAATAGTGATTTAATGGGTCTTCTTTGTCCTTTTTTAAAATAAAAAATTTCAATATAAAATCAATTTGGGAACTGGGTTTTGGTTAAATTTGGGTAGGGCGATTGTATGACAGAGAGAATTATTTTTGTTATCCCAGGTGTGGAGGCTGATTTGATTGGTAAAATTAAGATTAATCGGGAAAAAAATATGGGAAATATATTAAAAACATAAAATTTGAAGGAGATTCCTATGTGGCTCAGGTATTTTACTTCAAAGATAGTACAATTTTTTGAGACAGAAATGTTGTTATAAAAAATGTGAAGAGGAATGTGGTCATGGACATGTATCTGGACACTAAAGAACTGAAATACTAGAAAATGATGTCCAAATTGTCAGACACATTCTTCCTGGTGAAGGATTGTAAAACTGATACAAATAGTGGATGGATGAATGGAAGACTGAAATGCTTATTTAGAATGTGCAGGAGATGCAAGAGTTTCTGGAGGCTGTGTTATTAGGACATTTTTGGTGAAACAGGAATGGGGTAGATATAAGCAGGTTTTTATAGTAGGGAATCAGAATTTCCTTTCTTTTGAAAATTTGTTAATTATCTTTTAGTTTGTGGTGAGGGTGCGTGGCCTACCATGACTTGGCGTTGAAACTGTGATGATATAATAAACACACTGGGATGGCCGATGGGAGTGTAGGTGCATTAGTTCTTATTAGGAAGCTGCAAGCTGTAATCTTGGAGATAGTCTTCATTCTAAATTTTGTCAAAATCTGCATAGAGTTGTTAGAGATGGAAATATGTTTCAAAAGGAAGAAGAAATGAGAAGGTCAGTAAAACTGTGTCTCTATATATGGTAGGGTTGCTTATACTTTTGTATGCTGCCTGACACTGTAACTCTTCTAAACCCATGCTTTTGGTATGATTCACGTTTCACCGTTATCATAATATTTGAATATCCTAGTTATCAATTAGATTACTCTCCTGAAAATTCTTGTTGCAACTTTCCTGGCATGTAACATAACTATATCTATATGTCCCAATGCAATGTGAATTACTCACTCTCACTCTTAATTTTTATCTTATTATTTGGGTATGTGGGGTAATTAGACACTATGCAGTATGTGTGTAATAGCGTAAATTGACCTTGCCTCACTGGCCTATTATATTTCTGATCTCGTCTCTTATGCAGGCCCAACTGATAAAGCTTCCAAAGAACCTTTTGGTCAAAACATCTACAATCAAGCATACCGGACAAGTATGTTTCTTTTCACCAAGATGATCTTGACTATTAACATTCCATGTAAATTTCATTTTCCCATCTTGTATTCCTTTCCTTTTTATGCAGTTGTTGGAGCAGATGCCTCGCGTAGTTTCATCTCTGGATGCACATATGGAAAGTGGGTTACAAAGGTTGTAGTCATGTAGGCTTCGTTTTCATAGAACTTTTGTGGCATACAGTTACATACATCAGCACCTTGCCTGCAGCAACTCTTTTTCATGAGATCAGAAATATTTTTAATTAACAGTTGTGGTGTGTCATCATATGTTTTTGTTGTTATATCTCCTCTAAGAAATATAAGCTCATATGATTCTGTTACTGATAACATTTATAATTTTTCAGTGTTCCTCATCTGCAAACTGTAATCCAATTACTCGCAAACATGGAAAGCTGCCAACTTAGTTTTCTCTCTCAAGCTAAAGTCCTTCCAGAGGTTAAGATCTCCTTCTCGCTCTCTGTGTGTATGTGTTTGTGACCCTTTCTTTTTTGAATGCTCAATGCATAGGATATTATTTCTAGGTTAGCAAAACATTTCTGCTGCAATTTGTTCCCTAGAAGTCCTTAGCTTTCATTGGCATTTCCTTATTTTATATTCCTTATTTTTCCCCTCTCAGGAACATGAGGTGGAAAATCAATCTTCAAAGGTGGGCTAACTATCCTAACTATGTACCCATTTTGTTGTATATTGGCGGATGTAACATAATGGTTGTCAAAATGAACCTTTGTAGTTCTTGTTGAGACTGGTCAATGTACATAAACACACAAAGGGATGGTACCAGTAGACTCAGTATGAAGTTGTTCTCTTTCTTTTTCCTAACATAAAGTGGAAAGAAACCATGCTGCTTGACCAACTTAATGTGATGTCCTGAATATCTTGAATTTCATTTTGATGACCGCATTTGACAAGATGCCAAATTTGCGTGCATTTTGGAGGAACTAATTTATACTTTCAGGGGCCCTGGCTTGTTCCTATTCTATTGTCCTGCATTTGGTGCTTCTGGCATTCTTTTGTGAGTTATTTGAGAAGCAGACAAGCGGGGTCATGTTCTTATCCTTGGCAAGTTTCATTTCCCATAACATATTTTCCTCTGTGAGGTACATAATGTGCATTATTATGTCATGTAACCTGCATAAACATTCCTCTGCTTTAATATACCAAGTTAGAACCTCATTCCATGTGTCTTTTCGTTTCTTTTTAACATAAATGGCCAGGATTAGTTTAGCTCATTTTACCGTCAACCTCAACACGGTTCCAATTTCGGTTTTTTGAAATGGTTGAAGAAGCATCCAATGCGGATGTTAACTTTTTGAAATGGTTAAAGAAGCATCCAATGCAAATGTTAACTGACAATTACTCGCCCCAAAAGCTTGTACAACAAAGATGCAGGGAAGGAAAGTTGCATAAATTACATACATTAGCCAAAAATGTTTACTAAGAATGAGATCCCAATCTGAACAAAAAATAGTTGCAGAGATGAGAACTCAAGTGCAGCATATATATATATATATATATATTCAGAAACTCACAACATTCATAAGTTTTATTGTACTTCGATCAATTAAAATTTCAATTTAGTGATTATACCCGCCCATGTTCGTGTTCATCTTCCCTTTTCCACAGTTAAAAAAATGTTACTGCTTACTGGTGTTTCTTAGAACCGTTTAACATATCGTACATAAACACACAAATAGCCCTCATTCAGTGACTTGAGGTGAAGGCATTGAAGTGTCAAATGATTTCTTCCTGACCAAGAGGCAAGTGATCTTTGAAGTCTGGCCATGAGAATTGTCAATGCTACACAGAACAAGGTCAGGCCTGTGAAGCCTGAGATTCAAGTGATCCTTCCCAAAAACCAGTTCGGTTGCATCAAGAAGAACATGCCACGAGCTCCGGTGAGCTTCGGAAACCCAATGTAGTGAGTGATGAACCCCATTTGCAAAAACTGGATAAGAGAACAACCCTTTGACCTTGAGCTTACTCTTCTTCCTGAAATACTGGCTTAATTGTGAACCTTTGATCCTCAAATCCAACCAAGTCTCTGGTGCCAAAATCACTTTGGATTCCTTGTAACCGGCAAACTCCTTTATGCAGTCTTGTTCCCCAAGAATGGTCAAGTAATAGTTTCCCTTGAAGAAAGGGTAGCTCTCTGCTACTAACACCATGGCATCCCTGTAGGTTGGGGTGAAGAGAACAAGGTACTCATTATCAGTCAATCCACAGTGCTTCAAGACCTTGTTTTGAGCTTGTATCTCGGGGATCGAGATGAAGCTTCCGGGGAAGGAGGATTTCTTGGTGAGGATGTCAAGCAACCTCGACGGCTCCAACTGAGTCCTGTCCAAGTCAGGCAGGTTGCTCCCGGAAAATTGTGTTGCGGACTCCCTAGGTGACTTCAAACTACCCCTTGGTGATTTCCTCTTATCATCAGTCACGGTCTCAGTAGATTCTTCATTGATGCAAATACTAGAGAGATCAAACTGCTCTCCTTCAACAAGCGCAGCATATTGTGGGTACTTTGCCAACACATACTGTTCAACATATTCCCTTTCTGTTGGTGTAATAGGGCCCGAAAATCTGAGCTCCACACCATCACCATGGAGTGTTGATATGGCTTCAGCTACAATGTGAGGAGGAATCATATTGTGTGCTTTCTGTTTGTAGTTCCAAGTTTAACCAAGCAAAGCAAGCAAACTCAAATCAGATACAGATTTATTTGAGATATCTGAAGTCAAATATGAGAAAAGAGGTTTTGAGAGAGTTCAAGTTTTACCTTAATAACCATGCTTCTTGGTCTCCCATCATCTATTGGTGGTTTGTGAATAGAAGCAAAAAGGGATTTTTTCAATTGACCTTCTCCTTTCGTCATGGCCTATTTTTTTTATAAAAACATATTACGATTAAGATTGTTACAAATTGTTTGATCATAATACTCGCAGTAAATGAAGAAAATGATCTTGATTTATCAGCACTTACCTTAGAGCCTGCATGTGAAACAATTTCACCAGTGTTTCTCCCCATAGTATCAATTCCAATTCTCACCACTGCTCATAGAGACGCAGAAGATTTGTTTAAGTGCTTTTCAAACAAGTATCACTCTTGATAATAAGATTAGGAGCAAAGAACAGTTTTTATTTATTTTATTTTTTTATAAACGTAAAAGGCTGTGGCCAAAACACCACTAAAATCTCTATTACTTACAAAGTGGATTTGAGCAGAAAGATTTAAGAAATGAAAGAAACTATGCCAAGGGCAATGGAAGAAAGAAGATCAAGATTCAAAACTATTTAGTTCATTGGGTACTAAGAAACTAGGAAAAAAAAACCACTAGGAAATGGACAAACAGAGGAAACTGAAAATAAAACAGATTCAGGCATGAAGACAAGTGTAAGGCCCAAAAATCATGACACGAATCTCAAGACATATATCCATTTTAACGGTGCAGATCACATCTAAAATACTCATAAATATAAAACCATAGTACCCATGATTTAATTCTTTTAAATCAAAGTATGAAACCATAGATCCATTGCAATAATAGTGCAGAATAATAGAGAAATGAGTTAATATTTGAACCTACTCTAAACCACACAAAATCCAGATGGTAAAAGTTTTATGACATGTTTACTAATCCGTAATCAAGTGAAGAGTAATCCGTAATAAGAATTCAATTTCTTATTTTGATTACAATTATGGCTTAGTAAACATGTCATTAATTCATACTGTATGGCTATACTAGTTTACTGAAATCCCCACTCTAGAAACACACAAAACTGAAACAAGCTGAGGCTGTGGGGTTGGGGATGAGAAAGATTGAGATTGAGAAACAAACAAACCCAGATAGTAAAAGGTCTTAAATTCATACCTTTTATGGCTTGTAATTGAAAACCCCTCTCTAAAATCCACAAGACTGAAACAAGCTGAGCTCTGTGGGTCTGGGTGATGAGAAAGCTTGAGATGCAAGAATGAACTTTTTAACCACTCTGAGTCTTCGGACCGCTGACAATGTGTTGCTCAACACTCTTAGACATTCTTTTGGCAAAATAAATGTTATATTGGCTCAATTGGGCACAACTCAAATTGGATCTAATTGCAGAAGAAACAAAAAAGAAATCTTTTTCTGCTCAAATCTATTGTAATTGTAACCAATTTTCAAAAGACAGAGAGGTTTATACAGAGATGCCGCATGGAGATCCCTTGTTTAAAAGCTTACAAATGGACAAAGTCAAAATTTAGTCTTATTAATTTATACAAATTGGCATTAAAAAAACAACTACATGTATGCCTTCACTCTGATTGAGTTGTTGCTTGATTGGAAGAATTTAGTGGGAAAATCTTAAGAAAAGATGAGCTGCCGTACACTGACCTATATTTCAGTTTCAGAATGCATTATTATAAGGCAGATTATATAACGTCTCTGCCTCAAAGAGTGATAGAATAATGAGTTAAGAGTTTGAAGAGTTTAATAATATTTTTAAATATTTTTTTTTCTTTTGATATGGTTGAAGTTTACGGTATGAAGGTTCCTTGAAGCGCTGGTTGAAAGGGACTAGACAGTAGAACCTTCACTGGTCCGATGAGTCTTTAAGATGAGAATTTTTCAGCACATAGGAAGATGATGGGTCAAATCTTAGCTGGTAGGTATGAAACTTCGTGGAAATTGAATATTGGTGTCAAATGGTTCAGAAAATAAAAAAGTTATGGAGTGCTTACTAGTCATGGATTGGGGCGACTAACTCAAGTTGAACTCGATAAAGGGTCGTTTGAGACTATTTCTATAGGAAGTACTTGCGCTTATAAGTGTTTTTGTTATAAAAAGTACTTGGGGTTATAAGTGTTTTTGTTAAAAGTATTTTTATTAGAAGAGTGTCAAAATTTTTGTTAAGAGTTTTGTTTGCTTCTTCAAAAACGGTTTTATAACTCATAAGCATTTTTAATTTTTATGCGATAAACAATTATGAGTGTTTTTAATTGTCAGAGAGCGCTTTTAGATATTTCAAATGCACTCCTAAACAGACTTCATTCAGATGGTATTTGTCCTTATTAAAGAAAAAAAAATACAGAATTAAAGAAAAAAAATACAGAATTAAGTGAAGCCGTTGAAACATGACATGCCAATGGTATTTGGTTTATGGATTTTCAGTTTGCGATAGCTTTTTTACTAGCAAGAAGTACTACTTCCACTACAAGAATAATGAACATAAGCGCACAAATATTGCAATTTTTCACATGCCAAAAAAAAGGAGTCCATTTGCCTTTTCAATTAAATTTTTTTTTTTTGCAATGTGCTACATATAGGTAATTCTATTTATTTTTTGTCTAGAAAATTATGGGTTCTGAATATGAATACACACTTTTGACAACAATAAAAAAAATGGTGGATATACACTATTTTTTTTCCAAAAAATTATGTGTTCTAAATAAAGAAAATGTCACTTTTGGTTCATGTAGTTTGCCGAATTTTTCACTTTGTGATTTCAGTTATGGTGATTTCACCAATGTAGTTGGATATCCATTGTAATTCAAGAACACGTTCAAATTTCTGTTCAATTTCGTCCAAAATTGCTTATTCCGTCAAGAAATTGGAAGAAAATTTGGACATGTCCCTGAATTACGATGGATATCAAACTATATCCAAATCGTCGAAATTAAAATCATATGGAGAAGAGTGAAAAATCCGGCGAACTACATGACTATAAGTGACTTTTTTATGCCTTATAAATATGATCTTTAATCTTAAAAAGAAAATTGAGGTTTCTCTACATCCATCTGGTAGACTACCTATCCCGCTATCCTTTTCCTCCCACTAATTTGAAATAAAGAAAACAATCTTATTGCTAAAATTTTGATTTCTGCAAGAAACTTAATACACAATTGAGCTAAAAAAAACATAAAAGAATCGTATCCAAGTCCTGTACATAATGTCATATTTGAATATAACATGCATATGCATACATCAACGAACAAACAAAATGACTTGATATTCATTTTTTTAAGGGTCCCTCCCTCCATGATTCCATCAACCTATTGACGGTAAATCTTGTTATAATATGTTAAAAATAGAAAATAAAAAGACAATATATTTGATCACTAATCATGATATATGCATAGGCAACAGCTCGTCGCTCTTATCTTTTTTACTAAACAATAGTTTTATGCGGAATACAACCACACACATACAACAGCAGCTGCTTGAAGTGAGATTCCTACAGTTGGCTCTTTCGCTTTCAAATGGTTGTAAAACAATCATTCTTAGTAAGGACCGATCACACCAACAATTCATAATGCCTATTCCCGAATGAATTCGTATGATATACAATATCTTTACTATTATAAAGTTAGGCTAAAATCATTAGAGTCACATGCTTCACTAAAAAAAATTAGACAAAAATAACGTTAAAAATCGGGAGAGAATGCACCATACTGAAAGAAAAGGGAAGGGGAGAACATAAAACAAAAGCAAGAGTGCACAAGTTATTACAACTTCTGGTCTATGAAATTTATAACTTTCAAGCATTGAGATGTACTAGATTTCTTGATGCGGGAGCATAGAGGTGGATCAAGATAAATATTTACTATTTAATTAGTTACTTCATGAGATATTTTTATTTTCTTATTTAGGTAGTTTAAGGATATCTTTTATTATTTATGTGTGATTCTATAGATAATTAATTTACTTTTGGACCAAGTAACCTTGGTGCCCAAGTCTTGTAAAGCCTATAAATAAGGCTAATGTAATAGTTGTATGGGACTTTTGTTGATGATTATTGAAATAGTTTGTTTGTTGCATGGATTTGCTACGATATATGTGAGTTTGCACTAGCCCTAGATTTCGGTGTTCATGTGTGTTGTTGGTGACCTATGTCCGGACCCCGATATGCATCATTTCTCAAATAAAGTTTTATTTATTTAAATATTTATGCATTCAAACCATAATTCTAAAAGCATTTTAATTAAGATTTTTATCTTCTTTCCTCTCTCATTAATTATTTTTAATTAATTCTCTCATTGCCCCATTTCACTTTTTCTTCTCCCTTCACCTTCTTTGTCCTAAAAAAACTTACATGTCCCATGCCTCATAAGTCAAACATAGTAGGACAAATATTCTAATATGCTCATATGTTTATTCTTCTTTAATACGGAGGTATTTATAAAGAAATACAACCCTAAATAAAATAGGAAATCAATACAAATTACAATAGGAAATGAATACAAATTACAATAGCAAATAAATCTCAATTATAATAGAACTAGATAAATTGGTAAGTAACCAAAATCCTAAAATATAAGGAACCAAAATCCTAACTAAGTAAGAACTCGCCAACACTCCCCCTCAAGTTGGGGCAAAGATATTTCGCATGCCGAACTTGACAGGGAGTCATAGAACACCATACTCGACATTGACCAATCGAACAACTGTAGAGAAGGTCTTGTCATAAACTACGAGTGAAACAACTCACAAATCCTAACAAATATGGCATATAGAAGAACACAGAAACACTGTGAGCAAGACAGTATGTAAGGCAGAACACAGAAACCCTGTGAGCATGACAGTAGGTAATGCATAACACAGAAACCCTATGAGCACGACAATAGGTAACACTACTACAAAAAACACTTTGTGCGAAGAAATAAGTTTGTCGCGCAAAGTACAATTTCGTCGCGCAAAACTTGCGCTACAAAATTTTGGTTGCTCAAATTTCGTGAAGATAGGGTTTGCGTGACGAAGATTAGGTTTCGTCGCTCATAACTACTTTGCGCGACGAAGTATTGTTGGTCGCGCAAACCTTTGCGCGATGAAGTGTTGTTGGTCGTGCAAACCTTTGCGCGACGAAGTGTTGTTGGTTGGGCAAAATTTTGCGCAACGAAATCGTGTTGGTCGCTCAAACATTTGCGCGACGAAGTATTGTTGGTCGCGCAAAGTTTTGCGCGACGAAATATTTCAAATTTTTTAATTTTTGTGTTTTAAAATTTGTTAATTAAAATAAATTAATTTTGTAGTTTGCGCGACGAAATATTTTGTGGCGCAAGGTTTTTGACATTTTTAAAATTATTTCTCGAATTATAATAATTTTTTATTTTTAAATTTAATTTAATTTAATGATTTTTTTAATTACTTTAATTTAAATTGACATATTCAAAATAAAATTACATATGAAAAATAGTGATCAAATTACCCAATATATATATATAATATTCAAAATGTACACATAAATTAACAAAGTGCAATTATAAAATCCTAAAATTGTTATACCCCAAATCCAACCCAAACTCCAATCCTCACCCTATACTCAACCTCAAACCCCTCACAAACTCAAAACTAACTCCAAAAATACATATTAATGAAAAAAAAATTTAAAATTTGGAGAGAATATACATTTTGGCAAGATTGAAAGTGAGTGAGAATGAGAGGGAGAAGTGAGTGTGAGAGAATTAGAGAAGATAGTGAGAGAGAGATGAGAGAGTGAGTGAGAGTGAGAGATAGTGAAAAGAGAGATGAGAGAATGAAGAGAGAGATGAGAGATTAAGTGTGAGGAGTAAGTGTGAGAGAAAGGGTCGGATTTGGGGAGAGGGAAAGAGAGAGGAAAGGTAAGAGTAGAGAAATACATTGAGAAAATGGTGGAGGGGTTATTTTGGTTTTAAAAACCGTATCACTTTGCGCGACGAAAAGAAATATTGGTCTCGCAAAACTTTGCGCGACGAATTCTTAGTCACCCAAAACTTTGCGCGACGAATCGAAATATTGGTCTCGCAAAGTCTTTAAAAAAATATTTAAAAAAATTATCGCGTCCCATTTTTGAAGCCTGCCAAATTTTTAGAGTTTTGCGCGACGAAAATATTGGTCGCGCAAAGTCTTTAAAAAAATTTCAAAAAAATTTCCCGTGTCCCATTTTTTGCGCGACGAATTGTTGGCCGTCCAAAACTTTGCGCGACGAAACGAACTATTGGTCGCGCAAAGTGTTAAAAAAAATTTAAAAAAAACTCCCGCGTCCCATTTTTGGAGCCCGCCAAATTTTTAGAATTTTGCGCGACGAAAATATTGGTCACGCAAAGTCTTAAACAAAAATAAATTTTTTTTATGAATAATAAAAAATAAAATTATTTTATTTTACGATTTAAAATATAAATAAGGTTTAGGTGACCAAATGTGTTTTCGTCTCACAAAGAAAATAATAAAAAATAAAGAAATAATTTAGTTTAACAATATAAAATATAAAAATAAGTAAATAAGGGTTAGGCGACGAAATATTGATATTCGTTGTGCAAAGTTTTTAAAAAATAATAAAAACTTATGAAAACAACTATATCTTAAAATTTATAATGTATAATTAAAATAAATAAATAAATTGGTTTGCCCGACGCATGTTTACATTATGACGTCGTGCTATTGGTTTTTGCACAACGACCCCATTGTTATATTTTAAAAAAATTATTATAAAGTTAATTTACTGAAAATATGACTTTACTCCCTTCAAATTCAATTTTTTTTAATACATAAAACCCACAATAATATATTTTTATAACAAAAACCCAATCCTAACTACAATAATAAATTTAAAGTTACTAATAAATATATATACTATTCAATTTCTTAAGTGTTATACGTACAAAATAAATAAATTTCAGGCTACTTAATAAATATATATATATATATACACACACACACCATTCAACGATCCAACCGTCAAACTTGTTTGTATATACTTCGAGATCGTATACCCCAAAAATCGCAAAAAACAAACATTCAGAGATCTAGTAACGGGACAAAACTTTTCGACGGTTATAAACGAAAAATCACGATTTAACGGTTATTTTAACTCCGATCTTGATGATTTTTTACAGCTGCACTCCTTGACCCTATATGAATACAATTACTAAATTTGATCTTCAATTTAAAATATTTACACTAGTGGATACCACAAAATCTTATGTTATATTTAACGGAAGTATAATAAACTCTTAATTGTTAGTGAATATATTGTTTTGATGGCATACACATTATACGAAACTAGTTTCAACGATCCAACCGTCAAACTTGTTTGTATATACTTCGAGATCGTATACCCCAAAAATCGGAAAAAACAAACATTCAGAGATCTAGTAGCCGAACAAAACTTTTTGACGGTTATAAATGAAAAATCAAGATTTAACGGCTATTTTAACTTCGATTTTGATGACTTTTTACAGCTACACTCCTTGACCCTATATGAATACAATGACTGAATTTGATCTTCAATTTAAAATATTTACACTAGTGGATACCACAAAATCTTATGTTATATTTAACGAAAGTATAAATAAACTCTTAATTGTTAGTGAATATATTATTTTGATGTCATACGCATTCTACGAAACTAGTTTCAACGATCCAACCGTCAAACTTGTTTGTTTATACTTCGAGATCTTATACGCCAAAAATCGGAAAAAATAAACATTCAGAGATCAAGTAATGGGACAAAACTTTTTGACGCTTATAAATGAAAAATCACGATTTAACTATTATTTCAACTTCGATTTTGATGATTTTTTACAGCTACACTCCTTGACCCTATATGAATAAAATGAACTAATTCAAAATATTTGGATTACGTCATGCAAAGATTTTAAAAAATAATTTTATTTATTTTATTTATTTTTGTAAAGACTTTGTGCGACGAAACACACTTCGTCGCGCAAGACTTTGTGCGACGAAGTTAGTGTTTTGTCGCGCAAAGTTACTTTGCGAGACAATGTTGTTTCATCGCACAAAAGTTCGTCGCGCAAAGCTACTTTGTGCAACGATGTGTGTTTCGGTGCGCAAAATTTACTCGTGCAATACTTTGTGCGACGAAGTTTTAATTTTCGTCGCGCAAAGGTTTTTTTTTACTAGTGTAAGTATGAAACATATTCAACAAATTTTGTTCCATAGTGCGTATCATCCAATTTTTCACAGTAGCATCATCAATTTTCCACTTTCTAAATTGTGGATCTTTGGAATTTGGGGCATTAGAGTCACGAGTTAGGCAACCCAATTTTCCTTGTGAAGTAGCATAGAGTTCGATCATTGAAGCCCAAATCTCATAGTTGGATCCATTCAATTTGAATCCCAAGAGTATGTTGGTAGACGATTCAGTATGAACCATCATAACAGGGGTAGGAGAAGTGATAGGACCCGACCCAAATTCCACTTTGGAATCTGTGTTGAACCTCGTGCGTGTCCAACAATTGTTCAAAATACCATTTGCCCTAATCCCAACGTAAAACCACATAAGGGCTTTAACTTCTGCTGGAAAACAGGCAGAGTCTCCCCTGAAAATTGGACATTTCCCAATTTGATTAACCTGCAAATTTCACACTTTAAAATGTCCCAAACACTCAGCATGCACAATCTAAAATCCACATACCAATTTACCAAATTTACAATAACATTAGGCCCCTTAATACAACATGAACAAGTTATCAACTCCAAATTGACATGACTGAACAAATATCCAAAAATTAACTCTGCTGCAGCACCTAGGTTAGCCAAGGCTACCTACGTACCCTTACTAAAGGATCAAGCCACACGTAATTCTTTCAAGAAAATTTAGTTCAAACCATACCGTACATGAATTCATATAGTATAAGATAATATTACAATTTACAACAACCTCATGTATCAACCTAACTTTCAGACCAAACCTTTTTACCTGCAACCAATATATTTTCGAAAGGCAACCGGGGGATGGGGGAAACTGGCTAACCACCTGTGTAAATAAACTAGGCAAGCGACTAGGGATCTTGGCCAACCCTTTATAGAAAAATATGAGCAGGGTGGCGAATAATATCCTGTTAATTTCACCTAGCAGAATCGGGGGACACAAAGTCAGCCCGAAACCCAAATCTGTCAATTCCAGTAATATTTCATCAATCCCACCTGGCAGAATCGGGGGACACGAAGTCAGTCCGAAACACAAATCCGTCAATTCCACCTGGCAGAATCGGGGGACACGAAGTCAGTCCGAAACACAAATCCGTCAATTCAACCTAGCAGAATCGGGGGACACGAAGTCAGCCCGAAACGCAAATCCTAGTAGAATCGGGTGATCAACTCAAAACGCAATCCTCGGTCCGCACAGTTCTGGCATCCTCGAGACTCGTGGGGCGTTATCATCAATGAGTAACTGTTCTGAAGGCAACACTTTGTCCAAAGACATTTATAATCCTGAGGCAACAATTCAGTTTCCAAATGCAACCACAATCCAATTTCATATCATTTAACACACACACACACACACACACACACATATATATAAAGTAGTTGAGTTGTGAGCTTAGTTGTTTGGAGTTGGGTCACATGTGGCTTTGGTTAGTACCAGTGTGTGTGCTCAGTTTGTTAGTAGGTACGGTACCCACACGTGGCGTTGGTTAGTACCGGCGTGTAGGGGACCCATTGGTTTACTATTGCTCTACTACACGTGACGTTGGATAGTACCAGCGTGTAGTAGAGGTATGGGCACCTTTGGTTGGGTGTGCCATAAGCCTTGGTAGGCAGTTGAGTCACACGTGGCGTTGGATTTTCCAGCGTGTAGGCTTATTATATATTGACTGCTGGGTACTTTATCACACGTGGCGTTGGATATTCCGACGTGTGGTAAAGAATGTAGGGCCTAGTCCCGATCTTTCCCAAGCCACCTGCCTGACTTGACTGCACAGGTGGCTGGACAGTTTTTCCCCCTCCCCGGTTGCTTATTGTGACTTGCCCGGGCCTACATTGAGCATGCTCTGCGAGTGTCCGGTCAGGATCCCTAGCCACCTGCCTGATTTATCTACATAGGTGGCTAGCCAATTTTCCTCATCCTCCGGTTGCCTTCGGAAACCATAATGTTGTCTTCAGAAAATATATATATATATATGGTTGTCTACAGAAAAAGATATTGGTTGTCTTCAGAAAAAGATATTGGTTGCCTTCGGGAAAAATATGATGGTTGTCTTCGGTTGAAAGTAAAGTATTTAAGAGTCGGGTTTTAAATGTAAGCTGGTTTTGATTGGATATATTATATGAATCATAAGTATGGTTATTAGAACTATGTGTGGCTTGATCCCTTAGTAGGGTACGTAGGCAACCTAGGGTAACCTAGGTGCAGTCGCAAAATAAACAGTTTGGGTTATGTTTTGAATTGTGAAGCTATCTGTAAAGTAAAGAAACGATTCATGGATTTTGTTGTTATTCCTGTTTATGATTAAAATCTTGACCGGAGGCCTAATTTGTAATTGTATGCATGCTGGCTGTTGGGATATACTTATTATATTGTTTTTAACAGGTTGAAAATTTGGTAAATGTCTATTTTTAAGGGGAGACTGCCGAAATTTCATCATAAGTCTTAGCCCTTTTTCCTTTATCTCGGTAGAGGAAGTTTGTTGATTTTAAGTGGATCCGGTGACGTTTGGTTACCGGATGAAGATGCTGAATTCGTCACGAATTCCAAGGTTGAATTCGGGTCGGGTCCTGTCAACTTGGTATCAGAGCTCTAGGTTCAATTTCCTATGGACTCCGCACCTCGTGTGATTCTTTTTCTTTTATGGTGAAGTATGTGACGTGGTTTTGTCTTCTTGACGTCATTGGAGGAATCACTAGGTTTCGAAAATTCATTGAGGTCTTCATATTAAGAAGTAACAATTAACAAAAAAGGTATTCATATGATCAATGCTTCAAATTCACAGTCTGACAACAGACAGTATTCAGCTACCTTGAGGAAAAGTATGGCTCTGTTTATGTACAAGAAATAACAAAAAAAGAAGATATTGAACACAGCCACAAAATGAAACCTACATTGACAAAGCAGTCATGGAAGTGCAAGCGTAGAAGCGACACTCCCATGCGTGCCTCCCGGTTAATAGCTCGCTTGACTACTGATCTGATGATCTGCAATGCCTGAGGGCAGGACTGCTTATAGAAATCAGAAGTGAGTTGCGCAGTGCATGTAGTTGGGACAAACAGAATAGCAGCTGCAACCTGCAACAAAATAAGTAGTGACAAAAACATAGACAGACTGAGATTGATGACAATTAGCTGCTGCCGGTATATATGTTAGTTGATCTAACTGCTCTGGCTAATTTGCATGCAACAAGTTGAAGAGGCTGAGTGTTCATATATAGAGGTGATAGAACACTGTTAGGTTCCTATGTTTCCATCATTAATTATAATATCCTATTATATTAGTGTAGCTGATAAGGTCATAGATGCTTAATTCAGAAAATGTTCATTAGTTGTCTTATGCATAGACTAATCAAGAGATTACTAAGTCCATTAATTCTCTATCCCGGAAATAGTATAATTAATTTTGTACCATGTTACACTCCATCGATCGTGGACTTGTTCCGACTTCCTTTGTTCTTGTATAAAAATGTTTGGGGCTTTGACTTGTTGTGTATGATCAAATTTCTTTTTGTTTACCACTATTTCTAAAAGCCTAATTTATTGGATGTGAGCTAACAATTATCCTAGTATTCCATTTACTGCTTCATCCATTTGTTTTATGTCCATTTTTTTCTTGCATTGTGTGGAGTGTGCAATATATGCACAACCCAGTTCTCCTCCCCTTCTCTTCCACCTCACCGCCGGCCAGCCATAACTAGAACTGCATAACCTGTTCATATTTGACTTTTGAGCATCTATTTTGGCCAGTCTTTGTTTAAATGCAGGCTGACATTATATCTTGTATGCCATTTGCTAACTCAATACAGTTCAAAATTAGATTAATAACTAAATACCATAGACATATATTAATAAAAGAGTTCAGCAATTATTCAAACTAGATTTTAAATGTTTTACACAATGGACATAACAACTCCACAATGTTGCTTTACTCTGTTACTCTGAGTGGACATATTTAAGTCCTAGTTGATTTTCCTGCAATTGAGCCTTATCTCACCAGCATATCCAGTGAGGGGGTTTATGTTACCCATCTTGATCATGGAAGCCCCAAAATCTACTTTGAAATCCTCGGGGCTGTTAGCGTAATGCTGCACCAGATTATCGCTATAACTGCCATCACTTTTAAAGAGCTCCTGATCAGAATGGAAGAGACCTTTTTTCTGCAGCAAAGACTTGAAGTACACTGTATCAAACTGCGTTGTGGTCGAGTCTATTGGCGTTGTGTTGTCATCTCCACCATTTACAGGACAACCCTCTTGCAAGGAGGCTGCGAACTCAGGGTCTATATTGGTGTCATTGTAAATCCTGTCTCTGAAGGTGGTGCACCTAGCTAGTCCAATGGTGTGGCCCCCTGAGAGGAGGATCAGATCTTGCAGGCCTAGACCATGAGATTGAAAGATGGAGAGAAGCTGAGAGAAGTCGAAAGTTGGAGCAGGAATACTTCTGTTTGCATCATCCAAGACTGCAGTTGTTGCATCTCTTCTACCCAATTGTACTTCATAGGAATAGGAAGGGCCTCCCAGCTAAACACAAGCAGCACAAGAGTTGGACTAATTTATCCATTTTTAATTAGGCTAATTTGTTAGAGTACTACTAAACAAACCATAAAATTAACCGAGTACACCCTATAATCTAAGTACACCATAATATTTAAATCAAAATGTAAAATTAACTAGGTACACCCTAATTAACTACCAAAATACCCCTGCTACACGCTAATACTTTTTGGTCATTTTATATTAGGGTAAATTAGTATTACTGAAACAATGTCGTCACTCTCTCTGTCTTTGACAATCTGCATCGGCCAACAATATAAGTACCCATAACCCAAATTTTTCCTTTTGATAGTTCTCCATTGAAATTTAAAGAAACGAATTCAAATTGGCCAATATTTTGTGCGAAAAATCTCAAATTTCTTTTAGCTAAGGTAGTAACAATGTAAAATATGGGGTTGTTTTTGGTCCAAGATGGAAACTTGTACTCCAAAACGCATTTTGTATTTAGTTGTTGACAATAGGGCCTCACCATTGATGGACTCACGTATAGCGAATTGATGTATGAATTTACAGTACTATGTAGATCAAGCAGAGGAGACAACAAAATATCTACTTTTGACTTGTCAAAAACCAACCATTTTCAAATTTCCACAATTAATTACTTGAGGTTTGGTTGAGGATGGATATAATCCTATTAATTTTGAAAAACAATCATCTTTTCTTTCTAATTATATCTTTAACTTGCAGGAAACCATAGGCAGAGGACATCGAGGAAAAAAAATAGCTAAACGAATCTTAAAATTAACTTAGTACACCTTAATTTTGTTTTTTGTCCTTTTATATTATGGTAAATTAGCAATTCAATAAATAGTTTGGTAGTAAAGTGTACTCAGTTAAATTTAGAATTCGTTTAGCAGCACTCATTTGTTATTAGTTAACAACATAACATGCAAAATATAAAATGGCTAGAAAAAGCCTTTTTAGACAGTTTAGATACAAAGACTTTTTTAACACTTACAATCTCAACCGAGTCACGAGCTGCAACTGCTAAGATATCTGCACATGAGACCACATTGCCATTGCAATATGTATTGAGAGTTGCTTTAATTTCATCAATCACATCAAAACCTCTAACGGAGTTCAGATTCGCAGCGGCCGTCTTCTCACCAGTGAAGTTATCTGTGTCGTCCAGCAAAATCGATCCATCACACCCCTGCCACCAAGATGGAAACCACAGTCAATGTTTCAGTATTAAAATCTTCATTAAAGTTTTTTGAACGTATGTAATAATTCAAAAAACGCTGTATTAAACAACTATCTCCTTTCTTGTTAGGTAAAAGCTGTACAGTTTCTAAACTGATATTTATTCCTCAACCTTGCACGCTCTAAAGTTACTCAACCTTTGGTTTGGTTTTGTAACACTCATGCAAATAAGTATTCATATGATTAACGGTTCATATTCACAGTCCGTCAACATAATCAACAACAATATGCTGCTACCTTGCGGAAAAGTATGATTTTGTTTGTATACAAGAAATAGCAACAAACTAAAATAAAATAAAATGTTGAACAAAGCCACAAAATGAAACCTACGTTGACAAAGCAGTCATGGAAGTGCAAGCGTAGGAGCGACGCTCCCATGCGCCTCTCCCGATTAATAGCTTCGTTGACAACTGATCTGATGATTTGCAATGCCTGAGGGCAGGACTGCTGATAGAAATCACTAGTGAGTTGGGCAGTGCATGTAGTTGGGGCCAACACAATAGCAGCTGCAACAACAAAAGTAGTGAACAAAACCAAGATAGGTTGATGAGAATTAGCTGCTGCCATGGATATGTACTAGTTGAGATAACTGCTTCTGATTAATTGCATACTACAAGTTGAAGAGGTTAAATGTTCATATATATAGGGGATAAAACACTGTTATTAGCTTCCTATGCTTCCATCATTATAACTAACTCCTATATTAAATTAGTGTAGATGATCTCATAGAAGATTAATTCAAAACACATTAAATAATCATCTATGCATAGACTAATTACGAGATTACTAAGTCCATTAATTCACTAATATGAATTCATACACTCTCCGTTGATAGTGGACTCGTTCCAGCCTTCGTTGATTTTGTATAAAATGCTTGGGGCTGTGACTACTATTTCTTAACGGGTAAGTTACTAGATGTGAACTAACAATTATCCTAATATTCTATATTTACTTCTTCATGCATTTGCTTTTTGTCCATTTTAATATTTCTTATTTCCTACAAAGACCTAGCCTTATCTTTTTTCCTAAAAAAGTATTATTCTATAAGCAAACCTTTTCTACCACTCTATTGAAAATATAAAAGACATTCTTGGCTGCAAACAATTTATAAAATAAAAAAAAAAATTTTACGCACACATGCATGCACTTTGTTTCAATTTTTGATTCAATGTATTGTAGTTAGAGCTTTTGAGTTTGTGAATTTGGTTTTTGTTTGCCAAAAGTTTATTCGTTTTAATATCGTCCATAACATTTGAATCTATTTTTGTGATTAATCTAATCTTGATTTTCTTTTTCTTATTACATAGAACAACTACTTAATTAGAGCATCTCCGAAGGAATAGTTAAACGAAGCTCATTAGCTAAAATATAGAGAAATATGTCAACAATGTGCTTCAACCATACTATACCACATTGTTTATTACTTCTCTAATAGAGATAGGCCCCATTGTATTGGTGGGCTCCACCTCTATTAGAGAGGTGGTATAAAAATATAGTAAGTCTAACATTACCCTTACTTAAAATAAGATGCGTGATGGGAGTAACATGTATAAAATGATTTTATGCAATTTTAGCAAAATGAGGGGGGCCTTGGAGATCCTCTTAGCTAGTATATGCTTTTGTTTGCATCTAAGTTTAGCATGTGAAAGTTTGATCCTTAAGAGTAGGAGGCCTAATAACTTTAGCTCAAGTGGCATTAGAAGAAGTGATAGACCTTAATTCAATGCTTTAATATGTAAAAATAATGAAATTAAAAGAACTCTAGTCCTATAAGAAATATTATTAGATTGAAAGTTCATGAAATTTAAGGTTGAACAGCTAATTTTGTTTTCGGAGAGCCATATCCCGAGTTATATGCAAAGGTTTGACATTTGTGAAAAAACAATAAATATATACGACTTTCGGTGGTCAAACATATCCTAAACATCCCTTATTATTATTAACTGACCAACTCTTTTTTTAAATCAATATTACATGACCAACATGAGTTGGCAAGCCTTTATCATATACATTAGGCCACACGTCTTGGGTTCATTTAGCCAATGACATACATTTGTGTTTTTTTAAGACAAGCGATACTGGGAATAGAATTCAAACATAGGATTTGAGAAATTCAAACACAGATCTCATATGCAGGAGAGAACTCTTAAATACTTAAGTTCCAAGTCCTGACTAGAGTAATGCAAGGGTAAAACCTATATATAGGTGTTAATGGTTAGATAGGCACATATAATATTGTGTGGGAAATTTTAGCCATCTTTGCATGGGGATATGTTGTGTGAAACAAATTAAAAACCCTTTGGGTCAAAGGATTTTAGGCACCCCACCAGAAACTCATATTACTGAATTGGAACATACATTAAAATAAAATAAAAAAAACAAAAGCTTCATTAGTCCATGAGGTCACATTAGCCATATGTATTATTATTTTACATGCAATTATTGGTTGATGAAAAAAATAACCAGTGGGGAAATTCAAATTTCCTCTATATAAGCCCTCAAGCTCCTCGATCGTCATCACCCCTACTCAGCAATTTGACAAGAAAAAGAAACTAACCCTTGTCATGGCTGATCTTCGATCTTTGCTAGTGTGTATTGTTGTGGTAGCTGCCACTATTGTAATTCCAACCTCTGCACAACTAAGTCCTAGTTTCTACAACAGAGTGTGCCCTCAGGCTCTACCAGCCATCAGAAGCGTCGTCAAGCAGGCCATCTTTCGTGAGCCTAGAATTGGAGCCTCTCTGCTGAGCTTGCACTTCCATGACTGCTTTGTTAATGTAATTAAGCTATTAGTTGATTGTATGCATGCATTGCACTTGCAATACATCATACATGTACATTAACACTACTACAAAAATCGAAATAGACGTCGGTAAAATGACGACGGACAAAATAAATACCGTCGTTAAATTTTAAACGACGACGGTAATATAAAAACCGACGTGGATCAGAAACTAAAACACCTAAAAATTGGAAATTCATTTGGGCATTTTTAAAACACGACGCATAAAACTTTAAAAGCGTCGTCTTATTAAACATGCCATTCCGATCAGAAAAAAGACAACAAATAAACAACGACGGTATGTGTAAATATACCGACGTAGTAATTATAGTCGACGTTTTACATATAATACCGCCGTTTTGAACATCCAATAAACACGACGGTAATTGTATTATTAACAGACGTATAAAGTACTATTTAATACGACCGTAATTTGATAATTACCGTCATGTAAAGTTAATTAACCACGTCTGTCCTTTATTATTTTACGCCGTATTATACATTATACTACGACAGTTCTTATAAATAAAAGGTGGTGGTAAATCATTACCACGTCGTCATAATATAATATACCGCCGTGGTTGTTCAGATAATACGACAGTTCTATTAATTATATCGCCGTTGTAAATCATTTTCACGTCGTTTATATTAATTATACCGTTGTTGTTGTTTTAAACAAGCGCGACAACAAAAGTCGAAATAAACGTCAGTACAACGACGACATTTCTCTATAGTTAGTTTTTATTTAACACAAATTTCTTGTTTAATTATTTAGACAGTTCTATAGACAGTTCTATTAATTATTTAGTTTCTTGTTTAACACAAATTTCTATTTCTCTATAGTTATTTTTATTTAAGACGTCGGTTTTGTAACTAACTGACGTAGTATATATTTATAACGTCCCTATTATTTAAAAACCGTCGTTTATATTATAATTTATACCAGTTTCATTCCGGCTGCTCATATTCTAATCTTTCATTCCGGTTTTGTTTCTTGTTTCTTTTTATTAAATCCTGTTATAGTTGCAAATGGTTTATAAATGTATCTCTAACTAAAACTTGCTTCTTCTTTTTTAATCTTGGTTTTGCAGTGCAAGAAGGCAACGCTAACTCATACACACAAGAACAAATTGATGAAATTCGGATCGAATTATAGTTTAATATTATGGATATGATATTTTGTATGGATATATAGGAATGAAGATTTGTAAATATTTTGTATGTAATTATTATTGAATCTTCAAGTTTTATGAAACAAATTATTCTTGAGTATATTTATTGTTCACAAAGCATTATGGTTGTTTTTAGCAAGAAAAATCGTTGTAGAGAACCATTGGAAGCAAGAAACAAAAAGATAAAATGTAAAATTACTACATCTTTGGATATAATAAGCGACAGTTCTTTCAAAAAAAACCGTCGTCTTTACATTAATAGACGACAATTCTATCACAAAACCGTCTTCTTTACATATAATAGACGACATTTATTTCTTAAAAACCGTCGTCTTTACATATAATAGACGACCGTAATTTGATAATTACCGACATGTAAAGTTAATTAACCACTTCTGTCTTTTATTATTTTGCGCCGTATTACACATTAGACTACGGCAATTCTTATAAATAAAAGTAGTGGTAAATCGGTACCACGTCATCACAATATAATATAACGACGTGGTTTTTTAGATAATACGACAGTTCTATTAATTATATCGCTGTTGTAAATCATTTTCACGTCATTTCTATTAATTATACCGTCGTTGTTGTTTAAAACAAGGGCGACAACAAAAGTCGAAATAAACGTCAGTAAAACGACGACGGAAAACATAAATACCGTCGTTGTAGGTTTCAACTTCGAAACTTTCGAACTGAAACGTCAGTTTTATGCTGAGGGTTGTGAAAATATTTTACAACGACTTTGTTTTGTAACTAACTGACGTAGTATGTGTTTATAACGTCCCTATTATTTAAAAACCGTCGTGTATATTTTAATTTATACGACGTTTTGATTTTACTTTCCGTCGTCTTTAAAAACGCGGTCTTTTGAAAATTTTGACCGCGAATTGTAATTTTTCGAATTTGCCGTAAACCCTATATATATAACATTTCGCTATCTTTCTTCAACTCATATTCTGACCTTAAAGTTTTCTCGTCTCCATCGATTGGTCCAAGTCGAGGTACATTTCATTAAATTTGCTCGTATTCTAATCTTTCATTCCGGTTTTCAGTATCTCAAATTATTTGAAGTTAATTTGCTCCAAGTCATATGAAATCCAAATAAGTTATGCTCCCCTCTTCTGGCTTTTGTTTCTTGTTTCTTTTTTTTTAATCCTGTTATAGTTGCAAAAGGTTTATAAATGTATCTCTAACTAAAATTTGCTTCCTTTTTTTTAATCCTGGTTTTGCAGTGCAAGAAGGCAACGCTAACTCATACACACAAGAACAAATTGATGAAATTCGGATCGAATTTCATATGTAGCCCCTCTTTTTCTAATTATAGTTTGATATTATGGATATGATATTTTGTATAGATATATGTAATTATTATTGGAAGCAAGAAAATCGTTGTAGATTTGTAAACTATGTAATTATTATTGAATCTTCAAGTTACATTAAGGTTGTTTTTTTAGCTAAAATCGTTGTAGAGAACCATTGGAAGCAAGAAAAAAAAAGATAAAATGTAAAATTACCACATCTTTGGATATAATAAACGACAGTTCTTTCAAAAAAACAGTCGTCTTTACATTAATAGACGACAATTCTATCACAAAACCGTCTTCTTTACATATAATAGACGACATTTTTTTCATAAAAATTGTCGTCTTTATATATAATAGACGACAGTTTTTCATAAACACCGACGTCTTTATATATAATAGACGACTGTTATTTCATAATAGACGACATATTTCATAATAATAGACGACTGTTATTTCATAATAGACGATATATTTCACAATAATAGACGACTGTTATTTCATAATAGACGACATATTTACATATAATAGACGACTGTTATTTCATAATAGACGACAGTTCTTACAAACCGTCGTCTTTACATATAATAGACATCATGTATTTAATAAAAACCGTCGTCTTTAAATTAATAGACGACGGTTTTGAGTAAAAGCGTCGTTGTTATAAATAATAGACGACGGGATTTTACCGTCGTGGTTTTATGCGTAAAAGATGTCGGTCGATTCCTCGACGGTTGAAAAAGTAAATTTACGACGGTAAATTACTGTCGTCTATTGCGATTTTTGTAGTAGTGTAAAATGTAGATGATTTATTGGGCTGATTTGAATACAGGGCTGTGATGGATCGATTTTGCTTGATGACACTTCTAGCTTCACCGGTGAGAAGACTGCCTTCCCAAATGCGAATTTAGTCATCAGGGGATTCGATGTGATCGATGACATCAAAAATGCCGTTGACAAAGCTTGCAAAGGCAGCGTGGTCTCATGCGCGGACATATTGGCAGTGGCAACTCGTGATTCTGTATTTCTTGTAAATACAATGTTCACCAAATAGTGTGTCAGCATGCGCATTTTAGTATCTTACTTAAAAATAAAAGGACCCTACGATCACTTTTATCGTTGAACACATCCAGATCAAAACCTAATGAAATTCTTGTTTTTGCTTTTTTGTGTTTTAGCTGGCAGGGCCTCTTTACCAAGTACAGTTAGGTAGAAGGGATGCAAGAACTGCAAGCTTGAATGATGCAAACAGAAACCTTCCACCTCCAGTTTTCAGCTTCTCACAGCTCATGGGCTGGACCTAACAGACCTAGTTGTGCTCTCAACTGCCCACACCATTGGACTGCGGCACCTTCCGAGCCAGGATCTACAATGACACCAACATAGACCCCAACTTTGCAGACTCTGCCCAACAAAACTGCCCATCAAGTGGAGGCAATCACAACACAGAGCCACTGGATGCAACTACGAGGAGATTCGATACCGTCTACTTTAAGTCCTTGCTGCAACAAAAGGGTCTCCTCCATTCCGATCAAGAGCTCTATACAAATAATGGCACTGATAGTGATAAGCTGGTGCTGAAATACAGCAGGAACCCATTTGCTTTTGCAAGAGACTTTTTGGCATCCACGATCAAGATGGGTAGCATCAAGCCTCTTACTGGGAATGATGGAGAAGTGAGATTGAACTGCAGGAAAATCAATTAGTGTGTGGTCATGATCATTTAATGTTCATTATCTCGTTATGTACCCAAAAAAATGGGACTATTTTAAAAGAATAAATACAGATTCTCTTTGAGATTAGAATACCAAAAACACATGCACTACTACAAAAATCGAAATAGACGTCGGTAAAATGACGACGGACAAAATAAATACCGTCGTTAAATTTTAAACGACGACGGTAATATAAAAACCGACGTGGATCAGAAACTAAAACACCTAAAAATTGGAAATTCATTTGGGCATTTTTAAAACACGACGCATAAAACTTTAAAAGCGTCGTCTTATTAAACATGCCATTTCGATCAGAAAAAAGACAACAAATAAACAACGACGGTATGTGTAAATATACCGACGTAGTAATTATAGACGACGTTTTACATATAATACCGCCGTTTTGAACATCCAATGAACACAACGATAATTGTATTATTAGAGACGTATCAAGTACTATTTAATACGACCGTAATTTTATAATTACCGACATGTAAAGGTAATTAACCACGTCTGTTTTTTATTATTTTACGCCGTATTATACATTGGATTACGACAGTACTTATAAATAAAAGGTGGTAGTAAACAGTTACCACGTCGTCATAATATAATATAACGACGTGGTTTTTTAGATAATACGGCAGTTCTATAAATTATATCGTCGTTGTAAATAATTTTAACGTCGTTTATATTAATTATACCGTTGTTGTTATTTAAAACAAGCACGACAACAAAAGTCGAAATAAACGTCAGTATAACAACGACGGAAATCATAAATACCGTCGTTGTAGGTTTCAAATTCGAAACTTTCGAACTGAAACGTCTCGCTTTATCTGCGAATTGGAGACTGAAACGGCGGCTTTTAGGTTTGCAAGTCGAAATAAAGGCCCTTTTCGGTTTCCAAGTCTTAATTAAGTCACTTTTATTTTTCCAATTCTAAATATTTCCTTTAAATTGTAGTTTTTATTCCAAACGTTCAGTCTGAATTCTCACTTCTCTGAATGGTTTCAGTCATGCAAGATGTCTCTCTTTGGAACTCGGTTGTGTTTTTGGACCAAACCAATCTAAGAACTTCGGTTTGGTTCAAAACAACAACTCGAGTTCCCTAAAGATTAAAAATTTTGTTTCTTGTTTAACACAAATTTCTATTTCTCTGTTGTTTTTGTATTTAAGACGTCGGTTTTGTAACTAATCGACGTAGTATAGGTTTATAACGCCCTATTATTTAAAAACCGTCGTGTATATTTTAATTTATACACGGTTTAATTTTACTTTCCGTCGTTTATATCCAAGTTAGAGGAAATCCAAATAAGTTTATAAATGTATCTCTAACTAAAACTTGCTTCTTCTTTTTAATCTTGGTTTTGCAGTGCAAGAAGGCAACGCTAGCTCATACCCACACAAGAACAAATTGAAGAAATTCGGATCGAATTATAGTTTAATGAAACAAATTATTTTGTATGTATAGGAATGAAGATTGGTAAATATTTTGTATGGATATATAGGAATGAAGATTGGTAAATATTTTGTATGTAATTATTATTGATCTTCAAGTTTTATGAAACAAATTATTCTTGAGTATATTTATTGTTCACAAAGCATTATATATTGTTGTTTTTTTAGCAAGAAAAAATCGTTGCAGAGAACCATTGGAAGCAAGAAAAAAAATATAAAAATGTAAAATTACTAAATCTTTGGATATATAAACGACAGTTCTTTCAAATAACCGTCGTCTTTACATTAATAGACGACAATTCTATCACAAAACCGCATTCTTTACATATAATAGACGACATTTCTTTCATAAAAATTGTCGTCTTTATATATAATAGACGACATGTTTTAATAAAAATGACGTTTTTAAATATAATAGACGACTGTTATTAACATACGTATCAAGTGCTATTTAATACGACCGTAATTTTATAATTACCGACATGTAAGGTAATTAACCACGTCTGTTTTTATTATTTTACGCCGTATTAGATGTTAGACTACGACAGTTCTTATAAATAAAAGGTGGTGGTAAATCATTACTACGGCGTTATAATATAATATAACGACGTGGTTGTTCGAATAATACGACAGTTCTATTAATTATATCGCCGTTGTAAATCATTTTCACGTCGTTTATATTAATTATACCGTCGTTGTTGTTTAAAACAAGCGCGACAACAAAAGTCCGAATAAACGTCAAGACAACGACGACGGTAAACATAAATACCGTCGTTGTAAGTTTCAATTTCAAACTTTCGAAATGAATCGACACGCTTTATCCGCCAAATTGGGAATCAAACGGCGGCTTTTAGGTTTCCAAGTCGAAATAAAGGCCCTTTTCGGTTTCCAAGTCTTAATAAAGTCACTTTTAGTTTTTCAATTCTAAATAATTCGTTTAAATTGCTGTTTTTATTCCAAACGTTCTGTATATCTCAATTCTCACCTCTCATGCAAGAATGTCTTTCTTGCGAACTCGATTTTGTTGTACACCCAACCCATCTAAGAACTTCGGTTGGGTGTAAAACAAGAACCGAGTTCTCAAGTAGGATTGTATATTTAGTTTCTTGTTAGCACAAATTTCTATTTCTCGAAGTTTTTTTATTTAAGACGTCGGTTTTGTAAATAACTGACGTAGTATATGTTTATAACGTCCGTATTATTTAAAAACCGTCGTGTATATTTTAATTTATACGTCGCTTTTATTTTACTTTCCTTCGTCTTTAAAAACGCGGTCTTTTGAAAAATTTGACCGCGAAATGTAATTTTTTCGAATTTTCCCTAAACCCTATATATATAACATTTCGCTATCTTTCTTCAACTCATATTCGACCTTAAATTTTCTTTCTCCATCTGCTCATATTCTAATCTTTCATTCCGGTTTTCAGTTTCTCAAATTATTTGAAGTTTATTTGCTCCAAGTCGGAGGAAATCCAAATAAGTTATGCTCCCCACTTCGGCTTTTTTCTTGTTTCTTTTTTTTAATCTGTTAAATGTATCTCTAACTAAAACTTGCTTCCTTTTTTTAATCCTGTTTTGCGAGTGCAAGAAGGCAACGGTAACTCATACACACAAGAACAAATTGATGAAATTCGGATCGTTGTAGAGATATATAGTTTAATATTATGGATATGATATTTTGTATAGATATATAGGAATGAAGATTGATATTTTGTAATTATTATTGAATATTCAAGTTTTATGAAACAAATTATTCTTCTAGATTCATAGGAAGATGGATTATTTGGAGCTGAATTTATTGTTCACAAAGCATTATGGTTGTTTTTAGCTAAAATCATTGTAGAGAACAATTGGAAGCAAGGAAAAAAAGGTAAAATGTAAAAATAAAACATCTTTGGATATAATAAACCTCGCTTCTTTCAAAAAACCATCGTCTTTACATCAATAGACGACTATTCTATCACAAAACCGTCTTCTTTACATATAATAGACGACATTTTTTTCATAACCGTCGTATTTACATATAATAAACGACTGTTATTTCATAATAGACGACATATTTCACAATAATAGACGACTGTTATTTCATAACAACCGTCGTATTTACATATAATAGACGACTGTTATTTCATAATAGACGAGAGTTCTTACAAACCGTCATCTTTAATTATAATACACGTCATTTTTTTTATAAAAAAACGTTGTCTTTAAATTAATAGACGTTGGTTTTTAGTAAAAGTGTCGTTTTTATATAATATAGACAACGGTATTTTACCGTCGTGGTTTTATGCGTAAAAGATGTCGGTCGATTCCTCGACGGTTGAGAAAGTAAATTTACGACGGTAAATTACCGTCGTCTATTGCGATTTTTGTAGTAGTGATGGCATATCTTTTTGTCCAAGTTCTTTTCCACAATTGATACAGAACATGCAGGTGCATGGGAATTTAAAGTTTCAGATTCTCCTGTTGATTATTAATATGCTTCGTGGTTACAGTGCTTCCGCATTTATATTAACCCTAAATGAGTATTTGTATCTATTCTTGTACTAATCTTTATGGCTAATAGCCTTTGTGCTTGATTTATAAATGATATATCGTTTCCTCTCAAAAAAATCCAAGAACAAGCTGATTACCATAAATGGAAAAGTTCATTAAGTAATTATTAATTAGTAGGTGTTTGAGATTACAATTAATACAACACATGGCATACTTTTCCGTCGAAAGTTCTTTTCCACAAGAAATGCGTCCTTAATTCAAATGATTAGAGCCCTTAGCTAGTTATCTCAGAATCAGCAAACTCTTTGTCATTCATTTCTACAACACTAGCTACTGAATTAAATATCGGAGGGCAGTTTGCCAATGCCACCCCATTGTTCTTCCCATTAGTTCTTATGCTTTTGCAGGCTTGCCCAAGTCCAATATTCTAACCAAACAAGTTTGCTTCCTGATGGGTAGTGTTACACTCAAAACAATTTGTTCACGAAATGATGTAAAAAGTGCCTCCTTTGTTTAAATTTGAGTCAACTATGAACCTTATTTGTCACTAACAAATGTCGAAAATGTTCACAATAGTGCACACTCCCATATTGAATAATAATTTTAATATAATTTTATGGCGGGGTACTTGTTTGAAATAATGAAACGCGGGAATATCATGCTAACTTGTATGACACTTCTATTCATGTTGTGAATATTGAAGACAAAGTGATGTAGTACAGTCTGTAGGTATTAGATTAATCACTTAATCAATCGAACAGAGAAGAATATAAGAGATCGAGGAGAAGAAATATAGATCGAAAAGACGAGATAAAGGGCAGAAACAGTAGAACAAAGAAGAATATCGGTGGTCGATGAGAAGAAAATATAGATCGAAGGGACGAAATTAGAGAGTTCTAGGAAAAGGTTTACTTAACATTCAAATCTGAATTTTAAAGAACTACATTGGGGTATTTATAGCATACTAAAACCTAGACATAAAAGGATAAAAATCCCTTACTTAAAAAGAAATCCTAACCCAAATAAAATAGGAAACTTAAAACTAGAAATCTGGAAAAGTAGAAATCCTACTAGAATTTGGAAAACTATAGAATCTAGGAAACTAACAAACACATTAGGAAACTAATAAATTTAGGTCCTACGCGTCCTGCATCATTCTCCTCCGTCGAAAAGAACTCGACTCCGACGAGTAAACAGTGACAAAATCAAAATCCCAAGGAAGTGTGAAGAGGCATGTGGCGTTCTGTAGTTCTTCAAGATAAGCATCATATTTGCCACCATGAAACCAGCTGTTCCGCAAGCATGGAACATTAGTCCTGGTAACAATGGAAAATAAAGTGCTTTGCCGAAACCCATGACGAACATGATCAACCAACGAATGCAAGCGCATGTGTGGGTGTGATGGACCCTCAATCAATTGTATTCGTAACTCGTCGCCAGAGTGCCTTGGTTTAGGAAAAACACCTGGCTTGGCATGTCGGGCTATCTCAAAATCCAAGTGTCGGTGCATGAGTTCTTGTCGTGTGGTATGGGTGGCGGGGTAGGGACCAGAATGTTTTCGTCAACCAGAGGAGAACCCATCGTATGTTGGGTATGGTTGGGCTGCGGCATAGAACCAAAAGAAAATATGAGCCCCAGTTGAGCCTTGGGCATATCAATCGATAGTCCCGTTGACTGATTCGGAATACCTTGTGGCACGGCCTTGAGTTTTTGATCCATCGGTGGATTGTGAAGAAGGCCACCTTTTGGCAGCGGCGTAGACAAACTTGAGAGCACCGCTGAGGTAGAAGAAGGCTCAGTCGTTCCAAGCCGAAAGTGATTGATAAGCATCTGAATTGAGTCTTGGAGTTTGTTGATGGCAAGGGTCGTCGTCGCAAAATGGTTGTGGACCTGTACCGACTCTTCTTTTTTGTCAGCACTCAACTGGGAGAGTTGGGCATCAATTCTGGTGATTTTGGCAGAAACTTTGGCTTGGAACTCATGAATTTGTGCGGATAGGCTAGCCACGATTTGGGGTACCATGGCAGAGAGTAGACACAAGCGAAATCGAGACCTGGCTCTGATACCAATTGATGTAGTATAGCCCATAGGTATTAGATTAATCACTTAATCAATCGAACAGAGAAGAATATAAGAGATCGAGGAGAAGAAATATAGATCGAAAAGACGAGATAAAGGGCAGAAACAGTATAACAAAGAAGAATATCGGTGCGTCCATTCTAGGAAAAGGTTTACTCAACATTCAAATCTGAATTTTAAAGAACTACATGGGGGTATTTATAGCAAACTAAAACCTAGACATAAAAGGATAAAAATCCCTTGCTTAAAAAGAAATCCTAACGCAAATAAAATAGGAAACTTAAAACTAGAAATCTGGAAAAGTAGAAATCCTACTAGAATTTGGAAAACTAGAGAATCTAGGAAACTAACAAACACATTAGGAAACTAATAAATTTAGGTCCTACGCTTCCTGCATCACAAAGATCATGGAGGAGAGGCACAAAAGGCCAAGTCTCTCAATCATTTTTTGAGAGCAAGTCTAGCCATAGCCCCCAGCCCTGGCAGGACAGGGCCCGAGCCCAGGCAACAGCTCCCAGCAGGCCAAGCTTGCCCAGGCAAGCAGTGGACCACACGAGATAGGGCCAGCCTGTAGGCGAAACCAACCCGAGTTTGAGCCCGAAGGCAGTTGTTGACGTCAGCGCGGTAATTCAAATTTTTTTTACGCCACTGCGCTCGTTCTGGTCGGTCTGATGGTTTTTTTTTTCAAATCAAATGGCTAGGCTATTTTTGGGCATAAAAAATGTGGAAAAAAAAAATTGAAATTTTTTTAAAAAATTATCAAAAAATTCTGGTATTTTTATGTATAAATACCTACCAATGTTGATCACTTTCAACAGCAAATCCTCATACATTTTCTTCTCCTTCCATTATTTTTCACTTTCTACACAATCTTTTTGACAGGACCGGCCCCGGATTTCCCCCAAATCCCGAGACCGACCCTGCGGTTAATTCGACATCCTACGATGCCGGGCCCACAAACTAAGAAATTTCACTTCCTCTTCCCGAGACAAAAGGAAAATGGTGGAGACTTCTGCGAAATTTCGGCAGAGTCTCCCTTGAAAAATGGACTTTTCCCAATTATTCAACCTGTCAAACAAATCACAGAAAACAACCCAAGCGCCAGTAAACAACTACGAATACACAAATAGGCCTCCGGCCTTCAATTCCAACCCTAATGGGCGATAACAGAGCATATCTAAGGGTAATTGAATTTAAACAATAATTCCACCTTAAGAGAAATGGACATAGAAGTCCTACCCTTTGGTCGAAGCTTACGAGAAGGAAAGCTCGGCTTGAAAGTTCGGTTCACGGCACTACAGCCTGGGGGCGCAAAACAGAAAAGTGTGAGTGGACGAAAATAAGTTTTCAATACTTAAAACAACATACTAACCCCACCTTTTGAAAACAATGCAGAACATGAAATTCGAACCGTTGTAAATGAAATTGATTTAAAAACCGATAGCTCAAAACAATAAAAGGATAAACACATTCCAAACCTTTTTCGAATAAACCAACCTTGCTCATTTGCTTTCCCCGAGGCATAACCTCCCAAAAAGAATTTATATAGATAAAAGTAAATATGAATAGGAATAACTTGAAAATCGTAAACGTAAAAGTATAATAAAGTTTCCAAAGCTCAAGATAAAACCAAGAAACCCAAATCAAAGCATAGTAATATAGTATTGACACTTCAAAGGCATCACCCCTTACTTTAAAATTCCCGAACCAATCTCTCAAAACGCTGCGTCTGCTATACGGCGAGCGAGGAAGTATCCTCACCGATAAACAAGAAAGAATATGTATAGATATAGACATACGATAGTACGTAAACTATAACCAACACACATATACACAAGTATCACCACCAATGTTGTACCGGGGAACAATCCAACCAGGGGATCTTTTAACTGCACCATATGGAGGAGTCCTCAACAACCATATGGCCAGGGGATGAGCCGTCCAATTGGGACTAAGCTTATCAGCACGTACAGCAGAATCCTCAACACTCGTACGCCTGTAACAAGTCCTACGCGCGCAGACTACCCAATCAAGGGTGCACCGGGTATCCAACATATCCAAGTATCCATTTTCCAAAGTTCCGTAACCGGGGGAGGTACATAGGGTAGTGCTTATAGCACTTCAACTGACATAGCCACAAACCACTCACATTCCACCATATTATATTCATACCCTCGTACCCCACATATATCCAACATATATATATATATATATATATATAGTCATTCCCGAAAGTATTGTATAACAACTCAATATACTTGCAACATGTAGAAAACCCGAATATATATAATCACAGTATAATTGTTCTTCCCGAAAGTATATATATAATCCAAATATAACAATATGGTTGCATAAGGGACCTCACATCCCGACACATGGTATTCCAAAACCCGAATATATAAAACTAAAGCATAAAGAACCAATTCTTAAACATATTACTTTAACTCAACGCACAATCCAAAATATGAGATCCAAAATACGAATACGACATCTTTAAAGTATAGCCCAAACATTTAATTCAAATCATAGATGTAAGTTTCCAAACTAAATATATAATATATAAGTTACTAAGCATATGATATGTATTATCCGAAAACTATAGCATATAGTCCCCGATATTCAAAACTTCCAAATATTTAGGATTACCCGATGAAACCATAAATAGAACAACATAATAATTCCAAAGTGAAACCATCCCATTATATAATCCAATCCCAACGTTTATCGGGATAGGATTGTCCAAATGTTTAATTAATAATATAAGTATAAGTTTCTTAGAAATATACATGTAGTTTCCCAAAGATATAAATTATAGGTTTCCAAAGATATAAAATGTAACCTCCCAAAAATATAGGATATTATTTCTCAAAGTCTAGGATATAATTTCCAAAAGAATATAAGATACGGTTTCACTAAAGTATACGATATAGGTTTCCAAAATATAATATATATATATATATATATATATATATATATATATAATTTCACAAAAGTATAGAATATATATATATATATATGTTTCCAAATGTATAGAAAATAACCCAGGATATCCTTAACTTCAAATATTAAAGTAAATAGAAACCTTTTCTAATTAAATACATATAGAAACCCAAGATTCAAATAACCGAAATATATAAGCTTTGAAACCCGATAAGGCCATGAACTCCAACTTATCAATAAAATCAAAGTATGAAAATATTTATTCTCAAAGTATAGTAACCAACCCAAAGCATTTGTAGATCTCTCAAACTTCCCATATTCTTCAAATCCGTAATTTAATGGTCATATAAGACTCCAACATCCACATAACCAAAGAAATCCATGATTCAAAGCCCAAAATAATATTATAATTCCAAAATATCACCAAGTATTCAATTCAACACAACACTCGATTATTAAGCATAACCCAATAAATTCACAAAATGCCAAAGATCCCATATTAATTCAATATTAAAATATAAACCCCATGTCCCGCATATACCCCGGGACCCCAAAACATCTAAAAGCTTTCAATATAAATTATATTCATATAATTTCATCAAAACCAAATTCACGATTTAAAACAATATTTAAATCCTCATAATCGGAATAAAACCATTTATATGCATTTCAATTCATTATTTAAAGTAATGCACGTTTGAAAACAATATCCACTCACTGATGGTCCACGCTGCATAACCCTGAGAGGGTTCCACTTGCGAATCACGAGGAGACAGAGTACCTAATCGAAGAAACGAGGATTCGATTAATTACAGTGAACCGAACGATAACTTAAATTCAAAACTCTAACTTTCTCGAGCTCAAGTGTGCGTGCACACTTAGACGAACGATTCTAAGGTCAACAACACTCAAGGAATCACGATGCGACCTCGGGAGACGCACGGTCAACTTCCGGGTCAAACTTAGTCAAACTTGGT
The DNA here is from genome assembly GCA_024362665.1 of Prunus padus. NCBI lineage: Eukaryota > Viridiplantae > Streptophyta > Magnoliopsida > Rosales > Rosaceae > Prunus > Prunus padus. The sequence continues at coordinate 12,649,407 of JANFAM010000005.1, read as the reverse complement.
CAACCCGGGCCTCGGGGCCCAAGACCACCAAATGGATCCCAACGTCCTTAAAGATCCAACAAAGTCACCTAATCACGTCCCGAAGGTTTGGTCTCGACCGAACGGTCAGATTTCTCACGATCGCACGATCGGACGGTTTCCGGGACACCCAACCTTAAAGTCGATGATTCGGAGCATCCGGGGCTCCAAATCTCGATCCACGAGTTCCTACATAGTTCTAGAGGTTCAAGGAACAACATATTTGAAATTGGAATCGATCCAACGGTCCGAACACGTTGAACCTCGATATCGCCTATTAGGCGTAATATCCGATCAACGGTCATACGATCTCCAATTCCAAATCCAAGCATACCGTCGTGCTCGGGACGACGTAGGGATAATTTGGAAACAGTTTTGGGTCGTCGCAAGTGGGCCCACGCCGCCACAAGCGCCGCCACACGGCGGCAGCGTTGGGTGTCCAAAGCGATTTCCGGCGACGGCCCGACTCAAAATCTTCCTGCACCCTTCCTACCACAGGTCAAGCTAGATGAGAGGAGTAACTTACCCTTCTTAGTGGACAGCCAATTTGGCCGGGAAACATGTCAAAATGTCGGATTTGTCGCCGGAAACCTAGAAACATCCTAGGTTTCGAATCTGCAATCTTGAGATGGAATCGAGCCAAATCCTTCAGGGGTTATACCAAAGGGACATTGGAGAGTGTTTTGGGTGAGGTATCGTGGCCGGTGACGGCCAGACTTGGCCGGAAAAACGACTGGTTCAGTCGGGATTTTTATGGGTTTTTGTCGTGGTTTTCGATCGAGATTCCGAGCAAATCCCAAGGATTCGAGGCTGGATACCTACATAGAAGTGTAGAGGGGAGAGAAACGAAGAATTTGAGTGGTGGATGGCGGCTGGGAGTGGCCGGAAATGACTGTGGTGGCCGTCGGAAATTTCTGCGACAAAGCAGATGGGGAGGATCGGGATTTCGTCGGGAAAGGCTGTGGGGGATTCGTCGGGAAAGGTAGGGCGCGATTCGGACGAGCTAATTGGGTGGTTTTTAAACAAATTTTTCAAAATTACCAAATTACCCCTGTCAGTTTCTAGAGGTTTCCGGGTTCTACACACGTCGCGATCGAGCGTGCCGCGCGTCTACGAACTCGTTTCGACGAGCCGGACGCAATGGCGCAACCCGTTTTGCCAAATTCTTTCCCGAAAATAAAGTTGACCAATTTGCCCTTTCAATTATTAAATTCAAATTTTATTATTTTAATCCTTTTAATTCCATTTTAATTTCTTATTTCACTAAATTCATTTTAATTCAATTAATTCCTTTAAATTTGGGTCTGGGATGTTACACTTTTCTTCACTTTCAATTTTCATTTTTATTCACCATCTTATGGCATCTTCCATCGAAGCCGGAGGGACGTGGTCAACCATGAAAGATGTTCTGTTGTGTGAGTCTTGGGTCCAAATTGCTCCAGTTTACATACGAATCCACCAGTTTTCTTTCCTCACTTTTTGGTTGGTGTGCGAGGTGCATGGTGTGGTTTGCACCTATATGTTTCTCTCTAGTTTGTATTTTTTTGTCTTTCCATGCGGAGAAAGAAACTACGCGTGAGAGTGTGAGAGATGGTGTTAACTTGATATACATTTGTTGGCCTATTCTGTAACAATTAAAGTTTTTGAAGTGACATGATTTGATGTTCATGATCATGGCTAAGTGTAATCTATTATGTTGTTATGTACCCAACCAAAACATGAACTATCTTATTTAATAATAAAGATTTTCTTTGACATTATATTGCAAGACATGGCATACTTCTTGTCGTCAAAGCTTTTTTTTTCCCAAATGTTAGATATCTTTGTTGAGGTGGTACCTGGTACTTGTTTGATATTGTCAAATTCGCATTGTCTGATGTAACACTACGTATTTTTTATTTGACATATGGCAAGTTCCTTTCAAAATTTTGCCAAACCCTCAATTAATTAATTAGCAGAGTATATTATATATAAGCCAACTGTAATTGACTGTAATTTTTCTTTTCAAAATGCTAAAGCAGCTTTGCTAATTACCACCCTAAGGGCATGTGTTGATAGGTTGGACTGGCCGAACAGTGTTAAATAACACTTTGAAAATCATGTTTGGTAAGAGGGGGACTAAATTAAATGGGATTGTATAGCACAACAGTAAAAAAATTGGCTCACTCACTTGCACAATACAGCGAGCCCGAAACACAGTTCGCAAAATAGTGAGCTCGCTATTTTGAACACTCAAGTTCGATAATTTTATGGAGAATTGAGAATGGAGTCAGATCCTTGGCTTGAATCAAAACCCCCTACCACCACTGTTAAACCATCACAACCTCCACCATCAAACCCACCACACCACCACGACCGTCAGACCACCACCATCAAACCCATAACCAGCCATCACAGACCCAATCAATCCATCATCACCACCCAATCAATCAATCGAACAATCATCACCACCCATAACCAACCACCATAACAGCCACCAGATACCTAGCTCAACCACCATCACCATTCAATCGAACCACCATAACCATTAATTAGTGGAACTAGAGAGAGAGAGAGAGAGAGAGAGAGAGAGAGAGAGAGAGAGAGAGAGAGAGAGAGAGAGAGAGAGAGAGAGAGAGAGAGAGGAAGAAAGAAAGAAAAGATAAAGGGGAGAAAATGGGCATTCGAAAGAAGAAGAAAAGAGAAAAGAGTGGAGGAAGAAAGAAAAAGAAAAAAAAAGAGATAACATAGTTTTAAGTTTAAAAAATATTAGAATTTATTTGTATTTATTTTTAGGTCAAAATCCTTAATTAAAATTAAAAATTAAATATAAAAATAAATTTTTGATTTTGATTTTTAAAATTAAAATTAAATATTAAAATAATTATTTTTTAGTCCGACACAACACCAAACATAGGTCTTCACTATTTTTACAATCCAGCTTCTTAGTCCGACGGAGCACCAAATGTAAGTCAGTACTTAATCCAGTTTAGGCGAATCTGAACTAGTTCAAGACAAATCTGATTTAGTCACCCATGACGATGGTCGTACCAAACGACCCATTAAGGTGTTGTTTTAGATTATGTGACTACTATGCAGTTGCTAGTTTTTGTTGTGATTTTTTTATTTATGTTTCAATTTGATAGGTAATGGAGAATGGACTAGTTGGATGTAGTTGCGACTTTCATGGTTAATTTGTGTCTAGAACCATCTTTTGTTGATTTAGTGAACATAACTTATTTGAGGTTTGGGTTGAAATTGGGGAATCTTAAAATTTGACTTTGTGATGTTAGGACGGGCTAGCAATTGTACTCGTCTTAACGTTAAGAATGAATCATCTTAAAATTTTGCTTGTAAAATTGGAGTGTTTTTTTATAAGTACTCCCTCATCTCTCATTCATGGTAACCAAAGACGGTGTCCAACTTCTCAACATGACTAGAAGATCACTTGTCGTCTACGTTGCGTTCAAATGGCTTCAAGATCATCGATTTAGGGCTAGGCGTTTAATGTTTTCTCCGTTTGGGCTTATGCAATTGTTGCCTTAGGCCTTTAGCTCCTCTGTGTATTTGGGCTGACTTTGGACGAATTTCTTTCCAAATTGGGCCCCTTTGAATTTTCATCGGCCTAAAAGAAGAAACAAAATGAAGCTTTGAAAACAAATAAAAATCCTCCATTTTTGACCACTGCCTAAAACGCGTCTTAACTTTGTCTTCGACGCCTTCGTCTCCTACATATCTCTCTCTCTCTCTCTCTCTCTTTCGCTCACCCAATTTGCTCAGAGAAAATGGACGCCATAGATTCAGTAGTGGATCCGCTCAGAGAGTTCTCCAAGGACAGCATTAGGCTCGTCAAGCGGTGCCACAAGCCGGATCGCAAAGGTAACTTTATACGTATAAATATTCAGATCTGTATCTTTCCAGATCGGGCTTAATGGAAATTAGGGTTTTCGATTTTGTTATCTGTAATTGATGGATTTGATGATCAACTGTGGTGCAGAGTTCACGAAGGTCGCGCTCCGTACAGCGATCGGGTTCGTTGTGATGGGATTCGTTGGGTTCTTCGTGAAGCTGATCTTCATCCCCATCAACAACATCATTGTTGGATCTGTTTAGGTATGGAATTATATCTGAATCTTCGTCTGATCGAATTCATTGATTGAATTATTGAGATTAATTTGCATGCATTTGATGTCCACTTGATTTTTTGTCCGTAATTTTACCAAGAATTTCATTTGAATTATGTTTTTTTTTTCTATAAATACGAGTCTTTGAATAGTAGGATTCAGATCAATTTTTCTTGGGCAAGTGCTTGGAAATTGAATGTCAAATTGTGGTTTTTTGTTCAATTTTATGAACGAATCCAAAATATGGAGCTGGCATATACAATATTGATCTCTAATATTGAAATTCTTATCAAGTTCTGGGTTAGCCTTTTGGTGCATGGGTTTGAACTTTTGAGTGTTCACCACATTATGAGTAATTCTAGGGTTTGGGGTAATTGGCCATTGGTTTTGCCTATGTAGATGAGGGGATGTTGTAATAGGAAGATTTTCTTCTTGTGGCATGATTGAGAAGTTTGAGTTCTGGTTTTACCCTGTTGTGGTGTGTTCTACTGCCTCAAGTGTATATCATAGAGTTGGATATCAAACCATGGGCAGTTAACTTAAGCATTGATTACATGTGCAACCAAACTTGTCCAATATCCATCCGACTTGAACGATTTTCATTAGTCAAATGTTTTGTGGATTTAGTAATGTCTATTGACATTAGTGTCATTTTACTACAGTTTTTTTAGATAGTAGTGTTTTAATAACTAGTTCTTACCTTTGGTTTTTTCTTTTTTATATAATTGCAGGTCATGTGCTGAAGTTAGAAAGATGATAGGTGCAGCAACTTGAATTCACTAAGAAAGCAGTAGCTTTTAGTTCCCATTTGGTTCCTTTTGAGATACGTTTGCTTTATTTTTGTAAAACCATGATACATGCACTTTCTAGTTTTCCATAATTGAGACCTCATCTTTTTTCGTTCAATTTAAATTTTGATGCCCTGGATTTGGTTTACCAACTTTTCATGGCACTCTTTAACCAACAAAGAGCAGCCATGATGATAATGGTCAAAACGATATCGAAATGCTGAAATTGATGGGCTGTGTCGATTAAGCTTACGCATGTTAATCAAATGAGCAGGCACCTTGTATCTCCCATCTTCAAGAACCAACCGGTTCTCTGGGCGGTTGAACTGGGGCTGCTCCAAGTTCTGATTTAGTTTGCATGATCTTCATGGTTGTATTTGCTACCAATGTCCAGGATCTGATAGAACTAGGTCTGTTCTGAGTTTTGCTTGAGTTTGCATGATCTTTATGGTTGTATTTGCTAGTAATGTCTAGTGGCCAGGACAACTGAAACTGTGCCGAGATTTGGACAACATATTAAATAGTCTAGACATTTGAATGCAAGAAACCCATAGGGCATCACGCTGATCAGTTATGTGCAGAGAGTAAAACACCCCAAGTATTAAACTGAGAGATCTTGTAATCTCTAGAAGACGACAAGACTTTCCCTCAGCTACCCCATTTTATTTCCGCAAGTTAGGTTAATGGATATTGCCAAAGGCCTGAAGAAAGGTACTGAAACGTGCTTCATATATTCTGCCCTTTATCTCATGTTGGAGATTTGGATTCTAGAATTCAACTGGGTGAGGACCGGACATGTTATGAGAGCTTTGAAAGAGTCAAACTCACTTTAGTTTTTAAGAAAATAAATTAAAATCATTTCAGAAAAGCCATCGAAAGATGTGACTCATTTAGCAGAAATTCTGTGATGAAAAGTCGTATTTTGTATCTCTATTGTCGATAGGGGATCGATAACGTGTTAAGTACATTTTGTTATTGACATGTTATGACAATGAATTGATAACGGGTACATTCTGTTATTGACAATGATAATACGGTATCAACAATCTTTCCGTTAAAGAAAAAAACTGAGTCATTTAGATCCATATAAATAGCTTCATTGCATCACCATCTTAGCTTCCTCTCTTCAGCAAAAGGTCACAAAGAAATCAGTTTCCCTGTGTTAAGAACCTGAAGGATAGAGTGGGATTGATGGTTCGAGGATTTGGCATACAAGTAAAAGCCAGAACGAGAAATACTTGTGTGCCCGGATAGCACTTTTTGTTATTTCGGCCAATCACACTACGCCACACATGATAACTTTTCTCACTTGGCATAGAGTGATTGGCCTAATTCATCATGCTCTAATAGCAACCCTTTGAATATACTTTTAAAAGTACTGGTCTTATTTTATTCTTTCCTTTCTTGGGTAGAAGACAACCCTTGGGTTCAGGGACAGAGGAGCAAGAGTGGTCAAGTGACCTCTACAACCTCTGAAATCTGCCATTGAAAGGGAGAAAATTGACCCCTGCAAAGTGTTTGATGAAAATTCCCAAAGCCAAAGGGGTGCAGACTAGTGCTCCAGTTTTATATTAAAAAAAAGGGCGCAGACTCTGTTTAAACAGACAGCCCGATACCTCCCCTCCCCCAAATCAGTTTTAGTTCATATTTTTTTCCAAATGTCAAACCCAAAATCCCCAAACCACCGGTGCACTTATGATGCATTCTTGAGCTTCAGGGGCACAGATACACGCAAGGGATTTACTGATCACCTCTACAGGGCTTTGGAGGTGGCAGGGATCCACACTTTTAGAGATGATGACGAAATCGAGAGAGGAGCAAATATTTCAGCAGAGCTTCAAAAAGCAATACAAGAGTCTAGAGTATCCATCATTGTCTTCTCCAAGGACTACGCTTCCTCGAGATGGTGCCTGGATGAACTAGTGACGATCATGGATCGTAGAGAAACTAATGAGCACATGGTTATGCCGATTTTCTATGATGTGGATCCATCCCATGTCAGGAACCAGACAGGAATTTTTGAAGAAGCATTTGCCAGACACCAACAGCGCTTCAACAAGGAGATGGACAAGGTGGAGAAGTGGAGAAAAGCTCTCAGAGATGTTGCAGATTTGGGAGGGATGGTTTTAGGAGATCGGTACTTTTTCATTCCCAAAATGATGCTTTTTAAAGTAGATTATAGTGAAGCTTTTTCTTTAATCTCATGGAGTTGTTAGATGGCAGCACTTCTGTTTTGAAAGTTCATTTACTTAATAAAAATATTAATTCTCTTCTATAAAATAAAAATAATAAAGAAATAAGTTTCTTTTTGTTGAAAAGAAATAACTTATTGTGCCTTGTGTATTTTGATATCAATAATTTATAGGTACGAGTCGCAGTTTATCCAAGAAATAGTTGAAGTTATTGGAAATAAACTGGATCACACATGGAATAGGAGATTAAGAGTCGATCCCTATCTAGTTGGAATAGATTATCGTGTGGAAGGCCTAAACATGTGGTTAGAAGATGGATCAAGTGATGTTGGAGTAGCTTTAGTCTGTGGGATGGGTGGAATTGGCAAGACCACCATTGCCAAGACTGCTTATAACCAGAATTTCAATAAATTTCAAGCTAGCAGCTTTCTTGCAGATATTAGAGCAACTTCAAAACTTCCCAATGGTTTGGTTCACTTGCAAAGGAACCTTCTTGCAGATCTCCAAGAGGGGAAAGCAAAGAAAATATACAGCTTGGAAGGAGGAATAACAAAGATCAAACGGGCGATACGTTGCAAAAGAGTTCTTATTGCTCTTGATGATGTGGACAACTTGGAACAATTCAATGCAATTCTTGGAATGCGAGAATGGCTTCATCCAGGAAGTAAAATAATCATAACAACTAGACATGAACATTTGTTAAAGGCTCATGAGAATTGTGCAATATTTAAGGTGGAAGGGTTGCATAAGTATGAATCACTTGAGCTTTTCAGTTGGCATGCCTTTGGACAACCACATCCTGGCGAAGGTTACATGGATCTTTCAAGACCTGTAGCGCAACACTGTGGAGGGGTTCCATTAGCTCTTAAAGTTCTAGGATCTTCTCTCTTTGGAAAAGCTGCAGATGTATGGAAAAATGCATTACAGAACTTGGATGTGATTACTGAAGGAAAAATTCAAAAGATTCTCAGAATAAGCTTCGATTCTCTGCAAGATCATGACAAACGTCTGTTCCTCCATATAGCCAGTTTCTTCATGGGAAAAGACAAGGATTTTTCAACTACAGTCCTCGATGAATGTGAGTTTGCCACAAACATTGGAATTCAAAATCTGGTTGATAGATGTCTGCTGATAATTGATGGATTGAACAAGTTAACCATGCACCAATTACTTCAAGACATGGGAAGGGGAATTATTCGCGAAGAATCGCCTGAGGATCCTGGAAAACGTACTAGAGTGTGGAATAAAGATGCCTCTAATGTTTTGAGAAAATTAACTGTAAGAAATATCTTCTTTTATGTCTATGTATTCGTAATTGTGTTGTGCATGTGACAAGTTACTTACCCAATGTTCTTATTTGTTACCAGGGTACAGAAACTATTAAGGGCCTCATGATCAACATTCCTATGTTAATAAAAGATGAGTCTTCTAAGATAATATCCAGTGGAAGTAAGAGAAAAAGATTCCACGTTGAAGATTATGATGGAAACTGTTCAAGCAGCCGACATCGGCTTGGTTTCTTCTCCTGGCAGTCAATTAGTTCTTCTTCAACAAACTCATTTCCTGTATCAAATGAGATAGGTTTCAAAACAGAGGCATTTAGAAGGATGCACAATCTTGAACTCCTGGTGCTTGATAATGTAAAAATCAGTGGAGGCTATGAAGATTTCCCAAAAATTTAATATGGTTGTCTTGGCGAGGATTCGCTTTAAAGTCAATACCAACCAATTTTTACTTGGAAAATCTAATTGCTCTGGACTTGCGGAACAGCAGCCTCCAACATGTTTGGAAGGGAACTAGGGTATGCTACTAATCTCTCTGTCACACACACACAGACAAATTTAAAGATGATTATATATTTATAGAAACTAATTACTTCTTTTTTAAAACAGTCTCTTCCAAGACTGAAAATCTTAAATCTCAGTCATTCACATGGCCTTGTGACAACCCCTGACTTGTCAGGATTCCCTAACCTCGAGAGTTTAATTCTTAAATATTGCATCAATTTGAAAGAGGTGGATGAATCCATTGGAGATTTGGAGAAACTTGTTTTCTTGAATCTAAAAGATTGCAAAAATCTCATGAAGCTTCCAATAAGAATTAGTATGCTGCGATCTCTCCAGGAACTTATTCTCTCTGGTTGCTCAAATCTTGTGCTGCCTGCCAGTATGATCGTTAAAAATCAGTCAGATTCTACACCCAGTGACATGAAGAAACTCAGTCTGTTATCTGCAGTTAAATCGTGGCAATCAATCCGATCATGGGTATTGCCAAGAAAAAATCTCCAACTTACCAGTGCAAGTTTGCCACAATTTTTAAAAAGCTTAGATATGGCATTCTGCAATCTGTCAGAAATTCCCAATGATCTTAGTAGCCTATCCTTATTGGAGTATTTGAATCTAAGTGGAAACCCATTTTTGAGCCTATCAGTAAACATGAATGGTCTTAGTAAGCTCCGGACTCTTTTGTTGAGTCATTGCACAAACCTCGAAATGATTCCCGAGCTCCCACCAAGTGTAAAATTTTTGCGCGCATATAAATGTACTTCATTGAAAAGAGTAGTACTAAACTTACCCAACATGTTTAAAACAATTAGAGATGCGGTTTTTATATGCGAGAATTTAGTTGAAATTCAAAACGTGTTCAAAACGAGACCGTTGAGAAGCGTTGACATAGAAATGATCAAAGATATCGGTCTGTTCAATTTCGAATCCATTGGAAGCACTGAAGTTGAAATGGCCAACCGCTTGACATGTACAACAAGGAAGGGTCCTCTCCAGGTTCTCTCTCTCTCTTTCTCATGTATTGTATAGTTTTTTATGATGATTATTTTCTGTGGCCTGTAATATTTGAACATATATAAATCTCTCCATGCATGCATGAAACAGGGACTGGATGAATGTGGTATATTTAGCATATTCCTTCATGGAAGCGAGGTTCCAGATTGGTTCTGCCACAAGTCGAGCATGGGTGACTCTGAGATGTCTATAACTATACCTCCACATCGTAATTTGAAGGTCCGAGGCCTAAATGCATGTGTTGTGTATACACAAAATAAGGGATTGAGATGCGTTCCCATTCTTCACATCAGTAATGAGACCAAGGGTCTTAAGTGGACCTATGTGCCAGTCACAATGGGGTTGCCAAAAGAGAAGGAACATATGTTATGGCTTAGTCATTGGCGATTCGCAAACGATGAATTGGAGGGTGGGGATGAAATACGTGTTTCGGTTCTAGATAAATTCCATATGTTGACGAAGGAATTTGGAATCCAGGTTGTGTATGACCAGAATAATAATGAGGGTAGTGTAACTGAAGATATAACCACAATGTTCCAGCATGAAACAACTACCCCTTCGAGCCAGAATCAAGTCGTTGCGGGAGATGTGTCAGCGTCAGCATCAAGGTTTCATAAAAATAATAAAAATAAGGTGGGTGAATACTTTATTTGTAATCATCAAGTGTCTCTATTTTTGTGAAGTCGATCGAGGCCTACACCATTTTGAAAATATTTGTATCTATGTTATCCAAATTGTTTTATAGCTATACTTATTATTGAACATTCTCACAAATGTAAATTGTCTACAATGAACGTGAATATGATCTATATTTGTTTTCATCTCTTCATATGTCATTTATATGTATGTGTCATGGATTTTATTTGATTTTCTCATTCTATATAAAATTAATCAACTTTTGATACTCTTTCATTATTTTTAGGTTGCTAGAATTTGGGCTACACTTACTAAGATATTAGATTTGGGATATTGAAATTTAATTCTTATAATGAATTCTTATATATATTTTCCTATAAAAACTAAGTTCATTGTAATTATAAAGCTATTTAAAGTTGACTATCCTTGATAGAATTGACATAAGTGAAACGCGAGATAGCAGACACAACACATGATTTTAAGCTAAGGAACTTTAAACATACTTCATAATTACTCGAAGTAGAACTCGTTCAAACTAATACTAGTACAAAAACTAAAGATTTTTTTTTCAATTACACCTCTAACTTGTTAGAAATTATTGCCGATTTGTGTAAATATAAAATTGATTAAATACGTCCAATTAAACAATCACAATTATCACAATTAACAAAAGGTAGATTAAAGGAGAAAGAAAGTCTGGCCTGTGAACTCAAGAGAGGCACGATTAACGCTGTCCTAAAGCCGTAGACGCCTTCTCACATGCAGGTTATGGCGGTGCCTACAACTCCAAGATACAACCCAAAAGCCTCACAGGATGTCTGGTCCGTTATGCACGCCAACGGCAGACGGGTATGCCAAGTGTTGATCGATTGCCCAGGAAATATATAAAGAGAATTGTAGGAGATGGATAATGATGAGTGAGATTCAGATATAGAGCATGAGAATAACAGAGAATTGTTCGTACTCTGTTATATCTGAGGAGTCCTTTATTTATAAGACTCCACACACCCTTTTAATAAAGACACGTCTATTGGGTCAACAAATATGACTCTTAAAATAAATAATAATTACTATTAAATATATAACAATAATAATAATAAGTTTTGAATTTTAATAAAATAAAACAAAATAATAAATAACTAACAATCCCCCACAAAATTCAAAACTTCATAAGGAATAGTCAAAATGCAAAACAAGTAAAGATGAGGAAATTTGGGCAATTTGTATACCGTGCAATGGGTGTAGGTGTCTTCCGGACAACCTACACTTAGTATGAACAGCTTTCATTTGAAGGAATCATAGTGAACTATGTCTTGAACTAGACCCCTTTGATTCAAATTACAACATGTTACACACACGGTACCGATCCATAAACTTGGCGCGGGTTAGCGCTATTAATGGCCATGCGCTTAATCTTGATTCTCATGAAAGTTATTAGAGAACAACCCAATTCTCACAGTCGCGGCCTCACGACTACTTTCACTTAGGTGAGTCCTCCAAGAGTACATGTGACCCGTACCCTACGAGAGTATGCTCGCCTCGAAACTCATTTAGGATAATGTCCTTCCTTAATGTCACATCCATCAGCACTAATGTCATAGGGATGAGCAGGAGATTTTAATTAATATCTTCTATTTTAGAATGCTGGAATCTAAGTCACGCAATATGAATTGTTACTACCCATTGAACCTCATTCATGGGATCTCCAATCACAAAGGTTGGGTTACCTCCCTAGGTGACTTCCTTACGGGCTTAGGCCCATCCCCCTCAACAAATCTAGGACTGCATTCCTAGATAGACCTTTGGTCAACTGATCAGCAATATTCTTTTCAGACTTCACAAAATCCAAAGATACAACTTCCTTATTTAATAGGCTTCTCACAGACTTATATCTAACTTGAATGTGTCTGTTCATTTTCTTATTTGTATGAGCTTGTCTTACTAAATCTATGACAGCCTTATTGTCACAATGAATAGAAAAAGCTGGTATGGGTTTGTTCACAAGGGGTATCTCAAGCAAAAAATTCTTAATCCATTCAGCCTTAGTGCATGCAGTATCAAGAGCTATAAGTTCTGACTCCATTGTACTTCTTGAAATTATTGTTTGTTTCTTGGATGCCCAAGATATAGCTGCTCCTCCTAACAAAAATACATATCCTGAAGTAGACTTTACATCAGAACTATCTGTAATCCAATTGGCATCACTATACCCTTCTACTACACAAGGAAAACCTTTATAACATATTGAGTAATCCAAAGTTCCTCTCAAATTCTTGAACACTCGCTCTAAAGCATTCCAATGATCTCTACTTGGGTTATGCGTATATCTGCTCAATCTTCCTACAGCATAAGCTATATCTGCCCTAGTTTTATTTGAAATATACATCAAAGATCCAATCATTTGTGAATACTTAAGTTGAGACACAGGCTCACCATTATTTTTCTTTAAGCTCACACTAGGATCATAGGGTGTTGAAACCGGATTGCTAGTAAAATAGTTGAACTTTTTGAGAATTTTCTCAATTGAACTAGACTGATCCAAAGTAAAGCCAGCTTGTGTTCTTTCTAACTTCATTCCCAAAATAATGTAGGCTTGTCCTAGATCTTTCATATCAAATTTCCTTGATAGATAAGACTTCACATCTTTCACAATTTCCAGATTTGTTCCAAATAATAATATATCATCAACATAAAGACACAATATAACACATTCTCCATCACATTCCTTGTAGTAAACACACTTATCATGCTCATTTATCTTAAAATCATATTCTAAAATGACTTTGTCAAACTTTTCATGCCACTGCTTAGGAGCTTGCTTAAGCCCATATAATGATTTAACCAACTTACATACCTTATGCTCCTGACCTTTCACAATAAATCCCTCAGGTTGCTCCATATAGATCTCTTCGTCTAAATCTCCATTCAAGAACGCTGTTTTAACATCCATTTGATGAACTACTAAGTTGTGGATGGAGGCTAATGCTATAAGGGTCCAAATAGTAGTGATCCTAGAGACAGGGGAGTAAGTGTGAAAATAATCAATTCCTTTCTTTTGAGTGAATCCCTTGTGACAGGACCGGACCCGAATTCCCCCTCGGAACTCGTGTCCAACCCTGCTTCCCGTCAGACACTACCCCGACGCAAGAACTTACTTTACTAAAACGCCCCTTGACCTTGGTTTAAGGAAATAGGTGAGTCGACTTCTGCCGAAAATCCGGCAGAGTCTCCTCTAAAAAATGGACTTTCCCAAAATGTCCACCTGTTAAAAACAACAGAAAAGTTACCAACAGGCAGCATGCACAAAGCAGAAGCACACAGATTAATAGGGATTCCTTCGGCCTCTACCTCAATCCTAGGTGAGCGCTACGGAGCAATCTAAAGAAATTTTAAACTTTACAACCTGAGTAAAGTATAGCAGGGTCAAGATACAAGAAAACTCCTACAGGAGCCATTAGCCGTGATACCTCGACGTGGTGGTCTTGACCTCGGGATCTAGTACCTGGGGAGCGCAAAACAGAAAATGTGAGTGTACGAAAAATCAAACTTTAAATCTCCTTTTTCAATGAACAATATAACCCCCTCCGTTTTCGCAAATAATGACAAGTGTTATGCAATAAAAATCCTTGTATAAACGTACATACTTATACGATCAGATACTTGAAAACAATTCTATTAAATTTGTACCTTGAAATACCATAAATAAAAACAATGTAGCTTTGCTACGTCCGTAAATTCTTGAAACCACAACTTGAACACTGAATCCTTAACATAAAAACCATTGAATTGAATCCATCCAAAAATTCCTCATTTAAGTAAAATATAACAATATTCCTTTGAATAACTTCCCTTTTTCCTGGAACCCAACCTGTCCAGTTTCAAACCTTAATTTTAAATCTGTACCTGTGCATCACCGTCCCGGTGCACATATTTAAACGTAAATAAATCCTGGAAATAAAATCCATAGACACACCCACACTAATTCGTACACGCACACATATATAAAACATAAATATAAAACCATAGAAATCCCAAAGAAATGTATTTAAATAGCCAAAATGACTTGAAACCAAGAAAATCCAAATTCCCAACCAACTGTTTCCCGACGCAATGCCCGTAGGCACAGCAAGGAAAGATCCTCACTGAAAAGAAAAATGAGAAAGGAATTATAGTAATAGGTATATATATAAATAGTAAGACTCTTAGACCAATACTTGTACCGGGGAAACAATCCAACAAGGGGATTGTTGACTGACCACGTGGAGAAAAATCCCTTCACAACCACGTAGCCAGGGAACAAGCCGTCCCAACTGGGGACTAACTCCCAGACACGCACAAAAGAAAATACCTCAATAATGTGCGGCTGAATAAAGTCCTATGCGCGCAGACTGCCCGGCATGGGCCTACAGTAACACCCCGCCAAGGGTGAACCGGGTTCCGTTGTATCCTGTATCCATTTCAGTAACCAGTATCCGGGGAGGTACATAAAGTTGTGCTAATAGCACTCCATCTAGTATACATAATCCCTGACATACCCTAAATACCAGGGTATTCAGCTCGTACCCAAACCCGAACACAATAATATCCGGACGTTACCCCGTCCAGAATTGACACCCAAAATATTCACAATAAGAATATAGACACGAAAGTCTGAACATATTTATATCTGGAACCCAAAGTATTCATCAATTTCCAATATCAAATATAATCCGTATAACCCATAAAACACAAATTCCAAAATTGAAACCAATATGTAACTCCATAATCGAAAAGTAAATAGAATTTCTTAAAAACGTGAAATCCAAGACCCAAAACATTTAAATCAACATATAAATATAAAATATAAAATATAAACTACAAATTCCCGAAAACATAAAATTCATACTCTCTTAACAAATTTCAAATATTAAAGTCAATAGAAAATTCCTTGATTTAAGACAATATAAAAATTCCAAGATTAAATTAACCAAAGTAAATAATTTCAAAACCCGACATAATAATAAATCGCAATTTGTCAAATATAAAACTCAAGAAATTCCCGGGTATTTCACCATACCCAAACCGTATACAAAAATTACCGGACGTTTGTCCCGTCCCAAATTCAATACTCAAATACCTTTAATTAAATGTATAGCCATCAATGTCCCACAAATAAACCGGGGCTCCAAAACATGCATACATTTCAGATATAATTTAAATTCCAAATATTCCATAAAAATCAAATCCAAAACTTAAACAATATTTGAAATCTCAATCATCAAGATAAATCATTTCATATGCATTGCAATTCATTCTTTAAAAATATGCTTGTTCAAAACAAATGTCCACTCACAACAAGTCCACGCTGCTCAATCCTTAGAGAGCTTTTCTTCCGGAGTACGCTAAGCAAGAGTACCTATTTGAGAGAATAAACGCTTTAATTAATACGTGTACCCAACAACAAACTTTAACTCAAGAAACTAGTTCTCGGGTCTCAAAGTAAGCGTGCACAACTACCGGAAAGTTCCTAGAGTCAAACTACACTCTTCAACAGGTGGGACCACCTCGGAAGACTCACGGTCAACCGATTGGTCAAACTTCCCGAATAGGTCAACTGGGCCTCCGGGGCCCACGACCTCCGATTTTCGATCCGAACATTCCTAAAGGTTCAACAAGGTTTACTAAACACATTCTGACAGTTTGGTCTCGATCGAGAGGTCGGAACTGCACCAATCGCACGATCGGACGGTAACCGGGTTACCTAACCCTAGGGTTAATGATTCAGAGTATCCGGGACTCCGATTCTTGATCCGTTTGTTCCTACAAGATCCTAGAGGTACAGGGAACAACATACTTGGAAATGGGACCGATCCAACGGCCCGAACATATCGAACCCGGATAACGCATAATAGGCGTAAATCCGTTCAACCGTCAAACGATAACCAAAATGGAATCCGAGCACACCTACGCGCTCAGGACGACATGAGGAACATTTTAGGACACAATGAACCACCACAACAGTGCCCCGAAACCCACCGGAATTAGGTGTGCATAGTAATTTCGGTGACCGGAAAAACTTCAAACCAAGGGTCAAGACTTCAGGTAAAGGTTCAACTCAACAAGTGGAGCATTTTATTCAACTACGACAACACCTAGTTTGGCCGGCAAGTGGCCGAAAATTCAACTCAAAAACCGGCCTAAAATGGATTTCTAAATCGAACAACCTAGGCTTGAAACCGATCTACAAAACATACATAAATGGATAGAGCATGAAGAGTAGATGAAGTTTCATACCACACTCCCCAAACGGTTGCCGAAGTCGCCGGAAAACTAGTCGGAAAGTTCGGTAACCATCAAACTTTCAGTCGCTCCAGTTTAAAATCCTTGAGTTTCTGAGCTGGGACAATGGGCAGGCTTTGTAGAGGAGGAAGAGACGAAGATTTTGGGACCGGAATCACCTGAAACGGACACCGGAGCTGGGAGATATGGGCAGTCAAAGTGACTGCCCCGAAGAGAGGAAGAAAAAATGGGAGAAGAAGAGTGCCGTCGGGGAGAAGAAGAAGAAGAAGAGTGCGCTACTGTAATCGGAAATTTCATTTTTTTTTTCTTATCGCTTCTCGATCGTTACAACCCGGAATTCGGTGTACCGTATATCCACGAACTCGTTTCGACGAGCCGGACGCAACGGCACAACTCAATTTCCCAAATTCTTTTTGGAATTTTTAAAGTGCCTAAAATACCCTTAATCCCAGTGGCAAAACTGTAATTTCACCAAAATTATTTATTTGACTAAATAATTGGGATTGAATAGTGAAATTAGGTCAGGGATGTTACACCTTGGCTACTAATCTAGCCTTGTATTTGTCTATGCTTCCATCTGGCTTCAATTTTTTCCTAAACACCCATTTACAACCAATTGGTGTAGTCCCAGGTGGTAAATCTGTTAATTCCCAAGTGTTATTTTGTAAAATAAATTCAACCTCACTATTTATCGCCTCTTTCCAAAACGGAGAATCTATTTAGATCATAGCTTCTTTATAAGTTGTAGGATCTCCCTAAACCAAGAATGTATAAAAATCATCTCCAAAACTCTTTTCTACTCTAGGTCTCTTACTCCTTCTAGGTTCTGCTTGAGGCTCTGCTTCATTTACAACTGGGAGACTAGTACTAGTGGAGGCTTTATTGGAACCATTATTAGATCTATCTACTACTTGTTTCTGAATTCTAGTCTTGAAAGGAAATATGTCCTCAAAGTAAGTTGCATCCCTAGACTCCAATATTGTGTTATTAGAAATTTCACTTATTTTAGAATTTATGACTAGAAACCTATTGGCACTACTATTATGAGCATAACCTAAGAAAACAGAATCCACAGTTTTTGATCCAATCTTCTTCCTCTTAGGTTCAGGAATTGCAACTTTAGCCAAACACCCCCACACTTTCAAGACTTGAAGATTAGGAGCTCTCTTCTTCCAAACTTCATATGGAGTAGTAGTGTTGTCTTTAACAATAACTCTATTTAATATGAAGCATGCAGTCAAAATTGCTTCCCCCCACAAGTTGTCAGGTAATCCAGAACTCAACAACATTGCATTCACCATGTCCAATAAAGTCCTATTCTTCCGTTCTGCAACTCCATTAGATTGTGGAGAATATGGTGCTGTCACTTGATGTATTATACCATGCTCTTCACAAAACACACTAAGATCATTAAGAGTATATTCACCACCTCTATCGGACCTAAATCTCTTAATTCTCCTTTCTAATTGATTTTCTACTTCAGTTTTGTAAACTTTGAATTTGTTAAATACTTCATCCTTGGTCTTTATCAAATAAATATAACAATACTTCGAACAATCATCTATAAATGTTACGAAATACTTATTTCCAGCTCTAGTGGGTGGCCTATTTGAATCACAAACATCACTATGTATAAGCTCCAAAAGTTGAGTATTCCTCTCAACAGACTTAAATGGTTTTTTAGGTTGTTTAGCTTGTACACAAATTTCACACTTGTGTTTGAGGTTTAAGGCTGACTTTGGAACTAAGTCTAAATCCATCATCTTTTTTATTTTCATCAAGTTTATGTGTCCCAACCTTCCATGCCAAACATTACTAGATTCCATATTGAAAACTTTATGATGAATAACCTCTAAAGATACATTTAACTTGAACAATCCTTCACTAATAAAACCTTTACCAATAAATACATTATTCTTGGTTATTACAACCTTATTTGATTCCAATACAACTTTGTAGCCTTGCTGTACTAAAGAAGATCCACTAATTAAATTTCTTCTAACATCAGGCACATGTCGCACTTCCTTCAATACTAAGACCTTTCCAGATGTCATCTTTAGTTCTATATCTCCAATTCCAAGCACTTGTGCGACTGTGTCATTTCCTAGAGTTACACTTCCTCCACTTGATTTCTGGTAGTTTTTGAAAAAACCACGATCAAAACAAACATGTATATTAGCTCCAGAATCTAACCACCAGTCCTTATTTTGATAAGTAAAATTGACTAAGGAATCATACTTAAAATTTGTTTGGGAGGGCTCTTGCTCCACCAGCATATGCACTTGAGCTCTTGAACCATTATGATTTGACTTTGATCTGTACACCTCAGTCTTCTTGTGAAAACAGTCCTTAGCCACATGATTGGTTCTTCCACAAACAAAGCAAATCCTCTCTCTTTCTTGATTCTTAGGTTTTTCAAAATTCCTATTTTGGTTGGTTTGTCTATCCTTAAAGTTCCTTCTCCTTGGTTAGAAATTCTTCTTATTGTTCCGAGTATTGAACTTAGCCTTGTTATCCTTATTTTTGTTGTTGTTGTTCTCAACTAAGTTCACAGTTGGTGGTTTCTCAGTTTCTTTCTTTTGGCTTGACCTATGTTGCTCTTCAACTCTTAGAGAATTTATAACTTGAACCAAAGTAAGTTCTCCTTGTTTATGCCTTAAGGTTCTAGCAAATTCATCCCAAGATGGAGGTAACTTATCATTAAGGCAAGAGACCTTAAAATCTTCACTAAATTTGGTTCCTTTCTTTTCTACTCCTCTTAATAGCTCTTGATACTCATGAATTTGTTCTCCCACAGACTTGTTTTCAACCATTTTATACCCATTAAAATTAGATACTGTAAACCTATCAATTTCAGCATCCACAATTCCATATTCGGCCTCTAAGGCTTGCCAGAGTTCTTTGGCAGTAGATGTAGTAGCATGGTACACATCGTAAAGATGATCAGAAAGGGCACTCAGAATTCTATTATAACTATGGTATTCAATTTGTTCTGGGTTTAGCCAAGAAGATGACTCACTTGGTTGTGATTCCTCAAGGACAGAAATTAATCCTAGGACAGTTAACCAGTATTTCACTTGTTTTTGCCACCTACGAAAATTATGACCGCTAAATTTTTCAGGTTTAACACTATTGGCTTCTTCTAAGTTTGCCATTTGGTAAACTAATTTCTAAGAATAAGTGAGAGAGATCAGATTGCTATGACACTGTAAAAAATTAAAAACAAAATATCACACACTAGTTTACAAGCAATTTATTCTCAACTTAGAATAAATATTTGACAGATGTAATTCAATTCTGAGATGCAAACCACAAAGTTAAAACTTGAATGTGAGAACTAGGTTTTAATCAAAACTAAATGGCTATCTATTACGTTTACCAAGAAAGCTAATATCTAGGAATTTTAACAATTATCAATGCCTATGTTTTTCCAGAAACTGATATTACAGTTTTCTTTTGAATTTGTTTCTAAAGTGACGAAACACAGAAGTGCAATAATAATATTTTATATTTACACAAACTAACAAATTAAACACAAACAACCAAAAGACAAATCTCTATGGCTTTAGAATGTTAGAAATTATTGCAGATTTGTGTAAATATAAAATTGATTAAATACGTCCAATTAAACAATCACAATTATCACAATTAACAAAAGGTAGATTAAAGGAGAAAGAAAGTCTGGCCTGTGAACTCAAGAGAGGCACGATTAACACTGTCCTAAAGCCGTAGACGCCTTCCCACGTGCAGGTTATGGCGGTGCCTACAACTCCAATATACAACCCAAAAGCCTCACAAGATGTCTGGTCCGTTATGCACGCCAACGGCAGACGGGTATGCCAATTGTTGATCGATTGCCCAGGAAATATATAAAGAGAATTGTAGGAGATGGATAATGATGAGTGAGATACAGATATGGAGCATGAGAAAAACAGAGAATTGTTCGTACTCTGTTATATCTGAGGAGTCCTTTATTTATAAGACTCCACACACCCTTTTAATAAAGACACGTCTATTGGATCAACAAATATGACTCTTAAAATAAATAATAATTACTATTAAATATATAACAATAATAATAATAAGTTTTGAATTTTAATAAAATAAAACAAAATAATAAATAACTAACATAACTTACACTCTTACGCATGAAAAACGGATGCTGGCCAAGAAATCAATAACTTGATCTTCCATCACCCTCAGTTATCACGTCTTTGAAAGCACCGCCGCTTGGAATCATAGGCAGGACATGCTCTTGATGTGGTACGATTACATCCAACAAGTACGGACCGGGAGTGTCCAACATTTTCTGAATTGCTGCTTTAAGATCTTCCTTCTTCGTCACACGGGCAGCCGGTATCCCACAAGCATCTGCAAACTGCAGCACATTAGGGAATATCTCAGATTCATTTGATGGGTTCCCTAAGTAAGTGTGAGCCCTGTTCGCCTTATAGAAGCGATCCTCCCATTGCACAACCATACCCAAATGTTGATTATTCAACAGCAAAATCTTAATGGGAAGTTTCTCCGCACTGATGGTGGCCAATTCCTGGACATTCATAATGAAACTTCCATCACCATCGATATCAACAATGATAGAATCCGGGTTTGCAACAGCAGCCCCAATAGCAGCAGGCAATCCAAAACCCATAACTCCTAATCCCCCAGATGTCAACCATTGGCGAGGCCTCTTATACTTGTAAAACTGAGCTGCCCACATTTGGTGCTGCCCAACACCAGTGCTTATAATCCATTCCCATCAGTTAACTCATCAAGAACCTGAATGGCATTCTGGGGAGAAATGGATTCTCCAAAAGTCTTGAAACCCAATGGAAACTTCATTTTCTGCTCTTTCAGCTCTGCCCTCCAAGCCGAAAAATCAAGTTGGACGTTGCTCTCTTTCCCCTCCAATATCCTATTCAATCCTTCCAACGCCAATTTGACATCAGCACAAACCGACACATGCGGCTCCTGTGTTTAGCATGCGAGAATTTAGTTGAAATTCAAAACGTGTTCAAAACGAGACCGTTGAGAAGCGTCGACATAGAAATGATCAAAGATATCGGTCTGTTCAATTTGGAATCCATAGGAAGCACTGAAGTTGAAATGGTCAACCGCTTGACATTTACAAGAAGGAAGGGTCCTCTCCAGGTTCTCTCTCTCTCTTTCTCATGTATTGTATAATGAGGGTAGAATAATAATGAGGGCGGTGTAACTGAAGATATAACCACAATGTTCCAGCATGAAACAACTACCCCTTCGAGCCAGAATCAAGTCGTTGCTGGAGATGTGTCAGCGTCAGCATCAAGGTTTCATAAAAATAATAAAAATAAGGTGGGTGAATACTTTATTTGTAATCATCGGTGGAAGTTACACGTAGGAACAAGGGTTTTTTCTATTAAAAGAATTAGTTTTTTTTTATCAGATTGTATTTTTTAGTTTGTATGCTATTGTATCTGGGTAAATTGGATTAATTTTTGTGTTTATATATATATTTTCTTGATTGGTTGTTGGGATTTTATTTTGGTTAGTTTGAATAAATTAGGATTTGTTTGCTTGTATGATTTTTTTTTAGATTGTATTTGTTAGTTTGTATCGTTTTATCTATTAACTATGAATTATAATATTATAGTTTCATTTTGATGGGTCTATTTTGTATAGAATTTCTTTTAACATTTTACACGTTGACCCCGGAATGAAAATTCCTAGATCCGCCACTGACCATAAGTGACTTTTTTATGCCTCATAAATATGATCTTTAATCTTAATAGGAAAATTGAGGTTTCTCTACATCCATCTGGTAGAGTACCTATCCCGCTATCCTTTTCCTCCCACTAATTTGAAATAAAGAAAACAATCTTATTGCCAAAATTTTGATTTCTGCAAGAAACTTAATACACAATTGAACCAAAAACAAAAACAAAAACAACATAAAAGAATCGTATCCAAGTCCTGTACATAACGTCATATTTGAATACAACATATATATGCATACATCAACGAACAAACAAAATGAATATTCATGTTTTCAAGGGTCCCTCCCTCCATGATTCCATCAACCTATTGACGGTAAATCTTGTTATAATGTGTTAAAAATAGAAAATAAAAGGACAATATTTGATAGTACTAATCATGATTTATGCATAGGCAACAGCTCTTCGCTCTTATCTTTTTTACTAAACAATAGTTTTATGCGGAATACAACCACACACATACAACAGCAGCTGGTTGAAGTGAGATTCCTACAGTGGGCTCTTTCACTTTCAAATGGTTGTAAAACAACCATTCTTAGTAGAGCTAGGCATATGGGACCGAAAACCGGCCGAACTGAACCAATCGGTCTGGTTTTTTCCTTCTTTTTTTGGCCAACGATGCATGAATCGGACCAAACCGGCCTTCATGGTTCGGCGCCCGGTCTCTAATTTCAAAAACCGTCGGTGAATCGGACCGAACCGGGTATGCTAAATTACATGTAATTAAATAATTAAAATACACGTGGCTGATTTCTATTGGATTATGATTTTATGTTCTGTATCCCAGTGTGGTTTTTTAAAGAAAAAAAAATAAAACCTATATATTTAACTTATTTTCAATATTAGTCTAGTCAGTGGCAGTGTACAGATTACCTTGTTTCCATTTTCAACATTTAAGTAAATGTCTTTGTCATTTTACTTTTATTTATTTTTATATTACTCCATTTACTTAAGTTTACAATGTAAATAAGGAAGTACCCCCCATTTGGATTCAAATAAAAACATTAGAAAATCAAATTCCAACCAAATCAAATTATGAAAAATCGATTTTAGTGCAAAATATGATTTAGGCTAAAAATGATGGCTCATTAAGTCAATATATACTTCATACTAAAATCTCATAAAATCAAGTTTTCTTATTTGATGTGTGAGGAATAAAAGCCGCCAAAAATTATCTTGAGAAAATGATTATTCCGAAAACCCATTTTTCATACTTAGTCAATATTTTTACATAAAACAATTTTTCATGTATGATATGAATGCATGAATGAACCTAAGGTCAATCTAGGTAAAAAGCCTTAGAAGTTCAATCCACTATGGTGTTAAACCCTATTTGGTTTATGTTAAAACTTATTGAAAATTAGTCTATGGAACTATGAACTAGCATGGTTTATATGATTTAATGTTTACTTTTATTTCTAGAAAGACTATAGAAATTGTAAGTGCCAAAAAAAATTATCATTAAATTTCAAGCTAATAACTTTTGCTAGCCCACTCGTTGAAAAATTCCTAGTTCCGCCCTTGGAATGATGGATGTAATTTGTAAATGGTGAATGATGCATATGGTTTACTTTGAAACTTTGGATGGATGTGAATGATGAACGATGCATATGTTTTAGTTTGAATTGAAAGGATTGATTGAATGAATGAATTTGAATATGTTGTGATGTGAATGGTGAATGAATTTCAAGCAGGTTTTGAATGAATGTTTGAGTTTGAATGAATTTAGAGTCTACATGTTTTCAAGCAGGTTTTCACCAAACCAAACCAAACTAACCGGTTAACCGAGATGATCAGTTTCCCACCTCATTGGTTTGGCGCACGGTTTGACCTCAAAACCGAACCAAACCAAACCGAGCCCACCCATAATTCTTAGTAAGGACCGATCACACCAACAATTAATAATTCCTATTTCCGAATTAATTCGTATGATATACGATATCTCTACTTGTTTGTACCATATTTTGTAAATGGACCAAAAATGGTATATCTCTCAAAAGAAGATATTTTGAGGCCTAAGCCCAATATCTTTTTTTTTTTTTTTTTTTAAAGCCAAAGGAACCTTTTTGCTTAGTGGGTTGTCAATAGATAAAAGAAGTTAATAAAGACCCACAAAGACAAGAAGCCCAAGCCTTTGAGTTGCACTAAAGTTAAAAAGATCGGTAATCGTAACACATTGACCCACGTGAGGGTCTGAAGAAGATTGTCACCATTAATGACGGCTTGGCTTTCTTCTCGCCCAACAAGGAAGCAAGCTAGACAAAAGCCACTAGAACCAGAAGGAGCTGAATTGCCAACCAGACGGCCGGGTACAAAGGACTCAAGTCAGGGGACTATCGCAAAGGACCAGCAGTTTTGTCAAAAACGTCTCATCGTCCCTCCGATGAACCGGTCCAAATCAATAGATCAGCAGCTGACTTTGGATAGCAGCCAAATATCCTCTTTCAACTTTCATCATTGAAGCTTGCTCCTTGCCTATAAATAAAGAGCCTTCGCCACATAAGAAGGGGGCTCTCTCTCCAAACTAAACGCAACTTCTCGAAAACACTTGAAAAAACTCAAGATATTTTCAAACTAGCCTGTTTAATTTCTAGATAACTAGTTGACAACTCATGCGTTCATCTTTTGTTGTTTTGCCATCTTCATAGTATGATTTTCTTTTAAACGATTTGTTTGAATTCATGTATCCATTAGACTGGATAGAGAAATCTCCAGTCCTTCCTTGCTTTGTAATTTATATTTCGAATTAGTTAAATGGATAAATTCAGAACTCTCATCTTCCTTTTGTTGTCAATTTAAAATTAGATAGAGATATTTCAGAATTTATTTTGAATATTTAAGCATTTGTCATTTAATCGCTTTTATATATTATAAATGTTTTGGTAGATTAATTTAATTTCCTGCTCTCGCGCTATTTTAAATTCGTCATTCGGAGCTAAAATAAAGGTCTAGGCCCGAATAAGGCTATATTAGTCTGAAAATAGAAGGTTGATTCATGCCCGAATTACCTTATTGGGCATGAATTGACTGGAATATTGACCCTGTCTTAGGGTTGTTTGAATTTGAACTAGGTTTCTAAACCCAAACAGGGTATCAATAACCACGATCTTGGTTTCCTCCTTGTTTGATTAGGTATTGCTCATATCTGTCAAACTGATACATATGAATGAAAGAATATTGAAGTCCTCTTAGTTGAGGCATAGAAAAGAACTCATCCAGGCCAGCACCCCCCTTGGAGCACAATGGCTTGAGTAGACTGTTGCCCAGTGAATCAACCTTAGAGGGGGGGGTGAATAAGGTTAATAGAAAATTTAAATTTAAAAGGGGATAAGTAAATTGACAAGCACACTAATAAAGAGATAGGGAAAGAGAAATTCAAACTCAGAGATTTATACTGGTTCAGTCCTCATGACCTACATCCAGTCCTCAAGCGCACCACTT
Organism: Prunus padus; assembly: GCA_024362665.1. Lineage (NCBI taxonomy): Eukaryota > Viridiplantae > Streptophyta > Magnoliopsida > Rosales > Rosaceae > Prunus > Prunus padus. The sequence continues at coordinate 12,623,399 of JANFAM010000005.1, read as the reverse complement.
GAGAGTTCGATCCACTATGTTGAAAAACTCCTTCCAGGTGGAGTTGAAACCTTTGCACAGCTAGAGCACACCACTCCTTCTCTCAAGGTGAAAGACACCCTTCTCACCTCACAGGGTCAAACCAACCCTTCTACAAGTTTGAATGAAAATAACTCTCGGAACAAAAAGTCTCTCCTATTTGAGAGGGATATACAATTGAAGCTCACAAAATGGAAACTCTCCTTTATGAGTAGATGATACAAAAGAAATTCGAACACTAGAACTCTTGTTTGAATGTGAACAGAATTGGCTCCAGACAAAATGATATTCAGAGTATGATGAATGCTTGTAAGCTTGGATGAATAAATTGAGTTCTATGTCTTTACAAGAAATCTGAATACGTTTTTATAAGCATAGAAAAATAGTCGTTTGAAAAATAGCTGTTGAGAATATAGTCAAAAGAATTATAGCTGTTTGAGAAAAATTGTCAAAAGGTTTGCAGCTTGTTTGAAAATATAGACATTAGAATTATAGCTATTTGAAAATATGGTCACTAGGAATAAAGCTGTTTGAAAATGTAGTCATTAGGGTTACGGCTGATTGAAAATATATATCAATTGAAAAACTGATCTGTTGAAAAGACATGTTCAGCTTAATTCTTGTTGGAACAGTGCACAGAATAGCTTATTTCCATTTTCAACATTCAAGTAAATGTCTGTCTTTTTACTTTCATTTATTTTTATATTACTCCATTTACTTAAGTTTACAATGTAAATAAGGAAGTACCCCCCATTTGAATTCAAATAAAGATACCGGAAAATCAAATTCCCAACAAATCAAAATATGAAAAATCAGTTTTAGTGCAAAATGCCATTTTGGCTAAAAATGATGGTTCATTAAGTCAAAATATACTTCACATTAAAATCCCATAAAATCAGTTTTTCTTAATTGAAGTATAAGGAATAAAAACCACCAAAAATTATTTTGAGAAAATAATTTTTCTGAAAAAGCATTTTTTCATACTTAGCCAATAGTTGATAAACAATCTTCCATGTATGATATGAATGCATGAAGGAAACCTAAGGTCAATGTAGGTGAAAAGCCAATGTTGTTCAATCCACAAAGAGTTTTACAAGGATAACCTAACTCATATGTATTGAGGAAATATTTGCTTGAGTATCGGCTTCTTACTCAGTGTTCCAAAGCGTCTTCCCATATGTACAGTATTTTTGATCCATTTGGGAATACCTGCTTCTTACAACTTATCACACTTGAAACACATAAGATAACTAAGGAATAATTTGTTATCATCAAAATATGCACAACAATATAAAAACCATAAGGCTAACAATCTCCCCCTTTTTGATGATGACAAATTAATATACAAAATTTGATAATTACGTAAACGATGAAGTATGACAATTTTGTATGTAAGTATTTCTCCCCCTTTTGGCATCAACAAAAAAATACAGTACATGGGCTCCCCCTAAGAATAAGCTCCCCCTAAGGCAGTTATGAAATGCAGAAACAGCCCAAGAGAAATGCGGATAAAGCCCAAAACAAAAACGACGTCGAACCTGTGAATGCTCAAAATTGAGCGGGATTGTGACAAGACGATGGAGGAGACAGCTTGGACGCATTGAATAGGACGAGATGCATTGGAGGATGAAGAGGAAAGCAGAATGCTTTATCTAGCAGCTTTCCCGTTTCACGAATGCTGTCTGATGCTTTCCTGCTCATTTAACCAAGACTCCCTTCAATCTGAAAAAGAAGAGCAAACTAGAGAGAAAAAAAATCGTAAGCAGAAACAATCAAAAGATGGAATTTCCTTCGATTCCTGAAACCTCCATAGATTTGAATTTATCTCTTGCTTCTCCTTTAGCCCAGAAAATAGCACCTAAAAATAGTGTGTTTCCACACTCCAATTTTCACACAGGTTCTGCCTCTGTGCAAGCTGCAAATATACATAATGAGGTCTTAGCAACTATGGTTACACCATATGGGAACTTGGTGATGGCAAGGAGGTCAGATAAGACTGCAGTGGATGAGACCAATTTTTTTAGTGCTCACTGTGCTGCTTCGGCAACAAATATAGGCTTGCGTCTGCTAGCGAGGAACCAGGAATGTGCCTCATTGAAGGCTGAAGTTGCATCTTTGAAGGCAGAAGTTGTTGAATTGCATGGGCAACTTAAGCAATCAAACCGACAAATAGAAGCACTAGAGAAGAACAAACAAGACCATGTTGAACTGGTGAAAGTCTTACAAACAAGTGAGTGAAGAAGAAACAACTAGGATTGATGAAGAGAAAATGTACTCATACCTAGTTCTCTTGAATTAAGCGAAACGTTCTTACGGAAGAGGTTTGGTGAAAATGTCCGCCCATTGAAAGTCCAGACTTGATAAAATCTAGTTCTATGTTTCCCTTTTCTACGTGATCTCGAATAAAATGATGTCTTATGTCTATGTGTTTAGTGCGTGAGTGAAGTATGGGGTTCTTAGAAATGTTTATTGCACTAGTATTATCACATCTTATGGGTATGTGGTCAAACTTCAACTTGAAATCTTCAAGTTGTTGTTTCATATAGAGTACCTGAGCACAACAACTACCAGCAGCAAAATATTCTGCTTCAGCAGTGGAAAGAGCAACTGAGTTTTGTTTCTTGCTAAATCAAGAAACAAGTGAGTGTCCTAGAAAATGACATGTACCACTTATGCTTTTGCGATCAATTTTGCATCCTGCAAAATCTGCATCAAAGTAACTCATTAATCTGAACGAAGTTAATTTAGGATACCATAATCCTAAATCCATTGTACCAAGTAAATATCAAAAAATTCTCTTAACGGCAACTAAATGTGATTCCTTTGGACAAGATTGAAACCTGGCACATAAGCAAACACTAAACATAATGCCAGGCCTACTAGCAGTTAAGTACAACAAGCTACCAATCATACCTCTGTATTTTTTAATATCCACATTTTTACCTTTTTCATCTCGATCAAGTTTAATTGTGGAACTCATTGGTGTTGTAAAAGACTTCGAATTTTCAAAACCAAACTTTGTAAGCAGATCTTTAACATATTTAGCTTGGTTGATAAAAATTCCATTTTTAGTTTGCTTGATTTGCAAACCTAAAAAGAAATTCAACTCACCCATCATGCTCATTTCAAATTCTTCTTGCATGGCTTTGGCAAATTCACTGCACATGTCTTCGTCAGTAGAACCAAAAATAATATCAACATAGATTTGTACAATAAGTAAATCATCATTTTTGGTTTTGGTAAACAAGGTAGTGTCAATTTGTCCTCTTGTAAAACCTTTATCTAAAAGAAATCCACTTAATCTTTCATATCATGCTCTCGGGGCTAGTTTTAAACCATATAAAGGTTTACTCAATTTAAAAACATGATTTGGGAATTTATGACAGGACCGGACTCGAATTCCCCCTCAGAACTCGTGTCCAACCCTGCTTCCCATCAGACACTACCCCGACGCAGGACCTACTTTACTAAAACGCCCCTTAACCCTGGTTTAAGGAAATAGGTGAGTCGACTTCTGCCGAAATTTCGGCAGAGTCTCCTCTGAAAAATGGACTTTCCCAAAATTTTCACCTGTTAAAAACAACAGAAAATAAGCATGCACAAAGCAGAAGCACACAGATTAATAGGGAGGCCTCCGGCCTCTACCTCAATCCTAGGTGAGCACTACGGAGCAATCTAAAGAAATTTAAACTTTACAACCTGTGCAAAGGATAGCAAAGTAAAAATACAAGAAAACTCCTACAGGAGCCGTTAGCCGTGATGCCTCGACGTGGTGGTCTTGACCTCGGGATCTAGTACCTGGGGGGCGCAAAACAGAAAATGTGAGTGGATGAAAAATCAAACTTTAAACCTCATTTTTCAATGAACATAATAACCCCCTCCGTTTTCGCAAATAATGACAAAGCACTTATGCAACAAAAATCCGTGTATAAACGTACATACTTATACGAACAGGTACTTGAAAACAACTTCGTTAAATTTGTACCTTGAAATACCATAATTAAAACTGTAGCTTTGCTACTTCCGCAAACTTTTGGAAATCACAACTTAAACACTGAATTCTTAAAACAAAATCATGGAATTGAATCCATCCAAAAAATATTCCGTTTAAGTAAAATACGGCAATACTGAATAACTCCCTTTTTCCTGGAACCCAACCTGTCCAGCTTCAAACCTTAACTTAAAATCTGTACCTGTGCATCACTGTCCCGGTGCACATATTCAAATAAAACCAACCTGGAAATAAAATCCATAGACACACCCACATATATATATGTATAATAACATAAATGTAAAATCTCAGAAAATCCCAACAAGGAAAATATAAAACCAAAACGACTAAAAACCAAGAAAACCTAAATTCCCAACCAACTGTTTCCCGACGCAATGCCCGTAGGCACAGCAAGCAAGGAAAGATCCTCACTTAACAGAAAATAAGAATGGGAGTATAGTAATAGGTATATATATATAGTAAGACTCTTAGACCAATACTTGTACCGGGGAAACAATCCAACAAGGGGATTGTTGACTGACTACATGGAGAAAAATCCCTTCACAACCACGTAGCCAGGGAATAAGCCGTCCCAACTGGGGACTAACTCCCAGACACGTACAAAAGAAAATACCTCAATAATGTGCAACTGAAACAATGTCCTACGCGCGCAGACTGCCCGGCATGGGCCTACAGTAACATTTCAGTAACCAGTATCCGGGGAGGAACATAAAGTGGTGCTAATAGCACTCCATCTAGTATACATAATCCCTGACATACCCTAAATTCCAGGGTATTCAGCCCGTACCCAAACCCGAACACAAAAACATTCGGACGGTGCCCCGTCCATAATTGACACCCAAAATATTCACAATAAGAATATAGACACAACAGTCTGAACATATTTATATCCGGAACCCAAAGTATTTATAAACCTCCAAAATTAAATATAATCCGTATATTCCGTATAATACCAATTCCAAAATTGAAACAAATATATAACTCCATAATTGCAAAGTATATAAAAATCCTCAAAAACACAAAATCCAAATCCCGAAACCTTTAGTCAAAGTATAAATATTATTCGTAAAGTATACGCAGCAAAACCAAATACAAAATCAATTGGACAATACTAAAGTCCATTCTTGCCACCCAAATCATTTAATTCAAGGTATAAAATAAAATATAAATTATAAATTATAAGTTCTCGAAAACATAAAATTCACTCTCTTAATAACTTTCAAATATTAAAGTCAATAGAAAATTCCTTGATTTAAAACAATATAAAAATTCTAAGCTCAAGATAACCAAAGTAAATAATTCCGAAAACAGACGTAACAATAAATCCTAAATTTTGTCAAATATAAAACCCAAGAATTTCCCGGGTATTTCACCATACCCAAACCGTATACAAAGATTACCGGACGATGGTCCCGTCCCAAATTCAATACTCAAATACCTTTAATTAAATGTATAGCCATCAATGTCCCACAAATAGACCGGGACCCAAAAACATGCATAAACTTTCAATATAATATAAATTCCAATAACCTCATAAAATATTCTATCCAAGATTTCAAAATATCATTAAAACCCCTTAGTCAAAGTGACTAGTTTTATATGCATAAATTTCTCCATAATTCCATCACAATCAAATCCAAAACTTAAACAATATTTGAAATCACAATAATCAAGACAAATCCTTTATGCATCAAATTTCAATCTTTGAAATAATGCTTGTTCAAAACAAAAGTCCACTCACAACAAGTCCACGTTGCTCAATCCTTAGAGAGCTTTTCTTCCGGAGTACGCGAAGCAAGAGTACCTAATTGAGAGAATAAACGGGCTTAATTAATACGCGTACTCAACAACAAACTTTAACTTAAGACGCTAGTTCTCGGGTCTTAAAGTAAGCATGCACAACTACCGGGGAGTTTCTAGAGTCAAACTACACTATTCAACAGGTGGGACCACCTCGGAAGACTCACGGTCAACCGATTGGTCAAACTTCCCGAATAGGTCAACCGGGCCTCCGGGGCCAACGACCTCCGATTTCCGATTCGAACATTCCTAAAGGTTCAACAAGGTTTACTAAACACGTCCAGGCAGTTTGGTCTCAATCGAGCGGTCGGAATTGCGCCAATCGCACGATCGGACGGTAACCGGGTTACCTAACCCTAGGGTTAATGATTCGGAGTATCCGGGACTCCGATTCTTGATCCGTTTGTTCCTACACGATCCTAGAGGTACAGGGAACAACATACTTGGAAATGGGACTGATCCAACGGCCCGAACATATCGAACCCGGATAACGCATAATAGGCGTAAATCCGTTCGACCGTCAAACGATAACCAAATTGAAATCCGAGCACACCTATGCGCTCAGGACGACATGGGGAATATTTTAGGACACAATGCACCACCACAACAGTACCCCGGAACCCGCCGGAATTGGGTGTGCATAGTAATTCCGGTGACCCGAAAAACTTCAAACCAAGGGTCAAGACTTCAGGTATAGGTTCAACTCAACAAGTGGAGCATTTTATTCAACTACGGCAACATCTAGTTTGGCCGGCAAGTGGCCGGAAATTCAACTCAAAAATCGGCCTAAAATGGGTTTCTAAATCGAACAACCTAGGCTTGAAACCGATCTACAATACCTACATAAATGGATAGAGCATAAAGAGTAGATGAAGTTTCATACCTCACTCGACCGAAACGGTTGCCGGAGTCGCTGAAAAACTCGTCAGAAAGTTCGATAACCATCGAACTTTCAATCACTCCAGTTTAAAATCCATGAGTTTTCGAGCTAGGATAATGGCCAGGATAGATAGAGGAGGAAGAGATGAAGATTTAGGGACTGGAATCACCTGAAACGGACTTCGGACGAGAGAGAAATCGCCAGTCAAAGTGACTGGGCCGTGAGGAAGAAAAAATGAGGGAGAAGAGAAGGAAAATCGGGGAAGAATAAGAAATCCGGCTACTGTAGCAATTTACTGTAGCACCCCATCAGCCGCTCTGATAAAATCTGAAATTCCGTTTTTTTTTCTTTTTCTAATCGCTTCTCGATCGTTACAACCCGGAATTTGGTGTACCGCATATCCACGAACTCGTTTTGACGAGCCGGACGCAACGGCGCAACCCAATTTCCCGAATTCTTTTCAGAAATTTTAAAGTGCCTAAAATACCCTTAATCCCAGTGGCAAAACTGTAATTTCACCAAAATTATTTAAATTGAATAAATTCAATTAAATTGGGTCAGGGATGTTACAATTTATCACTTTCAAAACCTGGTGGTTGCTCAACATAAACTTCTTCTGAAATGAAACCATTTAGAAAAAGCACTTTTTACATCCATTTGAAATAATTTAAAATCTTTAAAACAAGCAAAAGCAAGTAGCATTCTAATGGCTTCTAGACGAGCAACAGGGGCAAAAGTTTCTTCATAATCAATACCTTCCTCTTGGTTATATCCTTGGGCTACCAGTCTAGCTTTATTTCTAGTGATAATACCATTTTCATCCTTTTTATTTCTAAAAATCCATTTAGTTCCTATTATGGATTGGTGTGGGGGTCTAGGAACTAATTTCCAAACATTGTTTCTTTCAAATTGATTAAGCTCTTCTTGCATAGCAATTATCCAAGAATCATCAGTTTCGGCTTCTTGAAAGTTTTTAGGTTCAATTTGAGAAACAAATGCCATATGATTGCACAAATTTCTAAGTGAAGACCGTGTGCTAACGCCATGTGAAGGTTCTCCTATGATTTGGTCTAAAGGATGATCTTTAACAAGTCTCCAAGAACTAGGAAGATCTTCATCTTGTTTAGGTTGACAAGTATCTATTAAACTTTCTTCTTTGTTGCTATCTTGAGATACTTCAATTTTTGACTCTATGTTATCAACCTTATTTCCTGTATTAATAGGATCATCATCATCATCAAGGTTTCTAGACTTAACAGAGTTACTTTCGTCAAAAACAACATGCATGGACTCTTCAACAGATAAGGATCTTTTATTAAAGACTCTATAAGCTTTAATAATCATAGAATATCCAAGAAATATACCTTCATCCGCTTTAGCATCAAACTTTCCCAAATTATCTTTGTTATTTAGAATAAAACATTTGCAACCAAAAACCTTAAAATAACCAATATTGGGTTTTCTTCCTTTCCAAAGCTCATAATGAGTTTTATTCAGCTTTGATCTAATGATCACACGATTTATCACATAACAAGCAGTATTTACAGCTTCAGCCCAAAAATATTTAGGTAAATTATGCTCATTTAACATAGTTCGGGCCATTTCTTGAAGAGATCTATTTTTACGTTCAACAACTCCATTTTGTTGAGGTGTTCTAGGAGCAGAAAAATTATGTTCAAAGCCATGATCATCACAAAACATTTTAATATCTTGATTATCAAATTCTCTACCTCTATCACTACGGATCCTACTTATTGTGCAACCAATTTCATTTTGTACCTTTTTACAAAATTTAACAAAAGCAATATGAGCTTCATTTTTATGTGCAAGAAATAGTGTCCAAGTGAAACGAGAAAAATCATCAACAATAGCAAATGCATATAATTTATCACCAAGACTAGCAATTCTATTCTGTCCAAATAAATCCATATGCAATAGTTGAAGAGGTCTAGATGTAGAGATATGAGTTTTCTTTGGAAAAGATGCTTTGTGTTGTTTTCCTAGTTGACATGCATCACAAATTTTATCCTTAATAAATTTAGTTTTAGGCAAACCTTTAACTAAATCAAATTTATTTAATTTATAAAGCAAGTCCATACTAGCATGTCCTAGTCTACGATGCCACAACCAACTATTTTCATTTATAGCAGTAAAACATTGAATATCTTGAGATTTCAAACTATCAAAGTCAAAGGTATACACATTTTCATGTCTAGAAGCAGTGAATATGACTTTATTAGTACAAGGATTTTCAATTATGCATTTATCTTTATCAAATGTAACATTATTTCCCTTGTCACATAATTGACTTATACTAATTAAGTTATGCTTAAGACCTTCAACAAGTAAAACATTTTCAATGCATGGTGTGTAAGGTGTACCTATATTTCCAACTGCAATTATTTTTCCTTTTGAATTATCACCAAATGTGATAAATCCTCCATCTTTGGGTGTAAGTGATGAAAGCTTGGACTTGTCTACGGTCATATGCCTTGAGCATCCACTATCCAAGAACCATTTGTCATTGCTCCCATAGGATCATGTCTAGGTTTTCTTTTCCATTGACAAACTTAGCTAAAGTTGTGTTCAACTTTTCAATAGTTTTTCTAAGTTCATTATTTTCTTTTTCAAAAACTTTTGATTTTTCAATTGTAGAAGTAAGCAATTGGTTCTCTTCTTTCAAACAACCGATTTCATTTGAATACTCAACTTCTTTCTTTTTATATTTAGATTTAATTTTCAAAGTATTTTCATACAAGTCATCAAAAGCATCTTGAAGTTCTTCATAAGAAGGTGAATTATCACAATCGAAATCATTATTTAAAGAACTTACCTCATCGTCTTTTGCCATAAACAAAAGTTGGCCATTTCGTTGTCGCTTGAGTTTTCTTCGGATTCACTTCCATCAGAATCATCCCAAGTAACCTTCAAAGCTTTCTTTTTGGACTTCTTTCCTTTTAGACGAGGGCAATCTGTTTTGTAATGTCCAGGCTTGTAACATTCGAAGCATGTAGGTGGATCTTTCTTACTTGATTCACCTTTGGAAGCTTCCTTCCAAGGAGACTTTTTACCAAAGTTCTTCTCCTTTCTCATGAATCTTTTGAAACGCCTTGTGATGAGTGCCATTTCTTCATTATCGCTATCCCCTTCTTCATCTTCACTTTCTGGATGAGAGGACTTAAGTGCAAGACTTCTTTTGGATGGTTCTCCTTCTTGTCCCTTCTGTGTAATCTCATGAGTCATGAGTGAACCCAAGAGTTCATCAAGACTTAGCTTTGAAAGACCTTTAGCTTCCGTAATTGTTGTGACTTTAGGCTCCCATTTCTATGGTAGGGACCAAAGAATTTTTCTCACATGTTCAACATTAGTATAAACTTTACCAAGAGCTTTCAAAGAATTAATGATGTCAAGAAACGAGTAAACATTTCTGAAATAGATTCTTCAGGCATCATAGAAAATAATTCATACTTGCGAACTAACATGCCAATTTTAGTCTCTTTAACTTGATTTGTACCTTCATAAGTTACTTCAAGTTTTTCCCATATATCCTTAGCAGATTCACAAGCAGAAATTTTGTTAAATTCTTTAGCATCTAGGGAACAATATAAGATACTCATAGCTTTTGCATTTGTTTCAATTAAGGCATAGTCTTCTTCATTCCATTCATTTTCAGTTTTAGGAATAATTTTATCTCCATCTTCTTTGGTAGGAATATTAGGGCCATTCAAAATAACTCTCCATACCTTATAATCCGTGGCTTGAATGTAGACTTTCATACGAGTTTTCCAATATGTGTAGTGTTCCCCATTGAATAGAGGAGGCCTATTCGTTGATTGTCCCCCAGCGAAAGTCATGCATGTCATATTAGTAATATTTGCCATATCGTACCTCTTTAGATGTTAAGCCAAAAATTCAGAGGGTAAGCTTTGATACCAATTGTTGCCCAGTGAATCAACCTTAGAGGCGGGGGTGAATAAGGTTAATAGCAAATTTAAATTTAAAAGCGGATAAGTAAATTGACAAGCACACTAATAAAGAGATAGGGAAAGAGAAATTCAAACTCAGAGATTTATACTGGTTCAGTCCTCCTGACCTACATCCAGTCCTCAAGCATACCACTTGAGAGTTCGATCCACTATGTTGAAAAACTCCTTCCAGGTGGAGTTGAAACCTTTACACAGCTAGAGCACACCACTCCTTCTCTCAAGGTGAAAGACACCCTTCTCACTTCACAGGGTCAAACCAACCCTTCTACAAGTTTGAATGAAAATAACTCTCGGAACAAAAAGTCTCTCCTATTTGAGAGGGATATACAATTGAAGCTCACAAAATGGAAACTCTCCTTTATGAGTAGATGATACAAAAGAAATTCCAACATTAGAACCCTTGTATGAATGTGAACAGAATTGGCTCCAGACAAAATGATATTTAGAGTATGATGAATGCTTGTAAGCTTGGATGAATATGTTGAGTTCTATGTCTTTACAAGAAATCTGAATACGTTTTTATAAGCATAGAAAAATAGTCATTGGAAAAATAGCTGTTGAGAATATAGTCAAAAGAATTATAGCTGTTTGAGAAAAATTGTCAAAAGATTTGCAGCTTGTTTGAAAATATAGACATTAGAATTATAGCTATTTGAAAATATGGTCACTAAGGTCAATCTAGGTGAAAAGCCAAGGTTGTTCAATCCACAAAAAGTTTTACAAGGATAACCTAACTCATATGTATTGAGGAAATATTTGCTAGAGTATCGGCTTCTTGCTCAGTGTTCCAAAGCGTCTTCCCATATGTACAGTATTTTTGATCCATTTGGGAATACATGTTTCTTACAACTTATCACACTTGAAACACATTAGATAACTAAGGAATAATTTGTTATCATCAAAATATGCACAACAATATAAAAACCATAAGGCTAACATAGAGGTCCAGAACAAGCGCATACACAACAAATCAACACACTACACTACTCACAGTAGGTCTATTAGACTGGTCTCATACCCAATAGTGAAATGCGTACGCGATTCCCCGAATCAGGACAAAAGAAGAGCAAACCGACAGGGCTCGGCCCAGGCATGCCCCATCCTGTTAACCTAATTCAACTTTCAATTTTGTTCAAAAGTTGAGAGAATACTCCTCGCGAGCCAAGAAGACCCAATCAGGGCATTGGTGTTAATCCAACGACCTCCTCACTCCGCAGAGCAATCTGATTCTCCGAAATCACCAAAAGGAGTGTTCGCAGGAAAAAGGACCAACACTACTATTATAAAGTTAGGCTAAAATCTTTGGAGTCACACGCTTCACTAAAAAAACTGGACGCAAATAACGTCAAAAATCGGGAGAAAATGCGCCATCCTGCAAGAAAAGGGAAGGGGAGAACATAAAACAAAAACAAGAGTGCATAAGTTATTACATAACTTTTGGTCTATGAAATTTATAACTTTTAAGCATTGAGATGAACTAGATATCTCAAATTAAGTTTTATTTGTTTAAATATTTATGCATTCAGACCAAAATTTTAAAAGCATTTTAATTTTTTAATTATTCTTAATTAATTCTCTCATTTTTCCCATTTCACTTTTTCTTCTCCCTTCACCTTCTTCTTCCCAAAAAAAACTTGCATGTCCCATGTTTCATACACCATAACTCTCATATTCCATATTTCATACACCTTTTTATGTCTCTCATCATGTGACTCATCATGCGAAGAGAAAGGTAGAGAGAAAGGTGTATGAAACATATTCCATTGACGTTTTACTCCTCTTCGTCCCTGTGCATCTATGTGTCTCTCTCTTTCTTCTCCAATATTTGTCCTTGCCCTGCTATCTTCTTTTGTTTACTTTTCTGTTTCACTTCTAACTTTCTCGAAGCAAACAAAATGGTTGGGAACAAGTTGTGGGTTGAGGGTAATGAGCGAGCAAAGCATGAAGTAGCATATTCCAATCCAAACCCATGACTTAGAGACCATGTTTGGTGAGTAGTATTGGATTGGATTGGATACTCCCCATCTTTAAAGCACGTTTAAGGAAGAATGAAATTTTTTTTTTAAACCACGTTGAAGGTAGCACTGTTTTGTTATTCCAGCCAATCACGCTACGCCACGCGTAATAACTTATCTCACTTGGCATAGAGTGATTGGCCTAATTCATCATGCTCTAATAGCAACCCTTTGAATATACTTTTAAAAGTACTGGTCTTATTATATTCTTTCCTTTCCTGGGTAGAAGACAACCCTTGGGTTCAGGGACGGATCTACAGAGGAGCAAGGGTGGTCAAGTGACCCCTACAACCTCTGAAATCTGCCATTGAAGGGGAGAAAATTGACCCATGCAAAGTGTTTGATGAAAATCCCCAAAGGCAGTAGCGGATCCAGGATTCTCGGGTCATAGGGTCATAGTGTAAAAAGTGTCGAAGTTTTTTAAGGCTAAACTGTTGAGGTATTTTTAGGACAAATGAGTCATTTTCTATCCAATTATTTTTTAAAAATAAAAAATTTATTTATTTCACATTAAAAAAAAAGGAAACATGTGACTACATTAATTTTAAAAAATAAAAAAAAACAACAATTTTAAAGCTTAAAAGATTAATTTTCCTAATGTTTTTGTAGATGAATTTCCTCTTGATAATTTCCATGAATTTTTCAGTAGAGGGACAATTTTAAAAGGCTAAAGACTTGAAAAAAAAATTTAGACAACTAAATACCCTTGAAAATTAAATAATATTAATGTCATTCATAATTAAAACAAATAAAAGTACATTTGATTTGGAGGTCATGAGATAAAAATACACGTGATTACAAGTTTGGGGTAATTTTTGATGAATTTTTTAGAGCACATATGACTTTTTATTGAATTTATGAAGATAGTCTAATTAAAAATAGACATGTGGCGCCTTGCTAATGGACCATTTCAAAAAGGAATTAAAACGAGAAGTGCTGGATTATAACCCCAAACACGCTGAGTCTTTCTTCTTTGTCGAACTTGCTCTGCAACTTCAATTCTAACAGTTGTTAAAAACTTCTACAATTCATAACTTTGGTTGTGGGGCTCCGATTGACGACTGCTTTCTTCATGAGATCGAGCCCAACAATCTGAAGTAATATTCGTGGTCTCACACAAAGAACAAACAAAACAACCTCTGTGGCCTTTCGTCGAGCAACTTGCGTGTATCTCTTGGGGTCGTCGTTCTGCTGGCCATGGGGTCTGCTCAGGCCTCCACAAGCTGTACATAGCCATTTTTCCGGCCAATTCGTGGGGTCAAGTGACCCCTCTTGTCCCTTAATCCGCCCGCCCCTGCCCAAAGGGGTGCAGACTATTGCTCTAGTTTTATATTAAAAAGGGGCGCATACTCTGTTTAAGCAGACAGCCCGATACCTCCCTCCCCCAAATCAGTTTTAGCTCATATTTTTCCAAATGTCAAACCCTAAATCCCCAAACCACCGGTGCACTTATGATGCATTCTTGAGCTTGAGGGCACGAGATACACGCAAGGGATTTACCGATCACCTCTACAGGGCTTTGGAGGTGGCGGGGATCCAAACTTTTAGAGATGATGACGAAATCGAGAGAGGAGCAAATATTTCAGTAGAGCTTCAAAAAGCAATACAAGAGTCTAGAGTATCCATCATTGTCTTCTCCAAGGACTACGCTTCCTCGAGATGGTGCCTGGATGAACTAGTGACGATCATGGATCGTAGAGAAACTAATGAGCACATGGTTATGCCGATTTTCTATGATGTGGATCCATCCCATGTCAGGAACCAAACAGGAATTTTTGAAGAAGCATTTGCCAGACACCAACAGCCCTGTGCACCGTGGTTACGGTTGAACTTGTTGCACCCAAAAAATACAATATACAATGAATTGAGCAGAAATTGGTCACGGTTGAACCTCGAAAGCCATTGAAAGATGTGACTCATTTAGCAGAAATTCTGTGGTGAAAAGTCGTATTTTGTATCTCTATTGTCGATAGGGGATCGATAACGTGTTAAGTACATTTTGTTATTGACATGTTATGACAATGAATTGATAACAGGTACTTTCTGTTATTGACAATGATAAAATGGTATCAACAATCTATCCGTTAAAGAAAAACTGAGTCATTTAGATCCATATAAATAGCTTCATTGCATCACCATCTTAGCTTCCTCTCTTCAGCAAAAGGTCACAAAGAAATCAGTTTCCCTATGTTAAGAACCCGAAGGATAGAGTCGGATTGATGGTTCGAGGATTTGGCATACAAGTAAAAGCGTAACGAGAAATACTTGTGTACCGGATAAGATCTGTTTTATTATTCACCAATCACGCTACGCCACGCGTGATAACTTCTCTCACTTGGCATAGAGTGATTGGCCTAATTCATCATGCTCTAATAGCAACCCTTTGAATATACTTTTAAAAGTACTGGTCTTATTTTATTCTTTCCTTTCCTAGGTAGAAGACAACCCTTGGGTTCAGGGACGGATCTACAGAGGAGCAAGGGTGGTAAAGTAATTCCTACAACCTCTAAAATCTGCCATTGAAGGGGAGAAAATTGACCCCTACAAAGTGTTTGATGAAAATCCCCAATGCAGACTTTTGCTCCAGTTTTATATTAAAAAAAGGGCGCAGACTCTGTTTAAATAGACAGCCCGATACCTCCCCTCCCCCAAATCAGTTTTAGCTCATATTTTTTTTCCAAATGTCAAACCCTAAATCCCCAAATCACCGGTGCACTTATGATGCATTCTTGAGCTTCAGGGGCACAGATACACGCAAGGGATTTACTGATCACCTCTACAGGGCTTTGGAGGTGGCAGGGATCCACACTTTTAGAGATGATGACGAAATCGAGAGAGGAGCAAATATTTCAGCAGAGCTTCAAAAAGCAATACAAGAGTCTAGAGTATCCATCATTGTCTTCTCCAAGGACTACGCTTCCTCGAGATGGTGCCTGGATGAACTAGTGACGATCATGGATCGTAGAGAAACTAATGAGCACATGGTTATGCCGATTTTCTATGATGTGGATCCATCCCATGTCAGGAACCAGACAGGAATTTTTGAAGAAGCATTTGCCAGACACCAACAGCGCTTCAACAAGGAGATGGACAAGGTGGAGAAGTGGAGAAAAGCTCTCAGAGATGTTGCTGATTTGGGAGGGATGGTTTTAGGAGATCGGTACTTTTTCATTCCCAAAATGATGCTTTTTAAAGTAGATTATAGTGAAGCTTTTTCTTTAATCTCATGGAGTTGTTAGATGGCAGCACTTCTGTTTTGAAAGTTCATTTACTTAGTATAAATATCAATTCTCTTCTATAAAATAAAAATAAAAATAAAAAAGAAATAAGTTTCTTTTTGTTGAAAAGAAATAACTTATTGTGCCTTGTGTATTTTGATTTCAATAATTTATAGGTCCGAGTCGCAGTTTATCTAAGAAATCGTTGAAGTTATTGTAAATAAACTGGATCACACATGGAATAGGAGATTAAGAGTCGATCCCTATCTAGTTGGAGTAGATTATCGTGTGGAAGGCCTAAACATGTGGTTAGAAGATGGATCAAGTGATGTTGGAGTAGCTGTAGTCTGTGGGATGGGTGGAATTGGCAAGACCACCATTGCCAAGACTGCTTATAACCAGAATTTCAATAAATTTCAAGCCAGCAGCTTTCTTGCAGATATTAGAGCAACTTCAAAACTTCCCAATGGTTTGGTTCACTTGCAAAGGAACCTTCTTTCAGATCTCCAAGAGGGGAAAGCAAAGAAAATATACAGCTTGGATGAAGGAATAACAAAGATCAGACGGGCGATACGTTGCAAAAGAGTTCTTATTGCTCTTGATGATGTGGACAACTTGGAACAATTCAATGCAATTCTTGGAATGCGAGAATGGCTTCATCCAGGAAGTAAAATAATCATAACAACTAGACATGAACATTTGTTAAAGGCTCATGAGAATTGTGCAATATTTAAGGTGGAAGGGTTGGATGAGTATGAATCACTTGAGCTTTTCAGTTGGCATGCCTTTAGACAACCCCATCTTGGCGAAGGTTACATGGATCTTTCAAGACCTGTAGTGCAACACTGTGGAGGGGTTCCATTAGCTCTTCAAGTTCTAGGATCTTCTCTCTTTGGAAAAGCTGCAGATGTATGGAAAAATGCATTACAGAACTTGGATGTGATTACTGAAGGAAAAATTCAAAAGATTCTCAGAATAAGCTTCGATTCTCTGCAAGATCATGACCAACGTCTGTTCCTCCATATAGCCTGTTTCTTCATAGGAAAAGACAAGGATTTTTCAACTACAGTCCTTGATGAATGTGAGTTTGCCACAAACATTGGAATTCAAATTCTGGTTGATAGATGTCCGCTGATAATTGATGTATTCAACAAGTTAACCATGCACCAATTACTTCAAGACATGGGAAGGGGAATTATTCGTGAAGAATCGCCTGAGGATCCTGGAAAACGTACTAGAGTTTGGAATAAAGATGCCTCTAATGTTTTGAGAAAATTAACTGTAAGAAATATCTTCTTTTATGTCTATGTATTCGTAATTGTGTTGTGCATGTGACAAGTTACTTACCCAATGTTCTTATTTGTTACCAGGGTACAGAAACTATTAAGGGCCTCATGCTCAACATTCCTATGTTAATAAAAGATGAGTCTTCTAAGATAATATCCAGTGGAAGTAACAGAAAAAGATTCCACGTTGAAGATTATGATGGAAACTGTTCAAGCAGCCGACGTCGGCTTGGTGTCTTCTCCTGGCAGTCAATTAGTTCTTTTTCAACAAACTCATTTACTGTATCAAATGAGATAGGTTTCAAAACAGAGGCATTTAGAAGGATGCACAATCTTGAACTCCTGCTGCTTGATAATGTAAAAATCAGTGGAGGCTATGAAGATTTCCCAAAATATTTAATATGGTTGTCTTGGCGAGGATTCGCTTTAAAGTCAATACCAACCAATTTTTACTTGGAAAGTTTAATTGCTCTTGAGTTGCGGAACAGCAGCCTCCAACATGTTTGGAAGGGAACTAGGGTATGCTACTAATCTCTCTCTAGCTCTCTCTCTCTCTCTCTCTCTCTCTCTCTCTCTCTCACACACACACACAGACAAATTTAAAGATGATGATATATTTATAGAAACTAATTACTTATTTTTTAAAACAGTTTCTTCCAAGACTGAAAATCTTAAATCTCAGTCATTCACATGGCCTTGTGACAACCCCTGACTTGTCAGGATTCCCTAACCTCGAGAGATTAATTCTTAAAGATTGCATAAATTTGAAAGAGGTGGATGAATCCATTGGAGATTTGGAGAAACTTGTTTTCTTGTATCTAAAAGATTGCAAAAATCTCATGAAGCTTCCAATAAGAATTAGTATGCTGCGATCTCTCCAGAAACTTATTCTCTCTGGTTGCTCAAATCTTGTGCTGCCTGCCAGTATGATCGTTAAAAATCAGTCAGACTCTACACCTAGTGACATGAAGAAACTCAGTCTGTTATCTGCAGTTAAATTGTGGCAATCAATCCGATCATGGTTATTGCCAAGAAAAAATCTCCAACTTACCAGTGCAAGTTTGCCACAATTTTTAAAAAGCTTAGATATGGCATTCTGCAATCTGTCAGAAATTCCCAATGATCTTAGTAGTCTATCCTCATTGGAGTATTTGAATCTGAGTGGAAACCCATTTTTGAGCCTATCAATAAACATGAATGGTCTTAGTAAGCTCCAGACTCTTTTGTTAAGTTATTGCAGAAACCTCGAAATGATTCCCGAGCTCCCACCAAGTGTAGGGACTTTGCGCGCATTTAAATGTACTTCATTGAAAAGAGTACTACTAAACTTACCCAGCATGTTAAAAACAATTAGACCTGCGGTTTTAAAATGCGAGAATTTAGTTGAATTTCAAAACGTGTTCAAAACGAGACCGTTGAGAAGCGTCGACATAGAAATGATCAAAGATATCGGTCTATTCAATTTGGAATCCATAGGAAGCACTGAAGTTGAAATGTTCAACTGCTTGACATGTACAACAAGGAAGGGTCCTCTCCAGGTTCTCTCTCTCTCTTTCTCATGTATTGTATAGTTTTTTATGATGATTATTTTCTGTGGCCTGTAATATTTGAACATATATAAATCTCTCCATGCATGCATGAAACAGGGACTGGATGAATGTGGTATATTTAGCATATTCCTTCGTGGGAGCGAGGTTCCAGATTGGTTCTGCCACAAGTCGAACATGGGTGACTCTGAGATGTCTATAACTATACCTCCACATCGTAATTTGAAGATCCGAGGCCTAAATGCATGTGTTGTGTATGCACAAAATAAGGGACCGATAGGCCTTCCCTTTCTTCACATCAGTAATGAGACCAAGGGTCTTAAGTGGAGCTATCTGCCAGTCACAATGGGGTTTCCAAAAGAGAAGGAACATATGTTATGGCTTAGTCATTGGCGATTCGCAAACGATGAATTGGAGGGTGGGGATGAAATACGTGTTTGGGTTGGAGGTAAAATACCGGATATGGGGGAATACGGTATGTTGATGGAGGAATACGGTATGTTGACGAAGGAATTTGGAATCCAGTTTGTGTACGAGCAGAATAATAATGAGGGTAGTGTAACTGAAGATATAACCACAATGTTCCAGCATGAAACAACTACCCCTTCGAGCCAGAATCAAGTATTTGCTGGAGATGTGTCAGTGTCAGCATCAACGTTTCATAAAAATAATAAAAATAAGGTGGGTGAATACTTTATTTGTAATCATGATGAATGGTCATATTTGTGGAGGAGCCATTAAGGCCTACAAGGGTCACTTGACCAACAATTTGAAAATATTTTTCTCTATGTTATTCAAATTGTTTTATAGCTATACTTATTATTGAACATTCTCACAAATGTAAATTGTCTACAATGAACATGAAATAATTTACGGATTTGTTTTTGTTTAAATTTTAGGGATTTTATGAATATTGCTATGCTAAAAATAAGGAGTATTAATGAGAAATCAAGGAGTTTATGATATGCTTCAAAATCAATTATAATTACAAAATATATATAAAGGTAAATGGCATATAATGTAATTTAGTTAATAATACTTGGACATATATATCTTACATGGCAACATATTTCAAATTTGGGTTTTAGTTAAGAGGTTTAATTGTAGGTGGATTTATGCCTAGCATATTAGCGTTGTAAGAGCCTATATTGGCTTCACTCTTTTTTATTATGAATTATCACATCAAATAAGATTTTGGCCAAGCATCCAAAACTCCTATGTCATTCGAAAAATAAATTTAAAAAAATGCTTTAAAGGAGACCTTAACAACCATGGTATGTCATCTTCTGTTTGTGGTTTCTGTCAATTCCACAGGCCAAACAAAATAAATACATGAACAAAGAGAACAATACTTTTATAAAATAGAATTGACATAAGTGAAACGCGAGATAGCAGACACAACACATGACTTTAAGCTAAGGAACTTTAAACATAGATAGCAGACACAACACATGACTTTAAGCTAAGGAACTTTAAACATACTTCATAATTACTCGAAGTAGAACTTGTTCAAACTAATACTAGTACAAAAACTAAAGATTTTTTTTTTAAGTACACCTCTAACTTACACTCTTACGCATCAAAAACGGATGCTGGCCAAGAAATCAATAACTTGATCTTCCATCACCCTCAGTTATCACGTCTTTGAAAGCACCGCCGCTTGGAATCATAGGCAGGACATGCTCTTGATGGGGTACGATTACATCCAACAAGTACGGACCGGGAGTGTCCAACATTTTCTGAATTGCTGCTTTAAGATCTTCCTTCTTCGTCACACGGGCAGCCGGTATCCCACAAGCATCTGCAAACTGCAGCATATTTGGGAATATCTCGGATTCATTTGATGGGTTCCCTAAGTAAGTGTGAGCCCTGTTAGCCTTATAGAAGCGATCCTCCCATTGCACAACCATACCCAAATGTTGATTATTCAACAGCAATATCTTAATGGGAAGTTTCTCCACACTGATGGTGGCCAATTCCTGGACATTCATAATGAAACTTCCATCACCATCGATATCAACAACAATAGAATCCGGGTTTGCAACAGCAGCCCCAATGGCAGCAGGCAATCCAAAACCCATAGCTCCTAATCCCCCAGATGTCAACCATTGGCGAGGCCTCTTATACTTGTAAAACTGAGCTGCCCACATTTGGTGCTGCCCAACACCAGTGCTTATAATCGCATTCCCATCAGTTAACTCATCAAGAACCTGAATGGCATTCTGGGGAGAAATGGATTCTCCAAAAGTCTTGAAACCCAATGGAAACTTAACTTTCTGCTCTTTCAGCTCTGCCCTCCAAGCCGAAAAATCAAGGTGGACTTTGCTCTCTTTCCCCTCCAATATCCTAATCAATCCTTCCAACGCCAATTTGACATCAGCACAAACCGACACATGCGGCTGCTTATTCTTTCCAATCTCTGCCGAATCAATATCAATGTGGACAATCTTAGCCCGGCTTGCAAAGGCCTCTAACTTCCCAGTGACACGGTCATCAAACCTCACCCCAAATGCAAGCAATAAATCAGACTTATCCACAGCATAATTAGCATAAACAGTCCCATGCATTCCAAGCATTTGGAGTGACAATTCTTCGTCGTTGCACGGGTATGCCCCGAGACCCATCAAAGTACTGGCAACTGGGATCCCAGTAAGCTCCACGAACCGCCTTAACTCCTCACTGGAGTTCAAACACCCGCCACCAACATACAACACTGGTCTCTTGGACTCAGACACCAACCTCACAATCTGCTCCAAATGATCCTCATTGGGGGTCTTAGGCAACCTAGACATATACCCAGGTAACCTAATGGGTTGATCCCAATTGGGAACCACAAGCTGTTGTTGCACGTCTTTGGGTATATCAATCAAAACCGGGCCGGGTCGACCCGAGGTAGCTAAGAAAAAGGCCTCACTAACAACCCTAGGAATGTCCTCCACATCAAGAACAAGATAATTGTGCTTGGTGATTGATCTTGTTACCTCAACAATTGGGGTCTCCTGGAACGCGTCGGTACCGATCATTCTTCGGGGGACTTGGCCGGTGATTGCCACCACTGGAATGCTGTCCATTAGCGCGTCGGCGAGGCCGCTGACCAAGTTTGTTGCACCGGGGCCGGAGGTTGCAATGCACACGCCGGGACGTCCCGACGCACGAGCGTAGCCCTCTGCTGCAAACACGCCGCCTTGTTCGTGTCGCGGGAGGACGTTGCGGATGGTGGAGGAGCGCGTGAGGGCTTGGTGAATCTCCATGGACGCGCCGCCAGGGTAGGCGAATACATTGGTCACGCCTTGCCGCTCGAGCGCCTCAACGAGGACATCGGCGCCTTTTCTGGGCTCGTCAGGGGCAAATCGGGAAATTTTGGTTTCTGGGTCTGGAGGGTTAGTGGTGGTGATTGTGGTGGTGACGGTCTTGGGGGAGAGAGAGTTGGAGATTTGGAGGTGGCGGAGGAAAGTGGGTTTTTGGGGATGAGGAGAGAAGGGGAGGGTGAATCTGGAAATGGGGTTTGAGGATTTGGAAGAAACAGGGAAAGGAGAGGGTTTTGAGGAGGAAGAGGAGGGTGGAGCAATGGCCGCCATTGTTGAGAAGCTGATAATGCGTCAGAGAGAGCAGAGAGTGAAGTGAATTGATAGTTTCAGGGGTGGCTGCTAGACTAGGGAGTTTCGTGACCAAGAGATTCAATTTATATTTAGCTTTTGGAACCAAGATTCTATTTATATCAATTTTGTAATGGAAGAAATGTTATTTATGTTTGGCTCCCTGTGGCCCTTTGTATGTACCAATTTGGTAAAATTTCTGATACCCATTTCTCTTTTGGTGGAATATGTTCATGATACCAATTTATGATTAAAGTGTGCCAAATTAAGTTGCTATGAGAACCCAAAAAGAAAATAAAACTATGTTGCTACTGCTTGCTACTTAGTTGGAGGGAGTACTTATTTCAAGGGAGACCAGCCAACGGACGACATCTGGTGAGGGTTACAAATGCATTTAATGAAAGTTTCATCCATATATAACACATGGCCTTAGCAATTTGATTAAGCTCATGTGTTTGTAGTCTTAGAGGGATGGCCTTCTACTAATTCGTCTTTGATTTCGTCAATTGGTTTAGCCAGAGGTCTATATGGGGCAGCTGAGCCAAATTGAGACTAAATTTACCTATTGGAATGTGGACAAATTTAAAAAAAAAATATTCCTTACAACTGTCGTTAATTCTATATTGACTAAATTTACCCATTGGTAATCAAGAAGATAATTTTGGTTGGAGTTCATCACCAAGCAGTATTTTAGTGTAAAATCTACTACAAATTTAGGCAAGAATGACAGTCCAAGAAATCAAAGAAACAAACTTTAAGATATTACGGGGTCGATTGTTATACAAGCTCGGCTTGGTCTGATTTGGACTAAATTTAGTATCATGTTTGATTCATCTAATCCTAGTCTTAGATGAGATTGCTAATACCGGACCCACCAAAAACATCTCCTTAGGAGGGGATTACTAAATCCATATGGAAAGAGATGATTAACTAGTCATGTGCTCACCAATATATAAGATGCATATATTATATTGTAATAATAATAACATATATTACTATTATTATTATTATTATTATTATATACACATATTTATATATTGTATTATATTATACTTACATACACATATACTATAATGTACATATATATATGTATATACACATATATTGACAAGACCCGACCCAAATTCCACTTTGGAATTCGTTTTGAACCGTGTGTGTGTTCGACACCTGTCGGGGGCCGGGCACAATTGACCAAATTGCCCCTTTTAACCCAAAACTTAAAAGAATACTCTTTTTAAGATTTGACTTCTGCCAAAAATTCGATAGTCACCCATGTAATTTGCTCGTTTCCCAAAAAAAATTTACACCTGTAAACACTATATATATTCCTCAAACATTCGGCAAGCACTAGTTATAATCACACACAATCAAAACATTAAATCGAGTGGCCCCCGACCCGAGACGAGTTCTACACCAAATTAAGGAAGTGTATAATACAGTTGATGCCGTGGTGGGCATCTTGAAAACCCTGTACACTGTGGCCACAGTCGGACCTCTTGCAACAGCTTCAGTGGCCCTAGAACGCTTCAAGAATGAAAACCAACTTGTGCTTCTACAAGAACAACTGCGAAAGATGCATGATGAAACAACAAAAAGATTTTCGAAATTGGAATCGGTTAGTTCTTTTCCATTTTTTTTTTAAATTTGTAATTTTATTTTTTTGGTGACAGTTTTTGGCGTGTCTTCAAGGAAATTGCCATGCTAAATGCGTACATGAAGGAGGAGAAGGAAAAGGAGGAGAAGGAGAAGATTAACAACTAGAAGAAGAAGTGATAAAACATTTTTGTAGTTATTTACTGAGAGATCTCTGATGAGAAACCAAGGAAAAGGCCTAAGGCAAAGTTAAGACGCGTTTAGAACACTAGGGAACATTTAGGTAGATTTACAAATATGAATCCCACTTGTCTCATGTGTGATCAAGACATATCTTAAATATTTGTTCAATAAATGTAACTTTTTCAAACAAATTTGCATGCCTAACTATTTGGACACTCAAATTCATCACGCATCATCACATGATATTAAAAATATATGTTTTATAATATGGATGGACGACATAGTTTATATGTCATAAACCTAATGTATAATATTAATGTATAGATGCACATGTTTTAATGTGAGTGGATTTATAACACCACATGGCAGTGTTACCTTCACATCGAAGAATTACTATATTATCCCTTCCATCAGTTTGATTATCAAGTCAACTGCTATTTTCGCTTACATGAGCGTCAAATTGATGCGACGCATACTAAAATATTTCAATCAACTCAATTGCGTTAATCAAGATGGCATCAAGAAAAGTTGCACATGCTCTCTCTTTTATCAAGACCAAGCTAACCCCGAGACGAGTTCTACACCAGATTAAGGAAGTCACTACAAGAAAAAATGTGATTAGCGACAAATTAATGAGCGACCAAATAATTTTTGGTCTCTGATGATGTAAATGGCGACCAAAATTTCCTATATGGTCGTCCAAACTTTGGTTGGATTTTTGCACATGCGGAATCCTGTGGAATATATTCAGCGACGAGAAGTGGCACATTTTACGACGAACCTTTTAGTCTCTAAAACGGATTTGGGCGACCAAATATTATTTTGGTCTCTAACCGATGCTTTGGGATAAGATCTAGGTGGCGTGAAATCTAAAATTATTAGGCGACCAAACTTTTGGTCACTGTGTTGGTTCATTTTCGTCGCCATTCTTATATTCCCGCCTAAAATTTGGCAATAAGGAAGCGACCAAAAGGGTAGGTCGATAAAGTTTTTTGGCGACCAATACTTTTAGTAATACGACGACGTTTTGATATAACATTGGTCATTGCAGAGGGACGACAAAAAAAATCTGGTCGTTGGAAAGGTGTGCAATAAATACCCTGGCTCTGTTATCTTTTCTTCCCGTTTACTTCACAATAAGAGAACACTTTGCTTTCAGACCAAAAAATTAAAAAAGGCAAGAGAACACTTTGCTTTGTTCAACCAAACGCTCTCTCACTCACTCTCTCTGTCATCTCCGTAACCTAGAGAGATGATGTGAAGCCACACCCAGTGCAACTCATCTTTACATCCCATTCTCTCAGTCACACTTTGTCTCTCTGCTCAACCCCAAATCTCACCCATCCACCAACCTAATATCAAAACCTCGTCCCTTTATCTCTGAGGTCAAGCGAAAATCCAGTCCAAAGCTTTCATAATTTGCATTCAGCTTGTTTATCATCAGTCAATGAGCAGAATTTGAAGAAGGTAGTTGCTTTAACAAATAATATTTGTATTTCCTCTAAATTTCATCTATATTTGTTCGATTGTGGTCTGATGATGGTCCAAGGTTTTGTTTTTCTTTAATTTTTGTATTGTATTTGAGCTTATTAGATGACAAAACTTTGCACTTATTAGACTGTAATAAGTTTGTGCATTTGGGGTCCAAGGTCTGATGATGGTGAAAGGTTCGATTGTGATCTGATGATGACAAAACTTTGAACTTGTTAGACTATATATAGTTGTTAGACTATATATAATTTATCACCAAAATTATATAATTTTCCTGCTTTTTGGTTTACTAGAAAGGTCTATCTCGAAACACACACACACACACATAATTGTCAATATGGATGATAATATGCAGAGCAATGTCTGTGAACACATGATGAGGGATTGGGTTCCCTTGGAGTGATTTAAGTTTCCCCAAAGGTAGAAAGAGAACCGAAGCTGGTCTTTGCAAAGATAAAAATATTCTATTTCTTCTGGTCCTCCCAAAATCTAAGGATGGCCTTTGGAAATTTCTTGTTATAGATGTACACTTTTGCTTGCTTTTTACTCTTGGAGTCTTTTTTCAACACTTATTTCCCCTTCAAAATGGCATGGCTTTTCTATAAAAAAAATTCTGCTCCATGATAAGCCAAACATGTTCAGATTATGAGTGTGGTTCTAGAAAAAGATTAATTCAAATAATGCAAAGAAAATGGAACATCAGATATTAGAAAATTTGGGATTTAAATACATAGTGATAAAACTATCTGTTCACATCCATTGCTCTCAATGTTACTGACTACAAGTTACATAGTGATATTAGAAAATTATGATTTCTTGTTTTGTTGAATGATGAGCTTCAGTAGTGAAAATTAATATTGTTTTGGTGATCAAGTCCTCAAAATCGTTTGCACACAAGGGAGAGCTGATTTGGATACGAGTTCTAATTGAGATGGTCCTAATTCAGAGCTTATTTGGGACTAGTTTATTAAAAGGTTAGAGTATAAAAATTCTTTTAGAACCTTTGTTTGGATATTAGCCAAAGTTGTGAGTGTTTGATGCACTAAACTTGAGCAAGTATGCACTCGCAAGGTTGAAATTAGAGTTTTTGGTCTCTCCAAACACACTAAGTCTGCTATTTTTATTATTTGACTTTTACTGGTTTGAATTTTATTTTCTAACATTGATATAATTTTCTCACTTGTCTCCATTTTTCTGTAGGTTGTTGAATTGCTTGTTTAAGAGGTACTTTTTTAATTTATGCAGTTTTTGTGTTGATGGATTTGTAGTTAAGGTTTTGTGGGTTATGAAAATTTACAAATTTTGCTGGATTTGTATGATTGCATATGATTTTGGTTGTTGAATTGCATATAATTTTTGTTTTTTTTATTTGCATATCATGGTGATAAATGATATAAAAATTGTAAATACATATTTAGTAATTGAACAGATTCAATACTTTGGAATAAAAAACACAGATTCAGCAATTAGACAATAGGATTTAGATGTTGGGATGATTATAGTGATTTAGATTGACATGTTCTTTGTTTTCCGTGTTGTTTTGATATGTTTTTACAGGGTAAGGTTTATCATATCCCCCCTGGTTACATGTAATGTGGTTTTTTACTTATAAATATCTTTTGTTGTACAAGTTACTTAAAAAAGAAAAACAGTTTGTATATGAGGGTCTGATAGATATTTAGAATGTTACGAAAAATTTTATGCCTAATACTTATTTGCATTATGGTTAATAAAGTTGTTGATTTGGTTAAGACTAAAAATAAGAAACAAAGATCAGCTCCACATGCACCATGATCACAAGAGGCACCACGACCACAAGAGGCACCACTACAACAAGATCACCAATATGAGCAACCATGTGATCAGCCGCCATTGCAGTCACCGCCTCGACATCATGAGTCTACATCTGCCTCGCCAGCAGCTCCTCACACAAGTAGAAGATGAGTTTATTATGATGCTCAAGATATTTTTATTATGGACTTAATATGCTAGCTGATGACTAATGATTGGAAGTATGGACTTATTATGCTGTAACTGATTTGTCTCGGATTTTATATATGAACTTAATTGTTGGCAGATGTATATAGGACCAGAACTCCAATTTTATATGAATTTCTCCTTAAATTTGAGCTGATTTCAGGAGCAGAACTCCAATTGTACAAACAATTTAGATTCTTAGACAAGTTTTTGGTTTTTAGGCCAGGGAGATTGTTTAAAGACTTTGTCAAAGAAGAGGAACACTCGTGGTCCAACTGTGGGGCTTTGGTACTTGTTCTGTGGTTAATAAGTCACAAACACTGATTCCGGTACAAATTAATCCAGAACAGAAATTGGTGGCAACTGTGGAGATCCAAAATATGTTTGTCAATGAGATTGGGTTAATTACTTGAGTGAACGCTCCACTAAATGTAAACGGGTGGAAGAAAGTAACTTTGGAGCAGAAGATGGATATGGCAAAAGCACTGAAGGTCAGCATTTACTTTCTTTAATTTTTACTTTAGACAACACTGATGGATATGGATATGGCTTCTTTTTTTTGGGTTATTGTTGCAGATGATTTTTATGTTTAGCATATAATGAGATATTGTTTACTATTTAAATGATAATCTAATATTTTTTTCATACTTAATTGTTAGTTTAAGTTTGATGTCGACCTCGAGGATCCAGATATTTGGGAGTTTATTGATGACCATATGAGCAGGAGTTATGGAGAATGGAAAGCAAAGCTCCATAAACACTTTAAGGAATATGCTCATGACTTTCAGCTTGCACGGGCCACACCTCCCACTAACAAGGTCTTTGTAACTCATAGGAAAATAGAGGAGTGGCACTGGTTAGTTGATAACTTGTACACAGATGAGAAATACCAGGTATCTTAATTAATTAGGTACTATTGTGACTCATTGATTGTGATCATTTTCTTATTTATTAGTTAGAAGGAATATAACAAATTCTCTGTGCTTTTATTAAAGAAAAGGTGCAAAGCCAATGCTAATAATAGGAAAAAGAAAGAATATGAACACACAGGAGGTTCACGCACTTTCCTGAAACATAAGGAAGCAGCCGAGAAGGTAATTAGTAAATTCTTTACATTTAATGTTATTCCTATTAAGTTAAAGTAGTCCTCCTTTGTTAGTTATTGGAAAAAGAAAAGCATTAAAGTAAAGGTGAATGTGATATTTGTTGAAAAATCTGAATAGCATGGCAGGAAGCAAGAATATCAATGGGTTTGATTCAAATTAGGTGAAGTGTACTATGTGGAAGCAAAATATATTAATAAAATGACCCCTTGTGATTTCTTGTTGTCTTGATCATATTAGACCCCTTTTGATTTCTTAAACTCTTTTTTTTCTTGGGAAAATATATGAGGGTCAACATGTTACACTTATCGACAATTGGAACAACATGCATATGCACAGGGATAAAGGCATATGGATCAACGAAGTTGCTGAGAATAAGGGGGTAAATGATAAATTTTTCTATATTTTTAGTAAGCTACATGTTCAACTTATTTTTTATGTTTCACTTTTACTAACACAACTACACTTCCTTTTTTGTAGAAGAAAATGAAAGCAGCAATGGCGATGTACATTCAGCAAGAGTCTGCGAGTTCAAGCAACCCTAACATATCTCAGTTTCAAACGTGCACCAATTGGGGATTATGACTAAAGAACTTGGGATTGGATTGGGTAAGAGGATACGTGGATTGGGCTCGAATCTTCGAGTGGAGACTAGTTCTCAATGTACAAGCAGATATGGCAAAACCTCTGTGATTGAAGATGAGAGATACAATAAGCTCTCAGAAACTGTGGAGAAACTTTGTGACATCGTTAAGCAGCTGCAAGCTGGGATTAATGACAGATCTAGGAAGAAGCGTAAACACAACAGTAAGCGCAATGGTAAGGGACCTCGGCTCCGACTTGATTCTTCTGATTCTGATTCTGATTCTACAACTGATCACAGTGATAACTTACAAGGTGGTGCTGATGGTGTGTATACTGGTCTTGAAGATATTGGTCATGGTCATTAGGTAGGTTTTAAACCTTTTGGTTGTTTTGGGTATGGATGATCTTGGTGATTTTGTGACTTTGATGGACTGAAATCCTACAATCTGACTTTGATATGTGGTTTTTGTTTCAAATCAAATATATGTGTGATCAAGAATATGATTTGTAACTTTGGTCAGATTCACCATACTTCTAACTATAAGTATGATTGTGATCACACACATTGGTCATCCATATATTAAGGAGTATATAGACTTAGCTGAAATTTTGTGTAGGCTTTGGTATGAATGGATGCATATGCTTATGTTGGTTGTGGCAACTGCTCCTAAGACTTAAAAAGATGAAGAAGTACTTTTGTGTGTTTTTGAAGGAAAGTGGAGGTAAATGTGTATGTTGTAACTTTTATTTATATTTCATGTCTTAGTAGACATGACTTTGATCTCAGGTGCTGTGACTATGGTGCTATGACTATGTCACTATATTTTGCTTATGAATCCCTTTCGCTTTTAAAAAGAAAATGTTGCATGGAGTATGATATGTTTTTATGGTGATATACGTTGTGAAATTTGTAGAATTTTTAGTTGGGGAAGTCTTATATTTGGTAATTTTATTTGGGACATTTAATACAAGTTTTATAAAAACAATATTAATTTAATTATAGAAAAAGAAAAAAATATATTATTAATATTCAATATAAAATATTTACCCCAAAATCAACATCCTTGGCGACCAAATAACTTGATATTGGCGACAAAATAATTGAATATTGGCGACAAAATAATTCAATATTTGAGACAAAAACTTGGAAATAGACAGATTTTCCCGACCAAAGCTTTTATTATAAGCGATCAAAAATATTGACATTAAATATAAACCAAGACCAAATTTTTATTTGGTCGCCAATAAACATAATTTCAGCGACCAAACTTTTACACTTTTGGAGACCTAAACAATAGGACGCCAATTGTAAACTGCGACCAAATATTTATTTGGTCGCCAATCCCTTGGACTTTCGCGCCATTTATTAATTTTGCGAGCCAAAGAGGCAAGGGATCAACGACGAAATTATGAGAAATGGGCGACGAGAATTATTGGTTGCTTATGAGAATCAACGACCAAAATAGTTTTTGGTCGTTGTTTCTAGTATCTACGAGGGCCCTTCTACGACGACTCGATTGCGACGAAAGTTTCGTTGGCAATATTAATCAGCGACTAAAAACATACATTAGGCGACCAAATATGTTTGGTCGCCAAAAGGGTTTTTCCTTGTAGTGAGTGTACGGTACAGTTGATGCCGTGGTGGGCACCTCGAAAGCCCTGTACACCGTGGCCACAGTTGAACCTATTGCAGTCGCTTCATTGGCCCTAGAACGCTTCAAGAATGAAAACCAACTTGTGCTTGTACAAGAACAACTGCGAAAGATGCACGATGAAACAACAGAAAGATTTTCGAAGTTCGAATCGGTTAGTTCCTTTTCTTTTTTTTTTGTAATTTTATCTTTTTGGTGTATCTTCAAGGAAATTGCCAGACTAAGTGCATATATGATGGAGAAGGAAAAGGAGGAGAATGAGAAGATTAACGACCATAAGAAGAAGTGATAAAATATTTTTGTAGTTATTTGCTGAGAGATCTCTGATGAGAAACCAAGCAAAAGGCCTAAGGCAAAGTTAAGACGCGTTTAGGACATGGGAACATTTAGGTAGATTTTTACAAATATATATCCCACTTGTCTCATGTGTGATCAAGACATATCTTAACTATTTGTTCAATAAATGTAACTTTGCCAAACAAATTTGTATGCCTAACTATTTGGACACTCAAATTCATCACACATCATCACATGGTATTAAAAATATTTATTTTATAATATGGATGGATGACATAGTTTATATGTCATAAACCTTATATATAATATTAATGTATAGATGCACATGTTGTAATGTGAGTGGAGACGACTTGACCTAACCTATATAAGCTTAAGACCCTGCTCTCATCAAACACATTCTCTAACCCTAATCTCATCATAAAAAGATAGCTGAAATAGTGTTTGAGAGAGATCAGAACTCTTGAGCCGTTCATGTCTTTTGCTAGTGTTGCTGTTGCTGCGATTGAATGAGTTCATAGATTGTGTACTCAGGAAGATAGCGCCAGGTATGTCTTCTATGTATTTCAAGTTGTGTGATATATTATGGACACTTATATAGAAGGACTAACGTCATTTTACCCCCTCAAGATTTGGGGTCATTCTTGAAATGGGCCACACGGTTTTAATTTTGTCAATTTACGCCTAACATTTTAAAATTCGATGAATTTACATGTTCCGTCAATTTGACCGCTTAGTCTTTTGTTAAGTGATGACGTGGGAAACGCGTGTCCACCTTTTGAGCTTAGGTGTAGTAAAATATGTACAATATAATATTAAAAAATTCTTTACTTTTTAAGTTAATTAAAAATATTAACATCAATTATTTAAAACAAAAAAAGGACCAACCAGCATTCCAACCAAACTCCTTAGGCCGTCACCAACCCCACCACCAAATCCTCTCTTCTTTCTCAACCCAAACCACCTCACAACCACCACCTGCAAACAACCCACTTTCCCCTTCCCTATCCCATCGCACCCCATATCTAAAACCATCCCTACCCCCAGCATCCTCCCTCTAAAATCCTAACCCCACAAAACTTAGAGCGTAGTCGAAGAAGCCATGCCTCCAAAGTTCGATTTTTCTCAGGTGGTTGATGTGGTGGTTGATGTCTACATCTGCGTCATCGGAGGCAAGGTTGGTGCGGCTAGTTCGCTCATGCCTAAGATCAATCCTTTGGGCCTCTCCCCGAAAAAGATCGGAGAAGACATTGCTAAAGAGACGAACTGGAACAGCACCATCAAGCTCACTGTTCAACAAGCACAACAATAACATTGCAGTAAATGAGATTTTGGGCACTTGCATTGCTGGAAATTCCAGGGGTTTAGTGCAGTTGTTGTGGTTGGGTCGGGGGTGAAACATCCCGATCCAGATAAATATAAATAAATTATTAATTAGGAAATTACAATTTTACTATTGGGGTAAGGGTGTTTTGGTCACTTTTTGTTGGGAAACGTATTTGGGGAATTGAGTTGCACCGTTGCGTAGAGCTCGTCGTTATAAGTATGTGGACAGGTAGCACGCTCAATTCCGAATTATAACGAAGGAGAAAACCTTTGGAAACAAAAAAGGCATATTGGTCATTTCGAAAATTGTCAAAATGTGTGAAAACCCAGTTCTACCCCCAGGCGTGCGTCACTTTTTCTCTCCCTCTCTCTCTCTCTCTTCGAAAAATAGAGCCGGCGCATTTCGCCAACATGTCCAAGCTCTGGCCACCTTGAGACTCGCCACCGGTCGGAAAAGAAAAGCCTCCGACTAGCAAACCTATCCCACCCCTTTTCCCCCACCGATAGACCCCTGAGCCGTCAACTGTGTCAACAGGAAGCTTCACAGGTTCTTTGAGCTTTTCCAGCGACTCCGGCCGCCAAACCAGTCGATTGAGGTATGCTTCTTCATCCATTTTTCGTGTTCTAGCTATCTGTATAGGTGGTTTGGGTCGATTTGGAGTTTTGAGAGTTTGATTTAAAACCTAGAAAATTCCGACGGTGAGGCATTATTCCGGCAAGCTCCGGCCACTTTTTGGCCAGGGTCCAAGACTAAAACTTGCTCCCCTAGTTGTGATGGTTCTAACGGTATAAGGGTTGGCCGGCGATTTGGAGTTTTTTTTATTGCAGAAATTTACTCAAGCCACCCACCACAGTGGCCACTTTGTGGCGGTTCATTGAGTTCCAAAATGTTCCACATGTTGTCCCGAACACGACAGTATGCTTGGATTAGAAATTAGATACCATTTGACTATCGAATGGATATTATGCCTATTAGGCGATATCCGGGTTAGATAGGTTCGGATCGTTCGATCAGTCCCATTTTCAAACATGTTGTTCCTTAGGATCACTTAGGAACTTGTGGATCGGGAATCAGAGTTCCAAATACTTCGAATCAATGAGTTTAGGGTTAGGTAAATCGGTTACCATCCGATTGTGCGATCGAGAGCGATCCAACCGCTAGATCGAGACTAAACCCTCAGGACTTGGTTAGTAACATAAATGGACCTATAGGAACCTTCATATTGGAAATCAAAGGTTGTGGCCCCCGCGGGTTTGAATGACCAAAAATGGGAAGTTTGAAATGGGCAATGCTTTCTGAATATTGGAATGTATGTTATATGTGTATGTTTATATGTGATATAAATTGGGTTTTGGGGATGGTGTGAATTGATGCATGATTTGATGTTGAATGAAGATATTTTTTGTGCGAGCTTGGAATTCGAATATGATGGTGGAAAACTGAATGTTTTGGAAATTAGTATTTGGTTAATAGGGTTATGAAAATGTGCTATCGGATTGGTTTCGGCCTTTAAAAGGTGACATGAGAATTTCAGAGATTATATTGTTATTATTATTATTATTATTATTATTATTATTATTATTATTATTATTATTATTATTATTATTATTATTATTATTATTATTATTATTATGTGTAAAGATTTGGGTGTTGAGTCGGAAGTATACATATTGGATTATGAGTCATACACCATTACATGTACCTCTCATTGGATACAGATGTTATCCACACGTGCGATGTGTTGCAGTGTGTGAGAGGATACGAATGTTTCCCACATGTGCTATGTGTTGCCGGCATGTGGATGGATATAGAGGTTACCCACACGTGCGATGTGTTGCCAGCGTGTGGGAGGATGATCCGAGTACCTTTGGCAGGTTGTGCTGTAGGCCCCTAACGAGGCAGTCTGCACGTGTAAGAGGTGCAATATGTTGTCGGCGTGTGGGCTGGGAGCAATAATCCCTGGTTGGATTGCTCATCCCTAGTCACAGGTTAATGTGGTGCTATCCCGTGGTCTAGTCAACAATCCCCTAGTTGTATTGTTTCCTGGGTACATGGTATACACGATATGTTCCTCCCCTTGTTCAATATGGATGTTATCCACACGTGAGATATGCTGCCGGAATGTGTTATGAGAGCCGAGCACCTTTGGCGGGGTGTGCCGTAGACCCTTGGCAGGGCAGTCACGCTTAAGACTTGATGCAGCCGCACATGCGATGTGTTGCCGGCGTATGGGATGTGAGCAATAGTCCCCGATTGGACTGCTCATCACTAGTCACATGGTAATATGTTGCAATCCTGTGGTCCAGTCAACAATCCCCCGATTGGATTGTTTTCCTCGGTATATGATGATGGTGTGGGGTATATGTATATGTATAATTAGTACAATGGTGTGAGAAAGGTAGTATGAGTTGGGGAAGTGAACTTGAAGGGTGGTGATGAGCTTGGATGTTTGAAGGATATATGGGTGTTGGGAATAAATGTGGGGATAGTGGAAGAGAAGAAGAAGGATGGGGGTGGTGGAGATCTTGGGTTTGGAGTTGGTTGGTGATGGCTGGGTGGTTTGGTTAGAGTGTTAGGTTTTTTAATTATGTTTTTCTGTTGTTTTAAATAATTCATTTTAATCTTTTTAATGAACTTTAAAAATAAAGAATTTATTAATGTTATTTGTTTCATATTTTATTACACCTAAGCTAAAAAGGTGGACCCCACATTTGCCATGCCATCACTTAACAGAAGAACAAACGGTCAAATTGACGGAACGTGTAAATTGGTCGAATTTTAAAACATTAGGGCGTAAATTGAAAAAATTAAAATAGCGTGGCCCATTTCGAGAATGACCTCGAAACTGGAGGGGGTTAAAATGATGTTAGCACTATATAGAAATCTAATATATCAGAGCACATGGTTACTTATACACACTGAAATCGTTTTCAAGCATGCCTTTTGCATTTTCTTTTTGTTGATGCCATGACTGTTTTGGTTATATTTACAAATTTTGATGACAAATTAAACATGTTTTCTAAATACTATGAATAATAAAGAATCTGGAAAAAAAAACATGTTTCAATTGATTTTTCATATCTTCAAAACTTTAAACCCGTTTTTAACCTATTAGATGACCTTAAAACCCTAAAAATGGCTTTACATCACTATGAAGTAGTGAGTTTTGTTAGTTACGCTATTCCCTATTCGGAAAGGTATTTTGGGTAAAAAAGGAACACCGTAAACCCCTAAAATACT
This sequence comes from Prunus padus, assembly GCA_024362665.1. Lineage (NCBI taxonomy): Eukaryota > Viridiplantae > Streptophyta > Magnoliopsida > Rosales > Rosaceae > Prunus > Prunus padus. Next base: position 12,587,596 of record JANFAM010000005.1, on the reverse strand, counting down.
GTTCACTGTAGAAACACTATTCACAGCAATTATAGGGTTTTCTCTTAGATTGTGTTTGGTTTGGTTATTTTTTGTGCTAGATAGGAACTTGTTTTTGTTATGAGAATCAACAAATTTCTCATTATAAAATCAAACCTAAATACTCAAACCTTAAAGAAATAACCAAAATTGCATCATACCTAAATTACTTGATAAGTTTATTCAACAAATATAATCTATCCTGTAATCTATTTATGATGGCACAAAATAACATGTAATCTATTTGTAAGTTATAAGTAATCTTTGGCCACAAAGGTGTGATACTTAATTAAGGAAACTTGCATCTATTACTTGTTAGTTTTGTGGATTCAAGTTAAACCAAAAAACAGTTTTCTCTTAATAAACTAACCAAGTTTTGGTAGAAGCAAACAAAACTTGGTTAGTTTAGTAGTGTCTCCAAATTCCATTCATGATTTTGTAATCATCCCACATTTATCATACGGTTTTCTGTTGTTAAAATAAATGGACAAATCCAACCATATTTATGGCTCATGATTTTAATAACAGTTGTGCATTGTCTTACTGCTTCTTATTATACAAATACAGGGGCAAAGGGGATAAGAGCACTTTTACATATCCAAAATTTGAACTGTTTTGGTAGAAGCAAACAATGCTCTTTGGGTGCAATTGCCACAATATTTTTTCGATGTAATGGTTCATGTGACAATCCACCTTGTTGAAGAAACTGCTATTACCAGACCCGTGCATTATAGATGGATGTATCCCATTGAGAGGAAACAAACTACAATTTTAATTTTTTACTTGTATTTGTTTCAATGATAATCATTGTCGTTTTTGAAACATTGTAGGAATTTATCTAAACTAAAAAAGTACATTCAAAACAAAGCACGACATGAGGGGTGCATTGTATCCGGGTACATGATAGAAGAATCACTTGGATTTTGTGAGTTGTATTTTGGTGATAGGACTGTGACTTGACGAAATAGGCCCAGTCGTAATGTTGATCCTTTATGTGCTTACTTGTATGGGCTTTTCAATTCCAAATATGTTATTCAAGTGTGCTTTCTAATATTTTTATGACTAATATTCTTAACACACACATATATAGTTTTGGTTGACTATGACTGGATTCCAAATTAATTTTGGTTGACTATGACTAATATTCTCACTGTTTGTTTTTGTAATTAATACAATTTCTTTTGAATTTGTTTTCGTAAAAATTGAGTGTTATGTATTATATTATTTGTATTAATTTACTAATTAAATTAATATATTACATTGGCCCAGTATGAGATCATATAAAATTATATTTAATTGGATATTAAATGAGTAATAATGTGGTATTAATAATAGATTATTTTTAATAGCTCAGCTTGACATTAAGAAAAAAAAAAGTTAAATTCATGGCCACGATTGATGTAATGTGGTGGAACGAAATAGTGAATTTGAATGTGAATTGTACTCCAGGCATCGAATTATATTCATTTATTACAAAAAAGTGCTATTAGTTGGCCACGGTTTTGTAGCTGTGGATTGACCAAAAGAATATTACTAGTTATGTTCATCATTTTGGTAATGGTTGTGGGGATTTGAAAAATATTAATTGATAGATGCAGACTTTTGTAAGTGTGAAAAAGGCATGGTGGGTTTCAGCATTTATAGGCCACGGACCCCTTTGCCGTGGCCAAAAGTCAATGGCAGCACCAACAACTACCACAATTTTGTCTCATGTGGCCAATGTTGTGACCAATGTGATTATAGGCCATAGCTAGAAATGAATGTCCGTGGCTAAAAGTCAATGTCAACACCAGCAACTACCACAATTTTATCTCATGTGGTCAATGCTGAGACTAATGTGATTATAGGCCATAGCTAAAAATGAATGGTTGTGCTGAGGAGGAGAGGAATCTCGAAAATTGTGTCTAGTTATGTTTCACTTTTTTTTGTCTGGGTGTGGAGTTATGTTTTCAAAAAGCAATAAATGAATACTATTTTTAAAATAAAAATAATAATGCCAAATTCATTTCTAATCTTTGGATTACTCAGAATCTAATATATATATATATTTAGTCCCCCTTTTATTGATGAATTTCTTAAATAATTTTATTTGAGGGACACCCTTTAGGGTTTCATACGATTCTTTTTAATGATCCAAACCATCTATTTTTTAAGTCTATATTCATAAATCATCCTTGCAAAAAATTAGACAAATCGAAAACCGTTTTGATATCCAATTGTATCCTACAAAATCAAATAAAGCGGTCTTGAGAAAATCTTAAAATTTCAATAATTCAATTGAGTGGTCAAATGATATCGGATTGAGTGATTTTTGTAGAAATGATCTTTGAGCAGTATCTACGAGATAGATGGTTTGGATTAGTGAAATACAATATGGAATGAGCTCTACAAGGGTGTCCCTTAAATAAGCTAATTTTAGGGATCACTCGATGGAAGTTCTCTGTATATATATATATATATATATATATATATATATGAGTCCTAATCTCTTAGTCACCTAGTGACCAAGGAATCCATAGTCCCACACCCTTAGATTCAAATCCAATGCCCCAAAAGAGTTTCTTAAAAGGAGTGCAAAAATAGATGGGTCATTGGATTTGAATCCAAGGGTGAGTAACCAAGAGATCATGACTTATATATATACACATAAATTCTCCTATTCGACATTTTTATTATCATGCTCTTGCATGTATTTCAATACCATCCCCTAATAACGTGTACAATAAGAGAATCCGCATGATAATATATATATATGTAAGAGAAGTGAGGGCCCGAGACCACTTTGGTCACTTAGCGGCTCCGCCTGTAACATTCTATGTCACATCCAGGATCGACTCCTTCGTAGCACGATATTGTCCGCTTTGGGCCCCGCCCTCATGGTTTTGTTTCTGGGAACTCAAGAGCAACTTCCTAACGGGTCACCCATCTTGGGATTGCTCTAGCCCAAACTCGCTTAACTTCAGAGTTCCCATGGAATTTGAAGCTAGTGAGCTCCCAAAAGGCCTCGTGCTAGATGGAGGTGGGCATGTACATATAAGTCACATCACCCCCTCTCTGTTGGTCGATGTGGGATGTTACACTCCAACCCAATTAAGTAGTTTATTTAATTAATTATTTTGAAATTACATTTTTGCCCTTGGCGATAAGGGTACTTTAGTCACTTTTTGTTTGAAAATGATTTTGGAGAACCGAGCTACATCGTTGCATAGAGTTCGTCGATACGAGTCCGTAGACAAATGGCACACTCAATTCTGAGTTGTAACGAAGGAGAAAAGGTCTGAAAAAGGAAAGGACATATAGGGAATTACTAAAATTGTTCGAAAACCTTACAAACCCAGCTCTCTCTCCTCGCGCACGGTGAAAGCCCCTGGTTCTCTCTCCTTGCCCACGTCTCTCTCTTCCCCCTTCGACACAATGACTATGCAAGCAGTGACTGTTCGTCTTCCTGGCGACACAACGCCACTGTCCGACCACCTCCGACAATGGGACCAGTTTGAAAATGACGGTTAAGACCTGCGATCATGTATGGGCCAAGGCCCGACCTCCCCAGCTCCTCATGACGCTAGCGTGAGCTTGGAAATGGAGATTGAGGGTTTCGCTCTTCGACCCCAATTTTGGTGACTCTATCGGTCGTTGAAGTCGATCCAAGTATAGATTTCAATCATCTCCTTGTGCTCTTGCTGATTTTGCACATGATTTGGGTTGATTTTGAGATTTGAGAGTTTGACTTAAACACCTTTAGAGGCCGGCGGTTTTGGCCGTGTAATGGTATGGAGATGGACCGGTGATTTGGAGATTTTCCATCGCCGAAAAATCTCTCAAGCCACCCACCGAGGTTGAGGCGAGTGGCGGCCCATTGTGTTCTAAAATATTCCCCCCGTCGTCCCAAGCACAACAGTATGCTTGGATTTGAAGTTGGTTACCGTTTGACTATTGAAAGAATATTGCACATATTATATGATATCCAGGTTTGATAGGTTCGAATCGTTCAATTGGTTCCAATTTCAATTATATTGTTCCATGTACATCTAGGATCTTGTAGGAACTTGCGGATAGAGAATCGAGTCCCGGATACTCCGAGTCATTGATTCTAGGGTTAGGCGAACCGATCGTTGTCCGATTGGCTTAGATCCGACTGCTCGATCGTGACCAAACCTTCGGGACTTGTTTAGTAGACTTTGTTGGACTAATAGGAACTTTCCATACGGAAATCGGAGGTCGTGGGCCCTGCAGCCCGATTGACCAATATAGAAAGTTTAACCATTATGTTGACCATGAGTCTTCCGAAACCGCCTCATCCTTCGAGAAGTACTAGAATGACCCTATGAACCTTCTTAAAGGTTGTGCACCCTTTAAGACCCGAGAACTAGAGTTTTGAGTTAAAGTTCGTAGTTGGGTACATTTATTATTTAAATCCGCTTATTCTCTCGATGTAGGTACCCACACTTTGGATACTCCAGAGGAACAGCCCTCTGAGGGTTGAGCAGCATTGGAGTTGTTGTGATTGGACATGTGTTGTTAAATGAGTATTGTTTTTCAATTATGGAATTTCTTGCATAAATGTGATTTGTTTGGAAATTGGTTTATTTTTTGTTAATGAGGTTATGTAATTTTATTATCGGGCTAGTCTCGAGTTTTAAAATGTGATATGGGATTTCCAGGGGTTATTATTATTATTATTATTATTATTAAAAAAAGTATATGGATTTGGGTTTCGGACTATGGTGATTTCGTATTTGGTGATATTTGGTTTGTTTATGAAATTTGAATATGAAATTTTGGATATTTTTATCAATGTCTTATGGGATTTTCGAAGTTAGTTATATTTGTTAAGTTATGAAGTTTGTGTATTGATTATTATGTTTTGGGTTATACGATTTTCGGATGAGTTTATGAGTTTGACTTTTTCTTTAATATGGTTTCTATGGATTTCATAAGGGAGAGTGGATTTTATTATGTATATATTGGTTTATAAAAATGGATTTCATATTTTGGTTATGGGGTACACGCCATGATATGTACCTCCTCTAGTTCGATATAGATGTTACCCACACATGCGATGTGTTGCAGGCGTGTGGGAGGATAACGGGCACCCTTGACGGGGTGTGCCGTAAAGCTCTTGACGGGGCTGTCTGTGCGCGTAAGACTTGTTTCATACGCATGTGCGATGTGATGCTGGCGTGTGTGCTGCGAGCAATTGTCCCCCGGTTGGACTACTCATCCCTAGTCACGAGGTAATGTATTGCTATCATGTGGTCTAATCAAGCAATCTCCCAGTTGGATTGTTTCCCCAGTAATTAATGATGGTGTGATGAATGTGTGTGCGTGTGTATATGTATATTTATATATGTATATGTATACGGGTATATGTGTGGATTTATTTTTCAGGTTGAGGTTTCTTGAGTATGTGCATTGAGAGTACTCTGCACAGGTATGAACATTTGAAATGAAGTTCGGAACTGAGATTGGATATTTGGAAATTAATGGGCATATTGTATTTTTGCAAGGGTATGGTTGCGGGAAAAAAAAGATTTTTGGGTTTTTATAATTATATTTTATATTAACGGGTTTACTTTGGTGTTTGAATATACAGTTTTACAATAAGGATTAAATGAACAAATTTACATTGTTTTCCAAGAATTTGAGAAGTATTAATTATATGGTTTTCCTTATTGTATGTTATGATATGAATTTTACTGAATTGAAATGTTTGTGAGTATTGGTTGGTATATAGGTACGTATCCAAAGGATTTTATTGCATAACATTATTTTCTAAAACGGAGGGGGTTATTTATGTTGAATATAAATTATGTTTAAAGCCTTTTTTTCGTCCACTTACATTTTCTGTTTTGCACCCCCTAGGTTCTAAATATATGAGGTCAAGACCACCACATCGAGGCATCATTGTTGACCACTCCGTAAGCTCGCACCGTAGGAACTTTCCTTTATCATTCTCTACTTTCTTTTTCAACGAGTTGTAAATTGAATTCTTTAATCACTCTACTAGCTTGTTTAAGTTTGGGGTAGAGGGCCTGAGGCTCATTTGATTTGTCTCAACTGTCGTGTGTGCTTTAACTTGTGCATGATGAAAGTTTGGACTATTTCTATACTTGTTTGCAAGTACTATAATATGGGAAATGTTCCAATTATAGGGAGACTATTCCAAAATTTTAGTAGAAGTCGAATTATCTATCAGTTTAAATTAGGGCTAAAGAACGTTTTAGGAAAGTGAGTTCAGCATCGGTTAGATGCCGGAAGGGAAGCAGGGTTCGTCATGGATTCCGAGGAAGAATTTGGGGCGGGTCCTATCACCACCCCTGGTACGAAGTCATGTCTAGGCCTAACATGACTCTGGCACCCCCCGCTCAAAAACAATTTCTCCATACAATTTAATATTTTTATGTTATGCTATGTGTATATATTAGATTTTATTTATTTATTTTACCCCTCTTGAATTTTGCACTCTTTTCTTGTTTGTTGTGGTTAATAAACTATCTTTTGTTCCTTTTACCATTCTTGGTGTTTTAAAATCTATGCCTTGTTAGAAAATGACCTATTAGTGTAGTGATTTGGAGCAATTGCTCCCCCAGAAAAGGTCATGTGTTCTAGTTCTAGCATCCATGTAGTTTGTGTGAGTTTAGTATACTATCATCCTTCTCAATAGGAATGGTCCTAAAAAACAAATTTATGCCTTATTATGTTCTTTGAACATTAAAATATTTTTCCCATTAGAGCTTGAAGTTTTGGCTCCCTAAATTATAAATTCTAGCTACGCCTCTGGTCCTAGGTTCAATTCCCTCCCTTCCAATGTCACTTATACATACACACCAACAAAAAAAACCCTAAGCATCTCCAACAGATTATGCCAAAGAAAGTAGGGAAAATTGTACATTATCAATCTACATGATATGTTGCCTACACATGTGCTTCATTAAAAAAAATTGGTCACTCTAAGGGACGAGACAATCCACCAAGGTATAGTTGTATGGGTCCCAAAAAGTGGTTAATTTGACTATTTTTTATCATTAAATATCATATTTTACCACAAAAAGTAAGTGGGATCCAATCCAATATACCTATTGATTTTCAAGTAAGCAACATTGCCTACTTTGTGTGAATATGTAATTTTACCTACTTGAATGTCTATTCCATTAGAGGATGAAAATATTTATGTGGCTGGATAAACTGGGTTTGCCTACTCCTTTACCTACTCTCTTGGAGATGCTCTCCATTTGAATGGAGATAATTAAAAGGAAGGATTTGGATTTGACAATAACGCTAAATTTGCTAAAAAAAACTAAAAAAACATTAGTTTGAATGTATTTGAAATAATTAGATGTAGTATATTTATAATGAATTTGAAATGACTACATGCAATGGAGAAATTATAGAATACTAGTAGTATGGTGCTACATCTTGCGCGTGTTATAATATTAGTGGATATTTATAGATATTATTCCCTAAAAGGGGGAAAATAAACCCTAAAAGGGGAAAATAAACCTGTCGTTCACCCATATTATAACACATGCAAGATGTACCACGTGGCCATACTCTGATAGTATTCTATAATTTTTCCATGCAATGAGTCATTTGGAATTCATTTGTTTTCTTCATTTTCTTCTTAAAATGGAATGTAGTAGTGTAATCTTACAACAACTTAATCTTAAGGAAAATGCTAGGCATGCCACATTTTTATACCACATTGTATATCATCTCTTAAGGACACGTGTCAAGTGTTAAGAAGGATGGTGATGATACAGATTGGATTAAAGTGGTGGAGGGACAATATATTTCAAAGTTGGAATCACTTCAAAGAATTGTTGGGTTTTAGAAATTGTGACAAATCCAACTATTAAATGCATTATCTCTCATTTATGTATGGTCTAAAGTTTTTCGAAATTGAATACTAGTGTTGATTGGTCTTTTGAAATTTCAATATTCTTGTATAATTTGTCTTAAAATGATAAATAAATATAAAAAAAAACTTGCAAGGTGATTTACTTTCCATATTTTCATCAACCATACAAATAGAACCTTTCTTTCTCAAAGAAGATAAATAGGGAATATAAAATCAAAAAAAATTTCAAAGATTCCAACTTTAGCTTTTGCCTAACAAGATTCCATTTTAGTTGACCATAAGAATGGAAACTAGCAACAAATTTCGAGCCAATCAATCCAAAACTTCCTCCCTTTTCAACCAAAAAAAGAAGAAAGTGAGTGAGAAGGAAAAAACATTAAAAGGCCTTGTGGTGAGTGAAAGCGAAACAAAAATATGAAAACATTCGTAAGTACAAAGAATTGGGACGTGATGAATTGGTTCACGTGGATTTGACTGGCCCCACTTCCTAAAGTAACGTGCAACATGCGAAACGGTGTCGTATTGGACCTACCACCTCCGCCACCACCATCCTTTTTTATAATTTAAAAAGAAAATACCAAAATGCAAATGCCGTGCAAAAACAGAGACCCCCGCCATAGATAAAGAGCCACACTGCTCTCTCAGAGCTTCCCCCAAAGCACACAAAGGCACGCTCCCTCTTCTCTGTCCAAAACCCTAACCCTAACCCTAAACCTAATTTGTATACTGGTAAAGGTATGGCGGCCTCACTCATTATGCCGACGTCTTCTTCGTCGTCGTCGTCAATGGCGTCGTCTTTTTCGTCTCTCTTCTCTCGCTGCTCTGTCAGCCATAAAGCTCTGCTCCCCAACGACTCCGGCTTTCGAATCTGCGCTCCTAATAGCGTCGTAAGTGTACCTACACACATTTGCATTTTATGTTCTGTAGTTTGAACTCGTAATTTTTCATTAATTTTTTCAATTTTGTTTCAGCTTTCAAAATTGAAACAAAAAGTAGTTTCCTTTGAGGCTGGGGCTTTAAGTGGCCTTGTAAAAACATAAAATTCCAGAAAGAGAAAAAGAAAGGGGTTGGCTTTGACAATTTTCAAAACAAATTTTGTTCAACTTTTATTAGTTTTGACATGTTGGGTGAAATTCTGTTGGGGATATTTGGGTGCAGCTAAATAAAGTTTTGTTGTTTTCATTTTCTAGATAAATTTCTAAGTATTTATAATGTCATTTTCAAGTTTTGTTGATTTGTGTATTCACATTATTGGTGTAGAAATGTGATATGGCTGAGCCAATTAAATACGGAAATGGGAAGCCAATCATTCCTATTGTTAACGAGCGGACGCTGCCCAAGTTCTTGGAATCAGCACGCTTGGAGAAGTCAGTTAACAGAAGTAGTCTTAGGATCAAACTGTTTTCTGGCACAGCAAATCCTGCACTCTCTCAGGTAATCAGAATCCGCTTTTGATTTAGCATATATATGTTAGACATCACCTTTCAAAGGGCATTTTCACATTTCCTTGACATTAACATTAACTGGTAGAGCATGTTTTGCTTTTTAATACTGATGATTTACTTGTTAGATTGGCTGACATGAGACAATCTCCCTTTATATATATTTAAACATAAGGTTGTCACATGCATTTCGTCTTCAGTTTTTGAAGCTGTGTGAAAAATGTTCGATACTTTCAGTTGTATATTTCTAGCTGTTTACGAATTGTTTATTACTTAAGAAACTTCTTAACCATCTTTCCTATATATTTGTCTCTTCAACACAATAAATCGCTTATCGTTCTTGGGGCTTTGTGCTTGTGATTGCTAACTATCAGTAAATTATGCTTAGGAAATTGCTCGGTACATGGGATTGGAGCTTGGGAAGATCAACATAAAGCGCTTTGCAGATGGTGAAGTTTACGTCCAATTGGGAGAGAGTGTTAGAGGATGTGATGTATTCTTACTGCAGCCAACTTGCCCTCCTGTGAATGAGAACTTCATGGAGCTACAGATAGTAATTGATGCTTGTCGGAGGGCATCGGCCAAAAATATTACTGCAGTAATTCCATATTTCGGATATTCCAGAGCTGATAGAAAGGCAAGTTTATTTCATAGTGTTTTAGGTTAACTTTTCTAGGATATTATCAGTAGAAAGTACCTGGAGATCAAAGATTACAAACAAAACTAAGGAAATATGGCATTCTGGGTGGTTTCATTCATACTTTGTCAATGGGAGCAGGAGGGCATACGATTAAGTTTGTTACGAGTTCAACATCTTTATAGTTATTACTTTTATTTTAATTGAAGCACATCGTTTTTGGCATTTGAACTGGAATATGCGTTCTTTTTTCCTCCAGACTCAAGGGCGTGAGTCCATTTCAGCCAAGCTGGCTGCAAACCTCATCACTGTAGCAGGTGCAGACCGTGTTCTTGCTTGTGACATTCACTCTGGGCAGTCAATAGGTTACTTTGATATACCAGTAGATCATGTATATTGCGAGGTGAATCAGCTAACTGATTTTATATTCTTGACTTGTAAAAGCTTTGTGTTCTCTAAAACTTATGATATTTCTCATGTGCAATGTAGCATGTGATCCTTGATTATCTTGCCAGCAAGACAATTTGTTCTGATGATTTGGTAGTGGTGTCCCCTGATGTTGGGGGAGTTGCAAGAGCACGTGCTTTTGCAAAAAAATTATCTGATGCACCTTTAGCCATTGTAGACAAAAGACGTCAAGGACACAATATTGCTGAGGTAATTTCTGCAGCAATGGCCTGCTTTAATCTTTGTATATCTTATGATGCTTCACATGCAACATTATACTTGATGAAGGGATATAATATACTGTGGTCATTCTGGCTGAAATGTTTAAATCCCATCAACTGATGATTTTTTTTGGTCATAAATCACATCATGTGTCCCATGTCTCTGTCATCGGTCTAAGTTTTTATTTATCCTCTTAAAACTAGTTTTTTTGGGACATTACACAATGTTAGGACAATGTACAGGCACATAATGGCATGGCTGTCAATGTTGTAGCTCATTAATGTAACTAACCAATAAACTGCCAATGAGCAAGGAATTGTTGCATCTCTAATTTTTCATCTTTGTAGGTAATGAACCTGATTGGCGATGTAAAAGGAAAAGTTGCGGTTATGGTGGATGATATGATCGACACTGCTGGTGAGTCAAGTTATCTTGATGTCAATTTCACATTGTATATTTGTCCTCACACATAAATTTCAAACAAATAAAAATGAAAGATAGAGGAAGAAAAAGACAAAGCAAATTGAATTTAAATAAATAACCAAATAAAAGGATATAAAAAGTCAAATTGAACTTATGCTTTTTATACATGATTCATTACTTTCCTTGTTTAGGTTAAATAAATTTCAATGGCTAAAGCCTTTAATCCTCTTCTGTCATTACCTTTTTATACCAGCTAACATTTATGGTCCATTTTTGAAGTTTTCGTATGATGTTTCTTTTGGGGGCATGACCATGCATATGTGAACTCCTGCTGTCCATCCATGTCTCCAGTTAGATTTAAATGTTGCAGCTGATATGTGATATGATTTCCCTGAGATTATTCTCATGGTCAGATTGACGTGTGTTTACCTCTCTTGAACCAGCTCATATGTGATATATATCATTCAAAATTGCGGCCAGTTTTCGATTCCTTTTCTAAATGAGTTGCATGTTGTAGGGACAATTTCAAAAGGTGCAGCTCTATTGCATCAAGAAGGGGCAAGGGAGGTCTATGCATGCTGTACTCATGCTGTGTTTAGGTATCAACTTCCTTTGAAGCGTTTGATCTTCCTCGTTTATTTCAGTAGATGCATGGCATGGCTCTTTGCTGTTTTTATTCTATCCAGAGATAACCTTCATCTTTTGGTTTGACTGCTAGAACTTCAAAATTTTGGCTATTTTTATGTTTCCTTTCTAAGTTGATAAGTTTCATGTAAGTCTAAGCTGCCCGTTACTGATCAAAGTTCCAACTCTAGATGCACAAGATCTTCTGTAAACAAGAACTGCTAGAACTTCAAATCTTTTGACTTATTTTCTGTTTCCTTTTTTTGACTATTTTGTTGTTGTTCCTTTTTCTTCATTCACAGCCCTCCTGCAATTGAAAGGTTGTCAAATGGCCTGTTTCAAGAGGTGATTGTAACTAACACAATTCCTGTTGCGGAGAAGAATTACTTTCCCCAGTTGACTGTGCTTTCAGTAGCAAACCTGTTGGGTGAAACTATTTGGCGTGTTCATGATGATTCTTCTGTGAGTAGCATATTTCAGTGAAACCAGATAAGGATGATAGGCAAGCAATGCCAATGGCTCCCTTTAAAATCTATATCATAGCGTATTGATTTCCCCATCCAATCTTCTATTTTTATTGGTTCTCTATAGATCATTTTTGTGCTTTCTTTTTAAATATATATAAAATCTATTTAATCTTCTTTTTTAAAACCTTGTTCAATGAGCTTATAGCATTAGAGAAAGATTGTGGAAGTTCTATAAGTTAGGTTTGATGTAAAATTCGAGATTTATCATAACACCCCAACACCGGGTTACATAACAGGGAACATAAAATGTATGGTATGGGACCTCCAACTTGATTTGGTCGTGCCCACTCAACCACTTCACCGGGTTACCTACTTGGGTGCCTATTCCCTTGAAGGTGCTCTTACAATTCGCCCACAACTTGATTTCTCAAACAAGAAACAAAGTCTTACATAAACTTATATTGAAAGAACAAACAAACACAACACATTTGCTAAGGAAAACAAAAACAAAAAGTACATTCAAAAGGAGGGATGAGCTAGCTTGGATTCTTTGACCCCTAAATAAATAAATAAAATTCAAACCCCGCAATAGTCCTTGACGGAATAATCAGTTCCAATGGTGGAGTAATTTGCTTGATAATATTGAACATATTCCAACAAGTGCACTGGCATATACTGGATTGGGTGGTCCTTGTCGATAAGTTCGTTGGGTATTTGTATCACCCCTTCCTGGAAAGAAAATAGCCCCAACGAGTACCTGACCTCATTTTCCCTCAAAGTCACCCTATGTTTACAGATCTTATTCTGCCATTGCTCCAAACCTAGGCCAACCAAAGAATGCAAACATACTATCTGAGATCTTTATTCATCTTGCAATATACAGCATAGATAGTTGATCACTGAAAAATTATTGCCAGTATGTATTGATTGAAGTATCAAACTACCAAAAGTTTAAGTTCAAGTTAGGCTTATGTTTCACTCCATTCCCCTCCTTTAACTACACTTTTTGATGTTTCACTTTACTCTTAAAACTTAATTTGACTCACTCTATCTCATCCGGTCATAACGATATGAGTTTATAGATATAAAACCTCATTGACATATTTACTTATTTGGAATGGGGAAAGTTATGAACATGGGAGAGAAGAAATGAGTACGAGATCAACTACTCCCCTCCTAAAACTTAAATCCTCGTTTTTAAAACATTGACTTACAAATTTTAATGTGTTAGTAAACGCATGAGAATTCATGAATTTGACAAGTTCTCATACTCATATATTAGTGAAAACAAGGGGGGTAGTGGAATAATTTTCATACTCATATATTAGTAAAGGGGAAGTCAGGAATGAGAATAATTCCAATACCCCTTCCATGTAAGTAAACATGAGATAGCTGAGTTTGCTGTCGACTGCTATAAAAGAATTGGCTATATATATGTGTGTGTGTGTGTATGTATATCCATGTAAAAGCAATATCAATGAAAGGGTGTGACATACCTGAAATCCATCACCAGCTAGGAACAGGCAGGATGAAGGCAAAGTATCAAAACCTATCCACTCATTATCCCTTGTGTTTATCTCCAGACCATTGACATGATTTTGATGCAGTATGGTGGTAATAGTAGTCTTGTCTGTATGACCGGCCAGACCCACTGCATTTGCAGTTTTCTTGGGTTTTTATATTTTGTAAATCGAAGATTGGAAACAGTCGATTGAGTGTGATCGACATGGTACTTCTCTATGCCATAGTTTTCAAATACCATTCTTGTCACAACTTGATCTAGTTCTTCCATCACTTTTGCATACAGATCAACACTCTCACTAGCCAATAAAGAACCAATAGTGTAAAAAGGTGAATCAATAAAATTATTAATAGGTTGTAGCAAGTCCATAACATGTCAATAACAAAAGCGTAGGATGATTTATCTGTGTTATCACATGTTACTGCAAATCCGTAAAAGAAAACATAAAAAATATAATTAGATAACATGTAAACAGTTTAAAATGAACAATCCAAATAACATTTAGTGGAACTAGTTGCATTGAAATATTGTTAACACTGTTAAATTTATATTTAGTCATATTACATGTGTCAAAAAATATATGAAGGAAATATGAGGGCATAAGGGAATTTGGTAACAGAAAAATTGAACTCCTAGTAGAACTAACATTGGGACAAACATTGCTATAAAAAAATAATTAAAAAAATTGAGGCACTACAATAACTATTTTTGTAATTTAATGACCAAAATATCAATCGGACACAAATTCAGAGATTATTGCTAAAAAATATCATAAATATTCGTGATGCAGCAGCCCGTCTTCAAAGCCCATACAAAACATTTCTCTTTCATCCTGGTTACCTTATCTAGTCCAGCCGACGTTTCAGCCCATATTCAATAAGAAACTAGGGTTTCTCTCGTGGTGCCTATAAATTGCCTCTTCTGCCTCCACCTCCTCTCAACTCCAAGCCCCTCTCTCACCTCTTGCTACAGAAGCGGCCTCCACTCCCTCCCTTATGAGTCCTTCTGTGTTTTCTATCAAAATTCACTTTCTGTGTTTTCTATCAAAATTCACTGTAATTGATAGCTTTGATGAAACTCTTTGTGTCCAGAGTCGGCTGCTCTTGAGCACCTTCTATGACGGTCACAACCCTCTAAGAAGTTCTGAGCTGTCTCCTTCTCCCAGCCCTTTCTTTTTTCCCTATTTTGTTGTAATTTTCATGTTTTAGCCAAAAAATTTGTTGTGAATAGAGGAAAGCGAGGTGACGATAGAAATTCATGTCTGTCAATCCACTGACTGTAACAGTGTGATGTTACTGTGAATCCCGACAGGTTCTGATCGCTTTCTCACTTCTAATTTCATTCACTCTCACACACTTTGTTTTGATTTGGGTTCGTGTGCTAAATTCTTGATAATTCTTGATAATTTGATGTTTTTACTTATTTGGGCAGTTGATGATCCTCATTGATATTAATGGGTAATTTGCATCTGAAACATTCATTGATGTTTTATCTATCACCTTGGAGAACTGATGCCCTTGTTCTTTTCTTTTTTCCTTCTTTTTTTTAAAAGAATTTTATTATTTGGTTTTGCCTACGAAGATATGCTAATATTATAAAAATTGAGTGACCCAAATTACCTCACTATTTAACAATGTATATTTGCCAATAAGAGGTGAGACATTGCCTTGCTTTTAACCTCACTCCTTGGAATGTGACAATGGTGGTGGGATAAGGTAATTTTGGTTGTCTTGCTAGATTGTCTTTCTAAGTGGAAAGGCAAGTAGAAAGGCATCTCAGATTTGTCTAACCACAACAAATTGTTGTCTCTCTAAATTGCTGAGGTTGGAAGCAAGACATATTTTGTACCATCTCTTTGTTAAGCCAAGTTACATTGCTAATTAGTCAGATATTTTGGAATTCACTTACAATGAAGAGTGACTTAATCTCATTTGAACTAGATTTTAGTCATCAACATGTAAAGTGTTTTGTGCGTGGGTTCCACAATCAATTATTGGGGCATTTATTTATTTATTTATTTGACGAAGTTATTAAGGCATTGGTGGAGATATTGTCGCCCAATTTTTTTGGGGTGGGGATGGGCTTTAGGCCTTTTCCGACCAATTTTGGGCTAAACTTAAATTTTTCCTCTTCAAAAAGTAACTAATTGGGTTTTGCTTGTACTCAAATAATTTTTCCCCCGACCCTTCGAATTCAAACTTGAAGTTTACAATTTTATTAAATTGTTTAAGAATAATTTAAGTCTAATTTTTTTTTTTTATGTATAACTTTTCTTCATTTAATATTTTTAAATAACTTCACAATTTAATTTTTTGATCAATTTAACTTTAAAAAATTGAAATTCCACAAATATAAGAATAATATGCTTGAAATGATATGAAAAATATGAGAATGAAAGGAGATTGATGAGATTGACAAAGGAAAAATAAATTGAGAAATAGATAAAATGTTTTTGGTATATTATTTGAGAAATGTGTGGGTATTTTAATCAATTTTGAGTGAGTTTTGGAGTTGATTTGATTTAGATTAATTTAAAATATTATTTTGACTGTTGGATGTAAATTTCAGCTGTTGTATTTTTTTTTTATTGTTAAAATATTTTAGATTTAATATATATCGTTGATTTAAGTTAATATTAGAATATAAAATAAAATAAAATTTGAATTGTTCAAACGACATCATCTTGACAAGTCAACACTTGAAATTTGGTATCTTTTATTTCAGCACTTGGGTTGTTGGTGGACTTTATCGGAGAGCTTTTGCACATGGATTGTTGATGCAACAGGCGGAGTCTATTGAAAAGTTTTTGAGTCCAGGCAATACTTGGATTGCTATTTGTCCCCAAGTTTGGGTATTCTCAAATTTTGGCACCTTCATTTTCTCGGGTCAAATAGCAGTTCAAGTATTGTATGGATTTAAAAACTTTTTAATGAATTTCATCTGTTGCATCAGTAGCAACTTCGTCGTTGGGGCCCGTCAACAGCCCATGTGCTGGAAAGAGAACATGTCAAATTGCTTGGTTTGTTAAGATGTTGTCGTTGGAACAATTCAAATTTTGTTTTATTTTTATTTTTTATTTTCTAATATTAACTTAAATCAACGATATATATTAAATATAAGCTATTTTAAAGGTGAAAAAAAATTCAATGGTCAAAATAATATTTTAAATTAATTTGAATCAGATCTAACTCCAAAATTCACTCCAAACTCTATATTTTGTCTATTTCTCAATTTATTTTTCATTTATCAATCTCCTTTCATTCTCATACTTTTCATATCATTTCAAGCGCATTATTTTTATATTTGTGGAATTTCAATTTTTTTAGGTCAAATTGTTCAAAAAATTAAATTATGAAGTTATTTTAAAATATTAAATGAAGAAAAGTTATTCATAAAAAATAGATTTAAACCATTCTTAAACAATTTAATAAAGTTGCACACTTAAAATTTGAGTCCGGAGGGTTGGAAGAAAAAATTATTGAAGTTTGTCTTTTTATTGAATGAGCAAAGCTAGTTGTCTTTTTAAATCGACATTAGTCAGGTAAAAGAAATTCATAATTGCATTCTACTATACAGTAAACAACAAATCAAAAGATAAACTAGATTACATGGAGGTATCCTTAGGTGTAATAATATTCATATAGGGATGACAATTTTCCTCACGGGTAAGGGTCTTCATGGGGATTCGACCCTAATGGGTCGGGTATGAAGGATAAAAAACGGATATGGGGATGGAGTAGGGAATTTTTGGGTATGGTGTTACGGAAGGGGCGGGGATGGTATTTTAATCCCGACCCGAATCCTCCGTTTAGAATACATATATATATATATATATATATATATATATGATATTAAAGTGATTGTGCCCACTAAATTTTATATTTCCTATTATTATATTATATATTTATATAATTTATATGAATCTTAAGTCACACTACCTATATATTTAGTTAAGTTATAATCAACATGTAAACATTCTTATATTGTCTTATACGTATATATATTATATATTCATTATATTGCCCTAATTCTATTTTCTTTTCTTCAACAAAATAGTTTTATATTGGTTTTTTCTTCAGTAATGGGGCGGGTCGGGGAACCCATTCCCCAACGAAGGTGGGGATGGGGAATCCTCGATATGAATATTGCGGGTATGAAGGCGGGGATGGGGAAAAAGCTTAACGGGGATGGGGATGGGAATGGCATACCCACCCCCGATTCGACCCATTACCATCCCTATATTCATATAAGAAACTCAATTCTTTATCTTCAAATATGAAGTTGCAAATTGATAGCTTCGATGAAGAATTTTCTTAGTGTATGATAGAAATCTTAGAAAGATGAAAAATAGGTCATCTTCACATTTGGATCTCCATTGGGGTTATTATTAGAACATCTAGGGCCACATAAAAACCATGAACCCAAATCCAAAATATTCTAAATTATAGCCCAAATTTTCTCCCAATCTAAGAAAATGAAGGAGTCAAAATTAGGGAAAACCCGAACTTGAGGTCAAATAGTAGTCAAGCTATTGATTGGACCCAAAAATTTTTGGTGGAGCCCACCTGCTGCTGACGTAGGCATGTGCAAGGGAATCAAAAGGGGTCCGTGCTGCAGTGGTTATTGGCTGCCTGACGTAGACAGCGTGCAAAGTGTCACTTTGTGGTGATGTTGCTGTTGGAATCCAACAACAACAATTCAACTTTCGTTTTTTATTATTTATACATTCTAATAGTAACTTAAATAAAAGATTTAGATTAAATCTAATCTATTGGATCTTTGTTTTACATCTTAGATTTAATCTAGATCGTTGATTTAAGTTACTATTAGAATATATAAAATAAAATAAAAAACGAAGTTAGTATTAGAATACATCACCACAAGGCGACACTTGGCACGCTGCCTGCCTACTACCATTGCAGTGCGGGCCTTGTTCTGATTCCCTTGCACATGACTGTATCAGTAACAAGTGGGCTCCACCGGCAATAGCTTGATTACTATTTGGCCCCAAGTCCTTCATTTTCTTGGGTTGTGAGAGAATTTGGAATATTTTGAGTTTGGCCTCATGGTTGAAGATGGCCTAAGAGCACATCCAATGGTGTATTCCAAGGAGAAGAATTTGGAAACTTGGTTCTTATTTTATATATTTGGATATTTAGTTTTTAATGTGTGAATATAGTGGTTTTTGATGATTTGATTTGGCATTGTGTTTTGCAGCTTTAATTAGCATTTAATTTGGTATGAGAAAGAAAACATATACACTACAGGCATGTTTGGTATCCAACTTGGATCCAATTTTATAAACTCAAAAACAGATTTTAAGTTCAAAGCTATAAAAACTCATTTGGTAGGTCCATTTTTAAAAACTCAAACCCAAGAAAAACTCAAAAACATCCCCATTATTAAAAAAAAGGTGAGGTTTATAGTTTTCTCTCTCTCTCTCTCTCTCTCTCTCTCTCTCTCTCTCTCTCTCTCTCTCTCTCTCTCTATCTCGCATCTTTCTCTCTCCTCCCTCTCTTGCGTCTCTCTCTCCTTCCTCTCTCCACGCTCTCCCTCTCCCATCTCTTTCTCTCTCCTCCCTCTCTCGCGTCTCTCTCTCTCCTTTTCTTTTGTTAATTTCAATGTGGGAATCTAGAGTTTTTGATTTTAATTTCAATTTTTTTAGATCTTAAAATGGTTTGGAGTTCAAAATACCAAACAAGTTTTTAAATCTTAAAATCACTATTTGAAAACTCATGTTTTTGAAAAGAATCATAGTTTTTGAATTTACTTTTTTAAGTAAGATACCAAATTGGGTCTAAACATGTATTCAAGAAAAGCTATAGACAGCATCTTTTTCTTTCAAAAATAAAAAATAAAAAAGAAGAAATTACATGAAAGAAAAAGAAGAGAACCAAATAGGCAAGAGCTTGGACTTGGAGTGAGCCGTGGTGGACCAAAGAAAATTGATCAAATTGCACAATATGCCTTGCCGGCATACTCAGTTTCGCCCACGCTTTTCCGTGCGTTAAGAAATTCCAAATGAAGCATCTGAGCTCTTTGAGTGCCCGGCAAACATCTTTGCGTGCCGAGAGCTAAGACCTTGTTCCAGAAAATGGGAACCTTCCCCAATTCATTCATAATAGGACCTGCATGACCTGTGTGAATTATTATCATAAAGGAAAGATTAATTGAAGTCAGAGAGAGTAAGAACCACAACGTGTGAACAGTGAACCTGCATTATATTTTGTTGAAAATCAATAAACAATAGGACGTTGTGAAGATCAATAAACAATAGGACCTGTTATATCCACTTCACATGGTTATGGTTTGATGAATTCGGGAACTCCTCCAACAAAGTGAAGACTTCGATCCGTCATTTGGTCATACAATATTAATGCATTGTGAGCTGCCATATGCATGTTGCCTGGTAGAGGGCAACAAGCATTATTTGTTGGCTAAGGCAAACAACCAATAATGGTAAGCTTTAAAGTCAACGTTCATTTGTCTATCTAAAAGTCACCATTGTCAACTTGACTCAAAGCCTTGTATTAATGATTGAAAAAAGAAAAGCTTAAGAATATGAGTGCTGCTAAACAGACACTAAAATTAACTAAGTACAACCTATTACAAAAGTATTTATTGAATTACTAATTTACCTTAACATAAAATGACCGAAAAGGATATATGGAATTGTGAAACAAATATAATTTTAATAAGTACACCTTACTCGCCATATTCAACCCTAATCAAAAGATTGCTTAAGTTTCCTCCTCTCTTTTTTGTCATTATTTGACGTAGGGCTGGAAGGGGACGTTAGGAGGCTTCACAACAGCATTTAGTTACCTATTTCATTAAGGTTTGCAGAGACTATTTAAACAACTTTTAGGGTTGTATTTGTCAACTTTCAGATTATTATTCTATAGAAAATTGAGAGCTTTTCTCAAATCTCTAGTGTTCCAGAATTTTATCAAAGGGAATAGTTTGTGAACCCTTTTACTTATAACTTATGTTGTGTCATTAATTCTTGCCAAAACATTCTATGTAGTTTGTGTTGCCGTACCTTGTAATTTTAGCACTCTGCAACATGGTGCTTTTGATTGATGTTCACAATTTTTATTAAAACTGGAATTGATATGACCATATTGCAAGTAATATGGTCCTGAGTGTTCTACTACTTTTGCAATGTTAGAGATATGCAGAAACTCACTTTTCAGCTTGGTCTAATCTCTAATATCTTCTACAGTTGAAATGCATTGTAAGGATCACGCAGAAAGTGGAAGCCAAAAGAGTAATTTGTGCCGAATTTCCCATTTGTCCTTTTGTGTTTTTAACGACACAGGTGGTGATTCAAGAACTTGGTGACAATACCCAACAGTCTCATAATTATAAGACTTGTATATCAACGAAGAACAAAAATTATGAATTTGTGACAACCCAGATGACAAAAACACAAATTTATGAAGTAAAAGCTTTGCAAACACATAGTAGAAGCATAAATCCATATGAAAAGTCAAAGATTTATAAACACTAAAAGTCAAGCTAAGAGTCAACTGTAAAGTAATGCTACAAGTATTAGAGTATTGTATGATAGAGTGTATTAGGATGTACCAGGAGTATTTTTGGTAGTTCAATATGATGTACTTAGTTAATTTTACATTTTGATTAAAATATTAGGGTGTACTTAGATCATAGGGTGTACTTAGTTAATTTTAGGGTTCGTTCTCAAGAATATGTATGTGCGTTCTTTTTATGTTTTTTTGTTTTGGATAACAAGCGATATAATTTTATTAGAACAACTAAAAAAAATATAAATGGAGCCATCCCAATTAGCAGTATGACGAACATGAGTTCTTAAATCAATGACCTCTTAAGAATATTATTATTTTTAACATTTAAATGGATGTTTGGTTGTTGGGTAATAGATACAAGAAGAGCACGGGTGTTTAGTTACGTGTTCAATAAATTTGGTCAAGAACAAAAGTACACATGTGTAATGATGTTATTGAGTCACACGAAATTATAAGGATGTGAAAATAAATCAAATGAACTTATAAATACAAGAATCTGATCAACATAGGCGACTTTGGATGATGTAAAAAAAGAAGAAGCTATTTTTCTTGCTTTTGGCATGGCCAAATTCAAAGGTGGTCATGCCTTTTGTAAATGAAGAAATGGGTTCCACGGGTTTTATCATTGCTGTACTGGTTTCTTGCTTTTGCTGATGGGGGATTCATATATTTTTATGCTTCCTAAATTATGCTAGTTTTATTTAGAAAAATAGATGTATTATACAATAAAACTAGTAAGACATGTAAAATTATACCGTAAAAAACTCTCAACTATAATAAAGACATACAATATCTGTACTAGCACATAAGTTCACATCGAACAAGTATAGGCAAGTGGCAGGGCTGTTAGCATTTTACTTTTGCCGAAGGTAGAGTCACTTTTGAATTTACCCGCAAGAAAAATATATATATATATCTTTGGCATCATCCGAATGACTAGCAAAACGAACAAGCAAGAGGAGATGAAATAATTTGTTCTTATTTAACATTTGTGACTCTTAGGGCATGTTTACTTACCAGGCTGCGTCTTGGGCATGAGAAATCATTTGATTTCCCATATTTGGTAAGTTTGGGCATGAGAAATCATTTAATTTCCCATATTTAATAAGTTCAAACATGGGAAGATTTCCTAACTCATCGAAAAATAGGCGGAAAATGAAACCTCCATCCAAGACAAGCACAAAATATATATTTTTATGACAAATTTGCTCCTATTAACAATTTAAAATACCAAGGTAATCATTAGTTACATGTTATTGGATATTTCTAATTTAGGGGTGTGATAGAAAAATTAAACAAATTTTGTTTACAACTTCTACATAAACCAAACACGGGAAAGGAAATAAAATGATATTTTCTTCTTACTTTCTTAGCATTACCAAACAAAGGAAATGAATTTTCAATTTCCCTTATCCTACAAAAATACGTGGGGAATGATTTCTCATAAATTCTTTTTGTGAACTAAATGGGACTTTAGGGCTTGTTTGGTTCACGGATTGAACTTCTTGGAAATGGAATTCCCATTTCTAATCCCACGAGATGGGAATGAAGGATGTTCATGTTTGGGAATGTTGGGAACTGAGGACCACAAAAGGCTAAAATGCGGTTTTCCTGAACTAAACCATAATTGTCAATTTACTCCCTCACCTTTTTGTGTGTGGATAAATTAAGGACTTAAACTATATGAAAATAGCCAATTTGGGGACTCGCCGTCATCCAAAATTCTGTTATGTGACTTGCATATGGTCAGTTTTTAGGAAAATAAAAAGTTAAAAGAAAAAATGTCAAAAAATGGGAAAAAAACCCTACCCCGAGCTGCGTTCCTCTAACCCCGACCAGCCGCTCCCACCCCAGCCACAACATCAGCCACCCATCTCCACCAGCCTCCTTCATATCCATGGAATTACTTAGTCCGCCTGTAACACCCTACACCCATCTCATCCAATTCTCTCAGCCCACCCATATTCTCCTATCCCCAGCTCCAAGTCATTGCACCCACTTTGCATGAGCCTCATGTTGATGATTTGGCTCAACTTAAAGATCCCAAAAGCCTATCTGGACAAAATCCATAGTACCTAGTGTCAAACAAAGTAGGGCAAATATTCAGTTATTCTCATATTTGCTCATCTTTTATTCTTCTCCAATATGGAGGTATTTATAAGTAAGTACAACCCTAAATAAAATAGGAAATAAATCTAAATTACAATAGAAAATAAATCTAAATTACAATAGAAAATAAATTTCAATTATAATAGGACTAAACAAATAGGTAAGTAACTAAAATCCTAACATAGTAAGGAACCAAAATCCTAACTAAATAAGGACTCGCCAACACTCCCCCTCAAGTTGGCACAAAGATGTTTCGCATGCCCAACTTGACAAGCAAGTCATAGAACACCATACTTGAGAAGCACCAATTGTAGATAAGGTCTTTTCGTCAACCACGAGTGAAACAAGTGACAAACTAAAGCAAAGTTCGCAATGTAAACACAAGAGCAAACCCTTAAAAATATGGCACATAGCAGAACACAGAAACCCTGTGAACACGGCAAAGAACACAGAAACCCTGTGAACACGGCAAAGAACACAGAAACCCTGTGAACACGGCAAAGAACACAAACCCCGTGAACACAAAGAAAGAACACAAACCCTGCGAACACGGCAAAGAACACAGAAACCTTACGAACACGGCAAAGAACACAGAAACCCTGCGAACAAGGCAAAAAACACAGAAACCCTGCGAACATGGCAAATGACACAAAAACCCTGTGAATACGGCAAAGAACACAGAAACCACTGTGAATACGGCAAAGAACACAAAAACCCTGTGAACACGGCAAAGAACACAAAAACCCTGTGAACATGGCAAAGAACACAGAAACTCTGTGAACACGACAAAGGCAAGGCAAACGGCATGATCGCAGAGGAAACATAACAGAGACACAAACATGGCAGGAGCAATACAAGGCATTGGCACCAACAAGAGCAATTCAGCAAGCGATGGCAGCAACAACAACAACAACAACAACAACAACAACAACAACAACAACAACAACAACGATAAGAGCAGCGAAAAACGACAATGACAAATTCTTCCATATCAACTTCAGCTAATTCATGTAGACACAACTTCTCTTCACTCCCCCTGAAGAGAAGGGGTCGTCGAGCCAAGGAATAAGTAATATCTTCATGGGAATACGTCAAGGTAATGGGGCAAGCAACATATTTGAGAGAGATAAGGTATCAGAAAAAGAAACAAATCCCTTTTCACTCCCCCTCCCCCTTGAAGAGGAGGGGAAGAGAGCACTTAAATCGCAAGGAGAACGCAAACACATGTCACAAGAAAACCTGGCTCTGATACCATGTCAAACAAAGTAGGGCAAATATTCAGTTATTCTCATATTTGCTTATCTTTTATTCTTCTCCAATATGGAGGTATTTATAAGGAAGTACAACCCTAAATAAAATAGGAAATAAATCTAAATTACAATAGAAAATAAATCTAAATTACAATAGGAAATAATTCTCAATTATAATAGGACTAAACAAATAGGTAAGTAACTAAAATCCTAACATAGTAAGGAACCAAAATCCTAACTAAATAAGGACTCGCCAACACCTAGATCCCCAACTCATTTTATTTTCTCTTTTTAAAAGAAAATTACAAATTTACCTCTAATATTGACGGAATTTTGGATGGAATTCAAAAATTGACGGCAAGTCCCAAATTGGCCATTTTTATATAGTTTAAGTCCTTAATTTACCAAAAAAACAAGATCAGTGGGTAAATTGACAATTATGGTTTAGTTCAGGGAGCAAAACCGCATTTTAGCCAACCAGAAAATATCATTTTTCCTCATTCCCATGTTTGGTTTATGTAGTATTAGGAATGAAAAGTTGTTCGATTTTTCCAACAATACCTTTTATTGTTTTTATTACAAGTGACGAAAAGTTTTTATAAGGGTCAAAATAATAACAACGGTAAGTTAGTCTAAAAACTGCATTTAATGCTTTCTCAGTGCCATAGGGGGTGGGAATTTCGAAGGTGAGCCAAGAGTATGATATTCCCCCTATTGTACAAAACACTCCAAGACATTGTCGTTGATGAACTATGCGACGTGCACGCATAAACCCAAAGAATAATAAATGCACACACTAGGAAGAGAGGTAAAGCAAACACATAAGACCACAAAAATTTATAGAGGTTCGGCCTCGCGCCTATGTCCTCTTGGTGATCCACTTGAGAAATTCACTACTGTGTAAGAATAACCTTGGTTACAATAAAGAACCCTTAGCTCTCACAAGAACCTAGCTCTCTTTTCTCTCACCCTTGCTTAAATCCTTTGATGCCCTTGTAAACACCCAATAATTCACCCTCATGAATTCTCTTGTCTCTCTTGAAAATTCTCACGCTTGAATTTTCTCATCTCTTACAATTAACCTAGACCTAAAAGTCATATTTATAATGCACATGACTTATGTTACAAATTAACTAGGAATAGGAAACCAAAACCCTATTAAATTAGAGAAGTCCGGAAGCTTCTTGAACTCTAGAAGATGTTTCTGTATTAAAAAGAAATTCACTTTGCTGAGCATTACCTGTTATCTTATTTATAGGTCAAGATGATCTGGATAGGGAGAAGTGGGAAAGACACGATAAAGGAGAAGAAGGCGCTCTGACTTCTTTTTTTATTATATTTTTTTGGAGTATTATTTTCTATTAAATTTTCTTAATTTTAGTTATTAAACCTTAATTTAGGGTAAGGATAGAATAGGAAAGAGAAAGAAATAAAAAATAAAAAATTGATTAAAAAGTATTAACAAGCAAAATAGAGTATAAGTGGAGAAAATGAGAGTGGAAAAATCAGCTCCTAAATTAATATATTATGCAATAAAACTAAAATAACATATTGATTTTTAAATTAGTTTTTTCTTAACTCTTAGATTAGATCCAATAGTAGGTGACCATTAACTCCTTGGACCATAGGGTCCAAAACGGGATTGTATATATTAGGTGGAACAATTAGGTGATCCTCGGATTTTGTGTGTTTTTTTGTTACATTGGAGTTCAACAGGGTAGGAGTTGCATTAAGACCAGAGCAGTCCCAGCCTGTGCCCCCACCGCTTTTTATTATGATAAAAAAAGAAAAGAAAGTTTGCTTTACAATCGTATTAGACTCGAATAGGAGTAAATAGTCCATATCGGTGTTTGGTGTCAACTTGTATTATTTAATTACCTGACTATTTAAAACGGATTGGACTTTTAATACTCTCACCGGGACTAACTAATACAACCCACTCCCGGTTTAAATAATACACACTTAATTAGGCGATTAGGGAAAAAGTGTTTACATTAGAAATCGACGATTATTCTCATCTTCTTCTCTCTAGGGATTTACTCTGCTATCTTCTACACATACTATTCTTCACTCTTCTCCAAGTATCCATCTCCCTCTCGCTTGTACTCTATGATGAGACCTATTTGTTTTATATTTGAATCAATTTTACTTTTTATTGCATAAATTGTGAATGAATCAGACAAAACAAACTTTTTGCATCCACTTGAATTTACTCTCTGTCTCTCATTGGAAGCTTAGGCATGAGATGAGAGAGATGGATAAAATTAGAAATACAAATTATTTTATGCGGCTATGTTGGTTTGTTTTTCAATAATCGAATTGGAATGTCTTTGTGTTTTTCGTGGTTGTCTTTTTTTTTTCTCGCGGCATGATGTGTTGATTTGTTTTCTCAATAATCTAATTGGAATGCTGTGTTTTTCGTGCCATCTTTTTGAGCAAAGCCTCTTCGTTCTGTGAAATTCTATGGGCATCGAAGAATTGCTTATGGACAACCAAAAATTCTTTCTAAAATTAGGTGTTTAAAGACAATTCTTGGGTGTTCACTGCAACACCTTTTTGTTTTTCCCCTCTTTTGGATTATATGCCTGATACTAGTTGTTTAGTTTATGAATGTGAGGTTTACCCCTTGATGCATATTAGGCCACGTTGGGCTGCAGAGGACGCATATAATGGCCTAATTGAACATATTATATAAACTTAGTAGTTCACAAATTAATAAAAAAGGCATTTTATAAATCAAACTTAACTAGTTTACTGCCCAAAAAAGCTGATCTTAGCATGATTATTTGTATTCGTTTGACTAATTTTTCTTCCTTACTTGAGGCTATAGGAATGGAGAGTGGACAATCTAGTCAATCAAAGGGAAGTAGAAGGGTGTGGAAAGCACATGAGGAAGAAGCATTGTTGGCCATACTTGAGGATGCAGTCAACCGTTCCTTTAAATCTGGAACAATGAACCAAATTGAAAAATTATTGGCTGAGAAATTTCTCAATACTGATTTAAGGGTAGTCCCACATATTGAGTCTAAGATGAGATTTTGGAAAAAATTGTATGGGATAATATTTGACATGATTAACAAAAGTGGTTTTGCTTGGAATGATTCTTTGAAATGCATTGAGGTTGACAGTGATGAAGCATGGAATACTTAAGTTCATATTAGTACATCTGTTATTTAATATGTAATTCTTATATTTGTTATACTTATAGTTTTATTAATTTTTTCATTTTGATGCAGCATAATAAGGATGTTGATGGTTGGAGGGGGAAACAATGTCTAATATATGACAGGTTGAAGAATATATTTGGGAAGGACCGAGCAACTGGTAGAGGGTCTGCAACTCCCACTGAAATGATGAATGAGCATGTGCATAACATTGATGTCAATAATTATGATGAGGAACTTGAGGTTGAACCAGATCATTCTGCCTCTTTGCCAAGATCAAATCAACAAAACTCAGCTGGCTCAAGCAGTCGAAACCGCAAACGAAATGCAATTACTGATATTCAAAAGGATATGGCTAAAGCATTTGGTGAGATGATTTCTGACTCTGTTGACCAATTGAAAACTATAACTAATAGTTTTATGAAAGGATCAGAACCAAGACCTGACATTGCTGCTGAATTGACAAAGATGTACGTGTCTATTGATGACCAAATTAAGGCACTACGACTAATTTTGGAGAAAGCAAGTGATGAGAGAACATTCCTGACATTGGATGGTGCTATGAGAAAAGCATTTGTACTTCTCTTACTTGGGCGACGAAGCAGTGATTAACTCTTTGATGCATTTTAGTTTATGAACAACTTTCATTTTTGCTCTTATCACCTTAGAATGTGATTACTTTGAATTATACATTATTTGGTACTATTTTTATTAGTGTTTTTGAGTATATTGGAATTTTTATGAGATACTACAATTGTGATAATGGGCTAGTTCATGTAAGCTTATCTTATAGATCTTGGCAAAAAAAAATGAAAAACATTCTTGTCATATGAACCTTACCAAAAAAAATTTCATGTCATTTGAATTTACATTTCCACTTAAATTATCAAAGATTTTTTTATAAAAAAAATAGTCTGATATGATGTTATCCGAAACAGCACCAAACACAGTATAACTTAGTCAGACTGTTTATCCGGAACAACACCAAACGCCTTATAATATTATGGATAAACAGTCAATACACTCCGGAACAGATTAATACTATCCGACAGAAATTAGTTAGTACCAAACGAGCCCAAAGTAGTATGCTGTTATTGGATAATCCATATTAATTAACATATTTATTTTACCACATGGAGCCCTACCTAGCCAAACCTACGTTTCCTCCAAGACTACGCCTTCTTTTGCAAACCCATTCCCAAAAGTTTTAATAAAACTATTATTGTTATATTACCTTTTAACACAAATTGCTAAAAAGCAAAGAGATTTTAATTCATTTTTCTATTTTCTTGGTGGGAGCAAACTTTCTCATTGTTTGTGAGTTTTTCTCTCAAATTCAATATTATATTATCATTTTAAAATGAGGTTAATTCATAGATGAATGATTGTTTTGTTGCAAAAATTGAGAAAAACATTTTTAATAGTATAGATGATGTGGTTGTTATGCAACTATTTCAAAATATGAAAACCTGTCGAGGACAATTATGAATTGTAATGATTTTTTTTTTGAGTCAAAATTATGATTGTAATGAATAGACAATATCATTTTTAATGTTTTGGTATGTCGTGAGTTCAAATTTTTTATTGTTTATATTTTGTGACAAGTCTCTACACACATAAATCCTAGCTTCGCCACTGGAGTTCAACTCTGAGTTCGAACTAGGATGTCATGGGGTGAAGGAGGAAGCGACCACCACTATGATGGCAACCCATTGGCTTTCTTTTTTTCAATAATTAAAAATGATCGAATTCCAAGACTTGGTCAGTCGAAGCGGTCCAATATTCAAAGCCAAATTTAAAACTAAAATTGCTATATTTTGAAGGGTAAAGTGCGGTTTGCCCTGAACTTTATAAGGCACCAAGGCTTACCCTGCTGAACTATTTCGCTTGCCAATATAGTCCATCAACTCGTAATAAATAGTCAATTTCTTACGTTAAGTTTATCTAATTTTATCCATTTTTCTGTTAATAACAAGGGCAAATTTGTAATTCTAACTTAAAATTCATAAAAATATTGTAAATAATTAACTTTTAGAAGCAAAAAAATCTTTGGGGAGAAGAAATCGGTGGGGTGGGGTTTTGTGGGGAGAATAATTTTTTTCTTCTAAAAGTTAATTATTTACAATATTTTTATGAATTTAAGTTAAAATTACAAATTTGCCCTTGTTATTAATAAAGAAGTGATGGAAATTAGATAAACTTAACTAGAAGTGAAATTGACTATTTATTAGGAGTTGAGGGACTAAATCGGCAGATGAAATAATTCAATGAGGTAAGTTGAATTGCCTAATAGTTCAGGATGCAAAATGGCTAAAAATCCTATTTTGAAATATGTTATTAGATGATGTAGAGTTACCCATCTTACTTTGAAAACACTCGACTACGGACTTATTCGTTAGTTGCATATGTTATTCTCGATTCTCTCCTTTCTCTCGAGCGTTTCAACAAGCACTCGAGCAAAGCGAAAGAAAATAATTCAAAAGCAAAAGCAATTCTTCACAAATTGATTCATTGACCATGAACATCAAGCCTTTCAACAAGTACTCGTTCTTCAACTCCTAGGGTCTCTATGATCGATTTTATCAATTTGCTTTCGCATTAAACCCTAGAGAAAATTAATTTTGTTTTCTGATTCTGTTTTTCTCTGTTTTCAATCGGACTTAGGTTAGTGAAGCTTGTGGGGAGAGCGTTTTACGATGACATTACCGAAGGAGATAATCAGCCCAAAACCGGCAGGAGCGACAATAGGGGAATCGGCGTGGTGGTGCTCGATGCACTCACGAGGTTTGGGATGCCAATTTTATTAGTTTTTCGAATAATGGAAACTTGTTTTGTGTTAGGGGGAAATGTTTTTAGTTTGAAACTGGAAATTTTAAGTCAAAGAGAAACACACAATTGGTGAAATACCGAGAGAGTATTCGCAAGTACTATTATTGAATGGATAATTAGAGAGAGAAATGTGAATTAGGGTTGGTGTGTTCGTAAGCATTGCTATGAGTGTTTCTGCAAAAATAAAAGAAATATTTCATTAGTCTATTGCTGGGAGATGGTGTGTGCGTGTGTGTTTGAGAGTGAAGTTGTGCAAGCCCTTTATGTTGTGGGTAATATTTATATTTTTCTTTATGCCAGACGTCAATGGGTTAGGGAAGAGGATTTGGCAAAGGACTTGAAACTCGACTCAAAGCAACTTTGTCCTACTTTGGAATTTTTTGAGAAGGAAAAACTGGTCACTAGAGATCATAGGAGACAGGTGATTTTGTTGATTTTAGTTAATGTGTTTGTTGTAATACTTTTTGGTTACTAGTTGGTTTCGTACATCTGGAACAGTTTGTTTCGTATCATCCTGCTTCAAATTTATTAATATCTTTTAAGCAATAGGCTTGAAGACAAAGCAGGACATTAACAACATGGTATATCTTTTAGGTATCTTTCAATTATTTGCACCTTTAATCTCATTTTAGGTTATACAAGATGATTCCCTTCCTCCGTGCCGTTCCAATTCATTTTTCTAAAAAACAAGTGTTAATTAATATAGTTCGTGCATTGTGGTTGTCCTAGTAATTCATTTGATGAATTATAGTTTTTTTCAATACGTACAGAATAGATGAAGCCTAGTAATTGGTATGGTGCAAATCTTACTTCTTGTTGATGTTAGTAATGCAGTAACAACTGGCCCTATTGCGATAATAACCCTTTATGTTATTCTATTCGTTATATCATCAACTTTGCAGACAGCTAAGGGTGCGAGGATGCATAATGCTGCTGCCACGGTCGATGGGCTACCTGCAAAAGAAGGGGAAGAGAAAGTTTATTGCTGTCTGAACTATGAGCAGGTGACTTCTATATATTTGTATTTATGTTTATACTTATTTTTAGCTTGGTAACTATAGAAAAAATTAACATTTAGCTCAATAACTAGGTTGTGAGTGGAGCAATGTGGTAGGGTAGTCAAAACGAACCGTTTGTTTCCTTTATAAAAAGGCAAAGTGACCCATGTTTAGTTTTTCTTGTTCAAACTTCAACGTGACTATTCAATTTATCAGAGATTGATCAAATATTTTTGGTCAAGGCCTGAACTATAATGTGTTTTAGATACCCAATGTGGTAAGCTACAGACTGCGGCATATGCAGCAAACACTGAAAGACGTATTGGGGGACAGCACTGTACAGGAATATGCATGCCTTAACTATAGGAAAAGGTTTCAACTGTTTCTCCTTTTTCCTCTGCGTGTTTCTCTGTGTTCCTCATTTTGATACCCGAATTATGCATGCACGCAAAAATCTTTAGATACAGCACTTTTGATGCACTGCAACTGGTTTCTACGGAGGAGTACTTCCACTGTGAAAGTTGTAATGGGAAACTTGTGGCTGAGAATGACAAGCTAGCTTCTCAAGAAGTAGGAGATGGAGACGACAATCCAAGGAGGCGACGACGTGAAAAATTGGAAGACATGCTTCAAAAAATAAAGGTTTGTTTAGTTTTTTCCTACTTCATGTTTTCTTGTAATAACGTTCTTAGAATTTTATTGTTTCCATTTTGTTTTCTTGAGGGTGATATGTGGTGTTCTATGACATATATTTGTCAATATGAAAATGCAAGGAAACATTTAAACGGGATCTGAAATTCCAAGAAATGTATTCCCTGACGGCTGTTGCAAGGTATTGTCCCAAGCGTTTTTATGAACCATCTTGCTTACCTAAATAGATGTGTAGTTAACATGATCCTCTTAAGGACAAGTAATACAAACTGTTGATGACTGTGCTTCTAAAGCACTCCAATCTCGACATATGTAGGGTTATTACAAACTGTTTGAAAGATATTAATAAATTTGAAGCAGGATGATACGAAACAAACTGTTCCAGATGTACGAAACCAACGAGTACTTGTTGAAGGGCTTGATGTTCATGGTCAATGAATCAATTTGTGAAGAATTGCGTTTGCTTTTTGAATTATTTTCTTTCGCTTTTGCTCGAGTGCTTGTTGAAACGCTCAGAGAAAGGGAGAGAGTCGAGAATAACATATGCAACTAATAGAGATAATTGTTATTGGCTAAGAAAAGAAAACAACCATAGAGATAATGTGTTTTTCTTTTTAAAGGAAAGAAAAATTACGTGGAAGAGAAAGGAATAAAACCAACAACTTGGAGCGATCTGTGGACCAAAGAAAACAGTCAAATGGCACAGTATGCCTGTGCAGCATACTCAGTTTCACCGACGCCTTTATGTGCTCTAAGAAATTGTAGATGATTCAAAGGCTTATACCGTAAAGGGTGCTCCTTGTCCACGAGCTCGTCTGGTACTTGTATCACCCCTGTATTAACTGAAAGCAGTCCGAACAAGTATCTCACCTCATTTTCCCTCAATGTCACTCTATGCCTTCATGATCGGATTCCATCGTTGCTCCAAACCTAGGCCAATTAAGGCATGTAAATATTGTTTTAATCTGTTTTGTAGTGCTTCTGACATGACTAAAAATGTTTTTGGAGAAACAAAATCAGTTATGATAACAAAGTACTTTTGGATCATAAAAACGTTTTTGGACCGAATAATCACTTTCAAATGTTTTTCAGAAAGCATTTGGATTTTTAACAGTCATGATCTCTTGGACCGCAGGGTTCGAGGAATCCGTCGCTCAGTTGGATTTAAATCCAACGGCCGATAAGTTCTTAAAAGAAGTGCAAAAGTATGAATTCTTTTTACGTTCTTCTAGTAAAAACGCGCTTCTTGAACAAACACTCATAAGCTCTCAAACGAGCTACAATATAAATAAAGCATGAACTATTTGGCGGCATACCTGAAATGCATCACTTGCTATGAGTATCACGGATGAAGGCAGAGGATCAAAAACTACCCACTCATCATTCTTTGTATTGATCTCCAGACCATTGACATGATTTTGATGGAATATGGTGGAAAAGTCTCCGTATGACTGCGTAACCCACATCAACTTCAAGTTTCTTGGGTTCTTTGTATTTTAAAAATTCGAGAATGTGCGAAGTCGACTGAAAATGATCGTCATAGTACTTCTCTACACCATAGTTCTCAAATACCATTCTTGTCACAGCTTGATCTATTTCTGCCATCACTCTTGCATACAAGTCAGCACTCTTACTGTCCAATAACAAACAACAAATTAATTAATATTGTAAACAAGCCAATTAGCTATATAGTTGAAAATGGAAAGGCAAAAATACATGTAGAAGAAATTATACCGAAATTGGTCGTTTCCATCTGGCCAAAAATGATGTGTTAATTCCTGAGTTTCTTTAGGGTTTGTGCCATTAATAATTCCAAAGGCTTTCTGCCCAGAACTAGAAGTTATGTAGCCAGCACGGAAAGGCTTCTCAGGAGTATCGACGGGGAAATTCAACAACTCGTCAAATGCATCAAAGATGGTTTTTTGAAGTTCCGGAGGAACTTTGCTGGGAAGGATTGCCATGAAACAGCCGAGCTCTTCGAGTGCCCGGCAAACGTCTTTCCGTGCTGAGAGCCAAGAGCTTGTCCCCGGCTTCAAGCAGTCCGCTTTCGAGAAATCTACCACTGGAATGCTGGCGACAGTTTGCGAACTCATAGTCATCTTTTTTCTTTTTCGCTAGCTGTAAGTGAGGTTTTGAGGGCTCTAAGCATAAAGTAGTGCAAGATGCATATTTTCTAAGACGATATTTGTAACTAGAGACTAGAGTAGTTGTTTCTATTACGGCAAATGAGAACTTGCCCAACTCATACGGAATAGGGACCTATATAATACCAAACAAGTTTTTAAATCTTAAAATCACTATTTGAAAGTTCATATTTTTAAAAAGAATCATAGTTTTTGAATTTATTTTTTTGAGTAGAATACCAAACAATGCCTTAATTTACATGTGCTTTCTTTTCTCTCCATACTTGCTTAAACTAATAAGTCGCTTCCTATACAAAACAAATGAATTCAAATGAAAGAACCTTCATTTAAGAAGAATATGCTTGGGTAGTAACTAGTGAGCACCTTAATTTACCGTGAATAATACTGTTAAATGTTTTGGTAGTTCGCTATATACAATCAATAATATGTAAATTATACCTTGGAGAAATACAATTATAATGTACAGTTCAAATATAGGTGGTCCGTCCACTACTAATTGCATCGATGTCTTTTATATGTCTTAATCAAGGTGGTTAAAGTGGAGAAAATATCTTTGAGAAAAAAAAGGTGGGAAAAATATCGATATATGCTTGGATTTTAGTAGTTGGCACATGTATGAAAAAGAATATTCTTTAGTAAAACAAAATATTTATAATTTTTATTGTACATGTCATGCTCTTATAGGTCGATCTAGGATTATGTTAAAAAAGAAATACGTAAAATTGTATCTCAAATTCAAAAACCAAAATTTGGCTATTAATCTCGAGATTGAAAGCAATAAAAAATAATTTAAAAATAAGTGTGGAATAAAAACTTATACCAAATCAATTCAGACTCAGAATCTCGTTAAATTAAACCAACCTAAACTGATTCTGTTGGGTTAGTTATTGGTGTGGCCAATTTGATTTAAGATATAAGGCCATCTCCAGTCATAGGGCTAAATGTAGTTCATGGTTAAAAATTTAGCCCTCCAAAATATTAATTTTTTAAAGAATAGTGCATGGCTAAAATTTTTCATCTCCAGCCATGCAAGACTATATTTTAGGATCCTTCATATTTTATTATTTTGAGAAGCATGGGGCTCACAAAAAAAGTGAATGGATTTCAATGTGCAATATGAAAGACACGTGGGCCCATAAAAAAATTTGGCCTGGCCAAAGCTAGGCTAAATGTGGTCCGGTTGGAGGGCTAAAGAGCCAAATGTGGCCCTCCAAATGTGGCCAAAACTTTGTTTAGCCCATGCAGAGATGGGTTTTGCAGTTATTTTAGTGACTATATTTGGGATATAGGTCATAATGGAGATGGCCTAAGATCTCGAACCAAACCAAACAGTGCCTACCCTACATTCTAGTGAATTTACAGTTGCCAGTGGGGTATAGATCGTTGGTTGAGTTCTTTCACCTCCATTTATGTAGGTAAAGGTTCGAGACACCTAGGCATCCAATGAGAACTCGTGTAAACCCCCCTTCCACCATTGTTTGTACTAAAAAACAGTGAGTCGAACTAGTGGGCTTTGTAAGAGAATGTGAAAACTATTTGTAGATGTCCATCCAGTGTTAGCACCCAAACATCTGAAGCTTTGCTGGTGTACGGTCTCACGGTCATGTTGTGGGCTGATTGCTACTCTAGTCTAGCGAGGAGCTGGGCCAGGGGCACTTGATCTCAGCCCACAAAAGGAAAGGAAATCTAGGGTTTGGCTCTCTCTCTCAGTGTCTATAAGTTGTCTGTTACAGCCTCATCCCCTCCCTCAAGTCTCACACTCGCTAAATCTCTGTGTTTTCTCTTCAGCACGCACACTCTGCCTTTTTCCTTTATCATTCATTTTCATGGTTTGGTGACTTGTTTTTGTTGTTGTTGTTGTTGCTGTTAACTTGGATTTTTAGGAATGATAGATGAACGAAAGCGAGGTGACGAAAGAAATTCATGTATGTCAGTACACTGATAACAGTGTGATGTTACTGTGAATCCCGACAGGTTCTGATCGCTTTCACTCACACATTTGTCTGAATTGGGTCAAATTCTTTTTGTTAGATGATTGGAATGCTTCTTTTGTTGTTTGGGCAGTTGATGATCCTCATTGATATTAATGGGTAATTTGCATCTGAAACATTCATTGATGTTTTATCTATCACCTTGGAGAACTGATGCCCTTGTTCTTTTCCATTTTCTCCTTAGCATATGTATGTCCTTAGCATATGTTTGTGGGTTTCTAGAATGTTGCTTTCCATTTGAATTACTTTTTTGCTGCCACTGTCCGTACTAAAACCACCTTTCATTGTTTAATTTGCTTTTAAATGGTTACTATTTTGTTTGAGACCATGGTGTGCTTAACCTTGATCCTACCAACCACTTTGGTTGCTTTCATCCCGAGCATATGATGAATCTTTTTATTGTTGTAGTGTGGTTAAATTTATCTGTGGACATAATGTGTAATGGGTTTTATGTATAGCTCTTTGGCCGGTAGGAATTGAAAATATATTTACCTGTACTCTTAACATCAGAAGGAGGGATTGAATGAGGTTTGGGATTGCAAATCTAATGTTGTTAAACGATGGAATGAGATTGTAGATTTGGAACAACAAATGGCATCAATGTCAATTGAAAATCACATCTTTGTTGAATACAAATGTTTTATTTTCTTTTGTATTGTGATATTCAATAAAGAATATCATAGAGTGGGATAAAATTCTTTGGAATATGAGAAATGGGTCATCTTCAAATTTGGACTCCATTGGGGATGCTCTTAGAACATCTCTAAGAGCATCTTCAATGGTAGTCCAAATTTCGAGAGGGTCTATTTTTACACTCCAAATGCTCTTCAAATTGTGTATTGCAAGGAGAAGAATTTGGATGAAAGAAAAGCGAGGTGATGAGAAAAATTCATGTATGTCAGTACCCTGATAACAGTGTGATATTACTGTGAATCCCGACAGGTTTTGATTGCTTTCTTGCTAATTTCCTTCCTTTTCCCCACATATAATCTCACTTATTTACTCACACATTTGTCTGAATTGGGTTCTTGTTGCCATTGGATGGTTGGAATGCTTCTTTACTTTGGGCAGCTGATGGTTCTAATTGATATAATGGGTAATTTGCATCTGAAATATTCATTGATGTTTTATCATCTTGGAGAACTGATGCCCTTCTGCTTTTCCATTTTCACCTTGGCATATATGTGTTTCTAGATTGTTTCTGTCCATTTGAATTACTTGTTTGCTGCCACGCTCAGTACCAAAATCACTTTTCATTATTTATTGTGGTCTTAAATGGTTGCTATTTATTATGGTGTGCTTAACCTGGATCCTACCAACCCCTTTGGGTGCTTTAATAGCAAGCATATGCTGAATTTTCATTGTTTTAGTGTGGTTCAATATATCTGTGGAGATGGTGTGGAGTGGGGTTTATGTATAACTCTGTGGCCAGTAGGGACTGTAAATCTACTTACCTGTATTGTTGACATCAGAAGGATTAAGTGAGGTTAGAGATAATTATTTTGGCGAGAAGTTGCTGGTATTGTGGTATTGTTCATTTAATTGTTGCCAAATTTTAGCTAAAACAGTTTGTTATTATGGCATTCCAACAAAGCCATTTGTGCATTCAAATGCATTATTTTCACTTTTTTCATAGCAAATGGCAATGCTATTATTTGAAATAGTGAATGGCTTATTGTGGGAGGTCATTAGATGTCAAAATTGTGGCTAGAGGATTGCTAGGTACCTTCCCTTGTTATCTCATTCTTCTTACCTTTCTCATTCTCATGCAGCCATGTGTATCATGCAAATACTTAAACTAAACCTTAATTTTTTCCAAACATATTATTTCTGACATGCTTACCCTTAATGAATGCTTTAGCTAACTCTCATTTAAGGGTAAGTAAGGATGAGTGAAATTTATGTTTTGAAAGAGTTGGAGACTTGGTGCTAAGTGCTTCGGTAATACTCATAGCATGAGAATGGTAAAGCTAGATTGAGTAAGATAAGAGGGGAAGGTAGCTAGCACTCCAATTTTATATGAAAGGTGTACAAAATCCAATTTGGTATCATCACCTTCTTCCAAATCCTTTGTTTAAATTTTTGAGCTCAATCGGCATGAAAGTCAATGTTTCAGACAAACAAATAAGCAGATGAATGTTTTTGTAAATGTTGTTCCCTTGAGTTTGTCACTGCTTCAATTTCATATGGTCGAGTAGGCTTTTACCGTCAAGTTTGCTGGTTACCACAAGCCTAATGTACTCCTCATTGCTTAAGGCCTTATAGTTTGCTGCCTTCTCCTTGACAAGATCGGGCAGAGGACCAATCATGGTCATCATATTTGGGCTGTGAAATCCTGCAATTGAAAGCCGTTCCCTTTCTGTGTTCACCACAGCTCTGTGCTCAATGCTCTTATATTCTCCATTACTCATTATCTGCAACATAGTGATTAGATGGAAAGCATCAAGTAATGTTAGAGACTGCATTTTTTTTTACCATATTGTGTGCCAAATGGAGTATACTATACATTATCACATCGATTGTTCATAGGCACATTACTTCTATACAATGTGGTCAAAAAATGTGGTTTATCAATCTTATATACTATTGAGTATTCATTGTGGTACCTCAATGATGTCGCCGATGTTGACGATTAATGCACCGGGTACTGGCTTTATAGGTACCCATTTGCCATTGTTCTTGATTTGTAACCCTTGAACATCATTAACTTGAATTAGTAGAGTCAAACCCACAGCATCAGAGTGTGGAGTGAGACCCATAACCCTGCTAGCCTGCGGACAAGGTGGATAATAATTCATTCTTAGACCTTGAGTTCCATCCTCAAACATGCTTGCTAGCTTCTCTGAATTGAGCCCCAGGTTCGCACATATTAACTTCCATAGGTACATTGTCACTTCTTGTAGTTCCACTGAGTACTTATCCAGGGTCTCCCTAATGGTAGCAACGTGACCAATAATTAGTACATCAATATGGCAACGTGATTAATGCTAATGGCTCGTGTTCAATGCCGAGTCATTTACTTGTGTTTGACACTAATCCAACTCGTGTTAGTTATTTAAGTTAGCATGTCGTTTCATATTCGTGTTAAGCTATGTTAGGTTCGAGTTGGGTTGTCATATCAAAAATTGCTACACCTAAATTGAATGACAAAAATAAAACAATGAAAGAAAAACCCTAGGCTTAGAATTTGATGGGATCTTAAAGAATTATAGAGGTGGTTATTGCTAATCGCGTGTTTGATTTGATTTAGAATATTGATCATAGATTGCATAAGTACCTGAAAGAAGTGGGAAGGGTAGGCCAGAATGTAAGATTTCTTATGGAGACTGGTTGAGAGAGAAGGAAGAGCATGTCCCCCCAGTCAAGTTTTTGCTCTTCAGAAACAACGAAGGCTTGGCCATAGCCTTCAATATGATTCGGCAGCTGCGCATAAGCCTTCTTTTCTTCTAATGGCAGCTGGAAAAACTCCTTTGTGTCACTCTTCATTTTCTCAATCACTTCTTCTGATACCCCATGATTGATCAACTGCACCAACACCACAATTCATATCAAGGCATCCAAGTATTAATGTAAATCTTATAGCGGATAATATCCGGCACATGACCTCGGATGGAGAAGTAAATGCTTTTAAACTTTAAACTATGCGTTTATATTTAAAAGGCAGCAACTTATACCTGAAAGAAACCCCAGTCCTTACAAGCCAAGTGAAGCTTTGCCAATTCATCACCATGGCCTAATGGATCCCCTATTAGCTTGCTCATATCAACTACCGGAATTTGAAGCGAGTCCTCCGTGGAAACTTCCTCATGTTCAATTTCAGGCCGGATGTATCGGGGCGGGATTTCCTTCAAGTTGTTGGAAGCAAGAGCTTGAACATTCTCAACTGGGAGAGAACCACCCAGGTCCTTTCTGCTGAGTACCTGAGTCTCCATTCTCACACTGAGGATTGAAATTCTTTCTGCCATATATTATAGACATTCTGCTACATAGATATGTACTTTGTTGAACACAACTCTAATCAATGCCACGTGGAGTGCTACTAATTTTCTTAAGGATGCTATTTTTTATTTTTTATTTTTAGATATGGATCTGTTTGCATGTTCCCTTTTGGACGGCAATGGATCTTAATTATTTGTTTAGGGAAAGCTTGTCTGCATATGGCCTGCAAATGCATTGCCTAGCATGTTTCGAAGAAACAAAGATGCTTAGCTTCTTGTTTATGTTCCCAAACAAAAACAAGAGTAAATTCTTAAATTTGCTCATCCGGCATTTCTTGTTGTTATTGAAAGTGCAATTGTTCTTTATTTTAAGTTTTAACCATAAAAATTAATGGGTCAAATTACATTTTTGGACATACAAGTCTAACATTGTTAAGAAATCAAGTCTTACAAGTCTGACATTATTAAAAAAATCAAGTCCCTACAAGTAAACATTGTTTTGGGTGATTGTAAATTTTCCAGAGAGACAAAAGTGTCCTCGCATGTGGCGGTTTCATATTGCCATGTCGTATTTCATCTATTACTTTGACGATATTTATTATTTGAATATTGATCTTTTAAATCTTTTATGTTTAGATCGGGTGAAGTCTATTTAAAGTGCTATCAGTAATTTCTAAAGCATGTAATGCAGATAATAAGAAACCCATAAAATGAACTTCGAGTTCAATATCCATACATACATCATACATGCACTACCTAGGCTAGGCATTGACAAACCTACAATGCTTCCTGATCTCTCCATGGTTTCCAGTCAATGTATTGATATTTCCCATCTTGATCACTGAGTTTACAAATGAAGCAAAGAAAAGCTTTTGATCAGAGGCATAAGCCCACACCTGCTTTAGTATCTCCCCTTCATGATCTTGTGTGACCAACACATTATCAGACCCCAATAAACCTTTCCCTTGGAGTATGTTAAGGTAGTAATGGTTGTCAAATCTGGCTGGTGTCTGAAAATCAAGCGGTGCTAATTCATCGTCCCTCCCTGATTTCGGGCATATGGATCGTAGGATTCTTCGAAAGGTTGTATATCTCTTGTATTTGTCGTACAATTCGTATTTTCCTCTGAAGTTTACATCATACACCCTCTGTCTGAAACTTAAACACCTTGCCATTCCCATTGTGTGGCTACCTGCAGATCTACCCTCTGTAAGTCCTAGCATTTAATATTAATTTCATTGAAGAAAGAAAGAAAGAAAAAAGGCATATTTTTCACATGATATTGATTCTTGAATAACTTGCCTGACAAGGCAACCAAGTCTCCTACATCAAGGCCCTGTTGTTTGAAATTGGCAATGAGAGTTTCTAGAGAGGAATTCGGAGCGGGGATGAACTGGTTGGAACCACTGAAGCTTGCTTCCAGTGAGTCTCTCCTGCCTAGCCACACATTCCAGCTTGGTCCACCTCTCTTTTCACCAACAGAAGAGAAACGAAAAATGTTACAAAATACTTTTTTTTGAAAGAGTGATGCTACATGTATCACATTTACTGAGGACATTATTTCTGATCACATCTCTTATGGACAATGTCGAGAGAGAGATGTACCAATGCAACAGCATCGCGAGCAGCCAAGGCTAGTATATCAGCACATGAAACTGTTGTTGGACACGCCTCTTCCAGGTGATACTTTATCTCATCGACAACCTCAAATCCTCGTAAAGAATCTAGGTTTGGGACGGCTTGCTTTTCACTGACTATGCCTCCATAGCTGTCCAAAAGAACAGATGCATCGCACCCCTAACTCCAAAGAAACAAAAACTGTTAACAACAAAACAAGAAGATCAAAGTAAAGTATTGATTCTTGTTCTTTCATGTTTATGATATTGCTCTGTCTCTCCCCTGCAGTATGCATGCTCTGACTGGTATAACCGTATAAGGGAAGACAAACTTCCGAAACCAAAGTCAGCAAATTTGGCTCCGTGTGTGTTTGTGTGTGTACGCGTGCTCGTGCGCGTGCGCGGAAGGGGGAGAGGGTGTGAGAGAGAGAGAGAGAGAGAGAGGCTCAACCATAACAAAACAATCATGAAAATGTAAGCGAAGGAGTGAAGCCGCCATTCGAGGATCTTTAGCCACCGCAACTGCAACACTACGCCTCACAATCTCTTCTGCCAAAGGGCACTTTTCTTTGTAATAGTCGAGATATAGAGGTCCATCATCCTCAACAGAAGTTCCAGTGCCATGAAAAACCATTGTTAGTACTATCAAGAACATCCTCCTCCTTATGTTCTCCATTGTAGAAAATGAAATAGTGGATTTAGGGTGTTGATTGGATTAATTTCTGAGAAAGGAATGTTGAAGTAACATCTCCATTTATAATAGTTTGATCTGTATAGGCGTTACTGTGACGTTTTTACTGCACTTTGCTTCAAAATGTTGCCTTCCATGTTTTCAAACCAACTTAGCATAACCACATTCCTTTTTGATATTTTGTTGAAAGTTGATGCAACAACTCCTACCTAATTGTCTTCTCATTATCTCAAAAGATAACTGCTTAGTTTCAAGGGCATGGGGACTATTTCATGGGTCCACAAATTAAGGTTAAGCCCATTATTAGCAAATGGAACAGGTTGAAAACCAGAAAGTAGCCATTTTGTGCCGGATTGAATATGCCCAATTCTCTTGGGGCTTATATTAGCTCCGGTGGTAGAGAGTATCACTTCTACACCCCCGGCAAAAGTTCGAATCCCCTCTCTCTATTTAAACAAAAATACTTCTACCCCCCCTAATTCCGTCACTTAGCAAGATAGTGTATAGTGCATTTGTAGACTGCATTATTTGGTACAGTGTTTGGGTATTTTGTATTTGTTACATTGACTTTGGAAAATCCATTT
Source organism: Prunus padus (assembly GCA_024362665.1). NCBI lineage: Eukaryota > Viridiplantae > Streptophyta > Magnoliopsida > Rosales > Rosaceae > Prunus > Prunus padus. Next base: position 12,544,421 of record JANFAM010000005.1, on the reverse strand, counting down.
CGTTTTCTTTAGTTCTTTTTTGTTGTTCTCCAAGTCAAAAAAACTATTTTTTTATCTAGTTCTTTTTTACTTCATCCGTACAAAGCCAAGATCCAAAGTCAGAAACACAGTGCAACTTTCATGTTCTATTCAATTGTCAGATGATTCTTATCCTGTCCCACAGACACAACCCAGAAGTTCTAACTACAGAAGAGAAAGACAAGAAAAAGATAATACACAGACAAAGAAACCAATATACAAACGAAAATCGCAACCATTTAAGTTTAAGATCTGTTAAAGAAAGATGTTTTTTTCCCTTTGATGTACACTATTAATACCTTGACTTGTGTAATATATATAAACTTCTTGTTATCCTAGCTACTGTTTTGCATACTGGTATGTCAGTTATGGTGTTTGAGAGCAGCATATTGAATCCCATCTGTCAAAAACGATACCAGCGTTCAACGCTTGTCAGCATGGCCTGCAATTTCCTGTGTGAAAGATAATCAGTCCATGTTAGTATAGGTATGCAAAAACATCATTATGTTGTTTAAGGGCAAAAGAAGCAATAGGCAAATTACCACATACCAGCAGCAAGTATAAACAGGAAGGCCCCATACACAGAATTACTATTACAACTTCATATCAAATTCTTCTCAGGAACTTACTGTAAAGAAGTACTTGAACATGGCATGAATTTTTATACATTTATTTTTGGCTCATAACAACTCTTGAACAATTTCATGGTTGTTTAATGATGCAGTCAGGTGGAGTGACAGGAAAAGGTAACACAGTATTTCCAAAACCACTGAATTAAAAGTTAGATTTGTACCACACAGCTGGGAGCTTCTTTAGAGGTTTACACAACAAAAGATTTCAGGTATTGCCTTGGTGTTGAATAAAATGATAGCTATGTTGCTGATGCTATTTAGAGAAATAATAACTCTAAATTGCAGTGGCTCATATTGACAGAGTTACAAATACTCTTCAGAAGGAAAAAAATCTCATGATTGTTACCTGATCTCTTCTAATTAATAGTCTAAATCCTCATCTTCATCCAGGAAGATCTCAGGATGAACGGCTACACTAGTGCAATTTAGCGCTCGTTGCAGCTTCCAGTGATCTAGGACTTCAACTTCAACCATGAAGACTGAACTAACTGGTCGATGATCTGAAAGCTTTATTTCTGCCCGCTCGTAAGAAAGTTGTCTGATGCCTTTTCCTAGCCATAGTATACGATCACACCTGTTACAGGAATACCAAGTACAGAAAGAGGAAATACTCATCAATTGACTGAATCATGGTAATAACTTCGCCCCTATATTGACTGGAAAAAGTACAAATAGTCGTGAAGCTGAAGATTATTATATGGTGTGGTCTCTCTTATAGAACTCCCCCTTCCCAACAAAAGGAAAAACAATCGTGAGTGAAGGAGCAGTTTCTATAGTTAAATACACTGTCAATTCAACATTATCAAGTTACCTTGACTCAAATTGACTAGTTTTGATTTTCTACAACAAATGAGAAAGTTAACTAATACTGTCCAAGTTCTTGACAACTGTCTAGTTGCACTGAAATACAAATTGGAAACATAGTCCACAGAAGCTTGAGCAACCATATTTAGTACAGTTTCTAAGCATCGATGAAATATTCAATCAGAATTTTCTTTTTAAATGTAGAAATATCATAAAAATATCAATATGACCTTGAGTGCTCATGAGTTTTCTGTTTCCTTTTCTTCTAAGCAACTAAAAGGGCAATGAACTATTCTATGCTTGGTGAAAAAAGTGATGTTGTAACAATTACAATCATGCTGGTCCCACAAAAGTTGTACTTACCATGCTGGTGATCTCTTCTTCTCTCCTTCTTTTGGGTTCTCTCCAAAATATCTGTCAGAGTTTATCTCATACTTATAGGTAGGTGGAAAGTTTATCACTCCCTCTTTCCATCCTTCGAATACATGCCCACTGCGGAGTTCTTTGTTTAGCTGCACATGGAGTGATTGCACTAAACGGCAGTTCAGTTTACAAAATATTTATGCTGTTTCCTGAACTATTCATGAAGAACATTGTAGGATTTCAGAAAAAAAAAATTTGAATGAATAATGTTTATACTTAGTAGTGTCTTCAGCAACCCTAAGAATTAAAATCAAATGTGAACAACTTAAGACCATAAGCTTAGACTCAAAGTTAGATCCAATATTTAGCTGCATAAGGTATCATTGAGATTTGGACGCAGAATTCCTGTATCATTGCCCAGTAAAGTGAATTCGGGTCATAAAAGTTTCATACTGAGGATAAAAATTAAATATATTGGATGGTTGTGCAAAAAGTTCGATGATCTCACCTGATCATTGCTGATAAGTTCATCCCACCGTTTGAGAGCAATGAGCTTCCTTACATCTGCGTCTTCCATATTGAGACGATAGTTTAAATCCCCAAACCAGAAAATCTGGCTGTTCATAGAAGCACCCCAATCACATCAAATCACAGTTCACATTGGTATATTATAGATATGAAAAAGAAGAGAGATGTTCAACCATAAAATGACAAATTGGGCAGTTGGTTTCCTATTTTAATTGTCTACAGATCAACATAATTTATTTTTCTCTCTGTCCTCCACAATATTAAGTCATAACAAAAATGGATGATGGCAAAAATAAAAATAAAAATAGATGGCTTATAGTCTTATGAAGCAGCCAACTTAAACACATATAATTAAAAAGAATGTCAACTGTATGCTTACTCATGAGAGGGAATTGTCAGCGGTTGATCTGTATCAAAGACAGACGAGAAACAGGTACGTCGTATAATTTCATACACATCTGAGTTCCGCCTTTGATCAGCCCCCTCCTTCTGACCAGAGGACAGGTGAGAACAAACAAAGCACATTCGCGATTGGAAAAGGGACATACTAACGGAAACTGATCCCTGCTTGAGCAACCATGAATTACGAAGATGGTCAATAGCATTAAGGCAAGAACATTCAACAATTGATCAGCACATTATAACATGTTGTCTCCTCTACAATTAATGCAATCTCCAGCCTGCAGTTAATCACATTTTAATGCATCAGTATGTTGAGGGACACTGTCTTTATTTCATTTGAAAATCAAAACAAGTGAACTCATAGAACATGGCTCACTATCATCGTGAAATAAACACAGCACCCATTAGCTTGATGCAATACAATGTAACCTACTCCAGATTGTAGATTGTGATAGCCAAATTCATATTATCTTAACTTTCTTAAGGTTGGGGAACACCAACATCTTTTCCACATAAGATGATGCACTTCCAGCATGAAAAAAAAAACAGGAAGTACCTTGTTTCCCATGAAGCCCATTAGACCAACCCCAACTGGAGATACTTTCAGATTGTTAATGTGTCTCCTCAACTTCTTACGCACCCAGACGGATATATATATCCCTACCATTTGCTTACTGACAATTCGGACATATGTAGAAGGTAACTTTGCTCCATCGTCAATAACTTCATATTTCAGTTTTTCATTTGGTAATTCATGAAAGATATCATCTTCCTCTTCCAAAAAACTGTCAGACACATTAGAGAGAGTGTCAAAAACTTGAGGCATCTTTTGCTGCTCCACAGAGATTGACCTCCGCAGGTTCCCAGAGCTATGGTGTGATCTTTTCAATCCACCATCTTTTTGTGAAATTTGAGGACTGAATATTAAAGGATTATCCGACGTATTAAAGCTCATTCTTGCAGAACTGCTCAGCACCCGCCGCAATTTGGAACTGGTGAAGACAACTTGAGGGGTTGCATCTAATGAAAGTTCAGGCCAATCTAGCCTACTATCGCAATCGATGCCATAAATTCTCCTCCATTGCAAATTTCTCCCAATGCTGAGTACTTTATTCAATTGACCATGTTCCAAGTCACAACCATTAGTAGCTCCAACATATTCCTTGCCCAGAAAACCTAACGGATGAGCATTAGTTTCTGCAAGTACATCAGCAACAGAAGAAGTCCTTTGTACTGGTGAAGGTGGAGCACTGTAGCATATGTGTTTGCTTTCGGGTTCCAAGGATTTGTTCAGAGTTTTTCGAATGATTGCCTCCCATTTTGGTATTGATTTGTTATCCTCTGCTCCCAGTACATTCCCAGCATTCAAAGGGACAACCTCTTGAAAACTGAACGATAATTAGTACCAATCAAATGAAAATGAAATGGAAACTAGATAAGATGTTGATAAAATACTTCTGGGTGAGCGCCTGCCACCAGAATATACCAGGCTAACCAGTTATCAAATGCAGTTTTTGAGGCAGGGGTGAAGGGAGGAAAGATCCCTTATGCAACAAACCATTGGAAGTGTGTGCCTAAGTGGATTATGTCAAGGAAGAAAGAATGATATAGGACCAACAAATGGAGGAGTAACTTACCCAAGAATGTAAACATCTGCTGGTTCTTCGGTACAAAGCCAATCGTCAATATCAAGATCTTCATACGGAAGTCTTCCAGCAACATTCCAACTGCCTACTGTCACCCTACATACAACCATGTGCCCCAAGGTACATTCGAGTAAGAACCATACTGGTACTACTTCTAGGCTAACATTGAAAGTGTACAAGAATAATAGCCAAACCTCACGTCCTTTGTGTTTATGTACTGAGCACGTACAGTTTCTGATTTCCCTCTCCGGTGTTTTAACTGGTAGCCCTTAGATGGAAGATCTGAGGCAAATTAAAAAACACATCATGTATATTAATAGAGAACATGGATATAAACACTTACGAGATATCTGAGAATGATCAAACAGTTGTTAAAGTCTTCTTTAGATTTAATTATGAAGCAGAAACAGCTATATGATTAAGATGCCCAGAAATGGTTTCCTATTCAAGAAATTTCACCATTTGCCTTTCCACTCTCTCATATCAAAACTTGACATCAAAGCTAAAGGTCCAGAAATGATTTTAGTGATAAGAATTACAAGATTAAATAGGTAAGATGAGCTTAATTTGGAACAAGTAAATACTCATAACGGAATTTACTGATATAGAAAAAAGAATTGCCTGAAAGTTGACTTCGGAAATCGGATTGGTTTTCTCTAAGGCCATGATCATCACGCATGTGCTTTCTTGCATCTTTGAGAGAGTAACCTGGAAGACAAAAATTACAGAAAACTTGATTAAGCGCAGGGTACTCGAGAAACATAATGTTGAAGAGTACAAAGCTGAGACCATGAAACCATACCGTCATCTTCACTTTCCGTTTCAGTTTCAGTTTCAGTTTCAGTATCAACCTCATCTGCACTGAAATCATATTCCTTTGGCTTTATGTTTAGCCATTTCTTCATCATAAGGGAAGGCCAGAAAGCCTGCAATAAAATGCAACATGAGCAGATCAATAGCTGAAACCATGTGCTGAATCTTGAGATTCATAAAAGTGGTTGACAGAAAAAGCATACCTCAGAGGGCTTTCCTCTTCTGCTTTTCATACTGTTGAGCTCAAAAATTTACTAGTGAATACAGTGAGTACTTATATACTTCGACTTTGAAGGCACAAGCTCTAAATATGGAAGCAGCTTAAAACAGGTAGACTTTGAATCCTAGTGCCACCATTCTTGGAGACTAATACTTAAATAAAAGCTTTTCAAAGCAATACCAGAAAAGGTAGGCTATAAATAAGCTTCTTTGATGGCCAGCACAAGAAATTTCATGCTAGGACAGAGAAGGTGAGTGAGGACACATTTAGCAGACATCCATAATCACAACTTGTAAAAGAAAAATACTCAATGGTCCTCCCACTCAAATCATAATTTTTCTGGTTCATAAAACAACAGCATAAATAGTTTTGAAAAATCATAAATTCCCAAAAAGATTTCCACAAGAAAATTGATGTCACTTTCATGATAGCAAACTTAAACTCATTTGACCAACAGATACATCCTGCAGCTCTTATTTTCAGGTAGTTAAATGCTAAGATAACCAAAGGCAAACAGAACAGTAAAAGACAAACATCAATAATACCAATATCCATCCACAAATAAAAAACAATATTTCTTAGTGATTAAATAACTCATTTTACAAGCAGCTGCTAATAAATACACCTAAGGAAAACTCAATTCCACCAATAGGGTATCAAACATTTAAGCAAACAGGTGGCGCTCATCATACCTCAATGCCAAATTCCAGTGAGGGCAGTTATGATGGGCTATTGCCCACTCTAAATCTTTACTCGAAATAGAAACCTAGGTCAGGTCATGATGCCTCAACCAAAACAGAACATTGACTAAGACTACACACAACTATAAAAGAAATTAGGCCCAACCAACTTTGAAAATCAGTAGAGCAGAAGGGAAATGAGGATTCGAATCACGGAATTCCTGTAAATTAAGGCTCTGATATTATGTTAGATAATTAATTAATTATAAATTTTAATTTATTAGATAATAGCCAACAATGTATAACAAGTTTACGATATTTACAGTAACTCTTAATGGTTAGCACTTAGATTATGTGAATTAAAGTCGAATAATTTTTATCAGAATGTGTGGTCTAGATTCACTGAAAACGTAATTATTATTTTTTAAATAGAAAATACCCTTGAGTAAAATATAGCGTAGGACAGCCAACATTGATTATTTTATTTCTGCAACTTTTCTGCAAAAGCAACAAGAAAGAATGTATATAATATGATATGTAAAAACGACCTATTGATTCATATTTAAAGGGACCACAGTTCCATGGCCTCGACGCACTATATGTGAAGGCCATGCACTCTTGAGCTTTCATTTCTACCCATTACCCTTTTCTTTTTAGGAAATTAAAATCACAGTATGTTAAAAGAGAAAGAAAAAATTGCAAATAATGCGTTCTGCATGTGAGGAGTATGATGATACAATACGCATTGAAAATTTAGTAATAGACTTTAGCCATCAACTAAGAAAAAGAACAAATTGGGAGAGATAGTGGAAGTTGGCATCAATGTCCTATGAAAATGGAAATGTGAACATGTGTTCGGCTGTACTTTATTATTGTGGGAAGCACATGACAGCAGTGGTAGATTTAAGATTTGAAAGTTGGATTGGCAAAACTTATCTATTATATTCGACTGTACAAACTAATTTAATTAATAAATATAAAAAATACACATAGAGGGGAATAAAAATAATAAATGAAAGAATCATAACCAAATATTCTTGTTGGATAAGTAGTAAATTAATCAATACATATGCATGCCTATAATTTACATATCATATTTTCCTTTGAGTTTTTTTTTTTCTCTTTAGTGTTTTATGTTTTTGGTTCTCATTTGTTGTTATGTTTTTTTCCTGTATTTGTTTGTTCTTTCAAAAAATAATATGACCATCAAATCATTCTTATTGAAAGAATAAAATCTCTAGAAGAGAAAAAAAAAATCAATTAGAAGTCGTAGTAATGCACGAAGAGTAGCTATATAGAAGTGGAAACTATAAGAATACTATTGTATTTTGTCTTCATAAGCAATAGTATTTTTTTTTAGAGTTTTTATGTAAAGATTTTTCTTCTTTGTACTAAGAATGAGGAAAAGAACATATGCACAAGGGGTAAAAAAGAAATAACAAAACAATCACATGTTGATGAAAAAGAAGAAGAAGGAAGCCAATACCTAATGAGGGGTAAAAATGGCAACTAAAAGAGTGAGTAGCTATATTATTTAATGAGGGTTGGCTGTTAAACTTTCCCTGCATTAAAAATAGAAGCAATTTTTATACTATTTTATTGCCTTAGAAGAAGCTCTACTCGGCCAAAAGCAGAATAGGAGAAGGTGTGCGCTAGGACTCGAGTGTAGGCTACCATATGTAGCTATTTGTTTATTTGGAAAATTTTGGACTGGGTAGTAACCCACCCTGCCCTTGGCATAGATCCGCCAGTGCATGGCACTATAAATTCTATCCAGGGTTCACTTGTGGGTGTTGATTTAGCATCCAAGTACAAATTGAGAATATATTATTATTGTATGGTATTGAAGTATGATCACGACTATTTTTATTTTAATAGTTTATAAAAAATGATGTGTTCGTATATATTTTTTTAATCACACTTATATTACTAAACTTTTTCAATTTGGCTGATTGGTTTTTTTAGAAAATGAATAGTTTAGATTATGATAGAATAGTCCAGATGATAACAGTACGGAGGAACAAGAAAATAAAAATTGGAGCAGTGCCCTGTAGATTAGTATATCATGTAGTCAGTTTTGCAAACACTAGTTGCAGAACTTGCAGTACTTGGATCCATATATTCCATTCCATCCTCATCTTTTATAAATTCTAACCTTTTGCTGGCTACTTTATCGTCCTTTTTGGTGGTACCCACATGGACAGGAGTAAAGGGCAAAAACAGAAGCATAGAGCAAGGGAAAATAATGAAGATTGAGATGGGCAGGAAACTGACATGGTAAATGCAACAGTATCAATAAAATTAAGATACTCAAACGACGTTGTATTGTATCGCATGGTATAGTATAGTATGGTAATAGAATCAGGGCAACAACATTATCTAATCCACTTATCTCAGCAAGTAAGATTTTCATCCACAACTTTAACAAGCATTGTTCATTAACTAAGTAAGAGGGTAGATTGAAAAGGAAAGGAAACAAATGGTAATTCCTCCTCCATGATGGTTCAATAGTAGAAAAATGATAATATGAAATTAGTTGACAACTTAGACTTTAAGTTTAAATTTAAATTTAAATCTCTGCGAAGATAAGACACACACTTTGTTCACATGATATAGACGTAACGTGTGCTAACCAGAGTTTATCTTAAGGGTCAGGTTAGAGACCAACTTGTGTATAATCTCTCTAAAAGATGTGGAGCCCATCAATATAATAGGTCTCGCCTCTGTTAGAGAGATGATACATAAGTTTGTATTTAAAGTTGATCTTCCTAGTATTTTCCTTATCCCTTAAAGAGTTATTATCTATATAATCAGAAAACCTTAAATGTGAAATACTCAAAATTCCAAAAATTATTAATGGTAAATATTAAAACAGAAGACAACTAAGTTTTTAAAGATAAATTTAGACAAAATAAGAACAGAAAGGGAAAATCTATTGACACGCGCATGTGCCAAGGAGCTAGCATCCGATGAAGGAATGAGTAGTGGGAGGTTTTCTATTAAAAAAACTACTTTATTTGATGAGATAACATAATGATATTTTAACACTCTTTTTCACCGCTAACCGAGTCGGCCAACAGATGGGTTTAAGCATATATAATATTATTTGACGATCGCATGTAGTTACTTTATGCCAGATCAGTTCTAACTTCTAAAGTTCATGTTAAAATAAAGCAAACATAAATAGCAATTATATGTGTTGAGATTGAGAACACGACATTCTTAGTTTATTGGTTGTTTCGAAGAAATCAAAGGTGGGTACTAGGAAGCATTATTATACCAATTAGCTAATGTTTAATAATATCTTTCTTCAGTAGTAAAAGATGTTTCGAGTTCGAATTCCCACTATTCTGATATTTTATAAATAAAAAATCAAACAACACTACTAGATGTTTCGAGTTTAAATTCTCACTATTCTTATTATAAAGAGTCGATAACACTACTAGATGTTGAATTGAGATGGTACAAATAGCAACGTTAACTTCAATCATTCAATGTTGATGTTAAAATGAAAAATAATACAATGCCAATATATATATTTTTTGTTTTCAAAATGATTACCAAACCTATTGTTTTGATTAAAACTGAATAATCACCGTATTAACCAAATTACTGAATAATTTCTACTTCGGGTAATTTTTTGCATGAATGATCCTGGAAGAAGAACTTAAATTAAAAATGAACGGTCTAGTTTCTATCATCATCCATCACTGCAAAACAAAAAAGAAGAATGAAGAATTAATGTCTAATGGAGAGATATGAAAGAACTGTTGCTTTCATTCCCTCCCAATAACAATGCTTCAACAAAGAATAGGATTTGGTCAAACTCTCTGCATCAATGGCAACTTCGCGCACCGGGCATAGAGACAAAGAGAGCAGTCGCTAGCCCTGCAGCTGTGCCTCACTTGGTGAACTGTAAGCCAGTCATTGAGTATTTTGGCACACACATGACAAGAACATAGAGCACATGACGACACCAGTTGAATAATAATGGCGTTGCTCTCCTTCCTTCCTCCTACTTGTACGTATTGTTTTTGTTATCCTTCTCTGGTTCTTGACAAATTGAATGACTGGACAAAATTGGACATCTTTCTGTTTCGTGGTCCAATGTGCATACGGCTTCTCTTTTTATATTTGTAACTTAAAGTTAGAATTGAATGGGAATTTTCCATTCCATTCCATACACCACTAGTATTGTATATGATTTCTTATTGGAAAACTAGATATTTTTTTTCTTGGGTAACTTTATTAAATTAAAAGGAGATCTAGGGAGCATTACCCTGTACAAATCATATCATACTGGTGATGAAGACAAAATAATATCTAGGGAGCTTATCTGATTCTTGAAGCAGTTGTGCTATTATCTGTTGTGCTTGTGTGCGCACGAAGTATTGTTAGTCATTGATATGAATGGGACTCGAGTTGTTAGTAAACAGTATGTGTGAATCTCATTATTGGTCTCATATATATCAATGACTAACAACGCTTCATGCGTACAAGTGTTGGTGACTGATTATATATCATCTTCTTAAAAATTGAAATACAAAATCATATTTGATTGTGTTAGGATCAATTAATAATAGAATATATGAGAATGATCAAATTTAAACCAATCAACAATATAAGCAAAAAATAAAATAAAGTAAAGGCAACTATGATATATAACGAGGTTCGGCAATGTGCGTCTATGTCCCTGGGGCATCGATATTGTTGGCTTCTTTTTCTTTCTTCCGTGGGAATGGACTATGAGAGATGACAGATTGTTTGAAGGCATGTAAGAATATTACACTATCTTTCTTACTTTATTTGACCTACAACTTATGTACAAATGGGATATGCAAATAGCCCACGTGGTTCTTGAAGTAGTTGTGCTATTATTAGTCGTGAGTGTGTCCGTACGAAGCATCGTTAGCCACTGATCTAAGGGGACTTGAGTTATTAGTAAACGGAATGTGTGAGCCCCATTATTGGTCTCTTATATATCGATGGCTAATATCACTTGTGTCAAGGTCTTCTCTCATCCGGACGTCCGCATGGTAATAACGTGCTGACGCCATTGTAAATATGGAGGAAAGTAGGGAGTAAAAAATACATAGTATCCGCACAATGATAACGTCCGGAAGTCCACATAAGAGAAAATATATATATCTCGATGGCTAACAATGTTTCATGTGCATAAGAGGCGCCACCCAGGTCTAAAGCTATTTTTTGAAAATTGAAATACAAGTTTGTGGGACCAAATAATCGCACGCCAATAAAGAGGCACCACCCAGGTCTAAAGCTATTTTTGGACCAAATTACCCCCGGTAAAAAGAGCGTTTTCACACCTCAAATCAAGATTAATGGAACTCTTGAATTAAGCCGTGTTTCACACCTTAATTATGGAAACTAACCAACTATAACAAAAATGTGAAGAATAATAAACAAAAGAATATTTCACATAGAAACTTTTAAACAGAAATAACCAAAGTATTTCAACTCTTACACCACTCTTTTTACATGTGGACACTCCACTAAAAAATAAAGGACCGCCACTCATTGGATAAGGTAGTAGCAATGTTATTGCTATTTGAGCAAAATTCCATGGGGAATATTCGCGGGTTGATTCCTCGATTTTCGATTTTTCTTTTCTTTCTTCCTCAATCCCTGTGAAATAAATAGGAGTAAATAGACCACACCTACGGGGTGTTGGCCAAAGGCCATCCGATGTCTAAGTTAGTTCAATTGGATATTGATAAAGATATGACAATAGCTAAAGTGGATGGAGTTTTCTCTCATAGGGAGAGCGGGGTGGCTGGAGCCGTGTGTGGTGGCACTTAGCCGTGAGAGAGAGAGAGAGAGAGAGAGAGAGAGAGAGAGAGAAATTTGGCTAGGATTTTGAGTGTGAGTTTAGAATTACTTTGAATGTCTTATGTAGCCATGTATTTATAGTCTCCTTGTGTGCTAGAGTTTTGGGAGAATAATCTTTATTTAGTTAGGATTATTCTTTTCCAAAAAAATGATAGGAATTAATCCAAGAGATTTGGTGGAAATTGGTTCCTTGATTTAGTGAGATATTATTATATTAAATCAATGATAATTTCTCTAATTAAATAAGATTTAATTAGAATAATTAGTTGATCTAAGGAATATTCTTTTTTCACGTGTCATCTTCTTATTGGCCGGTGAAATATGTGTTTCCAAAAATGCTTTCATCTTTCGTTTGGTTGTTGTGTTGCTTTTTTTCTCTCTTTTGGAATGGCAAGTCACCTTCACATGGGCTTCTTTGCCACAATAGTGACTCTGGCTCATCCCTTGTTTTCTACCACACACAATTGCAACCATCTGTGCATGAAACTTTATCTCCTTATTTCTTCATTAAGCATGTTATCTCCAGCGTAATACTATCCATAGTAAGAACTATTAAATGCAGAGTTATAGTCATCACAAAGGTACCCCGATTGCCTGACAGCTCATTGTCTATATTCATCTTTATATATAATGGCTAAATGATTGATCATGTTTTGGAAATTGATTGATAAGCTCTTTGATTAAGAACGCTTTCTGGGCAGCTGTCTTCTTCTCGAATAAAGATTTAAGCTTCACCCAAAGATGGTGAGTATTGTTCTCATTAGACATCATGGAAAACACTATCATCCACTTGGTGAGTATTATTCATCTTGGTATAATCAACACTCGACATATGTAAATCCTCACAATAGAGAATGTCCTCCATCCTTGGTTTCTATGTCTCACTCAAATTGTTGAGTTCGATCATGGTGCTATCATATCCTTCTATTTTGTGACACTAAGTCAACCGAGATTCTGAATCCAGTTGTTAGAATCAATTAATAATAATAGAATAGAAATTATGAAACTCAAACCGGTTATCAATAATAAGTAAGAAATAAAATAAAGGGACTAAAAAATTTAACGAGGTTCGATAATGTGTGCCTATGCCATATCAACTCTTCCACTATATCAAACAGAAGAACGATATTATAAAGCCAATGCCCAAAACGTGATGTATACAAGAACGAAGGCACAACTTACTTATCATTCTCTCACACACTAACGAACTCTATTGCTTGAACTCACTCTCACTCTCACTCTCTCTATTTGGAGTGGAAGATTGACTTGATGCGAAATGGTAAATAATTCTCCTTTTATATAGGCACGACAATGACTAATTTGATTGCCTGAATTAATTGTCAGTTATTTCTTCATCATGGGTGGACCCCATGGTACGCCAACAGCTTGATCCCACACATATCAATGGCTCACAACATATCAATGGTTGACAGCACTTCTAGTGATTGATGTGATGCTAGCATATTTTTCCTTGAAAATTGAAATGCAAATTCACCTTTGACTTGTGGACGTGGTGTAGATGCGAGAAATTATAGTTTTGAAGGACAAGTGCAGCTGTATAGGAAAGATTCTTTTTTGATTGTCGTCAAAGGACATGTTCATTACGCGAATGACTGGTAGCTAAAGTGGTTAAAAATAATTATTCATGCGTGGAATTTTAGGTTGAATAATTTTCCCCTTTCCACTTATTCAACAACAACAACAAAAATGACAGGCTTGTTAGAAAATTATCAAAACGATTGATTATGGGAGAGATGAAGCAAGATGTACTTACCACCAACCAAAACGCGCAACTATGATGAGAAAGTCTCGTCACGATCCACCGACCAAACCCAACAAAAAAGAAAAGATCCTAGAGAGCAAGAAGCAAAACCACAAAGAAATGTCGGCCTCGGATTGAAAAGAAAGTAAACAAAACAAGTCAATTTTGCTTTCACTTTCCATATTTTTTTTGGGACCAGAACAAAGCCACAGACAAGCTGGCACTAAAACAACTGTGTCTCGGTGTGAGGGAAGGTGCTTGTGTAATCTGACAGTACGTCATGTCGTATATGATTGGGAACGACCTCGGATCACGCCACACGACAACTAGGTAAACTAGCTTGTCCATTCATTAGGCCACGTCACGTCCTGTGCTAAGACCCAAATCCTAGATTTCGAGTACAATATAGGCTATTCCATTCGACCAGAAACCCAAACCCTAAATTTGATTTTTATTCAAAACCTCTGGGCTTTTTTTGTTTTATTTTTTTTTATACAAGCGATATTTTGAAAGTGAGGATTCGAACACAAGAAGTCAAATTTGAATATAACTTAGAATATTCCATATCTACGTTTGAATGTGCATTGGAACAAAAAGAGATTATTAAGAAAACATGCTAATCACTGAAATGGCTATGTCATACGAACTTTAAGAAAACATTCTACCAGAATGCCTCACCTTTTCCCTCATGCGTGTACTCCAAGCAAAAAACAGTCAAATTGACTATTTTTGTTTTGTTTTAATGGTTATAAAAAACAAAGTGTTTGTCTTATTTAATCACAATTAGATTACTAATTGATTTTCGATTGGACTAAATGTATTTTTTTATAAGGATGATCTTGAATGAAAACAATAAATTAAAAAAGTTCGTATGATAAAATCGCATTATATACGAAGTAGTGATTAGCATCGTACTAACTTAGAAAATTCATTTGTATATATATTATAGATGCCCTACATATTACTGTATATCATGTAATATCATGTATCTATATATATTCCATCATCTTTATAAATTCTGACCTTTTGGAGGCTACTTATCTTCTTTTTTTGGTGGAACCCGCATGGATAGGGGTAAAGGAGAAAAGAAGCAAAGAACAAACCAAAAAAAATTGAAGACTGAGATGTATAGGCAGGAATTTGACATTGTAAAAGCGACAGTTTAATTATCAATAAAGTTAAAGGATATATCGCATGGTAAAGGCAACATATCTAATCCACTCATCTCAATAAGTAAGATTTTCAACCACAACTTTAACAAACATTGCTTAAATATATTTTAAGTTTAAATATATTCTCGTTTTGATCGAAAAATAAAAAGATATTTACTTAATATAGGTATTTTACAGATGATTGTACATATTCAGAGTTTACTTTAAAACATTATAAAAGACGATTAATGAATACGTAGTCATAGTTTTCCTCATTAAAAAATAAAATTATAAATTTATTTGATGAGATATATCTAAAGTTCATGTTGAAATAAAGAAAGCATAATTAAAAATTATTTATGTTCAGAACACCACATCCTTAGTTGATTGGTTGTTTCTCTCTTTATTCTCGTAGAAATCGAAGGTAGGAACTAGGAAACATCACTAGGTCTTAATTTAGTAATATCTCTCTTTGGAAGAACTCCCAGGTTGGAAGAACTAGGAAACCGCCCCTTGATTTTTTTTTATTTAAAAAAAACAAAAGAATACTCTTTCTTTTCAATATTTTTTAAAAGCAATACAATATTTTCTTCTTCTTTTTTTTTTTTTGTACGAAGTCTAATATATTACTCTTTCCATTCTCTTTCTCATTCAATTTCACACCAACCAACCACCTAAAGGAATTGATAAAAGTTAGGGTTTTTTTTTTTTATCACAAAACGTTTTTGAACTTCACGAAATTATCAGGTTGAGTCTTTTATATTTTTCGTGTCATTAGTGGTCTTTAAAGTTAACACCCTTGCTCATAGATTGAAAAAAACAAAAACAAAAAACAAAAACATGAAACGAAAAATCTGGGAACATCTCCCATTCTAAGTACTGCTAGCCAGGAAGAAAATATACAGCTGGTGAAATTGAACAGGACCAAAATGGAAAAATACAAAGAAACGGAAGCTAGCTTTAATAACAAATGTTTCAAGTCAAATCTCAATTTGGTTCATTAGGCATAGATACAAACAGAAAGTCGCTAGCCCTGCAGCTGTGCCTCCCTCACCTAATTAACTCTAAGTCTGTAAAATAATTGAGAATCAGCATTGACTTTTTTGACACACGCATGACGACACAGGACCTCAGAATAATGGCGGTGCTCCTCGTCCTTCCTAATTGTGTATTGTTTTTGTTATCCTTCTCTTCTTCTTCACAAATCGAATGACTGGACAATATTCGACATCTCAGACCAAAAAAAAGAAGGCAATATTCGACATCTTTCCCTTTCCTTGTCCAATGTGCGTATGGCTTCTCTTTTTATATTTATAACTCCATCCAATATTCTATATGATCTACAGATATTTATTCTTGGCGGCCAACTTTATAAAATTAAAAGGAGAGATCTAGGGTGCATTACCCTATTCAAGTGACACTACCTCTTTGTATCATAGTGGCGATAAAGACATAAAACATGGATAACTGTAATTCTTGAAAGAGTTGTGCTACCATCAGTCGCATGTATATGTACATAGGGTGGCGTGATTGATGGTATGTGTGTTTCCTTGTTCGTCTCATACACATGAATAGTTGACGAGTGAACAAATGTGACTAATGCTAGCATCTTCATTCTTGAAAATTGAAATACAAATCCGTCTTTGATTGTCTTTTGGATCGATTAATTATAGAATGAGAATTATCAAACTAAGACCAATTAACAATATAACTAAAAAAGTAAAGTAAATGAGATAGGAAATTTAACGAGGTTCGGCAATGTGTGTCTACGTGCCTGCCGAGATACCAATAGGTACACCAACAAGTTGGTCCCACACTAACCAATGGCTGATAATATTTCACGTATCCACAGGTGACTCATGCTAGCATATTTCTTCTTGATGATTGATATAGAAATTCATCTTTGACTTTGGGCCATTGTTTTGGAGGCCCAGTGAAGCTGTCAAGGTAAAAAAAATTTATGATAGTCTCAATAGGACAGGTTTGTTACAAAATTGTCAAAACTATTGATTTAAAAGGCTGCCCCTACCACCAAAAAGTACTAAAAAAAGTCACAATCCAATCCTCCAACAAACCCAAACAAAAAAGACCCCGCAAAACAAGAAGCAAAACCCCAATGAACTGTCGGTCTCAAAGTTTCAGATTGAGAGAAGAAAGTAGAAGAACAAGTCCAAGTTTGCTATCACTTTCCATATTTGTGGGACCACAAAGAAAGCAAAGAAACCTACAATACGATTAAGCACTTAACAACTGTCTTTGTTTTTTTTTTTTTTTCTAAACGAAAAAATTGTCTCCGTATGAGGGAAGGTGCTTGTTTGTACCATGAGTAATCTGGCAGAACGACATGTCGTATATGATAAGACTCGGTAAACAAGCTTGGCCAATCATTAGGCCATCTCCAGTGCAAAAGACCCAAATCTCCTAGATTTGGCTTCTCATATGGACCAGAAAACCCAAGCCCTAGATTTGATTTTTATCCCAAACATCTGGGTTTGAATTTGGTTTTGTCTTGGAGATTGTAGAAGGCCTTACCAATTAAGGAGAAGGTCAATCTCAGCTCAGCTCATCATCGTTTCTTGCAGCAGAACCCCAATTTCCAGCATCACCAGATTTCATGGGCCTGTTAGGTTGGGAAGCTTTAGGAACTAGAGCAATAAGACTGGAAGTTTTGGCAGGCGAGGCGATTTTACGTATATTTTACTGTTCAAACTTGAGATTTTTTTTATCCTTCAAAGAAAAACAGTACAAATGTAAGGAAAAAGAAATTGGAAAACCATTGCACTTGGATCCAAACATATAGAACCAGAAATTTGCTGATCAATTAGGTAAAAGAACTAATAACCAATAGAACAAACACATCATTGCAACTGCCAGAAGGTCTCAAGTGTCTCGGTTCATAAAAATATTGACTCCATAACAAGCCCTAACTAGCAGTACAATTTACACACCAACTGATAATACATTTTAAGAGAAGACGCTTTCCGCCGGGAATAAGTAAAGCTCCTGAAAC
This sequence comes from Prunus padus, assembly GCA_024362665.1. Lineage (NCBI taxonomy): Eukaryota > Viridiplantae > Streptophyta > Magnoliopsida > Rosales > Rosaceae > Prunus > Prunus padus. The sequence goes on along the minus strand of JANFAM010000005.1, from coordinate 12,526,542 downwards.
AAAAAAGTAAAGGAAAAGAATTGCTGTCCACAAACTCAACAAAAAGGAAAAGACGGTCCTCTGAAAAGCTTGAAGTTCTAACACGGTCCAAGAAGTGGTCTTCAGAAACCAAACCCAAGTTTAAATTTTGGTTAAATCCACCTTGTTTATCACATGATGCTGCATCGGCTCCTTTCTTCTTGTGGCTGAGCTGGTACTGGCTGGAACCTGTTTGACTCAGATGGGTTGTATGTAAACTCAGCTGTATCAAGCCCGTACTGATTTTGGTTATATGCAGTGTGACCATAGTGTCACCAGACAAAAAAGATAACAGGCATTAGAACCATAAACCATGGAAGAGATTGTAGCATAAAAATATTATTTTATTTTATTTTTTTGGGCCTGAAAAATATAAATGAAAAATGGAATTATCAGCAAAATCTAAAGCAAACCTGCTAACATGCAGATCTTAACTCTACACTATCACTAAAATGGCTATGTCTATGGATCATGTCATACTAACTTTAAGAAAACTGTTTGCCAGAATGCCTCACCTTTTCCCTCATGCGTGTACTCCAAGCATCATTTCTGTTCGGTCGTTGATCACTAGCCCCAGCAACAGGTACACCAGTTGCCGGAACTGCTGGCCTGTTATTGATCAATGGCTGTCTAATTTGTTGCCTTGGAGCAATGAGCTCATCATCACTGTCATACTCTGCTGGTCTGTTTGTTGCCCTAACCACAAGAGCTAGCAAGAAAAGTAGCGCCTGAAATTCCATGGAGAAACATTATAAAAGAAACTTTTAGGCCAAGAAAACACCAAACAATTTTTTTCACTGCACTGGATTCGAGAATCACAACAGAAGAACACTTCATCTTAGCAATGATTTTGTGCAGCTAAAAAGTAAATAATGTACTAAACTTTTCAGACCACAAGTAAATCTTAACCAATATCAGATAAAGATGTACAAGTCTACGAAGAAATTTTAACTACAACCCGAAGACTCTAGCAGCAGCTGGCTGGCAATATCTGATATAACACCATTTCTAGAACCAACATTTCAATGGTTTTGTTCTTATGCAAACAGTTCTGTCAATGTTTTTCAATAAGAGCTATAATTTTACTATAAGAAAAGAAGAACGTGACAGAACAGATAACTAAATATCCACTGATCTATCTAGAGTATCTGCAAACGCCATTGAAAAATTGATTCATATCAGTTTCATGCAATGAAAGAATTTCCCAACAGGAACAATATCACGAAGAAATTGTATTTAGAAATACAATAAGATCCTCGCTCATGCTATTGCGCATACACTTTTAAATCATATAATGAATCATAATTACTACTAATCAAACTTATGCAAACATTTCAATCACTGTCATTATGATGTAGACACAAAATAAGACCATGAAGAAAATGCATTCAGAAATACAGCAAGATCCTGGTTCATGCAATTGAGCATACACTTGAAGATCATAAAAACAATCATGATTACTGTCAATCCAGCCGCACGAAATAGATAACTAGAAAATATGGATTCATACAACAAAATAACATTCAACTTATAAGCAAACCAGTACAGGCTGACATCAAAAGCATAAAATGTTTCTTCCAATGCTACATGTTCATTAGGCCATGCAAGAACCAACCCATGGTAGCACCCATTTCAAGTATTCTAGCCAATGAGAAACAACCGTGAGGTAAAGTTCCACAGAAGCATCAGGTTAGATAATGTTCCACAGAAGCATCAAGTATTCTAGCAATCTTCCTTTAGTTGATTGAAGGATATAATCGTAATTCCACCAAAGGAACAAAAACTCAAACCAAAATATGTCGAAACTGAAGAGACCCTGACAAGATTTTGGATACTTTAGTTACCTCGAAGACAACGGCTCCAAGAGCAACCCATCTAACAATGTCCCAGTGAGCTTTCAGAAATGCATATATCATCTCAAAATCTCCACTTTTATCTGTTGGGATTTCCTGGAAAACAAATTATGACACTGATTAGATGGCCAATCATGCCACTACCATCTAAAATTTCAAAACATCAGTTAATAATAGAACTTACAGCTTCCCAGCTTTTGTCAAAGAATATAAAGGCTGCACCTCCCAGCTCTACCAATATCAAAAGGATCAGCAAAACCGAATACTATGATGACTTAAGGAAACCAATTTTTGAAAATAAAAGAGTATAACTCACATGCACTGTACATCAAGTATATTTATCAGCTACCATGTACTATGATTGTAATTCAGCATTATTTTAGCATGACGCCATTGTAGGCATATCACATAGCTGAAAGACCATGACCTTATTATCTGATATACCATTTAGACAAAATATTGAGTAATTAGGATACACAACTCAAGCAGCAGCCATTCCGTGTCATGGCGCCCACGCAACCAAAACAAGAGATGACAAATATAATTGCTCCAATTCCAATAAACAAGTAGATGAACCTGAAAAAGCATGTGGCATTTAATGGAGGGAAAAAATAAAGAATTAGTAGCTTGAATTCAACAGGTATGACTCTTCAATATCTATATAAAAGTAAAAATGCAAGAATATGCATTGATCTAGGATGGGTAAGTTACAGGTTCATTTATTTTACAAAAGGAGATGTGAACCACAGATGCTCATCACTATAAATGAATCACAACCAGTGAAGAGAGTGAAGACCTTATTTGTGAAAATTGCAGTACAACTGACCTATATGACAGACTAGTCTTCAGACTAAAAAAAAAAATAGACTAGTGATCTCAACCAATTAAGTACAGGACTTCCAATCAATAACTAGTGCAAGACTGTCTATTAATGTACTCTCATTACAGAAATAGTCTCTTAATCGTGAGCGAGTAATGGTCTCCCATTTGACCACTGAGCAAGTCCTTTCAATATCATTACCTCAATATCTTGGTTAGCTAGGGAAGGGTTACGACAACATAACTTCCCAAGATAGAATCTGTCCTTTATAATGAGAATGGAGTTGATATCCCTTTGAAACAATCATATAAACATGATTTCAAAGGAATCACTAAAATGCTTAAGGCCATGGCTCAAAGATAATAAAGATGTAAGTACAGCTGATAGACAGTACAATCTACTTTCTTCCAATAGAATTTACAGAGATACGATGGTGGATCAGAAGTATAATTAAGTTTAGGGCTTCAAATAATTTCTCTAATATGAAAGTCCCTATTAATATTATATATAGGTGAACACATATTAGCTTATTGAACTTTGTTATCGTATCAAGAGCTTGATTAGAAATGACATTCATTTATAGAAAACAAGAAATGGGAAAATCCTTGTGATCCTACTCCTAACCTATACATGAAATAAGGGCAAAATGGAAATATTAAATATTAATGAAATAAATGCGCCCATGTGTGAAGCTGGATGGTGCTATACTCAACATGTAAGGATTGGACTAGGATGAGATCTTAGTGTGACCAAATGTTATATGAGAGATGATATATGAGGGATCAACTATGTGTCTTGACGCCTAGAGTAGGCACCTCTTCATCACATGGTGATCAGCCCTATTGGGATTCCAGATCCTCTACATGAAGACTTATGTGCCTAGATTCTTTGCATGGTACCCTATATATCTTACATCAGATTCCAGGAGCAAAATTGTAGTAGGAAGCTCTACCTCTGCATGATATCTAGGCACAGGGATCACATGATCATACTTGTGCCTAGACTTTAGGTGCAGGCTCCAACACAGAAAAGGGCTATTAGGCTTTCTTATGCCCACAACATATTTACAGATAACTTCTCCTGTACACTTCATACACCTCGTGATCCACCACCACAACATGTAGGTTTTCTTGAAGGACATATGAGCAAAAATTCACTCGGAGGAGCACACAGGAACATCCATTGTAGCCATTCGGATCCAGCAAAATAGGGATACCTTGGAGGGGTTCCACAAAATCTTCCCCGGTCAGACAAGGCATTAGATATTTACCTAAAGAGGTAGGTCCTTGAGCAGGTCTTACGTTAGCCCCAAGACATTAGTCTCTAACCAAAAAAGTAAATGCTTGAGTTTGAGAAGCGTCTGGTCCAGTGGGTCCATAAACGCACTAGGATAGGCAATATTACTCAACCAAACAAAGAAACATACAATAAAACTGAACTCCATGCCTATGAATTTGTTACTGAGGAATACCTGCAGCAGAAGATCCTGAATTTGAGACTTTCTACGCCAAAAATATTCTTATAAACCAAGGTACTTGTACTTGGATGGCGGCTCAAAATGTCCAAGTCTTTGGGTGGAACCATATTGTATTTCATTTTGACCTACAATTCTTAATATGCATTTGAATAAATCGCTCAAAACAGAGAAACAAAAATTTCCGCAACAACCAAAGTCAAGCTAAGTTTCTAAATTATAGACTCATTTCACATCCAAACTGTTAACTAAGATAATAGACTAGTTAATTAAGAGAAATCTCCAGTTGGATATATAAAAAAATAGGGAGGGAAAATGATTTCATTCCTAAGGTTTTCAATCATTTTATATCATCTTTATACTTCTCTAAACTTACATACAGTCTACGATATCTAATTTGAAATAAATAATAACAACTATGTGATATCAACTGTAAGAAGATAAGTCTGTCATAATCATCGTTGTTATCTTGTTTAAGCCATATCTAAAATCAAAATAAACAACAGATACCCTCAATTGTAATAAAACAAAAGATTAACTAGCTATAACTCAAAAAACTGAAAAAGAAGTTTAATCAATATGTAGTAGGCATACCAAGCTTTTGGCAAATTATCCCAGATATTAGATGAAAGAGACACAGTCATGAGCATAGGTCGGCTGAGCTGTATCAAAGCTTGATTGTCACCCACAAGCGAAGACATGGCAACTGTGTCAGCAGCTTTCAGGTATTCAACCAGCAAGTAGATCCCATAACCCACCATGGCCAGCCCCACAAGGGTCAGAACAAAGTTCAATAGCTTCAATAGGCACTCCCAGAACCCTCTGCAGGCCATCTTCAACAAAGTTCTTGGACCCTTTCAATTTCCAAATTCAAATCAAATGGGTCTCTTCTATTTCATCAATTAGCCCACTACCTTCAACAAAAGACCCACATTTAGCCCCCAAGATCAATAACACAAACATACAATTCTGGATACTAATTTTCAGGAGTTTGCAACTAATCTGGTAAGTAATTGACGTATTAAGCTCTGTTTGGTTGCTGGGAAAATGCAGAGAAAAAAACCAACAGTGTACTCAAACCTTTTATTCGACATCAATAATTGTCAAAGATCAGGGTCATAAATAATGGAAAATTATTAATTTTTTATTATTAAAAAATTAAAAAATTAAAAAATAAAACCCCCAATTCAGCTGGAGCTTATGGAAAATTTTGGCTTGATTGACTTCTAATACTTCAACACCAATAGCAAATCTGAAATGAGACCCATATTTCAATTTTCCCTCAACTTCTTCAGCAACCATTCAAGTCTCCTAGAAAACTCAACTACCTCAATTTCCTAACCTAATCAACTATGATTTTCCAAACAACACACACTGAAAATACAATCGATGAAGCTAAATGCAATATCAGATTTATACAAACACCAATGACCAACAGTTTTTAATTAGTGACATTTTTAAGAAAATTGAAAAATTAAAAACCGAAATTATGAAGATTCAAAATTTTATGTAAAATCTAGCATGGATCGGAAGATGAGCGAAAATCGAATTAGGCTTACAGATTAGCGCGGGTGATTACGAGAGCTAATCGGATTTCGAGCTTTCTCGGATTCTAAATTCAGACAGAGGAAGAGGAACAGAGACGAAGCGAAAAGGAGAGGAGCACCTGTATTTTTGCCTTTTGTCTAATTGCCAGCTAGGCATTTTTGATTTGTCCCCCTCCCCGTCTTTGCTTTGTCACCGTTTACTATTTTGGAATGACGTTAATGACCTTGATTATATGCACACTCTTGCGATATGCTTAAGAATAGTCTGGTCAAATCCAGTAGCTATGAGTTTTCAGAGAGAAAATGCTCTGCCTGCATACGACATCGTTTAACCGGTCTCTGTCCAGAATCGTTCTGCTTTGCCATGTCTGTTCACTTTTGGGAAAAGAAAAAAAAATAAATAAAGAGACAAACAGTATTGGTTTAAAGACATCAACTACAAGTCAAAACAATATTGGTCAAGTTTTTTTATACGATTTGGTTCGTGCCTACCACTCTATTTTATTTCTTATAAAAAAAAATACTTGTTTTTTATTTTATTTTCAGTACCAACGTGGTATTTTGTACGCTGCACATTATTTATCAACTTAATTACTGTTTTATCCCTGTGCTTTCAATCAAATTTCACACCTTGCCTGTTTCATAAATTCTGTCAAGAAATTCTTTATGTATATCACGTGGCAATGGTAACACTTCAACTTTTTTTTTTTAAATATTAATATCCAAACCATCTATTTTTCAAATATTCATTCTTAAATCATAATTATAAAATCATGCAAATTGAAAAGTATTAGGGCATCTAATTAAAAGTAACAAAATAGACGAATAATATAGTCTTGAAGAAAGACTATAATAACAACCATCTAATCGAGTGGTGAATGGTTTTGAATTCAAGTGATTTTTTTTTGCAGAGATTATAATTGAGGAATATCCAAAAACTAGACGATTCAAATTATTGAAATACAATGCGTGGTGGGGTTTGGATTATGACTTTGGGCGGCAAAGGCTTGGGTTGAAATTTTTTTTTTTTTTTAAGTGTGGGCAAGATTGGGCTAAAATCCAAAGGGATGGATTGTAAGATCTCTGAGCTTGGGAAGCAAAAGCAGTGAGCAATCCCACATTGCTTAGGGGGGCATCTGTCTTGCGCGCTGCGCACCCATGGCATAGATTTATTTCAAAATCAATGAAAGAATATGCACAAACACAAACCGTATCCATATATTGTGGATCCAAAATCAATTGGCATGCTCAAGCAATTTTCGTAAACATTTGTCGAACGTTCTTGTATCGCTTGTCTCGACAACCGATCCTTTAAGACCAACTACCCTTACTAGAAATTATAATTAAATCTGAGTCCTGCAGTACGGTAGTGAGAGTGTCCATTTCAACCTGGTTACACTCGTCAACTATACCTCACACGTAGGTATTGGTAAAGTCTGTCACAGAACCTCCCAGGAGGTTTAGGGAATCGAAACCCAAGGAATTCGCTTATGCCCTTTCACTCTCGGTCGTCGAGGATAATGCATGCAGCGTATACCCTCAAAACTTTGGATAACCAAAGCCAAACATTCATAAAACCAAAAATATTTGGCAATCATACATACACAAAATACAAGTCCGAGAGTGAGTCCCCCTACTCCTAATTCAAAACTGATGCGACTCAGATTCTGCACCTTTGAACTCAAACTGTTCTTTCTTGGCAACTGATTCCTAGTCCAGTCATTTAAAAAAAATGTTACTTAAAATCCTTCTTTGCAATTTAGTTCTTATAACTATCTTTAATTGCAGTGTAGTCCTCTCATTAGTCAATAATTTCACTTTCATCTTTATACTTTGTCTAAATCATATTTTAGTCCTCGGACTTATTCATAATTTCACTTTCGTCCTTATACTTTGTCCAAATCATATTTCAGTCCTTGGACTTATTCACAATTTCACTTTGGTCCTTACATTTGCCTTATTTGTCATTTGGCACTTACACTTGTTTTAATTTATCTGTTGGTCCATCCAATTTCAATACTGGCTCTCGGCCAACAATTTAGAGATAAATTCTAGAAATCAAACCATCTTAAATCTTTACCTTGCCCCTCTGAATTTCTCAGATTCTGAGTGAAGCTCCCAAAGACAATAACCAACTCAATTTACACTTGGAAACTAACAAAAGCTTGTGTTAGTTCATCCACTCCCGAGCAGGCTATATTAATTGGATTGCCACGATTTTTGGAAATGTTCTAGAGAACAAAATTTTGAACAACTTCCTTGAAGAATTTATTGTTATCTGGGCAAGGGAAATTGACATACAAGAGTGACGAATTTGCTTATCATAGACATATCTAGAGTACTTGGATTGCTCTGATTTTTGGATATGTCATACTTCTCAGACTGAGGAACAATTTTAGAGAAGGAAAGTTTGTCAAACGAGCTGTAGAGACTAGGGAAATTTTTTGAAAACCAAGCTGCAAAGAACTCACCAGCCATGGATGAACACTGAAAGTTCATAGCCGGTTTGAGGTAGCTAAACTGGTCCAATGATGCTGATTTTTGGATATGTTATAGTCCTCGAGCAAGTGAACAATGTTCATGAAGAAGATTTTCTTATTTGTGCTTTAAAGGTGGGAGTTCTATGGTGATGAACCAAACCCACGGGTTTGGGTTTATGAAGAGGGAGAGAAGAATATGAAGAAAAGAAAGAGAAAAGATGAAGGAAAGGAGAGAGAAGTGAAATAAACGTAAAGTGAAAGAGAAAGAGAGATAAAGGAAAAAGAAAGGAAGGTGAAAGGATAAGGAAGAGATGAGAGTGTCGGCAACCTATCCCATGTGTGTGTATAGTGCCACACAATAATTTTATCGCTTTTCTTTTTCATTTTTAACTTCTTCCCAACTTCCAAAGCTCGCCAAAAATGCTTCCCGGTTTCGAATAATTCTCCGAAAAATACCACACGCTCGTATGGACTTCTACTATTTTTCAAAGACATCAAATTATCAAAATTCCAACTTCAAAATATCAGGAAATAAATCCTCCCTTGAATAAACCAATAGGTATTTCATGAAAATTCAAATTACCACAAATTGGATTGTAAAATTTTTATTGTGAGTTTAAACAAAATATTTGAAAATTTTTAGGGTGTCACAGTTAGGGATGCCAGAAACACTGGCCTTAATAAGGTTGAGTCTACCATCTACAGAAAGGGTACTTGCTTTCCAGCCAGCAATTTTCTTTTGAATTTTCTTAATGAGGTCTTTGGCATTTTGGGGATCCTTCCAAAAAAACTATGTTGTGAACCCCCAAGTACCTACCTATAGTAGATCTATGTTGAACTTGGAGGACATTAATAATATTAGTTTTGACAATATTAGTAACTCGAGGAGAGAAGTAAAGGGTGGACTTATGGAAATTAATTTGTAGGCCAGCGGCATTAGCAAAACAATCCAGAACATGTCGAATCTTCCTAGATGCACAAGTAGAAGCTTTGGCAAAAATAAGGCAATCGTAAGCAAAGACAAGATTGAAAATACAGAGACCTCCAAGGGAAGATAAAATTCCAATATGATTTTTAGGGTTGGAAGACAAAGAATTGAGGTGTCTAATGAGAGGTTCCATGTAAATGATGAAGAGATATGGGGATAAAGGATCCCTTTGTTGAATACCCCTAGTGGAGCAGAAAAAACCTTTGGCAGAGCCATTAATGAGTAGGGAATAAGAGATTGTATTTGTGCAATCCATTATTAAGGAAATCCATCTATTATGGAAACCCATTTTTTGTAAGCAAGCTTGAATATAATTTTGGTCAAGCATATCATATGATTTCTCAAGATCAATCTTAATAGCCATAGTTCCAATGGAACCTTTCTTACGTTTAAAGTCATTAAATAACTCATGAGCTAGGATGTTATCAAAATTTGATCTTCCATGAGCAAAAGAACCATGGTTTTTAGAGATGCATTTAGATAATAGAGGTTTAATACGATTGATTATGATTTTAGCAATTATTTTATAGGAAACATTGCACAAACTACTGGGTCTAAATTGGTGGACCCACTCATGAGAGTCAACTTTAGGAATAAGAGCAATATTTGTATGGTTTAAAGGCTTGAAACATAAATCTTGGATTAAGGCTTTAATGACAGGCTTAGTTTCTTCCCAGCAGTTTTGATGGAAAGTGGCATGTATGCCATCAGGGCCATTAGGGCCAAGAGCTTTTAGAATACCAATACGCCTCAAAGCTTGGTCAATCTCCAAGTCAGAGATAGGACTTCAGAGGGTATCATTATCTTCCTGTGAGATACAAATGTCCAAAAAATTTAAAACCGAAGAAACCAAAACATAGTTAAGAACTTAAGATTATGGCTTTTTTTTTTTTTTTTTTTTTTTTTTTTTTGAAGTATGGGCAACTACCCACACTAATCATTAGCTCGGTCCACCCCTGCTTACAAGGGTGTCCCTCAAATAAGTATTTGAGGGATCCCTTAACTGCATGTCATCTACAAATAAGTATTTGAGGGATCCCTTAACACATAAATACTCATTAAGCTCTATGAAAATTATGTAGCAATCACACAAACCCTAATTGCATGTCATCTACAATTAGTCATTCACGGTATCAATTGCAATAAGCAAAACTCAAGTTAAGTATGGCATGTACTCTAACTTGCATCACACTAATTCAACTTAGATGGTGATCAGGCATCTAAGTCAAATTAAACATTAAGCACAACAAAAGATACTCAATAAAAAGAAAAAAAACTTGAAATTAATATTAATTAAGAAATTGAATATTCATGATTAGGCTATATCGTATTCCTAACTAAGAAAATTAGTTCCTCATAATCATAGTAAAAATCACAAAGAAAAATAACATAAATTTAGAAGAACCCTAGAGTCGATTTCCCTCTCTCTTGCCCTTGTCGTGAGCCTCCTCCCAAAGCTTGTGTGTCCCCTTCAAATAAGGAATACGCTTATTTACTCTAGTGCCCCTAAAACTTCGGTCAAATCTCACTTTACCCCCCGAAAGTTAAAATGGCCCACTTTCATCCCTTGACCAAGGTTTGTTGATCCACTTTGCCCCCCGCCGTCAACTCCATCCAAAACTCTGTTAAATCTGATGACATGACAGGGTTATTTTTGTGATTTCATACACATGAATTATTAAACTAATTAAGTGGGTGAGGTGGATACCACGTGAATTTAAAAATTAATTAAAAATTCTTCATTGTTTAAATTAATTAAAAAAATTTAAATCAAAATATATAAAATAATAAAATAACAAAAAAAATTAGAAAAAGTGCCCGAGAGGGGAGAGAGTCAAATTCCACACCAAGGGGAGGACCATCTTTGCGGAACACCTTCTTGAGAATGTGAACTGGAGTTAACAATTCCTGAATATGATTCCCATTCATTTTTGTTTGCTTGTATCTCGACAACGAAGGAGATTTTGCTTTTGAGCGGCAGTGTTTAACTACCCTTGGAGCACCAGCTCCCGACCCATTTCTTCCACCCAACTCCTCGGTGGTTTATTTTCTCGCTTCTCTCTCCTCCTCTTCTTAACAAACCAACCCCGAACTTGCCTGTAAGTCAATCTGAAGGCAGCAGCCAACCACACTCCCCCAGCAGCCATAATCCTCGCCACCCACCCACCTCATCCCTCTATCATCATTTGATCTCTAATCTCTCTGCCAAGGCGAAGCAGAGCAAAAGCAAAACAAAATTACAGTGGAGATCAGTTCCCAAGCCACCTGACAAGATCCGACCCGAATTCCACCCCGGAACCCGTGCCGAATCCTGCTGGCAACCGACATCATCGCGATGTCGGGCCCACATACTAGAAGAATCCCTCTTCCCAAAACAAATAAATAAAGGGGTCAAGACTTCTGCCAAAAAACGGGCATAGTCTCCTCTAGAACAACAACAATCCCAAAAGTTCAACCTGAATATATACAACAGAATATGTATACACCAACAGTCAGCATGCTAATAATAATACAACCCAGGCCTACGGCCATCAAATTCAACCCTAAAGGGCAATACAGAGCATATCTAGAGTACTCAGAAGTAAAGTGACAGAATAACCGTTTGTAGACAAAGACTAGTGTCCTACATCAGGTCGAAAAGCTCGAGAAGAGAGTCACCCAGCCGGACCGATCAGACGCTACGACTACGGCCTAGGGGCACAAAACAGAAAGAGTGTGAGTGGACAAAAACAAGGTTTCGTAGTTTAAATCAAAGTACTAACCCCACCGTTTCAAAAACAATGCAAACCATGCATATGAAATCATTTATATACGTAGTCATTCAAATCTCAATAGTTGCAATATAATAACACCATAATTATATCATAGTACTGTTTCCCATTCTTTCCCACACTCGGACAACCACGTGCTCGCAAGCACGACAAGCAAGGAAAGATCCTCACTAAAAGAAATATGAATAGGAATATAATAAGACCTACATATAGTAACATAGACCTCAACACCGAAACACGTGTACCGGGGAAACAATCCAACAGGGGATCATTTGACTAGACACCGGGACAGCATTCACAATGATCACATGCCCAGAGTTTAACTGAACATCGAACGGCATCGTAATGGCCTCTTGCCCAGGGTTAAGCCGTCCAATTGGGACTAAGCTCATAGGCCTATATGATAGAAACTTCCCAACCATAACTCCGAAATCTGTCCTACGCGCAGACTACCCAATCAAGGGTCTACAGTTACACCCCGTTAAGGTATGCACCGGATCGTATCATACCTAATCCAGGTAATCGTATCATAAGAACAGGGGAAGGTACATACAGGGGTGCCCACAACACTCCACTCAACACAACTCAATATACAGTACTCAAATAATCAATCACATGTACCCAAACCCCAAATCATCAGACACCAGGACATATATACGTCCAACCATCCAATAACATCATATATACCCCATATAAGGACATCACCGTCCCAAACATACAATTCTATAGTTAAAATAGTACCAAGCGTCAAATGACGGCATATCAATCCACAAACGATTAAAATGTCATAACCATTGAAAAACCATATTCAAACCGTATTCAAAACCCAAGTCAAGAAAACGTCAAGTCAAACCTCAAGTAAAACATAGTATAGGTACTATCCTTTTAAAAATATAAATTCCATACCCCGAATGTATTAGTCAAAATATACATATATATATATATAAAACACAATGACCCATTAAAATACCAAAACTCAAGCCGAAGCATTCGAAATTCCCACGTATCACCGACATCCCTTAAATTCATAGTTAAAACAATATAAATAGTGATTCATTAAAATATAACCAATAGTCCAATCCCATATACATATATATCCTAAAACTCCATATCAAAGTAGATATACCTAATTATATTCAAAGTAGGTATATATATATATATATATATATATATATATATATATATATATATATATATATATATTCAAAGTAGATATATGTATATATTCAAAGTAGATATATGTATATACTCAAAGTAGGTATATTTTTATATATATATTCAAAGTAGATATATATATATATATATTCAAAGTAGATATATACATATATATATATATATATAAATATACATATGATCAATTCTCATTTATCCGACCTATATTCTCGTCATTCCCATTAATCCGACATATTCCTTCCAAGTTGATCTATATGTATATATATACATATATATATATAATCGAAATATAAGTAATTATATTTCATAAGGTTTAAACATCAAAACCGAATGCGTAATCAACCGGACTATACTAACGTCCAAATCTTACCGCCCAAATACTCATTTCAAAGTATAGATATAAGTTTCTCAAAAGGATATAAGGTATAACCCACAACATTCGTAACGATAAAATATTAAAGTCCGAAACCCAACAAAACTATAAACCCAATTATTAAATATAAAACCCAAGGAAAATCCATCAAATTCCAACCGTACCCAAATCCGTACGTAAATACTACCGGACGCTTGACTCATCCCAAAATTAATACTTAAATATATTTGTATATAATCAAATATAGCCAACAGGGCCCCACAACAAACCGGCAACCCAAATCAAGTACAAGACTCAATTACCAATTATAATCCAATAATCTCATTAAAGCCAAATTCATGATTTAAAACAATGTTTAAATCCCAATTTATATGCATCGCATTCAATTCATGCTCGTTTGAAAAAACAAAGTCCACTCACCTTTGGTCCCACGCTGCCCAACCCTGAAAGGGTCCCACTCGAGGATCACGAGGAGCCTGATAACCTAATTCAAGAATACGAGGATTAATTAAAAATCCGAACCGAAGCGATAACCTTAAAAGTCAACCCTAACTAATCTGACTCAAGTGTACCATTACGTCTTACGAAGAATTCTAAGGTCAAACTACGTCTTTTAACCAGTGGGACCGTCCCGGAAAACTCACGGTCAACCGGCGGTCAAACACCCCTTTTCGTTCAACCCGGGCCCGCGGAGCCCACGACCTCCAAAAGGATCCGGACATTCCTAGAAGTCCAACAAAGTCAACTACGTGGCAAGGCGACCTCGGGAGATGCTCGGTCAACCTTGGTCAAACTTGGTCAAACTAACCCGACTAGGTCAAACCGGACCCGTAGGTCCCATGACCTCCAAACTTAGATCAGAAAGTTCCTATAGGTTCACTACGGCTTAGAGAACACATCCTGAAAGTTTGGTCTCGATCGAACGGTCGGATTGTTCACGATCGCACGATCAGACGATTACGGTTTAATTCTAACTTCAAGTCATTGATCCGGAGTATCCGGGACTCCGAATCATGATCCGTCAAATCCTATAGACTCCTAGAAATACAAGGAACAACATACGTGAATTCGGATTCGATCCAACGGTCCGAACACATCGAACCCACGAAACGCGCAATGGGCGTACGTTGGTTCGATCGTCAAACGACGTCCGAATCAGAATCTGAACATACGTACGCGCTCACAACGACACGAGGATTGCATTGGAACGAAAATGCCCAATTGCTACAGTGCCACGCGCCGCCACACGCGCCGCCGTGAGGGTGGGTGCCTAGAGCGATTCCGGTCACCGGAAAATTGTGGAATTGGGGTACAATCTCTATAGCAATCGAATCCTCATGACCTGGAGAGCTTGGAACCGTGGTGAACCTCCCAAGAACCGGCGGTGATCGGGAAAAATCACGGCCAAACCACTAGGGTTTTGGCCGGATTTCCAGGTGATCGGAACGGTGGCTACACCATCCGTTTTTGTCGCGGACCACAAGGGAAAGAGAGAGGAGAGGATTGCCTACCTGATCCAAGTGGTGCCGTCGATCGAAGTCGTCAGAGCCGTCGCCGCGAAACGAGCCGACCTGGCCGGAAGTGCAGAGCTCGCCATAGACGAACGCCGTGAGTTGGACGGTGGTACGGGGTGGGTTTTGACGAGGAAGACGAGGCCTTTCGAACGTGGGTGGTGGCGTCCCAAGCCGTGGCCGGGAATGGCCGCACGCACCGGCGCTGCTTCTGGCGCGATTCTGACGAGAGAGAGGAGAGAGAAGGTGAGGCTCAAATTCTGATTGGGCCAACTCAGATTCTAGGGTTTTAACAAAATTCAAAATGACCAATATGTCCTCCGAACAATTTAACGCTCGGATCGAAACGCGCCGCCTGTCAACGGACTCGTTTCGACAAGTCGGACGCAATGGCGCAACTCGTTTCGCCAAATTCCGTCCTAAAAATATTGTTGACCAAAATGCCCCTTTAATTATTAAATTCTTATTTAATTCCAATTTTATTATTTTATTCATTTTAATTCCTTTTAAATTCATTTTAATTATCCAAATTAATTAACTAAATTAATTAATTCATTTTCGTTTAATTTTTGGTCAGGGATGTCACACCACCCAACCCCCATCTCATCTTCCCGACCCCAATTTTTTCCTCTCTCTCCGTGTCTCTTTCTTTCTTTCTTCAAAACCCCCAAACCCGAAATTTAACACAAATTTAAAATCAAGTACCCACTACGTGTCTCCCATCCCCATCCACCACCACCAACGGTACCCACCGCACCACCCAACAACCCCTTGGCTGCTAGTGGACTCCTCTGAATTTGTTCCGGCAAATTGGAGTGCTGCGTCTGACGTTGTCTTCTCGTGTGCGAAACGGGAAAGAGAGCGATGACCCTTAACCCAGATCTGAATCTGAGTTCTTTGTGCAAAATATGAGAGAGAGAGAGAGAGAGAGAGAGCGAGAGAGAGAGAGAGAGAGAGAGAGAGAGAGAGAGAGAGAGAGAGAGAGAGAAAGAAAGAAAGAAAGAGAGGGGGTGGGCTGAGAGTGAGAGTCGGGAGGATGAGATGGGGAGGAGGAATTAGGGTTGGGTTTGTTTTTCTTCTTTTTGTTGTTCGTTACTTTTTCTTATTTTTTGTTATTTTATTATTTTATATATTTTGATTTTTAAATTTTTAATTAATTTAAACAATGAAGAATTTTTAATTAATTTTTAAATCCAAGTGGTATCCACCTCACCCACTTAATTAGTTTAATAATTCATGTGTATGAAATCACAAAAATAACCCCGCCACGTCATCGATTTAATGAATTTTTGGATGGAGTTGACGGCGGGAGGCAAAGTGGGTCACCAAACGCCGGTCAATGGATGAAAATGGGCCATTTTAACTTTAGAGGGGTAAAGAGAGATTTGACCAAGTTTCAAGGGACATTAGAGTAAATAAGCCTAAGGAATATATTATTGTAGACGGATTGAACTATGGGCCGAGTTGCAATTGGGTCCGTGACCTTTTTTTTTGAGGTAATTACATGCTTTAACTTTTTAAAAAGTTCCAATTAGGTCCTGCCATCCAACTCTGTCAATTTGTCCGTCAAAATAAGGCAGAACTCTTGGGACTCGAATGACGTTTTTACCCTCATTTTGACGGACAAATTGCAACTCGACCCATAATTCAGGGACGTCTTCAGTAATTAACTCTAATCCTTATATAACTCACAGCAAGAACTAAAGAAAAGCGTAACAACCCTAGTGCCACGTGGGCTCCAAGTTCTCATTAAAAAGTAAACAAAATATTTATGAAAATTCCCGTAAAGTCACTCGGCAAGGCCCACACGTCAACTTCAACTTCAAACCAGCCCATGTGATGAACTTCCTTGTTTTGCTCCACGGCCCACAACTTCTCTTTGACTCGAACTTCTAGTATACATATGATATGCCTTTACCTAATTAGTCTTGTTTTTGCTTCAAAAGAACTACTCTTGCCACCCAAAGTGGCATTTTTCTTCTTTTCATGCCTAAAGATTAAAACAATATAATTTAGTGCATCTAACCATTTCTATCATAAAAATCTAAGGAATTTATCATTAAAAACATATATAAATATAAACATATCACGTGGCACTGTTACGTGCTTGATTTCGAGGTGTGACAAAAAATATAACCGCTATGACGATAGGATCAACGATACAAGTGAAAGTAGAGTTGAGGGACTAAAACAATTATTTTTTGAATTCAATGACCAAAATGCGATGTGAATCAAGCACAAGTTCAAGAACTATTGCTCTTAAAAACTCATTTCAAAATGAGTTAAATCAAGTGTCTTGTTGGTGCTCGAAACTAGATGACCAGTAGTAGGCTTAACTTAAGGATGATGTGTGATCTAATCTGCCTTTGGTAAGCATTTCCCTTCGACAGGCTAATGGTGATATGCAAAAAGAGAAAGGAAAGAGTAGTAGATAAGACCTAAGACACCGGTATGGTACCTTAGAAAAATGGTGTGAAAAAAATATATATATATATATATATATATATATATATATATATATGAGGTGGATCCAACTTCCAAGTAGTAAACTTTTGGATTATCCCAAATCCTAATTATCTTCTAAAATATCAAACGGGTCCACACGCAAATATCAGCTTGGTCCTCCTCAATCACCCACACCCATGATCCTTATAATTGATGAGTGCAGCAGCACCTTTCAAAAGAGCAAAAAAGAAAAGCTACTGGCACATTACAAATGGGTCACTGTTCATCAGCAGCTCTGTTAGCGATGGTGGCGTTGACCCTGTTGACCACAACTCAGGGCATCAACAACAGCAGCGGTGGCAGGGCCACGTGGTGCGACGGCCTCACCGACCCATCATGCCTCATTGCAAACAGCGACTTGGACGGCATGGAGTTCCTGATGGACTCGGAAATCAGCAGAAGGATCTTGGCCGGAGGTTCAAGTGTAGCCAGATCTGCATTGGATTTCAGCAAAGCGGCGTCCTGTGATCGGAAGCGTTTCGGTCCTTGCCATCCAGACTCCAACAGAAATTCCCCGGCGCCCAATTGCGATAAGACAAGGTACAATCGCGAGTGCTACCGCAATTGACGACCCAAAAGACTTGCAACTTGTGTGTGCTAGGTTTGGTGGTTGTAAGTAGTCAGTACAGAATAAGGGTTCAATTGATATGGTGTGTTCATTGTATCAATGAAATTGTTGTAAGTGTGTTTTGATTCTCTTGTGTTCATGTTTATGATTTGGAGATTCAATTGTTTTTACTTTTCTGTGTAACAAAGGATTTGAAAATAAATGAGGGTTGAGATTCTGTGTAGTGTTTCTTGTTCCATCTGCCAAGAAAATAAATGAGAAATATTAAAAAAAGTGGCCAGTGGTGGTGTGTGTCTGTGTCTTAGTGGGTATGCATAGCAAGGATAGTGAAATCCTAACCAGACTTTATTAAATTATGGGTTAAACACTAAACCTGTTTTGTCTATTTGGCTCTCTTACCAAATTATGCCCATTCCATCAAATTACTATTAAAAAATGTTTCCTTAATAGCAATGTGGACCGTAGGAAGACCGAGCGGAGGAGGGGGACGAGCAGGGGAAATCGAGGGTGGTGGGCCGATCTCCATGGGCTCATGGTGGCAGCTCGGACAGCTATGGTGGTTGGGGTGGTGACTGTAATAGGAGATGGGATAGGTTACTTGTGAGTTTTTGAAGTCAGTCAATTAGGATTTTAGATGATTTTAAAAGACTTTAAAAATTCTGGTGTGGGTCTCTAAAATACATACACTACCGTAGCGGGCAAGTAAGCTACAGCTTTTGTTCTGCATGGGGTCCACTGGGTTTCACGGCTTCAACTTGGTTGCAATGCTCTGGCCGGGCTTGGCCTTTTATAGCCCAATCTGGTTCCATTGGAGATGGGTTCTATACTTTGTAGCCGTAAGGTGGTTCAGCCCCAATTAGAGTCTCCATTGGGCCCTGCCCTGAAAGTCCAGCCACCACCAAAGGATTTCATAACACAATATTTTTTTTTTGCTCGGTGGTAGAAGACGAACAACATTCCTCCATCTTTCAAGATACTCATTTTTTTTTCACTTCAAATCAATTGTACTTCTTGGGGTTTTTTTCTTTCTTTTTCCATGGTTTTATTGTTTCTTGATGATAATTTCTTGTTATTAGGGTTTAGGTTGGGTTCAGGATTTATACTTGGTAAAATTCCTACACCAGTTTTTGTAGACTTCTAATTTTCCTGAGTGATTCTATTTTATCATAGTGCTAAGAGAAGTTAAAGAATTGTCCTTATCAACACATAACATTGTTTATACTAGTTTTTGTACATTGTTTGCTTCATAGAACAGATTATCCTCTAAAATCCTAATTGGCTACACAATCCCTAAGTTTATTTTATTTTATAACCGTTTTTATTATTTCTTAACATAAATTTCATATTTTAAACAAATTGAGTATTCTAATTAATTATAATAGAGATTAAATTTTTAATGAAGTCTACCCAACGAAAAGTATCTTGATTTAATGAAGTCTACCCAACGAAAAGGATCTTAACTTGCAGAACATGATCTCATCCTCCCCCAAACACAAAAAAAAAAAAAAAAAAAAAACCTGCTAAAGCCTTTTTCGTTGGAACCCTCAAATTTGTGATAATTTGAACTTTACAAATGAATTTTACAAATTACTTGGAACCCTTCATAATGTACATAAAACGTTTATCCTAATTAATTGTTAATAGATTTGGCCTTGTGAAAAAAGAATATTAATTTACGAATTAGTAATCTCATATTTGAAATTGTATGACGCGGTGACAGTGTGTGAAAAAACATCATCCATCATCCTACCCTAACTTTGACAAAAAAATATCTCCTCGTTAGGTGGCCTTTTGTTTTGTTGTGCCCTAATACGTAAGATTGCTGCCGTCATCAGCAATAATTATAAGAAAAGTTAGTAACTTTTATTTAAAAAACCACAAACGAAGGGACAGCAGGTGTAGCTAGTGCACCACTGTTGGAATTAACAATATTTCAAGGTAGTGCACCACCACCACTGTTGGAATTAACAATATTTCAAGCGGCGCTCCGTAGCACTTAAACCTATTATATATACATTGTTTGAGAAGTGCATGCGCAAAACAAGAAAAAACAAAAACAAAAGATGAGTCACTCAGGAGGAGCAATGAAGCTGCTGATGATGGTGATGATGGTGATGATGGCCATGGCCCTGCTCACCACAAGCCACGGCATTGGCATCCACATCAACACCAGCGTCATCACCACCAGTGGCTACTCTGCCTCCCGGTGCAACGGCCTCACCGACACGGCCTGCCGGATTGCACACTCTGAGTTGAACTTTGACTTGGAGTTCATGTTGGACTCAGAATTCAGAGCAAGGATCCTCCAGGGTGGCCAGCCCATCTCTTATAAGGGATTGGGAACGGGACCGGTGTCCTGCGGCCCCGCAGATGTTGATAAATCTGAGTACTGCAAAGGATTGAGAAACAAAAAACCCCCAGGTTGCAACAACGACCCTACCAATAGGGATTGCCACCACACTGGTTAGTAAGCCAATTACTACTGGATGGATCCATGCATTAGATCGTGTGCAAGCTTATAAGTTATATAAGTGGTGTTATTTTTTCTGCTTTTTAATTTCTCTGTGTACGTAGAGAGTTTGTGTCGGTACCTTTCTGCATTTGGTTCTTCATTTTGTTTTATGTTTTCTTTTAAATAAAGAAGAGAGATTCGACTTAAAATTACTTCCAGAGTGGGAGTTGGTTCTTCAAATATTTATTTTTTGTGTAATATTAACCATTGAAGTATGGACTACTCTCCGCTTTTGAACTTTTAAATGTTAGAAAAAAAAAGAAAAAAAAAGAGAAAACATTACTGCTCGTGGCTCTGGTGCAAACAAGTTTGGTTAGAAACTCATCACATCTCGAGTTAATATACATTTTAGGGAAATTGGATGGACATGTTTTTTCCAGTTTCGTTCTTTGTCAAGAAATCTTTCATTCCAGATCTGTCCATCTGAATCTGATACTAGTTTTCAAGTTAGCTTTGAGCAATGCATTGTAACTCAAATTAAGTTGACTTGGGAATAATGCCCATTGATTAACAGAGGTCACTAATTCTTTTTCTTTTAAAAAGACTGTGAACGGATAAGAAGAAAACGAATAAACATAGATAAAGTAGTAACCTTTAATGAAAACACAAATGCGCAGGGACCGCAAGCCTACTGAATCGTGAATCTCGTGGTCTGTATATATTTGTTGGATTGGACGCTATGCTAGCAACGAGTCTTATTTTCTCTTCACCGTAAAGCATATATATTATTATTATTAATCAATAATAGAACAAAGAGAAAAGTTTATGGAGCCCCCGACCCCCCACCCACCCCCACCAAAAAACTGCTAAAGCCACTCCACCATCTTTTCGTTGGAACCCTCAATTTGTGATAATTTACAAATACATACACCCGCTCAAATGAACTTTACAAATTATTTGGAACCCTCCGTAATTTGTTGTACATAAAATGTCTATCCCAATTAATTGTTAATAGGTCTAGCCCAGTGAAACATATCTCCTCGTTAGGTGGCTTTTCGTTCTATTGTGCCTTAATACGTAAGATTGCTGCCGTCATCAGCAATAATTCTAAGTCCTTTGGAAAGATCTAAAGTTTGTAAACAAATAAAAAGCATAAAGAAAAAATGAAATTAAAAGGACCGCAAGTGCCGCGGTAACGCAAACGAAAAACCCGAAGGAGAGAACTGCAAGCCAGCAGGCACCAACAGGGCGTGCTATCACTACGGTAGTAAGGAGTAAGCCAATTACTACTGGATGGATCCATGCATTGGATCGTGTGCAAGCTTTTAAGTTATATAAGTGGTGTTATTTTTTCTGCTTTTTAATTTCTGTGTACGTAGAGAGTTCGTGTTGGTACGTCTCTGCATTTGGTTCTTCATTTTCTTTTTCGGTTTTTTTTAAAATAAAAAAAAATATCTGGAGGAAGAGAGATTCGACTTCCACAGTTAAGAAGATGGAGTTGGTTGGTTCTTTAAATATTGATTTTTGGTGTTGTATTAACCACTTATGTATGGATTATTCTCCTCTTTTTAACTTTTAAATGCTAGAAATTTTTTAAAAAAAAGAGAGAAAACATTACCGCTTGTGTCCCTGATGCATACACATAATAGACATTTTGGGGAAATTGGATGAAAATGTTTTTCCAGTTTCCTTCTTGAAAACTATTTTTGAATTAAGCTATAATTGACGCATTCTCGAATCTTGAAATTATAACTTCGTTTTTTTTATTTTTCATTTTATAAAAAAATTTGTGAAAATGGTAAAACACTTTACCAGACAGGCATCTTATAAGCACTAGAAAATAGGTGATACTTGGCCGTGATTAGTCTTGTTTAATATATGAATCAAAGATTCATTTGAACAAATGCAAATTTTCCCCCAATTATTTCATAGTCTATGCTCTTGGATTTCCACGTTACTTTGGCATTCCTTCTCACCTAACTTGTTCACTCTGAGAACAAAAAGATTAAAAAGCAAAACCTATCTTTACTTTGCCACTGTATACTTTGTACAAATTTATACAAATAAAACGCACCCAAGAACTGCATTTGCATCATTATTGTCATTTCTATATTCATGTAAAATATAAAATTGAGTGCTTATAAAAATATAACCAGTAATACTACTTGAACACCTAGATCTCTCAATAAGGCGGATCCGGTAATGTCATGTCAATCAATAAATTGGTTAACTGGGACTTAAATTTTTTTTCTTTCTAATTTATTCCAATAAAATAAAAACCTAGATCTCTTAATAAGGCGGATCGTAGCATTGACTAACATGGCCCTCTCATGCCTCCCTTCTTCACGCATACCTCCTCTAATAGGTTTGTAAGGTAAATTTAACTTATCCCATTTTGAAATCCTGTATCCGTTCATGTTTCCTGAAAAAGGATCCCCCACGATCATCGCTTATCCATAGCTGAAGTGCAAAGGAGATATTAGTTTTTTCTCAAGCTTTATATTTGATAGTTTCGATCTGTATGTGATATTGCCCAAGACTAGAAGTATTCTCTCCTTGAGCCCTTTGCCCATAACAATTAATCATCTTCTTGGACTCACCTGGGAAACAAACGGCTCCAGTTGTCAAGAAATCTTTCAGTCCATCAAATACTAGTTCTGCAGTAAGGTTTCAGCAATTCCTTCAAACTCAAATTAATGAAGCTCACAAAGTTGACTGGGAATAATCCCCATGAACTCCCCAAATAATACGTAAGGTTATTGCCACCATGATCACTAATTATTTTCTTTTAAAAAGACTGTGAACGGATAAAAAGAAAAGGAATAAGCATAAATAAAGTAGTGAGCTTTAATTAAAACACACATGCGCAGGGATTGCAATAGCCTAGTGCTTGGATGCTAGCTACTGAGTCGTCAATCTCGTGCTTTATTTATATATATATAAAATTATTTATGGGATCTTTTAATAAAAAGGGATTATACATAAGCGCTACTCGAGTCTTTAAATAGTCATTCTCTTCTATATATATAACTTTATTAAAGCGCAAAAGGAAAAGGCTATACGTCTGGCCACATCTGGTTGATCAGGCTTAGTTTATTATTGCTGTGATTTTAAAACAAATTGCTTCTGCTGTGCTGCGAGAATAAACAGTTGTGAAGTGAAGCAGTTAAGTTTTTGATAATTTATATTTGTAAAAGCGCTGTGAATATAAAAAGTAGTGTCATGGTGTTTGATAAACTTTTTGTAAAAGTTCTTTGATTGTGTATAATAACCAAAAGGGTATGACAAAAAAAATATTATTTATTTATGTTTTTTTTTTTTCAAAAATAAGGAATTTCAATACATCTTTTTCTTTATTTTCTCTCTCTCTCTCTCTCTGACTATTCTTCTCCTCTCTTTCTCTTTTTTGATAGAGACCATTCTTCTCTCTTGTCTTCCTCTCCCTTCTCTGCAAGTCTTTTTTTTTTTAATCCAAAGTGTAAGCTTTTCCATCTCACATACCTTTCTCTCTTTCTTTGCTCTATGGATGTGAATAGTGGGATTGTAATATTGAGTTGTGTTTTGGTGGGGAAAGGCAAGGAAGTTGGGACGT
Source organism: Prunus padus (assembly GCA_024362665.1). Classification (NCBI taxonomy): domain Eukaryota; kingdom Viridiplantae; phylum Streptophyta; class Magnoliopsida; order Rosales; family Rosaceae; genus Prunus; species Prunus padus. Next base: position 12,502,417 of record JANFAM010000005.1, on the reverse strand, counting down.
CGATGCTACATCCCCACCTCTCTCTCTTTGCTCTATGGATGTGAATAGTGGGATTGTAATATTGGGTTGTGTTTTGGTGGGGAAGGCAAGGAAGTTGGGACATCGATGCTACATCCCCACCTCTCTCTCTTTGCTCTATGGATGTGAATAGTGGGATTGTAATATTGGGTTGTGTTTGGGTGGGGAAAGCAAAAAGTTAGGTGTTTGGTTTTCTTTTGCTGTAGGAGATAACTGGTGGGTAATCTGGGTGACAGGACCCGATTCGGATCCCCCTCGGGACCCGTGCCGGACCCTGTGGTGTTTCCGACATTTAACCCATGCCGGGCCCGCTCACTAATTAACCTACCATCTTTCCCCCAAAGCAAGGAAAAGATGGCGGGGACTTCTGCTGAAAATCCGGCAGAGTCTCCTCTGAAAAAGGGACTTTACCAAAATTCTTCACCCTGTTACAAACAACAGAATTACAACACCAACTGCAGCACGCACAAAGCAAAAGCACACAGTTTACACACTAGGCCTCCGGCCTTAAATTCAACCCTAAACGGGCGATAACAGAGCAATCTAAGAATGTTCTTTAGTTTTACAACCAAAGTATAAGTTCAGCTGAAATCAAAACAAATAAAGTGCCCTACAGAGGTACATGGCTCGGAAGTGCAAGTCTTGGCTCGGGTACTCGGCTCGGATCGAACTACTGCCTGGGGGGCGCAAAACAAAAGATTGTGAGTGGACAAAAACAAAGTTTTATCATAATTGAAATCAACATACTAACCCCACCGTTTCAAAACGATGTCAGAAACATGCAATTAAATCATTTATATACATAAGCGATTGGAAATCCAAGAATCCGTATACTTTCAACATAATACCATAATATCCCCTAATAGACTTGACCTTTTCCCAATACTAAGAATCCTCTCTTTCGACGCATGTCATACACCCGACAAGCGAGGAAGAGTCCTTACCCAAAAGAATAAGAGAACTAGTATAAATAATATAATTAAATAAATACATATATATATATATATAGGTACCCATACATAAAGAGACTACTATACCATTTTGTACCGGGGAAACAATCCAACACGGGGATTGTTAACTGACCACATGGAGAAACATACCTTCACAACCACGTGGCCAGGGAATAAGCCGTCCCAAATGGGGACTAACTCCCAGACACGCACAGAAGAAATTACCTCAATAGTGTGCGGCTGAATAAAGTCCTACGCGCGCAGACTGCCCGGCAAGGGCCTACAGTAACGCCCCGCCAAGGGTGAACCGGGTTCCGTTATATCCTTTAACCATTCAATAACCAAGTAACCGGGGAGGTACATAAAGTGGTGCTAATAGCACTCCAACTAAAACACATATTCCCTGACATACCCTAAATCCCAGGGTATTCAAACCGTACCCAAAACCCGAACACAAGAACACCCGGACGTTGCTAACGTCCGACACTCGACACGAAAATATATAATTATAATCATAACCAAATATAACCAACCATACTCAAATATGTAAACCGGAACCCAACATATTTATAAACAATTAAATATATCCTTAATATTCCAAATAAACCATATATATGAAAATCAATAATTAAACTCACATAAAATCCGTAATTCAATTGAATAAACTCATATGCATAGTTTTTCAATCTTTAAAAATAATGCCGAATCAAAACAATTTCCACTCACAAGTAATCCCACGCTGCTTGACCCTGAGAGGGTCTTGCCTACTGTGAACCTCGAGCCTGAGTACCTATTACGGAATACGAGGAATAAGTCAACAAAAGTCAACCGCACTTGAATTTAAATTCAAATCCTAATTTCCCGGGGTTTAAAGTGCACGTGAGACGGTCGGGGAGGTTCTAGGGTCAAGTAGGCTTCCTGGCAGGTCAAACCACCTAGGAAGACTAAAAGTCAACCGTGCGGTCAAACTGCCCGATCTGGTCAACCGGGGCCCGCGGGGTCCACGGACTCTGAACTTGGATCCGAAAGTTCCTGCGGGTTCTACACAGCTCACCGAACCTATCCTGAAAGTTTGGTCACGATCGAACGGTCAGATTGCTCACGATCGCAGGATCGGACGGTTATTAAATAACCTAACCTTAGGGTTAATGGATTGGAGTATCCGGGACTCCAATTCTCGATCCGTCAGTTTCTACACAGTCCTAGAAATACGGGGAACTACGTAGCCAAGTTTTGGTTTGATCCGACGGTTCGAACACGTCGAACCCGGGTTACGTGCAATAGGCGCATACCCGTTCGACATCCGAACGACGTCCGAATTGAAATCCGAAAACACCGACGCGCTCGGGACGACACGAGGAGCGCATCAGAACAAAATGTGACACCACTACAGTGCCCACGCGCAGCCACATGCGCCGCCCGCGTGTGGGTGTGTAGAGCGATTCCGGTCACCGGAAAAACTCATCACCGCCACTCACCACCTAGGCTATAGGTTCCTCTCAACCCCCTGAGCAACTTACCCTACGGTGGCAAGCTCTCCCAGGGCCGGCAACTGGCCGGAATTTCATTTTGAAATTCGGCCAAATCTGGGTTTGGGATCGGGTGTTCTAGGGTTGAAATCGATCGAAATTAAGGTTGTAGACATCTTAGGCAAGTTGAGGAGGTGGAGAAGCATACCTGGATCGCAGGAGTTGGTTGCTGGAGCCGCCGGAACGAGGCCGTGAAAAACCGGCTTAAACCAGTCGAATTTTCCGGCGAAATTCGAGGCTACCGGCGGGGAAAAGGGGTGGGATGTGACCGGGGCTTCGAGCCGGTTCTAATGGCACCGGTGCTGTGCCTTGCCGTGCTCAGGTGAGAGAGAATCGAAGAGAGAGAGGGTCGGGGTCGAGGGAGAAGAGAGACGGAAGAGAGAGAGAGGGCTGGGCAGGTGTCTGACGCGTGTACGCGTCAGATTGGGTAGTTTTTGGGTTTTTTTTCAAATTCCAAAATACCCAAAATGTCCTTTTTGAGTTCTGGACCTCGGATCGGGTCGTGCCGCCCGGCTACGGACTCGTTTCGACGAGCCCGTCGCAATGGCGCGGTCGGTTTCGCGAAATTCCAAACGAATAAAAATGTGACCTTTACAACTCTAACCTCAGGGGCAAAACTGTAATTTCACACAATTAATTAAATTAATTTAATTTAATTAAAATTTAGGTCACGGATGTTACACTGGGTGTTGGATTTTTTGTGGCTTGGAGATGATAAAGTGTGGAGCTAAGGTTGGGGTTTTTTGGGTTGGAGGTAAGGGTGGGCGTGGTTCAATTCAGTCCGATTTTCACTTCAAACCGAAACCAGAATCGGTACTATTTATGAAACCAGCCAATCCGATTTGAATCGATTTTGGCCTAATTTTCAATTTTTCCAATTTTGAACTAGATTATTATAATCTTTTCAAATTATTATTTTTGTACAAATTCCAACTAAAATTTACTCTTTTAACTTGAAAACTAACAAATGATCAAATTTCAAAGAGATAAACTAAACAAAAAATTTATTCTTTTATTATTTTTGTACAAATTCCAACTAAAATTTATTATTTTTGCAGCAGTCTCACTACTTTTAAGTTTCTCTTTATCTCTCTTTCTTCCCCATGCGAGCCATCTCACCAACATGCACACATGAACTATAACATCCCGGTCCTAAATTAATATTCAAATCTTAAAGTATTCAAGTAAAATACATTTTTACCCTCGGAAGTATAATAAATTAAATAATTATGTTGTGTTGACTAATTAAAGAAAATAAATTGAAGGGTTTAAAACTAAATTAAATAAAATAATTTGAATTAATATAATTAATTAAGGAGAATTTGGAAATTTAAAATAATATTTAATTATTAATTTATTAGAAAAAAGAGACAATTTTAACATTAGAATATTTTATTAGTTTTAAAATTAACTTTTATTGTTCGGGAAAGAATTTGGGGAAGCGAGCCATACCGTTATGTCGGGCTCGTTGATACGAGTTCGTGGGTATATTGTGAGCTCGAATCGAAGTTGTAACGAAGATTATACGATTAAAATTGTGTCAGGGGCAAAACGGTAATTTCGGAAATCAGATTTATTTTAAAAAATCTCTTTCTTTTCTCTCCCTCTCTCCTGCAATAACCCCCACTCCTCCCCTGTTTTTTTTATTTTTTCCGACCACCCCTCCTCCCCTTTGCAAGCCGCCAGTCCTACCCCAGCCTTCCCTCGCCGTCTTCCACCACATTTCAGCTGGAAAACCTCGAATTTGACCGGATTTTTCACGAAACTCCGCCGACTTTGTTCTCCCTCCTCCGGCCATCGATCGGGACAAGTAAGATATGCTGTCTCACCTATTTTTCGTGCTCTAGCTGATGGTTGGGTAGGTTTAGATCAATCGCAGCGTTGACAGGTTATAATTCGAGTTAACGTTATGACAGATTTTGTGTTCGAGTTTTGACCCACTTACGGTCCTAAATGGACATTCCCGTAGTTGAAGAAAGTGTTCGGGAGGTCGAGAATTAGTTGTAGGTGGAAGGACAGCTCTTGATTTGGAGTTTGTCCGAGCGACAAATTTATCGCTTTTTAACCCATCGGATCTGCCAGTGCGTGTTCCAATGTGTAGACGCACTTTTAACTGTCAATCTTTATTTCTAAATTATCCTTATGTCGTCACGAGCACGTAGGTGTGCTCGGATTTCATTTTGAAGTTCGTATGACAATAGAACGGAGTAATGCCTATTGCGCGTTATACGGGTTCAGTGTGTTTGGACCGTTGGATCGGTCCCAATTCTTAGTATGTTGATCTAGAAAATTCCGAGATCGTGTAGGATTCTACGGATTGTGAATCGGAGTTCCGAATACTTCGAAAATGCCAACCCTAGAGTTAGGGTTACGGAAAATCATCCGACAGTTCGATCGTGCGATCGTGAGCAATACGACAGTCCGATCAAGACCAAATTTTAGGGACATGTGTCCTAGGCCTATTGGAACTTATAGGAACTTCCATATCGGAATTTCAAGGTCGTGGACCCTACGTGGTCCATGGTTGACTTTTTGGGATTTATCGCTTTTGAGTCCCGGGTCTCTAGTAGACCATTCTAAACTTGAGAAAGGCTCTAAGACTTGTGAATGTTGTGTATTGTATGTTTTTAAATAAGTGTTTATGGGTTTATTTTCCAAGCATGTGATTTTAATTAAATTGATTTTTATACGAACATGCTTATTGTTCAATATGGTTAGTTTGAAAAGTTGAGTATGTATTGAGAACGGAATTTGAGAATTCTGAGGTTAGCAGAATAAGTGTGATTGAGGTGATATCGAGTATTAATATGAATAGTATGGTATTTATAACGTATTGAATTATTCGGATACCGATTATGTGTATAAGTGCCCTATGGTCATTGAAGGTTATTATAATTATTAAATATTCATATATTGGTACTCGGTTTATATAAAGTCGATACGGTTGTAATTGGAATATTATAAAGGATTTGGGGTTTTAATTACTAATATCTGATTATGGAATTTCTAAGGATTTTTCATGATTTTATTACCATTGTTATATTTATTATTATTATTAGAATAAGTTATTATTTGGTATTGTTGTGATTTATTTAAGTGATAAGTTATTAGAATAAGTTATTATTTTTTATTATTGTGATTTATTTAAGTGATAAGTTATATATATATATATATATATATATATATATACACACACATATGTTGCATGATTTGAAACTGAATTGTTGCCCTTGGAATTATTGATGTCTTCGGACATCTCGGTTGCCTTCTGATTATGTATGGTTGCCTTCGGATATAATGATGTCTACGGACATCCTAGTGGCTTTCGGATATTAAAATGTCTTCGGACAAGTGTTGCCTTCAGATGATGATATGTCTACGGACATTTGGTTGTCTTTGGTTATGTTTGCGCGCGTATGACATTACGCCCCACGTGTCTCGGGGACGCCAGAACCGTGAGGAGCGAGGACGCGGCTCAGGTTGACCATATGTCCCCTGAGTCTTGCGAGAACGCGGCTTGGGTTGACTATATGTCTCCTAAGTTCTGGGAGGACGTGGCTCAGGTCGACTTTGTGTCACCAAGTCTTGCGAGGAAATGGAATTGACGGAATTGCTTTTCGGGCTGACTACGGGTCCCCTGATACTGCTAGGAGGAATTGACTGTTTATATTGGAATTGACGAATTAATTGTGTTCTTAGGTTGAGTATATCTCCCTGAGTCCTGCTAGGTAAAATGGATAATATTTGAGAACAGTACATTCTATATGACGGTGTAGTCGATAAGATATTGTACGCCACCCTGCTCAATTTTTCTGTACAGGGTTGGCCAAGATCCCTAGCCACCTGCCCGATTTGTCTACACAGGTGGTTAGCCAGTTTCCCTCTCCGGTTGCCTTCGATATTATATATATATACCCCTCAGTGGATGACAGCATGATATGCAGGTATGGTTTCAGGAAAATGTTGGTTTTTGGTTTAAATGTAACTTGCAAAGGGGAAGAGCTACGTGTGGCTTGATCCCTCATGGAGGGTATGTAGGCAGTCTAGAATAATCTAGGTGCAGCCACGAGGAATGATATTATGAAATTTGGTTATCGAACTGGATTTGAAATATATTTAATAGATTAATTGGATTTAATATGAACTGATGTACGGGCCCAAGGCCCGATTGGTATTTGAGTTATGAAGCTTATTTGATAATGAATTCTATTTATTAGTTCTCTCTAGATAACTTTGATTATTGATAATGATGTTGTGTCAGTTAAGATAATAACTAGTGAAACAATGTTACCGGGATGATTGTTTAGGTTTCACTTGGATTTTATAATATGGCAAGAAATGTTGTTGATCGAATTGTTTTAAGGCCGAAGGCCATTTAGATTAAATGCTTTTAGATGTGTGTGATTATCATTTGTGCATGCTGAATGATTGGGGACATTAAATTGTGTTTTACATGTGGAAATAATTTGGGAAAAGTCTTTTTTCCAAGAGAGACTCTGCCGATTTTCAGGCAGAAGTCGTAAACCTTTAAGTGGTTTTAAAATGGAGTTAGGGTTGAAGGGTAGTTTGGTCATTTGTGCCTGTCACTCGACAGGTGTTGGACACGCACATGGCTTGACCCGGATTTCAAAGTGGAATTTGAGTCGGGTCCTGTCATGAATCCATCATTTTCTATATAAAAACTTCACCAAACAGCCCCCACCCCATCAACCCCATTTGCTTTAAGTCTATATATTTTTGGCTAACATGTTTTATTTAAATATAACAAAAATGCATGTATACTCATCCAAAGAGATTAATTATAAAATTTCAAAACATAAACAAATCTCGTCTACATCCTTCTCCAAGATACATACCAAGGAAGACAAACTAAAAAAAACAAGAAGCATGACATGTTTGAACAAAGCTTATTTGAACAAGACTACAGAAGTATATGCAAATTAAATGAAGGAAAAGAATGCCTTATTTGATCTTGGCAGTTACTACATAAGGAAATGGTTCCATGGAGGCACAAAAGTCTCAGACATACAGGCTTTTGATGAAATATTTTTTTTATTAAGGCACTTTGACAGACATTGGTTTGCACCATTAGACCATATCCTCAATTAAGCCCTTAGTCCAGATAACGGATGTCATAAAGCATGTAGTTCAAGTTGGATTGTAGATAGCTTTCAAGTCCAAAATCGGTTTCTTACAAGAACCTACTCTCTTTTCTCCTTTATAAAAAGCTTCACCCCTACTACTTATACGGACTTGGAGTTTACATTGCTCCTGGCTTTTTGACTAATTTGTTAAATTGCAAGTTGTTGTTTTTAATGTATTGCTCCTAAATTTTTTTATGCAAGTTAAAAATTTTGAAGTTTGGGGAAATATTAGTTATGAGATTAAAAATGTAGTATTGGAGTTAAATAATTTTGTAAAAATAATAATAATAATACACAATTGGTCTGGTCCGGTTTAGTAAGGTTTGAAATTGGAATCGAAACCGGTTAGAACCAGTTTGATTTGGTTTGGTGCCGATTTGTTGACTTTTTTAGTCAACTGGTTTTTTTTGGTTTTTTCCACTCAGTACGGTGTTTCGTTTTCCGGTCCTGATGCCCACCCCTAGTTGGAGGGGAAGATCTTCTGGGTCTATAAAATAAGGAGGTGGGTTGGTGGGGTTTTGGGTTGAGATGGTAGCTTTGACGGATTGAGGAAGGGGAGGCGAGCAATCCAGAAAATGCAAGAGGAACGACACTTGGGAGGCTCGAACCCGACATGACGAGAGTAGAGCATGTAATTGTTTGAAACAAATTAGGGCAATATGGGCAATTTGAAAGTTTCATTAAACTCTCAGCATGCTTCTGAGCGCAGCAAATTTTAGAAGCAGGGTGTGAGATGCTTCTTGTTTTTGGATGTGGATGATAGCATATTTAAAATCAGCAGCTTGGATTGGTTTTACCATACGCTCAAACCTCCAAAACTTCTTTTCAAAGCGGCTTATTTTTTAAGTGCAACAACCCCAAACCAAGCCTAAATTGGACTAATGCCTTAGTTGTCATTTGGTGAATGTTTAAATTTTCAAACGAGACTTACTAAATTAGACAGCAATCCAATATATTGGGTATTACAAATCCCATCCAGAAGGATAAAGAATGTCTCTGGTTGTGCTTTGTATGTAAGGAGTCATTTTCTCTTACCGTAAAGCATATACATTATTAATCAATAATAGCGCAAAATAGAAAAGTTTATGAAGGGGCCTAGCTGTGCTTTATACATGTATGTAAGAAGAGTAAAGAGCTAAAGTACTTTTTTGTCATTCGTGGTCCTTAAGATTAGTATGTGTGCTCACAAATGGTTCATGCCGTCAGGTTCTGTCAAAAACTCTTGTAGCAAATTATGTTCATTCCATCAAATTACTATTAATAAATGTTTCCTTAATAGCAATGTGGACCGTAGGAAGACCGAGCGGAGGAGAGAGACGAGCAGGGGAAAATGAGGGTGGTGGGCCGATCTCCATGGTTTAGGTTGCGGTGGCAGGTCGGACAGCTATGGTGGTTGGGGTGGTGACTGTAACAGGACATGGGATAGGGTACTTATGAGTTTTTGAAGTTAGTCAATTAGGATTTTAGATGATTTTAATAGACTTTAAAATCTGGTGTGGCTCTAAAATACATACACTACCGGGCAAGTAAGCTACAGGTTTTGTACTGCATGGGGTCCACTGGGTTTCACGGGTCCATACAATTGTGAACTTGGTTGCAATGCTCTGGCCGGGCTTGGCCTTTTAGTGCCCAATCTGGTTCCATTGGAGATGGGTTTTTGAGGTGGGTTGCTATACTTTGTGGCCCTAAGGTGGTTCAACCCCAATTAGAGTCTCCACTGGGCCCTTTCCTAAAAGTCCAGCCACCCCAGAAGGATTTTATAACTATTTTTGAGTGGTGCTAAATGAACCCTAAAATTAACTGAGTACACCTTATGATCTAAGTACACCTTAATACTTTAATCAAAATATAAAATTAACTAAGTACACCCTATTTAACTACCTAAAATACCCCTGATACACCTTAATACTCTCTATCACACAACACCCAAATTAACTAAGTACACCCTATGGGAAGGGGGAAGAATACCAGATCATACGAGACCATGAGGGTTTAGGGGTTAGTGTTGTACCTTCAAATCGGACCCCTAGACCATGAGACCAATCGTTCTCGAGGCTTTGGATTTGTAATTTTTGACAATGAGGAAGCTGTAGATGAGTTGTTATCTAAAGGGAACTTGATTGATATGGCGGGTACCCAGGTGAGCTTGTTTAGATGGTCTCTGGGTAACCGGCATGTACACATATTCCTTTTTGACATGGAGCATCAATTGTTGCATTCTCCTGTTTTGTTAAATCTATGCATAAAAGGGTTGTTATCTTTCGTTTTCGTTAATTATTATAATAATTCACTTTAGTGATTTGGAACTAATTTTAGGTGGAGGTTGTTACAGGTATAGATCTTCTCGGGAATGGGTGATCTAAGCTCCATTTCGAAATAAACTAGGTTAACTAAGTTGCTTTGTTGTAGGTGGAGATCAAGAAAGCTGAACCAAAGAAAGCCTCAAATCCATCACATGCTCCTGCGTATGGTAGCAATTCTAGGGCTTGTTCTTTCAATGATGGTTTTGGTGCATATGGCAGTTCTTATGGTGGTTTTGATGGAGGGTTTGGCCCTGGCCCTTATATTACACCAGGTGGTATTGGTGGTAGATATGGTGGTGGTTATGGTAGCGATAGTGGAGAATTTGGCAGTGGTTATGGGGGTTTTGGCAGCAGTAAGAAAACTTCTCTATATTTGATTAGGGTTAAATATGATGAATATGGTGTACTTACTAAAATTATATTTGTTTCTCAATTCCATATATCCTTTTTCGTAATTTTATATCAGGATAAATTAGTAATTCAATAAATACTTTTGTAGTAGGGTGTACTCAGTTAATTTTAGGGTTCATTTAGCAGCACTCCTATTTTTTTTCCTCGGTGGTAGAAGACGAATAACATTCCTCCATCTTTCAAGGTACTCATTTTTTCACTTCAAATCAATTGTACTTGTTGGGTTTTTTTTTTTTTTTTTTTTTTTGGGATAATTTTCAGTTTACTACTACGAAGTTGTTCGTATTTTAGAGTTCGATCTGATAAGTTTTTTTAAATGCCGATCGCGACATAATGTTTAATTTCGTATCAATTTCATACACTCATTAATACCACCATCAAGACTTAGTTAAACATGGACTCACCATATTTTGCCACATGGACTCACCATATTTTGCCACATGGTCAACATATATTATTAAATAATTAATTAATTAAACTTAAAAATTTTAAAAAAATCCCCTCTCTCTCTCCCTCTTTCTTTCGCTCTCTCTCTCTACCTCTCTCTCCTCGCGCAACTCAGTCCCCCTCCTCCTTCCATCTCCCACAAAACCCAGAGTCCTTCGTTTTTCACTCGAAACAAATATTGTTTTCACTTTTCAAGCAAAACCTAACAAGCAAAATTCGTGTTCTTCTTCATTGAAGTTAGTTGGTCACATCATTAATATTTTCTGGGTATGGGTTGTTGTGATGTTGAAGTTTATTAAATGGGTTGCTCTGTTTTTGTTTTTTCAGATATGGGTATTGTTCGAAGTTTTCAAAGGCATTTATATGGTCTCAATTGTGAATTTATTTTGGTGGGCTCATTTATAATTTTCTGTCCTTGTGTTTTACAGGTTGCTCGACAGTTCTCGTCCCAGCTAGAGTTGTGCAGGCCCTGAAGATGAACATCGATGATATGTGCGCACCTCAACCGCCCCACCTTAAGCGTCGTTTCAATGCAAGCTACAACCCTGAATATGGTAAATCCTAAATCCCCTTGTTGTTTCTAGCAACTTTTACTTTTACCAAGTTGATTTTTGTACCCATTTGTTTGATTTTGGTGACTGGTTTTGATTTGCAGATGTTGTTTTGGGTTCTGCGGGTTGGAGGTTGAGCGATAGGGGGTGGTTTGCAGGTTGGGTTGGGATCTGGGTTTGAGGGAGTGGGATAAGGAGGAGGGGGAATGGGTTGCAGAGATGCGGAAAATCCAAACGGTGGTTCTGTCTTTTGTGTGGTGGATGGGGTTGGATAATACGGGTGGTCAATACCTAGGTATTTTGTTAGCGGTGTTTAAAAGCTGTGGTTGAGGTGTTGTGCTTGGGAAGATCATCAGAAACTAATCGGCTAGTGAAAGAAGATGAAGGCTTGTTGTTGCTGGTGGTGGTAGTGTTACTGTGGTCAGAGAGATCTAAGACTAAGATGCTGAAGCAGAAGAGAAGAATGAGGAGAAGGATCATCACCATCACCTGGATCCATACCAGCAATGGGATTCTGTAGCTTTCTATTGTGATTTCATCCCCAAAATTGTGCATAATCAATATATATGACTTCAAACAACCCAGATTTAGAATGTCTGGGAAAAAAAAAGAGAGAGAGTGAGCAGAGAGGGAGAGAGCGCGAAAGAGAGAGAGCTTTTATTAATTTATAATTTTAATTAATTAATTAATTAATTTTTATTTATTTATTTAATAATATATGTTGACCATGTGGCAAAATATGGTGAGTCCACGTGGCGCCACGTCAGCTTTTAACGGAAGTCTTGACGGTCAAATTAATGAGTATATGAAATTGATACGGAATTAAACATTATGTATTCGACTGAGACGAAAAAAACTTACTGTATCGAACTCTAAAACACGGACAACTTCGTAGTAGTAAACTGAAAATTACCCCTTTTTTTTCCATGGTTTTATTGTTCCTTGATGATAATTTTCTTGTCATTAGTGTTGTGGTTTTGCTTTTTATTAGGGTTTAGGTTGGGTTCAGGATTTATACTTGGTAAAATTCCTACACCAGTTTTTGTAGACTTTTAATTTTCCTGAGTGATTCTATTTTGTCATAGTGCTAAGAGAAGTTAAAGAATTGTCCTTATTAACACATAACATTGTTTATACTAGTTTTCGTACATTGTTTGCTTCATAGAACAGATTATCCTCTAAAATCCTAATTGGCTACACAACCCTTAAGTTTATTTTATTTTATAACCGTTTTATTATTTCTTAACATAAATTTCATATTTTAAACAAATAGAGTAAATTAATTAATTATTATAGAGATTAAATTTTCAATGAAGTCTACCCAACAAAAACGACCTTGACTTGCAGAACATGATCTCATGTTAAGAAAAAGCATTTAAATAAAAAACATACAAACTAAATTAGCTGAATGAGTACAAAAAGAAATCATTTTGCTATAGACCCGACCCCCCCCAACACAAAAAAAAAAAAAAAAAAACCCTGCTAAAGCCACTCCACCATTTTTTTCGTTGGAACCCTCAATTTTGTGATAATTTGAACTTTACAAATTACTTGGAACCCTCCATAATGTACATAAAACGTTTATCCTAATTAATTGTTAATAGATTTGGCCTAGTGGAAAATAATATTAATTTACAAACTAGTAGTCTCATATTTGAAATTGTATGACACCGTGACAATGTGTGAAAAAACTTCATCCATCATCCTACCCTAACTTTGACAAAAAAATATCTCCACGTTAGGTGGCTTTTCGTTTTGTTGTGCCCTAATACGTAAGATTGCTGCCGTCATCAGCAATGATTCTAAGTCCTTTGGAAAGACCTAAAGTTTGTAAACAAATAAAAAGCATAAAGAAAAGTTAGTAACTTTTATTTAAAAAAACACAAACAAAGGCACCGCAGGACTGTTGGTCTTGAATTGAATCGATACTGACTAGTCGTGAATCTCGTGCTGATCCAAACAAATACTGTTCTGGCTCTTTATGCACATGAATTTATATTTTTCTTCCACCAAGAAGTAAATAATGTTATACACGTGTCATCCTGTAATTTGTGTGTTAGAAGAGTAAATATATGTTATTTTCTATATATATGTGTGCGTGCTTGAGGAGCGCTTGCAGCACAAGAAGAAGACAAAAATGAGTCACTCAGGTGCAGCTCTGTCAGCTATGAAGGTGATGATTGTGGTGATGGTCATGGCCCAGCTGACCACCACAAGTCATTGTATTAACATCAACCGTAGCATCGTCAGCAGCGGCGGCTACTCCTCGTCCTCCTCGAGGTGTACTGGTCTCACTGCCACGGCATGTCGTATTGCATACTCCGAGTTGGACTTTGACTTGGAGTTCATGTTGGACTCAGAATTCAGCATAAGGCTCCTTGGGGTTGGCGATTCCAACCACTTCACCGATATAGCACCACACCCGGAGAAACCTGTGTCCTGCGGCCCAGAAGATGAAAAAGCTGGCAAGTGCCACGGTGACGAAAACAAAACACCCAAACCACCGCACTGCAAGGAGCCAGGCACTGAGACCAACAGGGATTGCCACAACTATTAAAGGCCCTAGCTGTGCTTTATACATGCATTGGATCGTGTGCAAGCTTTTAAGTTATTTAAGTGGTGTTATTTTTTCTGCTTTTTAATTTCTGTGTACATAGAGTTCGTGTTGGTACGACTTTGCATTTGGTTCTTCATTTTCTTTTTCAGTTTGTTTTTTAAATATCAATGGAGGAAGAGAGATTCGACTTCCACAGTTAAGAAGATGGAGTTGCTTGGTTCTTTAAATATTGAGTTTTGGTGTTTTATTAACCATTTAAGTATGGATTACTCTCCTCTTTTTAACTTTTAAATGCTAGAAAGAAAAAAAAAGAAAAAAAAAGAAGAAGAAGAGAAAACATTACTGCTTGTGTCCCTGGTGCATACACTTAATAGACATTTTGGGGAAATTGGATGAAAATATTTTTCCTGTTTCCTTCTTGAAAACTGTTTTTGAATTAAACTATAGTTGACACATTCTCAAATATTGAAAGCAGTGGCGAAGCCTTGTTAAGGCCTGCCCCAAAGTTTTGTCTCCATTTAATTTTTGGTCTTTCCTACACATTTAGAAAGTCTATGTAATAATTATTGTTTGTGGCCTCCTCACATAAGAAAAGATGCGTTTCTCTCTCGAGGTCGTGCTTGGCCAAGGTCGTGGTCGTGGTCGACCGAAGTCGAGGTCTTGGCCAAGGTCGTGGTCATGCTCGACCGAGATCTTGGCCGAGGTCGTGGTCGTGCTCAGTCGAGGTCGTGGTCATGCTCAGCCGAGGTTGTGATCGTGCTCGGCCGAGGTCGTGATGCTTGAGGCCGTGAAGCTTGAGGCCGTGAGGCTTGAGGCCGCGATCGTGCTTGGGCGGGGTTGGTTTCTTTCGGTAGAGATCGATGGTTGGTCGTGATCGATGGGTGATTGAGAAAGCTACGGCCGAGGGACTTTGGCCAAGAATAGGAGTTGGGCCGAGATATTTCTGAGCACGGGTCAAACTTAGGTCGAGATATCTCTTAGCATGGGTCAAGCTTACCCTGAGAGATTGCAACTTTTTCCATCTTAAGCTTGGTTTGCTGACATTCCTCATCGTGCTCTGGGTCGAAAAATATTGGTATAAACAGATGGTGATGATGGCCATGGCCCTGCTCACCACAAGCCATGGCATTAGCATCCACATTAACACCAGCGTCGTCACCTTCGGCTACTCTGCCTCCTGTGCAACGGCCTCATAGACACGGCGTGCCGGATTGCACACTCTGAGTTGCACTTTGACTAGGAGTTCATGTTGGACTCAGAATTCAGCATAAGGATCCTCAAGGGTGACAGTTCCAATCCCACTACTATATCAAAACAACGAGGAAAGGCTGCGTCCTGCAACCGAGTTGATAACTAAGAACCCTGCCACGGGGTAACAAAAACCAAAATCCCACACTAGAGCACTGCAAGGAGGAACCTACATTTTGATATACAAATTAATAGTCCCATATTCGATGACATGTGTATTTGAGAAAACCTTATCCATCTTCCCAACTTTGACTCACAAAAATCTCCTCCTTAGGTGGCTTTTCATTTTGTGATGTCCCAATACGTACCTAAAGTTCGTAAATAAATAAAAAGAAAATTAATAAAAAAAACCATACAGAAAAATGAAGTTAGTAAATTTTATTTAAAAAAGGAAAATGCTAGACTTATCACATTTTCCTACCACATTGTATACCACATCTCTAATAGAGGTGGGCCCCATTGTATTGGTGGGCTCCACCTCTATTAGAGATGTGGTATACAATGTGGTAGGAAAATGTGGTAAGCCTAGCATTATCCTTAAAAAGACACAAACGAAGGGAAGGGACCGCAGGTCCTGTGAACCACTGTTGGTCATGAATCGATACTGATTAGTCTTCGTGAATCTCGTGCTGATCTATACAAACAAATACTATTTTGGCTCTTTAAGTACATGAATTTATATTTTCTTCCACAAATATGTAAATAATTTTATACCCGTGTCAAATTGTAATTTGTGTGTTAGAAGAGTAAAGAGTTATGTACTTTTTCTATATATCATATTTTTATACCACATTATGTACCATATTTCTAATAAAAATGGAGTCCATCAATATAATGGGGTCCACCTCTATTAGAGATGTGGTACACAATGTGGTATAAAAATATTGTGAGCCTAGCATTTTCATATATATATATATATATATATTGCTTGAGAAGTGCATGCAGCACAAGAAGAAAAAAAAAGTCACTCAAGAGGAGCTCTGTCAGCTATGAAGGTGGTGATGGCCATGGCTTTGCTGACCACCACAAGTCATTGCATTAACATCAATGGCAGCATCGTCAATAGCGGCGGCTACTCCTCGTCCTCCTCGAGGTGTAATGGTCTCACTGCCATGGCATGTCGTAGTGCATGTTGGAATTTTAAAAAGGTTTTAAAAATTTAACCGTTTTATTTAATTAATTATTTTGTCTGTTTTATTTTATTTATTGTGGGGTTATAAATATTTAATATTCAGGTTTTATTTCTAATTGAATGCCTTAATTTTACGGTTGGTGAACTTTACGGTTGGTGAAGGTTAGGTGTTATTGGATGCCTATAAAAGGCCACTCCTCCTTCACATTTGAATCGACCACAATACACCATCACAATATCACATACTACAATATGATTCTCTCCTTTTTCTACTTTTATATATATATTCTCTACTTTATATTATTAATTTGGGCAATGGTTATGTGACTTGGATACCTATATCCGTCTATGAACGTGCTCATAGCGGATCTTGAGTTTGTGTACAAGGGGTCGTATCTTGGAGTCTTGTAGACCGCCGCACTGCGCACGTAGGGAGGCTACAAAGGCTTTAGGACAGCGTCTTTGACGTGCTTCACCGTACCAAACTCACCTTCTTACTTATAATTTATTTTACTTGTATTTACCTATTATTTGTTTATTTAGTTTTACTTTACCTTTAAAGACTTTTCAATTTGTTTTATATATTATTTATAATATAAAGGATTTTACTTTTGGCCTTTATGAAAAGAGGAAAATATAATTTTTACAACAGTGCATTCTTCGAGCTCTATTAACAATTGTATTCTCTTTTAAATAAGGAAGAGAGATTCGACTTAAAATTACTTCCAGAGTGGGAGTTGGTTGGTTCTTCAAATATTTATTTTTTGTGTAATATTAACCATTGAAGTATAGATTCCTCTCCTCTTTTAAACTTTTAAATGTTAGAAAAAACAAAGAAAAAAGGAGAGAACATTAGTGCTTGTGCCCCTGGTGCAAACCAGTTTGGTTAGAAATTTATCAGATCTCGACTTAATAGACATTTTGTGGAAATTGGATGGACATGTTTTTCGTGTTTCGTTCTTTGTCAAGAAATCTTTCATTCCAGATCAGTCCATCTGATACTGGTTTTCAAGTTAGCTTTCAGCAATGCATTGTAACTCAAATTAAGTTGACTTGGGAATGTCCATTAATTAAGCAAGTTACCAAGGTCACTAATTCTTTTTCTTTTAAAGACCGTAAACGGATAAAAAGAAAACGAATAAACATAGATAAAGTAGTAAACTTTAATTAAAACACAAATACGCAAGGACAGCAAGCCTAGTGCTTGGTTGACCAAAAAAAAAAAAAAAGCCTAGTGCTTGGATTGGATGCTATGCTAGCTACTGAGTCGTGAATCTCGTGGTCTATAAATATACATATAATTATTTGTGGGATTCCTTAACAGTTGGTGGGACGAGTCATATTTTCTCTTAACCGGTAAAGCATATATATTATTAATCAATAATAGCGCAAAAAGAAAGTTTATGGAGGGGCCTAGCTGTGCTTTATACATGTATGTAAGAAGAGTAAAGAGCCAAACTACTTTTTCTATATTATATGTATACAGTGTTTGAGGGGTGCATGCAGCAGAACAAGACAAAAAAAACATAAGATGAGTCACTCAGGAGGAGCAATGAAGCTGATGATGGTGATGATGGCAATGGCCCTGCTCACCACAAGCCATGGCATTGGCATCCACATCAACACCAGCGTCGTCACCGGTGGCTACTTTGCCTCCCGGTGCAACGGCCTCACCGACACGGCCTGCCGGCTTGCACACTCTGAGTTGGACTTTGACTTGGAGTTCATGTTGGACTCAGAATTCAGCATAAGGATCCTCAAGGGTAAAGATTCCCATTACACTACCACAGCAAGACACCGGGAACAGCCTGCGTCCTGCGACCAATCGGATGGTGGACAGAAATGCCTTGGCAAGCCAAACCCACGCAAGGAAAACCACTGCAAGATTAACCCCACCAGTAGGGATTGCCACCATTATCCCCGCTAACACCACGAATAATCGGCCGCTACTACTACTGCTACTGGTGTCTTTTGTTTCTTTCCGCTTCTTAATATTTAGTGCCCTACTCAATCAGCGTCAGTTTAATTTCTGTGTACGTTTGTGTGCTTTTGATTCTCCCTCTTCTTCTTTGTTTTTTCATTTTATTAAGGAAGTGAATTTGAACTTGGGATGTTTTGTTTGATTTAGAAGAACCAGTTGGTTGGTTCTTCAAATATTTGTGTGCTGTAATCGTGTTAACCAATTTCAAGTCTATATGAATTACTCTTTCTTTTCAATGTCGGAAAAATAAAACATTACAATTTTTTGTGTATCTGATACAACCGTACAAACCGGTTTGGGCTAGAAACTACATGAAAATTGTTAGAAGAGAGCATTTCGGTCACCAACTTAATTTTTTTAAAAAAATTTCAGGGATGATCACCGCCTTAATTAATAATGAGCATTTTGTTACATGAATTTAAAAAATTAAACTCATCTAACGACAATTAATGTTATGATAATGTCCGTACATTCTCTATAAACGCCTTCTGTACAATGAATGCGAGAAATCAAGTGATATTTGATATTGATTAGTCTTTTTTTTTCATATATGATTTCTCGATTCATTAGTTTACTAGCTTAAACAAGAGCAACATCTCCAGAATAAATGCCTATTCCCCAATCATTTGTTCCTATAACCAACAATTTGTTCCTTGTCTATGCTTTAGCATTCTACATTACTTTAGCATATTTCTCTTTTTCCTCTTTTTCACTTTGTCAGACAACAGCAACAAAAGAAAAGACAAAGCAAAAGCAAAAGCTATCATATTGAGAGTGAATCTTGTACAACAATGTAGAAATAAACCACGTACTATAAAAAAATAAATAAAAATGTCTACCAACCGTACTATTTACACCACGTACTTTATAAAAAAAAGGCAACTCCTCGCTTTATACAAAAGAAAAAAAAAACCACGTACTTTTAAGTTCATGAATTAATTGAAAACACTCACCAAACTTACCGAAAATGTCATGTAGAAATTCTACCTACTATACTATTTACACCACAGCAACTCTAAACACACGAACTCCTCTCCCTTCACATGTGAAATCCCCCACTGCGAATAGCGAGGCAACTATGAATGATGATGACATTGGAGATCGTGATGGCTCATGACCACCTTGAGAGAGTACCCTATTGATATCTACCCTGCAGTTGAGGAGAAACACCTTAGTAAAGTGGGGATAACATTATTTTATCATATTGGGCCAATCACGGTATGCATGCGTAATAAATTTTACACTTAG
The DNA here is from genome assembly GCA_024362665.1 of Prunus padus. Classification (NCBI taxonomy): domain Eukaryota; kingdom Viridiplantae; phylum Streptophyta; class Magnoliopsida; order Rosales; family Rosaceae; genus Prunus; species Prunus padus. The sequence goes on along the minus strand of JANFAM010000005.1, from coordinate 12,482,898 downwards.
CATATTGTGATTGGTCGGGAATAGCAAAACAATGATATTCCCGTCTCACACAAGTTTTTTTGTAAAGTGAATGTATTAAATTTTAGAGGGTCTACAAGTTTCAAGTAGGCTATCAAACAAAGTCGTGAAGACCAATATGAAAATCGTAAAATTTGATGGAGAACGAAATGTTATCAACCCATGCCTTATTTGGGGATATAATCATGGGAGATTCACTATTATACCAAATATAGGGGTCCAAATTATAAAAAAACTCTATGAAATGGACTTTAAAAATACACCTAAAGCTCATTTACAACATAACAAATAGGCTTTTAACTTCTTATAAATTACAAAACTGTCATCGATTTTTTAAAACAAGCCCAAGCCCAAAACCTCATAAAAAAAAACCCCAAACACTCAATAGGCATCAAAGTAATTTAATAATCAAAATTAAATTCAATAGGACCAGCCGTCATTTTTTGGGTTTGTTTATAGAAATTAAATGGTGCAGGATTTATCTATAGTGCAAAGAATGGGTATATGACTAAATATCTCTATAATCATTTGCGGCCAAAGAAGGTGTCTGACATCACACAATATAAAAAAGATGAGTACAATTGTCAGTATATTATCTCTTGAATTGTATACCTGAGCATTTTCTGATATTTTATGATACCTCTCTTGTGATTTTTCCTGTTATTGAATCAAGTTAAGGTATTTTTTTCAAAAATAAAAATAAAAATCTTTTAAATCGAAAAATAGTGGGCTCAACAAATTTTGCTTAAGAGTCATTTTCATATGAAATACTATAATCCTAAAGTTACAAATCTTTACCCTCATCTCTTCCACAAGTCTTGCCATCTAACCTTTGGTTTTTGATGCTAGATTCATAACATGTGAATTAAGGTATAGAAAGTTCCAATTTGAAAGTTGGGGGACTAAAGCTCAAGTCGATACAAAGTTTATGATTAGTTTAGGAATCATAGCTCCTATTTTTTTTTTTTTTTGGTCAATATATATATTGACCAAATTGAGCCCAGGAAGAAAGTGACGTGAACTGAGCCCATTACGAGAAAAAAATTGAAGGCACTCTCATTTCTCACTTCCATTTCTTTCTTGATGGTTCATGGTGATAATGCTTTTATTTTGACAAAATAAAGCTTTAGTTTCTATCCTTGAAGCACTCTTACTTATTTTTAGCCTTGCCCTTCAAATTTTCTTGACAATACTTGCAAGTTGTAGGACAAGGAACTACCAACTTGCAGGTTGCAAGCTGCAACCACATCGTTATAGCCTAAACCAGCAAACATTTCTAATTCTCTCCTCTCTTCTTTTTCTTTAATAATATTTTTTATTTATATAAGTGATAGCCTAAATTACTCTAAATTAATCCAATTTATAAGGAGAATTGTAACTAGAGTGCAAAGGACAAGCTCACTGCATTGGCTGGCTCGCCTAACACTCATACGCAATAATGTTATAGATAAACCATAAGTCAGCTTCCCACTAAGCTCATGTCAGTGTAAACATTGCTGTCCCTTCCATTTGGAGACAGCAACACAAGTAGGACCCACCCAACAGCACCAAAAGCGACCTCACAAAGGATCACAACTTCACAAGACCCTCTTATCAGATAAAAAGTTACAAACCCCAGTAGGACTTTTTTGTGTTTGGAACTATTTACAATCAGAATTTTCACATGAGGCTGATTCATAAACGTGGCTAATCCTTGGCCATCCCAATCCAATTGTCAAAAATCTGAAAATGACTTTTTTTTTTCACTGTGGACAGTAGGATATGATCAAAGTTTGCCTACATCTGACTAGAGTTTCTTGACTTGTGGTTTTTGAGTTGGGATGATGGGCAGTAAGCTCATGAAGATCTGGTAGCTCCGAGACCACAACAGACAGCTGGTCCTCACCAATTAAGTATATGACACATGCAATATTTGACAAAAAAAATATTTTGCTAATACATTATGGAGACTTTATTGCCTGAGGACCATACTAGCCTAGTGATCATGATGGGACCCGGTCCACGTCAGCGGGTGTTAGAGCGGTCGATGTGAGGAGGGATGTTGCAGATGCCTTGACTTGATAGCTCATCTAGTACACCTTCAGTGGAAGGAGGCTTAAGGCCCAAAGGAAGGGGTAGCTATTCATCGACGGAGCCAGCATAGGCCCACTGGGTGCCTATGCCCTCACTCACCCAATAAAAAACTTCACCCAAACTTATTTAAACTAATAAAAACCATTCCTTTTACACTCCCCAAACCCACTCAATTTTTTTATTATTTAGTTTGTCTTTCCTTTTAATATTATTTTTTTGTCAAAAGCATTATAATTTTCAAAACTTAATCCCACATCCCCACGAAGCACATTCAACATTCAACTTTCTTTTTCTTATTCTCTTCTCAGTCTCTCTTATTCCCAGTGCAAAGGAGATGTTAGTTTTTCTTTCAAGCTTTATATTTGATAGTTTCGGTCTGTATGTGATATCTAAATATACTAAAACCCTTCTCCAGATAGCCAATTTCAAACCAAAATAGGGCACCCAAAACTATAGCATCAATACATTGCCCTTTGCCCAAGACTAGAACTATTCTCTCCTTGAGCCCTTTGCCCATAACAAGGGTTATTTGTAGCAATGGTCCCTCAACTATACTCGAAATTACATTTTCATCCTCAACTCCAAAAATAGTTATAGAGGTCACTCAATTAGGTGTTGTGTTGCACCATTAGTCTCTACCGTTAAGTTTCTCTAACGGTAGGGACTAATGGTGCAACACAACACCTAATTGAGTGACCAAAATGTAATTTTGAGTATAGTTGAGGGACCATTGCTATAAATAACTATTTCGTTTTTATAAATTTTTGGAATGAATTTCCAAGTTTACCCATGGGTTTAATGGAAAAATAGCCCTACTTGACGGTATGGACTAATGGTGCAACACAACACCTAATTGAGTGACCTCTTCAATTATTTTTGGAGTTGAGTGACCAAAATGTAACTATGGGTATAGTTCAGGGACCATTTCTACAAATAAGCCACCATAACAATTAATCATCTTCTTGGACTCACCTGGGAAACAAACGGCTCCAGTTGTCAAGAAATCTTTCAGTCCATCAAATACTAGTTCTGGAGTAAGGTTTCAGCAATTCCTTCAAACTCAAATTAATGAAGCTCACAAAGTTGACTGGGAATAATCCCCATTAACTCCCCAAATAATACGTAAGGTTATTGCCACCAAGATCACTAATTATTTTCTTTTAAAAAGACTGTGAACGGATAAAAAAGAAAAGGAATAAGCATAAATAAAGTAGCGAGCTTTAATTAAAACACACATGCGCAGGTATTGCAATAGCCTAGTGCTTGGATGCTAGCTACTGAGTCGTGAATCTCGTGCTTTATTTATATATATAAAATTATTTATGGTATCTTTTAATAAAAAGGGATTATACATAAGCGCTACTCGAGTCTTTATATAGTCATTCTCTTCTATATATAGGGTTAATTACTGTAGACGTCTACGAAGGGTAAAAGCATCATTTCGAGTTCACCTCCATCTCCAAATTCGACGGATTCTGTTACGGCAGGACCTAATTGGAACTTCTTAAAAAGTTAAAAGGATGTAATTGCCACAAAAAAGTTCACGGACCTAATTGCAAATCGGCCCAAAGTTCGGGGATGTCTACAGTAATTAACCCTATATATATAACTTTATTAAAGCGCAAAAGGAAAAGGCTATACGTCCGGTCACATTTGGTTGGTTAGGCTTAGGGCTCGTTTGAGAGTGATTCTGGAGAGGCCAGAATCACTTGTAGGGATAAGTACCTTCCATGTGCTTCTGCATATAATCACTTTTAGTGATTTTAAGTGATTTTGAGAAGAAACACCTCTCATGTGCTTCTCCATCAAATCACTTAAAGTGATTATATGGAGAAGTGATTCTCCATAAAAGTGATTATTGGCCTATTCATAATCACTCCCAAATGAGCCCTTAGTTTGGTATTGCTGTGCTTTTAAAACAAATTGCTTCTGTTGTACTACGAGAATAAACAGTTGTGAAGTGAAGCAGTTAAGTGCTTGATAATTTATATTTGTAAAAGTGCTGTGAATATAAAAAGCAATGTCATGGTGTTTGATAAACTTTTTGTAAAAGTGCTGTGATTGTGTATAATGACCAAAAGGGTATGACAAAAAAATATTATTTATTTATTTATTTTTCAAAAGATAAGATAATTCAATACATCTTTTTCTTTCTTTTTCTCTACCTTTTCTCTCGCCTATTCTTCTCCTTTCTTTCTCTTTTTGATAGAGACCATTCTTATCTCTTGTCTTCGTCTCCCTACTATGCAAGTCTTTTTTTTTTTTTTTTTTAAAATTATAAAAAATGTAAGCTTTTCCATCTCACTTACCTTTCTCTCTTTCTTTGCTCTATGGATGTGAATAGTGAGATTGTAATATTGAGTTGTGTTTTGGTGGGGAAGGCAAGGAAGTTGGGACTTTGATGCTACATCCCCACCTCTCTCTCTTTGCTCTATGGATGTGAATAGTGAGATTGTAATATTGGGTTGTGTTTTGGTGGGAAAGGCAAGGAAGTTGGGGCATCGATGCTACATCCCCACCTCTCTCTCTTTGCTCTATGGATGTGAATAGTGGGATTGTAATATTGGGTTGTGTTTTGGTAGGGAAAGCAAGAAAGTTGGGTGTTTGGTTTTCTTTTGCTAGAGCAGATAACTGTTGGGTAATCTGGGTGTTGGATTTTTTGTGGCTTGGAGATGATAAAGTGTGGAGCTAAGGTTGGGATTTTTTGTGTGTTATAGATAAGGGTGAGTGCGGTTCGATTCAGTCCGATTTTTACTTCAAACCGAAACCAGAATCGGTACTATTTAACCGGTCTAGTTTGATTCGATTTTAAAGAAATTTTTTTATGAAACCAACCAATCCGATTTGAATTGATTTCGGCCTAATTTTCAATTTTTCCAATTTTGAACTAGATTATTATAATCTTTTCAAATTATTATTTTTGTACATATTCCAACTAAAATTTATTCTGTTAACTTGAAAACTAACAGATGATCAAATTTCAAAGAGATAAACTAACCAAAAAATATTAAGAGATTTTCACACCATACAAAGCATTTAAAAAATCTCAACTTAGCGCGTGTTGTGGAGATCACACCTGGGGGTGAAGATATTTATATTGGGAAAAAAAAAAAACTAAAGTTTCTCTTTCCATTCGATGTGGGCTGCTGCAAACCCCAAACTCACGACTTTTAAGTTTCTCTTTCTCTCTTTCTTCCCCATGTGAGCCATCTCACCAACATGCACACATGAACCCATCATTTTAAAACTGTTTTGAATTAAACTAATTGACGCATTCTCGGATCTTAGAAATATAAATTCGTTTTGTATTTATTTTTCATTTTTCAAAAATATTTTGTGAAAATGATTTTAAAACACTTTACCAATGGACCCTTATAAGAGAAAATTATATAGCATTATTGGAGAAATTATGGGCATCTTATAAACACTAGAAAATAAGTGATACTTGGTGATGATTAGTCTTGTTTAATAAATGCAAATTTTCCCCCAATTATTTCATAGTCTATGCTCTAAGATTTCCACGTTACTTTGGCATTCCTTCTCACCTAACTTGTTCACTCTGAGAAAAAAAAAGATTAAAAAGCAAAAGCTACCTTTACTTTGCCACTATATGTACACTTTGTACAATTTTATACAAATAAAACGCACCCAAGAACTGCATTTGCATCATTATTGTCATTTCTATATGCTAAAATATGAATATGGTTTGAATACTTTAGGTTAAGTTTATTCTTTTCTATAAGGAGGTATATATAGGGATTTACATGAGGGCTTTATAATGAAATAGATACAGTAATCAATTAGGATAATATCTCCTAATTATATTGTGATTTGTCAACTATCTAAAAATAAGGAAAGTAAAAGAACCCTAATCAATCAAGGAAATAAATATCTCCTTGATTGATTTAGGACTCACGTTAACACTATATTCATGTAAAATATAAAATTGAGACGTACGTACGTCAACAACTGTATATATGTTACTAAAACTTATATATAATTAGACGTACGTACGTCAAAAAAGAAAAAAGATGGAGGGGCAGAAAAAGAAAAAAAGATGAGACAGGAGGAGCTATGAAGCTAATGATGGTGATGATGGCCATGGCCCCGCTCACCACAAGCCATGGCATTGGCATCCACATTAACACCAGCGTCATCAACGTCGGCTACTCTGCCTCCCGGTGCAACGGCAACACTGACACGATGTGCCAGATTGCTCACTCTGAGTTGCACTTTGACTAGAAGTTCATGCTGGACTCAGAATTCAGCATAAGGATCCTCAAGGGTGATGGTTCCAGTCCCACTACTATATCAAAACAACGGGGAAAGGCTGCGTCCTGCAACCGAGTTGGTAACCAAGATCCTTGCCACGATAACAAAAATCAAAATTGTTATAAAAATTATAGTTTTCCTCTTTCCGTAAAGTCAAATACAAAAACCTTTATATTATAAATAATATATAAACAAATTGGAAAGCTATTAAAGTAAAATGAAATTGAAAAAAAATAAATTAATAGGTAAATAAAAGCACAATAAATTATAAGTAAGAAGGTGAGCTTGGTATGGTGAAGCACGTCAAAGACGCTGTCTTAAAGCCTTTGTAACCTCCCTACTTGCAGGTACTGACGGTATACAAGACTCCAAGATACGACCCTAATACACAAACTCAAGATCCGCTATGAGCATGTTCACAGACTGATATGTTTCCAAGTCACGTAACCATTTGTCCAAAAATACTAATTGAAAGTAGAGAATATATATAAAAGTAGAAAAGGAGAGAATCATATTATGGTGGTGATTGTGGTATGTGATATTCTGAAGGTATATCAAATGTGAAGGAGGAGTAGCCTTTTATAGGTATCCAAGAACATGTAACATTTATCACATTAAATCAAAAAATTAAGGCCTTCAATATATAAATAATACCTGAAAATTAAATATTTATAACCCCCACAATAAATAAAATAAAACAACCAAAATAATTAAATAAATAAAAATGGTTAAATTTTTAAAACCTTTTAAAATTCAAACAATCCCCCACAAGGTTTTCAAAATTTTACCATGACAAAAAAAATTGTGAAAATATATATATTTATATATGGGCAATATAATACTATGCAATAGGTGTAGGTGCTTTCCAGGTTTGAACCTTCACTTACTGATGATAGTTTCCATTTGAGGAACCTAAGTGTACAAAGTATTGAACTCGGCACCCTTGACCAATTTTCAACATATCCCACACATAGTATTGGTTGAGACTTGGATGCGGGGTAGCACTATTTATGACTATACGCTAATCTTGATTCTCATGAGAGTTACTAGAGAATAGTCCAATTCTCATAGTCGCAGCCTCACGACGTCTCTCACTTAGGTGAGTTCTCCAAGAGTACATGTGACCTGCACCACTGTGGGAGTTTGCCCGCCTCGAAACTCATTTAGGGATAAATCCCTTCCTAATGCCACATAAAATAGCACTTTTGCCTTAGGGATGAGCAAAAGAATATCTCAAGGATATCTGCATAGTTTTATAAGTGCTATATGAATCACGCAATATGGATTGTTTCTACCACATTGAACTTCCTTCATGGCATTGCCAATCACAGAAGTTGGGTTACCTCCTAGGTGAGTCCCTTATGGGCTTCACCACATCCCCCTCGACATTTTGCATTAGTAGCCTCCACCACGAGGCATGCATATCATGACAAGTCTTCATAAGGCATATATATATATATATATATATATATATATATATATATATATATATATATATATTGTGGGTCATGTCTTTGTTCTCCACTTTAGCGTACTCAAGACTTGCATGTTATTAGAAATATTTCCTACAAAATCTTGCACACAAATGATTAGTAGATTTCATCTTAGTATAATTGAAAATTATATAAGCATTGGCATACATTACAATATAACGGAAATTCCACTATATATAAATTCACATAATTAAGAATACCTCTCAAATATTGGTACTCAAATATGGGCCTACAATAGTCTATGAATCTTTGAGTACACTTGCTAACGCTTATGAACAACAATATAATGCTTGACTCATTCAAATAAATTTAAATATAAATACTTAGTACTTCAGGATACTCTTACTCCCTTTTGTGTGCACTCCAAATGGCTGAAATCATGGTCGCTTAACTAAGTTGTCATTGTAAGAGCATCTCCAACAGCCTCTTCAACCACTTTGGGATGTTTAAATAGGTGAGCCACATCAGAAAAATTCCTCCAACAGTCTCTTCAACCTTAGTCATCAAATCTGCAACCATATTCTCTCTCTTCAAAACTGGTAAGTTGATCTTGCCTCTTCAAAACATTTATTTTGTTTTGGGAGAATCAAAATCATATCAAAAGGCTAAAAACATTTATTTTTCTTGATGGTTTGATGTAAATTTAATAAATATTAGTTATTTTCTAGAATATTATCTTTTTAAAAAACAATGTTATTAATTATTTTAAATGTTATTAATTATTATTATTTTAAGTCAAATATTGAATTAATTGAATTGAAGAGACTGATGAGGCACAAAATATTAAAGTACCAAATAAGGCTCTTCAAATTGCCACGTAGGTCAACAAACTTCAATTTGAAGAATTTTTTTGCTACAACTGTTGGAGATGCTCTAACTTCTCAATTCTCAATATGACCAAAATTAATGAAGCTCACAAAGTTGACTAGGAATAATCCCCATTAACTCCCCAAATAATACGTAAGGTTATTGCCACCAAGATCACTAATTATTTTCTTTTAAAAAGACTGTGAACGGATAAAAAAGAAAAGGAATAAGCATAAATAAAGTAGTGAGCTTTAATTAAAACACACTTGCGCAGGGATTGCAGTAGCCTAGTGCTTGGATGCTAGCTACTGAGTCGTGAATCTCATGCTTTATATATATATATATATATATAATTATTTATGGGATCTTTTAATTAAAAGGGATTATACATAAGCGCTACTCGAGTCTTTAAATAGTCACTCTTCTATATATATATATATAACTTTATTAAAGCGCAAAAGGAAAAGGCTATACGTCTGGCCACATTTGGTTGATGAGGCTTAGTTTGATATTGCTGTGCTTTTAAAACAAAATGCTTATCTTTGTGTTGTGAGAATAAACAATCATGAAGTGAAGTAGCTAAGTGTTTGATAATTTATATTTGTAAAAGTGCTATGAATATAAAAAGCAGTGCCATGGTGTTTGATAAACTCTTTGTAAAAGTGTTGTGATTGTGTATAATGACCAAAATGGTAGGACAAAAAATATTATTTATTTAAGTTTTTTTTTTCAAAAGATAAGAAATTTCAATACATCTTTTTCTTTATTTTTCTCTCTCCCTTTTCTCTTGACTATTCTTCTCCTTTCTTTCTCTTATTTGATAGAGACCATTCTTCTCTCTTGTCCTCGTCTCCCTTCTCTGCAAGTCTTTTTTTATTATATTTATTTATCAAAAGTGTAAGCTTTTCCATCTCACATTCCTTTCTCTCTTTCTTTGCTCTATGTATGTGAATAGTGGGATTGTAATATTGAGTTGTGTTTTGGTGGGGAAGGCAAGGAAGTTGGGACGTGGATGCTACATCCCCACATCTCTCTCTTTGCTCATGGATGTGAATAGTGGGATTGTAATATTGGGTTGTGTTTTGGTGGGGAAGGCAAGGAAGTTGGGACATCTATGCTACATCCCCACCTCTCTCTCTTTGCTCTATGGATGTGAATAGTGGGATTGTAATATTGGGTTGTGTTTTGGTGGGGAAAGCAAGAAAGTTGGGTGTTTGGTTTTCTTTTGCTAGAGGAGATATCAGGTGGGTAATCTGGGTATTGGATTTTTGTGGCTTGGAGATGATAAAGTGTGGAGCTAAGGTTAGGGTTTTTTTGGTTGGAGGTAAGGGTGGGCGCGGTTCGATTCAGTATAATTTTCACTTCAAACCGAAACCAGATTCGATACTATTTAATCAGTCTAGTTTGATTCGATTTTAAAGAATTTTTTATTTATGAAACCAGCCAATCTGATTTGAATCGATTTTGGCATAATTTTCAATTTTTCCAATTTTGAACTAGATTATTATAATCTTTTCAAATTATTATTTTTGTACAAATTTCAACTAAAATTTATTCTTTTAACTTGAAAACTTACAAATGATCAAATTTCAAAGAGATAAAATAACCAAAAATATTAAGAGATTTTCCCGCCATACAAAGCATTTAAAAAATCTCAACTTAGTGCATGTTGTGAAGATCACATCAGGGGGTGAAGATATTTATATTGGGAAAAAAAAATTGTTTCTCTTTCCATTCGATGTGGGATTGCTGCAAACCCCAAACTCACGACTTTTAAGTTTCTCTTTATCTCTCTTTCTTCCCCATGTGAGCCATCTCACCAACATGCACACATGAACCCATCATTTTCTATATAAAAACTTCACCAAACAGCCCCCACCCCCATCAAACCCATCAACCCCATTTGCTTTAAGTCTATATATTTTTGGCTAACATATTTTGTTTAAATATAACAAAAATGCATGTATACTCATCCAAAGAGATTAATTAGAAAATTTCAAAACATAAACAAATCTCGTCTACATCCTTCTCCAAGATACATACCAAGGAAGACAAAACTAAAAAAACCAGAAGCATGACATGTTTGAACAAAGCTTATTTGAACAAGACTACAGAAGTATAAGCAAATTAAATGAAGGAAAAGAATGCCTTATTTGATCTTGGCAGTTACTACATAAGGAAATTGTTCCATGGAGGCACTAAATTAGTCTCAGACCTACAGGGCCTATTTGGTATCCTATCGAAGTAAGGAACTCAAAAACTATGATTTTTCTTAAAAACAAGGAGTTCTCTAATTCATTTTTAAAGATTCAAAAAGTTGTTTGGTATGCAACTTAAAAACTGTTTTTGAATCTTTAAAATTTGAAAACTTGTTTGGTTGAATTCTTGAAAACAATTTCTTTTTCTTTTTTTAAATAATTAATATATTTATTAGTAAGCAAGAGAAAGAGAACACATCCACAAGGTTTTCATACAGAATGATTTAACCTATTTAAAAGTTTTCACAACTCCAAACCAATCTCCCATTAATTACAAATCACAAGCTGAAAACCAAGACAATTAATCATATATAAGTGCCAAGCTCAATTAATCATTTAATCTAAATAAATTACGACTAATCATTCACACTCGTTCACTTTAGTAGGATATTGAGCCACACTCTTCTCCGTGGATCCGACATCTTCAAGAACACATCACTACTACAAAATCGAAATAGACGACGGTAATTTACCGTCGTAAATTTACTTTTTCAACCGTCGAGGAATCGACCGACATCTTTTACGCATAAAACCACGACGGTAATATCCCGTCGTCTTTAGATTAATAGACGACGCTTTTACTACAAACCGTCGTCTATTAATCTAAACACGACGGGTTTTATGAAATAAATGACGTCTATTATATGTAAAGACGACGGTTTGTAAGAACTGTCGTCTATTATGAAAAAACAGTCGTCTATTATATGAAATATGTCCTATATTATGAAATAACAGTCGTCTATTATTATGAAATATGTCCTTTATTATGAAATAACAGTCGTCTATTATTGTGAAATATGTCGTCTATTATGAAATAACAGTCGTCTATTAGATGTAAAGACGACGGTTTTTATAAAAACAATGTCGTCTATTATATGTAAAGAAGAAGGTTTTGTGATAGAATTGTCGTCTATTAATGTAAAGACGACGGTTTTTTTGAAAGAACTGCTGCTTATTATATCCAAAGATGTTTTAATTTTACATTTTACCTTTTACCTTTTTTCCTTGCTTCCAATGGTTCTCTACAACGATTTTAGCTAAAAACAACAATAATGTTCTCTTCAAGAATAATTTGTTTCATAAAAAGTTGAAGATTCAATAATAATTACATAGTTTACCAATCTTCATTCCTATATATCTATACAAAATATCATATCCATAATATTAAACTATAATTAGAAAAAGAGGGGCTACATATGAAATTCGATCCAAATTTCATCAATTTGTTCTTGTGTGTATGAGTCACCGTTGCCTTCTCGCACCGCAAAACAGGATTAAAAAAGGAAGCAAGTTTTAGTTAGAGATACATTTAACAGGATTAAAAAAAGAAAAAGAAACAAAAGCCGAAGAGGGGAGCATAACTTATTTGGATTTCCTCGACTTGGAGCAAATTAACTTCAAATAATTTGAGAAAGTGAAAACCTGATGGACTTGGAGCAACTTGATGGAAACGAGAAAACTTTAAGGTCAGAATATGAGTTGAAGAAAGATAGCGAAATGTTATATATATAGGGTTTAGGGAAAATTCGAAAAATTACAATTCGCGGTCAAATTTTTCAAAAGACTGCGTTTTTAAAGACGACGGAAAGTAAAATCAAAACATCGTATAAATTAAACTATACACGACGGTTTTTAAATAATACGGACGTTATAAACATATACTACGTCGATTATTTACAAAACCGACGTCTTAAATAAAAAAACTTCGGAGAAATAGAAATTTGTGTTAAACAAGAAACTAAATATACAATCCTACTTGAGAACTTCAGTTCTTGTTTTACACCCAACCGAAGTTCTTAGATGGGTTGGGTGTAAAACAAGAATCGAGTTCGCAAGAAAGACATTCTTGCATGAGAGGTGAGAATTGAGATATACAGAGCGTTAGGAATAAAAATCCAATTTAAACGAATTATTTAGAATTGGAAAACTAAAAGTGACATTATTAAGACTTGGAAACCGAAAAGGGCCTTTATTTCGACTTGGAAACATAAAAGCCGCTTTCAGTCCCCAATTTGGCAGATAAAGCGTGCCGATTCAGTTCGAAAGTTTGAAATTGAAACCTACAACGACGGTATAATTAATATAAACGACGTGAAAATGATTTACAACGGCGATATAATTAATATAACTGTCGTATTATCTGAAAACCACGTCGTTATATTATATTATAACGACATGGTAACGATTTACCACCACCTTTTATTTATAAGAACTGTCGTAGTCAAATGTCTAATACGGCGTAAAATAATAAAAGACAGACGTGGTTAATTAACTTTACATGTCGGTAATTATAAAATTACGGTCGTATTATATTATATTTAAAGACGCGTCAGTTTTTATGAAAAATGTCGTCTATTATATATAAAGACGACAATTTTTATGAAAGAAATGTCGTCTATTATATATAAAGAAGACGGTTTTGTAATAGAATTGTCGTCTATTAATGTAAAAACGACGGTTTTTTTGAAAGAACTGTCGTTTATTATATCCAAAGATTTAGTAATTTTACATTTTATCTTTTTTTTTCTTCCAATGGTTCTCTACAACGATTTTTTCTTGCTAAAAAAACAACCACAATGCTTTGTGAACAATAAATATACTCAAGAATAATTTGTTTCATAAAACTTGAAGATTCAATAATAATTACATACAAAATATTTACCAATCTTCATTCCTATATATCCATACAAAATATCATATCCATAATACTAAACCAATCTTCATTCGATCAGAATTTCATCAATTTGTTCTTGTGTTTATGAGTTATCGTTGCCTTCTTGCACTGCAAAACCAAGATAAAAAAAGAAGAAGCAAGTTATAGTTAGAGATAACAGGATTTAATAAAAAGAAACAAGACACAAAAGACAGAAGAGGGGAGCATAACTTATTTGGATTTCCTCTGACTTGGATATAAACGACGGAAAGTAAAATTAAACCGTCGTTTAAATTATAATATAAACGTCGGTTTTTAAATAATAGGGACGTTATAAATATATACTACGTCAGTTAGTTACAAAACCGTCGTCTTAAATAAAAATAACTACAGAGAAATAGAAATTTGTGTTAAACAAGAAACTAAATATGCAATCTTTCTGGGGAACTCAGTTGTTGTTTTACACCAAACCGAAGTTCTTAGATTGGTTTGGTGTAAAAACACAACTGAGTTCCAAAGAGAGATGTGAGAATTGAGACTGAACGTTTGGAAAAAAAATCTGCAATTTAAAGGAAATATTTAGAATTGGAAAACTAAAAGAGACTTTATTAAGACTTGGAAACCGAAAAGGGCCTTTATTTCGACTTGGAAACCTAAAAGCCGCCGTTTCAGTCTTCAATTTCGCAGATAAAGCGTGACGTTTCAGTTCGAAAGCTTCGAATTTGAAACATACAACGACGGTATTTCTTTTTCCGACGTCGTTGTATGCGACGTTTATTTCGACTTTTGTTGTCGCTCTTGTTTTAAATAACAACGACGGTATAATTAATATAAACGACGTTAAAATGATTTACAACGGCGATATAATTTATAGAACTGTCGTATTATATAAAAAACCACGACGTTATATTATATTATGACGACGTTATATTATATTATGACGACGTGGTAACTATTTACCACCACCTTTTATTTACAAGTACTGTCGTAATCTAATGTATAATACGGCGTAAAATAATAAAAGAGAGACGTAGTTAATTAACTTTACATGTCGGTAATTATTAAATTACGGTCGTATTAAATAGTACTTGATACGTCTCTAATAATACAATTACCGTCGTGTTCATTGGATGTTCAAAACGGCGGTATTATATATAAAACGTCGTCTATAATTACTACGTCGGTATATTTACACATACCGTCGTTGTTTATTTGTTGTCTTTTTTCTGGTCGAAATGACATGTTTAATAAGACGACGCTTTTAAAGTTTTATGCGTTGTGTTTTAAAAATGCCCAAATGAATTTCCAATTTTTAGGTGTTTTAGTTTCTGATCCACGTCGGTTTTTATATTACCGTCGCCGTTTAAAATTTAACGACGGTATTTATTTTGTCCGTCGTCGTTTACCGACGTCTATTTCGATTTTTGTAGTAGTGCATCTTCCTCCAATCCAAGTTAGTAAACTTATCCAAAGCTTTCACATGAGCAACATCATTCACTCCCTCCATGGCCTCCATCCAATATTTCTATACAATCCTCAATGGTGCTCAATTCTCTATATGGAGAGGATACTTCCTTCTCACTCTTAAACTTAAGCCTTGCCAATGAAACTTCAGTCTTGGCATTAGAAAATGCACATACATTGAAGGATACCAAAACAATACAAGTTATACAACAAGATGCATACCTTGAGATATGATGCCCAAACTTCTTCAGATGCTTGAACAGTATTCATATTATTGTGCGAAAACACTTCAAGAGTATTTCAGGATACTCTTACTCCCTTTTCTGTGCACTCCAAATAGTTGAAATCATGGTCGAATATCCAAGTTGTCATTGTATCTTCTCGATTCTCAATATGACCTTTTAAAACAATAAGAAGTGTCCACCAAAATTCTATACCAAGATCATCATTAGTTGCACACATTTTCATATCAAAATTGAAGACAAGTTAGTCTCATAATAAAATTTTATAATAAAAACAAATTTCACAAAACAAATTTCACAAGGACACAACATGTTTGCCCAGGAAATATAAAAATTATTATGTCACTAAATGAATATATTGAATCTTTCCCATGAGAGCATAAAGAAATTGAAAAACACACACAAAATTATGGGAAAGAGAGAAGGAAAGCCTATATAAATGAATTTAACATTTTTCAGCATAAAAGCAAAAACTGCTTAATGTTAGTAACAAATAAAATTACAGCATTAAAGTTCCCATTTAGGAAAATTCCACAAATTAGTCCACACGTTTTAAAATAAAAATATTAATAATTAAAAATGCAAATAACGTAAGCACTAATTAAAATAAAATAGGATAAATCCAAATAAAGGAGATATCAAAACTTTTATAATAAATGTACAACATAACTTCATTTTTAAAGAGGTAATCAAACCACTCAAAATCTGGAAAATTAAATTCAACATAAAATAAGTATTGAACAAATTATGGATTTAGTGCTGGTGATTGTGGTATGTGATATTCGGATGGTATATCAAATGTGAAGGAGAAGTGGCATTTTATAGGCATCCAAGAACATATAACATTCACCACATTAAATCAGAAACTTAAAGCATTCAATATATAAATATTGAAAACCTGAAAATTAAATATGTATAACCACTACAATAAATAAAATAAATAGCCAAAATAATTAAATAAATAACTTTTTAAAATTCCAAAAATCCCATACCAGAGCACTGCAAGGAGGAACCTACATCTTAATATACAGATTAAAAGTCTCATATTCAAACTCTTATGATACCGTGACATGTGTGCTTGAGAAAATCTTATCCATCTCCCCAACTTTGACCCAAAAAACTCTGCTCATTAGGTGGCTTTTCGTGTTGTGGTGTCCCAATACGTAAGATTGCTGCCGTCAGCAGCAATAATTCTAATTCCTTTGGACAGACTTAAAGTTTGTAAACAAATAAAAAGCAAATTAATAAAAAAAAAACCATAAAGAAAAATGAAGTTAGTAAATTTTATTTAAAAAACACAAACGAAGGGAAGGGACCACGCAGGTCTAGTGCACCACTGTTGGTCATGAATCGATACTGATTAGTAGTCGTGGTGAATCTCGTGCTATACAAACAAAAACTGTTTTGGCTCTTTAATCACACCAATTTATATTTTCTTCCACCAATATGTAAATAATTTTATACCCGTGTTAAATTGTAATTTGTGTGTTAGAAGAGTAAAGAGTTATGTACTTTTTCTATATATACATTGTGTACCACTTCTCTAATAAAAGTGGAGTTAGGTTCCACCTTTATTAGAAAAGTGATTAGCAATGTGGTATAAAAATGTGATAAGTCTAGCATATATATATTATAGTGCTTAAGGAGTGCGTGCAGCACAAGAAGAAAAAAGTCACTCACGAAGAGCTCTTTCAGCTATGAAGGTGGTGATGGCCATGGCTCTGCTGACCACCACAAGTCATTGCATTAACATCAACAGTAGCATCGTCAACAACAGCGGCTACTCCTCGTCCTCCTCGAGGTGTAATGGTCTCACTGCCACGACATATCGTAGTGCATTCTTTGAGCCCTATTAACAATTGTTTTTCTTTAAAATAAGGAAGAAGCGATTCGACTTAAAATTACTTCCACAGTGGGAGTTGGTTGGTTCTTCAAATGTTTATTTTTTGTGTAATATTAACCATTGAAGTATGGATTACTCTCCTCTTTTTAACTTTTACATTCCCGCTCACCTAAGGTCCTAAAAATAAGGTCATGTAAGGTCCTCTTTAATAACGGCCACTAGATTAATATAACGACACTCATAATCAATAATCTTATCCCTCCTCATACTCCTTGCCTTATTCAAACACCCATTTATTTTGTAAAAATGAAAAAAAAAAACGAAGGGAAACACGCTTTTCCCCCAGCGAGTAGGCTCTTCTCCCCTGCGCACAACGCTCTTATCGACCTCGCAATCTGATGCTCGTTGGGCAGCTAAGAAGAGACGCGTCAGAGATAAAGTCCACAAAATGTAATGTCAAATTTCACCTTCACTGCTTTGGTTCTTTTGCCTTCAGTTTCGTCAATTCTTCATTATTTTTCAATGAAGTTTGATGGCTATCTGTGATTTGCTCACTAATCTGAGATTTCAGTTTAGCTTAATGAGTACCCATTAGTTGGTCTGTAGGGGAAAAAACGGCTTCTTTTTATTTTAACTTTGAAAAAGTATGGATATTTGACAACAATGAAGATAACTACTTGGTGGGACTGATATTTGATGCTTCATTTGGTATTTGGTTTATCAAATATTGATAGAAATATGAATTTAAGATCTTGAAGTATTGGGCTTGGGGAAATTAAGGCATTCCTAGCTATTTGGTTTGCCTCGGCTGAAATAGTTTTCTTAAGAAAACAAAACAACATAGAGCCTCAATTAGTTTTTTTATATGAAATTTTTTACCATGTTAAACGTTGACCTCCCCAAGGAAAATTCTTGGATCCGTCCCTGGCGTTTACTTTGGTGCTTTTCTCTATTATATGTTTTCTAACTCAAACAAAGATTTCTTCAATTTTAAATTCCAGATTTTTGGTTTTTTCGCAGTTTATAAGATGGAAGAACAATCTTCAAAGGAATGAGATCCATATGAGACTTATCAAAAGGCAAAGAAGAATACATCAATAGAGGATGAGCGTAAACCCAATGCTGGACAAGAACCTTGTGTTGAACAATTGTAATTTTCTTTCCCTTTTTTTGGATGTATTCAATTATGTTGATGCCTTAAACAATGACTTCAATTTGATATATTTAGTTTGGCTACAGGTGTGTTGATTCAAGTTTTCACTTCTTATTTTGATCGTCTGAAAAGTAATTGCAGAAAATAAGCAACTTATTGTAGCACTCTTTTAGGCCAAAATGAGGCTCCATTCATAATCGACCATTTACAAGATAGGAAAATCATCTAGTTATTTTTTCAAATTGTTTTCAGAGATGATCAAAATTGAGGTTTTAAATGAGGAATCAGACATGACAAAACATCCCCGTTTGGACCCAACTCCATACATTATTTCCATTCATTCATCTAAAACGTCTAAAGATGCTAAGGGGCTGCGCCAGAATGTTAATTACAATTACATTTGACAGAAGACGATGAGGTCGTTTGAGTTAGAAAAGACCAATTCCCAAATTAATCATATGCATCCTCTATTGATCCAAATTCTTGTCCAGCTTTGGGTTTATGCCAATCTAGGCAAGGTTCTTGTCCAGCTTTGGGTTTACACACATTCTCTATTGATGTATTCCTCTTTGCCTTTTGATAAGTCTCATCTGGATCTCATTCCGTTGAAGATTGTTCTTCCATCTTATAAACTGTGAAAAAACAAAAATATGTAATTTAAAATGGAAGAAATCTTCGTTTGAGTTAGAAAACGTATAACAAAGAAAAGCACCAAAGTAAACGCCAAGGATGGATCCAGGAATTTTCCTTGGAGGGGTCAACGTTTAACACGGTAAAAAAATTCCATATAAAAAAACTAATTGAGGCTCTGTTGTTTTGTTTTCTTAAGAAATCTATTTCAGCTGAGGCAAACCAAATAGCTGGGAATGCCTTCATTTCCCCAAGCCCAATACTTCAAGATCTTAAATTTATATTTCCATCAATATTTGATGAACCAAATACCAAATGAAGCATCAAATATCAGTCCCACCAAGCAGTTATCTTCACTGTTGTCAAATATCCATACTTTTTCAATGTTAAAATAAAAAGAAGCCTTTTTTTTTTCCATACAGACCAACTAATGGGTACTTATTAAGCTAAACTGAAATCTTAGATTAGTAAGCAAATCACAAATAGCCATCAAACTACATTGAAAAATAATGAAGAATTGATGAAACTGAAAGCAAAAGAACCAAGGCAGTGAAGGTGAAATTTGACATTACATTTTGTGGACTTTATCTGACAAGACCCGACCCAAATTCCACTTTGGAATCCGAGTTGAATCCTGTGCATGTCCGACACCTGGCAGGTGCTGGACACAAATGACCTAATTGCCCATCTACTACAGTTTCAAAGAAAATCAAGGTTTGACTTCTGCCGAAAATTCGGCAGAGTCTCCCCTATAATTTGATCACTTCCCAAAATCTTCACCTGTCAAACAAGCATATATTTATGTATACCAACTGCCAGCATATAATATTTACATCCTAACAGTTAATTTACATCCTAGGACAATTCCTCAGAGTAGCTAACTCAAAGTTACAGAGAAACTTAATTTGTTTACAAAAGATGCCCTACATAGAGTGAGAAAGAGGGGCGGAGCATGAAATCTGCCCTGTGGTGGCCTCCTGGTGCATGCCTACTGCCTGTGGGCGCAAAACATTTAAAACTGTGAGTGGACCAAAAATAAAGTTTTGAAAGTACATATGAACGTACTAACCCCACTGTAAAAACCGTTATGAAAAACTAAATCATTTTCTTCATATATACTCGTACAGAAATCAATGCATTCATATCTATATCTATAAGGCAAATCACACTCTTAATCAAACATCAGTTCATTGAAAGCATTGAAAACAACTTTAGCCTACCACCTAGGTGTACCCATTTTATTTCCGTCAATTCCTTATTTTCGTTTATCCCACATAATCCGTCAATTCTTTATTTCCGTTTTATCCCACATAATCCGTCAATTCCTCTTGTCACCATTGGTGACACGTCCTCGCAGGTCTCGGTAACATAAAGTCGACCCGAGCCGCATTCCTCACGGGATTCAGGTGACATTTAGTCAACCTGAATCGCGTTCCTCGCTCCGCACAGTTCAGGCGTCCCCGAAACTAGTGGGGCATGAAGTCATATGCGCGCAGACTTATACCAAAGGTAACTATGTCTATAGACAGGGTAATAACCAATATCCATATATATTCCGTAAGCGGCATAATCTTTCCGAAGAAAACATTTCTAGGGTACCTAGGGTGGTTTTAAAACCGTTTATAAAACACATAATTAAAACATACACCTTTCCTCGAACCATTCCAAAATCCATAAACCATATTCATGAAACTCATTCTAAAATTCAATAATAGGCTCGGAAGTCAAATCATAACGAACATTCAAGAAATTCCATTATGCAATTCATAAATAATATTCAGAAATAAATGATTCAATAAAAGTATTAAATAAATCATTTCATGCCAAAATTCATTTATAAAATAAAAGTCCACTCACCATCGGTCCGTGCTAGCTGGACATTTCGAAGGTCCCTCCTGCGGGTCAACTAGTGCCGGGTGCTTCACACGACCCGATCGGTGGCCGAAGGAGGGAGAACTGAGCCGGCGAAATTTCTGCCAAAATCGGCAAAAATTAGAGGTTTTCCGCCAAACCAGGGCTGCTGGCTGCGGGGCAAGGGTCGGCCGAGCCGCTAGGGTGACGTGGGTCCTTTTGTCACCGGTCTCGTGGGTTGGGGTGGGGTGTAGCGGTGGTTATGGTGAATGGAGGAGGGGCGGCTGGAGAAAAAAATACAAAGGGAGGGGGGAGAGAAGATAGATTTTTTATTTTTATTTTTAAATTCTGATTGGCTAAATTACCATTACGCCCGACATATTTTCGATCGCACTATCTCCAATACGACTTGGAATTGAGCCCACAATATACCCACGAACTCGTATCGACGAGCCCGACGTAATGGTCTGGCTCGTTTCCCCAAGTTCTCTCCCAAACTATAAAAGTTAATTTTAAAACCTATTAAAATATTATCGGGGCAATTTTGTCTTTTTCTATTATCTAATTAATAATTAAATACTAATTAAGGTTTGGGTTATTACATTATCTCCGACGCGTCTCTTCTTAGCTGCCCAACGAACATCAGATTGCGAGGTCGATAAGAACGCTGTGCGAAGGGGAGAAGAGCGTTGCTCATTTGGGGAGAAAAGCGCCGTCATTTGGGGAGAAAATCGTGTTTCCCCTCTTCTTTTTTTGTCTTTTTTTACACAATAAATGGGTGTTTGAGTAAAGCAAGGAGTATGAGGGAGGGATAAGATTATTGATTATGAGTGCCTTTAGATTAATCTAATGGACGTTGTTAAAGAGGACCTTACAGGACCTTATTTTTAGGACTTTAGGTGAGCAAGACCGTTAACTTTTAAATGTTAGAAAAAAAAAAGAAAACATTACCGATTGTGCCCTGGTGCAAACCAGTTTGGTTAGAAACTCATCGATCTCGACTTAATAGACATTGTGTGGAAATTGGATGGACATGTTTTCGTGTTTCGATCTTTGTCAAGAAATCTTTCATTCCAGATCAGTCCATCGATACTAGTTTTCAAGTTAGCTTTCAGCAATGCATTGTAACTCAAATTAAGTTGACTTGGGAATGTCCATTAATTAACCAAGTTAACCTTCAATTAAAACACTAATACGCGGGGACGGCAAGCCTAGTGCTTGCATTGGATGCTATTGTAGCTACTGAGTCGTGAATCTCGTGCTCCATAAATCTACTATAATTATTTGTGGGATCCCTTTGCTTTATGGAGGGGCCTAGCTGTGCTTTATACATGTTGGAAATCACAGTCAACGTCAATCAAAGCTTGATTTGTGGATCGAATCTCAGTGAATAAATCAAATTGTAATTGCTGTAATTGGCTCCTAAAGTTTAGTTGTTTGTCTATCAGTTTACCTATTTTAGACTAGACGTATTCCTTTATATTCAATGTATATGAGTTGTACAGACATACAAGAAAACACAGAGAAACCTTTCTCATTCTTTTCTCCATTATCAGTTTCTTTATGGTATCAGAGCACCATCCTGGTGCCTGATATTACTCACTTTGCTTCCGCCAATATCATTGACCACCATGACTGAAACTTTATCAGAGAAGAAGTCGACAGAGGTTATGGATTTCAACGATCCCTATTATATTCACCCCTCAGATCACACTGGGCACGCTATCGTCACTCGACCTTTGGAGGGTGACAACTACGCGACGTGGAGTCGCGCCATGATGATGTCTCTGGAAGCTAAGAACAAGCTTGGCTTTGTCGATGGCACAATCAAAGCGCCGTCAGAGAAGGATCCCAAATATGGAGCTTGGAGAAGATGCAATCAGATCGTGAAGTCGTGGATCCTCAATTCAATCAGCCCAACCACGACCAATACCGTGATCTTCTCCAACACAAATTGCCGAAGTCTGGGCAGATCTTCAAGAACGGTTCTCACAGGGGAATCTTTCCAGTATTTTTGAACTCAAACGAGGGATCGTTGAGCACCGTCAGCAACAACAGTCCATAGCAGTCTACTATACGACACTCAAGTCCTTTTGGGACGAGTTAGGATCGTACAACGATCCACCTTCATGTAACTATGCAGGTTTGAAGCAGATTGCTGAAAGGGAAGAGCAAGAGCAGATCCTTCAATTCCTCATGGGGTTGAATGACACATACTCTGCCATTCGTGGACAAATCCTTTTGATGCAACCACTTCCCAATATCAGAAAGATCTACTCACTCCTACTCCAAGAAGAAAAGCAGCGACAGCTTGCTGATGCTCGTGACGGCAGTATTCATGCCATGAACGTGAAGAAAAGCACAAAGAACATAGATCACAGGCAGCCTGCAAAATCACAAGACAGCAAAGGGAAATCCTTGTATTGCACACACTATGAGGGTGATACACACACGATTGATCGTTGCTACTACATCATCGGCTTTCCACCAGGGCACAAGTTCCATGGCAAAGCGCTTAAGCCACCAAACAGGAACAAGCGTTTCCACGGCCAATAATGCTCACGGCACGACCAAACTCACCACCGCAGAGAATGCGCATCAAAACTTTCCTCAATTCACAGAGGAGGAATACACTCAGATAAGGGCCTTACTCGGTAAAACCCAGTTTTGTGGAAATGTGACAGGTAAATCCAATCCCAAATGTCCTACGGCCTGGATCATTGATAGTGGTGCAAGTGATCATATATCCTCCTCCTCTCATCTTTTGCATCAAACACCTTACCATGACATTGTTGGTTTACCTAATGGCTCACACATAGATATCCTATCTGTTGGTTCAAGACAAGTTAATCCAAATTTATTCATCAAAAATGTCCTTCATGTACCTTCATTTCGGGTCAATTTACTCTCGCCGGTAAAATTACTCGTGATTTGCGGTGTATCATCATATTTCATCCTAACTTTTGTATCTTACAAGACTTGACAACGATGAAGGTGATTGGCACGGGAAGGAGCATAATGGTCTCTACTACCTGTCCAAACACACAGCCATCAAGCCACCACCAGAAATTCGAGCCAACACCATCTCTACCATTCCAGATTTATGGCACTCGCCGCCTAGGACATCCCTCTGCTGCACCGTTACAATTTTTATCCAAGACAGTTCCTAATATTTCTTTTCATCCTAATAAGCATTGTGAAATTTGCCCCATGGAAAAACAAACTAGATTGCCTTTCAATTTAAGTTCAATTTCATCACATGCGCCTTTTGATCTCATACATTGTGACATTTGGGGTCCCCATCGCACTCATTCACATTCGGTGCCCGTTATTTTTAACTATTGTAGATGATTTCTCACGCTACACTTGGATACATCTTATGACGTTTAAATCTGAAACACAAGGTTTACTAAAATCATTCATTGCCTTTGTCAAAACACAATTCCAATGTAGTGTTAAACAAGTTAGGGCGGACAATGGGAGTGAGTTCATTTTAATGCGACCTTTTTTAACGACTTGGGAATTCTTTTTCAACATTCTTGCCCAAAGCAACACCACAACAAAATGGAGTCGTAGAGCGCAAACATCGTCACCTCTTAAATGTTGCTCGTGCTCTACGATTCCAAGCTCACCTACCACTTACATTTTGGGGGAAAGCATTCTTACTGCTGCTTACATAATAAGCAGATTACCCACACCCGTTCTCTCCAAAAGCACACCATATGAAAAGCTCCATAACACCGCACCTCGGTACAATCATATGAAAGTATTTGGCTGTTTATGTTATGCCACCAAAGACTAAACCCTCACACAAGTTTGATTCCAGGGCACGCAGATGTGTTTTTGTGGGTTACCCTCTTGGCCAAAAGGCATATCGCCTATATGATCTCTCTACCAAAACTTTCTTC
This sequence comes from Prunus padus, assembly GCA_024362665.1. Lineage (NCBI taxonomy): Eukaryota > Viridiplantae > Streptophyta > Magnoliopsida > Rosales > Rosaceae > Prunus > Prunus padus. The sequence goes on along the minus strand of JANFAM010000005.1, from coordinate 12,458,233 downwards.
TCCAGCCGAGATGTCACCTTCCATGAAACAATATTCCCATTTTTACTCAACTCCAAGACACACAAACCGACTACCCGGACCCTCGATCCTACCTTTGCCTTTACCGGATGTCACATATCAACCCACACTCTTTAATCCCACAAACATGTCGCATGCACCCACAGATCCAACACCAATACCTTCACCACCAAATATTACAACATCATCCCACACCCAGCCCAACCAATTCAATGACCACATTCAGCCCAACCCCACTACTTCATCTTTATCAAATCACACCATGTCGTCACCACCATTTATGCCACTAACACCCCCTAAACCTACACACACTACAATCGACACACCCATGCCATCATCAGTGACCACTCCACCTGTTGTTCCTCGACGTAGTCAACGTGAACGCCACCCACCCCCACACCTCCAAGATTACCACTGCTCCAACGCCATCATGCTTCCCCCCGGGTCATCGTCTTCTCGTCGAGGTACTCATCACCCTTTATCTAATTTTGTCTCTTATGATCATTTATCTCCATCTCATCGTTGTTTTATCACTAGTCTCTCTGCCCATAGCGAACCAAAATCCTTTGCACAGGCTGATTCAGATCCGAAGTGGAGGGAGGCTATGCAGGCTGAATTGACAGCTCTTGAACAGAACAACACATGGACTTTATGCCCCTTACCATCGGGAAAACGAGCCATTGTGAGCAAATGGGTATATAAGATTAAATACCGCTACGATGGCACAATCGAAAGATACAAAGCCCGCCTTGTCGCCAAGGGTTATACACAAATGGAAGGTCTTGACTATACCGAAACCTTTTCACCCGTAGCCAAATTGGTCACCATCAAATGCTTACTTGCTGTTGCTGCTGTCCGACATTGGTCCTTGCATCAACTCGACGTCCAAAATGCCTTCCTTCACGGAGATTTGGATGAAGAGTTTTTATGCTGCCTCCTCCTCGGCCTTCGGCCGACGGGGGCGAATATGGTGTGTCGACTTGAGAAGTCACTATATGGTTTAAAGCAAGCATCGCGCAATTGGTTCTCAAAGTTCTCAACAGCCATTAAACGAGCCGGATTTCAACAGTCTAAGGTAGACTATTCCTTGTTTACTAAGGTACGAGGTGTTTCTTTTACAGCAGTGTTACTTTATGTCGATGATATGATCATCACAGGAAACGACAACACCGCAATCGAAGAGCTTAAGAGATTTTTACACAACAATTTTCGGATCAAGGACTTAGGCCATCTCAAGTACTTCCTTGGAGTTGAAGTTGCCTACTCAAAGCAAGGCATTGTTATTTCCCAGTGTAAATACACTCTGGATATACTTGAGGATGCGGTATGGTATGATTGGGGCAAAACCAACTAAATTCCCAATGGAACAAAATCAAAGGCTCACACCTTCGGATGGTGAACTACTCAAAGACCCATCACAATATAGACGCCTCATTGGTCGCCTCATATACCTCACCATCACGAGGCGGACATCACCTTCTCGGTTCATGTTCTCGGCCAATTTATGCAACAACCAAGAAAACCCCACCTTGAGGCAGCGTGCATCGTGTCCTATGTTACTTGAAGAAAGCACCAGGCCAAGGTGTCTTATTCCCATCACATGGTAAGCTGCAATTGAAAGGATCTTGTGGACGCTGGGCAAGTTGCCCAACAACCGAGAAGATCATTCACCGGATTTTGCGTCTTTCTTGGAGGAGCACCCATATCTTGGAAAAGCAAGAAACAATCAATCGTGTCACGCTCCTCAAAGAGAATCGGAATATAGATCCATGGCATCTCTTACTTGTGAATTAGTATGGCTCAAATACCTTTTGCAAGACTTGCGGGTAACACACTTACAACCAGCCTTCTTATATTGCGACAACCAGGCTGCTCTACACATCACTGACCAACCCCGTGTTCCATGAATGCACGAAACACATTGAAATTGGATCGCCACACTTGTGCGTGAGAGACACTACTACGTTTTAACATTTGCGCGACAAAATTTTGCGCGACGAAGGAAAATTTGTCGCACTAAACATATTTGCGCTGACGAAAAACTTTACTCGTCGCGCAAAAAATAAAACGATAATAATTTTATATTTTAAAATTTGCGCGACGAAAATTATGGTCGCGCTAAAATTATTTGCGCAACAAAAACTATACCGTGGAGCAAATGTACCGAGAATAAAGCGGGTGTTTTTATATTTGGCGCCAAATACTTGCGCGACAAAATATTCGTCGCACAAAACAACTTTGCGCGACGGAAAATATATTCGTCGCGCAAACTTTAGGAAAAAAGCGCGGGTTAATTTATTTGGCGCCAAATAGTGGCGCGACGAAATTTTCGTCGCACAATATAAACTTCAGCGACGATAATATATTCGTTGCGCAAAATGTGGCGGCAAAATATTGCGCGACGAAATACTTGATCGTCGCGTAAAGTTGGATGTCGGCACGCGGCCTTTTGCGACGGAACTTAGATTTAGCGCGACAAAATTTGTCGTCGCATAAAGTTTGATGTCGACAGGTTTTTGTGCGAGGAATTTTGATTTTTGGCGACAAAAAATGTTTTTTGCGCGATTTAATTAAACATTTTGCGCAAAATCATGTTTCCCTATATAATCCCAATTACGCCATTGCAGAGGTAAATTGCTCAAAATTTTCTATTTGCCTCGCCCGCTTACGTGTTTCTTTGTGTTCATTGGGTAAGTATTTTTGTCGTTAGTGTGAAAGTATTAATATAAACTCATACTAACGACACTAATTTCGTTGTCTATAGGGATATTACGTGTTATTAGCAATTGGTGGAGAACGTTTGAGAAGGTATTTCTTCGTTTTATATTTTAAAAATATAAGGGTTATGTTAGACTTAGTTTGTTATGTTTATATTGTTTTGTAAAATTATATTTATATTATGTTGTTAAATTTTTGCGTGATGTCACACAATGTGTTGTGATTTGCGAAGTTAATTAACTTCGTAATTTTGTTTTTATTTTGAGTAACACTTAGTTTCCGTTCGAGATTAGTTGGATTTCGTGCATGGATGCGTAAAGCATGACTGCGGTCCAATTAATTCTTGAATTGTCCCATTATTTGGACAGTTTGGGAATGCATAGTTATGTCACGTAATGTACGGCTACAGGATTAGGTTTCGATTGTGGAGATTTCGGTGTTATCTCTGTACGTTCTTCGGGTGGTACGTAGGTATTTATACCTACTGTACACCTCAAGAACTGTATCGAGATGCTACCAAAATTCATCCACGTCGAAATCTAATCTCATGCAGCCGTACATTACGTGACATAACTATGCATTCCCGAATGGGATAGGGCCCTTACCGGAGGCATAAGGTGACATTAAGATAAAGTATGAAGTTGTTGTGATTGTTGTACTGTTAGTGTGGTTCCAGGAATTATGAGCAGAAGGTGGATACAAAACCCGAATAGATGCGCATCACGAGTACTTGGATGGAATCGATGATTTTATTGACTTTGCACGTACACACAACCCGGTGCAATGAGAATCCGGTGTCCTTGTAGGAGGTGTAACAACAGTCTGTGGGAGACAATTGAAATTGTTCGATTTCATTTAGTAAGGAATGGAATGATTGAGACATACAGCACTTGGAACTATCACGGGGAACAATCAGACATTGCTTCGTCTTCAAGGGCCACAAGAGGGGACAATGTTGAACCTATTGTGGATCCTAATGACCAAGTCATGGATATTATACATGATGCTTTTCCATTTGCATCGACCAAGAGCAATCGGGAAGGGAAGATGATGTGCCTACACCAATGGACGGTCGCGAGTTCGAGCAGTATGAAAAACTGCTAAAAATGACAACCAAGAGTTATACCCGGTGCGAGCTTTTCCGTTAAGCGGCCATTGTGGAGCTAATGCACGGAAAAATAAAGTACCGTATGTCGAACTTGTGTTTCGATTACTTTTTGGGGTTTTCAAGAGAATGCTTTCGACGGACAATAGTTTGCCGAAAGACCACAGACAGCGCAAAAGGTGTTGAGTGGTCTTGGATTGGGGTATGAAAAATCCACGCTTGCAAAAACAATTGCATGTTATTCTACAAAGAGTATGAAACATTGGATACATGCCCTATATGCAATGAGTCGAGGTTCAAACAGACATCTCGGAATAGAATGACTAAGATTCCACAAAAAGTCATGCGTTATACGCCCACGAAACCAAGGTTGCAACGATTGTATATGTCGACGCGCGCCACGGACATGAGATGGCATAAGGAAAAGCGGGTAGACGACGATGTGATGCGGCATCCTGCAGATGGGGAGGCATGGAAAGAGTTCGATCGAGCGTTCCCGAGTTTGCTGCTGATCCCGAAATGTTAGATTGGGACTTTCCACCGACGGATTCAATCCGTTCGGTGTTCTAAACCAACACCACAGCACTTGGCCGATTTTTGTATTCCCGTATAACTTGCCGCCTTGGAAATGCATGAAGAAAGAGTACATGATGATGACTGTTTTGATAACTGAGGATCCTGGGAGGTCAATTGATGTGTACTTAAGGCCGTTGATTGATGAGCTCAAGGATTTATGGACAAGCGGTGTGCGCACGCACGATAAATCCACCGGGAAGATGTTCACTTTGCGGGCAGCGATTATGTGGACTGTGAATGATTTTCTCGCATATGCAATGGTTTACGGGTGGAGTACAAAGGGTTATATGGCATGCCTGTATGCAAGGAAGATGTAACCACGGGTGGCACTTTGGGAAAGTTTGTTACCTTGGTCATCGAAGATGGTTGCCATGGGACCACGAGTGGCGGGGAAAAGGATAGAGAGTTCGACGGGAACAAAGAGCTTCGCGCAAGACCTAGAGAATGGTCCGGTGATCAGATTTTGGAGCAGTTAACCGTTTGGATTTTGCTCCGTTCGGGAAAACAGTGAGTCGGACAAGACCTTCTACACATATGAACTGGACTCACAAATCTATATTTTTGAGCTCCCATATTGGTCGAAACTAAAATTGAGGCATAATCTCGGCGTTATGCATGTTGAGAAAAATGTGTTTGACACATTGATGGGCACGATTCTAGATATAGAGGGCAAGACAAAGGACACGATCAAAGCTCGTCTTGATTTGGAAAGAATGGGCATACGAAGGGGTTTATGGATGAATAGGGACAATGATAAAGTTAGAAGGGATCTTGCATTTTTTCCTTGAAACCGAAGCGGACAAAAAGAGTTTCTACAGTTTGTATCGTCTGTAAAGTTTCGACGGGTATGCTTCTAATATCGCGCGTTGCGTGAATGTTGTGAGGTAAATTTGCCGGATTAAAGAGCCATGACTGCCATGTGTTTATGCAACGCCTACTTCTGTGGGTATTCGACACCTATTGCCGGAAGATGTAGTGAAGCCAATCATGTTATTGTCCAAATTTTTTCCCAACTAACGGCAAAAACCTTGAGAAAGACAGACATGAATCAGTTGCGCCATGACATTGTCCAAGTCCTATGCAAGTTTGAGATGATATTCCCTCCTGCTTTCTTCACAAGTATGATCCACGTGATGGTGCACTTGCCCGAAGAGGCTTTGCTTGCTGGTCCTGTCAACTATCGCTGGATGTATCCAATAGAAAGGTATATAATCATCATCATTTGTTTATGCATCATTATCTCACACTTGCTAATATGTATCGTATTGTTTTATGTTGGCGAGACTTCTTGGTGAGCTAAAAAAGTGTACGAAGCAGGAGCGAAGCCCGAAGGATCAATTATAGAGGCTTGGGTTCAATATGAGTCGCTTACTTTTTGTGGAATGTATTTGAAAGATGTGGAGACGGCTTTCAATCGTCCTCAGTGCAATAATGATGGAGGTGTGAGAAAGGAGAAACTCTGTTTTTGCCCAAAGCGCACGACCCTTTGGAGATCTGGACGAGGAGAGTCGTTTTCCGTAATTGACATGGAGGTAGCGCATTGGTTCGTAATGAACAATTGTGATGAGATAATAGCATACTTAGATGAACATGAAGAGATGATGAAGCGAGAACATCCATCACATTTGTATGCCAAGAAACACCGAGAATTGTTTCCACAATGGTTTCTCGAATATGTAAGTTATAAGTGTTTTGTGTTTCACATATATTTTGTAGTATTTAATTTTCTGAAACTAACATGTGAATGTTTTTGTGTAATATTAGGTGAATAAGTTGAAAGCATCAAATTCTCCCACTTCATCGTGACGAGTTATATAACTTGGCGTTTGGCCGATTCGCGTTGAATTGTTCTCGGGATGACAGGACCGGACCGAATTCCCCTCGGAACTCGTGTCCAACCACCTTCCGTCGAGACACTACCCCGACGCAGGAACTTACTTTACTAAAACGCCCCTTAACCCTAGTTTAAGGAAATAGGTGAGTCGACTTCGCCGAAAATCCGCAGAGTCTCCTCTGAAAAATGGACTTTCCCAAAATTTCCACCTGTTAAAAACAACAGAAAATTTCCCAACAGGCAGCATGCACAAAGCAGAAGCACACAGATTAATAGGGAGGCCTCCGGCCTCTACCTCAATCCTAGGTGAGCACTACGGAGCAATCTAAAGAAATTTAAACTTTACAACCTGAGCAAAGGATAGCAAAGTATAAATATAAGAAAACTCCTACAGGAGCCTTTAGCCGTGATGCCTCGACGTGGTGGTCTCGACCTCGGGATCTAGTACCTGGGGGGCGCAAAACAGAAAATGTGAGTGGATGAAAAATCAAACTTTAAACACCATTTTTCATGGAACAATATAACGCCCTCCGTTTTCGCAAATAATGACAAAGCACTTTGCAGGAAAAATCCTTATATACACGTATATATATATACGAACAGATACTTGAAAAACAATTCTATTAAATTCGTATCTTGAATTACCATAAAGAAAAGCGTAGCTTTGCTACTTTCGTAAATTCTTGAAACCATAAACTTTAACACCAAGTTCTTAAAGTAAAACCATGGAATTAAATTCTTCCAAGAACTTCCTCATTTAAGTAAAATATAACAATCTTTGAATAACTCCCTTTTTCCCGGAACCCAACCTGTCGACTTCAAACCTTAATTTAAAATATGTACTGTGCATCACCGTCCCAGTGCACATATTCAAACATTATAAATCCTGGAAATAACATCCATAGACACACCCACATATATATATATATATATATATATATATGTATGTATAATAACATAAATGTAAATCTCAGAAAATCCCAACAAGGAAAATATAAAACCAAAACGACTACAAACCAAGAAAAACCAAATTCCCAACCAAGCTGTTTCCCGACGCAATGCCCGTAGGCACAGCAAGCAAGGAAGGATCCTCACTTAAAAGAAAATAAGAAAGGAATTATAGTAATACGTATATATATATTATACATAAATAGTAAGACTCTTAGACCAATACTTGTACCGGAAACAATCCAACAAGGGGATTGTTGGTGACCACGTGGAGAAAAATTCCTTTACAACCACGTAGCCAGGAACCAGCCGTCCCAGCGGGGACTAACTCCCGGACATGCACAAAAGAAAATACCTCAATAATGTGCAGTGAATAAAGTCCTACGCGCTGCAGTTGCCCGGCATGGGCCTACGGTAACACCCCGCCAAGGGTGAACCGGGTTCCGTTATATCCTGTATCCATTTCAAGAACCGATGATCAGGGAGGTACATAAAGTTGTGCTAATAGCACTCCATCTAGTATACATAATCCCTGACATACCCTAAATTCCAGAGTATTCAGCCCGTACCCAAACCCGAACATAATAATATTCGGACGTTACCCCGTCCATAATTGACACCCAAAATATTCACAATAAGAATATACACAAATGTCTGAACATAGTTATATCTGGAACCCAAAGTATTCATCAATTTCTAATACCAAATATAATCCAAATAATCCATATAATACCAATTCCCAAAATTGAAACCAATATATATATAACTCCATAATCGAAATGTAAATAGAATTTCTTTAAAATGTGAAATCCAAGACCCAAAACATTTAATCAAAGTATAAATATAAAATATAGAATATAAACTACAATTTCCCAAAATCATCAAATTCACACTCACGACATTATAAATTTTAAATATTAAAGTCAATCGAAACTCCTATGGTTAAAACAATATAAAACTCCAAAATCAAAATAATCAAAATAAATAATTCCGAAAACCGCGTGACAATAAATCCTTAATTTAACAAATATAAAACTTAAGAAATTCCCGGGTATTTCACCATACCCAAACCGTATACAAAGATTACCGGACGATGGTCCCGTCCCAAATTCAATACTCAAATCCCTTAAATTAAATGTATAGCCATCAATGTCCCACAAATAAACCGGGACTCCAAAACATGAATAAACTTTGAATATAACTTAAATTCCAATAACCTCACAAAATATTCTATCCAAGGTTCAAAATATCATTAAAACCCCTTAGTCAAAGTGACTAGTTTTATATGCATAATTTTCCTGATAATTCCATCAAAATCAAATCCAAGACTTAAACAATATTTGAAATCCCAATCATCAAAATAAGTCATTTCATATGCATTGCAATTCATTCTTTAAAAATATGCTCGTTCAAAACAAATGTCCACTCACAACAAGTCCACGCTGCTCAATCCTTAGAGAGCTTTTCTTCCGGAGTACACGAAGCAAGAGTACCTATTTGAGAGAATAAACGCTTTAATTAATACGCGTACCCAACAACAAACTTTAACTCAAGAAACTAGTTCTCGGGTCTCAAAGTAAGGGTGCACAACTACCGGGGAGTTTCTAGAGTCAAACTACGCTCTTCAACAGGTGGGACCACCTCGGAACACTCACGGTCAACCGATTGGTCAAACTTCCCGAATAGGTCAACCGGGCCTCCGGGGCCCACGACCTCCGATTTTCGATCCGAACATTCCTAAATGTTCAACAAGGTTTACTAAACACATCTAGGCAGTTTGGTCTAGATCGAGCGGTCGGAACTGCGCCAATCGCACGACCGGGTTACCTAACCCTAGGGTTAATGATTCGGAGTATCCGGGACTCCGATTCTTGATCCGTTTGTTCCTAACACGATCCTAGAGGTACGGAAACAACATACTTGGAAATGGGACCGATCCAACGGCCCGAACATATCGAACCGGATAACGCATAATAGGCGTAAATCCGTTCGATTGTCAAACGATAACCAAATTGAAATCCGAGCACACCTACGCGCTCAAGACGACATGGGAAACATTTTGGGACACAATGCACCACCACTACAGTGCCCCGAAACTCGCCGGAATTGGGTGTGCATAGTAATTCCGGTGACCGGAAAAACTTTAAACCAAGGGTCAAGACTTATGGTATAGGTTCAACTCAACAAGTGGAGCATTTTATTCAACTACGGCAACACCTAGTTTGGCCGGCAAGTGGCGGAAATTCAACTCAAAAACTGACCTAATATGGGTTTCTAAATCGAACAACCTAGGCTTGAAACCAATCTACAATACATACATAAATGGATAGAGTATGAAGAGTAGATGAAGTTTCATACCTCACTCGACCCAAACGGTTGCCGGAGTCGCCGGAAAACTTCGTCGGAAAGTTCGGTAACCAGTGAACTTTCAGTCGCTCCAGTTTAAAATCCTTGGGTTTTTGAGCTGGGTGAATGGGCAGGCTTTGTAGAGGAGGAAGAGATGAAGATTTAGCAACTGGAATCACCTCAATCGGACATTTGTGGAGGGAGAAATCGCCAGCCAAAGTTTGGCCCGAAGAGAGGAAGAAAAAATGGGGGAGAAGAAGAAAGAGTCGGGAAGAAGGAGAAATCCGGCTACGATGTCGACAATTTCGTTTTTTTTTTTTTTTTAAAATCGCTTCTCGATCGTTACAACCGAATTTGGTGTACCGCATATCCACGAACTTGTTTCGACGAGCCAGGACGTAACGGCACAACTCAATTCTCCAAATTCTTTTGAATTTTTACTGATTGCCTAAAATACCCTTAATCCGTGGCAAAACTGTAATTTCATCAAAATTATTTAATTGAATAAACAATTGGGATTGAATAGTGAAATCGGGTCAGGGATGTCATGTTAACGGCATCAAGTTTTTGGGGACTGCACGAGATGACAAGTTGTGTACGCAAAACAGCGGTGTCCATGTCCCAGGTGGAGGGGAAAGTACGGACATTGATTTCTATGGCAAACTCACAACTGTCGTGCAATTGCTTTACAAAGACCGATACCAAGTAATCATGTTTAAGTGTCGATGGTTTGATACCAACCCAAATAGGTTGGGAATTGTTAAAATCGACCATGGCTTACTATCTGTGAACATTAACCGAACTTGGTATGATGACGACCCTTACATTTTGGCAAACATGGCAAAACAGATTGTGTATCTAGATGACCCTAAAGCCGGAGAGATTGGAAAGTTGTTCAGAAGATGGATCAGCGGGCGTGTATGCTATACCAGAACAAGACCCAATTGAAGGCAGCGTCGACAACGTCAGCGACCAACGTTTAGAATCTTCAATGGAAAATGATGCGGAAACACTACGAGATACAAATGTTATACAAGAACCGTTTCAGATACAAGGAGTGGCTTCAATCGAAATACCGATTCAGTCAATTACAATTGACCTCGGTGATCTTCCGCGATACGATGTTGTAGTGGACCCGAATGACGGCGATAATGGATCGAGAGGAGGATTGGGAGACCGAAAGTGATGATAGCGGCGATGACGAAGGTTATTATAGTTGAGATGATGAATAGATGCGACTTCCCATGTATAGCATTGTAAATGAAATTTTTGTAATTAAATTATCTGATGTATAAATGAAAATTAATTATAATTTTGTAATTTAATTATCCGATGCTTCCATCATTATAAATAACTCTTATATTAAATTGATGTAGCTGATCTTTAATTAACTCATGATTCTGTATTTTATTTCTATTTTAGTCGTGTTACATCTATTTTCTCTTCCCATATGGAAGACCAAGTCAAGCATTATTTACATCATGAGAAAATAAATAAAACAATATTTTCTAATTATTTTTATAGCATTACCAAACACGTGAAATGAATTTTCAATCCCTATTCTCTTTAAAAAATAAATAGGAAAACTAAGTTCATTATCATCCAAGCTCATTATGTTTATGCATTTTAGAAAATAAAAAGAGAAAAAAATTTATGTAGTGAAGTTGGTTTTTTTTTAAGTAGAAAAAGAATGAAAAAGTTTCATCATCATGTTTTTTTGTAATTATACACACTAAATGCACTTTTGATAAAAATTTACAAAACACTTTGACTACTCACAAATTAAAGGTATGATTAGGGCTGGGCATTTGGAACCGAAACCCGACCAACCCGCCCAAACCAAACCGATCAGGTCGGGTTGGTTTGGTTTTTTCAAACTTTTTTGGTTATCGGTTTGAACCCAAACCAAATCGAGGTCTATGGTTCGGTTTACGATTTGCAATATCCAAACCCACGGTTTAACCAAACCAATCCGAAGTAATTGAAAACATATTATAATAAAAATATATATATAATACATAGTTTAAAGAAAATTATATGTATATATATAATACAGTTTAAATAAATATATATATATATATAATACATAGTTTATATATATATATATATATTATATAGTTTAAAGAAATTTCTATATATATATATAAATATAAAATACATTTTTTCCTTCTTCTTCTCTCTCTCTTATTTTTCTATTCTTCGTCTTCTTCTCCATCTCTTCCTCTCTCTCTCTCTCTCTCTCTCTTTTTCTATTCTTCTTCTTCTTCTCCATCTCTCCCTCTCTTCATTGCTTTTATTTATTCTCTCTCTCTCTCTCTAAAAAAGCCAAAAACCGAAACGGAACCAAATCAAACCAACAAGTCCGGTTAACCGTTGTGGTAGGTTTTTATCACTTATGGATTTGGTTTCGGTTTTCCAAAAAGCCAAACTGAGGGGGTTCGGATCGGTTTCGAGTTGAGACCAAAACCGAACCAACGTTCCTTGAGGCCACCCCTAGGTCTGATCATGAGTTTTTAAAAAATCTTGCGCGACGCATCAACATTTTCGTCGCGCAAATAAATTTTGCGCGACGCTAACGACTTCCGTCGCGCAATATGTGGCAAATTAGGGTTTAGGGTTCACATTAGGGTTGCGCGATATTTTTTGCGCGATGATTAACCTGAAATGTATCGTCGCGCAAAGTTATTTAAGTTTGCGCGACAAAATAGTTTATTCGTTGCGCAAAGAAGTTTAATTTTGGCGGCCAATAATGAAAAATTACGCGCATTTTTTAAATTTTTCACACTTTGCGTGACAAAATAACGGAAATTACCGTCGTGCAAATATATTTACTTTGCCGCATTTTTTTATTTTGCACCTTGCGCGACGGGATGATGAAATTAGGCGTCGCGCGAAGATTTGTTTAATTTTGCGCGACGTATAATTTTAGCGTCGCGCAATTATGTATAATATTGGCGCATTTTGAACATGTTGCGCGACGTATTTATGTTGTGTCGTCGCGCGAAGTAGTGTTTTTGGTCGCGCAATTATTAATGCGACCTTAGTGTTCGTCGCGCAAGTTGTGATTATAACCAGAAAACCATCGAACCCAGTCTCACCTCCATTGCCGAAACCTTCACCCTCTCCTTCCAACCTCTCTCCTCTCTCTGTGATCTGTTCCGCCCCATCCTTGCATCCTCTCTATCCTGTCCCTCTCATCCCGCTCAGACCCTCTCTCTCATCCCTCTCAAACCCTCTCTCTCATCCCGCTCGGACCCTCTCTCTCGTCCCTCTCACACCCTCTCTCTCGTCCCTCTCATCCCTCTCCAAGTCGTTGGTAAGGAATTTGGTGGGTTTTATTTCGTTTTGTTGATGAATTAGATGTGCTTTTCCATTGATGTTGTGTTTTCTAATTTTGGACAGACATTTAGCAAGGTTTTGCTTAGCTGGGACTTTTGGACAGACATTGGGCATTGAGGTATAATTTATTTGTATATGTGTAGTTGAATTTTAATTATCTAGTCGATGGTTGGTTAGGTTTAATTATGTATTGAATTGATTTTTTGTTGAAATGGAATGATTGGTTGGTTAGGTGCAAGTTTAGTTTTCAGTTATAGGTGTGATGTTTGGATTGATTTTTAAGCTATAGGAATGATTGGGTGGGTTAAAATGTTTGAAAACAACTTAGAACAAAATCTGGAAAAAACGTGAAAGTTTTTGTGAAATTTCAGTCCGTGAGCCTCACTTTGGCTCTCGTTTTCTCCCAATCTGTTGAGTGTTGGAGGAATCCATTTGTTGGCTTTTAAAATAGACTTGGCAAGGAACAAAACAAAATTGGTTTGGTTGAATTTGGTTGAGTTTTCATAGGTCAAAAGCTTGTGCAAATTTTTGAAAAAAATCTGTTTCTGCAGAAAAAACAGTTACGAGTCCAACTTTGGAGATAGTTTTCTCCTTCGTTATAGGTCTGTTTTGAGTGTCGTTTGTTGGGTTAGAACGTAGACAGAACAGGCTTGAAAACCACTATAAGTTTCCCCAATTTAGTTAACTGTAGGTTGGTCAAAATGTCTCACAAATTCTGCGTAAAAATCTGGAAAAAATTCATTTTTTTTGAAAGTTCAGTCTGTCAGCCTCACTTTGGCTATCGTGTTCTCCCAATCCGTTCACGGTTTGAGGAATCTGTTTGTTGGGTTTTGAAATAGACTTGGCAAGGAAAAAAACACAATTGGTTTCGTTGAATTTGGTTGAGTTTTGATACGTTAAATGCGTGTGCAATGTTTGGAAAAAATCTGTTTCTGCAGAAAAAAGTTACAAGTCCAACTTTGGAGATAGTTTTCTCCTTCGTTATAGGTCTGTTTTGAGTGTCGTTTGTTGGGTTAGAAAGTAGACAGAACAGGCTTGAAAACCACTATAAGTTTCCCCAATTTAGTTAACTGTAGGTTGGTCAAAATGTCTCACAAATTCTGGGTAAAAATCTGGAAAAAAATTCATTTTTTGGGAAATTTCAGTCTGTCAGCCTCACTTTGGCTCTCGTGTTCTCCCAATCCGTTCACTGTTTGAGGAATCCGTTTGTTGGGTTTTCAAATAGACTTGGCAAGGAACAAAACACAATTGGTTTCGTTGAATTTGGTTGAGTTTTGATACGTTAAATGCTTGTGCAATGTTTGGAAAAAAATCTGTTTCTGCAGAAAAAACAGTTACGAGTCCAACTTTGGAGCTAGTTTTCTCCTTCGTTATAGGTCTGTTTTCAGTGTCGTTTGTTGGGTTAGAAACTAGAGACAACACGCTTCAAAACCACTATAAGTTCCCACAATTTAGTTAACTCTAGGTTGGTCAAAATGTCTTACAAAATCTGGGTACAAATCTGGAAAAAAGTTCATTTTTTGGGAAATTTCAGTCTGTGAGCCTCACTTTGGCTCTCGTTTTCTCCCAATCCGTTGAGTTTTTGAGGAATCCATTTGTTGGGTTTTAAAATAGACTTGGCAAGGAACAAACACAATTGGTTTTGTTGAATTTGGTTGAGTTTTGATACGTTAAAAGCTTGTGCAAAGTTTGGAATAAAATCTGTTTCTGCAGAAAAAAACTGTTACGAGTCAGGCTTTGGAGCTAGTTTTCTCCTTCGTTATAGGTTTGTTTTGAGTGTCGTTTGTTGAGTTAGAAACTAGAGAGAACAAGCTTCAAAACCACTATAAGTTTCCCCAATTTAGTTAACTCTAGATTGGTCAAAATGTCTCACAAAGTCTGGGTAAAAATCTGGAAAAAACAGGGAAAGTTATGAAAATGTTAAAATAATTTACAATTGCATTACTTTGTTTAATTCATTCTTTGTGCTTAATGACTTTTTCGGTTAAATTATGAATACTATCCTATAATTTTTCAAAACAAATATACATATGAACTCAATACCTTATGTAATAATATTTGTTGAATTCCTTTTAATTTGAAGTTTTGGTATCTGTGTATATAATTTTAATTACTTGATGATTTGTTAAGTTGTAATAGTTTTTTCACACATGGATTATTTGTTCAATTGTGCAGATGTCAAAACTTATTAGCCGTCGTAAGGCGGTGACGATCACGAGAGTTCGCCTATCCACGCTTCGTCGGGAGCGACCATCGCTTCCAGCACATATGGACATGTCGGTTGGTCCCGGGGTCTCCCATGCACCGGCGTCGTCATCGTCATCAGTGGCGCAACCTGTTAGCGCCAGGCGTCGTCATCGTCCCCCAGCACGACCGACACAACCTTGACATCCGCCATCAAAAGCGTCGAGGTCACAACCAGGTAAATATTTCCTTCATTTCAATTGTTTTGGATAAAGATGTTAATATGATTTGTTATGTAACGTTAAGTTTATATTTCTTTGCAGCAAAGAAGAACACTCGAGGACCTTGTCGCCAGTTGAAGACGACGAAGGTCACTCGGGTGACCAACAGTCGTATCAACATTATATACGACGAGCGGCATCGCGCTGCGAACGGGCGGACGGCATAGTTTATTGGCCCACGACATTGGTCACGTCATTCGTATCCATTGCCCGATGCAATGGAAGTCTTGGAAGGTGATGCCCGAGGAGACAAAGATGGTGGTTCGCGGACACTTGTCGGTATGTATACTACCTTTAAATTGTTCTCCCCTCAAACTTTATATATTTCTATTAGTTAATGTATGTAATTCATTTATTGCAGACGAACTACAACCTAGAGGACACAGACGACGAGTCGTTGGCGTACGTCAACGAGACTCTTTCTTTGAGAGGTACAAGCGAGTGGAAGAAGCGACCTGCACCACCACTTTCAGCAATTTGATGATCCGCGGTCGCTCTTGGGAGGGTTGCCGAAGGAGCTTGAGGGGCGGGAGGATAGTTGGGCGTGGCTCTGCGCTCATTTTCAGGACCGATTTTTGGTATGTTTTAAATATTAAGTTGTAAATTATTACATGTGCCTTACTTATTGTTTATTTAATTTTTTTATTTCATTTCAATTTCAACTAATAAATTTATTTTTTGTATAACAGAGAAGGCAGCGACGAAAGCAAATAAGGGCAATAGGGACAAGAAGACTCTTCTCCACCGTTACGGTTCCAGGCCATTCTCATATAGGATGGAGGAGCGGCGAGGTAATAATAAAGTCGTTTTTATTCAATTTTTAATATGTCATTAATATTAATTTGTTTTTTCATACTAACATTTTTCTTCTCTTGTTCAATTCAGGGGGTCAAAATTCCCGGAGATCGACGTCTTTGGCGACGTTTATGTTCGACACAGGAATGAGCTGGCCGGTCCCTTCATGTAAGTATTCTTTAATTTAGAATATTGTCTTACCCATTCAATTTTCATGGTTATTATATGAATGTTTTAATTAATATTTTATGTTATGTTAACTAGGCGGCGATGGTGGAGAAGAGTCGAGTTGGTTCTTGAGTCCGCCTCGCAGCCTTCCTCCCGATACTCCGCTCGAGTCTGTGGATCCTCCACGATGCGGGGTTTCAAATCTGACGGAGACCTTGGATCGGACTCTCGGGAGGAGGTCGGGGACATATTGTCGAGGGATGGGGAATGCCCGACGGCGGAACCTAGAGCCCTTCATCGTCGCAGCCAAATAGTCGAGGTGATTGCTTTGACGCAGAGGTGGCCGAGCTTAAGACGAAACTCGCCTCGTATGATACCCAAATGGCCTCGTATTGTACCCGGATGTCACGACTTGTAGAGTCCCTCACAAGGTGCGGCATTCGATCCCGCCAATATTTGGTGCCTCGTCCACCTCCCAGCCCTTCCAACCCGAGCATGGCCACCACATCTACGACCTGTCGATAATGTCCGGACCTCGGAGCCGCATTTGCAAGACAATTTAGATTTTGGACCATTATTTGATTAGTTTTGTATTTTCTTACATTTTAAACATTTCTCTTGTACTATATACATTTATTTTATTTTTAAAATTTCTTTTCTCTTTATTCCATTTTTTTTACCAAATAAAATACCAAATTTATTTATTTTACAAAAAATTAAAAAAATTAAAAAAATTAAAAAAATTAAAAAAAATTAAAAAAACTAAAAAATATATAAAATATTTAAAAAATAAAAAAAATATTTTATTTTTGCGCGACGAAATACATAATTCGTCACGCGAAAATTTGAGACACGAATCTTGATATCGTCTCGCGAAGATAAATGCGACTTTGAATTTTCGTCGCGCATTTTGTCGCGCAAATTTTTGCTACACGAAGACTGATGTCGTCCCAAAAATTCTATGCGACGAAGGCTAGCGTCGCGCTATAGTAGCGGGACGAATATAATTCCGTCGCGCAAAATTTTTTGACACAGAATCTTTGCGACGAATGTAAACGTCGCTCATCTTTGTGCGACCAATAATTTATTTCGTCGCGCAAAGTCTTTCTTCACGACTTTTGCGCGACCGATTATGCGCGACGAATCTACTGTCGCGCAAAATTTTGTGCGACTATATTATGTTTTGCGCGACCAAATTGTCTCCGTCGCGCAAATAGTAATATGTAACAGTGAGAATACAATCAGGTTTAATCAAGACAGCTCATGTTTCTTCAGCTCAACAGATAGCAGATATATTCACTAAGCCACTAGGGAGCTCGTTATTTCATACTCTCCTTCGCAAGCTAGGAATCTTGGACATCCACGTTCCAGCTTGAGGGGGCGTGTTGGAAATCACAGTCAACGTCAATCAAAGCTTGATTTGTGGATCGAATCTCAGTGAATAAATCAAATTGTAATTGCTGTAATTGGCTCCTAAAGTTTAGTTGTTTGTCTGTCAGTTTAACTATTTTAGACTAGACGTATTCCTTGATATTCAATGTATATGAGTTGTACAGACATACAAGAAAACACAGAGAAACCTTTCTCATTCTTTTCTCCATTATCAGTTTCTTTAATACATGCATGTAAGAAGAGTAAAGAGCTAAAGTACTTTTTCTATATTATATATATAGAGTGTTTGAGGAGCGCATGCAGCAGAACAAGAAAAAAACAAAAACAAAAGATGAGTCACTCAGGAGGAGCAATGAAGCTGATGATGGTGATGATGGCCATGGCCCTGCTCACCACAAGCCACGACATTGGCTTCCACATCAACACCAGCGTCGTCACCCGTGGCTACTCTGCCTCCCATTGCAACGGCCTTACCGACACGGCATGCCGGATTGTACACTCGGAGTTGGACTTTGACTTGGAGTTCATGCTGGACTCGGAATTCAGCATAAGGCTCCTCGAGACAATTCCTGGGACTACAGGGCGGTCGTCGGATCCTAACCACGCTGTGTCATGTAACCGAGGAGGTGAAAACGATTGCCATGACGGGTCAAACGACAAAAATTCAAGAGTTCTGCAAGGCCAATCCCATCAATAGGGGTTGCCACAAAAGGCCCCCCAAGCCCGACTAATAATCAGCCGCTACTACTTGTCGTTTCTTTCTTTCTGCTTCTTAATATTTAGTGCCCTACTCATCAACTTCAGTTTAATTTCTGTGTACGTTTGTGTGCTTTTGATTCTCCCTTTTTTTTCCGTTTTATTAAGGAAGTGGATTCGAACATGTTTTGTATCATTTAGAAGAATCAGTTGGTTGGTTCTTCAAATACTTGTGTGCTGTAATTTCAAGTCTATATGAATTACTTTTTCTTTTCAATGTCGGAAAAATAAAACATTACAATTTTTTGTGTATTTGGTATAACCGTACAAACCGGTTTGGGCTAGAAATTACATGAGAATTATTAGAAGAGAGCATTCTGGTCACCAACTTTAATTTTTTTTTTCGAGGGAGGATCACCACCTTAATTAATAGTGAACATTTATATCAAGTGAAAGTATATTCTATTGTGGTCACCAACTTAACATATTGTGATTGGTCGGGAATAGGAAAAAACAGTTATATCCCCATTTCACACAAGTTTTTCTATCAAGTGAAAGTATTAAATTTTAGAGGGTATACAAGTTTCAAGTATGGGATATCAAACAAAGTCGTGAAGAACAATATGAAAATCGTAAAATTTGATGGAAAAAAAAATGTTATCGACCCATGCCTTATTTGGGGATATAATCATTTGCAGCGAAAGAAGGTGTCTGACATCACACAAAACCGCCCCTAATGAGAAGGGGCGGAAAGAAAATGAGCCCCTAATACACGCGCCCCTATTGTTAATAGGGGCAGAAAGTCTCAAAGATCCGCCCTTACTATTTGTGTTGCCACGTTGGCAGATTACATTAAAGATCTTTATTACAGGCGCAAACATCCGCCCCTAATACTTTCCATTATTAATTTAAAAAAAACACACAAAACACAAAAGCCGCTCAACTCGAACACAAATTTTGTGTTTTGAATTCAAAATTTACAAAAACGATCCAAATTATTCTTCTTTCCCTCTTTTCTCTTCTATACAAAGTTTGAATTTCAAACCCACATCCACTCAACTCGAACACAGCTTTACAGAAGAAATCTCTAAGCGTTTCTTCTTATTTTACTGCAGCACACGAAGCATTTCAACGATTCCTCTTTTCTGGATCAGCAACTGTTAATTAACAATATATCAACAATTAATAAACTAACATAAACCAAAATTTTAAACAAAAAAGAGCAGTCTTATAATTTGTATGAACAAAACTTGAGGAAAAATCAATCAAATGATTAAAATGATCCAAGAAATTATTCACCATTCCACTTCAAATTCTTCAAAAACCTGTGGAATGTACCTGCAAAAATGAAAACTTCGAAAAGAATTAAAAAAACATGGATTAAAGAATACAAATTGAGTTTTTCTTTTCTCTATTGCAAACCTTTCTTGGGCTCTTTCTTTCGCTTTCTCGGATTCACCAAGTGAATATTGCAAGGGAGAAAGAATAAGAAGAAATGGGAAAGAAAAGACGACGAAGAAGGAAGAAGAGAAGAGAGAACGATTTCAGAGCTAGACAAGAGCAAAAATGAAGGAACAAAGAGAAGAACTAAGAAAGAATGAAAATAAAAAAAGAAAGAGATGAAGGGTTGTGTGGCGCTGGAAGAAGAGGAAGAGAGAAATAGGGGAAGTGGGTGCGTTGGTGTTGGAGAATTAGAGTTTAGATTAATCTCTCTTTTTTTATTTACTAAATTCAGCCCCTGGAAGGAAATAATTAAATTTTAAAAATAAAAACATTCATCCGCCCATAATAAAAGTCATTAGGGGCCAATGTTATTTGCCTCTAATAATTGAACTTTATAGGGGCATTGCTTACCGCCCCTATAGGCAATAAAACCAATAGAGGCATTTACTGTGCGCCCCTATTATTGTTATAGGGGCATGTCCATATTTCCGCCCCTAATAAATATTAATAGAGGCAAATCCTTATTTCTGCCCCTAATTTACTGCCCCTAATACTCACGTTTTTGGTAGTGAATTGTCAGTATATTATCCCTTGAATTGTATACCTGAGCATTTTCTGATTTTTTATGATACCTCTCTTGTGTTTTTTTCTGTTATTGAATCAAGTTATGGTATTTTTTTTCAAAAAATAAAATAAAAATCTTTTAAATAAAAAATAGTGGGACTCAACAAATTATGCTTAAGAGTCATTTTGATATGAAATATGATAATCCTAAAGTTACAAATCCTTACCCTCATCGCTTCCACAGGTCTAGCCATCTAACCTTTGGTTTTTGACGCTAGATTCATAACATGTGAATTAAGGTATAGAAAGTTCCATTTTGATAGTTGATGGAATTTCTCAAGTCGATACAAAGTTCAGGACCACAGCTCCTAAAAGGTTTTTTGTTTTTGTTTTTTGTCAATATATATATATATATATATATGCACTGTGGTCCAGCCAAGTTGAGCCCAGGTAGAAAGTAACGTGAACTAAGCCCCATTATGAGAAAAAAATTGAAGGCCACTCTCATTTCTCACTTCCATTTCTTTCTTGATGGTTCATGGTGATAATGCTTTTATTTTGACAAAATAAAACTTTAGGGTTCTCCATTTCTTCCTCTTCAGATTCTTAATATTTAGTGCCTTACTCAATCAGCATCAGTTTAATTTCTGTGTACGTTTGTGTGCTTTTTATTCTCCCTCTTTTTTTTTTCTTTTTATTAAAGAAGTGGATTCGAACTTAGAATGCTTTGTGATATCATTTAGAAGAACCAGTTGGTTGATTCTTCAAATATTTGTGTGCTGTAATCGTGTTAACCAATTTCAAGTCTATATGAATTACTATTTCTTTTCCATGTCGGAAAAATAAAAACATTACGATTTGTTGTGTGCTTCATGTTTGGGGAACTTTATTTCAATCTATTGAAAGGCAACTCCTTGCTTTATAAAAAAAAAAAAAAAAAAAACTACAATGAAACCCCCAACTTATAGGGTCGATTCTGAGTTCATACCCGATTTGTGAGACATTTATGAGTACATACTCAACGTCACGAAAACTTACAGTACATACTCTCCGTTAGCCAAATCGTCAAAACATTCGTTAAATGCTTACGTGTCAAAAGTGGGACCCATTTTTTGATGACATGGACTTCCACGTGGAACAAAAATTAATAAAAAATTATTTTGAAGTTTAAATTATTAAAATTTAAAAAATCTGAAAAAAATATATATATATATATATATATATATCTCTCTCTCTCTCTCTCTCTCTCTCTCTGCCGATTTCTTCCTATCGTTACCATCTTCACTCTCCTAAACCCCAAACCCAGCTACCACCCCCTCTCTTCCCTTCTTCCTCCCCAAAATTCCATCTAAGAAACACAACTCCTCTGTTTCTCAAATACCAGACTTCCCCACCACGACCTCCTCTCCATAGTCCCTCTCTCCACCGACAACGACCTTCTCATCTTCCTCGACGACGTATCATCCGAGCCCCTGCTGCTGGGCCCCACGCCTAGAGCGGCAGCGGAGCGTAGAGATCTTGATGGTGATGCGGGTGGTGGTGGAAGAGGCGTGGTGGCTGGGTTTGGAGTTGAAGGAGCTGCTCTTGTTGCCGCCATAGCTCGAACCCTTTGTGCGGTGAGCTACCACATCCTCATTTTTGTACCGTAACAACGTCTGCGGAGCAATTTGATGATCGGTGGGGGTGGGTTATTGCTGTTATGGTGGTCTTGATCTTGGTTGTTGTTGTTGTGGTTTCCATACGCCTAACGAGAAAAAACCAGTCATTGCTGCCCCAATTGTGACCGAAAATCCATATCAAAATCAAGCTCCACTCTCATCAATTCGAACCCAATTTCCCACCCAATTCCCTTATGGGTATTTACCGTTGTGCTTAAAGTTTTAATCTTTATGTAATATGTGAAGTTTGTGTGAGTATATGAGAGTTTTGGGTGTGCTTAGTGTTTGTTGGGTTCGGAGAAAATGGGTGAAAATTTACACACACAAAGACAGACGTTAGGCTTTGTTTGGCAGCGTTAATCGCGCTTTTAATTCCCTTCCCTTCTCTTGATGCGCTGGAGAGTGCTAAGATTGTGATGCGAAGGGGATGAAGAGTAATGGGTTGGTGGGTTTTGAGGCCGAGAGTCGAGTGAGAGTGAGAGTGGGGATGATGAGATGGGGGTGATGAGATTGTGGGGATGATGAGATGGGGGTGACGATGAGATTGTGGTGGCGATGAGATTGTGTGAACAAGGTCGAGGACGATGAGATTGTGGGGATGATGAGATGGGGGTGACGGAATTGGATAGGGTCGAAGACCATGAGATTGTCTGGGTTTGGTTTTTGATTTGAATTTAAGTTCGTTTTCCTCGTTGGAGAGAGAGAGATATATATATATATATATTAGGGTTTTTTTGAGATTTTTAAAATTTAATATGTTTAATTTTTAAAATTAATTTTTATCCATGTGGAAGTCCACGTCACCAAAAAATGGGTCCCACTTTTGCCACGTAGGCGGATAACGGATTTCTTGACGATTTGGCTAACGGAGGGTATGTACTCGTAAGTTTTTGTGACATTGAGTATGTACTCATAAATGTCTCACAAATCGGGTATGAACTTGTAACCGACCCTATAGGTTTGGGGGTTTATTGTAGTTTTTCCTTAAAAAAACCACGTACTTTTAAGTTCATGAATGAATTGAAAACACCCACCAAACTTACCGAGAATGTCATGTAGTAAATGTCTACCTACCATACTATTTATGATCGGTGCATAATTACATATCATTTTGTACCATTATAACTTATGATTTGGTTATGTTTTTGAGTTAAACTTGTGCTTTTAATCTATTTTGTGTTTGTTTCAGTATAATAAGCTTAAAACTCATTAAATGCATTTTGGAGACAAGTTAGCTCAAAACGGTGTCTGCAGATCAGTCAACTTCACGGATTGGAATCTACTTGCTCAAGAAGAACCAGATGATGAGCCATACGTCATTGGAAAGATACGGAAGTCTATTTTCTGGATCATTTTACGGTTCATGATTCCGAGTCCTCTAGAGGAAGTTATACAAGTTTTGGCAGCTTAAGGTCAAAATCGGCAGGATCTGCATTACTGGGCCAAAAATGACATTTGAAGGTCTTTCCGATTTTTCCTTGAGCTGGGCTGCATATGCTTGGAAAGATAATTCAAAGAGCTTCAAGATCCATATTTTTCCAGATTTTTCAGAATTGAGAAACAAGCCCAAAACGAGCCCAAAAGAAGACTGAAATGCATTGTCAAGCATGACATATGCATGATGAAATGTTATTGATTGTGGGAAATTTTGGTGGAGCATATTCAATACATATAATTGAAGTGGAGTTTTGCAGCAGCCAAATAAAGTAAAAGAAGATGAAGTGGGAGTTGCAACACTAAGCTTAAAGACAAGAAGAATTGTTTTCAAATGCAATTGTGTGAATTAAGTGTTGTAAGTTGGTGAAGTGAGTTTGTAGGTAGAAGCAATACTTAATTCAGATTTTCACTTCCCCTAGGCCTATAAATAGTGAGTTCTCCAAACATGTAAACACACCCCAAGGGGGGGAGCTCTCAAACATCTCTCTAGAGCTCCTCTCCCTTCTCTCCCTCAAATTCTCTTAGTTTTCCTTTTTAGTTCTCAATTGTTGTAACAAAATCCTTTTGCTAAATTTTCCTTTAAGTTTTTCTTAGTTGTAATTTATTTTTCATTGTAATGTAATTTCTTTTCTTAAGTTTTCAAGTTTAATTAGTTTTCAAGTTTCAATTATAGTTCTTGTTCTTATTCATTATGCTTATAAGTTAATATGCTTGTTTGAATGATTGATCACCATTAAAACTTGTATGTTAGCTATCTTGGTTTGAATTAAGAGTAGACACCATGCATTAATTCAAATTGAACTATGAATAGGAAGAGTATGTATGGACATTCGACAATAGGGATTAGATACATGCTTGGTTGTTTAAAACATTCTTCTATGCTTAATGGATTTCTAATGCTTAATTTAGGTTCGAAAACAAGGATCTAATTAGGGAATTAGAAATACAAGGTTAGGAACCAGACACCATGGCTTAATCATACTTTAGCTAGAATCAATCTAAGAATCTAAATTGAACTTGGTAACTAATTTGCTTGAGTTAATTTCTTTTCTTTCTTTCTTGTTTTATTTATTTTCTTTTGGATTTCTGTTTTGTGCAGGGAATCAAATTGAATCAATCTATCATCAATCCTCGTGGGATCGACCTCGTACTTACACAAGCTATACTACCCAACGCCTCGTGCACTTGCGAGTTAACAAAATTTTGGCGCCGTTGCCGGGGATTGACGGCATAGTTTGGTTCTATTTTCTTTCCCTACTTGTTTTACTTTCCTTTTTCCGTTTCATTTCAATTTTTATTCCTAATCCTTTTAATTCTATTTCAAGTTTTTGTGTTTGTTTTAGCAATTTAGGATAGCTCAATAAAAAGGGAGAGAAGGAAACTTCAATCATAAGAATAGGAAGTATGGAGTAGTGGGAGGAGTAGCTACCTTCAAATGCATCCATGCTCGACCTAATCGCTTCAAGGGAAGTACTCCAATCCTTTCTCTTTTACTTGTATTGTTATTTTAATTTTCTGTTTCTTTTATAATTTAAAAAAACAAAATTCAAAAAGATTTTTCATATGGTGACTCTTGGTAATTCCGGTGAGCGTCTCCGTCAATGCAGTGTCTAGGAGTTCTTTGGCGACACCTTCGGTGTCTAAGAAGTTTGGGTTTTAAGCGGGACCATTGTGACCCTCCAACCTTCCCTAACCCTGTTTGTGTTTTTTGAGGCCCTTAACTCGGTCATCCTAGAGTTGCTTGTATAATTGTGTGTTCTTAAAATAAAATTTGTTTTTTACAATAATGGTTTAGTTTAAATAAAAATTTAAGTTTGGGAATTGTATTCTTGCTTAAATAATAATTACAAAAAATAATAAAAAATAAAAAAATAAAATTGCAATTTGGAACTTCTTTGTTTTCTTTTCTGTTTAGTTGTTTTATAGTCTGTGATTTTTATTATTATTTTAACTTTTATGTGGTGTGGTTAGTTAGTTTGTTTCTGAGTGTTAAAAAATTTTAAAAAGAAAAAAACTCTAATTAAAGCTGCATCACTAAAAACTTAAAAACAAAAAAACAAAAAAAACAAAAAAACACAAAAACATTACATAAAACAAAAAAATAAAAATACATAAGACTTGTTCTTCTTCTTTTTCATCATCATCTTGTTCTTCTTCTTCTTCTTCTTCTTCTTCTTCTTCATCTTCTTCTTCTTCTTCATCTTCGTCGACATCGGCATCATCATGGCACGCTTCGATTCCAAAATTGAAAACTTTAGTTTAGCCTATACGACGTCGTCTTTTGGGTCTTCACGCACGACCTCTTGGGGCCCATCACTTGAGCTCCCAAATATCGCACTTATGGCTGCACTCTTGGCTTGAGCACCACTTGTCTCGTGCTGCGGCTGCTTGCGCTACCCGTCGCCCAATAGACTCCGGCTTCGTGCGCATGTCTTTGGCGTACAAATCTACCATCGATGATAGCTGTTTATTCTCTGCTGCAAACCTTCTAGGCGACGTCGATTAAACTCCACCATCCTTGTCCTCTCCTTTTTCAAGTCCCTTATAATGCCTTGACAATCCTCAACCACATTCTGCGATGCCGCCAATCGAGCCTTTACTAGCTCCAACTCACGGGATTTCGCAATTGGCGATAACCCACGATTGCGATAGTGGTCGTGTTTTGTGCGGCCGGTGCCATGGCATCACCGGCGATTCGATTGTCACACTTTGCGCCGAGCACTCGTGCATCTCTGGGAGTCACTAAACTCCTTGCGACTCCAAGGGCAACTTCGTTTGTCCATGAGTATTGTGTCATTCAGCATCACGGGCCCTCTTCTTTGAGCCAAAATAGGGCATCCACGTTGGTCTTGCTCCTTGACTCGACGTACGAATTGGTTGAGCTAGGTTAAGATCGAGCGAAAATGGGAAAGGAGACGACATTTTCTTTACGCTTTCTTTTCTTTTTCTCTCTTCTCTCTTCTTTTTCTTTTCTTTCCTCTCTCTTTTCTTCTTTCTTTTCTCTCTTCTGCGTAGGTTGTTTTTTTTTGTTTCCCTCTCCTTCCGGTTTATAGACGCAGTTTTGACAAACCCTAGCAATTACAGCTTCAACCGTCCCCACATGCCTTTTACGAACATACGCGTTCAGCCTAAGTCGTCGCGCCTTTCCATGACGCCCGTAATTTCCGCTTGAGGAGCGCAAAAGCTCTGCGGCGCCTCTATGCGTCGACACGTCGCTCTTACTTCGTTGCGAAGACGACATATGGACCCCGTTTCTGAATCCACTTCACGTTTCAAAAATAAATAAATAAATTTTAAATTTTAAATAAAAACAAACAAAAACAAACCCAAAAAAAAAAAAAAAAAATTAACGTGTGGGCTTGGATTTCATTGTGGGTCGGGTTTCACCGTGGTTTGGGTTTCAAATTATGAGCTTTGGGCTTCAAGTTTTTGGGTTTCAATTTGCGTAAGCTTGTGTGTTTAGGGCTTCTTGTTTCGTTTTTATTTTTATTTTTTTTATTCGTTTGGTTGTTTTGCAATTTTTATTTTGTTTTGTATTTTAATTATTGTATTGTGTGATATTTATTTGTTTTAATACCTTTCATTTTTTTGTTATGACATTGCTTGTGCCTAATTTTTTAACATTGAGTCACTTTCCGAACACATACGATGAGATTGTGATAAATGTTTGCATGATTTAAATGAAAATTGGATTTCCTTTTATTTTTAAAAAAATTTAATAAAAATTTTAAAACTTTTGGCATCGTTCTAGCATGATATGTTCGAAACCCTCTTTACACTTGCCATTTGTTTCATAATTTTCCAATTAAAAGATTTGCATGATCCAAAGAATTGTATCAAGCATAAATTAAACTTGTATAACCATATAATGTGAGTTTTTGAGCCTTGTGCTTTATTTCATGAGTGTTATACACATACTCTTATTTTCTTGTCATCTAAGTTGTTGTTTGATCTCATTATTCATTGAATTGGTTGAACACTTAAAAGTCATTCATTCATATTCAATTTAATTACATGACATTTAAGAAATGATATTAAGGCCCTCTTTGGATCGTTTGTGCCTTTCAAGCTAACCTTATGCATGCTTAAGCATGATTTTCCATTGTTTAACCATTTTGAGCCTACATGTAAACCTTTTCTTTCTTTTAACCAATTATATTTCCTCACCTTAGCCTGAAAAACAATTATTTACCTTTCTAAGGAACTCTTGAGCTTTTATTGAGATGTGTTTTTCATACTAAGTTTTGGAAGAGGTGTTACATTTCGGAAAAAAAAAAAAATCACACAATTGGTGAAAGAAAAGAGAAAAGTTGTGATTAAGTGGTGGTTGAATGAAAATTCATTTTTGGGTTTCTTTATTGGCCTCAAAATAAATTGGTGGTTGTTCAAATAAAAGAAAGGAGTGTGAATCCGTATAAATGGAGGTATAAGGAGTTTTTTTGAAAAAAAAAAAAAAAATCCTCATTGTGATGATTCGAAGTCTTGGAAACAATTGTTTTATGCTCTTACATTGTGAGTTCCTTGGACTTTGTTTTATCCATATCTTTCATTTCTCACTCACCTTACACCCTTGGCCCCAATACAACCTATGATAAAGACCTAAATTGATCTTAAATGTCATGTGATTGAATTGCATCCATTTTCCTACTTTTAAGTGTTTGACATCCTTCTTGAGATCATATAATGCAAGTTCTTCATCTTTCTATTGTGAGTTAATTCCCTTATGGTTTAACTCTAATCTCATGTTTATAACTAAGTGATGCATTGTAGCCCTCTTCTGAGTGATTCATTTGTGAGAGGACAACTTTGGTGAGATTTGAAGTGGAATTTGTGCTTTGTATGATTTTTGAAATTGTGTGAAAACTAAGATTGGAGAATTTGTTGCATTTGGCTATCACACTACTACACTTTGAGCATGTTATGTTTTGAACTTTGCCACATTGTGAATAATTTCTAAAAATGAGCTTTTATTGTTAAAACTTTTGAGTCATGTGCATGAGTCATTTCTCTTCAGAAAATGTTCGGAAATATTGTTTTTGTATTTGTTTTTGTTTTGTTTTTGTTTTCTAACTACTTTGTTTTGTAGAGTCGAGTAAAAACGTTTGTGGGTATCGTATCTGTTAAACCCTCAGGAGACACAACTCCTCCTACTAGGGATGCCTGGAGGTTTAAAGGCTTGTTGCATATGCTCAATGCAATCGAGTTACCTGCGAAAGTGGTCTAATTCATTTTGTTTATTTATTTATTTTATATCTTTGTTTTCCTTTTGTTTTGCTCGAGGACTAGCAAAATATAAGTTTGGGGGTATTTGATCGGTGCATAATTACATATCATTTTGTACCATTATAACTTATGATTTGGTTATGTTTTTGAGTTAAACTTGTGCTTTTAATCTATTTTGTGTTTGTTTCAGTATAATAAGCTTAAAACTCATTAAATGCATTTTGGAGACAAGTTAGCTCAAAACGGTGTCTGCAGATCAGTCAACTTCACGGATTGGAATCTACTTGCTCAAGAAGAACCAGATGATGAGCCATACGTCATTGGAAAGATACGGAAGTCTATTTTCTGGATCATTTACGGTTCATGATTCCGAGTCCTCTAGAGGAAGTTATACAAGTTTTGGCAGCTTAAGGTCAAAATCGGCAGGATCTGCATTACTGGGCCAAAAATGACATTTGAAGGTCTTTCCGATTTTTCCTTGAGCTGGGCTGCATATGCTTGGAAAGATAATTCAAAGAGCTTCAAGATCCATATTTTTCCAGATTTTTCAGAATTGAGAAACAAGCCCAAAACGAGCCCAAAAGAAGACTGAAATGCATTGTCAAGCATGACATATGCATGATGAAATGTTATTGATTGTGGGAAATTTTGGTGGAGCATATTCAATACATATAATTGAAGTGGAGTTTTGCAGCAGCCAAATAAAGTAAAAGAAGATGAAGTGGGAGTTGCAACACTAAGCTTAAAGACAAGAAGAATTGTTTTCAAATGCAATTGTGTGAATTAAGTGTTGTAAGTTGGTGAAGTGAGTTTGTAGGTAGAAGCAATACTTAATTCAGATTTTCACTTCCCCTAGGCCTATAAATAGTGAGTTCTCCAAACATGTAAACACACCCCAAGGGGGGGAGCTCTCAAACATCTCTCTAGAGCTCCTCTCCCTTCTCTCCCTCAAATTCTCTTAGTTTTCCTTTTTAGTTCTCAATTGTTGTAACAAAATCCTTTTGCTAAATTTTCCTTTAAGTTTTTCTTAGTTGTAATTTATTTTTCATTGTAATGTAATTTCTTTTCTTAAGTTTTCAAGTTTAATTAGTTTTCAAGTTTCAATTATAGTTCTTGTTCTTATTCATTATGCTTATAAGTTAATATGCTTGTTTGAATGATTGATCACCATTAAAACTTGTATGTTAGCTATCTTGGTTTGAATTAAGAGTAGACACCATGCATTAATTCAAATTGAACTATGAATAGGAAGAGTATGTATGGACATTCGACAATAGGGATTAGATACATGCTTGGTTGTTTAAAACATTCTTCTATGCTTAATGGATTTCTAATGCTTAATTTAGGTTCGAAAACAAGGATCTAATTAGGGAATTAGAAATACAAGGTTAGGACCAGACACCATGGCTTAATCATACTTTAGCTAGAATCAATCTAAGAATCTAAATTGAACTTGGTAACTAATTTGCTTGAGTTAATTTCTTTTCTTTCTTTCTTGTTTTATTTATTTTCTTTTGGATTTCTGTTTTGTGCAGGGAATCAAATTGAATCAATCTATCATCAATCCTCGTGGGATCGACCTCGTACTTACACAAGCTATACTACCCAACGCCTCGTGCACTTGCGAGTTAACAATTTACACCACAACAACTTCAAAACACACGAACTCCTCTCCTTTCACATCTGAAATCCCCCACTGCGAATAGCTAGGCAACTATGAATGATGATGACATTGGAGATTGTGGGAGCAAATTTCGTCCCACGAGAATATTCGATAGATTGATTCCCCTTTCTTCTTCGTCGTCTCTTTCTCCCTACAAAATAGATTGGAATAAGAGGACCACACCCGGGGGGGTGTGGGCCAAAGGCCCTCCGATGCCTAAGTCGGTTCAAGTGTTTGTAGAAAAACAATAGCTAAAGAAAAGGGTACGGAGTTATGTATATGTGTAAACCGGGCGGCCGGAGCCTTGTGTGAGAGAGAAAGAGTATGGCGGCTAAGGTTTGTGAGAGGGATTTTTGTAGAGTTTCAGATAAAAATTTAGACGTACCTCAACCCTTGTGCGTAGCCAAGTATTTATAGGAGCCTCGGAGGCTAGGGTTTCAGAAGAATAATTCCGTAGATGGAAAGGAATTATTCTTCATGATTTGGTGAGGTTGGTGTAATTAGGGATTTGATTTAAATCAAATCCCTAATTAAGGCAAGAATCAAATAACCTCCCAATTAATTTAGGTAACTCCCAATTAGGGCAATTAATCCCCAATTAATCGAATAAATCCCTAAATCAAATAATCCCCAAATGGAAGGAAATCATTTGACCTAGGAAATTATTAAGGGAATAAATTGGTTTCCACAAATGCCCTGACTTTTACGTGGCGCTTGGCGGCATGGAGGAGGTGTGAATTAATTGTTGGGCTGTCCAGTGTGTCTGAGTTTCCTTCTTTGACTTGGGCTCTGTTTGGAGGAGGCTTGTGACTTCTTGCAGGTCAAGGAGCCTCAATTGCTATAAGTGCAGGGCTTCTCTTTGTTCTTTTCCAAATTGCAAACTTGTTTCCTCTATTTTCTGTTTGTGAGAGAGATCTTGGAGGGTCGTATTGCTTGTCGAGAAGAGGAGTTGCCGTGCACACCAAGGTAGGTCATGGTCTGCTGATCTGCTTTCATTTGTATTCTTTGATGTGTGGTTGATCGACTTCAGTCTTACGCTTGCAGAGAATGATATTAGCAAGAAGCTCAACCTCGGCTCGGACATGACCAAGGTTCATCGGACTACGAGCGTCCCTATCGGGTTACGTGAATAGTCTGGTTGGTAAGCGAATATCGAAAGGAGGTTGGTGGTCCGCCCCTGCCAAAGATGTTGGAAGATGAAGGTTGAATGGCTCGGACCTAGATGATATGCTAGCTGAGCGGTGGTTGCAATTGAGCATAGCAGAGGAATAGGTGTTGTAGGGTAGGCGGCTAGGGCTGCTGAGCGGGTAGTTGCAGCGAGCGGTGTAGCTGAACAAGATGAAGGCGTTGGCGCCGAGCAGGCAGCTAGGGCTGCTGAGCATGTGATTGGAGTTGCAGCAGATAGTGAGCGATATGGTGGCGTACATGTTGCGAAGTAGGCAGGCTGGGCTCTTGAACAAGTGACTAGAGGCTGAGCGGTAGTGAACATGATGGAGGCGTTGGTGCCGAGCAAGCAACTAGGGTTGTTGAGCAGGTCGTTGACCGGGGGTCACTGCTCAGTGCACCGCATCTTGTGAAGCGCTTGAGTGTCTTATGTCGAATCATTGGAAGGGATGCTCGTGGGCATCGCACATGGTGTTGAATCATTGGAAGGGATGCTCATGGGCATCGCGCATGCCAAATGTTCGTATCATTGGAAGGGATGCTCGTGGGCATCGCGCATGCCGAATGGTGTAGTGTGTTGAACATTGGAAGGGATACTCATGGGCATCGCACATGCCAAATGTTCGTATCATTGGAATGGATGCTCGTGGGCATCGCGTATGCCGAATGATGTAGTGTGTTGACCATTGGAAGGGATGCTCATGGGCATCGCGCATGCCAAATGTTCGTATCATTGGAAAGGATGTTCGTGGGCATCGCGCATGCCAAATGATATAATGTATCGAATCATTGAAATGGATGCTCATAGGCATCGCGCATACCAAATGTTCGTATCATTGGAAGGGATACTCGTGGCATCGCGCATGCCGAATGATGTAGTGTATTGAACATTGGAAGGGATGCTCATGGGCATCGCGCATGCCAAATGTTCATATCATTGGAAGGGATGATCGTGGGCATCGCGCATGCCAAATGATATAATGTATCGAATCATTGGAATGGATGCTCATGGGCATCGCGCATGCCAAATGTTCGTATCATTGGAAAGGATGTTCGTGGGCATCGCGCATGCCAAATGATATAATGTATCGAATCATTGAAATGGATGCTCATAGGCATCGCGCATACCAAATGTTCGTATCATTGGAAGGGATACTCGTGGCATCGCGCATGCCGAATGATGTAGTGTATTGAACATTGGAAGGGATGCTCATGGGCATCGCGCATGCCAAATGTTCATATCATTGGAAGGGATGATCGTGGGCATCGCGCATGCCAAATGATATAATGTATCGAATCATTGGAATGGATGCTCATGGGCATCGCGCATGCCAAATGTTCGTATCATTGGAAGGGATGCTCGTGGGCATCGCGCATGCCAAATGATGCAGGTTCCCCCACTTTGAGGTCGTGGTCTTTTCTCCTGAGCTAAAATCTGGTGAACCGAGATAGTGTACTCAATGTAGTCCTCGCCATCGGAGTTCCTTCTCAGGGTTGCGATCTGCGCTTGCCCCCGTTCTTGTTGAACTCGTCGTTCTTTTAGCTTGCCTGCTCAACTGGTTGATTGGCTTGTTTGATTACTTTCCGATCGTCCGATAGGAGGTGTATTCCTTGGTGAAAATAAAGGCAACCCTCACGAAGCTGCCGATCGATCCAGACGGGAGGGTGTAAAATCAATCTTGAGCAGCTCCATGTAAGGTCATTGCAAACACCTTGCACATTAGGGCATCATATGCCTTGTATAGGATCATTGCACTTTTAAAGTGTCTCAAGTGTAAATCAGGATCAGAGCCTCCTTTGAGTGGTGTGATGGATGGTGTCGTGAACCGCTTCGGAGGTGTAGCCTGCTCCACCTCGTAGGTAAATGGCGATGAGTTGACTCGATCAAATTCCCTAAGCATGGCTTCCTCCGTGCTTCCTTTAAGTTGGAGACTTTGAGTCGGTTATCCATTAACTTCTAAACATCTT
Source organism: Prunus padus (assembly GCA_024362665.1). Taxonomy (NCBI): domain Eukaryota; kingdom Viridiplantae; phylum Streptophyta; class Magnoliopsida; order Rosales; family Rosaceae; genus Prunus; species Prunus padus. Next base: position 12,424,713 of record JANFAM010000005.1, on the reverse strand, counting down.
CTACTTGCAGGGCTACAGCTTGCACTGGCGTCCTCTGCATGTCGAGCACGGTTTGGCTAACTTCCTCCTCAGCTTCCAAGGATCGATCTCATTAGGTGTTACGCACCCGAGGATGTCTTGGTAGATTGAGCTTTTGAGGATTTCTCGTCGGCTCGTCATTGTGAGTTGGTGTGCCTCGAGCGGGTTGGTGAGTGTCGATCAACTGCGTTCGCCATGCAACTTAGAGTGAATGGTTCTTTGTGGGACCAAGCGGGAGTGAATATCGGGTTGTGGGCCTAATCTCTCGAGCACATTAGTCATTGGACCTAATCTCGAAACTGATCATCAACCAGCTTCGTGAGTGACTTGCAAATGTCAAGTCTGGTTCAATAGCCGAGCGACTTGGAGTGCAGTTACGTGTCAAGCTTGACTTGGATATGGTTCAGGTTCTAAATAGCTCGGGTCTGATTCAAGTGTTGAACAACACGCTCTCGCTCTCCTCCTTGTCTGCTTGTCACCGATGGCCGGCTTAGGATCTCTCGTATTGTGGGTCGATCTGCTGGTTTATTCTTCTCTCCTCGCCCTAAGATCCATGGCCAAAGTCTCGAGCCAAGTTGATGCACTGAGGAGCTGACCAACCAAGTCGTTTTGGTTGTTCGATCATGCGTGAGTTGATCGACTCTAAGGTTGAGGTCTGCTTGACTGCATGGATCGGGACGAGAATTGTGTTGGGCCTAAATCCATACGGGCTAGGGTTTCACTGATGGCGTACGCCAAGTGTGACAGCAAAGGAGGGAACGTCTGAATTTGCTCTTAAACGGCGCCGTTGCTTGGTCATTGCGACGGCAAGGTGGAGGAGGCCACGAGGCCTTGGTTTTGTGCGGCTACAATAGGTGCAAAAATTTCAGCCGCATGTGTGGACGTTCCAGCAGCCGTTCTAGGGCTTCCGGAGGTGGTTGCAAGGCATGGGCAGCCACGGGGGGCTGCTGCGATGTGTGGGCAGCCATTGGAAGTGGTTGTAAACCACTGGCAGCTGCATGGAGGGGCTACAAAACAGGTACAGTTGTTGCCCCTTGTGGTGGAAGCTACGTTTCGACTGTTCCGGAGCGCGTCATCGAGGCGATTTTGCTTCTAGTGCACTTGCTTCCAACCATGGTTGTTTGGAAGGCTTCGGTTCATTGAATGAAGTGTGAAAATGGATTTGGAGCACGCTTTGAGTATTATTTCGCGCTCTCAATGAAAGCACAATTTTGTGGGAGCAAATTTCGTCCCGCGAGAATATTCGATAGATTGATTCTCCTTTCTTCTTCGTCGTCTCTTTCTCCCATCAAAATAGATTGGAATAAGAGGACCACACCCGGGGTGTTGGCCAAAGGCCCTCCGATGCCTAAGTCAGTTCAAGTGTTTGTAGAAAAACAATAGCTAAAGAAAAAGGTACGGGTTATGTATATGTGTAAACCGGGTGGTCGGAGCCTTGTGTGAGAGAGAAAGAGTATGACGGCTAAGGTTTGTGAGAGGGATTTCTGTAGAGTTTCAGATAGAAATTTAGACGTACCTCAACCCTTGTGCGTAGCCAAGTATATATAGGAGCCTCGGAGGCTAGGGTTTCAGAAGAATAATTCCGTAGATGGAAAGGAATTATTCTTCTGATTTGGTGAGGTTGGTGTAATTAGGGATTTGATTTAAATCAAATCCCTAATTAAGGCAAAAATCAAATAACCTCCCAATTAATTTAGGTAACTCCTAATTATGGCAATTAATCCCCAATTAATCGAATAAATCCCTAAATCAAATAATCCCGAAATGGAAGGAAATCATTTGACCTAGGAAATTATTAAGGGAATAAATTGGTTTCCAAAGAGATCATGATGGCTCATTACTACCTTGAGAGAGTACCCCATTGATATCTACCATGCGGTTGAGGAGAAATACTTGTGCTAAACTGAGATAACATTGTGTTACAATGGCGGACTCAAATTTTTATAGGGGTAGGTTAAATTTTATTTTTTACAGTAGATATTTTATAAATCTTTTTTTCTTGAAACAAAAATGTAAATAAAATTTTATAAATCAAACAAGGCCACATTACGAGCAAATATAATACAAAGAAGTACAAAATACAAATAAATATCAAACCAAACACATTGTTCAACTACTTGAGATTCGAGTTGAGTAAATTCCTTAAGAATTGAAGTATCAACATCATATGCAGAAGGTGTATCTTTGTTACTTTTTTTAAGAATGAAATAATAGTTTTTCCTTTCTTCCGGTCTATTATCATCATGTGACAAGATATCCTAACAAGAAATACTTTACACCAAAAATCATATGTGCTAATTAATAATTCAAGTTGTAAAAATAAAACATATATAACAATCCCCAAAAGTTTTCACCCAAACCCTAAATCATAAAAACTTAACAACAACAATTAAAATTGGAAATTGAATAATAATAATAATAATAAAAGAAAAACTTACCAAGATTGAAGAACCCACTGAAGATAGGTTGGTACAATTTTTTAGAGGGGGAGAGATATTTCTTCTAGGCTCTGAAGGTTCAAATATGTCGTTTTGGGTGGCTAGAAGAAAAATTCTGATGTTTGCTTCTAATCAAATTTATATAGGTCATGGATTGCATGTTTACTATTTTCCTATATGCTTCAAGAGTGGTCTTATTTCTACATAGATAGCTAGGCTTATTTTAAATAGAGGGCTAAACTATTATTTACTTTACCAAGATTTGGCTTATACCACAAAGTCCACAAAAAATCAGAACTGGGCTGGAGCCCACTCCAACCCAAGCGTAGATATGCCCTTGTTTACTATACTGGGCCAATCACAGTATGTCATGCGTAAGAACTTTTCCACTTAGCATATTGTGATTGGTCGATGATAGCAAAACAATAATATTCCCGTTTCACACCAGTTTTTTTGATCAGATGAAAGTATTAAATTTTAGAGGGTATACAAATTTCAAGTAGGGGATATCAAACAAAGTCGTGAAGAACAATATGAAAATCGTAAATTTTTATGGAAAACGAAATGTTATTGACCCATGCCTTATTCGGGGATATAATCATTTGCGGCCAAAGAAGGTGTCTGACATGACACAATATAAAAATGATTAGTGCAATTGTCAGTATATTATCTCTTGAATTGTATACCCGAGCATTTTCGGATTTTTAACGATACTCTCTTGTATTTTTCCTGTTATTGAATCAATAATTAAGGTATTTTTCAATAAAAAAAATTAAAAATCTTTTAAATCGAAAAAAAGTAGTGGGACTCAACAAATTATGCTTAAAAGTCATTTTGATATGAAATACTAGAGTTGGCAATATTGTACTCGATTCGTTAACACGACACGAATTCGTACGAAAATTTCAGTATTTGGGTTTGAGTTATCGTGTCGTGTTGTTATCGTGTGGACCCGTTAGCCACCCGTTAAGCTAACGTGTCGTTTCGGTGCCCATTCTCGAATACACGAACCAACCCGTTAAGAAAGGGTAATTTTGTAATTTACAATTCTAAAAAAATCTGCCGTAACCCTAGTAGTAACCCTTTAATTTTGGCATCGGCGCATCTCTTCTCCTCTCTGCAGCTTTTTTTTCTTCTCTCTCAAACCTCATATTCTCCTTTCTTGCCATCTCTCTCCATTTATCTCTTTCAAAAACCTCTCTCAAAAACCTCATCTTCTTCTCCTTACGATCTCACATCTGTCTCTGTCTTCCAAGATCGTCCCCTGCCAAATTATCTCTCAAGGTACGAATATCTTTTTTGTTGTTGATAAATTTGTTTGGTTTTCAGCTTTGCATGTGTCTCTGTGTTCTATATTTTATGGGTATCAATAATCATAGTACTGTCGACACTCGAGCCATTATGGGGTTTGATAATTCTAACAGAGGTGGGGTTTTTGCCATTAAGGATGTCATGAAAGAAAAAGTGGAGATGGCTCATGTTTTCTGTTTTATCATATCTGGCAAATTGCCTAATTGGAACTCCATTAGTGGAATAGAAAAGGGTAGAGCAGAAGATAAAGAGAGAGCAATAGAGATATAATGAAGACATTAATGCTTTTAATACATTTAATACAATATTCTTTTAAAGCAAGGATGATGGTTTCAACTTTAATGCTTTTAATACAATATTCTTTTAAAGCAAGGATGATTGAAAACGAATGCTTGGCAAACAAATTTCTCTTGCAATTTGCATTTGCTCTTTTAGTCTCTATTATAATGTTATATATTTAGTGGTTAAGTTAGCACATGTTAGCCGACCAAAAACAAGCTACCGTGTCATGTGCACCAGCATATCTGTTTAAATTGGTGTTTTTGTTACTAGAGTTTGGACTTTTCATATTACATGTTGTTGGTTCTCATATGTCTTTGTCTTTATTTTTGAAGGGAATGGAAGTTACAGAAAATAGTCCTACCAATGCTATTGATATTGGTGATGAGGAGTCTGTTGACGTTTCAATGGGTATTGATACAAATACTGAAAATGCAGAAGACAAAGAGGCAAGCCCTTCAAAAAAAGGTTAGAGCCAATGTGGGTAAGTGTAGACTAAGATCTCCTGCTTGGGAATCATTTGATTTACTGGCTGTTGACGAAGATAACAAAAGGCGTGCTAAATGTAAACATTGTGGGATTATATATGCATGTGATAGTAGGTATGGAACGGGTAATTTGTTGAATCATGTTAAAAATCGTAGTTCATTATTGCCTGAAATTATTCAAACTTTGCTATGTACTAGAGATTGGCTTTTTAGCAAGGGAGGTAAATTGTTTAAGCTTTGTTTTTTTTCTGTTTTTTTTCCCATTATGTGAATGTTTTGTAACAATTGGTTTTTCAATGCTTAGTTATGGAGGAAGAGAGTGCTACTGTAGAAAGCCTTACTGAAGATATCTTCAAACTTACTTGTCAAGATACTATTACTAAATCAGGGCAAAGCTCCAATAGTATTTCTCTTGAAGATTAATGAGAGGTATTGATAAGTAATTGATATTTTATCAATATAATATTTCTCAATAATTGTATACTTTTCTCATAATTGTCTATGATTTTTTTCTTCCAGGAAAATTGGAATTGGTGAAATATTGAAGTGTGGATCATGTTCATGGACTTCATACTTCTTAGTTTTTGCATTTTCCTTTTGTTATCATGTATCATGTTCATGGATGTTGAAGTTTGGATTAAGTTCAAGAATTTTAAGGTTGTATTGTATTGGAATGATATTGATTTTGGGTTGTATCAGAATGATATGGATAATGGATTAAGTTCAAGAATTTTAAGTTCAAAAATAGGTTTTTTTAATTATTTTTTAAAGTTTATTTTCTTAACGGGTTAAGCGGGTCATGTCGTGTAATTCGCGAATTGTGGCTAATCGTGTTCGTGTTTGATATTTTCCACCCGTTTTCTTATTGTGTCGTGTCGTGTCAACTGTTAAGGATAACGGGTTAACACAAATACGACACGAATCTGATAACACGACACGAATGCCAGGTCTATGAAATACTACAATCCTAAAGTCACAAATCCTCACCCTCATCTCTTCCACAAGTCTAGCCATCTAACGTTTGGTTTTTGACACTAGATTCATAACATGTGAATTAAGGTATAGAAAGTTCCATTTTGAAAGTTGAGAGACTAAAGCTCAAGTCGATACAAAGTTCAGAACCATAACTCCTACATTTTTTGGTCAATATATATATATATATATATATATATATGCACTATGGTTCAGCCAAGTTCGATACAAAGTTCAGAACCATAACTCCTACATTTTTTTGGTCAATATATATATATATGCACTATGGTTCAGCCAAGTTGAGCCTAGACAAAAAATGACGTGAACTGAACCCATTACGAGGAAAAATTAAAGGCCACTCTCATTTCTCACTCCCATTTCTTTCTTGATGGTTCATAGTGATAATGCTTTTATTTTGACAAAATAGTTTCTATCCTTGAAACGCTCCTACTTATTTTTAGCCTTGCCCTTCAAATTTTCTTGGCAATAGTTGCAAGTTGCAGGACAAGGAACTACCAACTTGCAGGCTGCAAGTTGCAACCACATCATTATAGCCTAAACCAGCAAACATTTCTAATTCTCTCCGCTCTTCTTTTTTCTTTAATAATAATATTTTTTATTTACGGAGAAGAATTGTAACAAGATCACTGCATTGGCTGACTCGCCTAAGAGCATCACCAATGGGGAGGTGTATTTTCGGGGGTGTAAAGCCACTTTTACATCCCATTTACACATCCGGTGGATGTAGATCATGTTTTTGCTCCAATGGGAAAAATGTAAATCCAAAAATGTAAATTTGATTTTCTTATGTTAATTCTACTTTATGTTAACTTTTTATTGTGTTAAATTTTTTTGCATTAATGTTTTTGTGTTCAATTTAATTTAATTTTTTTTCCATACATATCGACCTAAAAATTTTAAAATTCCAACAAAATTTGGAAAACACCATTTTACTCGGCATGGGTCTTTAGAGTGATTTCGTACCTTTTTTTTATTTAAATAAAAAAGCATAAATTGATATTTAATAGTGTGGCCCTCTTAAACCGTGCCAAACAACCCTCTCTCTCCTCCTTTTGTACCAGTGGACCCCACATATGAAGATGTAAAAATGGATGCAAATGTAGCATTTTTTTTACATTTGCCGGTGGTGTTCTACTTTTACATCTCTTTACGTCCCTCCATTGCACCTATTTCCGGCAACACAAGATGTAAAAGAGCTTTACAACCCCCTTTACACCTCTCCATTGGTGATGCTCTAACATTCATACGCAATAATGTTATAGATAAACCACAGGTCAGCTTCCCACTAAGCTCATGTCAGTGTAGACATTGTTGTCCCTTCCATTTAAACAGCAATACAAGCAGGACCCACCCAACAGCACCAAAAAGGACCTCGCAAAGGATCACAACTTCACAAGATCCTCTATTAGGATACAAGGTCTAAAATATCAATAGTATTAGAAGTATCAGTAGTTCAAAAATATGAAAATTTCAATGAAAATATTGGGATATTATCGATATTTCGGTCAATGTCGTCAATATTATCGATATTTTGATTCATGGAGGTCTAAAATATCGATTGTATCGGAAATATCAATAGTCCAAAAACACAGAAATTTCGATAAAAATATCATAATATTATGGATATTTTGATCTATGATCAGATAAAAAGTTACAAACCCAAATAGGACTTTTTTGAGTTTGGAACTATTTACAATCAGAATTTTCACATGAGGCTGATTCACAAACATGGCTAATACTTGGCCATCCCAATCCAATTGTCAAAAGTCTGAAAATGGCTTCTTCTTTTTTTTTCACCGGGGAGAGTAGGATATGATCAAAGTTTGCTCATTTCAATGTGCCTACACCTATGGTACAGTGACAGTGTGTGTTTATGATACCGTCACCGTGTGTGTTTGAGAAAACTTTATCCATCTTCCCAACTTTGACCCAAAAAAATCTCTTTCTTAGGTGGCTTTTCGTTTTGTGGTGTCCCAATACGTAAGATTGCTGCCGTCAGCAGCAATAATTCTAATTCCTTTGGACAGACCTAAAGTTTGTACACAAATAAAAAGCAAATTAATAACAAAAACCATAAAGAAAAATGAAGTTAGTAAATTTTATTTAAAAAAACACAAACGAAGGGAAGGGACCACACAGGTCTAGTGCACCACTGTTGGTCATGAATCGATACTGATTAGGCGTCGTTAATCTCGTGCTAATCTATACAAACAAATACTGTTTTGGCTCTTTAAGTACAGGAATTTATATTTTCTTCCACGAATACGTAAATAATTTTATACCCGTGTCAAATTGTAATTTGTGTGTTAGAAGAGTAAGGAGTTATGTACTTTTTTATATATATTATATTTTATACCACATTATGTACCACCTTTTTAACAAAAGTGGAGTCCATCAATATAATTGGGTCCACCTCTATTAAAGAAAAGATACATAATGTGGTAAAAAATGTTAAAAACCTAAAAATGATACACAATGTGTTATAAAAATGTTATGAGCCTAGTATTTTCATATATATATTGCTTGAGGAGTGCATGCAGCACAAGAAAAAAAAGAGTCACTCACGAGTAGCTCTGTCAACTATGAAGGTGGTGATGGCCATGGCTCTGCTGACCACCACAAGTCATTGCATTAACATCAACGGTAGCATCATCGGCGGCGGCTACTCCTCGTCCTCCTCGAGGTGTAAGAGCAACTCCATCGGTTAAGGCTGGGGGGGTGGGCAAGCCCAAAGTGCGTTTCCAGCGGTAGACTCTTGCTCGGACAAGGTCTTGGGCCCACCAACCTAGGCTGGCCCTCCTGCTATTCTCGCCTAGGCTGCTTCTAGGGCAATATAGCGTCATCAATGATTTTTGTTGATGTCAACGACGTAAAAAAAAAATTTAATCCAAAAAATTCAGAAATTTTTTTTAATACATACCTATCAATTTTATTATTATTAATTTCATACATACAACTAAAATTAATCCCATATAAAAAAAATAAAATAAAAATAAAAGTGATTAGTATTTGCCATTTGTCATGGCAGCGGGTGGAAACGAACCTTGCCTTTTGCAAGTGCATTCACTATTCACGTGAATAGTAGCTGCCCTAGCTCCCCCTTGCCATAACAAAGGGCAAATGGGTGGAGTTGCTCTAACGGTCTCACTGCGTCGTAGTGCATTCTTCGATCTCTGTTAACAATTGTTTTTCTTTTAACTAAGGTAGAGAAATTCGACTTAAAATTACTTCCACAGTGGGAGTTGGATGGTTCTTCAAATATTTATTTTTGTGTAATATTAACCATTGAAGTATGGAATTACTCTCCTCTTTTAAACTTTTAAATGTTAGAAAAAAAAAAAGAAAAAAAAAAGAAAAAACATTACTGCTTGTGCCCCTGGTGCAAACCAGTTTGGTTAAAAACTCATCACATCTTTGACTTAATAGAAATTTTGGGGAAATTGGATGGTCATGCTTTTTCCTGTTTCGTTCTTTGTCAAGAAATCTTTCATTTCAGATCAGTCCATCTGATACTAGTTTTCAAGTTAGCTTTCGGCAATGCATTGTAATTTGTAACTCAAATTAAGTTGACTTGGGAATAATGCCCATTAATTAACAGAGGTCACTAATTCTTTTTCTTTTGAAAAGACTTTAAGAAGAAAACGAGGTGTGAAGGTGGGGAAGAGGGGGGGAGGACCACTGTGGTACCTTGTCTTTTTCCTCTTTTTTACTTTGTGACAAAAGCAACAAAAGAAAAGCAAAAGAAAAGGCAAAAGCTATCATATTGATGATTATTTTTGTTATATCATTAGGTTCATGTTCTAATGATTATGATGGAGCTAAAAGAGTCACCATTCAAGATGAAGAGGTTTTTTTTTTTTTTGCCAAACGATAGGAAGATTTTATTAGAGCCGAATAGAAAGTTTTACATCTTTTGCCAGTGTTGAAGAGCCATTACGGCCATAAACAGTCCCACAAGTGGGTACCCCTATTCGACTCACAAAGCGCAACTAAATGAGCAGCTTGATTACACGATCGAGGAATACAAGAAAACATAACCGACTGAAACTGTTGAGCCAGATTTTTATATCAAAGATAATTCCTTCAATCCTAGCATCAACAGGGTTTACTCCTTGAAGCATCCGAATAAGCATTGCGAATTAGACTCCACAATTACTTTGTTTAAATTCGCACTTTGAGCATTGGTTAGCGCATCACGAATAGCCGACTTCCATCATAAGGGCTGAATGACTAGGCAAGCTACCGATTCCTTTGCCAATAGCATCCAGCCCTCACTATCCCGAAGAACCCAACCCACACCTCCAGTCTTTGTTTGCTTGAGCCCAAGCCCCATCACAATTAAGTTTCACAACCCCATCGGGAGGTTTTCTCCATTTGGAGGAGGTTTATTGGCGTTGGCTAACAAAGTAGATTGCTCCAGTCTCCATGCACATTTAAAGGTTTGCTTCCCAAGAATTGAAACACAGGATTGCATTAAAATCATAGCCTCATACGGGTTTAAGATTTGACCTTTAAACACGGCATTATTTCGGCATTTCCAAATCCTCCATAATCCGAAAGCAAACATCTGCATGACCTCCTCGGGGTGTGCCGTGTCTTTATACCTTTGTACTAAGTTGGTCCAAAGATGTTATGAAGTCATTGCCATGGAGACGATTAATGTCAAGTTGAATGGGGTGATAAACCAGAAAACTCTCGCATAATCACATTTAAGGAGTAAGTGAACAGTAGTTTCTTCATCCTTCCCGCACAGCCCGCAAACATTCTCCACATGAACTGTCTTCGTTGTAGATTGTGACGTACCGCTATTGCATTCCGACATGCACGCCAAATGAATAAGCGAATTTTTGGTGGCACATTCAACTTCCGGATAGGCGCCAAACCTTTGCTTGTTCAGTTGGATTGCTAGATTCTCCATCTCCTTTGCGACCAAGTTCACCATTTCTCATTAAATATGACGCAATCTCATAGGCGGACTTTACAGTGAAAATGCCATGTGAGTTATGATGCCAGATTAATTTATCTGGGCATCCCCATTTACTACAGGCATGCTAGTAATGATCTTCATTTCCCCGGGTCAAAAAGCCTTTCAAGCAAGTCATTATCCCACTTTCTTGTTGTAGGGTCAATAAGGTCGGAGACTTTGTAAGGCATCTCAATATGGTGTGATTGAACCCGGTAAGAATGAGGAATTGGTAGCCACGGGTCCTCCATAATTCGCACGTTCTCCCGGTTCCAATTCTCCATCGAATCCTGCTTTGTGAGAACTTTTCTCCCTTGAAAAATACCCTTCCAACCCCATGAGGAGTTCCGCCTTTGCACCAGCCGTCAGGAAAGAACCATTGGGGTAATATTTCTCCTGTAAGAGTTGGGCTAAAATGGAATCTGGGGTATTTAGAATTCTCCATCCCACTTTCGCAAGCATAGCCAAATTAAAACATATTAAATCCTTGAAACCCAAGCCTCCGTTCTTCTTTATTGTGAAACTTTATTCCAAGCAATCCAATGAATGCCATTATGGTCATTGTTTCCTTTCCACCAAAAAGTGGCAATGACCCGCTCCAATTCTTTACATAGCCCCTTGGAAGCTTAAAGCAAGACATTGCATAGGTGGGTAGGGCCATTGCAACGACCTTAATGAGAACCTCTTTGCCCGTTGTAGAGAGAAATTGTTCCGCCCATCCAGGAGAGCCTATTTAATAAGTTTTGAACCCCTTGAAGACCTTCTTTTTGGACTGTCCAAGTCGGCATTAATACCAGTGTATCTCGCCAAAATCAGTCTTGTGTTCAATCTGTAGGGTGTCCACCATTTGCTTAGAATGCGAGCGGGCGGTTTCTTGAAGAACAGAGAACTCTTGTCGAAATTGATGCTCGCCTTGAAGCTTCCTCATACACTGTAAAATGTTAAGTAAACAATTTGCTTCTGGATATTGGCTCTACAGAAAATTACTGAGTCATCGACAAATAATAAATGAGAGATCTTTGAGGCCATCCTGCTTGATACGAAAACCATGCACCAATTGCTGTCCTCATAATTTTTTATTAACGCTGTGAACCCTTACGCACGAGCAAGAACAGAAAAGGGGATAAAGGATCGCCTGCGGAGTCCTCGGGTAGGAATAATATATCCGGATGGTTCGCCATTAATTAGAACGCTATACGTCACCGTAGAAATGCATTCCTCAATCCATTTGCAGAAAGTATCTGCAAAACCAAGGTATTTCATCAAACTCAATAGGAAACCCCATTCCACCCTATCATACGCCTTTGCCATGTCCAACTTTAGTGCCATATCATAATTCCCGACCCTTTTGATGTTTCGGAGTGTAAAATTTCATGGACAACCAGAATGTTATCGGTGATTTGCTGTTAGCAACAAAGGCGGATTGATTGCAATCGATGACCTTGGACATAAGCGATTTCAACTTTGTTGGTGAGTATTTTTGATACAATCTTGTAAATCACATTGCATAGAGAAATTGGCCTCCATTGAGTCATCTTCTGGACTGTCCACTTTTGGGATTAACGCAATATGGGTATGATTCATCTTTCTCAAAAGTTTCCCAGAGTGAAAAAAGCTCTGCACAGCTCCCACAATATCATTTCCAATGACATCCCAGTAAGAGTGGAAAAATCTTGACGTAAATCCATCTGGCCCGGGAGACTTTGCTGGGTTAATTTGGTTGGCCGTTTTAAGCACCTCATCAGCATCGGGGCATTTTATCAGCATCTGATTATCTATATCAGAGATTCTTGGATTGATACAATTAAACACATCAGAAGCATTTGAAGGGTGACTCGTAGTGAAGATATTTTCAAAATAATTCACTGCAATTTGTTTAATGTCCGGTGGGTCTTCATGCCAGATACCACTGGGGTCTTCCATACCTCTAAGCTTATTCCTCCTCCTGCGAGCCATCATTTTAGAGTGAAAAAATTTTGTGTTTTTATCCCCTTCGTTCAACCATTGAATACGGGACTTTTGCTTCCAGTACAATTCCTCATTGTGTAGGGCCTGCTTTAGCTCTTTTTCTTTTTGTCTCACTTGGTCCCCATGAAAGGTAGTTGCCGAATACTCCTCTTTTAACTCCCTTCTTAGGTTGTCAATCTGAATCTTGGAATTCCTTCTGTTTCGTTTTCGCCAATCAACTAAACCCATTCTGACCCATTTTAATTTTTCATAAACTTGTAGCCCACGAGATCCTGGGAAAGTTTTCCTCCATCTTTCTTGGACCATCTGCTGCGACTTTCTTCTTCGCACCATCTAGGATCATAAAAGAACCTTGATTTACATCTGTGCTCAAAAGGTTGGGTGTTGAGCACAAGCATACTATGGTGCGAACCTTCCACTAAGTGATGGGCCACTTTGGCTTCAGGATAAATATTAATCCAGAGGTTGTTGGCTAGACCACGATCTAATCTCTCTGAATGAAACCTCCCTCTCTCTGTTCCGCCACGTGAAAGGCCAACCCACGAAACCCAAATCTATTAAGCGGTTGTCGATCGTAAAATTGCGAAAATCTTGCATCTTGCTCATTGTCCGCGGAATACCACCTTCTTTTTCGGAATCATCAAGGATGTCATTAAAGTCACCCATAAGCAAGCAAGCCTCCTGGCACGAGGTGATGCGTTCCTGGAGGATACGCCATTGAATTCTCCGGTACCTAGAATCAGTGCTTGCGTAAATGGTAAAGAAGCGCCACTTGCTTTTCTTTTCCTCATCTTCCACTACAACTTCAATAAAGAAATCAGCATATTTTACTAAAAGAACATGTTGATAATTTTTCCACAACAGGAAGATGCCCCCACTTAAGCCTTTAGGATCCACAGCATGCATAAAGCTCATGCCAAGCATGCGCTTTAGAAATGAGAAGCGGTTCCCCTTATTTTTTGTTTCCACTAACACTACCAGATCAGGGGTGTGGAGCTTTACCTGCTCCTTGAGGCTTGAAACTGTCGGGTCACCCCGATACCACAGCGGTTCAGGACTATTGCTTTCATGGCGACTGTGGAGACCCGTTGTGGCCGGTCTCCGCTGCCTCATTTAGAGGGAGGTCAAAGGGCAACATCCTTCTTGCCCCACCGCTCTCCATTGTATTTGCCCCTTCTACCGCTAGGCACTCCCGTCTCGATCTTTTATCCATTACATGTTGGATGTCTTCTCTGCCACGTTTATTGCTTTTCCTTTTCTCATTTCGTTTTCCTTCTTGTTGAAGATTACTGATCAGTGGACCTAACTTAAAGGGATCAGAATCCTGAGTATAGTTGTGAGGTTCTCACATGCGTGCGTCTGCTCCTTCCTCTTCGTCATGAACCTCGGGGTTTGGTTCATTTTCTTTCTCCACAGTGCCCATTACCACATTTAGATCAATCATTGTGCCATTCTCGAGAGGGCACCCCGACCAATGTCCCTTCTCCTTGCATCCCGTCTGTGTCACAAGGTGGTCATGCACATTTGGATGGGCCTTTGTCAGTGCGCCCCATCATTTTGAGTACCATTACTCATATAAGGCCTCCCTCCTCTATCGAATTGTCCTTCATTCCATGCCTTTTCTCTTAGTGTGCGTGAGGTTTCCTCCTCCTCTCTTTGTTTTCTAATTGATGCTGCAAGGCGGAGTTGTTTGATGCGGTCTTGCATGGTGACGACGCCGTGTCTTCTAGCTCCGCTCCTTGGACTTTGTCCCAAGTCGACCTATCACGTCTGAAGAAAGTACTTTTATATTTCTCCGGCTTAGCTGTCCATTGTCTTTGGTTATCTCGCTTCCATCGAGGGTAGTGGCCTTCCTCTCCACTTGTGTCTCCGAGTTTGAATTGTACGATGTTCTCCTTATTATTGGTTTCAGTTTCCTCCCTCGTATGTCCTCTATTGCTTCTAGTCTGTGTAGGTAAATCTGTCCTCCACGATATTTGTGACATGCTTGCCTCGGTTCATGCATGCTGCACTTTCTCATTTGGGTGTCCCAGGCACCCACATTTGAAGCAATATTCGGGAGGAATTAAATGCAAAGTCCACCCATCGACTTAGATGTCGGGAAAGTTCACAAATGTTCCCCGCATTAATGGCTGCATAACATCAAAGCGTATGCGGACTCGCGAGGAACCTACCAATGCAATCTACTTCATCCGACTTATCGATCTCTAGAACTTGCCCCATTAACATACCAATTTTTCTCGCCACCGCATTTGTCATATTCAAGGGTGGAACGCCATGTATTTGGAGCCAGAAAACTCCATATGACAGCTCCACTTTTCGTACATCAGCACCCTTTTCCACCTCTGTTAAAAGAACCAATGAGTCACGGAATGTCCACGGTTCCATAGCTAGGACTCGGAACTTATCTTTTTGATTTTTAAATCGCACCAGGAACTTCCTTTCCTTAATCTCCTTTATTGAAACCTCCTCTGTTCCCTTCAGAGCGGTTGAAAACTTCCGAGAAGCTTTCTCGGTTCACGTTTTTCATCGTTATAACTTGGGCTACTAAGGTGTTTTGTGACCCGAGCATCATGTACGCCACTTCCCCTTCTTCAATGACAACCCCCGTTCGTTCCCGATCTGAGAGTCGCATGTTGGCTCCAAATTTTTTCTCCAGTTCCTTCAAAACTCCATCTTCTCCAGTCTCCATTCTTTCTCTAAAGAATTGTGTCCGTCACCCAATAAAGACAGTACACTCCCAGGCTATCCAAATTAAGGATTGAGCACCAAGGTGCCCTGTGCCTCACGAGCACCAAAAAAAAAAAAGCATCAACCCATCTCCCTTACGGAAAGAGAAAGCGACTTGTTTTTTCTCAAACTCTTTTTTTTTTTTTTTAAATCTTTTTTAAAAAGTTGGCGACCAAAATGTTGCCTCCACTCAGAATTCCAGGCACCCACAGCACGTCTTACGGTTGCCTTACGCTTTTCCTGATCCCTGTCTTGGCTTTTCCACCGAAAGAAGCACTACCCAAAAAAAGGAACCTCAAGCTCCACCACCCAAGGGAAGTTTTGTTTGCTTCCCCATTAAAATAATAAAAGCCAAACAAAAGGGGGCAGAAAGAACATACGCTACTTTTCTTCTTTTTTTTTTTTTTTTTTTTTTTTTTTCCTCCTTTTTTTTTTTTTTTCTCCTTCTTCTTCAAGCGTTTCCTTCTTCCACTAAGATTAGCCCTTGCAAATCTACATACCTAGAACCACTACACCAGTCTTCAAGCTGGAAACATTACCCCAAGTGAGTTGCTGCACATGGCTTTGAATTCTCCACCGGAACATGTGATGTACGAAGCATCGGTAAAGGTGATCTCACGTACACCCCATTCGTGGTTTGTTTCCGCTGAACCTTCCTCTCCGCGATGATGAAGGTACCAGAGCAAGCACTCCTTGCATGCACCACCGCTCTTTACCACTTGGGCTGCGCTCCCCTTGTTTTATTTGTTTTCCTCCTTTCGAAGTACTCTTACGTCTCACCAGGAAGAACCCTTCCTCTCCTTACGAGAACCCTTCCTCTCCTTACGAGAGCACTCCAATTAAGATGAAGAGGTTGATACTAATAAGGAGGTAATATGAGATCTCATATTACAATGATCTTTTTGTTTACTCGTTTTCTATCATATATAATTTATTCTCCTTGAAGTCATTGTAATGCATTTATCATGTTAGTTGTGCAGGAATCCACAATTGAAACAAAGAATGTATCTATAAAAAAAAAAAAAAAACTCTAACTTCTCTCTCTAAAAGAAGCCCTTGTTGCAACAATTATAGGGAGGGAGGAGGCCTGCGGCCCTCCTCCCTCCACCCCCCTTCTCCCTTCCCTCTCCCCCTCTCCTCCCCTTCCCTCTTCTCCCGCTCTTCTCCCTCCCCCTCCCAAATCCTCTCTTCCACTCTCTCTCATTCCTGGGGGACTCTTGCTGGCCCTCTTACCCCTTCATCCCCTTCCTCCCCTACCCGGATCTACTTGGATCTTGGGTTTTTAGCCTAGATCCGTTTGGATCTAGGTTTGCTTTGTTTGTTTGTTTGTTTGCGGGTTCCCAGGTGACTAGTGGTCTCTCTGTCTCGGCGGTGGTATCATTAGTGACGCTGGATCGGGTCTCTCACAAGGAGAGTTAGAATAATTCTTGGTGGCTGATTTTGCGTGTTTCGTTTCGTGACGGCACGGCAGTGATCTTGGTAGAGTTCGTTTGGTCTCTCGAAAGGAGAGTTCCGTCTGGTTTGGTTACTTTGTAATAAGTTGGGTTTCTCCTAGGGAGAATCTCTTGTGTGTCCGAGCGTGATGATGACCATCTCTTGGCGTACTAGGTGAGCCAGTGCGATTTCTTGGGGTGGTCTCTTGGAGTCTTGGGTAAGCGATCCCAGGAGTTCGTGGGGTGGTACCGTATTAGTCAACTTCTTGTTACCCCTTGGGGTGGTACCGTATTAGTCAAATTCTCATTACCCCTTGTCCGGGTATGAGTCCTTTTGGATCTTGTATTCGGTAGCCTTTATGGCTGTGTAATTGGGCTTTGGCCCTTATCAATGAAATCTCTATCGTTTGGAAAAAAAAAAAAAAAACAGAGAATGTATCTTTGTTTTTTGACTAAGTTGTGGACATGGATTTATTTGTGCTTATTTTGATTAAGTTGTGTACTTATTTGTTTTTGTGAGATTGGAATAGACTTTGATTGATGATGAAGGTTTCTAATTTTTATAATTATATTAAATGTTGTTGATTAATTTTGTTAAAATGAATTGAGGTGATTTTGAGTATTTGAGTTGAATTTTATAATTATATTAAATGTGTTTAATGATAAATTAATGTGAGAATAAATATTTTTAGAAGAAAATTCCGGGATTTGGGGCGAGACGGGGATGGTCCCCGGCGGGTGCAGGGCGGGATTCCCGAAACCTATTAAGCGGGGATGGGGTCGGGGACGGGGTGGGTTTGAGAATCGGGACGGGGATGGTATTGGCATACCGGGACCAAACCCGGCCGTTGCCATCCCTAATTGAGAACACAATGTAGAAATAAACTGTACCCAAAATTACTTTTACATCACTCGTCATTCCTAAGAGGGAATTTTATTACCAACCCTAATCAACATGAGGGGTAAAATTGGATTATGGATTATTTTTTTTGGGGGTGGGGGTCGTCAATAAAGTTTCCCTTTCTATGATTCATATTTGGGGAACTTTATTTCAATCTATTGAAAGGAAACTCCTTGAATTAATTGAAAACACCCATCAAAATTACCGAAAATGTCATGTAATAAATGTCTACCTACCGTACTATTTACACCACAGCAACTTCTAAACACACGAACTCCTCTCCCTTCACATGTGAAATCCCCCTGCGAATAGCGAGGCAACTATGAATGATCAGGGCCGGCCTGACATTTTGGTGGCCTTAGGGCCAAACATTAAATGAGGCCCTTAGTAAACAAGAAAAAAAAATTTGCTCATGGCTTATTTTTTGGCTTACAAAGAAAAATTTCATGGAAAATGTTAACCTTCTGTACATATGTCATTCTTTTTCACTAAAAACACTATTTTTGTTCATTTAATTCTTGCACCACCTACTTGTGGCAGCAAACACTACCCACTGCCAAAGCCACCCATTTTCCCACCCCCTCCCTGCCCAAAGAACCACGCACCCACACAGCCCAACCCCTGCCTCACTCTGTCTCTCGCATATTGGGGTGGTGAGAAAAAAATTTCTCTACTTGTCTGTCGCATATTTGTGTCTTTCTCTACCTCTATAGGCCTTTTTTTTTTTTGGTCAAAACCTCTACAGACACTTTGATTTCCCAAATCATGAAGGGTTGAACACTTTTTTATTTTAACAAAACCAAATAAAAAACAACAAAGTACTTTGGTGGTGAGATTTGAGAAATTAAAAAAGAATTGTTCAATTTCATCAACAGGGAAAGAGAAGGAAGTGGAAAGGTGGGGTGAATATGTGGAGGGGATGAGGGAGATGTGGTTTTGGGGTAACGAGTGGGAGAGGAAGTGGATCTCTTGCATATGCTTCTTTGAAAGTGAAACAGACAACAAATAAACAAAATAAACACACCAAACATAACCAACAAAGAAACAAATACAACCAATGAACCAAAGTAACCGATAAAAAATTAAATTTAAACAACAAATAAGGAGCATAAAACCTGTTTTATGCTTGTATAAAAAAGCCTCAACCTACCTTGCATAACTTTCTTTAATTAGGCTAGCTCTATTGCAAATAAAATTTGAAATCTTGGATTATTATTGAAGAACCTCAGAGAATATTTCACAGTTTTCCTCTGCACAAAATGTGTAGAAGAAAAAAATGTGAAAATAAAAGTGGGATGAGAGAAAAACTGAAAATAATATATTGAAGAGAGCATTTTGTTGGGTTTGATAGTGAAGAGAATTTGGGAGAAGAGAGAAGAGAGAAGAGAGAGAAGGGTCTGATATTGAACAAAAAAGTGAGAAGAATAAGGTGGAAAGCGGAAAGATCGCTTAGGAAGCGTGCAAATTTTTTAATGGGAAGAGAGGAAGCGTGTGCACTTTGTTTATTGGAAGAAGAGGAAGCCTGCAATTGTTTTATGAGAAGAGTTCTTTTGGCTGGCAATAGAAAGCGGTTTTTTTTTTTTTAATAAGCTTGGACTCTTGGTAATATATAAAATTTTTGAGGCCCTTCTAATTCGGTGGCCCATGGCCGTCGCCCTCGGCGCCCAGGCCCAGGGCCGGCCCTGTGAATGATGATTGACATTGGAGATCAAGATGGCTCATGACTACCTTGAGAGAATACCCTATTGATATCTACCATGTAGTTGAGGAGAAACACTTGTGTAAAACAGAGATAACATTATTTTACTATACCGGGCCAATCACGGTATGCCATGCGTAATAACTTTTTCATTTAACATACTGTGATTGGTCGGAGTTAAGGAAAACAATATGTTATCTCCGTTTTACACAAGTTTTTCTGAGAAGTAATAAATTTTAGAGGGTATACAAGTTTCAATTAGGGGATATCAAACAAGGTCGTGAAGAACAATACGAAAATCGTAAAATTTGATGGAAAACGAAAAGGTATCAACCCATGCCTTATTTGGGGATATAATCATTTGCGGCCAAAGAAGGTGTTTGACATCACACAATAAAAAAGATAAGTGCAATTGTCAGTATATTATCTCTTGAATTGTATACCTGAGCATTTTCTTATTTTTTTATGATACCTCTCTTGTGTTTTTTCCTGTTATTAAATCAATAAGATAAGGTATTTTTCAATAAAATAAATAAATAAATCTTTTAAATCGAAAAAGAGTAGTGGGGCTCAACAAATTATGCCTAGGAGTCATTTTGATATGAAATACTATAATCCTGAAGTTACGAATCCTTACCCTCATCTATTCCACAAGTCTAGCCATCTAACCTTTGGTTTTTGACGCTAGATTCATAACATGTGAATTAGGGTATATATGCACTGTGGTCCAGCCAAGTTGAGCCCAGATAGAAAGTGAAGTGAACTGAGCCCATTACAGGAAAAAATTGAAGGCCACTCTCCTTTCTCACTTCCATTTATTTCTTGATGGTTCATGGTGATTGTGCTTTTATTTAGTTTCTATCATTGGAACACTCTTCTTATTTTCAGCCTTGCCCTTCTAATTTTCTTGACAATACTTGCAAGTTGCAGGACAAGGAACTACCAACCTGCAGGTTGCAAGTTGCAACCACATCGTTATAGCCTAAACCATCAAACATTTCTAATTCTCTCCTCTCTTTCTTTCTTTAATAATGTTTCTTTATTTATATAAGTGATAGCCTAAATTACGCTAAATTAATCTAATCTACGAAGATTTAGGTAAAGCTCACTACATTGGCCGACACTCATACGCAATAATGTTATAGATAAACCACAAGTCAGGTTCCCCACTAAGCTCATGTCAGTGTAAACATTGCTGTCCCTTCCATTTAGAGACAGCAACATAAGTAGAACCCACCCAACAGCACCAGAAGGGACCTCACAAAGGATCACAACTTCACAAGACCCCATATCAGATAAAAAGTTACAAACCCAAGTAGGACTTTTTTGTGTTTGGAACTATTTACAATCAGAATTTTCACATGAGGCTGATTCACAAACGTGGCTAATCCTTGGCCATCCCAATCTAATTGTCAAAAAGTCTGAAAATGACTTTTTTTTCTCTGGAGAGTAGGATATGATCAAAGTTCGCTTATTTCAATGTGCCTAGATCTGACTAGAGTTTCTTGGCTTATGGTTTTTTGGATGAATTCAGGGTATCCTCCGTACGTATGATGATGGCAGTAAGCACATAAAGATCTGGTAGCTCCGAGACCACAATAGACAGCTGATCCTCACCAATCAAGTGTCTAACACATGCAATATTTGACAAAAAAGAATAATTTGCTAATACATTATGGAGACTTTATTGCCTGAGGACCATACTAGCCTTGTGAAGTTGTGATCATGATGGGACCCGGTCCACGGCAGCGGGTGTTAGAGCGGTTGATGTGCGGAGGGATGTTGCAGATGCCTCGCCTTGATAGCTCATCTAGTACACCTTCAGTGGAAGGAAGCTTAAGGCCCAAAGGAAGGGGTAGCCATGGCTTGGTTATTGCCTCCTTCACAACCTTGTCAAGAACCTCTTCTGCCTGCAAAAGACAGATAGCAAAAGAGATCAAATTTCATGTGCATATTTGGAGTTTGGTTTGTATGTTACCCTTCCACTTAAATTATTAGCAATTCGGAATCTGGGTCGAACTCCGTACATATCTGAAACTTGTTAGGTGCCGGGCACAAATGACCCTAATTCCTTGTTGCCCTATTCCGCAAATGAAAAACGTATTTAAGGGTTTAACTTCTACCAAAAAATCGACAGATTGTACACTCTAAGTTGGACTTTGACTTGGAGTTCATGTTGGACTCAGAGTTCAGCATAAGGATCCTCAACGGTCACGATTCCAGACCCACTGATGTATCAAGACATCCGGGATAGGCTGCGTCCTGTGACCGACCTAGTGATCCAACGAGCTGCCATGGCCATTGAAACATAAATCACAAAGAGCACTGCACGAATCAATTCAATAAGGCTT
This sequence comes from Prunus padus, assembly GCA_024362665.1. Classification (NCBI taxonomy): domain Eukaryota; kingdom Viridiplantae; phylum Streptophyta; class Magnoliopsida; order Rosales; family Rosaceae; genus Prunus; species Prunus padus. The sequence goes on along the minus strand of JANFAM010000005.1, from coordinate 12,403,141 downwards.
GCCACAGATATCCTTGAGCTCCTAATAATCAGCCGCTTAATTTCTGTGTAGTACTACTGGTGTCTTTTGTTTTTTTTGTTTCTTTCAGATTCTTAATATTTAGTGCCCTACTCAATCAGCGTCAGTTTAATTTCTGTGTACGTTTGTGTGCTTTTGATTCTCCCTCTTTTTTTTTTTTTTGTTTTTTTGTTTTATTAAGAAAGTAGATTCGAACTTGGATGTTTTGTATCATTTGAAGAACCAGTTGATTGGTTCTTCAAATATTTGTGTGTTGTAATCGTGTTAAACAATTTCAAGCCTATTTAGTAACATTGGGCTTGAACTCATAACTACTTGAGAGCGTACTAAAGACGTGATCAATCTAATTAACACCCTATTAGTGATTTTAATACTTCAGTTGAGGTATTTACATTTAAATGAAGAAAACATGTACACCTATTATTTTTATAGGGTTAATCGTTTTATTAGTCCATGAATTTAGACTCGATTAGCATTTGAGTACCTCAATTTCCAAAATGGTTAAAGTGGTCCTTTAACTTTAGTTTCATTTGGACAACTAGTCCCACTTTGTTATACATCAATTTTTTTGTTAAATGCGGGGGCAAAATGGTATTTTTATATTAAAACAAAAAAATGAATAAAAAAATTTATCTTTAAAATAACAATAAAATAAAATCACATAAAAACCAACAAAAAAAAAGAAATCAAGTTTGGGGGAGTAGAAATCGAGATAGAAGGAGAGAGAGAGAGTTTAATTTTAATTTTTTAGTTTTTAAATTTTGTTATTTATATTTTAATCAATTTTGATACAAAAATATCATTTGCACTGCATTTAACGGAAGAGTTAACAAAATTGATGGCGGTGACCATTTGTCCTAACGAAAGCGAAGTTAAGGGACCAGGAACCATTTTGGAAATTGAGGTACTCAAATACAAATTGGGTCTAAGTTCAAGGATTAATAAAATGATTAACCCATTTTTATATGAGTGATATGCCTCATATATCTTTGATAAATAAAATATCGATAATATCGCCGATATTTCCACGAAATTTCCTTATTTTTGAATTTCTGGATATTTTCAATACCATCGATATTTTAGATATCCATGAACCATAATATCGATAATATTAATGACGTGAATGAAATATCGATAATATCCCGATATTTCTATCGAAATTTCCGTATTTTTGAATTTCTGATATTTAGATATCATCGATATTTTATTCCACCTACTACATAAATAACACAGTACTTATTATGACTTATGAATAAGACGTGTGCCAATGAAGTAACTTGGCTATTAGGTAAGTTATTATTATTATTATTATTATTATTATTATATATATATATATATATATATATATATATATATATATATATATATATAAGGTGTATATTACTTAATACATGTACCTATCTTTCTAATAATGTACTTAATTTTTTATTATATATAAATAATGTATTTAATTTTTATTATATAAATAAGACTCATAAAGACTGGCTATAACTGCGTTGTAAGGAAAGGAGTCCCTTTCTCTTAGCTGTAAAACATATACATTATTTAATCAATAATTGCACAAAAAGAAAAGTTTATGGAGGGGCCTAGCTGTGCTTTGTATGAAGAGTAAAGAGCCTAGTACTTCTTCTATATATAGTGGCTCTGAGGAGTGCATGCAGCAGAAAAAAAAAACAAAAAACAAAAGATGAGTCACTCAGGAGGAGCAATGAAGCTGATGATGGTGATGATGGCCATGGCCCTGCTCACCACAAGCCACGGCATTGGCATCCACATCAACACCAGCGTCGTCACCGGTGGCTACTCTGCCTCCCGTTGCAACGGCCTTACCGACACGGCATGCCGGATTGTACACTCGGAGTTGGACTTTGACTTGGAGTTCATGCTGGACTCGGAATTCAGCATAAGGCTCCTCGAGACAATTCCTGGGACAGCTGGGTCGTCGTCGAATCGTGGCCAAAGTCTCTGTAACCGACCAGGTGATCCAAGCTGCCATGGCAAGCCAAACGTCACACCCACTTCAGAGCACTGCATTCCCCCAAACACCAATAGGGGTTGCTACGGACATGGCTAATAATCGGCCGCTACTACTACTACTACTGGTGTCTTTGTTTCTTTCTGCTTCTTAATATTTAGTGCCCTACTCAATCAGCGTCAGTTAATTTCTGTGTACATTTGTGTGATTTTTATTCTCCTTTTTTATTTTTTTCGTTTTATTAAGGGAGTGGAAGATTCGAACTTGGGATCATTTGTATTATTTAGAAGAACGATTTGGTTGGTTCTTCAAATACTTGTGTGCTGTAATCTGTATTAACCAGGTTCAAGTCTATATGAATTACTCTTTCTTTTCAATGTCGGAAAAATAAAACATTACAATTTTTTTTGTGTATCTGGTAGAACTGTACAAATCGGTTTGGGCTAGAAACTACATGAGAATTATTAGAAGAGAGCATTTCGATCAACAACTTAATTTTTTTAATTTTTATTTTTCAGGGATGATCACCACCTTAATTAATAGTAAGCATTTTGTTACATGAATTTAAAACATTAAACTCATCTAACGACAATTAATGTTATGATAATATCCATACATTCTCTATAAACGCCTTCTGTACAATGAACGCTAGAAATTAAGTGATATTTGATATTGATTAGTCTTTTTTTCATATTTGATTTCTCGATTCATTAGTTAACTTGCTTAAACAAGAGCAACTCCAGAATAAATGCGTATTCCCCAATCATTTGTTCTTATAACCAATAATTTGCTCCTTGTCTATGCTTTAGGATACTACATTAGTACTTTAGCATATTTCTATTTTTCCTCTTTTTCACTTTGTCAGACAACAGCAACAAAAGAAAAACAAAAGCTATCATATTGAGAGTGATTCTTGTACAACAATGTAGAAATAAACCACGTACTATAAAAAAGAAAAAAAGAAAAAAAGAAGACAAAATGTCTACCTACCATATTATTTACACCACGTACTTTATTAAAAAGGCAACGCCTTGCTTTATGAAAAAGAAAAAAAAAAAAACCACGTACTTTTAAGTTCATGAATTAATTGAAAACACCCACCAAACTTACCGAAAATGTCATGTAGAAATTTCTACCTACCATACTATTTACACCACATCAACTCTAAACACACGAACTCCTTTCCCTTCACTTGTGAAATCCCCCACTGCGAATAGCGAGGCAACTGTGAATGATGATGACATTGGAGATATGATGGCTCATGACTACCTGAAAGAGTACCCTATTGATATCCACCATGTAGTTGAGGAGAAACCAATAACGGTTTTAGGATTTGAAAGCAGACTTGGCAAAACTTATATATTAAATTTGGCGATAAGAGTGAATTTCATTAATAAACATAAAAAAATACACATAGTGAGGGGACATAACGAGCCTTGCCCCTCAAATGCATCAATATCTACAAATACAAAAACTAAAATAAAAACCAAAAGATACTTTTGTTTTGTATTTCTCACTTCTGTTTACAAGATACTTTTGTTATTTATATACATGTTCAAACTCTATCACTTGTGCATGCAATTATTACTAATCTTAAAGTAAGCTATAAAGGATAGAGCACTTGCCGTTTGGACAGCACCACTCCTCTTGATCGACATCCAATGCTATTTGTCCAACTATTCTATATCACAACTATCATTCCTGATATGATTGTTTATTATGACAATCATGTCCTTTGACTAGTGTAGTTAATATTTTATTAGAAGGTTTGTATTTTTGCGTCGGCATTTTTAGAATATAGTGTAGGTAATATTTGTTTAATGTAGTGTAGGTAATATTTTTAGAATAGAATGTAGTGTAGGTAATATTTTGTAATAAAAAAAATATTTGGGCCTGGCACGAGCCTAGCTTGCCATAGGCTAGAACTGCCCCTGAGAGAAACACCAGTGTAAAATGGAGATAACATTGTTTTACTATATTGGGCCAATCACGATGTCATACATAATAACTTTTTCACTTAGCATATTGTGATTGGTTGGGGAGAACAAAACACTGCTATTCCCATTTCACACAAGTTTTTCTGTCAAGTGTAAGCATTAAATTTTAGAGGGTATACAAGTTTCAGGGCCGGCCCTGACTTTTTGGAGGCTAGGTGCCATTTCAGAAAATGAGGCCCTTTTTTCTACTTGAATTTTTATTTTATTTTTGCTTAAATATAAAACATTATTCCTTTTGGCTTAAACATAGTAATTTCATTCAAATAACAATGACAAATTAGTATGTGAATAAAACATGAAAAATCACATTTAGGCCCATAATCAAATGGCAAAACGTCACTTTTGGTCCCTGTGGTGTACTACTTTTACCACTAAGGTTCCTGTGGTTTCAATTTGATCATTTTTGCCTTTGTGGTTTTCAATTTAAGCAATTTAAGTCCATTATCCAATTTATGTCAAATTAGGTTAACTGTTGTTACTTCTTGAGGGCATTTCGGTCAAACACAAAAAGAGAAAAAAAGGGAAAAGAGAAGAGGAAGAGAAACCGTCTGCTACACCACCACCTCCACCAGCCCACACCCCAAATTGACACTTCCTCTCGAGGAACCGCCAATTGTGTCGTTTCTTTAGCTACCTCCTCTGCTTCCTTCAATGGGATCTCATTTCAAGCCTAAACCATATAACAGTTTGTTTCTACAAATGTATATCCTAAAATATTTAACTACGGAGTAAATCTGTCAAGTTGCAACACTGATGAGACAGAAAAAGAAATTTAAAATATTGATCCTGAAATTTAAGCAAGGCAGATGAGAACCCCGTATTACCATTAACGACTTCACCAAATTGAGAGAATGTTGCGGGAAGTTTTTCAGGCGTGGTTCTCTTGTTAAGCCCTGCAAGAAAAACGATATCATCAAAGCACATGCATACTCTCCAATAACCCAAAAATGCAGTATCAGCAAAACAAGTTCCTCTGCAACGGCACCCCAATCAACATAACTTGGAGGCCCAATTTGGTTATCTAAAGTAGCAGTATAATAAGAAATCAAACTTCTCACCCGCCATTACAGAAGCCCAACTTTGACTAATTATCAAACCTTTATGATATAGAAATTGGGATCCATTGGTTTCTGGAAGCTCCAATTGTCACAAAAAAATAGTTGCCAGGAAAAAGTTTCAAGCTTTCTCAGTTTTCTCATCATAGTTGGACTAATTTTCTATAAACTGAGCAAAACCCACAAAGAAACAAAGCCGCATAGTGTTTGATAATAAGTAGCAGACGGTTTCTCTTCCACTTCTCTTTTTGGTTTTCTTTTTTTCTCTCATTTTTGACCGAAATGCCCCTCAAGAAGTAAACAAACAATGTTCGATGAAATGCAGATTGCTTCTCTTCTTTGCTTTTATTTGGTGTTTTCCACTACCATTATGAATAGACTCAGAAAATGGAGAGATTGCTAAGGGAATTAGGAGAAAATGTTTCTTCAGTTTTTTAATATTTTTTACCTGGTCTGCCATTTATATTGAAGAACATGTAGAATTGGCTAAGAATTTTATATTTGATGTTAATCAAATGGGAAAATATTGTCTCCCAATGGTTTGCTTAAGTTTGTTGATCAGCTAGGTCGTGGTGGATTTTTATTGACTTGCTTTCTCTTGTTTGTCTTTTGACATATGTAACTAATTTATGATGCTTAATCACTTAGCATAAGCTCTATTTCATGTTTACATAAACTAGATGTATTTGAATATGCACCAGAAGAGAAGCAATCTGCATTTCATCGAACATTGTTTGTTTTTATGTGTATGTCAATGCTGTGTCTTCGTCGAGATCAACATGAACAATGGAAATGCCATCAGGACAAGCCTTCTAGAAGGTATTGTTCTTCCTATGTTGTCTATAACCAAAGGGGTTTTAGTTTATGTGTCTGATTATGTAATATTTTTTTTTTAACCAAAGTGTGAAGGTTTTCCGCTGCCAATTACCCCGTGATAATCCTTTCTACTAAAGTGAGCCACCAAAGAAGGGTAGTACTGACACGCCTTTTAAGGCTGGAGGTAGCATCTTGTTTAACTTTGCATTTAAAGTTGCTAAAATCGAATTTTTTTGATTGATTTTTAACTTGAATAGTAACTGTAGTTTGAAAAACCCCTTGCAATTCCATTACAAACTGGGGCTATAGTAGAAGGGTCCTTTGGGTTTGGTTCTAAAAGCTTCTGCATTGTTCAGAAGGGAAGGTATGTTATATATGCTCACTGTTTTTTAGAATTTATTGATTTGTTATTTTCTTTAATGGGCATGTCTTACTTTCTTATCTAGTTTTCAGAATTTGATTGTTTTTCATAGAAAATGATGAAATGCTTTAAGATTTTGACATTATGGGTGCCTTTCCTATTATGGTTATAGAATTCTTTGGTTTTTGTTTCTTGGGTTGTTTCTATACTATTGTTAATACTTGTCAATTTGCAATTGATTGCAATGATCTCTTTTCTGCTTGTTCTGCTTCTCCGTCTGGCTTTAATTTTCTTTTCCTTGTTGTGCATAGATACTTCCATACTTGTGGTGTTATTGATTGCTGATTAGATTTATGTACTGCCAAAGTGCTGACTTCAATTCCAACATGATATATTCATATTATATCATCGTTTTCTTTACTAAAGAGGTTCTATATGATGAAGTTCGTCCTTATTTCATGTGTTTCTAATGCAAAGTTATGGCACCTAAAAATTAGGGGAAGCAGTATTCCGTTGTGGTCCAGGAATCAAGTTCCCAATTAGGGATGGGAGCAGCATTTGTCTTTCGTGGGTATTTCCTTTGATCAGACTGGTTGAAGTCTGTCTCAGTAAAGACTGTTTTAATGTAAGACATTTGTGAGTGAGTACCCTATTGTGTCAATTGAGGATCCATTTGACAAAGATGACCGGGAACACTACTCCAAGATGACAGCTAAATGTGGAGAACAAGTACAAATTGTGGAAGATACAACTATAGGTTAATGTTTTGGATATGGTATTTTGTAATTATAGGTTAATACTATGGTATGGTATTTTGTATGGATATTGTAGGAATCAAGATTGGTAAACAATGTAATTACTCTTGAATCTTCAAGTTTTATGAAAAATAATTTTTAGTATATATTTGTATGGTGTGGGTAATAGAAGATTTGGGCTGAAAAAAAAAGAAGCTAAAATGTAAAATACGTCATTTTTACAGATAATAAATGACAGTTTTGGAACAAAACAATCGTCTTTAGATTTAATAGGCGTTGGTTTTTAAAAAAATCGACATCTTTTGATATAATAGACGATCGTTCTTTTAGAAAAATCGTTTTCTTTACATATAATAGACGACGGTTCTTTTAGAAATACTGTCGTCTTTACATATAATAAACAGCGGTTCTTTTAAAAAACTGTCGCCTTTACATATAATAGACGACGGTTTTTGTAAACAACCTGTCGCCTTTATTCCTATAATTAACTATCTTTACCTATAAACAACGGCGATTTTTAACAAAAACCGTCGTCTTTATGTGAAAACAACAACGGTTTGTAACAAAAACCGCCATCTTTATATGACAACAACGACGGTTTTGAGTAAAAGCGTTGTCTTTACAAATAATAGGCGGCGGAAATTTACCGTTGTGGTTTTATGCATCAAAAGATGTTGGTCCATTTCACGGCGGTTGAAAAACCGGATAGACAACGATGGATTACCGTCGTCTATTGCGATTTTGTAGTTGTGCACGGGGACCTTAGTGGTGAAAGTAGTAAATCACGGGGACCAAAAGTGACGTTTTGCCTAATCAAATAGATCTAAAAATCTGAAAAGAACAACTAAAATGGGGAATTTGTGAACTTCTGAAGGATCCACGCCAAACGCATTGTCCATAAATGAAGGGCCTTGATTCTTGTATGAGTTTTTCAAGTCATAAACCGCACCACAATTTGGAATATGAAGGCACAATTTGGAATTCTTGTGTAAATAACCTGCATCCAAAGAACTTCTTAGAGCTTCCAAGCCAAGCACAACAGAAATTATTCATACTAAAACTAGCTTCCAATGTTCTTTCTCTTTTTTAATTTGCACTTGTATCTCTTTATCAATTGTTTCATTCTTTTTCAATCTAATACACAAATCAATCCAAGTTCTCATGTTAGTGATATGCTCAATATTATTCTCATGTTGTTTAAGCCTCTCACTTAAATGCTTCCAATCATTAAGCCCTTCATTTGCTAACAGACTTGTGTTGTACACAGATTTGAACAACTTACAGCAGAAACAATATACTTTGCCCACATCTTCTGAGTACACTAGCCATATTCTATCATTATTCTCTCCATTTGGTAACCTTCTTGTATAATAAGAATATGAAAAATGCCTAGAGAGATCAACATGGAACTTGAGATTAATTTCTCTTATCGGACCTTTTTCTACTAAAATATACTTTTTTTTGTTATCAATGTTATCCCAAGTTCTTGGATCATAGATATTCAAAACATAACCTATTTGTTCTGTTTCATTTTCATTCTCAATTAGATCATCAATTTCATTCATTTCGTTTTCTCTCATTTCTTCCTGATTATTTCCATTTTCAATAAGATCACCAACCTCTTCATTTACTTCATTGTTATTATTTTCTTCTTGATTACTTGGTTGTTGTTGTGATTCATTAACTAAATCATCAATTGAATCTTCAGTTGAAGAACCAGTTTTAAAAAACTTATCAAGAGCTCCTTTTTGACTTTGAATCATTTTTTCTATTTTTTTTTCCTTTTATGCCTTTTTTTGACTCCAGACTCATGTTTCCTAAACATTTTCCTACTGCAAGAAAGTAAAACAGATAACAAATGAACAAAACACACCAAACACAACCAATGAACGAAAAAAAATAATTAATAAACAACAAACAAAGAGCAATAAAACCTGATTTATTCTTATATATAATTTTAGGAACTCCAATCTCCACCTGGACCTTAGGGCTGGCCCTGAGCCTGGGCACGGAGGGCGATGGTCATGGGCCTCCACTTAGAGGGGCCCCAAATTTTTTTATATACATACTGGGCCCACATATAATGTTTCTGCTCAGTATATTGTCCACATATTTCCACAGCCCTAAAATATTATAATTTCTGCCCACATCCCTTTAAGTGGCCCCAAACCATGCGTTCTATTTGACCAAAAAGAAAAACCATGCGTTCTCATCTCAAAATATGATGCTTCCTCTTACCAAGACCACACTTGCTTGGGCTTCGTCTCTTTCAGGCTCGGTCTTGGCTCAGGGTGAACAGGGCAATGGCACGGAGCCCAAAAGTTTTGGGGGCAAAAAAAAAAATTTATAGTCCTCATATATATGTATTGTATATGCCAAAACGATATAGATATTATGTATTTTAAAGCTTATATCTATATTATATATTATATGACAAGGAAAAGCATGCGCATTCCTTTTTTTTAAAGAAAATTTAGGGCTCGTTTGAGACTGCTTCTCTAAGAAGTACTTCTGCTCATAAGCGCTTCTAACAAAAGCGTTTTTATTATAAAAATCTTGAATTTTCATAAAAAAAAATTCAAGTGCTTCCTAAAAAAGCATTTGGGAGTGCTTCATGAGGAAGCACATAACATGTGCTTCTCCAGGAAACGCTTCTATGACCCCATAAGCGCTTTTAAACTGTTCTACCAAACGCTGTCAGAAGCGCTTTTAGTTGTCAGAAAGTGCTTTTAACCATTTCAGAAGCACTCCCAAACATGCCCTTATTCTTTGTTTGCTGGTTAACCAAAGCTTTATTTCTTTTTTATTCCTAAGACATGCGCATGTACGATGTCTCCCACTTCATTTTTTTATTTACTCTTTATGTCCTTTTTTTTGTTGAAAGAATTCTTTATGCCCTTTTGTTCCTTCGTTTTGCTGCTTCTGGTCCACTTTTTCTTCTATATTTTTTTTCATCTCAAATTCTCTTTGGTCTGCTGCATTTCATCTCCTCCTCTTTGTTGTAGTTTCCTTGTGTTTGTGGTGGCAAGGGGTAGAAAATCAATTGGAGTTGGAGTTCTTGCTCTTTGCTTCAAGTTGAAAAAAAAAATGCTCAAAATTCAGGTTTTATTGTTCTTTGTTCATTAGTTAAATTATTGATTTTATATGTAGTTGCATTATTGTTATTGTTTTGGTCTTATGTGTTGATTGTTGAGATTTTTATTTTGAAGAACAAATTGCTAAAAGTCTAAGAGGAATTTTGCATAAATATTTTAAAGAACAAATCTCTTTCATCTTTTTTTTGGGTGAAAACGTCTCTTTCATCATTCCAATACTCTCGTTGGGTGAAAACGTCTCTTTCATCCCTCTTTCTCATATTTCTAACCCTAAGGTAATCAGATTTTTGAATTCTCTGAGGATGAAAGAGACGTTTTCACCCCAAAAAAAAAAGAGATGAAAAAGACGAAGCTCAAGCAAGCGTGGTCTTGGTAAGAGGAAGCATCATCTTTTGCGATGAGAATGCGTGGTTTTTCTTTTTTTGATCGAAGAGATCGCGTGGTTTGGGGCCACTTAAAGGGATGTGGGCAGAAGTGGAAATATGTGGACAATATACTGAGTAGAAACACTGGCCGGTATGTATATAAATTTTTTTTGAGGCCCCTCTAAGTGGAGGCCCATGGTCGTCGCCCTCCATGCCCAAGCTCAAGGCCAGCCCTGACAAGTTTCAAGTAGGGGATATCAAACAAAGTCGTGAAGAACAATATGAAAATCGTAAAATTTGATGGAAAACGAAATGTTACCGACCCATGCCTTATTTGGGGATATAATCATGGCTTAATTACACCAATGCCCCCTGAAACTTCGGTCAAATCTCACTTTGCCCCCTCAAACTCAAAATGACCCACTTTTATCCCTTGACCAAGGTTTGGTGACCCAGTTTGACCCCTGCCGTCAACTCCATCTAAAACTCTGTTAACTTTGATGACGTGATAGGGGTATTTTTGTAATTTCGTACATAGATAAAAACATAATTAAATAATTAATAATAAAAAAAATAAAAACTACATATAAACAAAATCAATTTTAAAAAGTAACAAAAATAAAATTAAAAATCAAACAAATCCATTCCAGCGTACGTCGTACACCACCACCCCACCCCCATCCCCATCCCCATCCCCATCCCCACCTCTCCTTCTCTCCCACTCTCTCAATCCTTCTCTTCTTCTCTCTCCCCTTCTGTTTCTTTCTCTTAATCGAGCCAATCCCTAAAAATGCACCATCTCACTAACTTTCTCCTAATTCCATGGCCACGGTGGCTCTGCAATTTGAGATCGTATGGCTCGGATATGGGGGCTGGGATGAGAGAGAGGGAGATAGTGGGGTCGAAGGCCAGATTTATTGAGGTTGAACTCAAAACCTGGTAACTGAAAAGCGAAAATGGCAACCCCACAAGCAAATATCCACAAAATATCAATAAATAAAAAATCCACAAAATATGAAGAAGGAAATGAGGTGTGCAAGTACTTGGGTAAAGGAGACGAACATATGGAGAAATGGGTACCTAGCCCCAGACCCTAGCCCCGATTTGCAGCCCCCAAGGCACTGTACCTCTCTGTCTCTCTACCTCCCCCAAAATTTATCAAGTTTTATTTTGGATTTAGGGTTGATGAAGAGATGAAATTTGAGGAAATAGCATGGGAAGACGAGCAGAATGAGAGGGTCTGTGTCGGGGAAGGGAGAAAGAGAAAGTGGGGGCGACTGGGGATGAGCGCAGGGAAGGCTGAGATCGGGGTGGGGGTGTACTCTGGGATGGGTTTGTTTTTTGTTACTTTTTAAATTTTATTTTGTATATATGTATTTTATGTTTTTATTTTAATTATTAATTATTCAAATTATTTAATTATATTTTTATTTATGTAGAAGTGGGCTCCACTTGTCACGTCACCCACTTAATTGGTGAGTAATGGTCCATATATACGAAATTACAAAAACACCCTTGCCACGTCATCAAAGTTAACAGAGTTTTAGATGGAGTTGACGGCAGGGGGCAAATTGGGTCACCAAATCTCGGTCAATGGATAAAAGTGGGCCATTTTGAGTTTACGGGGGCAAAGTGGGATTTGACCGAAGTTTCAGGGGGCATTAGTGTAATTAAGCCTATAATCATTTGTGGCCAAAGAAGGTGCATCACACAATATAAAAAGGATAAGTGCAATTGTCAGTATATTATCTCTTGAATTGTATACCTGAGTACTTTCTGATTTTTTTTTATGATACTCTTGTGTTTTTTCCTGTTATTGAATCAAGTTAAGGTATTTTTTACAAAAAATAAAATAAAAATCTTTTAAATCAAAAAATAGTGGGGCTCAACAAATTATGCTTAAGATTCATTTTGATAAGAAATATTATAATCCTCAAGTTACAAATCCTTACCCTCATCTCTTCCACAAGTCTAGCCATCTAACCTTTGGTTTTTGACGCTAGATTCATAACATGTGAATTAAGGTATAGAAAGTTCCATTTTAAAAGTTGAGGGACTAAATTTCAAGTCGATACAAAGTTCAGGGATCATAGCTCCTAAAAAGTTTTTTTTTATTGCCAAAAAATATATATATGCACTGTGAACTGAGCCCATTACGATAAAAAAATTGAAGGCCACTCTCATTTCTCACTTCCATTTCTTTCTTGATGGTTCATGGTGATAATCCTTTTATTTTGACAAAATAGAACTTTAGTTTCCATCCTTGAAACACTCTTGCTTATTTTTAGCCTTGCCCTTCAAATTTTCTTTACAATACTTACAAGTTTCAGGACAAGGAACTACCAACTTGCAGGTTGCAAGTTGCAAGCAACCACATCGTTATAGCCTAAACCAGCAAACATTTCTAATTCTCTCCTCTCTTCTTTTTTCTTTAATAATGTTTTTTATTTATACAATTGATAGCCTAAATTACTCTAAATTAACCCAGTTTACGGAGAAGAATTGTAACTTGAGTGCGAAGGACAAGCTCACTGCATTGGCTGACTCGCCTAACACTCATACGCAATAATGTTAACAGATAAACCACAAGTCAGCTTCCCACTAAACTCATGTCAGTGTAAACATTGCTGTCCCTTCCATTTAGAGACAGCAACACAAGTAGGACCCACCCAACAGCAGCAAAAGGGACCTCACAAAGGACCACAACTTCACAAGACCCTCTATCAGATAAAAAGTTACAAACCCCAGTAGGACTTTTTTGTGTTTGGAACTATTTACAATCAGAATTTTCACATGAGGCTGATTCACAAACGTGGCTAATCCTTGGCCATCCCAATCCAATTGTCAAAAGTTTGAAAATGACTTTTTTCACTGTGGATATGATCAAAGTTTTGCTTATTTCAATGTCCCTACGTCTGACTAGAGTTTCTTGACTTGTGGTTTTTGAGTTGGGATGATGGGCAGTAAAGCACATGAAGATCTGGTAGCTCCGATACCACAATAGACAGCTGGTCCTAACCAATCAAGTGTCTAACACATGCAATATTTGACAAAAAAGAATATTTTGCTAATACATTATGGAGACTTTATTGCCTGAGGACCATACTAGCCTTGTGATCATGATGGGACCCGGTCCACGTCAGCGGGTGTTAGAGCTGTTGATGTGAGGAGGGATGTTGCAGATGCCTTGCCTTGATAGCTCATCTAGTACACCTTCAGTGGAAGGAGGCTTAAGGCCCAAAGGAAGAGGTAGCCATGGCTTGCTTATTGCCTCCTTCACAACCTTGTCAACTACCTCTTCTGCCTGCAAAAGACAGATAGCAAAAGAGATCAAATTTCTTGTGCATATTTGGAGTTTGGTTTGTATGTTACCCTACCACTGAATTATTCAGCATGTACATTATTTGAAGCCAAGTCATAGCACTCATGACTTGTCTACTTCAAGTAGCAAATTTCTGTTAATACAAATCGTTTCTTTTCTGATAAGCAAAAAGATTTGCATTAATTGCTTACCCTTTTCTTGAGCAACGATTGGATAAGCAATTCATATACATAATCAATTGGATAAGCAATTAATGCAAATCTAATTGGATGTCGAAATTTGCTCAAGTGAAAGATTGAATCTAACCACGTATGCTACCATATCAACTCAAATGAAAACGACTGGCACTAGCTAGAAATTCAAGGTTTTTACATTGCAATACAAAATGAAATTCAATGTCTAAATTTAGAACAATGTACATAAAGGGTTTCTGGTGTTACCGGATGAAGGTCAAACGAATTATGTTGCATGCTGCACCCATTATCAACTACACCGGCGTGAAAACCTGCTGCATTCTACAATTTTGAACAAAGAGTGTGAAAGAAGATAGGGTTAAGATGCATGCCTAACATGCATGCGTGGTTGAAAGAACAATCAACAGATTAAATGACCAATGCATAAACAAAATGTAGAAGTTTTCATTGGCATACTCACTTGAGGATAAGAGGGATAACCACCTTGCAGAGGTGGCATTACAGGACAACCCCATGCATCAGCTTGCATCTGTGACATTAAAATGGGGAAAATACAAAAGAATCTCCTCAATGAATAATGCTAATGCCACCATTCATATATATACTTGGGAAAGATGACAAACTTACCCCTTGATAAGGCTTCCAATGCCAACTTTCTGATGGTTGCCACTGGGGATAGCCAGGTGAACCCCACATCTGGACACCAGCTGGTTGACTGCTAGGTTGTCCCCACATAGGATAGACTGGTGCCATGGATAAGGAATTATTATAATGATATGGGGGAAAGGCCATGATAGGCTTCTGATTCTGAGGATAATAACTCCTTTGAATTGGATCTATACGATGTGGCAATCTCCGGTCGTCTTCCTTGGGTAAGATGTGTCTCTTATGCATGCGATATTTCTGCATGATAACAATAGTCAATCACCTCATTAGGTCAGAATGGGGAAGGGGGATGATAAACTTGTTGGCACTGATCAATACAAAGACGGACACTCAGAAAAGGAGTTTTAACGTAACTGAGATCATAGGATTTCAAACAATAAAAATGCTTGGTAGAAAAAGTTCTGGAAAACAAATTTTATCTCAGTTATGCGAACTGTATAGGATAAGGCTTTCGATCATTAGCAACTATGGGGATACACACGCTTCTATTTACGAAGGAGAGCAGCAACAAAGACAGCTTCTTACTGATTCTCTTTTCTTATGTCTCAGTAATCAACAAATTTAGTATAAAAAGAGTTGTTATGCAATGCAATAGGTTTATCACAAAACAAGTCTCAACAACATCTTAAGAGGTTCCAGCAATTATAGTTCCATCATCAAGCAAACGATAACTTGATTAGTTATCAAAGAATAAAATGCCCACCTGGAGATGGCTTGCTACATTATGCCTTGTCAAACCTTCAGCTTTCATCAGCTCTAGTATTCGAGAAGGAATGGCTTGATCCACACCCAATTGTTCCACTGCCTGCACAAATTTCTTGTGCAGTTCAGGCGTCCAATCTACCTGAAACCAAAGACAAAAACCCAAATGCGATAAGATTGTCAAAACAATCATGTGCACTCATAATCCTTTTTAATGAAAACAAATTAGTACACATCATTTTCTGAGAGGACTACTAGTCTACTAAACCTGCAACATGCTTTTCAGGTGGACTAGTTGTTTCCATTTTTAAGGACAGCTGACAAGACCAGAGAATCTTATTTTTTTGATAATCAAACTAAGAGGCAATGTTGTTTTATCAAGCAGTTGTTCTTCCAAGTCAATGGCAAGCTCAAATTTCGTGATCATAGATTAAACTTGCGAATATTCATAATCAGAAGAGTCCAGTAAAAATTTGTACCCTTACTTGATGAATATAAAAAAGATTAGGGTACACATGTATGCATCCTTTTATTATGCATGCCTGGGGAAAATTGAGAAGCAACCAAATGCTAATGCCTCTCATGAACAGAAAAAACCGATGTTGCCAGCAGCAGTATGGGGAACAATTGGAAGAGATCAAACAATTTGTCACGATTCTGAAATCCAAATTACCTTCATCTTCTTCCGATTAGATTTGCATGAATTATTGGGAGCAGATGCTTTACTCAGCTTTTCAGCAGCACCACCAACATCATTGGCACTGTTTCTATTAAGCGGGTGCTGAGACCCATTAACCGAGTCATTTTCCTCTTTAACAACCGTTTTCCGAGCCATTTGAGGTTCACTCATTTGAACTGTCCCTTCATCGATTGGATTGCCACATGTAGTTTCGACTGATTTAGATTCACTGTCATTCTCCCCACTCTCTTTCTCCGATAAGCAGTTAATTTGATCTTGGCAATCCCCATCAGCGAGTAATCGTGATCCCTGTTTAAGCTGTGGGGTTGAGGGAGCTGGGTACTTATCACTTCCTACTGACTGCTCACGGTCACTTTCATGAACCCTGGAAACATTTTCTGTTTCTATTGCGATTTTACATTTCTGTTCTTCAGTTTCCTGTTTGATCTGCAGTATGGATACTACAGATTCTTTGACAGGCTTCAGTGATTCAGAGATGGCACTCCCTCCTGCATTGAATGCCTGCTCAGGATTTACAAAATCAGAAAATTTATACTTACGGCATTTGCATAAAACTTTGTGGTAGATCTTGACACAACGTTACCATACTGGACAGACCTTATGAACAACATGCTGCCAAATATTCCTAAGTTTGTCTTCCGAGAGTGGTTTCCGCAGGAACTCAACTGCACCAAGCTGAAAATAGATTGTCAAATATATGAATGAAATATGATCGACTGGAAAAGCAGTGTAGAATCTCCAGTTATGATTTGCGCAATAAGATGGTAGACCTAAATCGAAATCACCAAATTTAGCACTCCTTGATCAGGCAGCAGATTTCAAAAGGAGAAGTTCATGGTGTTTGACTATTATTGAAATGAACTCTATTGGGGAAAAATACCAGAAATCCAAACAGAGTAGAGCAAGTTGTTGTTGCACTTTTGAATTAAATAAGAGGTTAGAGCAAATATCTTACCGCTATACACCTCATCATGGTGCTCAGGCAATGAATGTTTGAAGTCACTGTAAAGAAGATTTGGTAGCTTCACATTAGAAATCAAGTAATATATTAGAAGCAACAAAGTTATCATTGACGTTAATGGTTAGTTATGCTTAATGATCTAACAAGTTATTTGAAACTCAGAAAGATACTAAACAATAAAACACAAAATATTTTTATAAAATGGTTAACAGAGAAAATCATCAAAGGAACTAAAAACAGGAACAAATACAAATCATGAATAAGCAAAAGAAAAAAATACAATTTTGTGTCAAATTTAAAATGGTTCAGGTTTACTTTATAAACTTACTAATGGTCGGCAAGTCCTTAGCCGTTTCGAGAAATTGGAAAACCCCATGGCCATTGCTTGCATTTACCTGGGACCATAAGTCTTATTAGGATATATCCAGCTACAGGAATGACAGCTAAAGCACTCTGAGACTATACTAATCAAGGGAATTGTTCAAAAAGTTCTAGTTGCTGAACTGAGCATCACAATGGTATTAAAATACTGAATAAGATGAAACAGGTTTAGCTGACAACACATTTTCTAGAAAATGGCTCCACCAAAGAACAGAGTGGGTTCTTTTTTCATTGGGATGTTCCAAACCAGCTAACAAGAATCAATGCTCCGAAGAAGCATGTCTGATTTCTCTGAAAATAACTAAATTGAGTTATAGCTTCATTCAAGTTCAGTACCTCAACAATTGCAACTTGGAAACTTTGAGGATTGCTTGAAAATGCTGATAACGCTTCGGCTTCATTGCAAAATGTAGTAACTGCAATAGACATGATGATGTTACCAAAAGCGTGTATACATGAATGCAAAACAGATGTACGCACAAACTGATAGAAAACAAACTTAGAAATTATACTGATAAAACAAAATAAAGTTATGCTAGTTAGATCTAAACAGGATAACTTTGGTTTTTCCCCTGCATTCAACTTCTAATTTTAGTGCAGAGAAAAACATAAGTTTACCTTTAAATTTAAAATTTTTATTAAAAAAAAAAAAAAAAAAAACTGAAAGCCACTTTTCAACATTTGAATCACAAAAGTATAAATATGAAATTGGGATTTTAATTTATTTCTTTAGTGGAAAAGAGAAACGAGCTATGGTGATGGTGAGCAAGAAATTGATTCTTTTTCCATGGTCAGGTACCTTTCTAACCTCCATATGACTAAAACCCAAAACCACATTCAAACGGAAGCAAGAATCCATCTATATAGAGAAGCATTATAAGATGCTTTAATGGGAAAAAAGGGGGACCAGTATACTCATGGAAAATTAATGAAGAAATGGGAAAAGGGTGAAACCAATATTTCTAGTTCAGGAAAGAAGATTGTTTAAGAGAAGAAAAATGATAAAAACAAAAAGGAAGACAGAAATTTCTCACCAATATAATCCATGGCCTCAAGCTTTGATTTTATCTCGGCCGCAGAACTGTTGTCTTCATCAAGGAGAAGAACTTTAAGGCCTTTGGGGAAATCTTTCCACTCTTGCAAATCATTAGCAGTGCAAACCATAGCTGGTTTGGCATCGTTTCTCAGGCTGTCCTAGGAAACTGTGGCAGATCACAGCTTATAACCATCCAATGAAGTCTGCAAGATCCAAATGAACCACACATCAGAACCATATTTTTGTTAACTTCAAAGATTCCCAGAACTAAAACATACATATTGGAGAAACCCCATTGCAAATTGAAAATGTTTATGCATGATGTAACTGTTAGATCTTATTTCCAGAACTTTGTAATAAGAAGAACAAAGAGAACCAGATGACCCAAGTTCTCAGTTGGAACGAGAAGAAAGATTTTACCAAGTGTAAAGATCTTATTTGGTAGTGCTAATTTTGCATAACAACACCAATAGACAAAAACCCATGTATGATCTCCGCCAAACAACAAAAATCTTACGAAAGATAAAGGACATCATTGACCGTCATAGAGGAAATGAAGAAAAATCAATACAGAGTCTGAGAAAAAAACTGGGAAATTTCTTCAGAGAGACTAAAAAGACAGACTTCAACCCAAAACGCATGCATGCGCACATATTGAGCACAAAAGCACCCCAAAAAAACCAAGAGTATATAATGTCTCAAAGCTAAGTTGCAGCAACCAAACTAAACATAGACCAACATGATCAATAACTCCAAGAAAGTGCAGTTTCTTACTGTTTACCAAAAGACCAAAAGATAAAATCTTTATCAGCTCCAGTATATGTAAAGAAAAGGCTCTTTCTCCCCTCCTCGGGCTTTCTTCCACTTCTTTGGCTGTATATAGATAGAAAGCTGCTTATAACACAGAGAGAGAGAGAGAGAGAGAGAGAGAGAGAGAGAGGTTTAAGTGCGTCCTCTGAAGGGTGTCTGTCTGAGACCTGCACAATTACCATCGGTTGTCTACGGACCACAGAATATGCAAAAGGCTCTCTCTTTAAAAGTTCAGTAAATATAACCTTTCTTCCTCTTTTTTTTCACCTACTTTTTTGTGAATATCCCAAAAGAAAACTACTTAGAAATTCACTTTTCCCTCTCATAAAGTTATTTTTCTTTTAATTAAGAAATGATGAAGGGCAATCTCCTCTCCCAAGTTTAAGGATACCCAATGCTCTATCATTAGTATTAAAGGACTCCACATTTTAGTAAGGATTAAATCCACTTTGTCATATTATTATATAATAATCTCACATAAGGAAATTTTTCATGATCTCAAGGTCCAAACTTAGTATTATTGGAAAATGTTCTTATGTGCTTTATATTATTGGACCCAACAGAAGAAAATTATTTTAAGAAAAATTGTTGGGTCACAATAAAGTTTGGACCTTTGTAATTAAGTTAATATTCATAAGGAAATAGCTTAAGATATAGTCAGAGACACCCAACCAACATTCAATTTAAATTCTTTGAGCCGCTTGATTGATCCCACAACACTCTTTTCAACAGAGAGTGATTAAAGTGCCCTTTGTTCTATGATTTTGCTTTTCCTTACCATTTGAAGTTTTCATGGTCAATAATTTTTTCTCATCAAATCATGGCCAACAATTGAATTATCATGCAAATGCTTTTCTGATTGTGGAAAGCCTAGCTTTTGCTTTGTTGTTTAGAGCCGTAGACCCACATAATAATATCACATTATTAATTTAAAAGGAAATAAAATGATATCATGCTTTTATTTATTTATTAATAATGACATCCTTCATTTCCCTTCACTCACATGTGAATTTTACATGCTTTTTAGCCTCCCAACATAAAAGCCTCGGCAGGCAACATGTCAAGAAGTAATGCAGAATGAAACACGTGAGTTTATATAGAACAATAAAATTTTCATTTTAATAATAATAAGTAACAATGCCATGAGTGGTTGTTAATGTTGATAATTAATATTAGGATCTTTGACAGTTATCCTAGGATAAGATGGAAACCTATATTTTAAGGCACTTAACTTTTCTTAATGTGTAATGGAAGTATTCCTACTAATCGTTTGGATTTATCAACTTCATTGTACGGTCCTTAACAAAAAAAAAAAAGGTTTTTAACTCTCTTTCAAAAAATAATAATAATAAAACATGCATAGTAAACATGTAACATCTCACATCGACCAACGGAGAGGGGGTGATGTGCCGTATATGTACATGCTCACCTCCATCTAGCACAAGGTCTTTTGGGAGCTCATTGGCTTCGGATTCCTTAGAACTCTGAAGTTTAGTGAGTTGGAGCTAGAGCAATCTTAGGATGGGTGACCTACTGAAAAGTTGCTCGTAAGTTCCCAGAAACAAAACAGTGAGGGCAGAGCCCAAAGCGGATAATATCGTGCTAGGTAGCAACTTCCTAGTAGGTCACCCATCCTGAGATTGCTTTAGCCCCAACTCGCTTAATTTCGGAGTTCCAAGGAATCCGAAGTCAGTGAGCTCTCAAAAGGCCTCGTGCTAGATGGAGGTGGGCATGTACATATAAGGCACATCACCCTCCCTCTGTTGGTCGACACCTTTCCTCCTCGAGCAATATGGGATTGCTCACCGCTCTTGTTTCCCCAAGACACTGGTCTTACAAAACATGTAAAAAAATTTGGGTTGTTTTCCTTTTCATTTATTTTTCTATTACTTTATTTGTTTCCTTTACATTATATTTGTTTGATGTGGGACTACTTTATGTGGGACTTTTTTCCTTGCAGTATTTGAGTTGAATTTTATAGTTCAATTGAATGTAAATAAGTTGAATGATAGTTTAAAGTAAAATGGAAGCTTTATAATGTATGATAAATATATATTCTCTTTTAAATTGGAAGTCGGGATGGGTTTGGGAGATCGACCAGCAGCGAGGACTAGGACGAGGATTCCCCAAAAATTCTTATTAAGGATGGGGATGGGTAGGCATGTAAACGGGTCCGAGATAGAGCAAAGCACTTGAAATCCAACTTGACCCAATTTCAAAAAAAAAATTGACTCAATCTGATTCAAAAATTCAACGGATCATTAACAACTAGATCCATATCATATTTGTTGAATTATCCGATAATCCAATCCGAATTCTTTTTTGTCATATATACAAATAATTGAAAAGTATTTTTATTTATTTTCAAAAAATTCACAAGATTGTTACATATGCATATATATTAACTTAATAAGTAAGTGAAAACAAAATAAAATGAAATATATGTGATATCAAATCGAATCGGATTAGGCAAGATCCAAATTTGTTCCATCAACTTAACAGGTTAACGGATTTGGAATATAATTGGGTTATCATATTATACCACTAAATCCATCGCACATTAATCACATCGAATTCAGATTTGATCCGGATCAAAATCCAATCCATTAATAGCTTTAGAGATGGGGAGCGAGAACGCCGATGATATCGCCATACCCACCCCTAAACCGGCTTGTTGCCATCCTTATGCTAGAAAAAGAAGCGTATATAATGCCCATCTCCTCAAAGAACTGAACACATTATATACACTCTTTATGGCCTATTTACTAAATTGGAATCATAATGATTATGAATCAAAGTGATTACTAGCAATAGGGGTGGGCATGGTCCGGTTCGGTCCGTTTTTTACCTCAAATCGAAACTAGAACCGACTTATTTAACCGGTTTGGTTTGGTTCGGTGTTAGGAATTTTTTTAATCCGCCGGTTTGGTTTGTACTGGTCCGGTTTTCGGTTTTTATTATATTTTTATACAAATTCCAACTAAAATTTTATTTTTTGGGCTTGAAAATTAACAAATAATTCAATTTTATGTAAAGAGAGATATTGTGCCTAAAAAAGAGTGATGTTTTGAAGTTGGGCTTGAGAAAATATTAGTTATGAGATGAAAAATATAGCATTGGATTTAAATAATTTTGTTCAAAAAATGAAATAATACACAACCGGTTCGGTTTGGTTTAGTCTGGTTCGGTTTGATAAGGTGTGAATTCGGAACCGAAATTCATTGGAACCGGTCCGGTCCAGTTCGGTTCCGGTTTGTTGACTTTTTTAGTCAACCAGTTTTTTTCGGTTTTTTTCGATTCGGTTTTCCGGTTCAGCAGTTTTTATACCCACCCCTAACTAACAATCATAATACCATCCCTTACCATGGAGTCTTACAATTGAAAAATCAGGGGTGTAATTGCTGATTTTACGTGGAACCCACTCTTCTTGTATTACAAAAAGCTCTATCACTCGAATGAAAAATCCCAAAAATTATTTATTACAGCAACACAACAACGAATAAAATTTTCAACCAAAAAAATAAAAATGAAGATTTATTCAACCTCAAGTGCAAGAAGGAACTTACCAATCCAAATGGAGGTTTATAAGTTTATTTGGTTATAGTATATACAACAATTCCATTGAAGTTAACAGTTTTTGATTTCTTTTTTAACAACACAATAAAAAAGATATGAACTTAGAACATCTTCTAAAATTATAAAGAAAAATATTACTAGATTAAGAGCTAATTAATCAACATCCATTGAGTTAGACATAAAAAGTACAATTTGGTGAAGGAAGCATATACATATGCTGACCAATTTTGTATTTGGCCAGCCAAATGCCCATCTCCTTTTCCGCTCTAATTTTTACAGCCCCCGAGTTTTCCAGTTGTAAAATTTGTAGCAAAATCTAAGGGCCTGTTTCATATCCTACTAAGAAAATGAACTCAAAAATTATGATTTTTTTTTTTACAAACATGAGTTTTAAAATACTGATTTTAAGATTTAAAAATTTTTTTGGTATTGAACTCCAAATTATTTTTAAGATCTAAACAAAATAAAAATAAAAATCCTTAGATTCCCAAATTGAAACAAAAGAAAAGGAGAGAGAGAGAGAGAGAGAGAGAGAGAGAAACTATAAAACCTCACCTTTTTTTAGTACCAGCGATAGTCTAAACTATAGGAGATGGGGATTTCTCACACACACACACACAATTATGATGCCGTGGGGATTCGAACTTGAGACATCTGGTCTGCAAGTCAAGACCCTTTTGCACATGACTAGACCTCATTGGCAAAACCTCTTCTTTTTAAAAAAAAAAAAATTAAATAATGGGGATGTTTTTGAGGTTTTTATTTTTTATTTTTCTGGGTTTGTGTTTTTAAAAATGATCCAACTAAATGGGTTTTTGTGGCTTTGGACTTAAAAACTATTTTTAAGTTTATAAAATTAGATCCAAGTATAATACCAAACAGGCCCTAATTAAGTTCCCATCCCTAGCATTAATTCCATGTTTTTGGTTCTACATTCCAAGACAACACTCGTTGTTTTTGCTTGCCATTCAAACTTCTCCATTGAAAATGTGATACATTCCTAGAACTACTTTGCAATCTGAAGCTAACATGGTTTCTTTTCCCTAACAAATGAAGAAATATATTAAGAAAACAAAAGGAAAAGAAAAGAGAGAAACAAGGAAGGAGACAAATAGCACAAAAAAGCTGAAAAACAATAATAGTACTTGGGAAAACAGGAGCCCATGGTTTTTTTTTTTGGGTGTGCTTTTTTTTAAGGTCAAATACAGCCTGTGGTTTGCTGATTTCATCCAACAACCAAATCATTAAAGCTGGAATGAAGGGGTTGAATCATTATTCAAAGGCTTAATTAGACCAATGCTCTTTGAAATTTTGATCAAATTACACTTTGCCACTTCAAACTCAAAATGGCCCACTTTCATCCATTGACCGAGATTTTGGTTACCCACTTTGCCCCCTGCCGTTAACTCCATCTAAAAGTTGGCTAACTTTGATGACATGGCACATGTTGGGTCCATATTATTTTCTTAAATAAAATAAAATAATTTTTTTATAAACAAATTAAATAAAATATTAATAAAACTTTTAAAATTCAATTTTTTATTTATTAAAAAACAAAAACCTTTCTTTTGATTCTCTCTGAACCTCTCTCTCCTTCTTCCCGATCAAACCCAACCCCCTTCTCTCTTCCCTAACCAGTGAGTCACCAAATCACACATCAAACTTAAAAGCTCCAAATCATACACATCAAACCCAACCCCCCTTCTTCCCAATCGGAGTTACAGTGAATACTAGAAAGTTCCAAATCATACACATCGAACTTGAGATAATTAGTAACGTGAATAAAGAGAGATATAATTCAAACTGCAATTGAACTTGTAAAACCATCACTGTCTTCGGTTTTCACCTAAAAACTCATATTTGAAGTTTAGTGTTGAGGTTGGTAGGAGATCAAGAGAAAGGATGGTGATGGTGGAGATTGGGTTGCGATGGTGTTAGGGTTTGGATCTAATGCGTGCTGGTGCAATGGGTTCAATTTTCTGTGTGCAAGAGAGAGAAAGAAAAAGAGGGGTGGAGAGAGAAAGGGGGAGGGTTGCTGCTGGGTTCTGGGTTTCTCCAGTGAGGGGTGCTCTCTCTTTTTGCAGGGTGGGTTGTGGTTGGTGGTCGTGGGGAGAAGAAATTTGGGGGAGGGTGGGGGTTGGGATGAGAGGTTGAAAGGGAGGAGGGGAGGGTCTGTGAGGCTGGAATCTGGGTTCTGCGGTGTGGGGTGGGAGGAGAGGAGGGGAGAAGGTGAGTGGCTGGGTTTGATGTGCATGATTTGGTGACTCACTGGTTAGGGAAGGGAGAAGGGGGGTTGGGTTTGATCGGGAAGAAGGGAGAGAGAGGTTCAGAGAGAGAAAAAAGAAAAGTTTTATTAATATTTTATTTAATTTGTGTTTTAAAAAGATTATTTTATTCAATTTAAGAAAATAATGTGGGCCTTACATATGCCACATCATTAAATTTAACAAACTTTTAGATGAAGTTAATGGCAGGGGCAGAGTGGGTCACCAAATCTCGGTCAAGGGATGAAAGTGAGGCATTTTGAGTTTGAAGGGGCAAAGTGGGATTTGACCGAAGTTTCAGGGGGCATTGGTATAATTAAGTTGGTTTGAGCAAATTATATTGTCTTTCTCTTCCTCTTATTTCTCCTTACAAATTCTCTTTCAGTTACACAACAGGAATGAAGATTTTGACTTTGATTGGTAAGAGCATGTATGTGAGAATTGGCGTCCTTTTTTTGGATAGTTCCAAATCATTCTTCGTGGTCTTTTGCTTAAAAGAAATTAAAAATAAATTAATGTTAAATAAGAATAAAGTTTCATTTTCATTACCCAAAGGTTGGTGGCAAGGTTTAGATTGGATTGGATCACTCACACGATTTAAGGTATGTTCATGAAGTAAGAAATGAAGGTAGAGTTGAAGGATTTTCAACTTTGTGTGAATTCAAATAAATAAGTTATAAGTGTATTGATAATTTTCTGGGGGTTAAAATTGATAAGTCTTCGTCATGACTAATCTATCTTCTATCTTAAACGTCGAACAAAATTTGGAAGTTAAATAAAAGGATATAATTAGCAAATTTGAAGTCTCTGAGAGTCTCTTAAATTCTACAAGACTCTTTAGAATTTTGTCAAAACTCTATCAATTGAATTTTAAAATTCTGAAAAAATCTATCTTTTAACTATGTGAAGTTTGTGAAGGGCACAGTAAAAATCCATAAACTCTAGTCTATCACTTAGAATACTCAAAACGCTGTGAATTTCCGTTTTGCAAAGTTACCCCTAAGGTTTAATTTGGAATCAAATTTATCTAAAAAGTCATTTCCCCAAAAAAAAAAAAAAAAAAGGCTTTGCAATCATGATAACATGCCATTGCCACCTACAAAATCAGACAAAACGCTACCATCTGCAAAGGATTATTAGATTTTGTCTCTTCCTTTTTTTACCTGTGAGCTAAAGTCTCCCCTTTCCTCCTTTTAGAAATTGATTGAAGAGTTGTCATTTTGTTATGACTTGCCGCTACAAAAAAAAAGAAAAAAGAAAAAAAAGGCAACACTCAGCAGTATTTGGTGAGATTTAGTGACCTTTGCTAGAGTGATTAAAGGCATAAGTCACTAAAAAAGCCTTTTTTAGACCCTTCAAGTAATAACATAATTTCTCTCATACATGCATGTTTTCTCTTTGGGTTAAATACCTTTTTGATTATTGAGTTTCACACAAAATTTCAATTTGGTCACTATGAAAAGAATGTAGCCAAATTGGCCATTGTATTACCGAAAGTATATAATTTGGTTAAATGTGCCCTTTTTATTCTAAGTACTTACCGCTAGTTTCTGTTAAGTGGATGTGTTCAGCACCTTTTTGGTCATTGAATTTTACACGGAATTTTAATTTGGTTATTAATAAAAAAAAATTATATATTAGCCAAAGGCCATACAAATGCTATGCTCTTTCAACTTTGTTTTGAACTTATTTTTTCATCAAATCCATGTACCGACTTTGTTTTCATAATGGTTGGGATTATGATTGGAGCTCTTTTGAAGAGATGGATTTGTCTTTTGTGAAACAATTGTTGAGATATGAACTTATTTTGAGATGATATGATTTCTTTTTTAAATATCTTTGCTATTGTTTTTACGTTGTATACCCTGATTGTTTGAGGGGGATTGTTAAACCTCATTAACATGAATTAGTTAAATCATATTTTTAGATGGTTTTTTTTGTCGACATGTCATCTGAATTTATACCTCAGTTTCAATTTGTCACCTTAAAGAAAAATTTAAGAGAAATGTCACCTTAATTTTTCAAAACCATGATTTGTCATCTGACTTTAACAGCATCTAATTTTCCATCAATTTTTAAGGGTATTTTAGTATTTTCCATTTTCAAGGGTATTTTAAAAATGGAAAAAATCATTATAAAAAAATTTATACATGGTTAGAGAGAGAAGGGGAGGGGGAGGGGGGGAGAAAAGGAGAGAGGTCTTGAAAATGGAAAGACTGAAATACCCTTAAAATTGATGGAAAATTGGATGATGTTAAAGTTAGATGACAAATAATGGATTTTGAAAAATTAAGGTAACATTTCTCTTAAATTTTTCTTTAAAATGACAAATTGAAATTGAGGTATAAGTTCAAGTGGCATTTCGACAATTATCCTTATTTTTAGCCTTAATTAATGCTACACCTACGATAATGTTTAGCCTACGGTCAGCCTATGCAAGACTATATCATTTGCATGGTTTTTGGCTAAATATTTTTTTTCAGTGATCAAATTCAAATTTCCTATAAAACCTAGTGACCAAAAGGGTTTAAATACCTTGTTGGTCACTGGATTTTACACAAAAATTCAATTTGGTCACTGAGAAAAAAATTTAGCCAAATTGGTCAATGTGTTTCCCAAAGTTTACAATTTATAGACATTCCATTATCTTTCGTTAAATGTTTTTTTATTTTATTTTTAGTTTTCTAAGAAGCACGTTCAATCTTGTTCCTCTATTATATTTTGGTGCTCTATATTGAAGTCTGAATTGATTAAGTGAGAACCCTAGTTATTGGGACTTTAGATGGCAATAATGAGACGTAATCAAAGTGATAGAGCACCAAAATATATTGGTAAGTTGTTGATTTCATTTTAATTTGGTTTATCTTTTTTATTTTCTTTATGCCTCACAATTTTGATTTCAACCCAAGATTTCCCTCAATTTGTTCAACCTATTAATATACGCTAACTAGTTGAGTTAGAGGAAAAAGACTGAAAGTGCTTCCTAAAGAAATACAAATAAAAACTTCACTTAACACAATGATCAATTTGGCTAAAAAAGTTTCTCAGTGACCAAATTGAATTTTCATGTAAAACCTAATGACCAAAAAAGTATTTAACTTTTCTTTTATTGAGGAAATTTCAAATTTGAAATCTTTGATTTAATCACTTTTATTTTTTATTTTTCTCTTTTTGGTCGGGCAGCCAGTTAAGACAATTTATATTCCACAGTTGCAGCTAGAAGGGAGCTTTCATCCCTGCGCTAGGGCAACATTGAGTTTTTCTATCAAATGATTAAATATGGTAGGGTACATGATATTACTAATCCTTTAACTGAGACATAGAAAATTAATGATGTGGCTGATAAAACTGTGTGACCATAACATTCCTACATGATGTTATTAATCTGATGGTGTGTTTACTAATCAGGAATTGAAATTATCATTAAGAATTGAATTCCACTTATGGAGGATTCCTGCTTTTACTTCACATCAAGATATTGAAAAGTAAGTGGGGCCCACACAAAATTTGGAATTGAATTCCTGATTTTGGAGAAATTCAATTCTTAGGTGGATGTGGTATTCTAATTATTGGAGAACTATCCCATTAGGAATTCATCTTTTTTACCCATTATATCATCACACAATTTTAAAAATTTCAAATTTGCCATATACTTTAACCGAACAACGAGGACATTTTAGTAATTAGTACCACTCATACCCCAATTTTATATGTTTTAGTAAACAACTTCAAGAGGAATCCGGAATCTAATTGCCCCATATGGTTCAGTATACAACTTCAATAGGAATCCGGAATATAATTCTCCTCAATCCAACTCCTTCTCAATTCAATTCCTCCTAATCCAATTACGGATTAGTAAACATGCCATAAGTGTTATAACATGGGTGAACAACAAGTTTATATTTAGGGTTAGTGGTAATAATCTATCAAAAAACTAAATATATACTAGTTATATATATAGCATAAGTTGAGTGGTAAAACCACGTGACAGAGTTACTGTTACACTTAAAAATTTATTTATTCAGATCATCGAACTATAATGCAAACCGGATCTGACAAAGTGTCAATGAAATAGTGAAGTTCACTGTGCACAATGAAAGTGACATGAAACTTAGGCTCATTTTTAGTAGCCCACGTTGTATAGTGAAAGAAACAATAGTCATATATTGATGATAGAGGGGACCTTTATCCCCATTTTTCTCTTGAGGTAGTGGAAGCCCCACATTATCGTTCTGTAGATCTTTGTCCCCCTCCATGATCTTTCTCTATTCAAACTGTTCAATCGTATAATATCGTTTTCCACTTTACTTCGTTGCTAGCTAAGCCACATTGCTAAGTAATTATCACACTCCAAATTTGAATTTTCTTTCACTTCTGGTGTGTTCTCTAGTTGAAATGTACGTGCCATCATGGGCATATATAGAAACGTAGTGGTTAGCATATTCTTTTCTAATATTTTCTCCAACTGTTGTTGACACCCTTTATTTGGTCGTAATATTAATAAGATTTTTCCTTATAATTTGCTCCCCACATCCAATGAAAAATCGTCGATTAAAGGTTCTTAGAATTAGGTACGTATCTCCATCATTCAAAACATTTCTTTCAAAATGCCGTGGGATTGAAAAGAATGTTTCGTATTAGGCTTGTATTAGACTTTTTTTGATAGGCATTATTGTTGCAGGAGAAAATGAGGTCCTTTGCTATTTATGCATTATTGCAGGAAAAAATTCCAACTAAACATTAATTTCAATAAAAAAAAAAGGGTAAAGGATTAAGGTTATACAACTATATCGTCTATATGTAATTATTAAAATTAAGAATTAAAAGGAAAATAAAGTAATCTTTATATACTAAGGGAGAAGCTCAAAATGGTGATACATTCAAAAACCCAAGAAATGTCTTTAGTAAACTTAAAAATTTAAAGGAAAAATAATCTAATGTAAAGCGTAAAATAGTAAATGACTAGTTATTTTGATTCAAAATTTCAAAATTAGAGGAAGATAGTTTTTTTAAATGACACATTAGTATTTGTTAATATTTTTATGCAAGTAACAAAAATCTAATTGGCACGCACGTGAGCACATGTCAACATGCTAATAAAATTATATAACACATGTACACGTGTGCGCGGAAAAATCGGTACATGACAATTCATTCACGGAAAATATTTATAAATCGGTACATGACAATTCATTCACGGAAAATATTTAGAAATCTAGTGTTAGGTTAGATGAAAGATGGAGTATGTGCTACATATGCATGCATGCATGATTTCTTTAGCTTAGTATTGTCGGTTCTTCTAAGATGGGATTAATTCATTAGAGCAACAATATATATATAAATGGCATGATGGGATGAAACCCTAGCTTGAAGTGACCTCAATGTCGAAGCCAATTCCAACGTGGTGTCTAGTCATCAAGGTACACGATTGTCCAGTTGTGACCACAGGTGGGCCATGGAGGTGGGCCCCAAAGAGGCAGGCAAGTATATCACAATGTGTTCAATTTAATGGGGCTATAATTTCTTCGAACTCAATAATGCTATGCAACCTTTTTATTTTTGGCAAGTTTATGTACGTTTGTCTCCAGCCCACGGTTTTACTCTGTCTGGACTTTCAGGCACCGGATATGATTCGAATCCGACTGACACTAACTTGGGGTCCCCTGTGTGTGAATGATGTGAGCTTGGAATCAATCAGAATGGTTTTTGTAGTTCTATTGCCAGTCATCCACAGTATAGGTTCATGATTTGAACTGTTCAATTTTAAAAGCTTTTTTTTATGAAAAATTTACCAGAAACTTTCATACATGATATCATGTGTATCATGTGGAGAATGAAGTTACTGCATGAGAAAATAGAAACTGCACTCGGAATTATAAAATACTAGGTGGCATTATTGAAAAAGACAAAAAAAGACGTAATATTATGGCCCACCTAACCCTAGATGGCTAAATGGGAATGAGTCGATCAAGGAAGTCAGAAATAGAGATAGAGTCATAGACCGACTATCAAAGTTTCTTTCCATCTTTTGTGTAGTCAAAGTTATATCACGTGAATGATCGTAGTAGTTTGTTTCTTGTAGATTAGCCCCAAGAATGTTATGTTATGTAACAATTATAATATCAATTATGTGCCCTTGGACTTGGAGAACCAGGTTCTAGACTACTAAGATAAGTTTCCTTTTCAACTTATCACATTTTGGGTTGATCCTGCTGCTACTTCTACCTATAGATCTCTAGAGGCTTAGCTTGAAATCTTGACTACATTGTTGTGTCTGAAATTTGGATACAATTAAGTTAAGAGTCTATTTCAATTGTAGCCCTTTTCATCTCTTTCAAGGAACGAATTCGAATTAGGTTGGCCTCAATCCAAATTCAAATATATGGATTATCGGATTTGGATTAACGAATTTGAAAATACCCTCAAATTGAAGAATGCAAAATGATGGGACCCAAAACTATCACATAGGCAATTAACGAGAATTTTACAAAAACCCTAATACCGGAACCACATTGAAAAAATTTAACGAGACACTTTATTGTTAAAATTCAGTGCATGGACAAACATAATGAGTACAACTGCAAGGTGCCGCCATGATTAAAGTGATGATGGGTTGAGCCGGGTCAAACTCAGACTGAGTTGGGTTGAATCTCGTGTCATGACAAAGCAAATTCGTCTAGGCTAGACTTTGCTAGATCTTCAAACAAAGTACATCAACTTTGATCTTTTGATAGAAAACTGCATAGTTTACTTTGGTCAGGAAGAGAACTGAGAAATATCTTTATAAATTAATTCTGTTGCATTGTGAAATTCTTGAACTAATTATTCAACATCCCTATAATCCTATTCCCCCGTGAAATCAAGCGAATTAGAATGTAAATAAATGTCCTATAAATTAAAATTACACACAACTCATCATCCCCAAGGATCAGAACACTTTGGTTCCCCAACTATAGAGCAATTTCATCACTGTGGTGCAATATTCGGTTTTATTCACAGCCAAATGATCACTCCTGGCTTACTGATCATTGGATGTGCTGTTTCCACTGCCGGCAACCCAGTACTGTTTAATGACAACCAATATCTTCTCTGGCACAAGGGGGCCGTCCTCATGATCCATAATTTTGGCATCCCATCTCATGCCCCCGACGATCTTCCTAACCTTGTTCAGGACATCAACTTCATCCCTGAAGATGACGGCACCTTCAGGCCGCAAGATGCGGTCCATCTCCAGAAGGATGTCTTCCAGATTGCACCTGCTTAATCCATTTAAATAATCAATCAGCACTCAGGAGGCTGTTAAACGTTTCATGTAACAATGTTGAACCTTATACGGAAACTGCAGCTAATCAAAATTAGGTGTTCCATTAGAATCATGCAGAATATCGTGACTTGAAATTTTTTTAGTGGAAAAATAATAGTGACTTTGTTATGCTAACAATAGAGATAGAATTATGCATGAACAAAACCTTTAGTCATACAGGAAGCTCAGTCTTTCGAATAAATTATTATGTTAATTTCCACTTTATCCCTAAAAATCCACCACTATTGAATCGGCCCTAGAGAAAACAATTGTTACATAAGAGTTTTTGGATTTAGTGAATCAAATATTCCTGATAAAAGTAAAATTGCATACATTTATATGAATTAAGTCTTAAATATGAAGGTTCATGGCAAAATATTGTATCACGTGATTTGATTGCTATATCATAGATCCAAACACTAAGCATGATTTATGGTACACAGGTACACAGGAAGAAGATGATGAGGCTTACTCGTTCTTGTACAAGCTGAACACCCCACTAGCATGAATAAGGTCATACGACCTTGGGTACGTGGAGAAGCCTTCACACCTGAAAGAAGATTTACCTTTTTGGTTATGACATGGAATTTGTAACTACCAAGCATCCTACTTAGATCTTACTATTGTAAATCTTAATTGAGAAGAAACTGACAGTCTTTGCTTTGCAGGAAAACAAACCCCTTTTAATCTATTTTTCCTTTTGTAAACATTTAAATTCCAATCTTGTTCCAGATGTTGAAGACGGAAAAGCCAAGTTAAATAATAATAATAATAAATCATCAAAAAACATAAAGGTTAACAAGCCCTGGAGGAAACTGATACACTTCCAACAAGGCAAATTTGTGTGTGTGTGTGAGAGAGAGAGAGAGGGGCATACCAGTCATGATAAATGCCAATGAGACCTCTCTCATAAATAACACCTAAAGTGTTCTTGGCAATTGTAGGCACAACATTCATAACCCAAGATTTTCGTGATTCAAGGGCTGCTGCAAATCCTCCAAGGCCTGCATTCATATCCATGACATTCCGATATCTGGTAGTGCCAATCAAGTTGTTGATTCTTTTGTAAGTATTTACATGCTTTTTCCAAAGTTTATTATCCTCTTGGTAAGATTCAGTAGTAACTCCGTCAACTAAACCATTAGCTATTCGAGGAGGGACTGCATAAAGCCTCGCAGGAAACTTCAACGCCCCCACTGCTACTTCATTTGCATTGGTTACCTCAGGAGAGGGGTTTACACATGTGTCCATTTTCTTGTACCTGAAACAGACCACATAAAACTAAGAATTATGATTGCTGTAACAATCTAACTCTAGAACTGGAATACATCCTTTCAAAAATGCCCTTATCAGAATTGAATAGGACATGCATGTATGGAGAAAACAAGAACAAAAAAGGACGGCCAAATGAACTTGAGCAAGTGAGATGGAAATAGACTGAAACTTCATCACTGATCGAAGGGAACCCGCCTTGTATAATTGCAACACTTGTAGGAAATGAAGCTAATCTTTGCAATTACTAGAATCCTAGAATGACAAAGGGGGTAAAAGAACATAAAGCGAAGTAGAAAAGAGAAAGTGTTCACTCTAATAATTGGAATCTAAGGGCCCGTTTGATAACCATTTCAATTTTAATTTTTAGTTTTCATTTTTTGTGCTAGAGTATAAAGGAAAAAGAGGGAGAATGGAAGTGAGAATGAGAGTGGAGATGGGATTGAGAGGGAAGATGAGAGGAGATGATGGGAGGGAGGAGTAACAAAAGTGAAAACAAAAACTAAAAACTGAAATCTATTTCAAATTGTTTTCACTTTTGTTACTCCTTCCTCTCATCCTCTCTCTCAATCTCATTTTCCTCTATACTCTAGCGCAAAAAAAAATGAAAACTAAAAACTAAAATTGAAATGGTTATCAAACGGGCCCTAAAGTTATACAATCATTCTGCTTATATAAATTCATTTTAGGTAATTCTGAACTAGTGGACCAACTCAAACAATGAAAACCTGTCCAACTTCTAGTCTCGAGAGATTTATATCTTCTAATACTCCATAGTATTGGCTAACATAAAATCCATAAGCACAAGATTTTCTTCTAACCAAAGTGTGTGCAAGAACACAATAGGAGGTAGGGGCTTAATTACCTTGTGTTCCCAAATAAAACAGAATTATTTTGTAGAACAACATAATAACTACAGACGGACATGGCACAAGAAAATTCCAGTCCACAAACATAAAGTAATGAGTGATGCAAGAGGTAGACATTAACTGAAAAACTTTTCACAAACTGGTGGCATGCAACCAGCACATCACGTTTACAGAGGGGTGGGAATGTGGAATATGTGCAACATGCCAATTAGACTACCATGTCTGTCTGTAAGACTTATGTTATGTTTAACATTTTCCTAGATAAGTGGACTGATTTGCTGGTTGAAGCCTTAGTCAGTAACCATTTCACTACATTTTTTTCTGTTTGATTACTTCTTGTTTTGAGAAAAATTGACAGGGAAATCCAGCAACAGCTACTTCATATTATATAATTGGAGGTTTTCCAAAATGGTTTCCTTGCATTATCCAATGACCTGTCAGCTGCTGCAAAGTCCTGCGACTTTCCCTTAACTGAGTATGTCTCACTTCTGGAAGAATCTACCAAACCTCAAGTTAGAGGCAGGGAGACTTTATCCAGAACCATGAGATTATCTTTAAACATGATTAGTAAAGATTTAAGAACAATAAACAAGGCTCCTTAGCACAGTTCCTGGAACTCACCAGACATCATCAGCATCCTCTGTCTGGCATACATTGACAGACTTGCTTTTGCAGGATTTTGTATTAACTTTTTTTTTCCAAATAGCCATATCTCCTTTCTCATACTTTTTCTCCCAGCAAAGACTTTCAGCTAGTGCTTCAATCTGCCTTTGCTCTGCCTGGACATCCTCCTTAGATCGCTTCCACGTTTTGTAGTATGTCTTCCAATTAATTGGAGGTCCAGACAAGATCCAATATCCACCAGGTCTAAGGACCCGATCAACTTCTTTTAGGTACATCCCATCTACACACAGGCGTTCATATGTGAATCAATTAACTTCCAGCACTTGCAGAGACACATATTCAGTAAATAAACTATTCTTGAATGTCGAAACATGGAAAACAAAGTTAAAAGATGGGACTACAATCAGAAGCCCTCTTTTACATAGAAGTCAACAGATGAGGATGGATTGAGGAAGTCAATATCAACCAAAAGAAAATTTGGGAAAATAAAATTTTAGCGGGTTGGTAACTAAATTAATTGCCAGATATGTAAGAGTTGCAGACAACTGATCACCCTTGTAAGACTTATTTACACTTTTTGGCATAAAATCTCATAGAAAACATGAAGTTACATAGAAAAATAGTCTTCAAAATGAAAGTGTGCAAATCAGTAATTATTTATACCAATGGAAATCAAGTATAAATGTTTACCACACGACTCTAAGCTTATTTCAGTGGTCAACCCTTAGAGTTGAGGCAAGATTGTGACAATTAATTTGATCATATGATCTGAGTAAGGAAATAGATATAGATATGTTTTTCTACTATCTGTATTCAACTTACGAGTTCACTAATTCAACTCTATCTTACTATATATATATTATAAACTAAGGAAATCAAATGTGATTACTCAAGCTTAATGCTGGTTACACCGAGATCTTACCATTTGCAGTCCATGGAATTAAACACCGAGAGCACTGAGCCATATCAAAGGCCCTAGATGGGTACGGAAGACGAATTGATCCAAGCACACCAATAACAGCAGGTACACCTCGCTCCAATGCAAACTGCACTTGTGCTTCATGATTATCCCGTGGTGCAAAGGACATGGCTAATACATTTCTCTTTAGCAAGTATGCACCCCAACTTGCAACCTGAATTATGGTTGGTCTCATTAGTAAAGAACCGTATGTACGAAAGAACTGACTGTGTGTGAACATGTATACTAGGATAGCTCACTGCTCACATAAATACATGATTTAGCTACATATATATAACACAGTATCATTGAATGTGCATTTGCATTCACTAAACGCACAAGCAAATCTACCTAACATTGTGTTTTTTTTTAGGGCAGGTTCTTTCTTTTGTGGTCTGAAGTGGTAGGTTCTTAAATATTTTCTGGAGACTGAAAAGCCATTGCTGCACTCATAGTCTTGGATTGACTAAAGGAAGTAGACGCTCAAATTAAATGCAGATGACAGAATGCCAAAGTGAAGAAATGAATGTACACATGCAAATGCAAAAATAAAAGCACAAGCATAGTTTAGAAAACCAACATACACCACAACCAGTATCCAATGCTGTCCTGACAGAGCCATCTGAAATTGGAATAACTGATGCAAGCTCGTCAATATATGCATCAGCGCCTTGGGGGAACATTGTTCCTCCACCTGGAAATTTGAAAACATTTCCCTGAAACTGCACCCAGTTCTGAACAGCTTTCTCAACTGTCAGGCTTTTATAAGGGACGTTGGCATAGTGGACATAGTCACGGCCTTTAGGCCAGGGGAAAGGAGTCATATATCCTCTTCGTGCTGGAATAAGACAATGCAATTTTTCCTCTTCTGGTGGACAATGCCTTTCCCTGTATATCATATTTTCCCTAGGGAATTTCATTGCTCGGTCTTGCTCTTGACAAGGAGTATAATCAGCATACTTAACATCACAAGGCTTGAACTCTTTGGCTTTAGGTTCAGAGGGTTCAACTATCTCCTCAATCTTGTGATGTGTTTCAAAGTTCAAATCAGTAAAGACATTGCTGCAATCTGTCTTCTTGGTTACTGGAAATGCTATGCTATCTCCTTTTCCAAAACCACTCTTTTGCCATGCTCCAAGAAGGTAGAAAAAACAACACAGAGCAATAACAACGAATATAGATAACGTGCTTCTTGTTCTGTTTCCTGAAGAATTATGCTTAGATTTCATGATATTGTTGCAATAACTACCTCAAACCTGCACTAATAATAGAAAACTTGTCGATTATTTGAAGTAAATGGTCAACAGTTGAGAACTGACAGAAAAGTATGCTTAATGAAAAAAAAATCACTAGCACATTGCAGTCTATTATAAATAAATTAACATCTCAATAACTTGATCAATTGTTCCAAAGTGTGGTTAATTTCTCCTAGCCAAATTGGCAGTCTGATATACATCATCAGACTTTTGATCAGCTCGACTTTTGGTAAATAACCTAACTACAGAGGGTTTTGCACTCCTTCTACTTTCAGCCAATCTTGAAAATACAAATTCCATAAAATATCATCAGATCAGTACCAAGAAGTAATTAATTAACACAAAATTTACAGGAAGATAATAAAAGAAATCCAGATGGCATCACCGTTTCAAGATTGAGACATGAGAAACATGACGGATTCCCGGATACGGTAAGTTTCTAGAGGCTATGAACTACGCATACATTTATGGTTAAGGCCTTTAAGAAATAAGCAGCAACTAGATTTGTTGAAGATAGAGTGAGTTTGCAATCACAGCAGGATTAAATGAACTAATGAAGGAGTGGATTAAATTAAACTTAGAGATTTTCTGGTACATCCATTGTCATTGCTATTCCAAAATATGGGATTGGATTAAATTAAGGATTAACATCAGCAGTGGGCAAATTTGACATTTTTACTAAATCTGTAGCTACATAGCTCTTTTCATTTTCTTTCTCAGTTGGGTATCAAGAATTAACACCTCAAGTCCAAAGTTATAAATCATCCATTGCCTTAAATCAAGCTGCCCTCTTGGATCCTAAAATGTTCAATCCTTTGATCTGAAGCCAAGATGTACAAACAATGAAATTCATGACTAAATCTTAAACCTTTTAAGCCAAAAACAAAAACAAGATCACACTCTTTTTCCACACAGCCCATAAAAGAAAAAGCAAGTGCAAGCACAGATCTTGTGCTATTATACAGTGGGAAGAAAACAAAAAACCAAAAAATGACATTAAAATGAAGCAAAGAAGAACAATGCATAAAGAGGAAATAGTAAGAGGTGAAAACCGGGATCAAATAGCTAACCTGAAAATGGGCGAGAATGGTGTGAAAGCTTTAGAGAGATGAGCCCTCCAGTGGGTATATGGTATTTGAAGTTCTCTCTCCCTCCACTTCCCCCACAGTGCTAGTGACTAGTGAGAGAATCTGCAAAGCAGAGAGAGAGAGAGAGAGAGAGAGAGAGACTGTGAAATCGCAGTGAGTGAGTGGTAGAGAATTTATGTAGAGGAGACAGAGAGAGAGGTGGTGGGGGCAATGTAGAAATTTGATGACTTTGGTGTTCAACTCTGCTTTGGAAACTCACTTATTAGTTGAACTTGAGTTATCCGCCGACAGAGCAATGATGCGGTACTCTCTCGAGTCTGCAATGAGCTTGCAGCCTTCGATGACAATTCTAATCCCAAAATAAAACTACATAAAAGAGGTATCTTATAAATTACCATACGACTTGTAGCCAAGGGTGGAACCAAAAACTTTCATACCGGTGAGCTATAAATGTTATTTATAGAAAAATTAGGTTTAGCAAAAAGAATCCTAACTAATCAGGTTTTAATACCTATAGTATTTCTGCATTTGGGCTGCACATAGGTATCCAAATTTTCTTTTGGATTTAGCCAAAAAAGATCTGATTTTTGGCAAACTTAGATTAACGTGGAAAAGACATTTGTACTGCTTCATTTGAAAAGCAGCAAACTTTAAAATTTATTTTTGAATTACGTTTTTACCCTCTTAGTTTTTAAGTAGCCAGCGATTTGAAATTTGGCCATTCTCTTCGTTCGCTCGCACGTCGTCAATTTGGTTCGAGAAACTCGTCGAGCTGATCTTGGCATGATTTCTTTCAAATTTCTTCGTTTTTGTCTTTGATTTTGATTACGTTTTGTGTTTTTATGTTTTCTTCGTTGTTTTGTGGCTTTTGCGATTTTGTTCTCTCGTTCAATTTTGTGGTTCTTGGTCAGATGGAGCTACGATGCAGTTCGTTCTATTTTGTTCCTTTTTTTTCTTTTTTTGGATTATTTTTGTGGCATTTATATTGATTTGTATGGTTTCTTCCCTAATTTTGCTTTTCATGCGATTTAATTTCGAGTTTGGCGTTGCTTGTGGTGTGTGCGATTACGAGTTCGATAATATCTTTTGATTCGGACCTTGTAAACATTGTTTGGTTGTGGATTTTTTGGAATTTCTTTGTTGAGGTATGAGTTGTTCAGTTTTCCTCGAGAATTTTGGCGGAAACACATATAAGCTGCGGTGCAGAAACATATAAGCGCAATGTAGTTTATGTTTTTTTCAAGATCATACCATGCGAGTTTTGTTTGCAGTTTTGTTTAATTATTTTTTCTTCTTGTTTTGTTTGCATTTTAAGGGGAATGGAGCTTTTGTTATAGCCAAGTGTACATATAAGTTGGAAGCGATTGATGTTCCCAGTGCAATTTGAATCGTCTATTGTTGATATTTCAAATGGTTTGTCTACGGTTTAGTTGTTTGAAATTAGGCACTTTTATGTTGAGATATTCATGCTGGGTATTCTAGGCTGCGTATTAGAAGCAGGATGGTGATTTAGACATGATGATGGCATGTTTAGGGATTGCGAATGCAAAGAGTGTGGAGCTTTTAGTTAAGGATTTATGTTTGCGCGGTGAGTCTAGTGGTCCGTTTTGTGGAAATAAGGATTTGCTAGTGTGTGAAAAGGGTGAATCATCATCTTGTAGTACTCTTGAAGATAGAAACGAATTCTTGGGTAGATCTAAGAGATTAATTGCTAAGCCATTGTTGTCGATGGAGTGGCACACATATATACATCATGTAGAGGCGGACGTTTAATGGTGGTGCGAGAGGAGTTCCAGAGTTGAAATTGAGCAAGTATGCTCTTGAAGTAGGATTTCGAGTTTTATATGTAGGCAATGACAAGGCGGGTGATTGCGGTGTGCTCAAATAAGAACTTGGAAGGTTGTAGTTGGCGTGTTTATGCATCTTGTTGTGTAACCGGGTTGTTTTGTAATTCGGACCTTAAATAATGTTCATACATGTGCGGGTCGGATCGTGAAACAAAGATGAAGTCTCGTGTTGTTTCCTCATTTGCTTGTTGATAGAATCGAGGGCAAAACCAGAGGCTGAAGCAGTAGAGATTATCAATGAATTCAAAGAATATTATGGTCTTGATATTTCATACTACCACGCATGGTTTGGTAAAGAGTTAGCCAAAGTGGATGTTCCACGGTGATCGATCCGAAGTCCTTCAATGAATTAGTGTAGTGCGTGAATGTTTGTAAAAGCAACCAATGCGGTTCTATTTGCGAGCTTGAATCACGATCTTGGAATTAATCGCTTTAGACGATTTTTTGTATCGTTTGGCGGTTCAATTGCGGATTTGAATATTGTATCCCTTCTTTGTTTCATGGATGCTACATTTTGAAGAGCAAGTACAAAGAAGCGGCTTCTTTGTGCTTGGAAAGAATGGTAATCAAGGTATGATTACCCAATTGTTTTGGATTCGCATTGATGTTTTTATTTTTACGCAATGCAGTTTATTTGTTTTACGCAATGCGGTTTATGTGTTTACGCAATGCGGTTTATGTGTTTCTCAATTTGTCTTTATTGGTTTTGTTTTGCGGGATTTTATCCTCTTGCTTTTGGAGTTGTTGATTAAGAGGCAGAGGAGAATTGGACTTGGTTTCTTCAACATTTGTTTGCTATATTGTTACCGATGGGTAGAGTGGTGACTTTTTTCTCTGTAAGTAATCAAGGTTCTTGAATACGAATGCATTGCTGTTTTTCTGGATGCCCTCATTCCTCTTTGTTATTATCACACGAAGCAAAATTTGATATCTAAGTACCGAGTCGGGTTTGGGAAGGCTGCTCCAAGACGGGTGTTGTTAATCTATTTGCTAAATGTGCATATCTTTATTCTGAGGAGGATGAGTTTAAAGTAGCTATGGATGAGTTGATGGTGTTGGTAGTTCAAAGTGAAGACATTCATAAGCGATTTGTCTAGAGATCACTATGCCAATCGTTTTTCAATGGAATGCGTTATGGAGAGATGGCAAACAGTTTAGCCGTAAGGTCATTTAACCATTGGGTTGGTGTGTTTCGAGATCTCACAGTGTTGCCTTTGATAGACGGGATTAAGCCAGAAATTGATGGTGTTGAATTCTAGCAACGACTTGAAGGTGAGGAAGTGGACAACTATTTTGTGCCCGGAGATGGAAACTATTTTGTGCCG
The DNA here is from genome assembly GCA_024362665.1 of Prunus padus. Classification (NCBI taxonomy): domain Eukaryota; kingdom Viridiplantae; phylum Streptophyta; class Magnoliopsida; order Rosales; family Rosaceae; genus Prunus; species Prunus padus. The sequence goes on along the minus strand of JANFAM010000005.1, from coordinate 12,361,550 downwards.
GAAGTTTGGAAGGACTTGGGCATTCGTCGTTCTAGTGTTTACATTTTTGAAGTGTTTGGTGATTTTCTGTTATGGTTGATTTGGAGCAACGGACATGTTCTTGCCGTCTATGGCAAATTGATGGTTTTCCTTATGCGCATGCGATGGCTGCAATTCTTGCAAAAAAGATTCGATTTATGATTACGTCGAGTGTTACTACGTCCCGAATTCTTTTCGAAAATCCTATGATATTCCTATTCTTCCTATTCCAGGATATTGGGAAAGGCTTGGGCGACAACGGTTCAGCTCTTTGGAGTTGTTCTTCCGCCAATTACAAAGAGGCAGTGGGAAGACCACCGGCGAAGAGGATCAAAGCTTTGGAGTGAAGCTAGAAGGCCATTGAAATGCGGTCGGTGTGGTGTTTAGGCTGTAGGAAGAAGACTTGCAAAAGGCTGTGATATGAACATTCCTTCTCAGTTTATAATTGCTTGTGTTAGGTATATGAATAATACATAAATGCGTTTATAGTTGATTATAAATTGTTACTACTTTTAATTGGATATTGTGATTTTTTTTTTGGAGTTAATGGAAATTAAGCATTTTTTTCATAGTGGATATGCCTTTTTGACTTTTGGGATACTTGTTTGCTTGTTTTTCGTGAAGTTTGTTTGTTTGTTTGCCGTTTCCATTTGTAATGAGGAAACACATACTGCATTGCGAAACACATAAGCTTGCGTGCGAGAAACACATACATGCATTGCGAGAAACACATACAACTGCATTGCGTGCGAAACACATAAAGAGAGCTTTAATAAAATTTGCTTCGTTTTATGGTGGTTGCGTTTGCGGCATCGAAAGTGGTGTTGAGATATTCCTTTTTGCCTTTTGTTGCGAGGCTTGTTTTCTTTCTTTATTCGTGAAGTTTTTTTGTTATTGCTGTAGGAGATTGATGAGAATCTTAGTTTCCGTTTGTAATGCGATAATTCCTTTAACTCGATGCAGAAAAACATAAAGTGCATTGCCAAAAACATAAACTCCATTTGAGAAACTGACATAAATTCCATGGCGGACAAACATAAACTCCATTACAAATATTATAGTAGAGTTGTTCTAAGAATATATTACGGTAGAGATATATAACAAATATTTTCTAGGATCCAATAACAAGATAATTTCATGTCAATGTTTCTTCAAGTAGGAGACAAGGCAATTGTTGTGGTGGAGGAGTCTCGATATGTAATTTGCTCTATATTCAATCATGATTTTTTGTCCAATGTTGACGGAATGAATGCTGTCCTTTGCTATTTGATCCATGTAAAACATGATAAACATCCACGATCCAACTTTGCAAAATAATATGTGATTGGTTTTTTGTTTTGAATGATATCAAATTGTATTGAATAGTTGAGTAGAAACAATTCTTACGAAGATGAATGTTGTTGGGCACATTACGTATGCGTCCTCAAATGGAAGCTGACATGGACTTTGGAGAATAAAATTGAGAGTGGGTTCCTCATTTGCGAGATAAGTCATCTTTGAATAGGTGTTGGGGCCAGGTCCCTTTGCTTTATTAGTTTAGTCTTGTTTGAGTTTCTATGAATTCTTGTCTGGGTCTCACGTATTGCATCCACCCTTCAACAAGCTGTGACCTATTTTTTAATAAGAAAAAGAAAAGAAAAGAAAGGGTAATCAAGGTTTGCATTGCGATTGTGTTTGTCTTTGAGAAATTAAAAAAGGTTCATTCCACTTACAATATCTTTAGCAATGTCAATGCATTTTTCTTCTTTCCTTGCCACTGAGTGACCTAAGTGGATTGTAGTGTCTCCACTTTTGTTCGGATTTGTGAAAAGCGGCGAGGGTGAAGTGGTACTCGGATTTTTGAAATAATGGGAAAAAGAGCACATTGCATTTCCCTGACTTTTCCAATAGAGTTCATACATAGCATAATGCCAACTTGGCTCTTGAAGCTAGCCATCGATTGCTTTGCAAGCATAGAATGGCAATTGAATAGTATATTTATTTTGTCGAAAGCTACCGGTGCATTTTTTGTTTAATCAATTTTGAATTTTGGAAATTATTCTTACCCAAGTCCATGTAGACATGTATTGTGGAACTCCTGTCTCCCTTGGATCTATTTTCTCCTCCTCCAACTCAATAAAACTTTCAATAACTTTGTTTGGGGCATTGTTAATAGGTAATTTAGTAGGCACAAACAAGAGCAGGTGCAATGTGTGTTTTAGAATTAGTAGTTTGGACTTACATTTTGTGCTAGTTCCAAGTCGCATACAATATCTTTGATATCTATGTTGGAAATGGCGTCCACGATCACCTTTCCAGGAAGGTAGCTCTGTGGATTTTTGAATACATGAAATTCACAAGATTAGTGTCACTTTAATTTTTAATTAACATGAAATAATTGTTCTTTTTGGGTTAGGGACATTACTTTAAGTCAGTACTTAAGATGTATCTTTGAATTCTTTCACTGTCTTCTTTGGGTACTTTTTGCCACACCCTCTTGTTTCCCCATCCTAATGTCTTCTTAATCTTCTTGTTTTGTTGCTTTTGGGTCATCCTCATCATACATTTCGATTGATCTAATACTATCAGATTATGCGAGGGTTTGTCTTGTTGCGTACCAAATTGAACAAAATTAATTAGAACTGCATTGCGAGAAACAAATAAACTGCATTGCAGAAAAATAAAAACAGCAATGCGAGAAACAAATAAGCGCAATGCGAAGCGCAATCTCTGAAAACAAAAGATAAGTTGCGTTCTGCGATTTGTAGCAACAATCATAGAAGTTCTTCTTGTGTTATTGCTCCTCGGAAGAGATAATCTTGAATTAGGGCAATTGTTCGTCAACGTCGACCTTTTTTGCCTTCTTTTGCTTGGGCTTCTTATCTTGTTCATATTTGTAGCATGATGCTTGGCGCTTCTTTCTTTGCTGCTCTTTATAATTTTTATTCTTGTTGGAATATCAGGAGTGTCGGCATCTTTCTTCCTTTTTTTGTTCTTTATCGATCTTTGTCTTCTTCCTTACGTTCTCTTCTTCTGTCTCTTCTTCTTGCATCTCTTCTTCTGTTTCTTCTTCTTGCATCTCTTCTTCTTTCTTCTCTTCTCCTTTCTTCTCTTCTTCTTGCTCCACCTTTTGATCATCAAGTGGTTGTGGTGTAGGGACATCATGCTCGATTTCAAAAATTGTTGGGTCTGAGAAGATGTTTTCAAGTTCTTCTCTGTACTTTTCTCGAATCTTTGGCAGGTAGCGTTCCGTGTCCTTGAGTTGTTCTTGAGGTATTTGCACTTGCTCCACCTTTTGATCATCAAGTGGTTGTGGTGGTTGTGGTGTAGGGACATCGCGCTCGATTTCAAAATTTGTTGGAGTCACGAGAACATGCTTTCAAGTTCTTCTCTGTACTTTTCTCGAATGCGGCACTTGGATCAGTGTCCTTGAGTTGTTGCTTGAGGTATTTGCACATTCTCATTTAGTGGCACTTGCTCAATTTCGGTCCCTTGCATTCCATTTGTGCAATCCTCTCCTTGATTGTTCATTTCATGGCAGCATAAGGGTAGATTCACTGTCATTGTGATCCACACATTCTTCATCGATTAATTTTTCTTTTACTTTTGCCAATTCCTCTTTTAGTTTTGCCAATTCCTCTTCAATTGGTTTGTTTTGATTACGCTTGGAAGAAAATGTTCCATAAATCTTGGATTTTCTTCTCACTTTGTCTTGATTATTTTCATCCTTCCACAGTTGTAAGCGTTTTGGGCAAACCACTAGGATCAAGTCGTTGGCGGTAATTGATTTGGACTTCGGAGAGTTGACCATGCAGCCAAGAATCCCAGCGAGGTTCTTTTGCTTCCCCAATCTCAAATCTTTTCTTTTTCCTTCTCCTTCATTTTCTTCTTCATTTCCTGCTTCCTTTTCTCCTTACCGCTCCATCTTGTTTACGCAAATTGAACAACACTTGTTAGAAATTGCATTGCAGAAACACATAAATACATTGCGGGAAACACATAAGCATTGCGAAACACATAAGCTGCATTACGAGACACATAAGCATGCGTTGCGAAAAGAAATATTGCATACCTCTTCGTCTTCCTTTTCCTCTTCCTCTTCCTCTTCTACTGGTACTTTCTTGTTTTTTAGAGGTTTTGAAAAGTCCCTCTAGCTGATTTAGAGTCAACTGAAATAATGTAATCTTGTGTGGAGTTCCACAAGATTCCATTTTAAAATTCAGGAGTTGCGTTCTCCATCCCAGCGATTGGTTGAATTATATTAGTCCTCTCACAAGCGAAGCCCGAGCAGGTTCAAAGCGAAGATATATATACTATGTTATAAGCGCAATGCAGATTGTGAATTTATTGATAAGACATAAATAACATAAAATTTTGTTTGACTTACCAAAATTAGGAGAGTGCAACTGTAACAGGCCTGTACGTTCTTTTCCTTCCTTCTTCGGTTTTGCCTTTGCGACTAAGGAGTCATTTATATGCACGTTGAAACGACCCTTGCCCATGAGTAGCTTGACGGTGTCTAGCTTCTCCACAATGCTCCACAATTTTCGTGCAAATTGGTTGAGGCGGTTGTGAAGAGCAATGTTAGGCGAGGTGAATCGAGGATTAGTGACCACATCCTGTCGTAGTCAACAACCTCCTCTTCCTCTTGCTTTTTTTCTTCTTCTCCGGTTGGGTTTTTGATTTCCTTTTCTTGGATTTCTTGTCTGTTTTTGTCTTGGGGTCTTGTTTACGCAATTTATTTGACAAGTCAATTGCCTTGTGTATTTGTTCTTCCAGTGCTTTATATGGTCGGATGCTTCCAAAGTTCCTTGTCTGAAGGTTGACTCATATTTGTCCTTGTCAGTTTGACACGTTTTCCTTCATTTGGCAATGCAAGGATTTGGGCCACCGCTTTTGATGTGATCTTGAAAGCCTTGCCCGAATGTGAAAAGATTTTTGTGGTGGGATCAAAGCGCTTGGCGGTTTCACTAAGTCGATATCCGACTTAGTCATGCGATGCATGTCTATTCTTTGATTGTAGAATGGCTCAATCAAATTCCCGGAGCGGTGTTTTTAAGAAGCATTTCCTTACGCCTTTCATTTATTTTGTCTTTGATGTTGGTTATCATGTTGTTGAAGGCATTGACATTGCAAAGCGTACATAGTATGGGTTCTTTGCCTTTCTATCATAAGTTGGCTTTTGTTGTATCTTTTGAGCCATTGTTTTTTTCTTGGACTTTTTGTTGTTGATCTTGCTTCTTTTTGTGTTGAATGTTTTGTTGCCATTTGTGATACGAAACAAGAATGAAAACACTATTAGGACAAGTAACGCATAAAGCGCATGGCGAAAACACATAAACAACATTGCGAGAAACAAATAAGCTGTTGAAGGCTAGGTTTATGTGTACAAACAAGCAGATTGTGAATTTTAGAGACACGCAAACAAAAACTAAAGCGTAAAACCAAAGCATAAAACCAAAGCCGGAGAGCATACACTTTGCATTGCAATCAAAACCCGAAACCCAAAACCAAAACACAAAGCATAAAGTACATTGCAATCAAAACCCTAAACCAGAAAACCACAGAACATACAACGCATTGCAATCAAAATACAAAGCATAAAACCAAAGCAGAGGCATACACTTCATTGCAATCAAAACCCGAAACCCAAAACCAAAACACAAAGCATAAAGTACATTGCAATCAAAACCCTAAACGAAAACACGAACATACAACGCATTGCAATCAAAATACAAAGCATAAAACCAAAGCACAGAGCATACACTGCATTGCAATCAAAATACAAAACATAAAACCAAAGCCACGGAGCATACACTTCATTGCAATCAAAACCCGAAACCCAAAACCAAAACACAAAACCCGAAACCCAAAACCAAAACTCAAAAACAAAAGTACATGGCAATCAAAACCCTAAATCCAAAACACAGAACATACACTACATTGCAATCAAAACAAAACATATGTATTTTGCGAAAAAAGGCACGGCAGAAAGATTTGAGTAAAAACCGCATCATATTTTACGATTAGACCCATTAGGCATAATTTGCATCGCAATGTATGATTTAGTGAGGAGTGTGATAGAGTTTCTTACATGATTTTGAATGCTTTGCTCTTGATGAGAGAGAAGCGGTGTCTTTTCTTAGTTGATTTTGGCTTCTCGGAGTGTCGGTGGTTTCGATTTGGGAGAGAAATTGAGAGAGAAAGAGTGAGGGTTAGAAACGATCTGACGAAAGAGAGAAAGAGTGAGGGAGAAAGAAAGTTCGAGTGGGAAGAAGAGGGAAGCGCGTGTTTTAGCGAGCTGAAAAGCTTTGGTTTGTCGTTTGAGTAGAAGGTGCTTTGCGTTTTGGTTTGAGTTTTAAATTTGTGACAGCTGTATTTTGGTTTTAAAATGAATTAGTTAAAATTTTATAATGGCATATTTTGTAATTTTTAGCTTTTTGTAGTCCATGATTGTAAAATTACATCCTATTTTTATCCTTTGGCCTTTTCTTAATTAGCTTTGAATTGAATTCCTATTTTCCTGATTAGTAAACTATTTTGTGTCTATAATCTAAAGCTCCCATTTTTTTGGGTTTAAGTAGATGTTAGTTCTGGAATTGGTTGAGCTAATTTTCACTAAATACATTAAATTTCCTAAAAATAACACTAAACTAAAATAACACTAAACTCTTAGAGCTTTTCCACCTGTTGCCTCCAGCCTGGGCAGGACAGGGCCCAAGCCCATGCGAGCGCTTCCAGCGGGCCAAGCTTGCCTGGACAAACTGTGGGTCCCACGTAATTGGGCTAGCACGCAGGCCAAACTAGCCCGACCTCGAGCCCAAAGGCGAGGTGACATCAGCGTGAAGTTTCAAATTTTTTTTACCGTTGGTAAAAAAAAATTTGAAAACCGCGTGCGTTGACGTCAGCCCTGCCCCTCCGCCAACGGTAACATGCCACATGACACGCTGAGGTCGCTCCGATTAGTTTTGTCCTCCAATCCAACGGATGCCCTTTTTTTGGCTAAAAAAATTCAAAAAATTCAGGAAATTTTTTCTATAAATACCAACAAATATCCTTCACTTTCAACACCAAATCCTCATTCATTTTCTTCTCCTTCTAAATTATTCACTTTCTACACACAATTTTCTTCACTTTCAAATTTCTTTTTATTCATTATCTTATGACATCTTCCATCGAAGCCGGAGGGGCGTGGACAACCATGGAAGATGTTTTGTTGTGTGAATGTTGGGTCCAAGTTGGTCATTGTCCGATCACGGGCAATGAAATGAAGTTATCTCATATGTGGAAAAAAAATTCATGCCGAATTTTGTGAAAAATCAGGTTCCGATCGTACAGAAATGCCCTTGGCTAGTAGGTGGAAAATTTTGAATAAAGAGTTGGGGAGATGGAGAGATGTGTTGGCAAAAGCGAGGGAACTGATTTGAAGCGGTGAAAATCTTGGAGACGAGGTAACAAATTTTATTCAATTTTTTAAATTGCCGTTTTATTCAATTTTTTGAATTGCCGTTTTATTCAATTTAATGTCATATTTTTATTTTATATTTGCTTGGATTTCCAATTTTATTTTATTTTAATAGATTCTTCAAGTACAAATGTGATTTTGTGCCATTGGGCAAGGTAATAAAAGATTCAATAATCACCAATGTTGGGACGTTGTGAAGAATTGTTCGAGATTCACTACACGTGGGTCATTCAGTTGTGTGAAGAACACCATTGCACATGGCTCCTCAAGTGAACAATGCCCACAGTCGATTCACGTGGTGCGTTCCGTGTCAAAAATAATGGCACTATTACGTCCTCCAAGGGAAAATACTCTCATACATCATGATCCGGTGGAACCCCCTCCACTAATGATTGAGCCGTCCTTGTACTCGATTGTGTCAGACTATAAGGACCGAGAGTATGATGAGTGAGTAGGTATTTCAATTGTATGATGAGTGAGATGTGAATTTTAAAATAAATATGGACATGTGGCAACCGAAAATCGTATTCAAAAATTGTATCTAAAATTTGAGATGTGAATTTTATAATAAATATGGATACGTGGCAACCGAAAATTTAATCCGAAAATCTTATCCGAAATATGAGATGATAATTTTTAAAAAATAAATATTGACACGTAGAAACCTAAAATCTTATCCAGATTAATCGTTTAAGTATAAAAAATTAAAAATAATATAAAGTGAATAGTAATCGTCATGGCAAAGGGCAATGAGTGGAAACACACCTTGCCTCCCCTAGCACTTTGCCATGGCAAATGGGTGAAAGTGCGCTTATTTATCTAATTATTTGGATTGAGCCGAAACCCACTCTAGTCTAAGAGTGGTTCTGCCCTTGCTTGTAACTCAAGTTGCTAAAAACACTCTAAATTCGAGCTCATATTTTTTTTACTGGAACATTCGAAAATAACATTAACACCATTACTACTTAAATGTTTTTTTCTCTCACATATTACATGTGAAAAATAATATGCAAATCAAAAGAAACTGATACACACAAGTCGAAGAAAAATCAATCACTTGTATTCAAATTTTATGATGTGACCTCTCCACATTCTGTAATAAAATAAAGACTAATGTAAATCAAATTATACATTAAAATCATATTTTGTTTCTTTAAAAATATAAATTATTGAATATATGTTTTGACATCACCGCCTAACTTAGCACTACTGCGGACCATCCGTGGAAACAATTAGTTAAATCGAAAATGCAAACAATAAGTTAAATTGAAACTTGATTAATCAACTAATTATCATTATTATTATTTCAATGTTTTTATACGAAAATAATGTGATCATCTATTTATTTGATAGTCCTTACTATTCAGACTATTTAATTCAACACATTATTACATGTTATTCTAAAATGTCCTTAAATTTTCAACTTTTTTTTTTATGGAATTAATTAACAAGCAACAAAATTGAACTGCATTTTTTGTGTAGAAATCCTAATTTTAATTGGTCACATCCACCAGAAAGAAGAAGTGTCAACATTGTTTGTTTATTCTTTTTCCTAACATGCATACTATAGAATTCAATATGAATACTATGAAATGATGTTAGTATGAAAATTGTATTGGCATTTCTTAGATTCTAGGATAGGTCGGGAACTAGTGTGTGAATATCTTTTATTGGAAGTTTTGGCGCAACACATTCAATCCCGGATTTTCGAAGTGTGACTTGATCGATATGAGGAAATTAATTTTAGGTAAATTGTGACATAATCATGCATTCATGATAAGATTCTTAGTTGGAGTTATTTTCAAGGGTCATGCTAGGGAGACCAACTTTGTGTACCAACTTGTGTACCAACTCTCTAATAGAGGTGGAGCCCACCAATACAATGGGTCTCACACTCTATTAGAGAGTTGGTACACAAGTTGGTACACAAAGTTGGTCTCCCTAGCATTTTCCTATTTTCAATCAAGTGCTTATGTGTTAATCTTATTTTTAATAGGATTAGATTTTATCTTTTGAGATTACTTTCCTAGTTGGACCTTATTTTGATTTTCATTAAAACATTACTTTTCATCTTATGACTTGGAGGGCACGTTGCTCTATTAAAGTCCTCTCCTATCTAATTGGTCTCATTGATTTATCTTGCTAAATATTATTTCTTTCTATAACAGTTGATTGTAGTGAAAGACATCTTTTCTCATATTGTACATAAGATGACTTTTTTTATTAGGATCCTAAAAGAATCAAATCTGATATTGATGACAAGGTCACGTGGTTTCTTGTACTTCTATTTTTCAAGAGAGAACTTCTTTTGCATAAAAGAGGGTGTGCCTCTCTTTTGTATGGACGGCTTTCAAGATTTGTTTTTGTGCATCTAAAATTCCTAAGAAAGCTGTTGTGCATACCTTTGAGATAAGTCATCAAGGGACTTCATGTTTACTTGGTGATTTATCAAATACTTTCATCATTCATATTGCATTCATTTGCATGTTCGGTGACTTATAGGGTTGAGGGCACCAAGACCGCGGTGGCGTTTTTTTTTTTTTTTTCCAGTGAGCTTGAAGCAATCGTGACCAAGATTGCGTTCAACATAAGGAGTGTCGAAAGATCATCCCGTGATAGAAGTTGAGTTACGAAGAAGTCCGTAAACATTATCTAGAATGTGTCTAGGATAAGTGTGTGAGTATTTCTTGTAATCATCGTTCTATAGTGGATTTGTTTTGGACTAAGTAGTCTAGTGGATTTTCACCAGAGGTGGGGTTTTACTATGTAAAATAACTCTCTGCATGTTCCTTTATTCTATGCTCTGCACATTTTAAGATTGATAAGTCATATCAATCCTGCTACTGAAGTTTATTTTTATTTATTTATTATAATTTTAAATTGGCCTTTTCACTCCCCTTAGGCATTCTTAGTCATCCTACTGGTAATTTCAAATGAGTTTTTAACCATAATGGTCCTTAAACTTATATCGAGAGAGTGGGGGAATCCAACATGTAATCTCAGTGTAGAAGTAAATACTTAATCACAAAGTGAGTACAAATTCCTTAGTTTTCTAAGCTCATTTAAATTTGGGTGAACATATCAAATATGTTTTTCAGAACAAAAGTGAAAAAGTGCATATATTCTTCTACACTGTTGCGCATGCATGTGGGATTGTCATACAGATAGATATGCGAGAAACAAACTGGAAAACAGATAAAGTGGATCTGCAGTGAATAATTTTAAGTTTTATAAGTTGTAAGCCTTGCAATTGTTCATAGTATATATTATATATATAAAGCACAACTTTTAAAAGGAATCTTGCCAATGTCTTGAAGAATTTAAGGACTTAATCAAGCTAGTTAGTCAAACATTAATAAACTTAAGATCAAAATTAATGAAAGGAACTAGTGTAGATCTTATTGAATTGGGAACCGAATAAAAAGCCTAATCAAACCGTTAGGTATGATGAATGGTTAGTTATAATCATCCAATGAACATTTTCTGCTTGACGAATAACGCACCCAACAACAAAAAGAGATTGTGCTACATTACCATAAAGTGACTAGCTAAGTATTGAACTCACTGCAAATATATATATTGTTCTTGCATTGTTGTGAATCGAACCTGTGAGTACGACCTACTCTCCAATCAAGTGGGAACAACTACCACTAAATCAAAGACTAGTTGGTGATGACCCATTATTAACCTTCAATTTGATGTTTGTAATTTGGGCTTTTAGGGCTGTAAAATCATTTTTATCGGTAAGGAAGATTTGAATTTAGAATATATTTTTAAATTAGAAAGAGAAATATCACCATATAAAAACTAGTTCATTAGATTAGACTGTAACATTTCTTAGTAATCCCAAAAAATTATGGATAAAAAATATACAAGCACTTTTGTTACCATAAAATCAGATTCCCATTACAATAAATTTCAGATAAAAGAAAACAACAAGGGAGACTTCATCTCAAGCAAAGTAAAATCTCACTATATATGTGCCATAATAAGGTAGGACCAAGAATCCAAGATCAAAGCCGTTTGAGTCATGGTGACAGGCATTGAGTCCCATACTATAATATTTTTTCTTTTCTTTTTTCTGCTGAATAATAATTATTAGAACGTTGGCTGTTGGATCATCTGCCCTCCATAATTATTAGAAAAAAGCGCTTCTGTCGTTCAAGGTCTCTTTTCTTTTGGCCCACGGGTGCCTATAAATGTCAAGTGAATTGATTAATGAAAAATAAAGGATGAAAGTGACAAACAAAGACATGAGAAGCATGGCTCAACCACAGATACTCACCGAAACAGAAACAAAAAAGACCCCCCAAATGGGTTATCTAAATTCAAGTATAGGAACGCAAAATTATCAGCATACTTATCACAAGGCTTGAACTCTTTGGCTGTGGTAGAGTTCAAAGTTCAAATCAGTAAACACATTGCAATCTGTCTTCTGCTTGGTTACTGGAAATGCTATGCTATCTCCTTTTCCAAAACCACTCTTTTGCCATGTGCTCCAAGAAGGTAGAAGAAACAACACAGAGTGCTAACGGCTTTTATCTCAGTGAAAAAGGCGCCGACTTTGCAGAGTGGTGCCGTATTGCTCAACCCCACAAGACATTGAAGAATGTACTTGAGAAAAACCCCCCTCCCCCAATATTGCTTATATCAAAAGAAACAATACAGAGCAATAACAACAACAAATATAGATAACGTGCTGTTTCCTGAAGAATTATGCTTAGATCCCATGATATTGTTGCAATAACTCCCTCAAACCTGCATTAAAGCTTAGAGTCGATTGTTTGAAGTAAATGATCAACAGTTGAGAACTGACTGAATAAATATGATTAAAGAGACAAAAATCATTAGCACGTTGCAGTATGTTATAAATAAATAACATGTCTCAGTAACTTGATTAATTGTTCCAAAGTATGTTAATTTTCTCCTAGCCAAATTTGCAGTCTGCACATCAGACTTTTTTATCAGCAAGACTTTTGGTAAATAACCTAATAACTACAGAGAAGTCGTTAATTAACACAAAATTTCCAGGAAGATGATAAAAGAGTAGTACCTCTATTTTTCCCAAAATCCCCTGTTAAAATCAATAGCATGGTAGTCAGTGGCTTATAACTCAGTTGGTTGAGCTCTTCCACCTCCACCCATGTGGGCAGAGATTCGAAACCCCCAATCGCTTTTACTTAAGAAAAATAAATAAATCATCATCAAAAAGAAAAAAAATAAATCAATAGCAGGGTAGCCAAAATACCATGTCATGAAAGAGTCCTAAATTACACCTGACTCTCTTACAACGAGACAACAACAACTAAACCAAACCCATGCCCTACTCATCAAAAACTCAAAACCACAACTCTTAAACCCTTTACTGGGATACCTAACAAACTCCCCCACCCTACAAAATGCCTTTTTCGTCTACAACCAAATGCTCCACCACCCAACTTCCCATAACCACTACACCTTCACTTATGCTCTCAAAGCTTGTTCCTTGTTACATGCACGCAATAAACGCCAAGAAATCCATGCCCACGTCTTAAAATCCAGTCACTTTCGATACTTCCATCCAAAACTCACTGCTTCATTTCTACCTAATCCAATCTGACATTGTCTCCGGTACCCAGGTTTTCAATTCGATACCACTCTCAGATGTTGTTTCCTGGACCTCTATGATTTCGGGTCTTGCTAAGTTTGGCTTTGTAAAGGAAGCAATTCTTAAGTTTATGTCCATGGATGTGGAGCCTAATTATGCTACTCTTGTCATTGTTATGTCTGCTTGTTTTAGTTTAGGAGCTTTCAAGTTTGGTAAAGTTGTTCATGGCTATTGCCTGAGGAATTTACGTGGAAGGAATATTATTTTGGACAATGCAGTGTTTGATTTCTATTTGAGATGTGGGTCTTTGGAGAGTGCCAGGTACCTGTTTGTAAATATGCCTAAGAGGGATTGTGTATTCTTGGACTAGCATGGTGGGTGGTTATGCACAAAGAGGCTTTTGTGAAGAGGCAGTGAGGCTTTTCCAACAAATGGTACAAGGAGGAAGCTGAGCCTAATGAGGCTACCATTGTCAACATATTGTCAGCGTGTTCTTCGATTGGGGCACTGAGTTTAGGCCAGTGGATTCATTCCTATGTAAGTATGTGGTGGATCTCATGGTGAATGGCAATGTGGGAAATGCCTTAACATGTATGACAAGTGTGGTGAAGTAGGTATGGCAATTTCGGTGTTTAAAGGCCTGGATTGAAAGGATATCATTTCGTGGAGCACCAGCTCTTTTCACTTATGCTAGTCCACGGGGTTCCTCCTGATGATGTAACCTTCCTTGGCTTGTTATCAGCATGCAGTCACACAGGCCTAGTTGATAAAGGGTTGATATTCTTTAATGCTATGAAAGATGTTTACGGGATTGTTCCTAACGCAGCATTATGCCTGTCTGGTTGATATGCATGGCCGAGCAGGGTTCTTGGAAGAAGCAGAGGTTTCATTAAAGAAATGCCAACAAAAGCAGATGGCTCTGTTTGGGGAGCGCAGCTTAATGCTTGCAGGATTCATGGGAATGACAAGATGTTTGAGAGGATCAGGGATGGTCTCCTCAAGAGTAGAGGGTTAAGCACTGAAACTTATGCTCTATTGTTGAATACGTACATAATCACAATAGATGGGATGATGCTAATAAGGTTCGTGACGAAATGAGACGGATGGGGCTGAAGAAACTGGCCGGATGTAATCTGATAGAGGTTGATCCATCATCTCTCCATAGGATGATCTCAATACATTATTGCCATACCTGTCAAGTAGCTGCTTCTCCTATTTTTAGCTCTAATAGGAAATAGAAAATATCGTAACACATTGGCATTCTTTTCTTTTTCTTTTTCTACTTGGAGCATTCGCATGTTTATAGATCATCTATCATGTGACGAGGTCCTATGCTGACCCATCCTCTATAAGTTTGTAACTGTACTGATTCACAATCTGAAAAATAAGATGCTTTAGGCAAAGAGAATGAATATTGAAGTTACAGTATCTTAAACTATACTTGAACTTCAATAAAACAAACAAACTAGTAATTTAACTTGGCCAAGTTTCACATATTGTCAAACGACAACATAATATTTGTCTGTAAATTAAACTCCACTCAAAATATTGTAACTGAGGCATGCCTCGGATCCAAAATTTCCTAAATAAAAACACAACTGAAAAATAAGGAAACTGTGAAGACTCTGGTTGCATGATCCCGCGTGCTGCAATATGCTGCCAAACCAGAGATGAAAGAACTAAGTTCTTTTTCAGCAGCAAGTACACTCCATGGTGCATACAACAAAGCACAAATCTACCTCCCTGTAAGAAGAAAAAGTATACTGATTGCTTGCAGAAACATAAAAAACATTGAGCACATGACAAATATACTTCTTCAGTCTTAATACCTTCAATAGTATGAAGTCAAATCAACACCCCAGAACAGGAGATTAATTTTAATGATCAATATGACACTAGCATTTCCTAATGGACCAAAAACTTCCATCTGGTAGCTACGAGAATGTTATTCTCACACGTATGCATCTGATACATGGATGCGTAGGTTGATGAGGTATGCATGTAATAGACACAAAATAGAATGCAATTGGTCCCATAAATCGAGTAATTTGCTAAAGCATACGCATCCCTAAAGCTGGTCAGAGAAAAAGGAAAATCAGCATATATAACTGTTTCCAATGAGTGCTCAAAACAAAGACAAGCTGAATTGAAAGGTGATGGAATGTGTCTGAGTACCTCAAATATTTTAACGCCTTTGAGTTTTTCCAATTGATCGTTTTCCAGAGAACAAGTGCTTTGGTTTTAAAGTGGGAATGACCCTATCTGCCTCTCCACGACGAGCATTCTTGTTTCTCATCTTATTAGATTTATTGGCCTTTTGTAGTGCCTTAGCCTTTTGAGCAGAGTCCTTGAATCCCTCTCCAGGGACAACTTCAGTTGGAGGCCTTGATCTTGACCTCGAACGGGATCTAGATAACATGCGTTGCTTCTTGTTGGGTGTATCCACATCCATAGCATCACCACCATCAGTATCATCCCTGTCAAGTGATCTCTCCCTCTTCCGGCCCCTAGTTGAGACAGATCTGCTTCGAGCTCTGTTAATTGCCTTAGTAGGATCAAGTCCCAACTTTGATAGCTGCCTCCCCATTCTCTTTGTTGTGAACTCCCTGTCCTTGTCAAATTTCCTTGGTACAGTTGGTCGACTCTCTGCTGTACTTTTCTTGATTCTATGTTGTTGAATGAGCAAGCTTTTCTTTTTCCTTATCTCAGCCAATGTCTTTTGCTCTTCGGGAGTCAATTCCAATCCATCCATCTCAAAATTATCATCACCCTCATCTGCCTGCCGGTATCCTTCTTCTCGTTCCAACTCTGCAAGCCTATGCAAAATATCAGGATCAACAAAGTCATACACGTTGTGCCCATCAAGAATTTCTGGCATGACATCCTCTTTCCATTCATCATTAGCTAAGATATAGTTTTTCTTCAAACTGGCAGAGTATACACCTGCACCGCCATTGTCATTCTCCAAATCCTTTTCTGTATTTCTCTTTTCCTTCTCTGCTGCTTGCTTAGCCTTTGCTTCTAAAACTACCTGAGGTATACATGGGGGTCTTTCCTTATTGTCACGTGGCTTTGGCATTGCAACATGAAAACGATTTAAGCAGTCATTTATCTTTTTGGATTTCATCTTCAATTCCACTCTCTGATTCAACAACCTCTCACAGGCTGCATTCTTTACAGCAATAACCCCCTCCTCGGTCAGAGTGCTCATGGTCAAGAGTACCCCCTCATCATTGGTAGCCTCACCACCTTGACCAATCACTGTCTTCATAGCTTCAGCTTTCATCTCCGTGACCAACTTCTTGTCTTCCTCAGATATACCCTCCAATGGCTGCAAATCAGTCTTGTTGCAGACAATAATCAATGGTTTGTTCATAAACAGAGACTTAATACTGTGAAAAAGAGCTGCCTGTTGGGCAATGCTGTACCCACAAGACCCCGAGATGTCCAAGAAAAACAACACCGCAGCTCTCAAGTGAGCCAAAGCTGTGATGCTGCACATCTCAATAATGTTACGGTCTTCAAATGGGCGGTCCAAAATCCCTGGTGTATCAATTACCTGGTACCTCAAGTATTTATAATCTGTATGTCCCACAAAGAGTGACTTGGTGGTAAAAGCATAGGGCTGGACATCCACATCAGCCCTAGTGATCTTGTTAATGAATGAGCTCTTTCCAACATTCGGATAGCCACAAATCAATATTGTCCTGGTATTAGGGTCAATTGAAGGTAGCCTTGCCATGTGTTGCCTAATTTGTTCTAGGTAAGCTAAACTAGGACCAATCCTCTTTATAACTGTGCACATGCGGCCTAGAGCAGCGACCTTGAGACATTTGCATCGGTAAAGTGAATCACCATACTTTAACAATTTCACATAATCTTTAGAAATCTTTCCAATAAGGTTCCTTGCAGTATTGATTTGGCCAAGTGCAAGCTTGTAATGGTCTTTGTTGTAGAGAACATGAAGGAGGTCGCCATAGAAAGGGTGGATGTCATCCAGCCTAGGAAACTCATCAATGATTGTGGAGAGCTTCTCATGAAAATTCTGTTGGGTATATTTTACTTTACGCATATAGAAAGAACGGAGGCGGGAAATTGCATAACCCTTGTGGACTACAGTTGGGGTCTGCCTCTGGGTACGAGATAGGATAATGTCAATGAAGTCCTTCCCATTTGGTACAACAGTCATCTTCTTGAAGTTATATTGCACCATGTTTACTTATTTGCCTGTTTACAAAAATAAAACAAAATCAAGTCAACACCAAGGTTGATTACCAAAGTGAGAATCTGAGAACTTTTCACATATTTATCATGAACCAAATTTTAGATTAATACACCTACCCAATTAAATTAATAAACCAAATTCAGAAAAATTCATCCCACCCGCAATCTCATATTAATATTATTATTAATCAACCAAATTCACATATATCAATAGCAGTTGGCACAATAAAACGAAAGAAAGTGAATTAACCACTCAACAAGATGCTTCTCACGACGAAGAACGACGAAGATTGCTATTAATCGCCCTATGTCAATTGATCAGCTAAGAAAACAGAAACTTTAAAAAAGTAAGCAAAACAAAATCCAATGCTTCTCTCTTCAACCGACTCTTCTAAAACTGAGATCTAATCTCATATTACATGATGGAGTTCAACAAATACATATGAGAAGAAAACAGAGAAAATAAAAAATAAAAAGGAGCAAAGCCTCACCTGGATAACAGTTCGCAAGAATTGTTGTCAATCGCAACTCAACAAGAGGCAAATATAATGAAAACTAAGATGAGAAGAAAAGAATGTGAAGGGAGAGAAGAAGAAAACCACGAACCAGAGGCTGTGGATTTACAAATGCGATGCTGCTGCGGCTGAAGGTAGTGATAAGGGTTTAGGGTTTAGGGTTGATGTCTACAATTTTAACCCCACTTTTAAAAACGTTTTCCAATCTGTCCACAACAGTTTTAATAATTATGTTTTGACCTCAGCTTTTGTTTCTAAAATTGTAATATGTCCCTGCTATGTCTTCACTTTGAGTTGACCGTGTTCGGAGAGTGTCTTCTTAATCGTGTTTGAGGAGTGTCTTGACCTTGTATAAGTCGTTAACCATGTCCAATGCTTCTCGAGGCATGTCTAAGTATCCGACACTCTAACACTGAACTAATTGGAGTGTCCGTGCAACATGGTTGAGAATAGGGGTGGGCATTTAAACCGAAAAATCGAGCCGAATTGGGCTAAAAATTTGGGTTTGCCAAAATCGGACCAGTCTAGTTCCGATTCTTGTAGTGAACAAATTGGACCAAGTGTGTGTTTTTTAATTTTTCTAATAAATGTTTTTAAGCCCAATGATAAATTTCAAATACCATAAGGCCTTCTCCAACTCATTTGGGGCTAAACTTAAATTTTCACGCTCCAAAATACAACTATTCATCTATTGCCTCGATCGAACTCAAATAGTTTTTTCCTCCAACCTTGCAAACTCAAAATTTGACCCCACAACTTTATTAAATTATTAAAGAATGATTTAACTCTATTTTTTTGTGGTTAATTTTTCTTGAGTTAATTTTTGTTTATTACTCCGTGATTTAAATTTCCGAACATTTTGACATAAAAAAAATTGAAATTTCAGAAAAATAATTTGTGCCTATGTCAAAACACATTCACATTTGTTTCATTGATTTATTTATATATGACTTATAAGAGAATTAATAATTAATCTGTGCAAACCCATAAGTTAAAGGCGAAAACTATAAAGACAATTAAAATATTATATAAAAAAGTGGTGGGTGGTCAAACCAGCCCATTTGAAAGTAGTCATTGGATTGCAACATATATTTTGTTGTGGGCTTGATAGGTGGCGCATGTAGCATGGGAAGTGGACAACAGCCTTGGCCCACCTATGCTAGTCCTTCATGTGGCTCATTGGTTGTCGCGAATGGGCCCCACACAAGTTTTGGGCGGATTGGAATTTGGGGCCAAATACCACCCTAGCTCAAAATCCCACTATGGATACATGGGTTGGAGATGGTTTTGGGCTAAACTTTGGGATTATTTAGGTTTGGCCCCTATGGTTGGAGATGGCCTAACTAATCTTTCTCAAGCTCAACTCCAAATCACCTCTCTTTTTTGGGCCCAATCACTTTCATTTGCATGAAATTGGGCAATTTGTTACACAAAAAATAAATTTAGTTGGATTTTGTAAAAAAATAATTTCTAGTCCAAAACTGGAAATCGAACTACTTATGAGCAAGTTATACATGATAATTTTTCGTCAAAATAAGAACGGATGAATAGTATTGGTTCCAATTCTGGTTTGGAGAGAAAACCAGACCGTGCAAACCCTTAACTGAGAAGTTGAGAAAGAGAGAGAGATTGTGTGTAAAATTACAGGTTGTGAATAGGAGTAAATTTAGGTAGAGGGAAGGAAGTATATAGGAAGAGAGTGAGAGGTAGTGGCTATGTAGAAATCTAATGACTTGGGTCTTAAATTTTGCTTTGGAAACTCACTTGGTTGAGTCATCTGCCAGGCAATGATGCGCTACTCTCTAGACCATGCAATGAGTTGTTGCCTTCGACGACAAGTATTAGCATACTCTCTCCTCTCTTCTCTAACCCTATCTTCTCTCTCAACCTAGACAACCTCACAGTCACCACTTGCAATTCTAATTCCTCTTAAGGCTAATAAACTGGGCCCCTACCCCCGCCTTTCCCCCCGATGGCAAACATGTTGTGGAGAGCTTTCATCCCAGTTTTCTGCTAGGTTTTGCTTCCCTTGCTTTTTGCAAGGTTTTGGTCTTTTCCCCAGTTGTATTGGGGTCTACTATCCAGCCTCTTGGGCAGGGTTTTATGGGTCTTTGTAGATTTGATGCCTTCGCTTCTTGTGGAGTTGGTTTGGAGTGGGTATTAGATCTATTATACATATGTTTATCTATGGAGATGGGGCCTTTCGTTGTGGGTGGATCTAGCATTTATGGGTATTGTGAGATCATGTGGGTTTGTACTCTAGCCAGGTGGATGAGAACGGTAAGGCCCTTTCACTTGGAGGTGTCTATGGTCCCTAGCTATTGGTTTTTATACCATGGTCTACATCGAATTGTCTGGATCCTCTCTCTTTCAACTATGAGTAGGCTAAACTCAAAATTTGTACACTTATTTTGCTCATTGTCATGCTGGATTTCATTTTGCTAGCTTTACTATATGCAAGAACCTCTTCAGGGGCGTGTTCTTATTGTCAAATTTTGGTACTTAGAGCATCCACAATAGGCTTCCTAAACCACCTCTTTAAACAAATTTTAGAGAGGAATTGGAAAAATACAACTCTAACCATGCTCCCTATCCACCTCCTAAAATAGGGAAACCTCTAGGAGCTCCTAAATCGGAAGAGAGAGAGAGAGAGAGAGAGAGAGAAAGAACTTTTAGTGGCTCCTATTATTTAATGCTGCTTTGATTTATGTATAGTTTAAACTTTTAATTAATGCTAACTAGTTTTTTATGTTATTTTTCATAAAGAAGGACCAATCATATTGAATTAAAAAATAACTATAGTATTTATGACTTCCTAAACTAGGGAGTATGATTGGAGTTCAAATTTTATACAGAGCTCCTAAAATAGCTTTTGTGTGCTTTTAGCTAAATTTTAACTAAAAAATAGGGAGCATGATTGTGGATGCTCTTAGCCCATGTTCTTAATAGATTTCTGTTTCACAAAAACAAAAAAAAACAATGAATACTTTTCAACTTCAGAGGACTTTTCCTAGGCAACTAGAAAAGCCTCCTAGATCACATGCAAATTACATCCTCTCTTTTCTCTTTTCTTTTTATTTTTTCATAAAACCAGTTCAGGTTGGTTTGTTTGTTTTTTTTAAGAAACAAATTCAGGTATAGGAAATGCAAAAAGACACTCTGTAAGTAATTCTAGTTCCTGTTGTGAGAAAATACTTCAAGACCTTGTCGTTGATGGACTATGCGACGGCACACACACAAACCCCTTGAGAATAAAACACACACACCGAAGAGAGAATTCAAACACACTCAAGAACACAAAGATTCATAGAGATCCGGCCTCCTGCCTACGTCTTCTTGATGATCCACCCGAGAAATTCACTAGTATGTAAGCACAATTTTGGTTACAATCAAGAACTCCTTAGCTCTCACAAGAACCCTAGCTGTCTTTTCTCTCACCCTTGCTCAAACCCTTGATGCCCTTGAAAACACCCTTGAATTCTCGTGTCCCTCTCTTGAATTTTCCTCTCTTGATTTAACCTAGTCCTAAAAGTCCTATTTATAATGCATAGGACTTTGCTATAAGTTGACTAGGAATAGGAAACTAAAACCCTATTAAATTAGGCTAGAAAACCCCAAATAATAGGAAAAAACCAAGTCAAACACGCCAAGGATCTGCGTTGGATTCACGACGTCCGCTAGAGCACTTGGGCCTGGGCGAAAAATCCTCTCTCTGCCGCTCAAGCGCCAGAACCCAGAGCACTGTTCTGAAACTCCTTTTTTGCCGTTTCTTCTTCCTCCTTTCACATCTATGGTGAGCCAACTTCAACAGTTCCTCCCAAACATAGGCAACATATAAAATCTTTGGAAAATCATGACCGAGTGTATTTGTCTGACCATATCCATGACAAGTTACAAAACTAACGTAAATTGTAAGGGCTGAATTCTATAGGGCATAAGAAAATTACAGCAGGAAAACTGTATGCTCATTGCTCAGTGCGGTTAATTCTCTGGTGTGGTGAAGCCGAGTAGAAGAAAACCTCAAACCTATGTAAGTAAACGACCGGATCTCATGGTGAATGGCAATGTGGGAAATGCCTTACTCAACATGTATGTCAAGAGTGTGGTGAAGTAGGTATGGCGATTTCGGTTTTTAAAGGCCTGGATTGCAAGGATATCATTTCGTGGAGCACCATCATAAGCGGCATGGCCGTGAATGGGCCATGGTAACTTGCAGCTCTTTTCACTTATGCTAGTCCACGGGGTTCCTCCTGATTATGTAACCTTCCTTGGCTTGTTTTCAGCATGCAGTCTCGCAGGCCTAGTTGATCAAGGGTTGATATTCTTTAATGCTATGAAATATGTTTACGGGATTGCTCCTAAAACACAACATTATGCCTGTCTGGTTGATATGTATGGCCGAGCAGGGTTCTTGGAGGAAGCAGAGGGTTCATTAAAGAAATGCCAACAAAAGCAGACGGCTCTATTTGGGGAACGCTGCTTAATGCTTGCAAGATTCACGGGAATGAGAAGAATTTTGAAAGGATCAAGGATGGTCCTCAAGAGTAGAGGAGTAAGCACTGGAACTTATGCTCTATTGTCGAATACGTACACTAATCACGATAGATGGGATGATGCTAATAAGGTTCGTGACAAAATGAGACGGTTGGGGCTGAAGAAACTGCCTGGATGTAGTTGGATATCATAGAGGTTGATCCATCCATCTCTCCATAGGATGATCTCAATACATTATTGTCATTCCCTGTAAAGTAGCTGCTTCTCCTTCTGTTGTTAGCTCTAATAGGAAATAGAAAATAGAAAATATTGAAACACATTGGCGCCGCATTCTTTTCTTTTTCTTCTTCTACTTGGAGCATTCACATTTTTCTTCTGAAAAATAAGATGCTTTAGGCAAGCGAATGAATATCGACCATCGAAATGGGCCAACAAAGAAACTTCTATGAAATAGCTTTTCAAATCTCATTTTATTTCCACCAAAGAAAGAAAGCGAGGAACATTTCTCTGCAGAAAAGCATTAGCTTCGAGGAAAGGAAATGAAGGCAACCTCTGTTCTGATGGCATTGATCACAAAACTGCACTTGCAACATGAGGAAGTCCTCTAGTTTGCAAGAGGACGATAAGAGATCATAAAAACTAAAAATAAAAGAAAAAACCGACATAAATGGATTCTGGATCTTAAAAATAGCACAAATCTACCTCCCTGCAAGAAGAAAAAGTATCTTGATTGCTCACAGAAACATAAAAAACATTGAGCACATGACAAAAATATTTCTTCAACCTTAATACCTTCAATAGTATGAAGTGAAATCAACACCCCAGAACAGGAGATTAATTTTAATGATCTATATGACTCTAGCATTTCCTAACGGACCAAAAACTTCCATCTGGTAGCTACGAGAATGTTATTCTCAAACATCCACATCCGATACAAGGATGCGTATGTTGATGGGGTATGCAGGTAATATACACAAAAAATAGAAAGCAATTGGTCCCAAAAACCATGTCATTTGCATAAAGCGTATGCATATCTAAAGCAGGTCAG
Organism: Prunus padus; assembly: GCA_024362665.1. Taxonomy (NCBI): domain Eukaryota; kingdom Viridiplantae; phylum Streptophyta; class Magnoliopsida; order Rosales; family Rosaceae; genus Prunus; species Prunus padus. Next base: position 12,338,220 of record JANFAM010000005.1, on the reverse strand, counting down.
AGACAAGGAAAATCAGCATATATAACTGTTTCCAATGAGTGCTCAAAACAAAGACAAGCTGAATTGAAAGTGATGCAATGTCTTTTGCTCTTCTGGAGTCAATTCCAATCCATCCATCTCAAAATCATCATCACCCTCCTCTGCCTGCCGGAATCCTTCTTCTCGTTCCAACTCCTCAAGCCTATGCAAAATATCAGGATCAACAAAGTCGTATACTTTGTGCCCATCAAGAAATTCTGGCCTGAGATCCTCTTTCCATTCATCATTAGCTAAGATATAATTCTTCTTCAAACCGGCAGAGTATACACCTGCACCGCCATGCTCATTCTCCAAATCCTTTTCTGCTGCTTGCTTGGCCTTAGCTTCTAAAACTGCCTGAGGTATACATGGGGGTCTTTCCTTATTGTCACATGGCTTTGGCATTGCAACATAAAAACGATTTAAGCAGTCATTTATCTTTTTGGATTTCATCTTCAATTCCACTCTCTGATTCAACAACCTCTCACAAGCTGCATTCTTTACAGCAATAACCCCCTCCTCAGTCAGAGTGCTCATGGTCAAGAGTACCTCCTCATCATTGGAAGCCTCACCACCTTGACCAATCACTGTCTTCATAGCTTCAGCTTTCATCTCCGTGACCAACTTCTTGTCTTCCTCAGATATACCCTACAATGGCTGCAAATCAGTTTTGTTGCAGACTATAATCAATGGTTTGTTCATAAACAGAGACTTAATACTGTGGAAAAGAGCTGCCTGTTGGGCAATGCTGTACCCACAAGACCCTGAGATGTCCAAGAAAAACAATACCGCAGCTCTCAAGTGAGCCAAAGCTGTGATGCTGCACATCTCAATAATGTTACGGTCTTCAAATGGGTGGTCCAAAATCCCTGGTGTATCAATTACCTGGTACCTCGAGTATTTATAATCTGTATGTCCCACAAAGAGTGACTTCGTGGTAAAAGCACAGGGCTGGACATCCACATCAGCCCTAGTGATCTTGTTAATGAATGAGCTCTTTCCAACATTCGGATAGCCACAAATCAATATTGTCCTGGTATTAGGGTCAATTGAAGGTAGCCATGCCATGTGTTGTCTAATTTGTTCTAGGTAAGCTAAACTAGGACCAATCCTCTTTATAACCGTGTACATGCAGCCAAGAGCGGCGACCTTGAGACATTTGCATCGGTAAAGTGAATCACCATACTATAACAATTTCACATAATCTTTAGAAATCTTTCCAATAAGGTTCCTTGCAGTATTGATTTGGCCAAGTGCAAGCTTGTAATGGTCTTTGTTGTAGAGAACATGAAGAAGGTTACCATAGAAAGGGTGGATGTCATCCAGCCTAGGAAACTCATCAATGATTGTGGAGAGCTTCTCATGAAAATTCTGTTGTGTATATTTTACTTTACGCATATAGAAGGTACGGAGGCGGGAAATTGCATAACCCTTGTGGAATACAGTTGGGGTCTGCCTCTTGGTGCGAGATAGGATGATGTCAATGAAGTCCTTCCCGTTTGGTACAACAGTCATCTTCTTGAAGTTATATTTCACCATCTTTACTTATTTGCCTGTTTACAAAAATAAAACAAAATCAAGTTAACACCCACCAAGGTTGATTACCATAGTGAGAGAATCTGAGAACCAAATTTCAGATTAATACACCTACCCAATTAAATTAATAAACCAAATTCACATTCCCTCATCACCCCGCAATTTCAGATTAACATCACTATTAATAAACCAAATTCAAACATATCAATGGCAGTAGGCATAATAAAATGAAGGAAAGTGAATTAACGACTCAACAAGATGCTTCTCACGACCAAAATTGCTATTAATCGCCTTACGCCAAGTGATCCGCTAAGAAAAATAAAATTGACGGCAAAAGAAAATGCAATGCTTCTTTCTTCAACCAACTCTTCTAAAGCCGAGATATAGTCTCGTATTACATGATTGAGTTCAACAAATACATATGATAAGGAAAAAAAATCATAAGTTGCAAAGCCTCACCTGGATTACAGTTCGCAAGAATTGTTGTGAGGCAAATATAATGGAAATTAAAATGAGAAGAAACGAATGTGGAGGGAGAGAAGAAGAAAACAACGAACCAGAGGCTGTGGGTGATAAGGATTTAGGGTTTAGAGTTTAGGGTTGACGTTTACAATTAGGGTTTAGGCTCTGACTCCTTGAATAAAATATAGGATTTTTTGCCGAAAAACACCCTGAATTATCACGTTTGTCAAAATATCTACCCTGAATTTTTTTTTATTGCTAATTTAGCCATCGTAATTTTTTTTATAACCAATTTAGAGAATTCCATATAAATCTCTGTTTAAAAATCACGTGAATGCCACGTGCCTCAACTGTTAACCTCTCTCTGTTGAATTAAAAAGTCACATGTAAAAATCTCGAACCCAGATGGGTTTTTGGCCAATTCCAACAAGCTATGGAGACCTGCTTCGCCAAAGAGCTCGAATGGGAGAAATCAATTTCGGGGGGGCTCGGGCCGCGGGTGGGTTGGGGGTTGGGGGTTGCGGGTTGGGAGATGGGAGGAGGGTGGGTTGCGTGTTGCTTGACTTTTGCCTCTCCCTCTGTTTCCAACAAGCTATAAACCCAAATCGCAACATTTACCCAAAATCAAATATTTCAAATTCTAATGTTTTGCCTCCCTCTGTTTCCAAAAAAACCATCAATCCAATTCTATCAACCACAAATCACAGCCACAAAAACCAAACAAACTTTTGAAAAAGCAATCAAATTGAACACAATAGAAAGCACACTGACCTTGGGCCTCAAATCGGACATGTAATTGAACTTCCAGTCCTTATAGTTGCAGAAGGAGGGCGAGTGGCTCCGACCCAGAAGATCGACGCAGTCGGAACCCGAAGAATGCGAAGCCTGGACTGGGGTTGTGATGGGTTCTGGGTTTTAAATAATTTAATTGGTTTCATAATATTTTTTGGTTTATATATATATATATATATTTTAATTGGTTTTTAATAATTTATTCATATTTTGGGGGAGGATGACGACATTACCCTAAACAGTTGCCTCACGTGCCATTCACGTAGTGTTTTTAACTGAGGTTTGGATGGAAATTGCCAAAAACTAACGGTAAGGGAGAAATTGATCATAAAATTTAATATGAGGGCTAAATTGGCAGGAAAAAAAATTAAAAGTGGACATTTCGACAAACGTGATAGTTCAAGGTGTTTTTCAACAGAAAACTCTAAAATATAAAATAGACAAGTTGCTATATATAAGAGAAGAGTGCTGCTTTCACCACATTGTCCTATTTTCCCACTCACTCTATCTTCAAAATTTTAAAGACAAATTTACCCATTTGTAAAATGACTTCTAAGTACTTAAAGAATAAGATTAAAAAACAAAACAATTGCATCAAACTTAAAAAAAAAAAAAAATCTAAAGCACAAAATCAAACGTCAAATTTCTCCCTCGTCTACTCCCACCCCTTACACCATTGCCCAAGCTCTCTCTCGCACCTCCAGGAGTTCAACCCCAGTCCTCTCAAAGCTGCCTCGCCCCCTCACTCCTCCCCTCTCTCTCCCTCTTTTCCCCCAAAAACCACCATAAACCACACAACCCCCTTCTCCTACTCTGTCTCTTTTTCTACAATTTCTACAACCCAGCTAAACACCGTCAATTTCTTCCATGTTTAATTTTGAAGAGCTGAATAACGAGCTCATTAATGGAGGAGGCGGAGGAGGAAGGGGATGGTGGAAGAGCAGGCGTCGATGAGGCCGTCGAGTAACGGCGTCTTGGTAGTAAAGAAGTCACCGTCAAAGGACTCAATCTCACATAACGGAGAAAATGCCCTCTCCTACGCATCAATTTAAGTATGGACTAGTGACTGGGCTCTCCCTCAATTCCCATCTCTGTAACTCCAGCTCATCCCACGAAGTAATCAATTCCAACAATTTGTACCAAAAGAATTGAGGGATGAGCTGGTACATATCGGGTAACTATAATTTATGTTCTAATGTAATCTTTTTATTTTTATTTTAAATTATTTTTTGTTCCAATGTTGGCCCTTATACCTTGAATCAGGTAACTGTAATTTATGTGATAATTACGGGAAAGAATTGTTAATGACCATAATTAATTAACAAATTAAGTGCTTATGACCATAATGATTTTGGTATATTAATTACGTTGCCTTTTTTTTTTCTCTTCTTTTAACTGCATCCATGATTTTGTATATTAACGTTGTCTTCTTTTTGTTCTTCTTTTAACCCAAAAAAAAATTGTTGTCTTTCTTATTTATTGTTTACGACCTTTTTATTAGGTAAATTGAAGAAACCAAAAAAAGAGATATATTGAAAAGAAAAAAAAAACCTATATGTCAGGGATAGTATACATTATCTCATATTTTCCCGAATAATCAGGTACAATTCTATATTTACCTAGTAAGTTATGTAAATAATCTCACATTTACTTAGTAATTAGGTACATAATCTTATATTTACCTAGTAACCAAGTACATTAGAAAATTCTACCTATATATACATATATTAATATAAAGCACATTAGCGCATAGTACCTATATAATAAGTACATAATAACGTCATCAATAGTTCTCTTGTTTATCTTAAGTTTTTTTATTTGTTGCTATGCTTAAACACCTCAAATCAACTTGATAAGTATTGAACATATTGTGTTTTCAATATTTGGGTGTTTACCTGATGCATAGGTACATAATTTCATGTGGGTGCTTGCCTCATCGATTAGTATAATATGTGGATCTTTACTTTTATTGATTAAATTGTATTTTATCCATATATTTGGTAAATATTCACGAGAAAAGAATTCAAATTTTAAATTCTAAAATTCAATTACAATGAAATAATGCATTAAATTTGGATTTTCAATGTGTTTCCTTATTTACCTCAAAGGGTAAAATCGATACAACAAAAAAAGTAATAAGAGTTAAAGGACCTGCATCTAAAATCAAAACGGAGAGGACTTAGCCTAATGACAACTAATCGTTTTGGACCTAGATATAAGAAGCCCAAAAGAAAATGAGAGAAAAAAAGGTGAAGGGGGATTATGAGAGTGTAGTGCAGGGCTATTCATTAGGTGGGATGGGTGTATCAGTTTAGGCTTAAAAGACAAAGTCACCTTGGCTATCGCACAGGTTAGTCAAAGAGTAGGTCCGTCCCTGTGGTGGTAGGGGATGGGTGGTTGGGGGTTGGCTTTAGGTGGGGATGGGAGGAACCGTAAATGGTGATCAATGGGCTGGAAGGAGAGAGGGATTGAAATTTTATTTATTTTTATTTATATTTTATATTTTTCAATTGAATTTAAATATTTTATTGATATGCCCACTTTTCAGCCATTGGATTAATGACGTCATTAGTTAACAGATTTCTTAACATAAAAGAGAATTTGCTTGAATTAATAATTAAAGAGTATTTTAGGAATAATGGTGGGTGGAAAGATAGGATTGTTTTTTTCCAAATTTACATAGTGGGTGGGAAAATAAGGTGGGTTGGGAAATAGGACAGGGGGTGGAAATAGCAGCACTCATAAGAGAAACATAGGCACCTTGTTAGCGTCGGGTTTGGGAAAGCCAATCATTCTTAACTTACTCAAAGGCAAATATTCTCTAGTAAACTTGACCATGTTGTTGTTTAGCAGTTTTGAGAAGTAAAAACTGCAGACTGAAGCTAACATTTTATTTTTTGCATACTGGAGTTGTGAATTGTCCCCACCGATAGTTGAAGATGTCGGACGTACACCCTCCAAATGACCATGTAAGTTACCCGGGAGACCAGCCGTGGCATGTGCCGTTCCCATGTCCACCTCTGACTCCAAATCACAATCCCACTTCATCTGGAAGTGAGGCTGAGAGCAATGACCAGCTTGAAAAAATCTCAGTAGTGAAGTACGACCTCCAATATTTGTCTAAGGCAATGGATTGGTGGGAGAGAAAATGTGATATTCATGGCTAAGTTATGGGAAACTTGGCCAACAAGTTGAACAAAGCATATGCTAAAGAAGTGAAGCAAACTCTAAAAACAATAAGTTGGAGCATAGAGTTAAAGTCCTTGAAGTTAAAAATGGAAGAGACAAATATGATGTCCAACAATTCACAAAATATGAAGAATTTAACCCTGAAATGGTTGAATGTTTCAACAACGGCTTCGAGATGTTCTAAGATTATGCTTCGATCGTCTCACTAGACTACAATTGGAGCGAAATTGATGTAGATGGTGTCTGGCAGGTGCTGAATATGGGTGGAGAGGGAATGACTCATCATAGCCTCGTGCATGCAGCGAGGAAGAAGACTAATGACATGGATTTTTTGATGGACCTCTAATAATTTGCATTTGGTAGGGTTTATGTAGCTAGGTGAGGGTAAGTGCTGGTTCGCTTCATCTTGTGGTGGGTGATGCCATGTGAATGTGCTGCTTTCGTTTTCCCTTCGTGGTATTCTTAGGGTTGGGTGGTGATTTCTTTTGAATGTATAAATTAAAGGTACTATGAACTAGATGTCTGCGTATTGTATGTTTATTGGCCTCATATTGCCACCCTATAGTATGTATTTTGCGTTTTTATTGATGGTTTATTGTTATATGATATGCTGCTACTCAGAAATGCGCCTATTGTTTGTTTATTGTGCGACTGTAACCCTATATGCCTATATATTGCATAACAACGACGAGCCACTTTTATACCTCCATAAAGAGAAACTATAGATCTGTTTATATATCGAGCTCTACGAAATAGCTCAAGTAAACAATCTAAACAATAAGTATGCTAACGACGATGGCAACTCCAAAAAAAAAAAAAGAAGCACAATTTCAAAACCAAATGAGAAGTACATCCCTAGTGGTATCGATTAGATATACTGGGGATGTAATTGGCACAATCACTTGACCTAGGGCATATTCCATCTTCCACATGGCGTAACCGGAATGATAGCCGAAAATCTATGTTCCCACACAACCCAGGGGCTATTATGGCGGTGTGACTTTTTTTTTAATAATACAAACGATCGGGAGGGGGGTTTACACAAATATTCATTGGCTGCTTGGAGATTTTGAACCTTTTCCTACATGGGTAAAGGTGGAAGAGCTCAACCAATTGAGCTATATCTCACTGGCGATACAGATACTTGGGGGAGGTGCGAATCGAACCTAGGACCTCGAGTGCAAAGATAAATGCTCTTAACCACTTGAGTTACACGCCTCTTGCTATTCAAGATTTGTTAAACATACTAGTTGGTAAATATCTATCCTCTATAATAATAGTAAAACTAAAAGAAAAAAAGAAAAAACAGATTGAATACTACTTGCATTCTACCCATCAAATTAGATATGTACGGATGAAATGCACATAACTGAACCTTGTTTTTTGGGTCAAAAGATGCATAGTGGGTGGGGTTTGGGTGAACCTTGTATTCACTGGCGGAGCCAGTGCATGCCCAGGGTGGGCACTGGCCCCCACTCAAATATTGTTGTACATACAATTTTATGTTAATATACTGTATAAATATTATAAAATTCCTCACAAATTCTTAAATGCCCATTATTTTCTTTTTTTGTCTTTCATTTTCATGTCTAAATTTCTTTTGAATTGCATGTATTTTGTTATCATAAAAGAGTGATAGGTTATTCATACAAAAAGTAAAGAAAAAAAATAGAGAAAAGTGATCAAATTAGGGATTTCTTAAAAACTAGATTGATTTGTCATAAAAGAAAGTGTTTGAATTTTTAAGGGTGCCCCTTCTTACTTAAATTCCTGGCTCCGCCACTGCTTATATTATTAACATGCTCTGTAAATACTAAAATCCTTATTGACAAAAAAAAAAAAAACTTAAATCCTTAATTTAAGTGTGCATTATATCGCTTTGATTTTATCACGTATTCCATTTTCTTTATTTATAGAAGTTGGGTAACAGCAAAAGATAATCTACATTACTTGTTATGAGAAATAATAGGTTATTGTTTTCTGTTTTTTTGTTGAAAGGATTATGTTGATTATAGGTTCATGATCGATTAGAATTTTAGAGGTAGTTCTGGAGTGTGTGGCTAAATTCTGCAGTGCAGTTGTTTTGGTGTCGTTAGAATTGGTTTTTCCAGAATAGTTTACTTTTAAGTACATTTGATAAGGGATCATTTGGATATTATTTATGTTTTTTTTTAGGGTAGTGTAATTTATGTTTTTGTTTTACTATATATATATTGTTTTGTTATACAGTGGTAGTATGTATTACCATCATAAGAGTAACATAAAAATACCAATATAAGAGTAAGATAATAATACACACTGTATTGCAATTTATATTATATAAACTTGAAAAATATCAATATAGTGTACATAAAGGTTTAAAACTTATAAATTTTTGTAACTTTAAATTGATCTATTTATGTATAATTCTAGAGTTGGAGGGATTTGGTACAAAATTGCTTGCGAATCGGTGTTGAAATGAATTTATTTTTATATAAAAAAACATTTGACTGTTAATATAAATATTGTTTAACTGAACAAATATCACAAAAAAAAGGTTGGTGTAGCGGGTTGTGATTGAGGCTACCTCCTTTGAAGGGCAAGGTTCAAGCCCCATAGAGTACACAAAATTTTCCATATTTTAAGGGTGAATAAAGGGCGCCGAGTTGGTCGCTTTTGTAGGGTGGTAGCAGCGGCCGACCGGCGATGGTGGTGGCCAACTGGAGGTAGATCGACGGACATGTGGCATAGGTGATTGAGTTCAAATAAATTTATTAAAAATAAAAGAAGTGGCAATGTGTAATTTTCAGGTTTTTAATTTTATTATTGTAAAATTAAATAATATATTTTAGTCATTGACTTGATCTAGAATAAGTAAAATCTCTTATAATCTATTACATTATTATAGTATATATTGAAGTTATACCAAAGTTCCCTTGTTTTTTTTTAAAGAGTAATTTGTCAACATTGAAGCTGTTAGATGATATTTAAGGGAAATTTGCATAAATACCACCTAAACTTCTAGCCCTTCACATGTGAAATTTCTTTAAGGACATTTCTGTCAATTCACTATAACTAAAACCCCTTATAATTATCCCGACTTCCCCCCACCGCCTTCCAACACCAATTCTCCCCCACTGCCAAGGAATAAAATATCCATAATATCCTCGATATTTCCACGAAATTTCCGTATTTTTGGACTACCGATATTTCCGATACCATCGATATTTTAGATATCCATGAACCAAAATATCGATAATATTGACGACATGGACCGAAATATCGATAATATCCCGATATTTCTATCGAAATTTCCGTATTTTTGGACTACCGATATTTCTGATATCATCGATATTTTATTCCTTTGCCAATAGCCACCTCCCCGACCCTCTTCTCTGCATACACCATTCAATCTCTTGGTTTTTGGGGACAAATTAGTTTTATCAAGCTCGGTCTGGTAAGCTAATGATGAGCTAAAAACAAGTGGTCGTCGTGGTGTTTCATTATCCAATGGCATTGTAGCTGGCAGTGGGGGAAATTCCATATGGATCCTCCAATGCAAATCCAAATCCATCATTTAAGCTCTCCAATATTGTAAAAGATCGTCTACTGGAGTAGCCAAGTTGCAATTGGTGTGTCACTGTAGTAGCATTGCTCATGTTCTTGGAAAACATCAGATGATGATCAACAATACATGACGAAATGGAAAAATATGAAAAGTGATCAGAGGGAGGGAGAAATGAAAGATAGTGAAGTATGTAATATGTAGCACGTTCATCACCATATTGCCATCATCATCATCGATCTCTATTTGTGATTTTTTATGCTTGACTTTTGAATTTTGATGATGCTTGGTTTGGCTTTGTTTGGCGTGCACTGTAGAGATATGGAGCAGGGTGTATGCAGAGGGTTGGGGATGGGGGAGGGCATTTGCACAGCTAGAAATTCATGTTATGTTAGACCACATTAAAAAAATTGAGTTAAAAAAAAAATCATGTGAAAGAAATAAACTTGGTATAAAATCAGAACACTATGAGATAAATTGAATTTGCATACAAGTGTTCTTGAAAATTTGTGTAAAAATTCAGCTAATTTAACGTCCGAATTAATTAAAATGGCCAATTTGACACTTGCCTTGAGATTTTATCACATTCCATCTAAAATTCCATCAAAACTGACACGTGAGATAATTGGAGGGCAATATAGTCCATGGGCACGGTTGTCGCTTTTACTTGATGTGTCGTCCAAATGAAAACAAGAATTGTTTACAGTCTTTGTTGTTTGGTTATTGTAGCTTCCCATTGTTTGGTAGACTTTTTTCAATAATTAGCGATACATGGCATTGGGGAGGAGGCACTTTCCCTGGGATTCGAACCGGTGGCCAAGAGGGGGAAGGGGGAGGGACCTCACCATTGAGGTAAACCCCTCGTCCTTGTTTGGTAGACTTATTATAGTGTGAAAATTGATTTATACATGATCTTAGAGCAAGTCCACCGCGCGATGCAACCTGGCAAGAGGCCCCCGTCAAGCCCGCGATGGCTCCAGCAGCAAAGGCAAGCCCAGTCCAAGAGCTGGTCCCACCACTGGCAAGCCCACGGGCAAATCTTGCCTGAAGCCCTGACGACGACAAGAAAAAATTTTAAAAAATCCAAAAATCTGAAAATATAAAATTTAAAAAAATCAGAAACATTTTTTTATACATACCTAACAATTTTATTACTATTAAATTTTATCCAAATTAATTTTTAAGTATAAAAATAGGAAAAATTAAAATGAATAGTGTTGCCTCTTCTTACCCTTTGGGGTGGAAACAAAAAAGCAAATGCCTACCACTATTCACATGAATAGTGGCATTTCTGCCCTAGACTTAGCCTTTAGAGCATCTCCACCCATAAGGGCTAAGTCTCAGGGTAAGAAGCAAATGCCACTATTCACGTGAATAATGGCTTTGCTTTTTGTTTCCACCCCAAAGGGCAAGGACAAGCGAAATACTATTCATTTTAATTTTTTACCCTATTTTTATATTTAAAAATTAATTTGGATAAAATTTAATAGTAATAAAATTGTTAGTATGTATAAAAAATGTTTTTGATTTTTAAATATTTTGGATTTTTTTAAATTTTTGGTTCTGACGTCAAGAAACCACCTACGCAAGATTCTTGCTTGCCTCTGGCTGGTGGGACCGACGCGAAACCGGGCTGGAGGCTGCAGCGCTGGAGTGACTTGGGCTTGCTCGGGGGCCTTTTGCCTGGTTTTTGGGTGAGCGCTGGAGGTGCTCTTATGGGTGGAGATGCTCTTATGCAGGAGAGGCACATTCCTAGAAGATAGAGAAGATTCTATTTCAAGGCAAGTCTGACTATCAGGATGTTTGACACTAGAGATTGATGGGTTATGAGGGGAAAGCCAAAAACATGATGCCTCCCAAATTTCATAGTCGGTAGGAAAGCCAAAAACAAGATGCCTCCCAAATTTCACAATTCCCAAATCTTCCTCCAATCTCTAGAATCATAAGGTAAGCCCCCTATTAAATAAAGGAAGTGTTTCACTTCACAAACACGAAGAGGAAGTAGATATACAAATTTTCATATTCAAGGGAGAAGCTTCACGAAGAGCTTGAGGTAGATATCATCGGACTAGGGTGTTGTGCGCTTTGTCTTATTGCTCTTCCTTCAATCTCAAGAATTTCACAATTTCCAAATCTTCCTCCATTCTCCAGAATCATGAGGCAAGCCACCTTATCAGTGGATTTGAAAGAAAAATTGTTTTTGCTAATCCGAAACATTGAGGTGATCTCTGAGGATATTTTGGGTGCAGGGGTTGATGGTTTCTGGGCTTGTGTGCGTGTAATTTTTTTTTTTCATTTTTGTTCTTCTTAGTTTGTTTAATTTGGAATTTTAAATTAAAAATATATGCTCACGTGACCTTATATGTGCCATTTTAATAGAAAATTGGATGAAATTTGAAAAATTTAACGGCAAGAGCAAAATTGACTATTTATATGAGTTTGACGATTAAATTAACTGATTTTGTAGTTCGAGATTAAGTTTGATTAGGGTTATAGTTCTAAAGGTAAAGCAACTGAAAATCCATAAATAAAACAATGATTGTTACCAAAAAACATTGATGCCTATACATCAGCACTTTTGAAAAAAAATGATGTTGCAACAGGAATAGGCATCGGTCACCCACCAATGCCTGGTAGGGGCCTAATAGGCACTAAAACCAAATTTTCGCATAGAGTTTTCTTCACTTTCAGAGCAGAACAGACAATGTTGCTAGTTTCCTAGCTAGGAAACAATTACATTGCATTAAAACAGATGATGTCAAACGTAATGTTTGCTTATTCTTGCTCAGGAATGAGATCTAAACAATATCTACCTAAGGCAGATGGACAATGCCTCCATACAATTAGGCCTAGGCACGGTATGGTACGGTACGGTACGGTGGGAAGGTGATACCGATACCAATACCGGAAATTTTAACTAGTACGATATGGTACGGTGGTGTGAGTGTGGTTTTGTGGTACCGTATCATACCGGTACTAAACGGTACCGGTATGAAACGGTATGGTTTCCGGTACCATACAGAAAAAAAAACCTATTTGAACATTTTGCATTCTTTCCAGCATTCATACATGTATATATATAAAGTAACTGAAGGAAATCAAAAGCACTAAGGCAACAGACCTTTGGCATGTCAACAAAGTAATTGACATTATGGAAAGTCATTGTTAATGGCTGAAATGGTAAGATCATTCCCTTTTTTGAGCTGTTATCTCTGGCTGATGTCGGATCTGATTCTTTGTTACTGTCCACTACATAATCATATTGATTTATTAAGGATATTTCTGCGGTATTTTAATTAATACAAGCCAACTGGAGCCTCTAAATATACAGTAGATCACTTAATGCAAATTTTGGTGAGTACTGACCATCTGCAGGAGGACTCCCTTCTGTGTCGTCAACGAGAATCAATGTCTGGGCTTTCCTAAGTGCTGTGAAGAAGAACAACACTCAGCGATGAAAATTTTGACGGATCATGTCAGCCATCTAACGGAAAATTTTGACGGAACATGATAGTGGGACCAAATTCATGTGTGAGGTGTAACATAAAGGACCAATAATGTCAAAAAAACATAAAGGACCAAAGGTGATAATTTGGCAAACCTCAAGGACCATTTGTGATTAAAAAAGCCTTTTTTTTTTTTAATAGAAATAAATTCAGGTATAGGAAATGCAAAATAGGCACTCTGTAAGTAATACTAGTTCCTCTCAGACATAGGCAACATATAAAAGCTTTGGAACATCGACTGAGTTTATTTGTCTGACCAATATCAATGACAAGTTACAAAACTAACGTACATTGTAAGGGCTGAATTCTATAGGGCTTAAGAAAATTACAGCAAGAAAACCGTATGCTCAGTGCGGTTAATGCTCTGGCGTGGTGAAGCCGAGTAGAAGAAAACCGCAAACCTAGTAGCCATTCAGCTATCTGGAGCTAAATAGAGAATAAAGGAGAAGCTTTTCTTTCCGACCAAAGCAATACAAATTCTGTATTCTTACAAGAAGTAGTTAACTAGACCTTATCAGACATCTTGATCAATCTCCTGTACAACTTCTCAGAAATCTCCTTGTGAATCACCTCTCAAAGACAGAACATTCTAAGTCTGCTTGGCCCATGTGATAATGGTTCACTGCTCCAACATCGTCGTATCAAAATTCAGCGCCTTACGCTCTGTATGAAAGGAGCAGTCCCACAAATATTAATTTCACTAAATTATTGCTGAACAATCTCTAAACAAAATGGGCATGCGAGAAGAGCTCTGTCGCTCTGAAGCGGAAGAAAACAGATGCACAATTTTGAATCAAAAATATAATCTTGTGCGACTCACCAGCATGTAGTGCTTGAAGATGGTGTTCAGAACTTCTTTCTGTGGCTCTGCTGGACTTCAACTTGCTATCCTCACCCTTTCTCATTCTTCTTGAAGAGCTCAAAGAGCCTTCAACTACACAAAATGCGAGTCAACATGCCAAAGTTGATTGCACAGAATTGAAGGCATAAAAAAATTCACAACTACCCTTGTTTCCATAGAGCTCCCAATTTCACAAATTTTACAAGTTCGGAAATAATTTTTTGCTATTAAAACAAATAAATAACTGATGATAAGCCAGATATTGGCCATGTTAGGATGCACTAATGACATAAATAAAACAGTCTGCCTGCATACCGCCTGCATACCTTGCCATTCCCATACTACTTTCGATTCACCCTTCACCAGCTTTGGATAACAATCTACATGAGAATCCTCCTGAACCAACTCTTCTACCTACACATATTACAGATATTACTATTAGAAATATAAACAATATTATGACCACTATTTTCAAACTATATAGAATAATAGAACCCATAAAATCAAACTAAAATTTTCCTTTGGGATTGAAAGCAACTAAGATTAGGTAACAATACAAATAATATAACAAAATAACTAATTAAAGTTATACAAAGTGGATGTACTTGAACTTTTCAATTTCATGTTTCTCACTATGGATAATGATATATTTCATAGCTTGATGCTAACATTATAATGGGGCTAAAAATAAGTATTCTTTTATATCTTAATTTGGATGAATGGAATAAAAAAGACTTGTACGTATACAAGTATACAGCAAGGCATTGTTATGTTTAATAGAGACTATGGGAAAACAATATATCTCAAAAAGGAGGCATGTAGGAGCCATCATCACGCTGGTGCAAAACAAGTTAGAACTAATCCCCTAGGTGGTAAGAATGAAGTGGGGAAAGCGCGTAGCATTAGAATAGGTCATGATTTGAATCCTACCCAGTGTAAAGAAAAAAAAGACATGAGTTAAATATGAGCCACATCGTGTGAGATCATAAAGCACAAAGATCTATACATCTAATTATCGTCATTGGCCCTAGTGAATCGAAGGTTGATTGTGACCTGACCCAACCCCCCAAACCAAACCCGAGGTTAGTTGGACATGAGTCAGCTGCAAAAGTAGTGGGCATCAGCTCGGGCTCAGTGATAGTCAAGTCAGGTTAACTTTTTGTTTGTTTTTTATAAGTTTAGAATTTCTTAAAGTAGATGTATGTTACATGTAACTAAAGGTTTTATAGCATATAAGAACAAGGAAGAAATTACTTGATTCATAAATAGAAACAAAACAAACCATATCAATCAAAACATTTCAAAAGGTTCTTACGTTAAAACGGCAATTCCATTGAAAATGTTCTGTTCAATAATAACATATAAACAGATATAACTTCTCGTCCCCAAAAAGTAAGCAGAATTTACAATCATAGATTAAGTTGAATGTAGTTTGAACTCGAATGGCATAGTTAAATACATACCACTTTAAATTCTTTTTTTGGGTTGAAAAAGGAATACTACAATGGATACCAAAAGTACATCCACTGAAGAATTATGGATTAATAAATTATCAATTGAACAAGAAAGTAAAGGTTGAAATGATAATCAAATCCAAGGAAAGATGGAGATACCTTCTTCCACAACACAGGGTCCTTCCTCTCCTTTGGCAAAAGAAGACGATCTCGCAACCGAGAGGCAACAACCCATGGTTCATATTCAATATTCACACTCTTTGACATGAAGGCCTTCTCCTCGAGCACTTCACAAATCTACAAAGTTGGCAATTGAAATCGTTTTAACAGAAGCAACTGAACAATTCAAATAAACCAAGGGGATTAAAAAATTGAGTCTTGACAATCACGTCTAGTATGCTCTTATAAATTAAGGTAACAGTTTACATGAATTTAAGGTAACATAACATTAGATCTAGCATGTTTCACTGAGGAAATTTATGTCAGAATTTTCTTTGACTTTTGAGTCTCATATTAGATGTTTTCTAATGTGATATGAGGAGTTATTCCTGTCCCCTTTTCTTATTTCTTCTTCATCTATTTTTCAGGTTTTACTCGTTAAATATTCCAATGCTTAGAAAAGGTTCAGTCCAATTCAATCATAAAGAAATACTTCTATTGATGGCTGCCTGCCATTCCACTAACTTGTTTCCAGTTTCTCACAGTGATTTGTGCCTAATTTACAGCCCAGATATCTATCTGAAATATATTGTTCAAAGTAACACTATCAAATATTTTAAAGAGCATTTGGAAAAAAAAAAATACTTTTACTAGCAACACTATCGAATCTTTTTACGAGCCTTTTACATTCTAAATGCAAAGTTTTCCCTAATTATGTGCATGGGTCTAAGCTTTTCCCAATCTGACATGACACGGCTTGACATCAACATTAACATAATGTCCACTCATTGAGATGGAATGTCCACTTATTATTTCAGATGTCACACGGAAAAGACTGGACATTTTCTCATGAAGGTCCATTCAGAAAATACAGGTACATTCAGAAAACACAGGTACCTTCAGATAATTTTTCAAAACTCATGGATTTATGAGGTCAAGTCCTCAAATTTTAGTCTGGAAGATGGTGAAATCCTTATAATGTCTGGCTTACAGAAATAATAACATAAAAGCCTAAAATGTAAATGTCCCTTCCAAAGTACAGAACAAATGGTATCATACATACCTGTTGGTAAAGCTCATCAACTCTAGTTGATAGACACCGTCTTCGGCGGAGTTTCCAAAGTATGAACGTTGATCCCACAAGCTGGAGATCTCAATACTGTCAACAAGCTTCAACATGTTGATACTAAAACATAATCATTAAAGGCTGCCTTTAAGAATGGAATACCAATGCACAAACTGGCAAAATAAGTAACGCATGCTCAGAGATCCATTGACGAATGCAACATGAAAAAGGTTTGTGATGTTCAGCTAGCTCGTCAGGACACTTCAACTCTTTGAACCTATACACAAAGAAAAGTAAACACAAAAAACAATGGTTAGGGTACATTCAGAAAGAGGAAAAGCTTCCCTCCATAATGACATACCCATGAGAACTTGTCCTCGTATCCAACATTCTATTGACAGTCTCCATTGTCCTTTCTTTTGTATACGTATAAATGGCATTATCTGAGCCAACATGTTCCAGCAGCTCACGCTTATCTAAATCATTCCATATATCATTTTCTTCAACCTGTCAGAACCAGACAAGCTAAAGCATTGTCAAAGAGTATTTAACAGCAACCGAAAATATCCATACAGAAATAAATTTGATCAATTTCCTAAGATTTTAAAAGTCACTAACCCAAATTGTTCCAGTTCCATAGCACAAAAATTCAGCAAGTGCCTCACAAAGACGAATTTCTACCCTTTCTGCCTGTATTGTACAAGTCCAAATAAAACATAAATGTATCATGTATGTATATCTATCATGCATAATACTCCAACGTAACTTATGCAATTTTTCATCCCTAGAATATTAGTGCAGCAAAAAGGAGGAGACTTTCAGGACGTACAAGTTTCTTAGCTGTTTCATTGATATCTCCATCTTCTATACATAACTTCCCACGCTTCTTAAATCCTTGAAGACATTCCATCTTGCCTTGATAACATCGTCCATTACTTGGGCAAGGCTCACAAGAATCTGTAATAATCCACACTGATTAATGTAAAATCAAAATAGAAATATGCATCTTGCTGAAAACTATTGCTCATGAGTCATCAAGAGGTGATTTTGAGAATCAATCAACCCACAAATCCGTAGCCCAGGTGACTCACAGCCTCCCTCTCGCCCAAATGGGCTAGGGTTGAAAAATATGCAGCTGAATGAATTAAAGGAACTAGAAGATACACTATAGGGAGCAGAGAAATACCCACAAGAAATGCTAAACAATCCAGTAAATGCTATAAATGGATAACCCCCAAAGCTTGTAGCAACACATTTATTAAAAATTAGTAAAACTATTATTTCTACTATTTTATTCTCCATTTAATTTTCCAATCATCTGGATATAGAAAATAAATGTACTGCCCTTATATCACCTTTGTACCACCATAGAACCATCAGTTGTGGTAATTTATGATGTAAAGAATCTTTACACGGAGATATTGCCTTTACAAACATGATTCAGTTATAAAACACAACAAAATTCTAGTCTACTTCACAACATAAATACAACTTGAACACAGGTCCCTTAAAGTCACGACAACAGGTAAGAGAAAATGCTTGAGTTCGTTTGAAGATGTGTGGCAAACCAGCAGCATAGGGTACCCCGGGTGCATAATCAGCTCTGCAAGCCTATGTTACTGGGAGCCTACCCGCACTCTGGTCTGCATACACAAAACAGACAGGACTTGAGCCCAACAAGGGCCAACTTTAAGCCTGAGACAGACTGAAACCTGAAGTCAGAAGTTGACCATGCTCTGCTGCCATTCGGGGATACCCACAGACATGCAAAGTTAGCCCTAGCTAACCAATTAACCCCTACAACAAATCTCCAATGACTTGGCACATCCCAGAGGTATAAATTCTAAGAATAACTGCTATTCAGAGGTCCGAAACACTTCTAAATCCAAATCTAAGCAGATTGATCACAAACTGAGTTTGTAGCCACAGAGGCACACAACACCTTTTAAACTGAACACAACCAATATAAAACAAGCGCAAACGCAAAGAACCCATTTTCCCCATCAAAAAATGAACACCGATCAATCCACAATGGAAATTCAGCTCAAAACAACAAAGCAAGTCACAAAACATCCAATATCTTGTTGGGGTTTCTCGAAAACAAACATAAAGTTGAGAGACCTACCAGGAAGGAAGTCCAGAGAGTCCAGGGAGCTATCACAGAAGGGCTTGGAGTGGCGGTTGATGAGAGTGGAGGACAAGAAATTGAGAGTCAAAGCGACCGAGGCTGCGATGGCCAGCACTGCTGTGAGCCTCGAGAACTCTTCTTTTGAGGGAAAGAAATTCTGGGATGGTTCCAATGTCGATGCAATGGAAGAAAGAGAAGACTCAGGGCTCGGTTTTGGTTTGGGTTTCGGGCGCTTCTTCGAAGTTGAAGACATTGATAAATTAATAGTGTTGTGTCGGTTACTGTAAGGCAAAAAATGGAAGAGAGGAAGGAGAAGGGAGGCGAGGAGAAATGAAAACGAAAGGTAGGCGGCTGTCTCCTGGTTTTGGCCTTCTGAAGCTATTAATCGGTCGGGTAAAGTATGAGCTTGACCCATTTAAGATTCCAAAATGGGTTGGGCTGATTTATTTATTTTATGAGATAAGGGGGATAAAACCCAAAAAGAAACGACAACTAACTAATACAGATTAAGCGAGGCCTAACAACGTCTAATGAATCATCTACCAAGAAAGAGCTAACCCAGGCAGGAGCCTCGTCCAAACAACAAACCCCAAATCCAAGTTAAAGCTCCAGTTGGCCATACAATCAGCTACAAAATTCCTTTCTCTGTAAACATGAGCAAGGATGACAGCCAATACGCCTCATAAGAACACAACAACTCTTAACCAACGCACCAAGAGGGTAACAAGTCAAGGTACCAATTTGCTGAACAAGGGAAACAACAACTGCAGCATCCATCTCAACAAGAAGATTAGAGATACCTTTATCCCATCCCAACTTAAGCCCAAAATACAATCCCCAAAGCTCAACCTCAAGGATTTGCCCTTGCCTAAATTCACAGCAAAACCACAAATCTAATCTCCATCAGCCCCACGGATCACTCCTCCAACACCAATACAACTTGAGGCTACTCTCCTATAACCATCCACATTCAATTTAAACATACCTAAATCAAGAGGCTTCCAACTGAGTAAAAGTTGTGTTTTAGGACTCACCTTAACACCCACCTGAGAAGCCTTGAACCATTCCCTCATTGCCATAGAAATAGCCTTAACAGGATCAGCAAAACGATTTTCATCTTTTTGACAAAACGATTTTTTATCTTTTTGACATAACAGTTTTTCAAACTACTTTAATATACGAGGAGAATCCAAATGACCCACTAGTGTGGTGGTTTGGAGTGCTTCCTCTTCCAGGCAAGGTCTTGAGTTCAAGTCATAGCATTTGTATTGTGTGTATGAGTTTAGTGTATTATTGCTCCTCTCAAAATTGGGTTTAAGAGGGCGGACAATGGGCACAATTGACCGACTGGCCTAACTTGTCATGGTGGGCTTGGACTGCAATTCACCTTAATTTTAGTGAATCAAATGAATGTAATGTTAACTTATTACTGCCATTCCAACGAGTTGGAGAATTTGCCTTGCCATTTTCTTTCTTATTTTCTGAAAATTACGCTGTGAACGAAACTTGCATCACTGGCTGACTGAAGGAAAAATAAGTATCCAGTTTTCCAGTTGTGTTGGTTGGGGAAGCAGAGGTTTTATTTGAACGAAAACCCAACCTCTGATTTAGTGGAGGTGTTTAGCAGCCTCAGAAAAATATTAGGGTTTGAACAAAAACAAAAATGGAAAAAACAAAACAAATTAGGGCTCCTTCAACAATATGCAAAACGCAATTCAGCAGAGTCCCCATCTCTTACATGTCTGCTCTGTTTCCATCAGCAAGTAATGATCCTTCCTATATGCAGGCTTGGCAGAACATACTGGCATAAAAGTTTTGAAGAACCAATGCTAAATGGTCAACAAAACTGACCACAAGCACAAATCCTCTGGCACAAACAGTTCCTCCGAACTTTCCCAGAAAATGGCTCTGTCTGGGAAAATGCCAAGTGCAAATGGAAACATTGGATTACATGCATCTCCATACCCATCTTAACTTTTCCTAAAACAAATGCTGTGATTGTGCAATGCTTATTCTCAAAACTATTTTATTAACAGGTAGTGATATTCAAATGAAAGATCAAGGCAGTTTGAAAGGAATCACAAGCTTCAAACCTGAAAAATTAGGTCTCTTGATTCGCCGACCTTAGGAATTCCCTTCCCAATTTCCAACTCCAAATCCTAACCATTCTAATATGATTGGAGAATTATCCCAATACACTTTGGACTTTCCATTCCATCACTAATTTTCACTACAAAGGAGCTTCATGCAGAGTGCAGAGAGATATTGTTACTGAACCTCTAATACAGTTTCTACTTCTTCCACTGAATGACAATTTACAAGGTTTGCAACCCAAGATTTCAAGAGACTGCAAAAGGGAATTTGAATTTCTAAAGCACAACATTTTGAATATAGAGTCCAACAAGAAGCTCTATTTCACATTAAAAACCCATGTAGCTTAGAAACACAAACACTATCCATTATGAAAGAGCATTTGAAGACCTTAAAAGTTACCCACAAGAACATCTAATCAGCTCTTAAAATCACAAAATAAAAATTTCGGTTCTTCTAAAACACAATGTATCATACTAAATTGCCCATCTTTAAGCTAAAAGCTTCAAATTCACAGAAATTGCAACAACCCCATGCATCTAAAAACGTACCAGCAAAACCCTCAACAGAGCTTTTCTCAGCAATGCAAATTACAGTGAATAAACTACAAAAGCTCAGAAAAGGAAGGGTCCTTTGCCTTGAGCAGTTGCTCAGAACACCACGCGAAACTGGGGCGCGTCGGAGCCACTGGCGGGGAGGATCTCCCAGCGGCAGGGCTCGAGGTCTTCGGAAACGGGGCAGTATCCGGCGAGAGTGACCTTGTCGGCGGAGGCGGCGACCGACCCGAATTCAAAGACCGTGATGTTGGCGGGTCGAGGCACCTCAACAGCGCCGTTCATTCCCGGAGCCTCGACGGGTTTCGGAGCCGGGTTGGGCTTGGGTTCGGGTTTGGGGTCTTTGCCTGTCCACCATGAGAGCAGACCCATGACTGTCTTCTTGACCTGGTTGTTGTGACGGTAAATGGATTGGGTGATGTTAGCCTTGCATTTAGGCCGCATAAGGGCATATGTTTTTCTAAGAACAAACGATTATTATTTGGGGCTGGAGTTTGTACTATTTACGGTAGTGCCATTGGGCCTGGCTTAAGAAAAACACTGCAGCAAAGATACATCCGTGAAGACCCTCCCAAAACTGCTCACGCCACTCCACTCCATGGCAATCTGAACAGAATCAAATAGTGGAATTTTCAATCTTTGATTTCGTGAAGTTTTTGGAGGTCTAGGTCTTCACACTTTCAGAGTTTCTACTGCCGGTTAGTGTTTAATCATATTCTCATTTTGTATGCATTTTCTGTAGACTTTACTATTGTATGAAATCTGAGGATTGTAAAGTTGTGAGATTGAGTTTATAATCAATTGGGTTTGGTTGAATTTTTGTGTGTTTTTGAGATGTGG
This sequence comes from Prunus padus, assembly GCA_024362665.1. Lineage (NCBI taxonomy): Eukaryota > Viridiplantae > Streptophyta > Magnoliopsida > Rosales > Rosaceae > Prunus > Prunus padus. The sequence continues at coordinate 12,316,040 of JANFAM010000005.1, read as the reverse complement.
GTATGTTTCATAAACTTTGATTTGGTTAGCTTGAATAGCAGAAAATTTGACATGTTGACCAGAAAGAATGTAGAATCCGATTCTGGAAAGAGAGAGATGAGAAAGAGAGAATAACAAGAATAATGGCTGCTTTTATGAGTTCATATATGCATCTAATACCATATGCCTGTCTCTTTGTTAATGTAATTTTTTTTTCCAATCAGGGTTCTTTGTTGAAATTTTTTATTGACAGCCATGAATGAAGACCAACGCTCACTCTTCCTCAGCTCCTCTTCTCACTTCCCACCTCCACAAGGTCCGCATTTTCTATCTCACATTTTTCCTCTCAACAAAATTATGTTTTCTGTTTATTTATTTTGAAATGCTGGCATCAGGAGTGAAGCTATCGTATGGAACGGCTGGGTTCAGAGCGGATGCGTCCATCCTCCAATCGACGGTTTACAGGGTGGGAATTCTAGCGGCTCTAAGGGCCCTCAAGACCCAATCTGTGATCGGGCTGATGATCACAGCCTCTCACAACAAGGTCTCTGATAATGGAGTCAAAGTTGCTGACCCGAGTGGTGGAATGCTTTCTCAAGATTGGGAGCCCTTCGCTGATACCCTTGCCAATGCTCGTGATCCCCAACATCTTGTTGAGGTCCCGTTTTCTCTCTATCTAATCCTTGGATGTGTGTGTGTGTTTTTTTCTCTTTTCTTTTCGTCAATTTGTATTGAAGGTTGACTGAAATCTTCAACAGTTGATAGCTGAATTTGTTCAAAAAGAAAACATCACACTTGATGGCGCAAAACCAGTGGAGATATTGCTGGCAAGAGATACAAGGCCCAGCGGAGAATTTTTGCTTGAAGCTGCTAAACAGGTATCTGCTCTTTTACCATTGTTTAGGATGAAGTTTTTATAATCTCTTTAGGTTCTTGATCTAGTTAGGATTTTCTCCATTGAAGGGAATCGGTTCAATTATTGGAGCAGTTGCCCTTGACATGGGAATTTTAACAACTCCACAGCTACATTGGATGGTTCGTGCTAGAAATGGGGGTGTGAAAGCATCGGAAACTGATTACTTCAAGCAGCTTTCAAGCTCGTTCAGGTAGTTGAAGATGGAGGTTGTGGTATGGCTTATGAGTTAATTTGTTCTTAAAAAAATCATATCTTGATTGAATGCCTTCACTTAAGGTCTTTTCTGTGGTTGGTTAGGTGCTTGGTAAGTCCTAGTGGAACTCACGCCAACAATGTGGATGACAAGTTGGTTGTGGATGGGGCAAATGGTGTTGGTGGAGAAAAACTTGAAATCTTGAAGACAATGTTGAATGGTTTGGCTATTGAAGTTCGGAACTCTGGAAAAGAAGGAGGTTTACTCAATGAAGGAGTTGGTGCTGATTATGTGCAGAAAGAGAAGGTTGTTCCCTTTAGTTTTGGTTCACAGGATGTTGGGATAAGGTCAGCCATCTTTTGATTTACAATGAATTTTAATTATCATTTATGTATAGCTTGCTTGAAATGCCTGCATCAATAGATACTGCTGGCAAATGCCTTAGAAACACATTATCTTGAAAATTTCTTTTCATATCAATATATGGATGCAAAATACATGTACTACATCAATGAGATAGATGGGAGAAACTTTGTGAAATTTGGTGGCTTATTGACTTGTTATTATTACTTTTTGATCTATATTACGTTTCATTGGGCAACACTTATGATGTTTTTCATAATAGCATAACTAGTGGCAAGTTTACTGCTTCTAAAAACTAGTTTTAGTGCTTACAAGGGATATATACACCTATTATTGATATAAATGATCATGGTCACAGAAACAATCTTGACTTTTATTTCTCATGATGTTTTTCCCTAAAACTAGTTTGGTTTGTTTACAAAGGATGCCAGTGTGCAATAATCCAAGCATTGTTTTTGTGGTTTCAAACTGGTCAATTTTTTATGTTGTCAATTTATTAATGTTGTATTGTTGATGCAAAGTGTTACATTCAATGATAAGAGGGGAGGATGTTACATTCAATGATAAGAGGGGAGGACTAACTGCTTGCATGGTTCTAGCTTTTCAGGTGTGCTAGTTTGGATGGTGATGCTGATCGGCTTGTATATTTTATTGTGCCATCTACAAGTAGTAACAAGATTGAACTCGTTGATGGGGACAAGATGTTGTCTTTGTTTGCTATATTCATCAAGGAGCAACTAAGCATTTTGAATAAGGAAATAGATGTTAAGGCAAAAAATGGTTATCAATGTCGCCTTGGTATTGTGCAAACAGCTTATGCAAATGGAGCATCCACTGATTATCTCAAACAGTTGGGGTTAGAAGTCACATTTACTCCTACAGGAGTAAAATACCTGCATGAGAAAGCTGCGGAGTATGATATCGGAATTTACTTTGAGGCAAATGGCCATGGCACCATCTTGTTCTCAGAACAGTTTTTATGCTGGTTAAAGGCCAGGACTACTGAGCTTTCTGATGTAGCTAAAGGTTAAACCAGACAGACTTTTATGTGTTGTATAAGTGCTGACATGATTGTCCATTACCTATTTTAATGAAGTATATGGTTGTTTCTTTCAGGTTCAGAACAGCATAAGGCTGCTTTGAGACTGTTGGCGGTTAGCGAATTGATTAACCAGGCTGTTGGGGATGCATTGAGTGGGGTGCTCTTGGTGGAGGCAATTCTGAAACATATGAGATGGTCAATACAGAGATGGAATGAGCTTTATCAGGATCTACCCAGTAGGCAGCTCAAGGCAAGTGACATTGATCATCTTTCTATGTTCCACGCTGTTTCTTCTCTTTATAGTTGTTTTCTTTTTGGGCATGCATATGTCATTCGTTTTACAAAATAATTGATTTTCCGTCATTTTTCTTGTTGGAGGCAACTTGCCCGGAAGAGTAGTTGTGTAAATGCTTAAGCTTCAGCTTTGTTAAGTGTAATATTATTCAGAAACTAATTCTTTCACTTTTTAATTATCAGGTAAAAGTTGTGGACCGAAGTGCTGTTGTTACAGCAAATGCAGAAACCGTGGCTGTGACACCCCCTGGCATTCAAGAAGCCATCAACGCTGAAACTGGTAAGTAGCAAATGAAAGCTTATCCTTTTATCTTACATGCTGTTCAATATTTTCTCTGCGCGATATCCGTATTGATTATTGGTCTGGCTGGACCATTAAATTGCTTGGCCAGCTTTTAAAAACAAACTTATGCATTGGCATTCTGTATTCATCATTTGCAGAAACTTTTCAAATTGATGACTGCTATGTCTCACATTGTAGAACTAGATTTCTACCGGTATATTCAATTTATAAACAAACTTTTGAAGATGATTTTTTGTTCCTATTTATATTGCAGCTAAACACCCTAGAGGCCGATGTTTTATACGACCATCGGGAACAGAAGATGTTATACGTGTATATGCAGAGGCATCCTCACAGGATGCAGCAGATAACCTAGCCCAGTCTGTGGCAAAACTAGTAGACCAGTTCCTTGGGTTTGGCAGCTCCTAATGATATCTCCAACTTTCTTCTTTCCAAACCAAAACTAACAGAATTATTATATCAATGAGGATTTACAGTGAACTTTCAGATTTTCTGTTAATTGTAGATGCGTATGTGCTGCGCTTAAATGTAGAACATCTTTCCTAGTTGTGGTTATGATTCTTAGACATCAGATTAGGCTTAATGCCGAATGAATAATATAGGGGGGAGACAAAGCAAGAAACGTGAAAACATTGAATTTGTCTTGTAACCTTGCATTCTATTATACATTGGTTTTGATAATGGATAATCAAAAAAGACACTGGTTTTTGGTCACCATCCTTTACTGTGGCGTGGCATCATCACATTCTAAGCATCGTCAAGTATGCCATCCGAAACGTTTAGAATTGTGATTCAGCTTTGCATGCCGTTCAGTTTTTGTGAACCAGATAAAATAGGTGCAAGTTAAAACGCTCCAACACACAAACATATAACAAAAACCAGATTAATCAGACCAAAAAAAAAAAACATATTGGGCATCAAGTAAACTTGCAACAATGTGCTTCAGCAACTTCAAGAACCTTTGTTGAGTATTTTTTGGTTTGAGACTTCCATTGATTAATGCTAAACATATTCCACAAAACAACAGAGAGAATTGAGCTTGCTCTTAAATTTCCAGTTTACTGAAGTTGTTGAATTCCTCAATAGAGTAAAGGCTTCTTGCAGAACCATATGGATCGATTCCAATATACCGAGTAATAAATCATTTTAAGTGGCATGATATGGATAATTTAGACTTGAGCTTGCTAAGAGCCACTCATACACCACTTAATGACAAAATGGAAGCATTTGAAGTAACATTTCTCAAATGAAACATGAGTTTTTTTTCCTTAAGAAAAAGCTGAGTCAATAAACTTGTCTATAAAAACTACAATGGCAGTGCAAAAAGAGAGTGCTGTATTGGCCATGATACTCCAGAAGGAAAGAAGACATGGTTTATATGTCCGTCAAGCATCTGCTTGACCCATATATTCTCACAGGCCTCGGCAAAATATGAATTCAGAACATCAGTAGACACATAAGAAGGTAAATAACGAAAATATTTTATACGCAAGAACAAGAAAGGCATCCATAAAGATATTCGCATAGAAAGGAAGATTGAAACAAAAAAAAAAGGGAAAAAAGAAGTGTGGAAATTAAAACAACAATAAGTAGAGTCCATTGACAATGAAATATGAATAGTTCCAACTCCTAATATAATCTTGGGAAGTGATGGCACTAGTTTGGTTTGGGCTTTGCATCCTTGTCAACATTCCAAAATCTAGAATTCTAGTGAAAAACTATAACTTGCTCTCCAAGTATATATAAACTTCATAATTCAACAGAAAGGGGTTTGTGCTTGGGGTTCACTTTCAACGAGAGAAACTAAGGGAAAAGCAAAGACTAGAAACCTTAAATATTTTCTTATGCTTGGTTACATGAAGAATCGAAAGGGAAAATAAAGCTAACTAAACACAGTTTGGCTAAGTTTTGTTCTATAAGTTGAAGAATCTTTTCCCTTTCTCAACCAAGGTTTTACCAAACAAATGGCTGAGCAACATTTCCAAGTCACTTTTACGGGTAGTTTACGGGTCCTTGGTCTGTCGGTTCTTTTGACATTTTGTGGTGTTGTTTGATATGCTTTTTTGAATATGAAATACTTGTGGTCCCAAAGCATTTGTGTTGTTTTGTCTGCATAATTGTTGGTGGATCTGAGTCAATTTCAACTTTAGAATGGTAGACGGGCAGTAAAGATAAGTTGGTGTGAAAAAATAGTGGTTTTTATATATCATTTTCTGTTTTTTTAGGTGATCCAGATTTGTTCTCCCTAGAAATTCACCATAGAGGTTATATTTCAGAGGGGAAGTATGTTCGGGGTAAGGTTACATGGGCAGACAACTGTAATGCTGACCACTTGTTAATGCTTGACATGTATGATGTTGCTATATCTTTAGGATACGACCACCAAAAAATACAGTACCACTACTAGAACAAAGGAAAGAGGTTTGTTCCAATTGAAGTAGATGCCCGTGTAGTTGAGTTCGTGGAGCATACACCTACCTCTAGAGTTCAATCTTTATATCTCTCATATAAGCATCAACCACATTTCCCAGAGAGCCAGGCATAACTCCACAGTTGGGGTTGGAAGTAGAAGTTGAAACTGAAACTGATGTTGGTGAGTTGGGGAACCAGTTTGTAGAAGTGGATATGAGGCAGATAATGAGGCAAATGAATTTGAAGATGATGAGGCTGAAGATGATGATAGTGGGGAAGAGACTGAAGATGATGATAGTGAGACAGACATTGAGTTGATTGACTCTGAGTTTGAGCAGTCAGATGAAGAAGGGTTCAAGACAGTCTTGGAAGATGATGACAACTTGTTTGATAAACATGTAGTTGATGAAGAATACAATGAAGAACCTGGTGAGGTTGACATTGAAGACTATAATACCGACGAACTTATAAGTCTTGATGAAGAAGATGATGAGGATGAAGGTGTGAAAAACCGTAGCCGCAGAAGAAAAGCTCCTAGGTTTAAGCAGTTTAGAAGAGAATCTGATTTGCTGAAGCCAACATTTCATTTGGGAATGGAAATTACCAACATGGATTAGTGTAGGGTAGTAATAAGGTATTATGCAGTTTCATGTGCAAGGCCATTGAAGTGGGTGAGGAATGATTCATATAGGGTGAGGCTAAAATGTGAAGATAATAAACAAAAGGTTCCATGTCCATGGATGTTGTATGCTTCTCATGTGGGGAAAGGTCCAACTACAAGGATTAAGACATATATTCCAAGGCATAGATGTGGAAGGAGGCAAAGAACTAAGTATGCCACTTCATCATGGTTGTCTAAGAGGTTTGATGAGGAGTTAAGAGATAATCCCAAGATGAAAGTGACAGATTTCATGAAGTTAATAAGGAAACATTATGCCATAGATGTAACTGAGGCTCGAGTTTATAAAGCCAAGAGTTTTGCAAAAATCAGAATTCAAGATAGTATTCAAGATTAATATGGAAAGTTGTGGGATTATTGGGAAATAATGGGATGTATCCAATTGCTTTTGCTGTCGTTGAAGTTGAAAACACAGAGACTTGGAGTTGGTTCTTTGACATATTCTTTCAAGATGTTGGTATTCAAAATGGCAATGGGTGGATTTTCATTACTGATAAGCAAAAAGGTTTAGGGAATGTCATTTATGCTTTGATGCCCAATGCTAAGCACATGCATTGTGTGAGGCACTTGCACAATAATTTCAAGCTTGTAGGCCATACTGGTGTAGCTTTGAAGCAGAGGTTGTGGGCAGCAGCTAGGGTAACAACATTACCTATATTTCAAGATGAAATGGAGCAGATATTGGGTCAGTCTAAGGCAGCATATAAGTGGCTTGAGGAGAGACCAGCTGCTCATTGGAGTAGATCACACTTTAGTACAGTCCCAAAGTGTGATATACTTCTAAACAACTTGTGTGAGTGTTTTAATGCTGCAATTTTAGAAGCAAGGGATAAGCCCATTGTTACTCTTTTGGAGAGAATTAAAACATACTGGATGCTCAGAATGGCTAGACTTAGAGAGACAGTGTGGCCCCATGAGGTTGGTCCAAGAATATTTGCTATTGTGGAGAAGAATACAATTGAAAATGGCCACTGTATAGCTTCATATGCTGGTGGGGGGAAGTATCAAGTTAATATGATGTTGGGAGTTATGTTTGTTGTGGATTTAGAAAAGCATACCTGCACCTGTAGAAAATGGGACTTAAGTAGAATCCCATGTCCACATGCCTTGGCTGCAATAGCAAAGAGTGAGCACAGACCTCTGGATTTTGTGCATGCACTTTACAAAAGGTCGACATATGATAGGGCTTATGAGGGTTATATATCTCCAATGCCTAGTTAAGCATATTGGAGAAAAACAGGGCATGTACCTATCAAGCCACCTCTTTATCACATCCCACCAGGAAGGCCCAAACTTAGCAAAAATAAAGAACCTGATGAAATACCAAGAAGGGCAATAAAACTAAAGAGGTATGGCATTGTAATGACATGTTGCAACTATGGACAAGTAGGTCACAATTTTGCAAGTTGTTCCCAAAATGGACAAGTTAGATTTGTTTTTAATTTTTTTGTTTACACATTTCATTTGTTGAAAATGGCTATGTTGACATGTGATTTGTTGTTTTTGACAATGAAGGGGCAACCTAGAAGTGCTAGAGCAAGAGGCAGCATGAGGGGAAGATGAGCTGTGAGGGGAAGAAGTGCAAGGGGAAAAGGAGCTGCAACTGGTAATAGAGGTGTTGATACTGATAGTGCCAATGCAAGTGGAACAACAACTACTAGTGGAACGGTTGGTGTCAGGGGCAGAGGTGTTGTGAGTGAACAACAACAAACTCAGGCCAGACCAAAGTTTAATGTAAGTACTTGGATTAAACCTTGATGTTTTGAATCAATAATTGCATTATTGTGGTGTCTTTTGAAGGCTTAAGGGAGCTCTACTTGTAACAGGTGAAAAGAGGAGTCCATGCCCCCCAAGTCATAAGGAAGACTAATCTATTTGCTGGTTCACAACCTACCCAAGGTTCAAGTTCAGAAGTTCCTTCACAACTTGCCCAAAGTTCACAAGCTCCTCAAGGTTCAAGTTCACAACTTGAAACAATGGTAACTTCTCCAAAAAGGCCTAGGTTCAAATCTCTAGCAAAACGAATAAGGCCATGGAGAGTTTAGTCAGATATTTGAAGTGAATGGTTGAAGAGTTGTGATGTTTATTTTGGTTTTGTGGATCATTTTGGTTTGCAACTCTTTAAGGGGTATATTTTGAACTGATTTTGTACAAGTTAATATGCAAAGCTTTAGTGATGAAGATGTATTTTTGAAACTAAATTTGGACAAGCTTTGTGGATGTGTATGTTTAAGGGATTTTGGACAAGACTGTTTAGGGGATGTGTCTGTGTATTTTGAAGTGCTATTAATGTAATGTAATGTGAATTCAAATGTTGTATTTTGGAATACTTTGAAGTGCAGTTCATATGTTTGGTGTGACAGTTACTATTTCAATTGTCAAAATGAGAGCTTGCATTTTCATTCACCAAAACAACTCATACATTGATTACATTGGTCACAACACTCAAAATGAAGCCAATTACACACCCTTTCTTACCCTTACAAAAAGCCAATCACCCATCCCTTTCTAACCATTACAAATTGTCAATCACCCATCCTTTTCTAACCATTACAAAACCCAAACACCCATCCCTTTCTAACCATTACAAATTGTCAATCACCATCCTTTTCTAACCATTACAAAACCCAAACACCCATCCCTTTTTAACCATTACAAAATATGCCAATTACCCATCCCTTTCTAACCCTTACAAAATGACAAGCACCCATCCCTTTATAACCCTTATAGAATGCCAACTACCCATCCCTTTCTGCAACTGCCCATTGGTGCCTTTATCTTCATTCAAAATCAAACACATAATAACCCCAAACATGCACAAGACACCCAAAATCATGGGTTTTTCAGCTTCGAATTCCCTTCTTTTTCCTGCTTCCAACTTGTTAATTCTCCTCAGTAGTCCTGGAATTATTTGCTTAGATCTATTGCACATAACAGCGTCACCCTACTCCCACATTTGACAACGATTCTGCAAAGATAGAGTTTTAAAACTTGGAAACTCAAAACTGAAAATTTGAAATCCAAACTTCAAAATTCAACTCACCCATCCAAACTTCAAAACTGCAAATCTGGATGTGAAGAGGTCCAAGAAGTCTGAATTTTTGCAACCTTCCCACAGTAGCAGACCCGTGATGGCAAAATGCATGAATTACCGTCTTCGAACTCCAAACTCCCTCTGTGTGACCCATCAACGCTGCCAAGTAAGTCCTCATCTCTCTCTCTCTCTCTCTCTCTCTCTCTCTCTCTCACACCAGATAGATGGAAATCGCCAGAAACAAATGGAGGACCAACCTTGGAGGGCGAAATGAGAAGTGAGGTTCACCTGGGTAATTCAATCCACGTTGAATGACCAAAATAACCCTCAAAAGAGAGTCAACGTGAGTCAAATAGACGGATGAATGGATGAAACGTTCAAATTTTGACGGTGGGGAGAACATTGATAATAAAATTTAATTCGAGCCCTTAATTCGCTAAAAAAAAGGTCAAGGGGTAAATTGAGAGTTATGTACAAGTTCAAGGGGCAATTCAGGAGATTACCTAGGGATGGCAATTTTCCCCATGGGGAAGGGTCTTCTTGGGGATTCGACCCTAATGGATCGGGTATGAAGAACAAAAAATGGGTATGGGGATGGGTACGGGGAATTTTTTGGGTATGGTGTTCGGAGAGGGGTGAGGATGATATTTTAATCCCCAACCCAAACCCTCCCCATTTAGAATATATATTAATTTTTGGATGATGTATATATATAAATATGCTATTAAAGTGATTGTACCGACTTAATTTTATATTTTATATTATTATATTATATTATATACTTATATAATTTATACAAATCTTAAGCCAAACTACTTATTTATTTAGTTAATTTTTTCAGTGCATATATAAACATTCTTATATTGTCTTATAAGTATATATTATATATATTCATTATTTTGCCTTAATACTTTTTTTTTTCAATAAAGTAGTTATATATTGGTTTTTTCGTCCGTAATGGGGCGGTCGGGGAACCATTCCCCAACGAATGTGGGGATGGGAAATCCCCAATATGAATATTGTGGGTATGAAGGCGAGGATGAGGAAAAAAAAGCTTAACGGGAATGGAGATAAGAATGACATACCCACCCCGATTTGACCCATTGGCATCCCTAAAAGAATTGAGAATAGGGAGTTTTGGGGGCTGGGAGTCGAAAATGAGTTTTGGGAGTTTTTTTCCTTTTTTTTTTAAGGCCCGGCTCAAAACAGCGTCGTTTTACTAATACCCCATTTTCAAGAAGCAGACCTTGGTGTTCCAAAAGCAGCCAAGCGTCCCAGAAGGAGAGAAGCGCGAGTTTTGCTTACGATGGCGTATTGAGAGAGAGAAGAGAGAATAATAGGCATAATAATAATAACAACAACAATGGCTCCAAGATCTCTGATTCTTCACCGACTCACGCCCTTCTTTGCAGCTCGAATCAGGCAGAACCAGAGGCTTCTAAGCTCTTCTTTCTATTCGTCTTCTGCTGTAGAAGAAGCCTCTTCTTCATCTTCATCTTCATATTCATCTCCGTCCCTCGATGCTGTTGTGATGACTGATACATGTGTTCAAGTACTCTCTCCCCCTCCCTTCTCTGTTTGTGCTTGAAGATTTTTGTTTTTGATGGCTTGCCTGGATTTTCCATTTCTGTTTATGGGTTCTTTTTCCTTGTTCTCAATTTGGGATCTTCATGAAGTTTTTCTAATTCATTGGGATGCAAAATTTTTGTAATTGCTTTATTTGTATGCAAAGAAAATGAAGACAGAATTTATTATTTATTGAAGAGGAATGAATTTTTTATTTGCTTATTGTATTTCAGAAACAAAAAGCATAAGCCTCAACACAATGTCACAAACTGGTTTTGATTCAGTTGTTTAGCTAACTTGTGATGAACCATTTTCTTTTGATTAGAGACTCTAAAGATGATAATTTTTTGTCTTAATATAATCAGTTATCCTAGATTCTGTATATAGCTATAGTGACACAGATAAAAATGAAGTGGGTTATGCTAATTGTTACAGAACCGTGTAGGGGATGGACGAAGACAAGTTCTGTTTTTTTCTCTCAGACAAATAAGCCAAGCAGCTTTGTTCTAGAAGATGTTTGCAGTAGCATTTCTATTTTTTGTTTTGATAATGTTGGTTATCATGCTCATGAAAGGCAGTTCTTAGATAAAGAGAGTGCAATGTAATTTATAACCTTTTGGGTTTGTAATCCTTATTTGTATTGTCAGTCGGTGACATTGGTGTGCTGACTCTGGCTTCTCAATGAATGTCTCGCAGAGAATGAAGCAGCTGCAAGCCAGTGAAGCAGAGGGAAAGATGCTTCGCTTGAGTGTAGAAACTGGTGGATGTTCTGGGTTTCAATATGTTTTTGAGCTGGATGACAAAACCCACCCAGATGACAGGTTTTTGTCCCCTCTTCATTCTCTGTATTTCTAATTCTTGACTAAATGCACTTTTGCTTATCTGGGTTGCTTGTTTAATTGGAGATCCATTCAATAATAGAGTATTTGAGAAAGAAGGAGTAAAGTTGGTGGTCGACAATGTTTCATATGATTTTGTGCAAGGGGCAACTGTTGATTATGTTGAGGAGCTGATCCGTTCTGCTTTCCAAGTAAGTCAATTTGTTCTGTTGCCTTTGCATGCTTTATTCTTGTATTATGCTTCTCAGAACTGCATGTGCACATTGAATCTTATACCTATGAACCCTACATGGAAATTCATTGTATGGGATATGTAAACTAGGATAATGAGCAAGAAGGATATTCTTCATAATGAAAGATCTATTTTTAAAGTTTTTCTTTAAAATTTGTGAGTATTGGAGCTTAAGAAAAGTAAGAACCATCTGCTAGACATAAAAACTATCATAATGGTGTCCTATATATCAAATATATTGAAGATTTTGTGTAGGTCTTGGCTCGTCTTTGCACAGTGGTTCACATGTAAGAAGCATATGATAATGGTACCCTTGATGGGCTATCAAACAATTTAGTGGGCATGAAACATATCATTATGGTGCCATATGTGATGTAGTACAGCCCGCAGGTATTAGATTAAGCACTCAAACAATAGAACCGAGAAGAATATAGGAGACCGAGGAGACGAAAATATAGATCGAAGGGACGAAAGAAATGACAGAAATCCGAGAACCGATAAGACAAGACAGAAATCAGAGAGTTTCAAGAGAGGGTTTATTCAATATCCAAATCTGAATTTTAAAGAACTACATGGGGGTATTTATAGCAAACTAAAACCTAGACATAAAAGGATAAAAATCCCTTGCTTAAACAGAAATCCTAACCCAAATAAAATAAGAAACGTAAAACTAGAAATCTGGAAAGTAGAAATCCTACTAGAATTTGGAAAACTAGAGAATCTTGAAACTAACAAATACATTAGGAAACTAATAAATTTAGGTCCTACGCGTCCTGCATCATTCTCCTCCGCCGAAAAGAACTCGACTCCGACGAGTAAACAGTGACAAAATCAAAATCCCAAGGAAGTGTGAAGAGGCATGTGGCGTTCTGTAGTTCTTCAAGATAAGCATCATATTTGCCACCATGAAACCAGCCGTTCCGCAAGCATGGAACATTAGTCCTGGTAAGAATGGAAAATAAAGAGCTTTGCCGAAACCCATGACGAACATGATCGGCCAACGAATGCAAGCGCGTGTGTGGGTGTGATGGACCCTCAATCCATTGTATTCGTAACTCGTCGCCAAAGTGCCTTGGTTTAGGAAAAACACCTGGCTTAGCATGTCGGGCTATCTCAAAATCCAAGTGTCGGTGCATGAAGTTCTTGTCGTGTGGTATGGGTGGCGGGGTAGGGACCAGAATGTTGTCGTCAACCAGAGGAGAACCCATCGTATGTTGGGTATGGTTGGGCTGCGGCATAGAACCAAAAGAAAAGATGGGCCCCAGTTGAGCCTTGGGCATGTCAATCGATAGTCCCGTTGACTGATTCGGAATACCTTGTGGCACGGCCTTGAGTTTTTTATCCATCGGTGGATTGTGAAGAAGTCCACCCTTTGGCAGCGGCGTAGACAAACTCGAGAGCACCGCTGAGGTAGAAGAAGGCTCAGTCGTTCCAAGTCGAAAGTGATTGAGAAGCATTTGAACGGAGTCTTGGAGTTTGTTGATGGCAAGGTGCATTGTCACACGTTGTTTGTGAGCCTGTGCCCACTCTTCTTTGAGGTCAGCGTGGAGCATGGAAACTTTGTCTTGGAACGCATGACATTGTTCTGCAAGGCTGGCCATGGATTGGGGTGCCATGGCAGAGAGCAAACGCAAGTGAAAGTGAGGGAAGGCTCTGATTACCAATTGATGTAGTACAGCCCGCAGGTATTAGATTAAGCACTCAAACAATAGAACCGAGAAGAATATAGGAGACCGAGGAGACGAAAATATAGATCGAAGGGACGAAAGAAATGACAGAAATCCGAGAACCGATAAGACAAGACAGAAATCAGAGAGTTTCAAGAGAGGGTTTATTCAATATCCAAATCTGAATTTTAAAGAACTACATGGGGGTATTTATAGCAAACTAAAACCTAGACATAAAAGGATAAAAATCCCTTGCTTAAACAGAAATCCTAACCCAAATAAAATAAGAAACTTAAAACTAGAAATCTGGAAAGTAGAAATCCTACTAGAATTTGGAAAACTAGAGAATCTTGGAAACTAACAAATACATTAGGAAACTAATAAATTTAGGTCCTACGCGTCCTGCATCAATATGTCATATAGTTGGCATAGAAATTGTCTGAATGTTGCCTTTATATGGCATCACTGTCTATATTATATCCTAAATAGGTTGCAGTAATTGAAAGATAATAGGCAATGCAATGCAATATGGTGCTCATCTGCCAGTGCAACAAATAGGTGAATGCTGGTGTCCTGTGGTTGTTTAGATTTGTTGTTTGTGCCTGTCTTTTGGTTAAACAAAATGGGGATGTAAATTAAGATCTCGAATCTGCCGAGTTCCATCCAAATTTGGTAGGACAAAACTCTTTTAGTAGTCTAAGTAGACCTGTTGCTTATTTTAGATGTTCATGTCTCAATGGGATGTGCTCATCAGGAACGTTCTATGGTACTAAGAAGTGTGTGTCAGTGTGTGTCATAAAGTTAAATTATTATTTTTTAAATATTAGTTTTCTCTAGGCTTTGCCGAGTGGGAGAAGTACTGGTCCCACGCTCGTAGTCTACTTTCTGCAGAACTTGAGGCACAAATCAATCTGATACATTAGAATACTGCAGTCTTTTGCAGCCTGGAGAAAATTAATAGAACTAGAGCTTATAATTTAGTTTGAAGCTATTTGGAATTCGTCATTTGCATTTCTTTTCAGTTATCGTTACAGTGTGTCAGATGCCTCGAGGTAGCATGTTGTACAATTTCCTGATTGATTATGTGTTTGTCTTTGGGTAGTTATCTTATGATTCTATAAATAGTGTAATCAAAGCCCATGGCCTCTAGGCCACAAGAGAAGTGTCATTTAAATATCACATCTTTTATACAAGGATTTATGTACCAGTAACCCAATCCTGGTTTTTCATTCAGGTGACTACAAATCCAAGTGCAGTAGGTGGGTGCAGTTGTAAAAGTTCCTTCATGGTCAAATAATAGATTTGCAAGTACTTTTATGCACTCCCAAGATAACTAAAACTAAGAGGTGAATTAGGTTCAGCCTAAACGGATGCTTACATATAATTTTTTACTGGATTTTTAAAAAATAATAATTACGTAAGTACATTGTATAATTTTTTTGATGTACCAAACGCTTGTACCACATATATTTCATTGAGATATTTTTCTTATACTTTGTCAGCCTTCTGGCTCGGTGGTTTTAGTACCAGACTTACGTCCGTCACTTGGAATTCATTAGGTTTGCCTCTGTGCTGCTTTTTGATTGTGTTTTAGTGGAAACAGCTGTAAGTTGTGTGAATCTTTGATGGTCACCTAGCCTGAACATATGCTGCTTGCTAGAAACTGAAGATTGAATTGGTTGGCATCGTGTAGATCAATAGTTGCTACTTGTAAGGAAGGTTTACAGCTGACTGACCCATCAGATGAATGATTGTGAAAAGCCCTTACATGTTTAATGATTCAAAACTCCAAAGAAAAGGAAATGGAGTAGGCAGGAGTAAATGGGTAGTATGAAATGTCTCATGCTTATTAACTAAAGGAAAATGGAGTAGGCAGGAGTAAATGGGTAGTGTGACAAACAGATTCAAACAGTTATGCAACACTTTTTGGGTGTAGCCTTGCGGGCATACCGTACCCACTACATCACAAGTTTTTTTTTTTTTTTTTTTTTTTGACACAAGCGATATTTGGGAGGGAGAAATTATACACAAGACATCGGATGTAAGGGTAAATACTCTTGGTAGCTTCCAACAATGTACTCATGATCTGATCAGTAAAATGAACATTGCTTACTTCATCCAAGCTCCCTTGTGTACTTACTTAAGAGGTATTTGGAAGATAGTATCCAGGCTCCCTTCTTCCCGAGCCAAGAAGTTTTGGTGCACCTTAATACATGTTCTTTTTATTATCAAGGAATAAGCTTTTACCTTTGTGTTATGGAAGCAAATTTACAATAAAAGAAAATGCTTTTCAAATGAAGTACTTAAATCTCAAATAAGATTTAAGTTAATTGGATACACATACACGTGCACTCGGATTTCGAGTCTCTGCATTTAGACACTACGCATTTACCCGCATTTCGCTAAATCTAAATCATTGTAATAATCTAACCCTTTAAAACACCACACATCATCAAGTTTTTTTTCCTTCTCTAAACAGACGTTAACTATTGCTGTTAGTTTTGAATTTTTTTTTTCCTTTCGTGTTCCCCTCTCGTCGTGTTGCTTTTTCTTTTTCACGTTTTGGTCATTTTCCATTTCTCCCTGCTTGACTGATGCCCCCACCCTTTTTGGGTTCAATGGAAAACCCAACCAAGTAATTTTATGACTACTTGGCTAAGACAGACGAGTTTCGATCTGCCTTAGCCGACAACTCATCAAGTTTTTTTATCTGCCTCATAGTTCAGACGAGTTTCGATCTGCCTCAGAGTTCTTGAACAAGAGGTGTTTGATAAAGGCTCAGTCTTTTTCACTACCTAGTTTTCAAAATGCTCAACAGAGTGTGAACCACTCACTCTCTTCTTCATTCAAACCCCCTTACATTTCTTCCACCGAGAGTTTCGCATTGGCGAGCAAGACCCAGAAGCGAGTTACCGAGTGCAAGGCCTATGAGGCAGACAAGTCACGACCTTTGGAGATTATAAAATTGTCGGCTAAGGCATACGAGTTTCGCATCAAGAAATTGATGATGTTGCTTTTTCTGATTGTATGAATTTTCAAACCCAACCAAGTAAAAAATAGTTTTTTTGCTTTTTTCCACCACGTATGTGTTGTTTCATGTGTCTCCTCATAATCAGGTTGCAATAGATCTGTCTTTATTTTGCCGTTGAAGAAATTATCTATTCATACGAGGCTGGATTGTGATAAGAATTTTTGAGGTTCTTCCATTTCATTTGGATTTGAATATTAATTCCATGGGCAATTTTTCATTGAACTGAGGGAAAAGATAGAGCATAATCAGTGAGAAAGAAGAAGATTACACAGAACAAGGAAAAAAAAAAAGAAACATGCTCTAAACAAGAGTTTAGTTACCCACAAATAAAAGATTTATTATAATGGTCTAGATTTAGCGAAATGCGGGTAAATGCGTAGTCTCTAAATGTAGAGGCTCGAGATCTCGTGCACTCATCAAACCCTCAAATCTCAAATACAAATAAAGCCACGAAAACTAACTTATTATTACAACAAATAAAGCATGCACCAAAATGCTTATTAAAGAGAAAGAAAAAAAAGAAAAAAAAACACATAGAAAAATAAGGAGGTGTATTCAATTGGGATTTTAAAAGATTGTTGGGATAAATAAGTCTTGTAGTATTCAATTAAGGCTTTTAAATCAATCTTGCTAATTTCAAAGGACTTTTTTGAATGTGGAATTGTATGAGATTTTTTAGTGGGAAGTATAAATACCAAACTCTATCTCAAATCCCACCATAACCCATGAGATTTTCTTGTGGGATTTTTTTTTTCTCTGCTGGTGTTGAAGAAGGTTTCATCAAGCCAGCAATGTGTTCGGCATATAGTTGTCTCTGCTCCACGGCCATGTGCTCGGCATATGGTTGGAGAAGGTCTTTTACCTAAATTGATATGTGATTCATTAACACTTGAGTTGTGTGGAAGAACCTATTTATTGGACCATTTGCCTTTTCATTCTTATGAACTTTGTTGTTCCTTTAATTTGATTTCTTCAGATATATTCATCCATAATCTTTCATGGCATACTTTGGTTTTGGAGGTCGATTGAAACACTATTCCGTAGTCGTATTTGGTTGTTACCACTAGTTCAAGGGCATACTTAGAAATGGAAAGAAATTATTCACAGTTCTAATAGTACATAATCTTCTAGTGTAGTGTCAGGAGAGATGGTCCCCAATAGGCTTCATTGGACTAGATATATTACTGTATACAAGTTCATATGTTGGTGAAGCTATTGAACTTAGGCATCCCAAAACTTTTATTCTGAAGCTTTGCACATTGTACCATGAGTAGAAATGTACCCAAGAATGCTTTACAGAGCATGCATCATGTTCCTTTTAGGGAATTTACAAAAAACTAATTGTAAAATTAGCGACACACTGGAAGAATGGTGGGCGACCCCTGCGTGCACACCAGGTGCTCGACAAGATGCCGCAATGAAACTATGCATCGGCAACTATCCAAAGCAGTTTAGTTAGCAACTCCTAAGGATTATTAAGCAAAACTCTGCAGTGAGACATTCTCTCACTGGAGTTAAATGTAGCTACTGGCTTCGATAATGGAATGGTAATTGGGTCAACTATGTTGCTTGTCTAATGCATATGCATTTTCCCGTTTTATTAGCTACAAAGAAGTTTCTTTGTTTGAATGGAGAGAAGCTACATATTGAAGGTTGCAATCAGATCCCTATAAATTTTGCAACATAATGAGAGCTAAATAGGGAAAATCCATTTGGTCCATTCAAATTTTATAAATCTTATGATATAATTTTTTAAAATTCATAATTAAATTTTTTTGATTTATAGAAATCCATAAATAAAATCCTATAAGTTATTACATTTTGCTTAAATCCACTAGACTTTTTTTTATCCCTAAATAGTCTTTTAAAATCCCAAAAACAGAGTAAGTCTTTGTGTCTTTCTTCTCATATTTTTCGAATTGAATTTAACCATTGGATTCAATCAGTACCATGCAGACAGACTCTGCCATGCCATGTGTCTTACAATTTACAAACTAAACTAACCCTAGTTGGCATTGATGGTGTTATAGACTTCAACTGGGTTCATATTCGTACTAATGCTATTGATAATTAGACCACAAAAATATAAAATCAACGAAAAATTGTTTTTTTATTAAGGAATATTATACGTTAAAAGAATTTTACTGTTTTAGTGTTGGGGTGAAAGTGTTTGGCAGCCAATTCTCAAATGAGTTTGATGTTGTGTGACAGACTGTATTAGGGTGTATCATGGGTATTTTTGGTAAGAGTGTACTTAGTTAATTTTACATTTTGATTTAAATATTAAGGTGTACTTAAATCATAGGGTGTATTCAATTAATTTTAAGGTTCATTTAACAACACCCTTATTTTAAAAGCGATGGCCTTTTGATAGTAACTTTTAAAAGTAGCATCTAGGTTGCTTTTCAAAGCTACTTTTAAAAGAAGTTGGGCTGAGCCTTTGATGAATTTTTTAATTTCCATAATACCATCATTAATTTTTAAAAATGTCATTGTCTACCACCATCACCA
Organism: Prunus padus; assembly: GCA_024362665.1. Lineage (NCBI taxonomy): Eukaryota > Viridiplantae > Streptophyta > Magnoliopsida > Rosales > Rosaceae > Prunus > Prunus padus. Next base: position 12,296,978 of record JANFAM010000005.1, on the reverse strand, counting down.
TCACCTCCACCCCTACCACCACCACCTTCATCTCCACCTCAACCTCCATCTCTACAACCACCACTACCACCACCACCCGCTTGGCTTCTTTTCGGTTGTTTATTTTAGGGTTAGTTGCATTATATATGCCTCATGTTTGGCACCAATTGCAATTTTTTTTTAGTATAAACATAGTTAACTATTTGATTTTAGCCAATGAGGTTTAGGGGGATTGCTGTCACTTTTTAAAAAAAATTGTTTCTGCTAAAGCAGTTTCAATGTTTGATAAACAATATTTTTAAAGCATTAGTATAAAATAAAATAAAATAAAATAAAAGTGTCAAAACAGTTTGGTAAATTTTAATATGAAATTTTTGTAACTGTGGATAATGACTAAAATGGTCATGATATGGTTGGTAAATTTTAGTAGAAAACTGTTGTAACTGTGGATAATGACTAAAATGGGCATGATGTTGAAAGTGTTATATGCTAACCATGTGGTGGTGGTGGTTGTTTGTGCAAATTTCTCACGGGAGAATATTCGCGTGTAGATTCTTCACCCTTCGAGCTTTCTTCTCTCTCTTCCTCGATTCCTGTGAAATAAATATGAGTAAATAGACCACACCTAGGGGCTGTTGGCCAAAAGCCCTATGATATCTAAGTTAGTTCAATTGGATCTTTGAGAAAAGATAAGACAATGGTTCATTTGTTCCCATCACTTACTGCGATGGTACATCATACTTCTATTGATCTGCCTTAATTTTGTTTGAATTCTTTGATATGTGACTAACTAACTTATGTATTTTGCTTCCAGAGAATGACATATATAAGAAACTAGATCCTGGGCCAGACATGGCTAAGGTCCGTCGGGCCCTGAACATCCCTGTGAGGTTTCTTGAATGGTGCTGGTTGTTAAGCGAGTATCGGAGAAAGCTAGTGGTCTACCCCCTGCCAAGGATGTTAAGAGATTGAAGCAGTATGGCCCAGGCTAGGATGATTTGCCTGTCGAATAAGAGGAGTCCTCGACCGAAACCCCAAAAAGAGGAAGGTCGACGCCAAGTCCTGCAAAGATGAAGCTGCAACTTCAAGAGCAAAGGATGTGTCTCCATTAAGGAAGAAGCCGAAACTTCCTTTTGTTATGATCAAGTCATCTTCAAAAGAGGTCTCGTCTGCTGGGAAGACTCAAGTGGGAGCCACTCATTCGTCGTCTGCCAGGGTCAAGCATCTTGTCGGCACGAATAATAAGAAGGTTGGCAGCATGCGAAATGTCAGGGATATGCTGCTTAAGTCTCCTACTGACCAGCTCAAAGCCTGCAATCTGTCCTGCAAAGACGTTCATTCCCGAGCCGGTTTGCTTGCAAAGAAACAAAGAGCTGCTGACATTCCTCCCCAAAGTTCGAGTCGTCTGCACTAGTTAAGGGATTAGGATCAAACTGGGAGGACTGCTCCTCTACCTAACCATCGCGATTCAACTGTCGAGCCACGAGGAGTTAACCATGGAGCTGATTCGACATCTTTGACTCCTTTGGAGGTAGGGATGACGGCTAAGAAGGTAAGAGAGTCATCTACTCGAATGAAGAGTTCTTCGAAAATGTGAACAGCTAGTCCAAAGGTTGGCAAGTCCAACTCCGCAGGAGATGCATGTGTGTTTAATCAACTTAAGAAAAACTTTCTGTCAAGCCCGTCTGCTTGCGTCAAGCTGGTTGATCATATCCATCAGGCTAGTGATCTTGCCACTTTCTCAAGTTTGTCCCTAGAGAAGAACGAGAAAGCGGCTGTCACTTTGCTTAAAAAATGAGTCATTTTTGCTGTTGAGGCCATCCAAAGCTCGTCTGTTGTTACCCCCTCTTATGCTAAGCTCCGTGAGTCTGAGAAGAAGAATGTTGATCTGACTAGCAAGCTCTTGGTGTAGGAGATTAGCCACAAAACGAGGATATCTGAAATGATGGAGAACATGTTTGTGCTAAAGAGTTCCCTTGCTAAAAATATAGTAAACTTAACTTTTCTGCTACTGCCCTGCATGGTCACAAAGAGGCCTATTTTTGTCTTGAGTGCAAAAATGCTAATATATCCCAAAGTTATAACAAACTTTTGGCCAAGTTTGACGCCTACCATAAGGCTGCTGAACGATCCAAGTCTGAGGTTGTCATCGATGCATACAAGTTGGGCTACTTGGACTGCAAGAGTGGGGTTACTCTTTGTCATCCCATTGAAGATGAAGATGTTGAGATGTTCTACCTTGACATGCCCCTTGCCTAAGGTGTGCAGATCAATGCTGTGGATATGGAGGTAGCCGAAAAATAGGTGGCTGATGAGATTGTAGTTGAGGAGGATAATGCAAAGGAGGGCGCAATTGATGAGGTGGTGGCAGACTTAGCTGAGCAAGCAGCTGGAGCTGCTGAGCAGCTTGGCCGCATCTGATGAGCATGTAGCTAAGCTAGGCGAAGCCACGGAGGTCGCAGTTGATCTGGTGGAAGCTGAGTAGGTTGCTGACCAATAAATGGAGACTCTTTTATCTTTTCAAGCTTTGTAATCTGTTTTTCTGTTTGCAATAATTGGTCTTTGTTTGACCATCTTTCTTTTGTTGAACTTTGGCCAGTTGGTCACTTTGCTATAAAAATTTTAGTTATTTAAACCAAAATTTTGTTAAGTGTTGTGAATTGCTTGAGTGACTTGTTGGTACCTTGGTTGTGCATCTCCCTTAGAATGCTTGAATGTTTACCCACCTCTTACTTAAAGGGTGCTCTTATGCTTTTCCTTTAGTATGCTTCAAATGTGACATGTGTCTCTCTTAGGATGCTTGAATGTTTACCCACCGCTTACTTAAAGGGTGCTCTTATGCTTTTCCTTTAGTATGCTTCGGATGTGGCATGCGTCTCCCTTAGGATGCTTTGGCAATTACTTACGTTTCCCTTAGGACGTTTTGGCAGATGTCCTATGTCTCCGTCATGACGTTTTGGATGGTTGCCTACGTCTGCCTTAGGACGTTTTGACAGATGTCCTACATCTCATTTAAGACATTTTGAACGGTTGCATACGTCTCCGTAAGACTTTTTGGCAGATGGCCTACGTCTCTCATAGGACATTTTGGTGTTTGCCTACGTTTCCCTTAGGACATTTTGGCAGATGTCATATGTCTCCCTTAGGACATTTTGGATGGTTGCCTATGTCTCCCTTAGGATGTTTTGGCAGATGACCTACGTCTCCTTTAGGATGTTTGGGACAGTTGCCTACATCTTCCTTTGGACGTTTTGGACGTCTTTCTGCGTTTCCCTTAAGACGCTTTGGATTTTCTCTCGAACCCTGGAATGAAAACTTGATGTTGCATTGATGTTTGTGTGATTACATAGATTTATTAAATGGATGAAATTACATCGGATGTCGTTCTTCAAGAGTGGCGGTTGCATTCACCGTTGTGGATTTTGCAGAGCATTTCAAGGTGCTCGTCTTGAATTGACCGTCTGAACTGGGTGTCCAGCGCTGATCATAGACTTGCTAGTGCATCTGCATGTTTATTTTCTGCTCGGGGAATTTGTTGGATAGTAAAGGTAGGGAATGCCTTCAAAAGCTCTTGGACTTGGCATAGGTACTGGATCATCCTTGGCTGTTTTGCCATGTACTCCCTTGACGCTTGATTGGTGATCAATTAGGAATCTAAGTAGATGGCTAACCTCTTGACTGACAGCTTCTTTGTCATGCGCAGGCTAGCAGGCAGTGCCTCATACTCTGCTTCATTGTTTGAGGATGGAAAGCAGAGTGTGATGGCTTGCTCCAACAAGGTTTCGTCTGGGGTGATTATAACGATGCCTGCTTCATTTCCTTAGTGATTTGACACTCCGTGTACGTGCAACTGTCACATGTCTTTGGGCATATCAGTATCGGCGTAGGAGGTTTCGAACTTTCATTGGGTCTGTTAACTAACTTATCTTCTTCGGCTAATGGAGTGAACTCTGCAATGAAATCTGCTAAAGCTTTGGCTTTTATAGTAGTATTTGGCAGGTAGAGGAGGTCGTATTGACTTAATTCGATAGCCCACTTCATGAGTCCCTGAGAAGCATCGGGACTATGAAGAATCGATCTCAAAGGAAATGCTGTCATGACGATGATTCGATGAGCTTGGTAGTAGGGTATTAACCTCGGGGTCGAGAGGATGGACATTGGCTGAAACCGTGGAGGAAGCCACGCTGTTACTGGGATGTTGGGTCGTGGCCTCGGCAGTGGAAAGCGGTGGCTACCATGATTCTGCGGCTGCCATAGAGGCTCGGATTCGTCGCGGATTGAGTCGTCGCGGTGGTCTTACTTCTCGAGCGGTTGGTTCTAACCATGGTTGTTTGAAAGGCTTCGGTTGAGTGATGAAAATGAAGAAACAGATTCCTTTGATTCAAGAGCACGTGTTGAGTATAACTCGCGCTCTCAATGAAAGCACCAATTTGTTTGTGCAAATTTCTCATTGGAGAATATTCGCGTGTAGATACAACAATAGCTAAAATGGATGAAGTTTTCTCTCACGGGGAGAGCTGGGTGGTTGGAATTGTGTGTGCTGGCACTTAGTTGTGTAGAAGAGAGAAGAGAGGGAGTGGCTGCAAGGAGGGAGGGAGAGAGAGAGAGGTTTTTTTTTTGTAGGGTTTTGGAATTGAGTTTAGGATTACCTGCTCCATTCGTAAAAGGAAAACCAAAAAACAAAAGGGCAGGAAAAGAAATGGCAGACAGAAAAAGGAGGAAATAGGGGATGATCTGAAAGGACACGTCATTAATGTTGATGTGGAGACGAAAGATTCTCCGACACGGTATTAAATTGGAGTTGATGAAGATAGGCATTAATAAGAGTAAGTAACATGTCGTTTTCCTGGTGGATCCGCTACTGACCTCACCACCACCACCAAATAGTATATAACATTAGTAGGATACGACTTGAGTTTAACAACGTTTGAGTTGCAATATGATCCACATAGCCAGCTTGTTTTATGTATTATTGATGGAGCACAACTCAGAGATAGAGCTAAATTAAGAGAAAAGCAACAAGAAGCATGAGTTGGTTTGGAGACCAAGTAGCCACAGTTACAACCTTCGTGTGTCTTTTCATCGTCTTAGCAGCTTTCTTCAAGATATTTCACAAACTATGGTGGACGCCAACTCAAATACAGAAGCTGATGGCTTTGCAAGGGATCAAAGGCCCTTCTTACAGACTTATCCATGGAAACACCAAAGAAATCTCCAACATGCAAAAAGAAGCCATGGGAAGGCCTAGAAATTTGTCACATGACGTGTTTGCTCTAGTTCAACCTCATTTGCACTCATGGACAAAGATATATGGTAATGAAATCTTTAGTTTTAACCTATGGTTTTTAAATCTAAAGTATCACTCAATCTCTTTGTCAAACTATGAATATGAACCACGCATTCTCCTAAAACCTGACTTGACTTGATCAAATGGTCCAGATTCATAGTCTGACAAGATAACATTTCTCTTTAGATTTTAAACCCTGGATAAATTTGGTCCTCTTTTTTGTAATATTAGGGAAGACTTTTCTTCAATGGGATGGTCCTCAACCTGTTTTGGTCATTACGGATCCTGAGTTGTGCAAGGAGATACTGAATAACAAACATAGAGCTTATCCAAAATCCAAACCGGTAGCCCTGGTGATGAAGAAGCTATTAGGAGATGGTCTTGTAACTCGAAAGGAAGGTGAAAAATGGGCGAAATTGCGAAAGCTGGCCAACCATGCTTTCCATGGAGAGAGCTTAAAAGTAAGTTCATAGTAATTACTCGTTATTCTTATAGCGCTAAAGTAATAAAATTTATTCATCAAATGATGTGTCAGCGCTAAAGTAATGAAATTTATTCATCAAATGATGTGTCAGCGTCAGCGTCAATATTTATCTATGAATCAATAACACTATCACGGTCATTTAGTGAAGATTGGGAAATAATTGAACATAAATCTGCTAATTGCATGATAGCGGTGTTGGTGTTGGTTTACTAGAGTCAGATTCATGCAATGATAGCTAGTGTTGAGACGATGCTAGAAAGGTGGGAAAATCATGAAGGCAACGAGATTGAGGTGTTTGAAGAATTTAGGTTGTTGACTTCAGAAGTAATTTCCAGGACAGCATTTGGAAGCAGTTACTTAGAAGGGAAAGACATTTTTGAGATGCTATTGAAGATATCCTCCTTAACATTTAAAACTGCTTTGAAACCCAAGTTTCCTGGCCTCAGGTAACTTCCTCTTAACAAAATCTCAAATTTCTGATCTCATGTTTAGTTGTTCACTCAATTTATATTGCAGTAGGTTTGTTAAAACCAGCGATGAGATTGAAATGGAGAAGCTTGAGAAAGGAATACACGACACCGTTTTAGAGATTGTTAAGAAAAGAGAAAATAAGGCAATGCCTGGACAAGAAGAGAGCTTAGGTAGTGATTTTCTAGGATTACTTTTAAAGGCTTATCATGACACCAATGACAACCAGAGGATTTCGTTGGACGATTTGGTCGACGAATGCAAGACATTTTACTTGGCCGGACATGAAAGCACTGCTACTTTTCTTGCCTGGACTGTTTTTCTTCTGGCATTACATACAGATTGGCAAGAGGAAGCAAGAAAAGAGGTCCTACAAGTATTTGGCAAGCAAACTCCAAACCCGAAAGGCATTGCGAAACTAAAAACTGTATGGAAGTCCAGAACTGAATTAAAGTTTGAACTCCTGATTTGTTTGCTCTCTCTAACTTTGATTTCCATGCATATGCAGATGAGTATGATCATGTACGAGTCCCTGAGGTTATATCCACCCGTTGCTTATGTCTTTAGAAGAAGAGTTGAAAGGGAAGTTAAACTGGGAAGGCTCATTCTTCCGGCTAACCTTCAATTAGTCATCCCAATTGTAGCATTTCATTATGATTCTGAACTCTGGGGACAAGATGTGCAGCTCTTCAAACCAGAGCGGTTTGCTGAAGGGATTGTTAAAGCTACAGGGGAGAATATAGCAGCATTCTTACCCTTTGGAATGGGACCTCGGATTTGTGTGGGCTTAAACTTTGCAATTACAGAAGCAAAGATTGCTCTGTCGATGATTTTGCAACGCCATGCCTTCACTCTTTCCCCAGCTTATACTCACTCACCATCTCCATTTCTTACAGTTCGTCCACAACATGGAGTTCAAGTAATGCTACACTCACTCTGAACTGCCCACAAATGTTGCACTTGCTTATGAAGATGGAACCTTAGCTTTCTGTTGTGTTAGGGAGTTGCTTCCTGTTCTTGCTTCCTTGCAGGCATGAAGACTATAATGAACTGCAGTCAATAACCTTGTCATTTCACTTCATGGTTGTTTTATCTGTAGAATAAGAACTGGGTGCTGTAACATTGAAAAAATGCAAATAAAGGGAACTATTTAAATCTATCATTTCTGCCTTCCAGTTTTCATTGCAGCACCTTTAAACCGGTAACTTTTGCCATAAATAGATAATAAATGGCAGGCTTGAAAGCAATTTTATAAGGTTGGTTGAGCAACATGGGATGAAAAATTTCCGTATATTCGATCATAAGTAATTCCAGACTGGACTTAATCTTCAAAATTACAGCACTTGAAATTCAACACGTCTCCCTTCCCTTCATTGGCATCTTCATCCCTTTAAATTTTCATGCACATTTCTATTCTTCATACTATCCTTCCCCTCCAAAACCCATCACTCCCATTGATGCAGTGACTTCCCCTAAATTTTGCTCCTTTTGCTGTCCAAGTTCTCTGCCTTGGTCTTCTTGGCGTTCTTCTCCAGGTACTTCATCTTCCTCTTTCAAAGGGCTGTGTAAGGATGGTGGCCCTGAATACCTTGACGACTGCAGCATAGATGTAATCTTTTTTTAACAAAAAGGCAAAACGAATTCCAAGATAGTACTGCAAACATAAATGTCTAACAGACTCTGTAATGCTGTTCAGTTATTCCAAAGTCATGCTGACAATGTATGAGACTGTGATGAGACCTTCAGATTCATTAAGAAACTGAAGAACACTAACCTACACAATAAGTTTGTATTGCTAAATTTGACACCACTGGCAGTGAGTTCCACTTAGTATGGTTAAGAGATTATCTATGGTTAAACTCTTCACAACTTACATAGAGAAATGCTTAACACAAAGTGTCAATACACTATAATCCCTGCAAGCTCAAGAATCACCATTAATCATTCACCACTCACCAACAGCATAACAGGGCCATGAAACGCATTTTCTGTGCCATAGCACAACTATAATTGCAATTGCTCCAGTGAGTGTCAGGACACTCAGACTCTAGTGAAGTGGCTGAGTTTTAAGAGGTCCTTAATAATGAGAAGCCAAAGAAAACAGTTTGTTATACCAAAAAGCTACCATCTATATCTATAACTCTGTCCTATATTGCGTTCAAGTTCTTCGGTTATACTTCACTGTATATGTTATTTTCAACTAAATGACCGTAAACGCTCTCAGATACCAAGAAAATTAAATACAAAACTTAGGAAATGAAAGGAAGCTGATCGACTTCTTTATTAAAGTTTAAAAAACACATTTTTACATGTAAATACAGAATGGTTAGCTATCGTGGCAACTCAATTGCTCATAGCATCTGGCTTCTCCTCTTTAGTTCAAATTTCTTCATATATGGTATACAATATCTCAATATGTCATAGAAGTAGGCAGGCTTGGGTATTGAATAATATTAATATAAATAATTAGGAAACATGTTACTTGCTATATTCATATAGAAAAGTGGAGTTGATAGGCAAGACTACAAGTATAAGAAAATTATAAAATCAATAAAACGATAGTTGATAGGCAAAGAGAGGTTAAAAAAATTACTACAAAAGCAGATGTATGAGGTAGGAGGCTGCTAACACATGTTTCCATCATCACCTGGAAGTTGTGGAAATTGTAGGGTATTGTGGTCGTCAAGGTGTTGTCAAAATCGTGATGTTCTTGATAAAGACTGCTGTTTCTCTTAAGAAAATTGTGATAAATACTGTCGGACAATTATTTCGTGGTGAATCAGTGGATGAGAGTGATAAAGAGGTGGAGGAAGAGGATGCAAGACAGCAACCTCTGCACGAGCTTAAACGGGAAGTGCATGCTGCTATAAGTTTTGAATGCCTTTAGTTAATACTACTTTTACTTTCTGTTTGGCAAATATATTGTACGTGATGTACATGTCATTGGTTTTGGATACACCAATCATCCCTTTGTGGTATGTTGATTGTACAGCAAAGAGGTGTTCATGGTTTTTGGACCTGTACACCCTCTAGAATCTAGGTAAGAGAAAGATGGATTTTTCTTTCTTTTTGTTGGAAAACACACCTTATTGACAGAAATGGAATGGAAAGGGTAATTAACACTAAAATGGTGTTGTATGAAAAATCGTAAGAGCAATTTCTGGTGCAAATGGGGAATTTCCCAATCCAATGCTCTTGATTTTAGATATAGACTGCCTCAAGGAGCCGTATGCTTCCTCAGTTTTAACTGCATTATTAATTTGTTACGTGTCAAAGTAGTCTCCAGGATCCTTCATGCATAACAATTGAGCAACATGAAGATGGTGGTGAGGTTCTTGAAGATCCTCCATCTCAGTCGTCCGAGCAATCCTACCAAATCTCTCCTGCACACCACTCTCATCAACTTCGACGATGCTTCTTCCTTGAAGAACAACAGCACCTTGCCAGTTAAGGTCTTGTGATAAAGTCCTCTCGCTGTACACCTCATCCCAAGAGAATATCCCACGATCTGGAAGGTGCGTATAAACGTCTCCTTGGTCAGCTTCCATGTCCAAAGTTGGATCAACCCGTCAAAGCTTTCGACGAGCCTCCCTCGCCAATACCTCATCCTCCTTCAAAAACATTGCCAGTTCCTCATCATCGGCGGCTTCTGCTTCAGCTGCAGCAGCATTCCCTGTGCTTTGGAGGTTTTCAGCTCGGAAATACTTTGTCCAGAAGTTTTTTTCCGTAGTCTTACTGGGAACCAGAGCAAGAAATGCCTGCTGAACAGCTGGTTTCAGGGCAAAAATCTGATACTTAATCTCTGCAGTCAAACTAAAAGTAACCGTGTTCGTCCGGCCATCCTTCACTGGTTTGGTGTCCATTACCATTGAGTTTCTGAAACCAACCCGTTGCTTTGGCTTTGGACGGCTATCTACATCACCAAACTTGTTCCTAGCTGCCCAGAACTCAGCTTCTGTTAAGACACCACTCATTACATACTGCATATGAAGTTTGTGCAATTCACTGCTTTCTTGTAATAGCTTCATACGGGGCATTATTTCTGCTGTACAGATTTGTTCATCAGAAGAACAAGTAGGTATTGCAGCTTCTCCACACCTAGCAAGCGCATTGGCTGCAAACTCTCGGCATACATGAAGATCACGAAAACTTGCAAACTCAAAGATGTAAGTTTTCTCCTTTTCACTGACACGAAGCCAAGGTGGTCTATCTCCTCCCACCTTAGTGTTTTTGAGACGTGTAATTTGTTTAAACTCCACATCGAGTGCCGGTTTCGAGGTGGACGTGTGAATGTTTGGGCTGACTCAATTATTTCCTACTCCTAGTAGGATTATTCGAATGTTTTATGTGTTATTTTACTCTTTTGCCCTTTTGGCCTCCTGCATTTTTGAATCTTTTTGAATTGGAGAACCGAGGCCCCCAATTCCTAAACGCGTACTAGAAAAGGAAAAATTTCTGAAAGCGTGTACGAGAAAAGATAAGATTTCTGATCTCATGTTTAGTTTTACACTCGATTTATATTGCAGTAGGTTTGTTAAAACCAGCAATGAGATTGAAATGGAGAAGCTTAGAGAGTGTTAAGAAAAGAGAAAAGAAGGCAATGCCTGGAGAAGAAGAGAGCTCATGGAGTGATTTTCTTGGATTACTTTTAAAGGCTCATCATGACACCAATGACAACCAGACGATTTCGTTTGGATGATTTGGTCGACGAATGCAAGACATTTTACTAAATGGCAGATGAAACCGGTATCTTTTGCTATAAAAAGATAATAAATGGCAGACGAAAGCAATTGTATGAGGTTGGTTGAGCAACATGGGATGAAAAATTTCTGTATATTCACTCGTAAGTAAATCCAGACCGGACTTAATCTTCAAAATTACAGCACCTGAAATTCAATTGATTTCAGCATGTCTCCCTCCCCTTCATTCTTCATCCCCTAAAATTTTCATGCGCATTTCCATACTTCATTCTATCATTCCCCTCCAAAACCCATCACTCCCATTGATGCAATGACTTCCCTTAAATCTTGCTCCTTTGGCTGTCCCAGTTCTCTGCCTTGGTCTTCTTGACGTTCTTCTCCAGGTACTTCATCTTCCTCTTTCAAGTGACTGAGTAAGGATGGTGGCCCTGAATACCTTGAGGACTGCATCATAGATTTAATCTTTTTTTTTTTACAAAAAGGAAAAATGAATACCAAGATAGTACTGTGTGTTGTACAATGAATGCACTTCCCTTACAGGATCTTGTTGTTGATGGACTTTGGACAAGCACAAGGATGAACTTGTCACACACACACACTCACTCAGAAAATTAACCAAGAGCAAATGACACAAGTATTTATAGAGGTTCAGCAATTGCCTACGTCCTCTTTGGTGTTCACCTTGAGAAATATTACTAATGAAGAAAGAGTTACAGCTTTGGTTTCAATGGAAACCCCCTTAGAACTCAACCTCACAATCTGTTTCTCTCACACCCCTTAGCTCAACACACTTGATACAAATGCACTCTCTTTCTCAACCTTGGCTTCCCACATCTGACTACCCAACTTACTACTGGCTCTCAGCTACTTTGCCTTCATTTAAAGACAGGGAAAGCCACTCACATGCAGCAGACCAGCCTCCTTACAAGATCCATGTTTTAGGGAGAGTCATGGAGTGGTCTGGCCATCAATCTACCTCAAAAGGAGCTAAAGACTTTTACAGCAGCTGCCAAACCGTTCTAGGATTTATAACATCCTTGGAATTACCTGAAGATAGGATAGAGCCAAAAATCACGTGAGAATAGTGCAGAAAACGCGTGGAAAATTCCACCCAGCGCGACGAGCGACCGGTCCCCAGAAACTTGCGACCGGTCGCTTTGAAGCAGATTCAAAACTTGAATTTCTGCTACAAAGCGACCTGTGTTGCGACCGGTCTAATTAGACTCTGTCTGAAAACGACCGGTTATCCAAAACCTGCGACCGGTCGCTCCATTCGATCCTTGTATCCTTAGGTGAGCTAATTTTCCAACACTGTGAACGTAAATTTTGTATCAGATTCTGTAATGCTGTTCAGTCATTCCAAAGTCGTGCTAAAAATGAGTGCCCAATGATGCAACACATACATTACTAACTACATGGGAAAAGCCTTGTTATTGTTCCAGTTTGTGATTGCCAAAGCCGAAGAAAATAAGACGAATAAAGTATTTCATGGTCCAACCCCTTAAATATTGAAAACACAACATGATAATGCTTGTACGAGACTGTCATGAATCTAAGAAACTGAAGAACAATAACCTACGCAATAAGTTTGCATTGCTAAATGTGACACCGCTAGCAGTGAGTTCCACCATTAAGAAATGCTTTTTCCATTACAGTTTAACACCACAGAGTGTCAAGACACTAATCATGAAAACTAGTTGAGATTACAAGTAGTAATCATTACTAAAGTTTCATGCTGCCCCTGCAAGCTCAAGGATCACCATTAATCATTCACCACTCATCAATGGCATAACAGGATTGTGAGACGCATTAGCTGTGCCATAGTACAAGCATAATCTGCAAGTGCACCATGATGTACTTCTGTATAGCACAAGTGAGTGGCATGCTCATGATGTAGAACACTTAGACTCTAGTGAAATGGCTGAGTTGTAAGTGGTCTTTAATAATGAGAAGCCAAAGAAAACAGTTTGTTATACCAAAAAGCTACCATTTCTATCCATAAGCTCTGTCCTATATTGTGTTCAAATTCTTCAGCTATACTTCACTGTATATGCCATTCTCAACTAAATGACTATAAGTGCTCTGAGATACCAAGAAAATTAAAGAAAAATTTAATGAAAAGGAAAAGTAAGCTGATTGACTTCTTTCATGAAGTTAAAAATAAACACATTTTTATATGTAAATATAGAATGGTTAGCTATCGTGGCAACAAATTTAAAATGAATATTGTCAACTCAATCACTCATAGCATCTGGGTTCTCTCTTCTTTAGTTACAATTTATTCATGAGGTATACAATATCTCAATGTGCCATGTGCCATAGAAGTAGGCAGACTTTGGTTTTGAATATAGAAAAGTGGAGTTGATAGACAAGACTACAAGCATACGAACAAAATAAAATCAATAAAACGATTGTTGATAGGCAAAGAGAGGTTAGGAAAATTACCAAACAATCGGATGGATTAGTTTCTGGTGTTGTCCCCACATCAGTGATATCAATGAACCTGTCCAAGTCATCATACAGGGTTACTGACAGCACTTGTGTATTGAAGTTGTATCCATCTCTCTTGACCCTAGCAAGTTCAGCTTCCTACAAAGGCAAGCATGAGAATATGAGAGGGCAAAGAAATGCATGGATGCATGCATGCATGATGTTACAATTACACAACAATTAGTCCACACCTTGTAATAAAAAGACGCTATTAGGCATATTGAATGTGCATGTTTCCATCTATTAAACACATCTTCATTTTAAACCTATAACACTGGAAGAAAGGAGATCAAACTGTCTGTTGATGTGAAACACCGAGATCTTATTGATATGCTATAAATCAAAAGCACAATGCATAGTGAACAAGCTGCTTACTGGAAGTCTGGAATGCATACAAGATATCTAACCAAAACAGCATGCAATGTCCAAACAATAGAGAATTCAAGACCCCAGATGAATGAGCAAAACTAGAATTTGACAGTCTGAGGAAATTGAAGACCACAAATAAGCCTAAAAACGAACTCTATCCCACAGTCCTTCCACTTCCTCCCCTTAACATTTTCAAAAAAAGTCCTCTTGTTTCGTTCCATATATGCTTGGAGGAGCAAAGCAATAACATTGAACAGCATAATAAATCTTTCCCATTCTTTGTCTAGTGGAAAAATGGAGTTTCTATCAAGTATCCAATGTTCAATTTTAGTTCTACCCTCATTTCAAAATTATTAACTCACAATCTAATAGCCATGATTGTGAATTTGTGAGTGGTACCAAACTATGTTCACTCATTGTTGATGATACATGAAACAAAACATTAATTGGCAATGAACAAACCCAAGAAAAATACATAAATTAACACAAAACGAAACTAAGGGTACCTGACGAGAACTGAACTCTATAAAACAACGACCCAAGGTTTTCTGGTTCAGGGGATTAAGAGGCATCGAAAACCCATCTTCTTTAATAACACCAACTTCACTAAACACTCGTCGGATTTCGCTTTCGAGCTGCTGGGCCATCTCGGCCTTCACAATCGGAACGTTATCAACGACGATCACATTTCCGAACCCAATATTGAAAAGCAAACCGTCGTCGTCGTAGAACACTTCTCGGCCATCACTGTGAATCATAAACAAAACAAGAAAATATCATCAGTTGAATCAGAGTTTCGAGTTTTGAGGGTCGAAATCGCACAGTGGGGAAAGAAAAAGGAGTTTTTGGATTGTACCCAAAATTGTTCTCAGTATTATTATTATAGCAGTCTTGGTTAGGAGGTGGAGCTGCAGAGTTGAAGTGGAGGGATGAGAGTTGGAGACGGAGTTCCTCGGCCTTGGACTGGATGTCTTCCATGGTGGCGGTGTCTATTGTCATGCTGCTTACTGAGAAGCAGAGCTCTTTATGCTTTTCTATTGTCACGCGTGCGGGGTTGATGCGTTGTAAGACCCTGTGCGAATTTCATGAAAGGGGAATAACACTGGGAAAAGTATCCTTAGTCAATAAGGTTTTGAGAAACATGATAATTATCATAATATTATTAGTTGGTTAGCAAAATAGTACTATCTCTGTTATATCTAAGTTTTTTATTTTGGGTTAAATTGTTGCATATAAGTTTTTCTTGTGTGACTAGTAGAAAAAAGGGAATGACACTATTTTAATCGGGTGTCAATCACGCTATGACAAGTATAAAAGTTATCACTTATGCTAACATTGCTTATTTGTTATTATTGCTTTGATTTGATACAAATTAATGATTTTGTTTGATTTAGTTAAGTACCAGTGTTGTTTAAGTGTTTTGCTCAAATTTTAGTTTGGTCTTTTGAACTTGATCCCTTTTGTTTAATTTTATGCAAATCTAGTCTGAAGTGTCTAAATTATAGGAAAATAACTAAAATAGTTAACAAATTGCAATGTAGGGTCAAATTGAAAACATAAGGCCCAAATTGAATGTATTGAGCAAAGCATGGATAAAAATTTATTTAAATAATAAAATATGTTTATAAGAGCAGTTAAGGGGTATCAAATGTTATAACTCTTAGAACATTAAAAAGAGGCTTGTCACTAGACAAAGTGTTAGTTAAGAAACCCTGAGGTTGAAGATACTTAAGAAATGATACTTAGGAATGTGATGACCACACCAACATCTGCACTATAAAAACCATGGGCTAGACTATTTCAATTAAATTGGATTAGTGTCTTGTGATTTTTTTTTTTTAGTACAAGCAATTAGGTAGGTGGGTTTACCCAAATATTCATTGGGTGTTTGAAATTTCAAACCTCTGCCTACATAAGTGGAGGTGGAAGAGCTCAACCAACTAAGTTATACTCCACTGGCTATTTTGTAAACTTACAAAAGCTACAACTGAACTTGTTAAATTAGGCAATATTAACAGTTGTTAAATTAGGCAACATTAACATATTAATATTACGTCTTACATGTCTCATCTAGACCCCTATATTGTTCTATTGCCCATTTAGACAACTTTTTCTTTAGGAAACCCCAGAAATTGACCCCCCCTTTAAAAAACAAAAATTTAATTAATTAGGGTAGAACCTCTTCCAATTAGTATAGGAAGGTTGACATCAATCTCAAGCAAGAATGCCCAAATTCACACCAGAATTCGACATCAAGGCAGGCTACTTCATACTTAATTCAATTTTCACATCAGAGTTTTCTATAATGAGATGTTAAAACATATTTGATACAATACCACACTCAATTACAGGGATAAAGAATAACATTCAACAGGGAGAAAAAAAAAAGGTTTTCTGAATATGCATATAACAAGCTGATATCGAAGGTAACCCTCACCAAGAAATAAAAACATCCTATGGGCAAATACAACACATCTTTACATAAATCTGGCAGGACTCCAGGAGAGCCGTATCTCAGATCGCACTGTAGCTGTCTTCATCACTCGTCCGAATGTAACACATGATTGCCAGTACAAATATGAAAAAGGACGAGAGCTCCATTGCCATGGCTCCCCAACCAATAACACCAGCATGCTTTAAGATAGCAGGTATTGCAATGCTGCCAATAGCTGAAGCTCCAGTCAGGAACTTGGTTGCATTAACCCATCTGTTTCATCATTGTTAGGAAGCAAGTAAGAAGCTGAGAAATGTTGAAGGAGATTTAGATTGAAAACAATGGATATTACAGTAAGTTCAAAGGGTGAAAGACAAACCCATTATCAGATTCTGAAAGTACAGAAGAATCAGATCCCACAAAGAACAGCAATGGCAAGGGAAGAAGCACATACATTATTACTGCAAGAGAACAATGTGATGACTAAACCATTAGCATGCAAGTCGTCATGCAAATCATTGAAAAGCTACATAAAGGGAATTCTCTATGGCAAACTAATGTTCTTAAAAGATGTTTTTATTTTCCTCAACCTGTGTCTGGACATGTTGTTGCTAGATGTCAGTCAACATCTAGCCCTATCACTATCCTTTTACCACCTGATATAATGATCAAAAGCTCCTGTTTCTAGTCAGGTCAAGACAAATATGAAGAAAAAAAAAGTTCTGAAACAATGAAGCAAGGAGATGAGAAACTTTGCCAAAAGAATGTATTCAGATATATTTTATTCATTTGAGTTCTGGGATAATTAAAGGAAAACAAAAAGTGGATAAAATGGAACAGAATATGAGTACCCTAAAAGATGCTTTCTTAAAGAAGCTAGAGAATCCAAAAATTGAAATCTTTTATGGTATTGACGTACATCATTTCACAAATACATTAATATGTAGCATCACATAACAGCTATTTGGCCAAAAGAAAAGGCATCATGTAGCAAGTTTACGAAGGAAAACAACAATTTTAAATTTGAAAAAAAGTAATAAATTAAAGACCCAAAAGTTAAGTACGTACCAGTAAGCATCGGCCACCAATTATTGTACAAAGCACATGCCTGCCGCAAAACATGTGATAGATGAGAACACATAGGATGACTATTAACCTTAGAAGAGATAAAAGCTTACTGATTTACATATGAATTCAGCAAATATAATTGACAAGATTAAACACTACCCACCAAAATTTGCAATACAATCCCTCCAGAGACCAAAATTGCCAAGGCAGCAAGTTTCACAGTATGCAAGCAGGCACGCATATAGCCTGGTAAGTCTGCCATCGAGTACTTACCTCACCTCATAGATGGGGAACAACTGAAATTATGATGTGAATAAAATGAATATATGGAAAGCATAAACTCAGCAAAAACTGACAAAAACAAATAAAAGAAAGCAGTCCACCATAAACAAGTACATGAAATATTCTGGCAGTCATACCACAGAATGTATGTGGTCAACCCAATGATTGAAACAATGGAAGGATGACGATGATTTTTTGGGTAAATTGATGATCTCCCTTCCTTTCACTCAAGTATTGTAAATATTCTAAACCAACACTTGTATGCTCAGTCCATAGATCAATCTCCGAAGGTTAGTCCCTAAGCATAGAGTAAACTACTGAACCACTTGAATCATTCTCCCATGGCATGTACATGCATGTGCGGTTTTGTTCTTTCTCTTGCTTGTTGATTTATTCCACAACAATCATGCCTTATGACTTCTCCAGTAATTAAAATAAGTGTTTTGCAGTAGAAAAATCATCACAAAATCTACAATACAGATTAACTGTTCCACAGAGTCCTACGGTTAACAGGTGCATTCATTGCTCATCTCCTACATGCATATACATACATATAGGGTTCATTTCTCAATGCAAGATGCTCCTAACATTGTGCGCAATCAACATACCCATGACCCGGATATACAAATATACGTAGCTCTGGTCTAATATGTAGCTAAGGTACTAAAAACCATAACAGCCTTTAAATTGGAAATGGAGCTGAGATGCAACTCCTATTTCTTTAAACAAACCTGACCCACTTGGGAACAACGTCATGTAGAAAAAATTAATATAGTTACTCAATCACAAAAACACAATCATTCTCAGTACTTCTGTGGCACAAAGAAATGAAATCAATTCCAATTAGCAAAGGGTCGGCAAAATAGGATCACAGCTGCAACCCTTCAAATGAAATACAAAAAGAGGTGAATTCTGAGCATAAAATCAAATGCATGGCGATGAAACAGATGAACTTCAGAGTTTTTTTTTTTTACATAAATCGCTTGTGAATTACAATAACCAATCAAACAAATCACAATCACCTGAATTATACACTCTAAGAACCTAAATTAACTACGCTCCAAAACGAATATGCTTAAAAATGTATGAAAAACTTGAGTGGTGCAAAATGTAGAGGAAGGCTTACCAGAGGCGAATCGGAGGTGAGAGCCAGAAAAGTTTAGTTTTCCCCGAAACGAAACGCGTAGCGGTAGGGGAGTTTGGATCGGGCGCTGCAGTAATTGTTGTATTTCTATATTAACAGCAACATGGATGGGCGCGGAAGATGCCAGACAAGACACTCTGTGCCTTTCACTCTATAGGAGGAGGGAGGGTGTACCGTTACAGCTACGCAGCAACACAGTGAGTTTGGATTGGGAGAGGTCAAAGCTGTTTTCGGTAATTTATAATTTTATTGTTTATTTTAGGTAAGAAAAAAAAAGGGTTATTTTCAGTCTCTGTAATTTGCCGCTTTTGCCACTTTAGTCTTTATAGTTTCAATTTTGTCAATTTAATCCTTATAGTTTCCAATTCGAGACAATTCAATGATACGTTTCAATTTATGTCAAATTCCTCCCAATTCCATTATATTTTGACCTCGTTCCGTCACGTAGACGGGTGTTGTAGTCCACTCCACTCAAATTCCTCTTAATTCAGCCAGTTTTTAACTAATAGATGCAAATTTTTTCAAAACCCTAAGCTCTAAAATTGCACCTAAAATGAATGGCAAGAGGTTTAGCATGTGTTTTACGGTTAGATAACTCAAGTAGACTGAAATACCCTTCCACGTGGTCAAAGCTCAATGGAATTTGGAGGAATTTTACAAAAATTGAAACGTGTTCTTAAATTACTCAAAATTGAAAGTTCTGAGACCAAATGATAAAATTGGCACTAATAATGACCAAAAGTAAATTTTTACCTTGATTTTATTACTAAGTAAAAAATAAAAAATAGAAAATAGAAAAGTAATAAAATAATAAATATATTTTTTAGTTATGTGATTTAGATCCAGTGGGTCCCAAGGAAAAATGTTTGATTATTTTGAGATGGTAGAGATGACACGAGAGAGATAAGAAATAGGAGTAGGAGCTAATTAATCAGATTAGTTTTAGTTGGACATGCATGGTTGCTGGGGTTTGGGTTTGAAGGACTGGTTTAGCGGTCGGTCAAATTAAGAAGCAATTGGTCTAATAATAAGCATCCAAATTGATGAGACGGACCATTGAGAAAATGCATTAGAAATGATAAAGACAGACTGAGAGCGACTAAACGACGGTGAAGAAAGGTTTTGTTTTATGCAGGGGGTCGGTTGTAGGAATTTGGAGGTCCTGTAAAAAATAAAGGAAATGAAAAATTGAATTGTAAACCAATACAATCAGTACAAAAAACCTAATCGTATAGGCTATAGGCCGAGCCTAATTATAAGAAGGGAGACCACATTTATATACCATTTTTCTTCTTCCCCTCTTCTTCAAGAAAACAAAGAGAGACTTTCTTTACTTCTTAAAAATTTAATATGCTGGTCCATGTAGTACTTGTCATGTCATGGGTTAACGAATCTAGTGTCGGCTAGAGTGACGCGGGGGGCGGGTTATGAAATTGTAGCGAGGGAGTTGGGGGTATGAAATTGTAGTGAAACCAAAGTTCCGTGTACAAAAATGACAATAAATGAAATGTTGAAATTCCGTAAAACTTTCGGATAATAAAGTGAAAATTTAGCAAGAATAAAATTGCCCCCAATCGAAGCACATTACAATTTCATGATTGCATGAGAAACTTATCAATAAAAGAAGAGTAGTGATTTTCCCTTTTATCCACTTACACTCCTTTTTTAATAATTTGTATGTTCTCACTCTCATGATATCTTATAGTAAAATGTTAATAGGGAGTGTAAATGGATAAAAGGGGAGTGGGGAAATCACTACCCTAAAAGAAAAGGAAAAAAGTTAGGAAGCTGAGCGAGGCATAAGGCCAAAACATGAAACAAACTCAAAAGGGGCACAAAACACAAAAGCAGACAAAGCAAACACTTTTGCTAAGACAAGAGTCAGAGGGATGCCAGGCAAGAGCAGTGGTTCTATTGCAAGGGGACTTCTTGAAGTTTACAGCAGCAAGTCTGCACCTGATTGTTTTTCTCACACCATATGCAGTAGACTGCAAGAACAACACAAGGCTTCTTGCTGATACTGGAAATTGCCCTTACCAGCTTTAGAAACCATATGAACATAAAGGTGCCAAGATCTAGCGAACCATGTAGAGCCACATTTGGTCATTAATTGCCTCCATATCCCCTCACCATTGGGGCCATCAAAGAAAAGGTGGCCAGGTCGAAAGGAACATGAGTAGGACTAGGAGAATAGATTTGCATTCGATCCTTTGTCGCTAAACTCCCTCTAGTAGTCATCCTTAGTATGGACTGAAGAAATCAAAAAAGCTTAACCAAAGTACTCCCTGATTGTATGTATAACTGAATCGCATTCCAAGTAAATGCAGAAGGGGAGCAAGAGGGGAAAGGCCATTTGATAAAATCAGCATGACAAGCATCAGGTCAGGTTGATAAGAAGGCAGATTAGTTTGGATATCCACTAGGATACAACCAAAAACCCACTCCACACCCTCCCTCGCTACCCCCCTGTTTTTGAACCTTAAGATGAATGGTTGAAAATTGAGATCTATTGAAATGCATCTCACCCATTATGTATTTTAGCTGTTCATATCTGATCTAACATTAGGAAAAAATAAATAAATAATCCTCACTTAAGAACCTTTTCAAAGAATACTATAAAACAAACATAAGAATCTATGAGTATTGCAAGAAAGTTGATAGGCCTCAAAACTCTCTGACAGAAAGTCCTTCAAATATGGAAAGGATTGCTCAACCCTGCTTGAACTATAAATTGTTCATCATCGGAATCAACTGAGATTTTGGCAAGGGCAGTTTTCAGCAGTCTTGCACAGAGCATCAGTGTATAAGCCATAAACCATAGCACCCCAGTCTATAGAGCTTTTGATAGAGCATGAAACAAATCCCCCCAGGCCAAATTATAGAAGGCCAGATGTATGATAAAATCAAGGTCGCCCTGTTTTGTTCCCTCTCAGCTTTCACATCTCTTATTTATCTGCCTTCTGTTCTATGAAGATTCCAGAAAGAATCAAATATCTTCTCAATGTGTTCAATCACTGGAATTTCATTGTACATGACTGAAAACAATCTCAAATTGTTCCATGATCTAGTAAATACAAATTCTTATTAGTCAATGCTGGCCTAGAACAACAAAACTCTTATCATTTCTTTAGTTTCTAAGACGTCACTGATATCACCACTATTTCATCCGTTTTTACCTTTTTACATAGTTTTAACCCAAATATACGTACCTAAGTTTGTTTTCACTGGGAAGATTAACTCACCTAAAAACTCTTCAGATATAAGCTTCGTTAATTCATTGATAATATATTACATATAAAAAGGGGGTAAGTTGTCAGCCTCAAATGGGAGAAAGAGGCTGAGATTTATCGGAAACCATTTTTTGTTATTTATTTTTCATTGCTCTTTAAGTCCCTCTAGCATCAGGGAGCATCAGAAATTCTAATCCAGTAAAAACCAACGAGAAACCATGTGGTTTATACACATGATATTGGATGAAACCATATAGCATTACAACTTTTATATCAAACCGTAAAACTTGGTTTTTATTTGTAAAAGAAGAATTCAGTTACAACTGTCATATGTTTGTAATGGCAATCACCAAATGCCATAGGAATTATGATATGAAATTGCAATGGAATCAAACATAGGCAATGATTCTCAATTTCAACAGAAAAAACAAAGAAATCAATGAATCATCAAATTACCTCCTCAATGCAAAATGCATATCCAATTCCAAATTGATAAGACAATCTTCCCTTGCTTCATCTACTCTTCTGTTGAAGCCTTGGAGCTCCGAAAACCCTTCTTCAACTCGGCAACTCTCTTCATACAAGCCGCCTTCGACTTCCCGGGCACAGCAGCTGCAATCTTCTCCCACCTCATCGACACATCCTTGGGAAACGACTTCAGGGCATTGAGCAATGCAATGTCTTCAGTAGAAGCCCAACTCATCCCACCACCATTGCTCTCTTTCTTCACTTCACCATTTTCCACCACCAACTCATCACCCAAGTCTTGACTCTCACTCTCGATTTTCTTGTCATTAGGCTTACGCTTCTTCAAAAACTCTGCATAAGAATCTGAATCAGTCACTTTCTTCTCTCCCAATTCTCTGGCCTTCTTGATCACACTCTCCACCTTATGCTTTCCCCGAAACGACTCGGAAATAACCTCCCACCGTCTCAGCTTCCCTACCGGGTGCTTCAAGAGCAGTTTCTTCAAAAACTCAACATCCTCTTCAACCCACTCCGTCTCTTCATCAAACACCATAGACCCATTACCATTACCTTCGGAAACCTCACGCTTTTTCTCTTCTCTCACAGGCCCATTAACAGTTTCGGCCACCGGTGTCGAATCTGTGCCCAATTCATCAAATCGACGCGGCTTTGATCTCTTTTGAGACACCCTCTTCTTCGATTCCTCCTCTACTTGGGTTGTGATTTCAGGGAGGTCGAGGATTTGGCCGTGACCGACGCGGATGTCACCGCCGGTGACTGAAGCGGGAGCGAAGGGGCCGACGAGGATGGAGAGAGCAATCCAGATGAGGAGAGATTGGTAGGGTTCGGATTGGAGGAAGAAGAAGGAGAGACCCAGTAATAGAATTGAGAGTAATATTGTAGAGGCAATGAATGGTTTGTTGAGATTCTTGTAATGGGGTTCTGGGTCTGTGGCTGAAGAAGCCACTGCTTTCGATTGGAAGAGGAACCTTGGCCTTGCGTCCTCGTCCAAAAACTCCATTGTTGGATCTCATAGCAACAGAGAGCCTCTTTTATATACTAGTCCATGTAGGTTCAAAAAGTCATATGTGACGGCGTCGTTTATGTGACTTACACCCACACTCAAAGTCATATAACATGGGGGGGGGGCTGTAATTTCTTTTCATTTTTACTTGGGTCCTTAAAGTTGAAGCCTTTAGAAACTGTTACTTTTTGAAAACCAGTTAATGCGCGCCTCATTTTGCAGACCCCTCTGTTTTACCTTCTCAGAAACCCTAGTCAAACTTCGATGCTTTGATTTCTATTGCCGATGTTATAAAACCCGGATTGCATTTTCAAGAACCCATCATGCACAACTCACTTCTGATGATTCACAGCTTCTTCATTGTCTTTCCCAAAATCTATTTGGAGAGGCACGCAAGCTGCTTGAGAAATTGCCTGCAAGAAATAGCCATGGCCGTGTTGTTCACTGGACTTCTTTGCTCACAAAATACTCAAGAAGTGGTTGCGTTGATGAGGCTCGGATGCTCTTTGAGATCATGCCGGAGAGGAACATTGTGACTTATAATGCGATGTTGTCAGGGTATGTCCAATCTGGGTGGTTGAATGAGGGCTGGCAGTTCTTTGAAGAGATGCCAGAGAGAAATGTTATATCGTGGACTTCAATGCTCTGTGGGTTCGCGGATGCAGGGAGGATTGATGAGGCGCGGGGATTGTTTGATGCGATGCCAGAGAGGAATGTTGTTTCTTGGAATTCCATGATTGCTGGGTTGATTAGGAATGGGGATTTGGATGGAGCAAGGCGGGTTTTTGAGCAAATGCCGATGAAGAATGTTGTTTCTTGGAATGCAATGATTTCTGGGTATGCTGAGCATTGTAGAATGGAAGAAGCAAGAGTGTTATTTGATGAGATGGTGGATCGGAATGTGATTACGTGGACTAGCATGATATCCGGTTACTGTAGGTCTGGCAATGTGGATGAGGGCTATTCTTTGTTTCGAAAAATGCCTGAGAGGAATGTTGTTTCTTGGACAGCCATGATTGGTGGCTTTGCTTGGAATGGCTTCTATAAAGAAGCTCTATCACTATTTCTTAAATTGAAGGGGAACTGTGACACAAAACCGAATGGAGAGACCTTTATATCGCTTGTATATGCTTGTGCAGGTATTGATTTGCCTAATCTATCACTATTTCTTAAATTGAAGGGGAACTGTGACACAAAACCGAATGGAGAGACCTTTATATCGCTTGTATATGCTTGTGCAGGTATTGATTTGCCTAATCTTGGCAAGCAACTACATGCTCAGTTGATTGTGAACGGTTGGGAGTATGATGATTATGATGGCAGATTATCAAAGAGCCTCATTCACATGTACTCAGCCTTTGGTATCATGAATTCTGCATACTTTATTTTTATCAAGAATTCAAGTAATTGTACAGCTCAGTCTTGCAATTCCATGATTAATGGTTACATACAGATTGGACAGCTAGACCAGGCTCAACATTTCTTTGACAATCTACCTATCCGAGACAAGATCTCTTGGACATCTATGATCACTGGGTATTTTAGTGTTGGACAAGTATCAAAGGCTTGTTATCTTTTCCAAATCATGCCAGATAGAGATGCAGTTGCATGGACAGCGATGATTTCGGGGCACATCCAAAATGAGCTTTTTGCAGAAGCTACCGATTTCTTTTCAGAAATGAGGTCAGAAGGTGTTTCGCCTCTAAATTCAACATATTCAGCTCTTCTTGGAGCTGCTGGTGCAATGGCATATCTTGATCCTGGGAGACAGTTCCACGGCCTGCTGATAAAAACACAATATGAATCTGACTTGTTTATTAACAACTCACTGATTTCCATGTATGCGAAATGTGGAGAGATAGATGACGCTTACCGTGCATTCTCAAACATGAGTTTGCGGGATTTGATTTCATGGAATTCCATGATCATGGGGTTCTCAGACCATGGACATGCGAATGAGACTCTGAAGATCTTTGAATCTATGGTGAAATCTGGGACCCGCCCAAATTCTGTCACTTTTTTGGGCATACTATCAGCATGTAGCCATGCAGGGCATGTCCATAGAGGGTGGGAGTTTTTCAATGCCATGAGTAATATTTATGCAATTCAACCAGCTTTGGAGCATTATGTTTGTATGGTTAATCTTCTGGGCAGAGCTGGGAAGGTAAAAGAAGCAGAAGAATTCGTTTCAAGGCTACCTTTCAAATCAGATCATGCTGTTTGGGGGGCATTGCTTGGTGTATGCGGGTTTGGTGAAACGAATGCTGAGGTTGCTAGGTATGCAGCCAAACAACTCCTGGAGCTGGATCCTTTAAATGCACCTGCCCATGTGGTGCTTTGTAACATATATGCCGCTAATGGTCAGCATATTGAGGAAAAATTGCTGAGAAGGGAGATGGGATTGAAAAGAGTGAGAAAGGTTCCTGGATGCAGTTGGATTGTGCTGCAAGGAAGAGTTCATGTCTTCCTCTCAGGAGATAAATTACTTCCACAAGTGGATGAGATGCTATCACTTGTATTTGGGACTATTGGTCAGAATCATAAGATGGGTAGAAATATGTGAATATACAGTTAAAAGAGCTTCATTTGATCAATTCCGGAGGGGGATTCGAACTTGGGGCCTCTTCTAACAGTGAAAGAGGTTCGTTTGATGCAAATTTTTGTAGTTTATTTTACGTTTTGAATCCATATTAAACACACCAGGAGATCATTGATGGTGTTTCTTTTTTTGGGTGGTGGTAGTGTTCTCTTGTATTTAATTTATAATGTTTTACTAAAACTTTCTTTGTAGGAAAATTCAAATTTCCACACGGATTTCTTTGTTATTTTGAAAGATTATCCTCAGAGTGGAGTAATTGATGCACCAACTCTTTGCTCTCAGAAGTCTCTGTGGGGCATCTGAGGTTTGCCAATTATGTCATTTGAGGATGAGAGCCAATTATGTCACCCAATACCTTACGATGCCTTAAAAAGTGAGGAATCTAGTCGCAGTCATAATATTAATAAAAAATAAAAAAAATAAAAGAAGCCTTCATTAAGAAAGTTGTGTGATCATTAAGGGTAGCAGGAACTCTTATTGTATTGATAATTTATAGAATTTGGGTGTCACTGATGATTACATGAAGGCAATTCTGCCAACTAATCCTCTTATTCAAGCATATTCCTATTTGCAAAAGAAAAACATTAATTAATGAAGCACAACAAATCAAAAGAAATTACCTAAATCATTCTATTGTGCAACTAAGAAAAATTTATAAATTAGAATATTTGATCTGCTGCATTTGCATGTCTATCATCAGTTCACTTGAACTCCTGAGTCATATGTTTGTCCAACTTTCCAGTCTTGTGGTATGTTATTCTCAGGAACAACCCAATTCTCATCACCATCTTCATCACTGAATAGCATCCTTATCTGCAAGGGTCCACTTGGGGGTGAGGTAGTTGTCCAAACTGCTCCATAACTCCTGTCCAATAGTTTGCAGGCAAAATTTTGTGTCTGCACATTTTGAAAGAAAGAATCTTTAATTATGTGATGATGAAGATGACAGAATAAGAATAAAGCAAGTAAAGTTGGTAGCTAAAAGATAAGAACATATGACTTGGATTCATATGCAGCTCTGAGCTCTCTAATTTCATTTGGTAATTGATCAGAGTAAGAACTGTTTCATGTTTGTTTAATTGCTTTCCTGGTTGAAACTACAAGTACTGATTTTAATTTGTTATAGCATGATGTGCCCTCCATTTTTGACTCATCTCCACAAGTTTAATAGTGAGGAGAAAATATACCTCACATAGCTGGACAGCTGTGATATCGTTCTTCCCTTGCTGGTAATATATTACAAAAGCCAAATAGTGAGGATAATTACTGTTCTCATCAATCTTGATTGTAATATTTTTTCCTGGGTAGCTGCATGAAACGCTGTTTTGGGAAGAGAGAGAGAGAGCTACTTGGTTAGTTTCTAGTCATCAAAGTTTGTCATAAATGAATAGCTACATATATAGATAAAGGAAACCATGTGTTCGTGTGTGTTTCAATTATACAGATTGTTCTGTTGGGACAATCTTCTCTGTGTAACTATTGATCAGAAGTGTACCACCTCCTCTGTGTAACTATGAAAATGGCTTATTTCTTCCTCAGAGTTGCTAGGCTCTTACCGTCTGTATTCGATATCTACTGCTCCAAGGGACAGCAGAGAAGCAGCTGCATCAGTAGTTTGAGCCATCCGGCCAAAGGCTCGTTTGCTAAGGATGAAGTCCGTGTTGTGACCGGAGCCTTGGTCAGTTATAACCACAGTTGCTCCTTTGTCTGAGCAATAGAGGCTGTTGGTGCACCTCACCTAGTAAATCATGAGGCAAAAAAATTAATTGATCACAAACACTCAACACTAACACACACACACAAACACATATTTTCATGCTTTAGGCGTGCATGCTCACCTGGTAACAAGCACCGCATCCGACGCCATTGCGATAGAGGTCAGAGGCAGCTGAGACATCCCCTCCATTGATGGTTGCTCCAAATGAACCAAACCCACAAGCACCTCCTACAGTTCATAACAAAAAATATTAATTAGTACTAAGCATACACATAAATCCACTACCACATATATAGCATGCCTACAACATAGAAATCTACTGTTCATTTTGTTTTCTTTAAATAAAAGTCTCTTACTATCTGTTCCTTGCTCTTCAGAATTCGGATAATAACTTGCCCGAGAATGAACGAAACAGTCACTGCATGTTGCAGCCTCCCCTGGAGTTTGTACTACAAGCAAGACAATGAAAAGGGAAAGTTGAGACCACAGAGAGAAAGCCATTATAGGTCCTCACAAGCAAAATGAAATGAGAGCTAGTTTGCTTGCTAGAATGTTATTGCAAGTTGGTGGTACTGCATGAAGCTATAGCTAAATGGTTTCTGTATTTATAGTAAATTATGAAGTCCAACTTCAATTTGGTAAGCCTCACCAACTTTGACATTCTTCTGAAGAATTTTTTTTTGTTCTGAATGAGTGGAATTCTGTTACTTGCGTTTGTCGGCTACCTTCCTGGCCATATTTATTTACTTGATGTAGAATATTATTGTGGAAAGCTTCTTTCTCATCTTTCAAATGTGATAGTGATTTTTCTTTCCTTGTTGAATTCTGTGGTATTAAATTATCAAAAAGTCATTAGATCCAAGTTTATGCTATTTTCTTTGTTTCAGTCTAAATATGTTTGCAGTGTTATTAATTCATCAATTTCTCAAGTCAGAAACAGAAAAGTATGAATTTGTGGATAAGCATGTATATAAGATGAGAAACATTTGATTCTGACAACTTGAGCTGATTTTTTATTGCTTTGACCATGATAGGTTTTGTTGACACTGGCATACCTAAAACCAGAGAGAGGGGTCAAAATCAAAGATTGAAATTTGAGACTTTTGAATAGGATTTCCTTGAATTGGAATTACAAAGCAAAGTTAGGTGCTTTTGCACTAGATTAACCCCTTATGTTAGGCATCTCAAGTTTCCCACCTAGTACTAGTTTTGATTTGAGGCACATGGGCTGTGATTTTATTTTGGGTGTTAGGAAGTTCTTAGGAAACACCCTTCATTCATATGCATTGAACAAAGATGGCCCAAGCTACAAAAGTTGTTTGCAATTACAGTTTAGTGTATAATAAGCACAGTGGATCACTATTTAATTGATGGTAATTATTAGATAGCAGTAATATATTTGTCAAAGTATAGTTTCTTAATTGAGGGTGTCTTTTTATCTTGAAGTTCACTTCAAGCATGCCTCTCCTTCCAAGTTGATCCTGAATATAATTTTCTATCAAGTTATTTTATGGCATGACAATACGGAAGATGACATGGTTCAGAAGCGGACTCATGAATTTTTTAACGGAGGTGAAATTTTAGTCAGGATTTATAAAATAAAACAAAAAACAAAAAAAAAATAAGTGCAGCGCAACAGCAAATTGACTTCGTTTAGGCTTTTCGTTGAACACCTAGAGTGCACCTTCCAAGCTGAGTAGAGGTGCAATATGCAGCACCTATATAATGGTTTTTCCAGTGAGGGAAGGTGCAGATGCACCTCCTTGCGCCTTGATAGGTCCGCCACTGGTTCAGATGTATATCCCCGAAGAGAATTGCGAGACAATCTAATATGTAAATCATTTGATATGTTGTGTTTTAAACTCTCGATCGAAATCATATAATTTCTAATTTCTAATTTTAATATGTAGTTCAAAGGCAAAAAGTCATTTTTTGTCCCTGTAGTTTGTCTATTTTTCACTTTTAGTCCCTTTAGTTTCAATTTGATCAATTATGCCCTTGTAGTTTCATAATTGTAACAATTTAAGGAAAAATAACAAATTCTGTCAATTTCTTTCACGCGGTCAAGGATATTTTGTCCATTTCTGCCATTTAAATGTTATAGCCAAGATTAAACTCCCCATTCCATGTTCTTAATGTTTCTATTTGTTAAGCTGCCAACAGTCAATTATACCAAGCATAATTCAGTTGTTTATCCAACAATGATATTGCAACAATGCTTATAACCATGCAAATTATAAGGAAATAATGTAAATGAACGTTTGATTCAACAATTGTGTTTCCTAAGGCCATCTCCAACTCATGAGGCCAAACCCAAAATATCCCAAATTTGAGCTCAAATCCTCTCCCAACCTAAGAAAATTAAGGGGCCAAATACCAGTCCAGTTATTGCCTGGACTGGAATTTTTTTCAATAGAGCCCACTCAAGGTTGATGCAGCCCATGTGCAAGGAGGTGTGATTAGGGCCCATGCTGCTGCTGCAGATCTTGTCAGGCCACGTGTTGCGCGTTGGTGAGGTTGCAGTTGGAATTCAACAACACAATTCAAACAGCATCATTTTTTTATATTCCAACAATAACCCAAATCAATGATCCAGATGAAATCCAAGTTATTTTAACAGTAAAAAAAATCCAACAGCTGAAATCAAAATCTAACGGTCAAACTAATATTTAAAATTAATCTAAATTAGATCAAACCCCAAAACTCACTCCAAACTCTATAAATACCCACCCATTGCTCAAATAATATACCAACAATATTTTTTCTATTTCTCAATTTATTTTTCCCTTGTCAATTTCATCAATCTCCTTTCATCCTTTTGGAATAAAATTATAGTTGTGGAATTTCAATTTTTTTAGGTCAAATTGTTCAAAAAAAATTAAATTATGAAGTTATTTAAAAATATTAAATGAAGAAAAGTTATCCATAAAAAATTAATTAGACTCAAACCATTCTTATATAATTTAATAAAGTTGTGAACTTAAAATTTGAGTCTGGAGGGTTGGGAGAAAAAACAGTTTGAGTCCGGACAAAACCCAAATAATTACTTTTTGGAGGGGAAAATTTGGATTTAGCCCGAATAGGTTGAACAAGGCCTAAAGTCTTTTACTCTGGCTATAACACATGTAAATGGCAGAAATGGATGGAAATACCCCTGACGGTGTGAAAGAAATTAATGGAATTCGTGACTTTTCCTTAAATTACTACAATTATGAAACTATAAAGGCACAATTAACCAAATCGAAACTACTAAAAACAAAAAAATAGGCAAACTACAAAAACCAAAAGTGATTTTTGGCCTAGTCCAAATTATGAAGAGTAACAATTTTGCATACCAAGTTGTCTTGTAAAAAGGGAAAAATTATTATGAGTAGTTTTTTTCCTGGGTAATATTTACTGTTTTTATCTTTGTTTTGGATGAATTTAGCTGACCTAGCACTTTTGATGGCGGGGAGATAGACCTGTAATTGTGAATATGCTTTACAGTATGCCGACGTAGACTGCCATTTAAATCAAGGAAAGAAACCCATTGAGCCCTAGCAGCCATGACATGGAAACCATTTTGGGGGTTGGGCCCACCACGCATAAGTCTCACAATTTGATGAGCCAAGGATGGGAATAAGTTGACTTAAAACGTTGCGTCATGGGGAATTTTTCTGCAGCAATCCTAGGATTGAATGATAATTCTAGGCTTTAACGAGTTTACATTACAGATATCTTTTTGTAAAATAGTAAACTTGTCGACGGACGTGACTTTAGAACACGTGGATGTAATGTAAGTAGCATCACTCTGATCAAAATTGTTGATCAGGTTTTCTTATCTCCTATGGTGAGATAAGAAAACGACTAAACATAGATAAAGTAGTAACCTATAATTAAAACACAAATGCGCAGGGACCGCAAGCCTAGTGCTTGCTTGGATTGGATGCTGTGCTAACTACTGAGTCGTGAATCTCGTGGTCTCTATATATACATATAACAGTTGGTGCTTTATATGTGACGAGTAAAGCATATATATTATAAATCAATAATAGCGTAAAAGGAAAAGTTTATGGAGGGGCTAGCTGTGCTTTGTACATGTATGTAAGAAGAGTAAAGATGTTTGAATCCCCTTGTGGGTGCCCTCCCCCCACCCCCTTAGAATAGACTATCGATCGAATAAATAAAATTGTAAAGAAAAGAGCTAAAGTGCTTTTTCTATATTATATATATACAGTGTTTGAGGAGTGCATGCAGCACAACAAGAAAAAAACAAACAAAAGATGAGTCACTCAAGAGGAGCAATGAAGCTGATGATGGTGATGATGGCCATGGCCCTGCTCACCACAAGCCATGGCATTGGCATCCACATCAACACCAGCGTCGTAACCGGTGGCTACTCTGCCTCCCGGTGCAATGGCCTTACTGACACGGCATGCCGGATTGCACACTCGGAGTTGGACTTTGACTTGGAGTTCATGTTGGACTCAGAGTTCAGCATAAGGATCCTCAAGGGTGACGGTTCCAAACCCACTACTATATCAAAACACCGGGGAAAGGCTGCGTCCTGCAACCGAGTTGGCGACCAAGATCCCTGCCACGGTAACAAAAACCAAAAGCACAAACAAGAGCACTGCAAGGAGCAGCCCACCAATAAGGCTTGCTGGAAACATCCCTAAATCAAATATTTGGCCGCTACTACAACTGGTGTCCTTTTTTGGTTTGTTTCTTTCTGCTTCTTAGTATTTGGTGCCCTACTCATCGGGGTCAGTTTAATTTCTGTGTACGTTTGTGTGCTTTTGATTCTCCCTCTTCTTTTTTTTCGTTTTATTAAGAAAGTGGATTCCAACTTGGGATGTTTTGTATCATTTAGAAGAATCAGTTGGTTGGTTCTTCAAATACTTGTGTGCTGTAATCGTGTTAACCAATTTCAAGTCTATATGAATTACTCTTTCTTTTCAAGGTCGGAAAAATAAAACATTACAATTTTTTGTATCTGGTACAACCGTACAAACCGAATTGGGTAGAAACTACATGAGAGAAGAGAGTATTTCGGTCACCAACTTAATAATAATTATTATTATTATTTTAGGGAGGATCACCACCTTAATTAATAGTGGGCATTTTGTCACATGAATTTAAAAAATTAAACTCATCTAATGACAATTAATGTTATGATAATGACCGTACATTATCTATAAACGCCTTCTGTACAATGAACGCTAGAAATTAAGTTATATTTGATTTGTCTTTTTTCATGTATGATTTCTCGATTCATTAGTTTACTTGCTTAAACAAGAGCAACGTCTCCAGAATAAATGCCTATTCCCTAATCATTTGTTCCTATAACCAATAATTTGTTCCTTATCTATGCTTTAGGATTCTACATTACTTTAGCATATTTCTTTTTTTCGTCTTTTTTTTTTGGGTAAACTGGAGGGGATAAACCCCGACCGCAACAACAACTAAAAAGAAACATAACAAACTAATCTAGCTTTCGCTACACCAAGAGTATCATCAAGGAGGAGAGAACCAATCCAAGCTGGAGGTTCATCAAAATAAAGGATACCCAGGTCTAAATTGTAGCTCCAGTTTGTCAACCCGTTAGCCACACTATTTCCTTCTCTATAAATATGAAGGAGAGTGCAATTATCAAAATGTCTCATGAGAGCACAACAAGCGTTAATCAAGGGAGCAAAGGGGTGGTGAGCCATGCCATCAATATTCTTGACTAGATGGATAACCACAGCAGCATCCATTTCTATAATAAGTCAGGTTATACCTTTAGTCACAGCAAGTTTAAGGCCAAAATATAGCCCCCAGATTTCAGCATCCAATATGTCCCTGTCCAAGATTCACTGAAAACCCACCAATCCAGCCACTAGAAGCATCACGAATCACACCCCCAGCCCCAATGCATCCAGAGGAGGTGCGTCTAGACCCATCAACATTAAGTTTAAACTGAGCGGGGCACGGAGGTTTGTTAGTGTATAAGCATTTACCTATTATGAGTTTAGGATAAATAAGCCTTGTGTTTAATTGTGTATGCACTTAGTTTATTAAATGACAAGTGTGAGGCCTCAAATGTGTAAGGCTAAAATAGCCATATGTAGTAATCTTAAGAGTAGCTAGATGTGTGGTTGAGATCTAATATGACGTGTGTGGATCCAGCTAAGGCTAACGGTTATGAGATGCACTTTTAGTGTGCTCATTTTTCCATTAAGAGAAATATAGTTCTCTCTGCTTTTTCTGCAAGAGAGAAGGAGAACATTTTCAATCATCATCGTTCTTATTCTTTCTTCTTCATTTTCATACCCAGACAAACACAAACGCTAACATGGCCTCAGAGCCAGGTTCGATCAATTGAATCTGGGCGTTTTTCAAAACTGTGAAATCGAGCTACATCGGTGCTCACTCAAGTTTGTGACGATCGATTGGAGCTCGATTGATATCTGAAACAAGTTGTTTTTGGTTATCTGAGATTAGTAATGTCTGGATCTGGAAGTTCAGAAGTAAGAACTCCAATCTTCTCTGGTCAGAACTACGAGTTCTGGAGAATCAAGATGGTAACCATCTTCAAGTCATATGGGTTGTGGACTCTGGTGGAGAAAGGAATCACGATTCCAGATCCGAAGAAGAAGAAGACAGATGGTGAACTACCTACAGAGGAAGATGATGAGAAGAAGGCTGCGATTCTTATGAAAGACGCAAAAGCTCTGGGGATTATTCAGAACGTTGTTTCTGATCAGATCTTTCCTCGTATTGCTAATGCCGATTCAGCTAAGATGGCATGGGAGCTGCTGTAGGGAGAGTACCATGATGGTGACCATGTCAGATCGGTAAAACTTCAAAACCTTATACGTGAGTTTGAATACACTAGAATGCATGAAAATGAATCTCTGTCTGTGTATCTTACTCGGTTGAATGAGCTAATCAATCAGATGAAAACATTTGGTGAGACTCTATCTAATGAAAGGCTTGTTCAAAAGGTTCTAATTAGTCTGAGTAAGGTTTATGACCCTATTTGTCTAGTGTTTGAGAATACAAAGAGTCTAGAGACTGTAGATTTACAGGAAGTCATTGCAATACTAAAGAGCCAAGAGCAACGATTCGAGCTGCATAATGCTGATACAGCTGAGAAGGCATTTGCTTCATTCTCTATGAATCCAAAAGGCTAGAACAAGGGAGGTTTTCATTCTGGTTCATCCAAGTCTCAGAAAAATTGGAATTCTAAAGGTAAATCATGGGGATCAACATACTAGCTCTACACAGAATTCTTCACAATCAGTGAGTCAAGAAGGTTCAAAACCACAGTGCAAAGTGTGCTCTAAGTTTCATTTTGGTGAATGCAGATATAAGAGAAAGCCTAAGTGTTACAATTGTGATAAATTTGGACACTAGGCTAGGGAGTGCACTGTGGGTAAGACTATTCAAAAGGCTAACTGTGCAAATCAAATGGAGGTATCTGGTAATCTATTCTATGCTAATTGTGCAACTACGAAGCAAAGGTGAATGGAAATTGGTACATTGACGGTGGATGCGTCAATCACATGACATGAAATGTAAATCTTCTTGTTGATGTGAGAACCAATGTGGCAGGAAAAATGCAAATGCCAACCGGTGATCTAGTTAATGTGGCAGGAATGGGATCTCTTGTGATTGATACAACTAAAGGAAGGAGATATATAAGAGAAGTGATGTATTTACCAGGGTTGAAGGAGAACTTGCTAAGTGTTGGTCAGATGGATGAGCATGGGTATTACTTGCTGTTTGGAGGAAAAGTATCCAGTGTTTTTGATGGACCATCACTTGACAGCTTGGTTATAAAAGTGAGAATGAAAGAGAACAGATGTTATCCTCTGTCCTTAATGCATAATAATCAGATGGTGTTAACGACAAGTATCACTCCTTGTACATGGACTTGGCACAACAAGCTAGGTCATCTCAATCTCAGGAGTCTTAAGCAGCTTAGAGATAATGAGATGGTACATGGTCTTCCACATCTTGAAGATGTTGATGGTGTATGTGAAGGATGCCAATTTAGAAAACAGCATCGAGATTGGTTTCCAAAAGAGCAAGCTTGGAGAGCAAATAGTCCACTGGAGCTAATACACACTGACTTGTGTGGTCCCATGCAAAATGAATCAATTGCAGGGAACAAATATTTTATGCTTCTTATTGATGATCACACAAGGATGTCATGGGTTTATTTCCTAAGACACAAATCGAGGCTCTAACTTGTTTGAGAAAGTTCAAAGTAATGGTGGAATCACGGTGTGGTTTCAAAGTGAAGTGTCTAAGAAGTGATAGAGGGGGTGAGTTTGTGTCAAATGAGTTCGACAGGTTCTGAGAGACTGAAGGAATTGAAAGACAGTTATCTATGGTCTATACCCCACAGCAGAATGGAGTACTGGAGAGAAAGAATAGAACAGTTATAGAGATGGCTAAGGCAATGCTTCACGATAAAAGCATGTCATACTTTCTGTGGGCAGAAGCTGTACATACAGCTGTTTATATTCTAAACAGGTCACCTACAAAAGCTTTTAGCAATCTAACTCCATTTGAGGCCTATAGTGGTAGAAAACCAGGTATTGGTCATTTAAAAGTGTTTGGATCGCTCTGTTATGTGCATGTACCAATTGAGATAAGACAAAAGCTCGATGCAAAGAGTGTCAAAGGTGTGTTTGTTGGATATGCAACATGTGAGAAGGGATACAGGATATTTGATCCATGGACTAAGAAGTTAATTTTGTCAAGAGATGTAGTTTTTGATTAAACCATGTCCTGGAATTGGAAGGAAAATTCAGAGAATTCTGTTGTGTAACCTACATTCATTATCAATCTGAAAATGTGATTGGTGTGAATTCACATGGGTTGAGTGAAATTGAAGGAAGTCCCTCTAGTTCCTGTACTCCTTCAAATACTAAAGAACAAGAAAGGATCATCCATGAGTCTGCAAAGATTTCGCAACCTTATGATCATACTCTAGTGAAGTGGAGAAATATAAGTGACATTCGGCACGGTGCAATCTTTGCATAGTGGAACCTGAGAAATATGAAGAAGCTGCACAAGACAAGGCCTGGATAAAAGCAATGGAAGAAGAACTGTCCATGATTGAGAAAAATGGAACTTGGGAGCTTGTAGATAGGCCAAGTGATAAGCAAGTCATTGGAGTGAAATGGTTGTTCAAAACCAAGCTGAATTTGGATGGCTCGAGTGCAAAAGAATAAGGCAAGGTTGGTTGCCAAGGGTATGTGCGAGAAATCAGGAATCGACGACTTTTGCTCCAATTGCTAGATTGAATACAATCAGAACCTTGATTGCTCTTCTTGCACAAAGAAGCTGGAAGTTGTACCAACTAGATGTTAAATCTGCATTTTTGAATGGAAAATTACAGGAATAGGTGTATGTTGACCAACCTGAGGGATTTGTACTTTATGGCAAGGAGGATAAGGTCTACAGATTGCACAAGGCCCTTTATGGACTAAAACAGGCACCTAGAGTCTGGTATGGAGAGATTGACAACTATTTCATTCAATGTGGATTTGAAAAAGCTTGAGCGAAGCAACTCTCTATACTAAGACAAGGGAAGATAAAGAAATCCTAATTTTGTCTATCTATGTGGATGACATAGTATATCTTGGAAGCAATGAAGAAATGTTGAAAGAATTTAAAGAAGATATGAAGGTGAAATATGAAATGATAGATTTAGGACTCCTTCATCATTTCCTAGGAATGGGAGTGATACAAACTGATTCAAGCATTTTCATTCATCAAAGGAAGTATGCTTCTTCCTTGTTGGATAAATTTGGCTTGAAATAGTGCAAATCTGTTTCCATCCCTCTTGTTGCTACTGCGAAATTAAGCAAAAATGATGGAAGGGTGCAGCAAGTGAAGAACAATATAGAAAGATTATGGGAAGTCTGTTATACCTCAATGCTACAAGGCCGGAGGTGATGTATGCAGCTAGTTTACTAGCTAGATATATGCATTGTCCTACCGACAAGCACTATGGGACAGCCAGGAGAGTGCTCAATGTTAAAAGGACACTAGATTATGGTTTAAAGTATGAGAAAGGCAAAAAGGCAGTCTTAATTGGATATTGTGACAGTGACTGGGGAGGTTCCATTGATGATAGCAAAAGCACATCCGGCTATGCATTCTCATTTGAAAGTGGAGTTTTCTCATGGGCATCTGTTAAGCAGAATTATGTTGCACTCTCAACTGCGGAGGCAGAGTATATCAGGGCATCACAGGCTATCTGGCTCAGATTTGTTCTGGAGGATTTTGGGGAACTACAAACAGAAGCAACTCCTTTGCAGTGTGACAATACATCTGCAATTTCAATAACTAAGAATCCAGTGTTCCATCAATGGACAAAACACATTTACAGAAGGTACCACTTCATCAAAGATGCTTTGCAACAAGGTATTATTGATTTGGTCTATTGTCCTACCAAAGATCAAGTGGCAGACATTTTTACCAAAGCTTTACCGAAGGAAAGGTTCAATTACCTCAGAGATAAACTTGGAGTTTTATCAGCTCAAAGCTTAAAGGGGAGTGTTAGTGTATAAGCATTGAGTTAATCTAAGTTTAGGATAAATAATCCTTGTGTTTAATTGTGTATGCACTTAGTTTATTAAATGACAAGTGTGATGCCTCAAATGTGTAAGGCTAAAATAGCCATATGTAGTGATCTTAAGAGTAGCTAGATGTGTGGCTGAGATCTAATATGACGTGTGTGGATCCGGCTAAGGCTAACGGTTATGAGATGCACTTTTGGTGTGCTCATTTCCATTAAGAGAAATATAGTCCTCTCTCGCTTTTTCTGCAAGAGAGAAGGAGAACATTTTCAATCATCATCGTTCTTATTCTTTCTTCTTCATTTTCATACCGAGACAAACACAAACGCTAACAAGGTTTCCAAGAGATAAAAGAATGCACCTTATCCACCTTAGTCACGGCAGAAAGGGAGGCATTAACCCGAGTCCTTAGCGAAAGAGAATTATTTGTCTTGGATTATATGGTCGGCCCTCTTGGTTGTTGAAAACCAATTGATTCCTCCATTTCCATATATACCAACAGGTGTACACAAAGGTAGTGTTCAGTTTAAGGTGGCACTCTCCTTGGCCTTAGAGAAAAGGTTGCTCAACGACCATGGTTTAAAATCGGATACGAAAAATTGAGGGGAGAGTTAATGAACAAAATTGTCTTCCAAATCTCTCTAGCTCGTGGGCAGTCCCCGAGGATATGAATAATAGACTCGGTGTGCCAACCACAAGCTTTACAGGAAGGATCCCGATTAGTTGTCGTCTCATTCTTTGCTCATTGGACATCAATTTACCTTGATACATAAGCCAACAGAAAAACTTCAATTTAGGAGGAATCTTCATTTTCCACAAAACTTTCCAAGGATGGTCAACCTCTCCAAGACCAGTTAAATGCAAGTTGTAAGCAGATTTGACAGTAAAACCACCATTTGCAGTAGAGCTCCAAATCTGGTCATCATGTGTGTTGCTATCGCGATTAACGGGTAAGAAATGATCTTTGCACCAAGTCCTCGGACACCACAGACACTGAGTTTTTCAATATTCCACCACCCATGATGTTGAAAATTGGATATCTTGCAACCTATATCTCGGATATCAAGAGCTCTTTCATGCTGCATCAGAAGAATGTCACAAATCCATCTATCCTTCCAGGAATTAGTCGTCTCCCCATTCCCAATTCTCCAACTCATGCCCTTGGCTAGAAGTTTGGAGCCATAAAGAACGCCCTTCCAAGTTGAGGAACAGGCATGCCTAGTTTTCGAGTCCGATCAAGGATGGATTGTCCTTTTAGGTATTTAGCTTTAAAATTTTGAGCCCATAGACCGTGATCATTGATGTGCAACCTCCAACCAATCTTCGTAAAAAGAGCTTTGTTCATATTAGCAGTTTTCTTAAAACCCAGACCCCTTCTACATTTTGGTCTACAAGCCAAATTCCACTGACATAAATGGACCTTACGCTTCTTCCGAGTGCCACCCCAGAAAAAGTTCCTATTCAGCGATCAAGATCGGTGCATATCTTCGGCATGCAACTTAGTAGTTTGCATAGCATAAACCGGGATAACAAAGATCACTACTTGAATCAGAGTAGCACTCCCGGCATAAGAGAGCAAATTACTTTTCCAAGCGGCAAGTTTCTTATGAACTTTATCCACCAAGCTCCCGTAAGTGGTCTTAGTGATTACGGAATGCACCAGTGGCATACCCAAGTACTTACCCAAATTATCGATTATTGGAGAACCACAAATTTGGCCGATCTTATGGGCTAACTCCTTACACGTATTTTAGGAGCAGAAAATAGAAGACTTCTCAAAGTTCACAATTTGCCCAGAAGCTTTACAAAACATACCTAGACAAAATTTTAAGAGTCTCGCTTAAGTATTGGCTTCGGCGAATAAAATCAAGTTATTAGCAAAGAACAAATGAGAGACAATGAGGACTCGACCGGGAGGATTTCTTGGTTTCCAATTCTTCTTTCCCACAACGTCATAAATAATATGGGATAATTTTTCAATGCACAACACAAAGATATAAGGAGAGAGAGGGTCACCTTGTCTAATACCGTTGTTGGGGGTGAAGGAGTCTGTCAGCTCACCATTAACGTTGACTTGGTATCTAACGGTTGTGATGCAGCTCATAATTAAATGGATGACCCCCATGGGCAGCCCAATTTCCCTAAGCACACCTTCAATAAATTTCCAATTAAGCTTATCGTAAGCTTTAGATAAATCGATCTTCCAAGCAAAGAAACTTTTTTTCCCTTTAGAACCTTGGAACTTATGCATTATCTCCTGGGCAATGAGGATGTTATCAGTAATATGGCGACTTGGAACAAAGTCGGCTTGATTGTGACTGATCAAAAGAGGCAGGATAAGTCTTAATCTTGCAACAAGGATTTTAGAGATCACTTTGTAGAGTTTACAACAAACGCTAATAAGTCTAAATTGAGCCATGGGTGATGATTACTCACTTTAGGAACCAGGGTGATCAAAGTGAGGTTGAGGTTGTGATGGATAGCCCCCTCCTGAAAAGCTTTTGAAACCAACTCAAAAATATAATTCGCACGAGATATTCCAATTGTTTTGGTAAAAGCAAGCAGGAAAGCCATCCACACCAGGGGCTTTAAGACCACCAATATTAAATAAGTTCTCCTTGACTTCCATGGTATCAACTTTCTTACCCAAGTCGTTCAGCACAGCTAAATCAATCATAGGGAAGAGATTAGGGATACAAAGATTATTAATCGGGTGAAAGTCCTGCGAGAACAGACATGGGGAAAATTGTACAGCCAAGGATTTGATCCCATCAGCATCCTCTACCCAGTGTCCATTGTCATCCTTCAATTTTTCAATCTTATTATGCCTTCTACGAATGATGGTTGTCATGTGAAAGAATTTAGTATTTCTATCCCCCTCCTGCAACCACTTAACTCTGGATTTCTACTTCCAAAACAAAGCTTTTTGATCAAGAATGAGATTGAACTATTGCATAAGCTTCCCCTCACGCTTGTGCAGGTAACCATTAGGTCCGTTACATAGAGTCTTCTAGATCCCAGTAAGCCGAGCCATAAGGTGAGCTTTCTTTGACGCAAATGCCCGAAGACAGTGGTGTTCCATTGAGTTAGAAGTTTCACTAAGGCACAAGACTTGTCAAGCGCATTACAGTCTCATATGGCCGGTGGTAGGAAACGAACCCTTCAAAATCCTCGTGTCTCATCCACATAGCCTCAAACCTAAAAGGTATGTTGTTGAGAGAATAAGTAAACTGGGAAGTCAGACTAATTTTAATGGGACAATGGTCGGATTTAGTCTTCGGTAGGTGTCTGACTTGGGCCTCGGGAAAGGATTTTCTCCAACTCAAGTTGCAAATAGCTCTGTCAATCCTCTCAAGACCCTTTGGTTAGTCCACGTAAATTTCGGCCCAGAAAAACCCAAATCAATCATTTCATTCTCTTCCAACCAGCATTTAAACCCATTCAGTCTTCCGAGAGTGGCTCCCCCCAATTTATCCTCAGTTGAAAGCATATCATTGAAATCCCCAGCCAGCAACCAAGGCATTTGGTGGCAACCAGCCACAAAGTTAAGGTACTCCCATAAATTTTCTCTCTTTTTACTTCAAGGCATATCATAAATTGCAGTTAGAAGCCTAGGGGACTGTCCAGGCCATGAGATGCAAGCATTAATGGCTTGATCATTGGTACCAATAATGTCCACAGTGACTTTACTTGAATTCCACAATAACCATAGGCCACCCGAGAAGCCAGTAGGATCCACAATTTCATAAGAATTAAACCCTAAGGATTGCACAACAGCCAGTGCCTTTGACCCACCAATACGAGGCTCACAAATAAACAAAATGTCCATTTTATGAATGCGAATAAGTTCCATTGCATTATAGCAGATAAGATTCATTAAAGATAGAAGATTAAGAATTGTAGAACCAATGGGTCAGACCCTTACAGGCCAATAATCATACCTTCAACATTATCGAAGGTGTTATTTACTGTTTTGTCACAAATAGGGCTCCCTTGATCTTGATCAGTCTATCCTCTCTAGAGGCTTAACTTCATCCTGGGTAGCGACCAAAGGTCCCTCAGTAGCACCATGTTCAGTCACAATTGCCTGAACCGTCCCATGGTCAGGAATATTGGGCAGTTGGTGACCAAAAATGTAGACACCATTGTTCTTCTTAGCCTCATAACCATTCATCCATCCATTCATCTGTGTATGCATAGTCTTGGTGGGGCTAACCAGTTTTCTTCCAGTAACCATTTTGCCTTTTGCAGTCATAGCCCCAGGGTTGGGCATGTAAGCATCTTTCACATTTTTATCATGAGTAGTCACCTTGCCATTCTCCTTTAACTTATTATTATAAATGTCGTGCAAGGCTAGACGAGGGCCACCTTTAGTAGCCTTGGATTTGGTCCATATTTTCTGCCCAATACCAGCATCCCTCTTATACATATCAGCTTGTCCCATTTTTGCTTGGTCAACAATCTCAATCCCATTTGCATCCTTCTCACCAGAACTCTCCCTCTCGTGCCTTAAAGCATCGAATCTTGAGCTTGTAGTATTAGGCTTGCCACTCCAATCCTTTCCTCCGTTTGTATTTTTCCTTCTTGGAGGCACAAGCATCCAGGGGCCACGTAGGCCTTTACTGACCAAAACATCATTCTCATTGCCCATTTCTGCATCTTTGCCCATATCTAAGTCGTTTCCATGTGGAATAATCTTATCTGTATTGTGCACCTCGCCATTCTTGTCTCGATGTAGGTCTATTTGCCATATCACGATTATTCC
Organism: Prunus padus; assembly: GCA_024362665.1. Taxonomy (NCBI): domain Eukaryota; kingdom Viridiplantae; phylum Streptophyta; class Magnoliopsida; order Rosales; family Rosaceae; genus Prunus; species Prunus padus. The sequence continues at coordinate 12,253,908 of JANFAM010000005.1, read as the reverse complement.
TGCTGTGACCATATCTCTCGCACATGAAGCAAATATCCGGTAACCCTTCATATTCAATATTATACCAAACATTATTAATATGTAGAAACGCATCAAGTGGCTTAGAAAGGTCCAGCTCAATGCAAAGATGAGCAAACTTACCACGATTTTGAGAAGTAGTAAGGGTATCAATTTTTAAGATCTTCCCCAGAAGGTTCCCAATTCTCTTAAGTGCCCACACATCAAAACATTCTAGCTGGATGGCAGAAACTCTAATCCAGGCAGCCATTTGAGTAATTTTTGATGTAGCAGGACAAAATCCAAGTACCCACTTTTGCATAAGCAAGTATTGGCCTGCAACAATCCAAGGGCCCCCCGTAAGAACAAAGTTGAGATCCTCCTCCAACTCAAATCTAACTACAAAGTAGTCGTTCACCAAGTCAACTAGCTTCCATCCACCCTTAAGGTTCCATTTCTGCTGCACTTTTGTTTGCATATAATTATAAGTATGAGAGCGACCCATCATCTTGATGATTAGTGCATTTGCCAAGGTTTACAGAGGCGAGACATTTCTCGTTCAGAGAATTTAATACTGGGGCCACGGTCCTCTCTAGAGATCAACACATCATCATCATCGTTAAGCTCTTCATGGGTTTCAATCAAACTATTAATATCAACCCCCAAATTCATCATTTGAGGCACCTTATTCATGAGAGTGTCTCGGAAACTTACTGGAGCAGCAGTTGTGTTTATCGTCAAATCGGGACAGGGTTAAGCAGCCAATTGGGATCTGGGTCCGCCCCACGTTACTTTCAGTTTCATCCGCATCCACAGTACGGCTGCGTTTAAGGAATCTGAGGTCTTGTAAGAATCCTGGAGATCCGTCTCCCATGGCCAAGTAGATCGGAGTCTGCAGAGCAGCCTAGAGCATGCAACTTTCACTGTAGCTGGAGCCTGTGGTTAGACAAATATTTAGGAAGAAAGAAACCCTTTGGATTTTCATACCTGGGTGTCAAGTAGGTGGGAAAGGGGAGGCCACCACTGTGGTACCTCCTCTCTTTTTCTTCTTTTTCACTTTGTGAGACAAAAGCAACAAAAGAAAAAGCAAAAGAAAAGGCAAAAGCTATCATATTGAGAACACAACGTAGAAATAAACCAAATGGTCCATCAACTCTATATTATTCGGTCTATTGGTCCAACCATCTAATTTTCTGTTAGATTTAACCAAAATTTAGGGTAAATACGACTTTTCATAATTAACAAATAAAAATAAGGTTAAAATAAATACAAAATTGAAAAAAATTGAAGAAAAAGAGAAAAAATTCATGAGACCCAAAACCCATCGCCCCTTCCCTCCGATTTCTTCTCTCACATTCCCCTACAGACCCCTTCCCACCTTCTGTATTCCACCTAATTTCACTGTGAATCAAAATATTCCACCTAATTCGAAGAAACCCCAAACATATTCAAAAGTTCTGAACCAAGGAAAACCAATCTGCAAAAAATTCACTAAATATAAACAAAACATAACCCAACTCTCACAAAATATAAACTTCCAAAATCAGAAGTGAAAATGAAAAACTGAAAATAAAATAGAACATAACAAGAAGAACAAAATAAAGTTTTAACATATGACATAGACCACTCCCATCAGTCCAAAACAAGGAGTAAAAAATCGAAAATATCGCCGAAATATCGCAGATATTTCGGTATTTTTTGAGGCGCGATATTATCGCAATGGTACAGATTTTTTTCGTGTTTTTTTTTAAATATCGCCGAAATATCAACTGTGACATTTTCCTACATTTTCTCACAAAAAATGGTGATAATTATCGATAATATTGCGATATTATCGAAACAATGGAAAACCCAGAAAAAAAAAATTTCAAAACTGCAGCACCCCTGGGGTTCGAACCCATGCCCTGGCTCGCGCTGATTCCTTTCCCTTTTTTCCACTATGCTGTTGGTTACTTTGTGTTTATTATCTATCAAAACTTATATTTATATATATTCACAAGCTGTTTCTGAAAATAAAAATGAAACCACTCCCCACGATTCAACCTACCCTACCATTCAACCATTCACCTAACTAATTAGTTGTATTGTAGTCCTATTTCTATATATGCAAATAAAATGAAATGGTTCCATCTCCCATGCCGTCTCTTTTTCAAAATCTCTCCAACCAAAACCATTGTGAGGTAAGTTTACAAACTTATATTTATATTATTGTTGTTTATTAAAATAAAAAAATAATACTTGAATAATACTCTCATGTTAATTCTTTGAAGTAATGAAGTAATGTTGTATAATTATTCCCTAGGATAATTTTAATATGTTTAATGTTATTTATTATTTTATTATCGAATTGGATGATGAAGATAGTGAAAAATTTGAACCTCATAGGAACTCTATGTGGTACTAAGTCATTAATGTATCTTACAATGCAATGTATAAAGTGTAAAATATTGTAGTAAATCATTATATATAAATGATTATGGTGTGTTTAATAATCTTCAATTAATTACAACATATTTTCTATAGTCACAGTGTTTGTCAGCTCGTTATATAATCAACTTAAATCAGTTAAATCCATCATGTAATGCACTTTCTTCCCATTTCTTGTGATAAACTAATAGATAATTGACTAAATAAACATTCTCTAAAGTTTCAATAAAAATTTCCAAGTTTTTCTTACAATTTCCATGGTTTTATCCAATTTTTTTCAATATCGATATTTTCCCGATATTTCCATTGATATTTCCGTGTTTTTGAACCCCGATATTTCCGAAACCTCCGATATTTAATTCCTTGATCCAAACTAAGCTATTTCACCAAAATAAATAAATAAATAACTAATGGAAGACAAAACAATGTGTTGGTCTGCAACTCTGTTTTCTGGTGTTCATAAAATTTCCCTTAAACCCAAGAGAGAGAAAGCTTCAGAATCAATGACCAAACACAACCCATTAAATTCCATACTCATATATCCCATCCCAGCAACCAAATCACCACAAAAACAATCTTTTTATTATTATTATTTTAAAAGTCAATGCCACTGAAGAATGAAGAGAAAAAAAAATCAGAAAACATATAGGCTTATAGATGTGTTTGTGTCTGTACCTTTTGGGATATAAACGCTGCGTTTCAAGTAGTAAATGTAGAAGTACCACAAGACGCCGGAGACAAAGTAGAGCAAGGTTCCACCGAGGTAGTTGCGCAGCCATGTCTGGAAGAAGTGGGGGAGTGGGGCCCACAGTCCAACCAGGGGACTATTACTCCCTAGATACGCACGGCAGAATTCTCAATATACGTGTGACTGAAATAAGTTTTATGCCCGCAGACAGCCCCGTCAAGGGCTCTATGGTACACCCCATCAAGGGTGCCCGGGTCTGACACAGCTTCAAAAAGTTACCGCGTGTCAAATATCACCACAGTCCAAAAATCCAAAACCATATACTTTAATAATAATAATAAGTATTAGCCCCAAAAAAAAAAAAAAAAATTCCCATATAGCCTTGTAAAAGCCAAGATTAACCAATATGAAATTTCATAACTTAATAATCCAAGATATACCAAATTCCAACCCAAACACAATTATGCAAGCAATTTCATATTTGAAAAATAATGCACATTTAAAAACAAATGTCCACTCACAACAAGTTCAACGCTGCTTAACCTTGAGAGGGCTCTTCTGTGAAGTATGCGAAAAATGAATACCTGGATCGACGATTTTGGTCATTGGAAAAGTTTGAAGCGCTAGGTGCTTTCAGAGCTTGCCACAGCTCAAAGAGGGGCTTGGCCCAGACGAGATCGATGGATCCTCACGGTTATTTTCCGACCGGTGGCGAAGCCTCACATGGCCGAAGTAAGGAGATCGCCGACCAAGTGTGGCTGGCCTGGTTTTCGCGAAGGGTGAGAGATGCGAGCAAGAGAGAGAGAGTCTAGGAGAGGAGAGAGAGAAAGTGACGTGCATTCCTTAAAAAAACTACGGTTGTGTCACTATACTTTCGTTGACCAAAACGCCTTCATTTCTACTCCGATTTAGGCCCACCACGTGTCTACGAACTCGTGAGCTCGACCACTACGCAATGAAACCAAGAAAATTTCCAAAACTAGCCCCGAGTAAAAGGCCAACTCTAAACCACCAAGGAACCCTAAGGTCAAAGTCGTCCTTTTAGTTTTCAGACCTTTACACATTCGTTACAACTCGGAATTGAGCATGCCACTTATCTACGGACTCGTATCGATGAGCTCTACGTAAAGGTGCCGTTCAATTCTCCAAAATCCTTTCCGAACAAAAAGAGACTAAAGTGTCCCTACCCCCAAGGCAAGAATGTAATTGCACAATTAAATAATTAAATAAAAACAATTTGTTGGGTTGGGGTGTTACATAAAAAGACTTTGGCTTGCAGACAAGTGATCTCAGGATTCAAATCCCCATGACATCTTGGTAGTGTGTGTATGTGAGAAACTCCTTCTCTACCCTTGTAGTTTAGGCTATCGCTTGTGTTTTTTTTAAAAAAAGAATAAAGAAAAAAAAAACATGAAATAGTTAGTGTTGTGTGGTTCATGGGGCAAGTCATGATGGTTCCATACATGCCCATACATCTCTAGTCTAAATTGAACTTTAGCAACTTAGCCCAATTGGGTACGTGATATACCCAATTCTAAGAATTCACACCAACTGGAGCAGTGTAATTCGACCTAATCTGCATTCTCTGTCTTTCGCAATGACCCAATCTACAGTTTGTTTGTTGTTTTGGTCAGAACCCAATGTATGTGACGAATAAAAGAAAAAGCAAATCAATCTCTTTGTTCTGGGTAGGTGGGGACCCTACATGTTACAACAGCATAACTACAATATGAGATCACAATGATGTGGTAAAGCGTGAGTATTATAATACTGAGAGATCAAGATGACGTGACCAACTTGGTTTCCTATCATAATTTTATGAACACGTGACTACCAGCTGCTAAACTGAGCAGCTTCCTCCCGGCTTCCCCAATATTTTGGAGAATAAAAAAGTGGAGAAGCCACTCAACTTCCCGTGACTAAATATAGAAAATATGCCTTTCGAATAATAACCCAGTGAGGGCCTCCACTCTTTGACTATTTGTTATATGCCCTTGACCTTTATGTTTTGCATTCTCTTCCATGGACAACAAATAATTAGAAAATTCGTAGCTAATGTTACAGGTAAGCTTTGTCTTAAATTTGAAACCTAGCAGACAACAAATATTTGAGTAATAAATGGGTGGGAAACCAATCCTCATGTTAAAGACGAGTATGAACAAGTTTTTTTTTTGGACAAAAAGTATGTATGAACAAGTTTTAAGTTGACACTTCATAGACACAAAAATATTTTAGATTACATGATGCATTTGGTTTGCATATGATTTGCTTGTATCTCAACTTAACTAGTGGAGAAACGAGCTTATGATTGGATGTTCTGTAGCTCACTCCATTTGATTTTTTATTTATATTTTTCTCTTGTAAAAGCTCACATCCTAACCAAGAGCGGCTTTGAGATTTTAAAGTTCCTATACCAAATGTGCGAACAAGAACAGAAACTTGCAAAGAATTTTATAAATGCTAAACCTAGAGGCTATAGGCGGTTGGACTTTTGGCTAATTAAGTATTGTAAATTATGTTAAATATATGTATATTACTTCTTATTATGTCTCTTTGAAGTTAAAGGAATGTCGTAGGTTATTTTTTGTTTAGAAGTGGCAAAGTTGAAACGAATATATAATAATATAACAAAATAATATGTAGTGTAAACAAAGTCATAATTTGGGGCCTTCTTCAAATGAGGGCTCTATTCAATTACCCACATTGCATATCCCAAGAGTCGACTTGATCTCAACCTTAGCTCAATATCTCGAGCCCTAACCCAATACATACTAAAGACCTAAGTTTGCCTATGAATTTAATTGAAGATCTTATAAGTTATAACTAATGGGAGAATAAGTCTAATGGATTTGTATCAATTTTAAAATTAATTGATCACAAAGACTCAACACTAACACATATTTTCATGCTTTAGGAGTGCATGCTCACCTGGTAACATGCACCACATCCGACGCCATTGCGATAGAGGTCAGAGGCAGCTGAGACATCCCCTCCATTGATGGTTGCTCCAAATGAACCAAACCCACAAGCACCTACTACAGTTCATAACAAAAAATATTAATTAGTACTAAGCATACACATAAATCCACTACCACATACATAGCATGCCTGCAACATAGAAATCTACTGTTCATTTTATTTTCTTTAAATAAAAGTCTCTTATTATCTGTTCATTGCGCTTCAGAATTCGGATAATAAGTTGCCCGAGAATGAACGAAACAGTCACTGCATGTTGCAGCCTCCCCTGGATTTTGTTCGGTTTTGAGCCCAAATTGTGCGCCGAACCGTATCCTACGGTTTGGAGAAAATTCAAACCGTGCGCAGAACCATAAGGTGAGAAACCGGTCATATCGGTTAACCGATTTTCTCGGTTTGGTTTGGTTTGGTTCGGTGAAAACCGGCTTGAAAACATTTAGAATCAAAATTCATTCAAACTCAAACATTTATTCAAAACCTACTTGAAATTCATTCACCATTCACATCACAACATATTCAAAATCATTCATTCAATCAATCCTTTCAAACTAAAACATATGCATCATTCATCATTCACATCCATCCAAAGTTTCAAACTAAACCATATGCATCATTCACCATTTACATCCATTCAAAGTTTCAAAAACATATTATTAATATAACAAAACAACCCTTTTAAGTACCAACTTATCTTTTTAAGTGCAAAAAGTTTTTGACAAAAGATAGGTTTGAGCACAGAACTTAAAATCAAACCAATAGAAATAAGCCAAGTATATTATAATTATTAAATAAAAAATGATTTAACATATTCGGTTCAGTTCGGTTAATCGTGGTTTTTAAAATTTGGAACCGAGCGCCGAACCATGAACACCGGTTTGGTTCGGTTCATAAACCGTTGACAAAAAGAAAAGAAAAACCAAACCAAACCAAACCAATCGGTTTGGTTCAGCCAGATTGACCTTTTTCGGTCCCAAATGCCCAGCTCTAGTTGAGACCATAGAGAGAAAGCCATTATAGGTCCTCACAAGCAAAATGAAATGAGAGCTAGTTTGCTTGCTAGAATGTTATTGCAAGTTGGTGGTACTGCATGAAGCTATAGCTAAATGGTTAGTGTATTTATAGTAAATTATGAAGTCCAACTTCAATTTGGTAAGCCTCACCAACTTTGACATTCTTCTGAATAAATTTTTTTTTCTGAATGAGTGGAATTCTGTTACTTGCGTTTGTCGGCTACCTTCCTGGCCATATTTATTTACTTGATGTAGAATATTATTGTGGAAATCTTCTTTCTCATCTTTCAAATGTGATATTGATTTTTCTTTCCTTGTTGAATTATGTGGTATTAAATTATCAAAAAGTCATTAGATCCAAGTTTATGCTATTTTCTTTGTTTCAGTCTAAATGTGTTTGCAGTGTTATTAATTCATCAATTTCTCAAGTCAGAAGCAGAAAAGTATGAATTTGTGGATAAGCATGTATATAAGATGAGAAACATTGGATTCTCACAACTTGAGCTGATTTTTTATTGATTTGACCATGATAGGTTTTGTTGACACTGGCATACCTAAAACCAGAGGGGGTCAAATTCAAAGACTGAGATTTGAGACTTTTGAATAGGATTTCCTTGAATTGGAATTACAAAGCAAAGTTAGGTGCTTTTGCACTAGATTAACCCCTTATGTTAGGCATCTCAAGTTTCCCACCTAGTACCAGTTTTGATTTGAGGCACATGGGCTGTGATTTTATTTTGGGTGTTAGGAAGTTCTTAGGAAACACCCTTCATTCATATGCATTGAACAAAGATGGTCCAAGTTACAAAAGTTGTTTGCAATTACAGTTTAGTGTATAATAAGCACAGTGGATCACTATTTAATTGATGGTAATTATTAGATAGCAGTAATATATTTGTCAAAGTATAGTTTCTTAATTGAAGGTGTCTTTTTATCTTGAAGTTCACTTGCCTCTCCTTCCAAGTTGATCCTGTATATAATTTTCTATCAAGTTATTTTATGGCATGACAATACGGAAGACGACATAGTTCAGAAGAGGTGCAATATGCAGCACCTATAATGGTTTTTCCGATGAGGGGAGGTGCAGATGCACCTCCTTGTGCCTTAATAGGTCCGCCACTAATTCAGATGTATATCCCGAAGAGAATTGCAAGACAATCTAATCTGTAAATCATTTGATATGTTGTGTTTTAAACTCTTGATCGAAATCATATAATTTCTAATTTCTAATTTTAATATATAGTTCAAAGGCCAAAAGTCATTTTTGGTCCCTGTAGTTTGTCTATTTATCACTTTTAGACCCTGTAGTTTCAATTTGGTCAAGTATGCTCTTGTAGTTTCATAATTGTAACAATTTAAGGACAAATAACAAATTCTGTCAATTTCTTTCACGCCGTCAAGGATATTTTGTCCATTTCTGCCATTTAAATGTTATAGCCAAGATGAAACTCCCCATTCCATGTTCTTAATGTTTCTATTTGTTAAGTTGCCAACAGTCAATTATACCAAGCATAATTCAGTTGTTTATTCAACAATGATATTGCAACAATGCTTATAACCATGCAAATTATATGGAAATAATGTAAATGAACGTTTGATTCAACAATTGTGTTTCCTAAGGCCATCTCCAACCCATGAGGCCAAACTCAAAATATCTCAAATCCTCTCCCAACCTAAGAAAATTAAAGGGCCAAATTTTGAAAAAACCCAAACTTGGGGCCAAATACCAGTCCAGGCAAGCTGGACTGGAATTTTTTTTCAATGGAGCCTACTCAAGGTTGATGCAGCCCATGTGCAAGGAGGTGTGATTAGGGCCCGTGCTGCTACTGCTGCAGATCTTGTCAGGCCACGTGTCGCGCGTTGGTGAGGTTGTTGTTGGAATCCAACGACACAATTCAAACAGCCGCATTTTTTTTATTCCAACAGTAACCCAAATCAATGATCCAAATTAAATCCAAGTTATTTTAACGGTAAAAAAAATCCAACTGCTGAAGTCTAAATCTAACGGTCAAACTAATATTTAAAATTAATCTAAATTAGATCAAACCCCAAAACTCACTCCAAACTCTATAAATACCCACCCATTGCTCAAATAATCTACCAAAAATATTTTTTCTCTTTCTCATTTTATTTTTCCTTTGTCAATTTCATCAATCTCCTTTCATCCTTTTGGAATAAAATTATATTTGTGGAATTTCAATTTTTTTAGGTCAAGTTGTTCAAAAAAAATTAAATTATGAAGTTATTTAAAAAGATTAAATGAAGAAAAGTTATCCATAAAAAATTAATTAGACTCAAACCATTCTTATATAATTTAATAAAATTGTGGACTTAAAATTTGAGTCTGGAGGGTTAGGAGAAAAAACAGTTTGAATCCGGGCAAAACCCAAATAATTACTTTTTGGAGGGGAAAATTTGGGTTTAACCCAAATAGGTTGGACAAGGCCTAAAGTCTTTTACTATGGCTATAACATTTAAATGGCAGAAATGGACGGAAATACCCCTGACGGCGTGAAAGTAATTAATGGAATTCGTGACTTTTTCTTAAATTGCTACAATTATGAAACTATAAGGGCATAATTGACCAAAGCAAAACTACTAAAAGTAAAAAATAGGCAAACTACAAAGACCAAAAGTGACTTTTGGCCTAGTCCAAATTATGAAGAGTTTAACAATTTAGCATACCAAGTTGTCTAGTAAAAAGGGAAAAATTATTAAGAGTAGTTTTTTTCCTGGGTAATATTCAATGTTTTTATCTTTGTTTTGGATGAATTTAGCTGACCTAGCACTTTTGATGGCGGGGAGAGAGACCTGTAATTGTGAATATGCTTTACAGTATGCCGACGTAGACTGCCATTTAAATCAAGGAAAGAAACCCATTGAGCCCTAGCAGCCATGACATGGAAACCATTTTGGGGGGGCCCACCACGCATAAGTCTCACAATTTGATGAGCCAAGGATGGGAATAAGTTGACTTAAAACGTTGCATCATGGGGAATTTTTCTGCAGCAGTCCTAGGATTGAATGATAATTCTAGGCTTTAACGAGTTTACATTACAGATCTTTTTGTAAAATAGTAAACTTGTCGACAGCATTTTCATTAAAAGACGGACGTGACTTTAGAACACGTGGGTGCAACTAGCATCACTCTGATCAAAATTGTTGATCAGGTTTTGTATGAAACATTGGGACTTAATCATATCATTCAACATATACATATAGGGGCGGATCCACATAGGGTCTAGAGGGGTCAATTGACTCCTGCAAGCCCGGAATCCATCATTGGAAGCGAAGATGTTGATCCCTGCAAATTACCTACAAACTACTTGATAGAATGCTTCAGAGGGCGCAGCACACCAGCACAACATGCAGATTACCTTATTTCCACTTTCAACATTTAAGTAAATATCTTTGTCTTTTTACTCTAATTGATTTTTATATTACTCCATTTACTTAAGTTTACAATGTAAATAAGGAAGTACCCCCCATTTGGATTCAAATAAAAATACTAGAAAATCAAATTCCTACCAAATCAAAATATGAAAAATCAGTTTTAGTGCAAAATACGATTTAGGCTAAAAATGATGGCTCATTAAGTCAATATATACTTCATACTAAAATCTCATAAAATCAAGTTTTCTTATTTGATGTGTAAGGAATAAAAGCCGCCAAAAATTATCTTGAGAAAATGATTATTCCGAAAAACCATTTTTCATACTTAGCCAATATTTTTACACAAAACAATTTTTCATGTATGATATGAATGCATAAAGAGACCTAAGGTCAATCTAGGTAAAAAGTCTTAAATGTTCAATCCACAAAGAGTTTTACAAGAATAACCTAACTTTTACGTATTGAAGAAATATTTGCTTGAATAAGCTCCCCCTAAGACAATACTCATAAGGGTCAAAAGTTTGAGAGTTAGAACCCAAAAAAAATGCAGATAAAGCCCAAAATCAAAATGACGACGGACCTCAAAAATAACGTAAATGCCCTAAAATGAACAAGATTGCGCTAATATATGTCAGTTCTTATGTCAAATAGGACGAGATGCCTTGGGAGGCGAAGAGGATTGCGCTAATTTTTTGGTTTATTATCACATTGTTAGAGATATTTCTGGTGTATTGCAATGTGTATCTATTTTTTGAAGTTGATGCAGTTCTCTTTGATAATGAACATGAGTATTTTGTATGGTTTTATCTATTAACTATGAATTAGAGTATTATCATTTCATTTCGATGGGTTTATTTTGTATAGAAATTTTTTTAACCTTTTACACATTGACCACCCGAATGAAAATTCATGGATCCGCCACTGTATACATATGTTTATTTTTTTCTTTAATTTTCTAATTCTTAATGAAGCAAAATGGGGAATTTCAAAACTTTCTCAAGTTTTGGCTCATAAATTCTTGAATGCATATATAAGCTCCTCCTATGGTGAGAAAAGAAAACGACTAAACATAGATAAAGTAGTAACCTTTAATTAAAACACAAATGCGCAGGGACCGCAAGCCTAGTGCTTGGATTGGATGCTAGGTTAGCTACTGAGTGAGTCGTCAATCTCGTGGTCTCTATATATATAATTATTTGTGGGATCCCTTTGCTTTATATGTGACAAGTCATATTTTATCTTAACCGTAAAGCATATATATTATTAATCAAATAATAGCGCAAAAAGAAAAGTTTATGGAGGGCCTAGCTGTGCTTTATACATGTATGTAAGAAGAGTAAAGAGCCAAACTACTTTTTCTATATTATATATATACAGTGTTTGAGGAGTGCATGCAGCAGAACAAGAAAAACAAAAAACAAAAGATGAGTCACTCTGGAGGAGCAATGAAGCTGATGATGGCCATGGCACTGCTCACGACAAGCCATGGCAATGGCATTGGCATCCGCATCAACACCGACAACATATAGAAATAGCGGAAATATAAGTAATCCAAAATCACAGAAATTTCAATAAAAGTATCATAATATTATGAATATTTTGATCCATGATCAGATAAAAAAATACAAACCCAAGTAGGACTTTTTTGAGTTTGGAACTATTTACAATCAGAATTTTCACATGAGGCTGATTCACAAACGTGGCTAATCCTTGGCCATCCCAATCTAATTGTCAAAAGTCTGGAAATGACTTCTTCTTTTTTTTTTTTCACCGTGGAGAGTAGGATATGATCAAAGTTTAATCATTTCAATGTGCCTACACCTATGGTACAGTGACAGTGTGTGTTTATGATATCGTAACAGTGTGTGTTTGAGAAAATTTTATCCATCTTCCCAATCCCAACTTTGACCCAAAAAAATCTCCTTCTTAGGTGGCTTTTCGTTTTGTGGTGTCCCAATACGTAAGATTGCTGCCGTCAGCAGCAATAATTCTAATTCCTTTGGACAGACGTAAAGTTTGCAAACAAATAAAAAGCAAATTAATAACAAAAACCATTAAGAAAAATGAAGTTAGTAAATTTTATTTAAAAAAACACAAACGAAGGGAAGGGACCACCCAGGTCTAGTGCACCACTGTTGGTCATGAATCGATACTGATTAGTTGTCGTGAATCTCGTGCTGATCTATACAAACAAATACTGTTTTGGCACTTTAAGTACAGGAATTTATATTTTCTTCCACGAATATTTATTTTTTGTGTAATATTAACCATTGAAGTATGGAATTACTCACCTCTTTTAAACTTTTAAATGTTAGAAAAAAAAAAAGAAAAAACAAAGAGAAAGAAAACATTACTGCTTGTGTCCCTGGTGCAAACCAGTTTGGTTAAAAACTCATCACATCTTTGACTTAATAGACATTTTGGGGAAATTGGATGGACATGCTTTTACCTGTTTCGTTCTTTGTCAAGAAATCTTTCATTTCAAATCAGTCCATCTGGTACTAGTTTTCAAGTTAGCTTTCAGCAATGCATTGTACCTCAAATTAAGTTGACTTGGGAATAATGCCCATTTTAATTAACCAAGTTATCAAGGTCACTAATTCTTTTTCTTTTAAAAAGACTGAACGGATAAAAAGAAAACGAATAAAGTAGTAACCTTTAATTAAAACACAAATACGCAGGGACCGCAAGCCTAGTGCTTTTATTGGATGCTATGCTAGCTACTGAGTCGTGAATCTCGTGGTCTATAAATATACATATAATTATTTGTGGGGTCCCTTAACAGTTGGTGGTGCTTTATATGTGACGAGTCATATTTTCTGTTAACCGTAAAGCATATATATTTGTTGGAGCGGAAAATTTCGGGTCCTCCAACAAGTAATTTGATTTCCATGTTGAGAAGCCGGACACAATTTCGATTGCCACAAGTGAGAGAGGAGGGGGTACCTGCAAGAAAACACTCCGACGCTCAAGTCAATAGGAGTATAATCGCAGGAGAGTTTAGAATAGTATTGTACCTGATTTTCCCCCTGCTGGGATGTTGTGTTAATTGGCCTTTTATAGGCAATGGAGTCTTGGGCTCCAACTCCCACATTCCTCATTTTTCTCCATGACTCAGGATAATGGATGTCATGTTACTTGATTTTCTCCACTCCCCCAAGTTTAGGATGCATGGGTAGTGGGTTATTGCTTATGGAGTAAATTTTGCTCCCACACATGCCCCCTTTTCTCTCTCCATATACGCTTCGTTCTCGGGTGTGGAGAGAGAAAATATTCATTGTGGGAATTTGTTCCTTGTGAGATTTCAGGAAGTGTCACGTAATATAATAAATACATTTGTTAACTAATGAACATGAGGAAATATAAGTTTTGGAATTTAGAAGCAAACCAAGTTTGTTACCTTTTCACCACGACTAAGCAAATATTCATAAGTAAAGCATCGCCTTGAGAAATCCTTGATCCACAAGTCCTTGAGTTGTGATAATGTATTGTCAAATTTGGTGAACTTTAGTTGGGATCAGCAGAGGATCCAATTGATTGCCCCCAGGGGATTGGTAACCCCCGGGGTGATATAGGGATCGACATGGACCCAATTGATCGCCCCAGAGGATTGGTAACCTCAGGGTGATGTTGGGATCGGCATGGATCCAATTGATCGCCCTAGAGGATTGGTAACCTCAGGGTGATGTTGGGATCGGTATGGATCCAATGATGTTGTTTAAACAATTGATATGAACCAAGATAGTTTGTGGAGTTTTGAGGCATACCATATTCGTTGTGCTTTGATAATGACTAAGTCGTCGCCCAAGCACCGAGTTCATGGAGTGTCTTGGCTTTGGCACACACATCTCCTTATCTTCGATTTATCATCAACTTACTTAGTTGATTTTTGTTGGCCTTTGAAATATAATTTGAATATGCTCCCTGTTTGCAAACCTTTTTTGACGTTCCCAGTACACCTGCCTATGTCACGTTGAGTTTCAAATCATATAAACATATTTTTGTCAATTATCAAAATCATAAATCGTGGGGACTAAAGAGGCATAGAATATAATTTTCTTTGATTTGTAATCAGTTTTCATGCAAATTGGAAAATGAACTTGGGATTAACCAAATGAATATAAAAATGAGACATTTAAAATGTCTTCCACGAGATGAACAATTAATTCTGGCAGGACTCAAATTGGGTGCATAAGCACTTGATGAATATACGATTATCAATGCATTAGTATAGAAAAACATTACAATAAGAATTTCAAGGAATATAATAGTTGAGTTAGTCCATACGTGTAGACAGTAGAAGCTAACTATATTGAAAATATCACCAAGAATTATTAGGACGTAATAGACTTAAGCAATAATATATGTAGCGGAGAGAGTAATCCATTGCATTGGCAAATAGTTGACAGAGTTTCTGTTCACATAGCTAAAATCATATAGAAATCATTTTTTTTTAAAGGCAATCAGAGTAAAGCACATCTCGACTTGGAGACTAGCCAAGTTATTTGCACTAGGCATCATGTAAAAATTGTTTTATAGCTTACTGTAGCAATTAGTAGCATTCAATTCAACTATAATTGTATTGAGGCAAAGTTAATTGACCATAAGCATACTTTGAGCATCTTTCAACGAATGTGAATGTTTCAAATCATGTTAAATACATCTGACATAGGCATCTAATAATTTGTATGCACATAAGTGAAATAATAGGACATGTCTAATAATGACCCATTAGAAATATGTAAATAATTCAGGGTTTAGATGATTTCTTATCTTGCTTTGAGAGAAGTTGAAAGGGAGGCTAGCGTCGGTTGTAGTAGTGGCTGTTTTGTTCAATAATTCAGGATTGAAATGTTTTCCTTCCTTTCTGAGCCCTGCATCAAACTGTGTGATACGACATTGTGTCCATTGCCCATCCATTTTCTGCTTACTATATCAATTAGAAACTAATTCAACCAAACTTCCAGGGATGCCAGACGCCCCCAGCACACAATATTTAGCAATAAGCAGCCAGCACCGCTTAGTACTGTTGGTGATGTGTTCAATAACGAGGACCTTGACAATAAGAAAATAATAAACTCTAGAAACCTGCAGCCTTAACAATAAGAGAGAATTAAAGAAAGTTAAATCTTTGATTTAAAATTTTAGGCAAAATAGTATGTGTATGTACACCCCACATCCTACCACAAGTCTCAGAATCGTTAACATCTATGTAGTCAAACGAGATTGACAGTACAAAAGAGTTAGAAAGCTGAAAGGCAAGAAATATATTACAAGCCAATTAAAAAAGTAAGACTGGGGTTCAAATCCTTTTTATGCGGGACTTAGACAATATTGGTTGTTAGCCAATTCAAAGATTACTCAAAGTTGAGTTTCCCAGATTCAAACGATTGCATGTCGACCAATAAATCAATAAATACAAATTGATACAAATCTTTAGGAAACTTGAAAATCGTGAAAAAGCTTTAGAAGAAATTGTCTTGTAAAATTCTAGAGCCGTGAGGGATTATACATTCCCTTTGTTACTTTTTACTTTTATTCTTTATCAGAGACGTGATAAATCCCATTAAAGCCACGAACACAAAGGCAAACAATAGTAGTGAACGCCAAGTCGTGAAATCCTAAAAAGAGAGTTTAGAAATATTCTTCTCTGTTTTGGGGGATTGGACTCGTGCCCCCATCGTAGCTTCAAAGGCAAGACTGTATCCATGGCTTCTCATCACGACTTTTTGTACGATTCCCACAGACGGCGCCAACTGTTGGAGCGGAAAATTTCGGGTCCTCCAACAAGTAATTTGATTTCCATGTTGAGAAGCCGGACACAATTTCGATTGCCACAAGTGAGAGAGGAGGGGGTACCTGCAAGAAAACACTCCGACGCTCAAGTCAATAGGAGTATAATCGCAGGAGAGTTTAGAATAGTATTGTACCTGATTTTCCCCCTTTTGGGATGTTGTGTTAATTGGCCTTTTATAGGCAATGGAGTCTTGGGCTCCAACTCCCACATTCCTCATTTTTCTCCATGACTCAGGATAATGGATGTCATGTTACTTGATTTTCTCCACTCCCCCAAGTTTAGGATGCATGGGTAGTGGGTTATTGCTTATGGAGTAAATTTTGCTCCCACAATATTATTAATCAACAATAGCGCAAAATGAAAAGTTTATGGAGGGGCCTAGATGTGCTTTATACTTTTTCTATATTATATATATAGAATGTTTGAGGAGTGCATGCAGCAGAACAAGAAAAATAAAACAAAAGATGAGTCACTCAGGAGGAGCAATGAAGCTGATGATGGTGATGATGGCCATGGCCCTGCTCACCACAAGCCATGGCATTGGCATCCACATCAACACCAGCGTCGTCACCGGTGGCTACTCTGCCTCCCGGTGCAACGGCCTCACCGACACGGCCTGCCGGATTGCACACTCTGAGTTGAACTTTGACTTGGAGTTCATGTTGGACTCAGAATTCAGCGCAAGGATCCTCCAGGGTGGCGAGCCCGTCTCTTATAAGGGATTGGAAACGGGACCGGTGTCCTGCGGCCCCGCAGATGTTGATAAATCTGAGTACTGCAAAGGACAGGCAAACAAAAAACCCCCAAGTTGCAACCCCAACCCCGTGAATAAGGATTGCTACCGACATGGGAAGGGAAGCGGTTGATAAATCTGTCAAGTGCCACCGTAACAAAAACGAAAAAGCCAAATCAGATTGCAAGGACCTCACCAATAAGAATTGCTAACACCATGATAATAAGTAAGCCAATTACTACTGGATGGATCCATGCATTAGATCGTGTGCAAGCTTATAAGTTATATAAGTGGTGTTATTTTTTCTGCTTTTTAATTTCTGTGTGTACGTAGAGAGTTTGTGTTGGTACGTTTCTGCATTTGGTTCTGCATTTGGTTCTTCATTTTGTTTTATATTTTCTTTTAAATAAAGAAGAGAGATTCGACTTGAAAGTACTTCCACAGTGGGAGTTGGTTGGTTCTTCAAATATTCATTTTTTGAGTAATATTAACCATTGAAGTATGGATTACTCTTCGCTTTTTAACTTTTAAATGTTAGAAAAAAAGAAAAAAAAAGAGAAAACATTACTGCTTGTGCCCCTGGTGCAAATCAGTTTGGTTAGAAACTCATCAGATCTCGAGTTAATAGACATTTTGGGGAAATTGGATGGACATGTTTTTCCTGTTTCGTTCTTTGTCAAGAAATCAGATCAGTCCATCTGATACTAGTTTTCAAGTTAGCTTTCAGCAATGCATTGTAACTCAAATTAAGTTGACTTGAGAGAATACCCTATTGATATCTACCATGTAGTTGAGGAGAAACACTTGTGTAAAGCTGAGAAACACTTAATATTTAGTGCCCTGCTCAATCAGCGTCAGTTTAATTTCTGTGTACGTTTGTGTGCTTTTGATTCTCCCTCTTCTTCTTTGTTTATTCGTTTTATTAAGGAAGTGATTTCGAACTTGGGATGTTTTGTATCATTTAGAAGAACTAGTTGACTGGTTCTTCAAATATTTGTGTGCTATAATCGTGTTAACCAATTTCAAGTCTATATGAATTACTCTTTCTTTTCAATGTCGGAAAAATAAAAATTACAATTTTTTGTGTATCTGGCAACCGTACAACCCGTTTTGGGTAGAAACTACATGAGAGAAGAGAGCATTTCGGTCACCAACTTAATTTTTATTTATTTTTTTTTCGAGGGAGGATCACCACCTTAATTAATAGTGAGCATTTTGTTACATGAATTTAAAAAATAGCAAATTTATATTTTTCCTTTCAAACTCATTAATTCTTACCTACAACCCATCACGTTATTTTTCTATAAATAAAATCCTGACTTTTATAAGAAAAACCCGATGACTAGGATCCAACTAAGCTAATTACCTAATTAAGCTACAAATTTAATTTATTGTACTTTTAGATTCCAAAAATACCCCTCATTACAATTTACCTTTCCTCAATTAATTGTGTTGATTTATTATTATACTATTAACTTTATTTTTCAATTAATTTAGTGTAATTTAATGTTTATTTAATTTTTCCAAATTGGTGACATTTAATGTTCTTATTTATTTCTTTTACAATCAATTTATTTTATATGTATTCTTTTGGCGTGGGAATATTTTTGTTGTTGCAATATATTCAATTTTCATTCCATCAATTATTACCAATTCTCTTTAATTCAAACTTTGTTTATAGATTAATGTAACCATTATTTTAAATTCAAAATTATTATGTATCTATTTTAAATTTTATTTTTAAATATAAGTAAATCGTTGTACTTAAAAATATAGGTAAATTAATATACATAAACTTAGCGAAGAACATAAAGAATTGTCGGTAAATAATTTACCTATATAATCTAGGTAAATTAGGACCTGATAATGTACCTATTTTTTCTAGGTAAATAATTTACCTATATAATCTAGGTAAATTAGGGACCTCATAATGTACCTATTTTTACTACATAAATATGTCCTTATCAATTTACCTATCATGTAGACATGTCATTTTTTTGGGGGGCATGTATTACCATAATTTTCCAACAAACAAGTACCTTATCAATACTTTTTTTTTTTAGAATAAAAATAATTTGTATTAGGTAGATATTATCATTGTTTGTTTAGTTATAATATTATTATACGTATTAGGTTATTTATGGATATTGGTGTGTGTCCATTAATTTATTTTTGGTTGAAACATTTTTTATATGCTCAAATTCAAAGCAATTAAATATAAATGCTAAAATAAGGGATTTGACAAGTAAGGTAGATGGCATAGTCTGTAATTACTTTATAATACTAGGACAATTATTAACCTATATTCAAATTTGGGTTTTTTGGGTTTTTCATATAAGTTGAAAAATAAGTGAGTTTATGTCTAGAATATAAGAGTTACAAGGACCTATTTTGGGCTGTCCCTTTAAAAGATTAAGTGATATTTGATATTGATTAGTCTTTTTTTCATATATGATTTCTCGATTCACTAGTTAACTTGCTTAAACAAGAGCAACTCCAGAATAAATTCGTATTCCCCAATCATTTGTTCTTATAACCAATAATTTGTTCCTTGTCTATGCTTTAGGATTCTACATTACTTTAGCATATTTCTCCTTTTCCTCCTTTTCACTTTGTCAGACAACAGCAACAAAAGGAACCCTAAGGTCAAAGTCATCTTTTTAGTTTTCAAACCTTTACGCATTCGTTACAATTCGAAATTGAGCGTGCCACTTGTCTACGAACTCGTATCGACGAGATCTACGTAACGGTGCCGCTCAATTCTCCAAAATCCTTTCCGAACAAAAAATGACTAAGGTGTCCCTACCCCCAAGGCAAGAATCTAATTGCACAATTAAATAATTAAATAAAAACAATTTGTTGGGTCGGGGTGTTACAGAAAAGGACCTTGGCTTGCAGACAAGTGGTTTCACGTTCGAATCCCCATGTCATCTTGGTAGTGTGCGTATGTGAGAAACTCATTCCCTCCCCCTTGTTATTTAGACTATCGCTTGTGTTTTTTTAAAAAGAATAAAGAAAAAAGAAAAAGAAAAACATGAAATAGTTATTGTTGTGTGGTTCATGTATAAGATTGGGCAAGTCATGATGGTTCCATATAGGCCCATACAACTCTAGTCTAAATTGAACTGTCGCAACTTAGCCCAATTGGGTACGTGTATACCCCAATCTAAGAATTCACACCAACTGGAGCAGTGCAATTCGACCTAATCCGCATTCTCTCTGTCTTTCGCAATGACCCAATCTATAGTTTTTTTTTTTTGGGGTCAGAATGGATGTAACGAATAAAAGAAAAAGCAAATCAATCTCTTTGTTGTGGGTAGGTGGGCACCCCACATGTTACAACAGCATAACTACAATATGAGATCACAATGATGTGGTAAAGCGCGAGTCCCTTCAATATTTTAATACTGAGAGATCAAGAGGACGTGACCAACTTGGTTTCCTCTCATACTTTTATGAACACGTGACTCCATTAGATTAGCCTAGAAACGTGTATGAATTGACCGCCAGCTGCTAAACTGAGCAGCTTCCTCCCGGCTTCCCCGATATTTTGGAGAATAAAAAAGTGGAGAAGCCACTCAATCTGCCCGTGACTAAATATAGAAAATATGCCTTTCGAATAATAACCCAGTGAGGGCCTCCACTCTTTGATTATTTGTTATATGCCCTTGACCTTTATGTTTTGCATTCTCTTCCATGGACAACAAATAATTAGAAAATTCGTAGCTAATGTCACAGGTAAGCTTTGTCTTAAATTTGAAACCTAGCGTACAACAAATATTTGAGTAATAAATGGGTGGGAAACCAATCCTCATGTTAAAGACGAGTATGAACAAGTATTTTTTATTTTTTTGACAAAAAGTACATATGAACAAGTTTTAAGTTGACATTCCGTAGACATAAAATTATTTTAGATTACATGATATATTTGGTTTTCATATAATTTACTTGTATCTCAACTTAACTAGTGGAGAAACGAGTTTATGGTTGGACGTTCTATAGCTCACTCCATTTAATTTTTTATTCATATTTTTCTTATGTAAAAGCTCACATTCTAGCCAAGAGCGACTCTGAGATTTTAAAGGTCCTATACCAAATGTGCGAACAAGAACATAAACTTGCAAAGAATTTTATAAATGCTAAACCTATAGGCTATAGGCGGTTGGACTTTCAGCTAATTAAGTATTGTAAATTATATTAAATATATGTATATTACTTCTTATTATGTATCTCCGAAGTTAAAGGAATGTCGTAGGTTATGTTTTATTTAGAAGTGTGCAAAGTTAAAACGAATATATAATAATAACAAAATAATATATATAGTGTAAACAAAGTCATAATTTGGGGCCTTCTTCAAATGAGGACCGTATTCAATTACCCACATTGCTTATCCCAAGTTTGCCTATGAATTTAATTGAAGATCTTATAAGTTATTAGCCTCTCCGCACGCGCTTCCAGGCCTTCGAGAGGCTTTTTTTAAAAAATTTTTAATTTATTTTAGAATTAAAAAAGATAATGGGCAGTTGTGTTCCATAAAAATAAGATTCATTATCTGATTTTTCTTTTAATTTTAAAATTTTTATAATATGAAAAAGTGTGAATTTACCATATTATCCTCATTTAATTAATAATTTCAATTCTTAATGTTTGCATTAACCAAGGGCATTTTCTGGTATTTTGAATGTTTTACCATTCTCTGCCTTTTGCTTTATATATATAGATAGATATAGATAACTAATGGGAGAATAAGTGTTATGGATTTGTATTAATTTTAACAAAGGAGTTTCTGAATCATTCTAATAAAGTTGGAAACATAGTAAAAGCATACGAAAACAGGGGAGTTTAGTAATATTGTCAAAACTGTGCTGCAATTTTCTAATTTAGTCATAGTAGGAATACTAAATAGTAAATACATAAAAAAATAAAACAACCAAAGAAGGAGAATAAAAAGCCAATTCTCTCGTTTGCTCGTTTGATCACTTCACTGTCTTCCTCTGGATAAATTTTTAAATGTCAGACACCACGCGCGTGCAGTGTCATCCAATGACCTGGGACATTTGGAATTACTTTCTAATTTATCGCATTATTTTTATGACAGTGGCAACAGACGTTGGAAACATTCCACACGCCCTACACAGTGGATGACACCAGCCACGTGGTGAACACCCAAAAATTACTCCTTCCTCTGATCAGTCTGCTCTCAGATTCCCATTGCCTTCATCAAAACAAAACCCAAATTCCGCAGAGAAAGCCCTTGCAATATCGTCCACAGACGATCAAACTATGGCAGCTTCTCCTGGTGAAAATTCAGTGGAAAGGTACCCTGTACACGCTTTGTGCTCTCTTTGATTTTTCTTGCAAACATTGACTGAAATTTTGATCTGGGGAGTTCTTATATTTCACAATTTGTTTCCTGTTGAATGGCATTCTCACAAATTGGAAAAGATGATTTATAGGAGTTTATGTTGCAATGCCAGTGTCAAACTTCTGTTGTATCATGTTGGGTTGTATTTGTTTTTTCATTTTTGTTGTGGTTTGTTGTTGTGAATTGTAATGGATTTATTTTTTTGTGTCAAGTTTTCTTTTCATTGTTTAAATTTGAAGTGGCATGTTGAACCAATTTATATTCTCTCATGTTTATGTATATATATGCTGTATATTCAGCTTAGTTTGACTTGCATGTCATTGTTCTCTCCTCTAATTATTTAGTTTGCACAGATTGTGTATGTTGATTGTTCTTAGATTGCTAATTCCCCTGAATCTTCTACCAGTGCATTATCTTTTTCTTGTTATGCTTTTGCTTCTCTGGCATCATTTAGCTTTCACCATTTGTGGTTCTTTCTTCCCTACGCATTTGATTTATTATCAACCTTGCAGTCAATACTGAATCAATAAGTCAGATAGCCCAATTAATTTTGTTGCAAAAGAAAATAATATGTTAAAGGACTATACCTTACCCGATCCAAACATAATGTTGTCAATTTTGTTTTGTAAAATATTTTAAATCTTTGTACTTTATACTAGTAGGCAAAGAGAGTAGAAACTTTCATATTCACAGAAAGATGGCAATGTGGACTAATTTAATTTTACAAAGCACTGCTACGCGGAAGAAATGATTCTGTGTGATCTTTTATTTTGTACAAGTATAAGATTTTTGGTGTGTGACTTCGTGTTCATTCGTTCTATACTGCATGAAACACAAACCTTTGTCTTTTACTTGTATTCTTTTGGTTCTGATGCCTTATTGGCTTTTCTTTTGTGGTGTGTGTGTGGAACCAGCAAAAGTTCTCTCTCTGGAATTGCTCCACTTGAAGCAGTACTATTTGATATTGATGGAACTCTGTGTGATTCAGATCCCATTCATTGCCATGCCTTCCGTGAAATGCTTCAAGAGGTAGTGTTTCATTTTTGTTTTCTCCAATACTCTGTTACAAAGATAAGATTTAGGATTTCTTTGGTCATAATTTTGCACAGTTTTTAACTGCATTCATATCACACCATGAAAAGTGCAAAGGATGCTTCTACTATTTCATGAAAGTTGCTCGTACTTTGTAGAAATTTTATAACCGTGAACCGTAATCATATAGAACAGTAATTATTCACCCAAGGAAGCTTGTAATTCAGTAGAATTTTAAGAACCTTTGAACTGTATAGGTTAGTGATTAACTGAAGTGGTGAAATTAACAGATAGGTTTCAATGGAGGGGTTCCAATTACTGAAGAATACTACATTGAGAATATTAGCGGCAGGCATAATGATGATATTGCCAGGAGACTCTTTCCTGATGATTTCCAAAGAGGCTTAAAGCTCACAGATGACAAGGAAGTCATGTTTCGAAAGTAAAAGCTTCACCTTCTCCATACTTGAATTTTCATTCAGGTTCCCAGCAGCTTATATGATTTCTCTGATGGAAACAGATTGGCCGCAGGACAATTGAAGCCTGTGAAGGGCCTCCATAAATTGAGGAAATGGATTGAAGATCGCGGGTTGAAACGGGCTGCAGTTAGTAATGCTCCGAGACCAAATGCTGAACTAATGATCTCAATTCTTGGCCTATCAGATTTCTTTCATGCTGTTATTCTCGGGAGTGACTGTGAACATGTGAAGCCACATCCAGAGCCCTACTTAAAGGCACTTGAAACACTCAACGCATCAAAGGATCACACTTTTGTGTTTGAGGTCTGCCTCTTCTGCGGCCTCCTTTTAAGAATTTTTTTCCGGGAACTTCTGAGATTTTAATATCTTTTCTGGTTTTGCTTTGGTAGGATTCTTTTTCAGGGATTAAAGCTGGAGTGGCAGCTAGTATGCCGGTTGTTGGCTTAACCACCGGAAATCCAGCACATCTACTAATGGAAGCAGAACCTACCTTTCTTATAAAGGATTATGAGGATCCGAAGTTGTGGGCAGCATTAGAAGAGCTTGATAAGATGGGTGGTACTGCTATTTCTACAAGTGGAGCTTAAAACATCTATCATCTCAATAAAATGATTAGAAAAAAAATCTGTGGTAAAATAAAGGAGTGACTTGAAAGGCTATTGCTGCTATATATCTTGGTCCACTTATAGCTGTTAATTCTGGAAACAGTATAATTTTACTGGTCATATAATCATAAAGTGTTAGTAGCTACAGAAATTGGAAATGCAGTCTTCTGTTTCACTCTAAGGAAGTGAGTGGCAGAGGCATGGATCTGATTGAACAGGCTGGAAATGATTCATCATGGAAAATCATATTTTGAAGATTTCAAACTGTTAGATAATCGTAAATGAAAATTTCTCTTGTGAGCATGTGGTAATGCGCATCTATAATTCTACTCTGAAACTGTCATTCTTGGTTGAAACAAGAAGCTATGTCCATGCTCTGGGTCAGGGGCATGAATTGGTTAGAATCTTGGAATTTATTCTAATTTCCATTTGCATTTGTGTTAGTAAACATTGACTTTACCTCAAGTTACTTCATAAGGAAAAAAGATGGCGTGCTGGTGGATTTTTCAGGTTCGTACATGATTTTTCGATGTTTTACAAACCGGTATACAAAATCGAATAAACCCTACATATACACCCTTCTATTAGGCAGACATGTTAATAGAAACTAGACCTGGCAATATCAGACACGTTAACACGACACTAATTCGCACGAAATTATCGATTTGGGTTGGCCTTATTGGGTCGGATTGATAACGGTGAACCCGTTAAGCATCCGTTATCTTAACGGGTAGTTTCAGATTTTTCGCGAATGACCCGTGCTAACCCGTTAAGAGCAAGGGTATTTTTGTAAATTTACATTATAAAATCCCTATCTAACCCCACCAATGGCATGCTCCTATCATTCCAAATTATTATTTTATTTATATTCTTACTATTTTATATTGTTGCTTAATTACTTAAATCCCTAAGATTATTTCGATATTGATTACAAATACAATCTAACCCCACCAATAGCATCCTCCTTTCACTCCATATTATTATTTTAATTGTTCTCAAATACTTAATATATTGTTCTTTTATCACAAAGAATTGTCTAACAAATATAGTCTATTTTTTTTAAATGGGTGAAGCACGTGAAATGAGCAAAAAAATAACTCATTAGTCTTAATGGGTCGGGTCGAGTTTCGCGAATTTAAACGGGTCGGGTTTGGGTTTAATATTTCCCACCCGTTAGCTTAATTGGTCGGGTCAATTCGCTTTTTAACGACACGAACACGACACGAAACCTCAAGAACACGACACGCTTGCCGGATCTAATAGAAACATAACTATTGACATGGCAAACGTAGATGTTATTTTTTTTTTAATCATTATTTATCAATGAGAGAGTATTGAAATCGGAACCTCTTCTAATTAGAAAGTGAAATACACTTAACCAAAACTATTTAGTACTTAAAAAAAAAAATATCTTATTGTGCAATATGAAATGTTTGTCGACACGATTCGTGCAAAAACGCTAGTTTTAACAAAATTGAAAACTAATGGTGAAAAGAAATTTACATGGAACTTTGTAGCTAAAGTGGTTAAAAATAATTATAATGTTTTGTGTTTGAGACGAAAATGGGGGAGTTTAGTAATATCATCTAAGCTATGAGGGGGGATTTTGCAATTTGGTCATAGTACGAATACTAAATTTGAAGAAAACGGCCAAAGGGTTGAAAATTTGTTGGAGAAAGAAAGCAACTCGCATATTTCCATTTGCTGTATTGATTCCGACGGTAGATTCTCTCTCTCTCTCTCTCTCGATCACATTCCTCTTCATATTTATTTAACTTCACCGTCTTCCTCTCATCACTCTGCTCTCGAATACCCTTCGCGTTAATTGAAAGCCAGATTTCGCAGAGAAGGCTCTTGCAATATCCTCCACAACCTATTCATCAAACTATGACAGCTTCTTCTGGTGAAAACTCTGTGGAAAGGTACCTTCCTGTCGCGTTTTGTGCTTTCTTTGATCTTTCTTGCTTACATTGACCGTTTGATCTGGGTAGCTCTGAGATTTACAAATCTGTTTTCCTTTCAATGGCATTCACGTACATACTGCTATCGGTAACTGAAAACATTTGTTCTATCATATTGCATTCTATTTTTTAAAATTTTGTAATTTTTTCTAGGTGGGTCAGTATTTGTTAATTGGTAATGTCTTTGTTTATTTATTTATTTTTGGTATCAATGTTTTGCTACTGTTGATTGGTGATTATCTTACTAATGAGTTATTTGAAATTTCCATTGATCTGGGTGTTTAGTGTTGATGTTTTGATTTTCAATGCAAGTTCATATTTTACTGCTTCTGCCTGTGAGTATGTCATTTTACTGATATTCTTGGTAACATAATTCTTCTTCAAATCTTAACCTTTTCTGATATATTTGGTTTTGTTAGTCAATAGTTTCGGATCAAATTTGATCTGATACTGTCAAGCTCATGTGTAAACCACCAGTGGTAGCCAAATTTACAGGCAGCAAACATGATATGCCTTCTTTTAATACATGTTTTGGGTTGATCTATAATGGCAGGGTACATGGAAAGAATTGTTATTTTTGGAAAATAATAGAAAATATCAAAATAGCAGGGTAAAATGTAGGAGGCTGCAGATCATATTGACACATACAACCAAGTCTTTCTGTTGTATTTTCCCTTCCTTGAGTACAAAACAAAAATAAAAATAAAAAAAATTTCGTAAATGAATGTGAGTGAAACATCGTCAACATCCTTGCCTTTTTCTCAATCACAGAGGACATTCATGAGCTATGCAGAACCAAATTGTTAAGGATATTGAATAGATAATTTTAACGGTAAGTGGAATGCTGAGCTATTTTCTATTGTCCTATTCAGTAGTTTTAGCTGTAACAGGTCTATTCCCGTAATCATACAGACACACACACAGACATATATTCTGCATATTTTCACTTCCATGTCATTGTTCTCTCCTCTAATTGTTAATTTTGCATAGATTGTATCTGCTTTTTATGCGTTTTACCCTTTCTTATTATGCTCTTGTTTCTCTGGCATTATTTGCCTTGCGCAGCCAATTATGGTTCTTTCTCTCTAAACCGCTGAAGTTGCCATTATCTTTTAGGTCCATTTTGATATACTGTCAACTTTAGCATTAATACTGAATCATTAAGTCAGATAGCCTGCTGATCTTTTTGCCAAAAGAAAACATGTTGAAAGACTATAGCTTACCTGATCAAAACAATAAATATTATGCAAATAAAAATTCTATTATCTCTTCACTCCATATGGAGACAGTAGAGACTTTTATTTTCACAGAAAGTAGGTAATGTCGACTAACCTAACTCAACCAGGCATTGTTACACCGAAGAATTGCTCTGCGCGACATTTATTTTTGCGTAGTTGTGAGAATTTTGGTGTGTAAATTTGTGTTTTGCTTATTGTATACTACAGAAAACAGAAGGGATTGTCTTACATTTGTATTTTTTGGTTTCATTTTTTTATTGTAATAATGCCTTATTACCTCTTTTTTTTTCTCTGATGTATCTGTGGAACCAGCAAAAGTTCACTCTCTGGACTTGCCCCACTTGAAGCAGTACTATTTGATATTGATGGAACTCTGTGTGATTCAGATCCCATTCATTTCTATGCCTTCCGCGAAATGCTTCCAGAGGTAAAGTGATTGTTTTGTTTCCTACTATTCTGTAATAAGGAAAATATGTAGGATTTATCTTGTCATAATTTGACCTATTTTTAGCTATATTCATATCACACCATAAAAAGTGCAGAGGACTTCTACCGCTTAATGAAAGCTGCTCATACGTTTTATAAAAGTTATAACTCTGAACTGTAATTATACATACAATGAAAAGGTGAACTGTAATCATATGTACAATGAAAAGGTGCATCTAGGAAGCTTGTAATTTAGTACAAATTTAAAGAATCTTTGACCTGTGAAGGTTGATGATTAACTGAATTGTGGAAAATTAACAGATAGGTTTCAATGGAGGGGTTCCAATCACTGAGGAGTACTATATTGAGAATTTTGCTGGGAAGCATAATGATGATGTTGCTAGGATACTCTTTCCTGATGACTTCGAAAGAGGCTTAAAGTTCACAGAGGACAAGGAAGCCATGTTTCGTAGGTAAAAGCTTCAACTTCTCTAGACTTGGAATTCCTTTCTGGTTCCCACCTTATATCATTTCTCCAATGGAAACAGATTGGCCACAGAACAATTGAAGCCTGTGAATGGCATTGATAAAGTGAAGAAATGGGTTGAAGATCGTGGGCTGAAACGGGCTGCTGTTACTAATGCTCCAAGACCAAATGCTGAGCTAATGCTCTCAATGCTTGGCCTCACAGATTTTTTCCAAGCTCTTATTATTGGGAACGAGTGCAAGCATGCCAAGCCACACCCAGAGCCCTACTTGAAGGCTCTTGAAATACTCAACGTATCAAAAGATCACACTTTTGTGTTCGAGGTCTGCCTCTTCTCATGTCACGTTTTGAGAAAAAATCATTTACTGGAACTTTGGGACCTTATTTTCTGTTCTTGTTTTTTGCTTTGCTAGGATTCTGTCTCTGGGATTAAAGCTGGAGTTGCAGCCGGTATGCCAGTTATTGGTTTAACCACCGGAAATCCAGAACACATACTAATTGAAGCAAAACCGACCTTTCTCATAAAGGATTACGATGATTCAAAATTGTGGGCAGCATTAGAAGAGCTTGATAAGAAGAGCGGTGGCAGTAGCGCTACAAGTGGAGCTTAAAACATCTATGATCTCAATCAAATGATTAGAAAATTAAGCTTATACTAAAGCAAATGATTTGCAAATGCAGTTGTAAACTCAAAGGGTTACTTTAAATGATTCTGTTGCTGGGGTATATTTTGGTCCACCTATAGCTGCTAGGATGTTGTATAATTTCACTGCTCAATCAATAAATACATTTGATTATGAAAATGAAGTGTTCTGTCTCACAGTAAGAAAGTGAACGGCAAAGACATTGATCTGGTTAGAGGCTGGAGCATTCGAGATTTTATGGGACCTAACATTAGAATGATTTCTTTCTGATAATAAGCTTTGTGCCCTTGGGAATTATATCATGTCCAGTACTTTTGCCTTTGTTTTTTAAATTTCAATGAAGTTTTGAAAGGGAGATTAACCAAACATTTCTCAGTTAGGCCCTTAAGTTTTGTTCTTTTTAGGAAATTATTTTATCATCTCTCAGTATTTTCTTTGGATTGAAAAAAGAAGAAGAAAGAATTCATGGTCCCGCCCTAGCTATGGACTGTGGCTTCATGGAAAATGGCCATAACATCTCTGTTTCAGGACCAGTATACAAATTCACACATCCACGAAGTATATATGCAAAATGCATAAATGACATGATAGTAAACTTAATATCACTAAATATTTAGGTCGTCCACTATTTGGTTGACGTCTTGGATTGAAAACATAATAACCTTTCAATCTTTTGGATGTTTTGTGGAGGATGAAAAGTTAAGCAAATCATGGCTGAGAAAATCATAGCAGAGAATTCGGATCCTAGAATCTAATGACACATCATTAACGATATTATTATCAGAATATATACGTAATTTACATATATTATAATTATTTTTATTTAGTTTAGGTATATATAAAAAACAAAAACAAAACAAAACTGGCACGCAAAAGAAACAATTTCAGTAATAGAAACTGTGTGCTTAAACTTACACTTGAAAAAATTCCTAGTCTAGAGTCTATACAGTTCTTGAAGAGATTCAAAGAATAAATTGTTTTTCATTATTCTTCCCTTTGTTTTTGTTTTGTTTTTTTGCCTTTCTGAATACAGTATTCTTCCTTTGTGTAGGACAATTAACCTTAAAACCCACTTCAATATTGATGAAGGCCAACTTAAAAGTTCGTAGTTTGGGCCAAACTGGTGACAAGACAACAAAGCTCATTTATTTTGTTGATGGTAGGCCAGACAAATAATTGGGCTGAAATTCTTTGATGGAGCGTGGAAAAAGGACTCACATTTGGCAGGGTTGGGTCTAGTTGCAAGAGATGCTATCGGATCCTTTTGTGGTGGTTTAAGTATCTCACCACGCTATATCCCAAATAAATTTCTAAAATAACGCAAATAATCCATCTCTGTGCTAAAAACAAAATTTAAGAATTTGGAGGCCACATTTACTTTTACTCCAACCGCCACATTTATTTAAGCCAGCCAAATTTTTGGTACGACGTTGCTTCATATTGCACAATCAAATTCATCCACTTTTTTGCCCCATGCGTCTCAAAATAATAAAATATGAGGATCCTAAAATATAGATGTACTGGAGATGAAAAATTTTAGCGCACTATTCTTTAAAAAATTAATATTTTGGAGGATAAATTTTTAACATGACTACATTTAAATTTCATGACTGAGATGGCCTTAGTGACTCCGTTCCATTGCAACTTGGCTCTGGTTGCAGAGGTGGCTGCTGGCCTTTGCGCATTCAAATTTTCTCTAAATCGTAATTTCACTGACATTATCCTCGAGGCGGATTAGAAGATTCTGGTGGAAGGAGTCAGAGGAGGAGAAAAAATAGTATTTGGGCTATCCAATCTCTTCTAGATGAGTTTAAGAAGATCTCTGTTTGTTTTAGATCGGTTCTTTGGAGCTGGGTGCCAAGGAAATTGAACCGTGTAGCGCACAAGGCTGCAGCGATTGGAATCAGAGCGGAACAAATTGCCGGTTCTTTGGCGTTTTGTTAATGAAGTACTTATTCATACCCAAAAAAAAAAAAAAGATCACCTAGTACGTGAACAAATTGCCGGATCTCCTTACTGCTTGCTTGTTGTTGCTCGAGCTTCTTTATTTTACACAGTTTGGTTTAATTTTTTATTTATTTATATAAATGAACATGTGACTTTATTATCTATTTCTTTCTTGCTACTAAAAACTTATTATTTTATTGATATATTTACACTAACATCTCTGAAGTTTTTGGTATTTTCACAAAACCCCTTGAGGTTTCAAAACTTACACGAACACCTCCTGAGGTTTCAATTTGCTTTCACAAAACCCATTTTCATTGATTTTTCATCCAAAATTTGATGAGTCCATACATAAAAACTTTTGCAAATAACAAAATTAATCTCAACAAATGTATGTGGAATTTAATCTCAAATGCTAATTTTGTCATTTGAAGAATTTTTTATATATAAAATCATCAATCTTTGGACGAAAAATCAATGGAAAGGGATTTTGTGAAAACACTTAGGGGTCGTTTGTTACACAGGCTTGGCTTGGCCAGGACTAGACTAAATTTAGTACCATGTTTGTTTCATCTAATCCTAGTCTTAGATGGGATTGCTAATACTTGGGCCCACCAAAAACACCTCCTTAGGAAGGCTTAACTAAACCCATGTGAAAAAGGAGGGTTAACTAATCCCATGCTCACCAATGTATAAGATGAATATATTATATTGTAATAATAATAACATATATTACTATTATTATTATATACACATATTTATATATTATATTATACTTACATACACATATACTATAATGTACATATATACACGTATATACACATATATAATATATGTATATATGTATACATCTATACACATATATACATATATAATATACATATACATATATACATGTATATTATTATTATAATATACCCATATACACATATACATATTAATATTATAATAATAGTATACATGTATATATGTAACATATATTATATATTATAATACGTATATATACATACACATATACATTATATATGTATAATATATATTATAATATATATATATATATAATATACATATACATATATACATGTATATTATTATTATTATTATAATATACCCATATACACATATACATATTAATATTATAATAATAGTATACGTGTATATATGTAATAAATATTATATATTATAATGCATATATGTGTATATATATTATACCCATGTATGTATTATAATATACATATACACACGTATATACACATATACATTATACATGTATAATATATATATATTATATTTACACGTATATATATATATATATATATATATATATATATATATATGTATATGTATTATACCCATGTATATATTATAAAATACATATATACACGTATATATATGTATATTATTATTACAACATACCCTTATATTATATAGATATATATTATAATACATATGTATACATATATATATATATATAATATATATATATGTTTATATTATTTATAATATACATGTATTCATGTACATACACATATATGTTATATTATATATATATTTATATATACATATATATATATATATTATACATATTATAAAATACATATATACACGTACATAATATATGTATTTATATATATATACATATATATAGATATTTTTGAAAAATAAAAAATTCTAGTCCTAGTCCAGGCATACACCAAACGTAGGATAAATGCTATCCAACTTAGACCAAGCCAAGCCAAGCCAAGACAATCCATAAGCATAGTCCATGCTAAGACAATCCAGGTGTAACAAACGAGCCCTTAAAAACCTAAGGGAGGGGGAGGGGGAGGAGAGGGTGTTTGTGTAATTTTTAAAACCTCGGGGATTTTATGAAAACACTGAAAAAGTGTAAATAACTCTATTTTATTTGACGCCAAACATATGAGCATTATTAATGGTCAATCCAATATCAAGTATCAATGCATTGCATGCACACATGGCTATTTTTATCATGGATAATTTTATATTGCATAAAAGTAAAATATATGAGCATTAAACAAGAAGCAAAACTTCCTTATAAATCTCATGGTATATAATGTGTAAGCATTTCTTTATCATGATTCATCGTATTCGACACTATTTTTTTTCAACTTAATTAAGATAGCATTTTTAGAATGTAATGGGGTTCTTTCGAGTAAATTCATATTTTCAACAAAAAGAAAAAAAAAATTTGTGGCATATAAAATGAAATTTTTTTTTGGTCGAATGGCATATAGAATGATTAGGTGGATGAGATGAGCAATTACTAAAATATGACTGAGCTGCTACTTAAAGATAAAGTTCATATATATGGTGTGGATGTGCTACTCACTCTGCATCCGAGTTCGAATCTCAATACCCATAGGTTTGATTAAATTAAAATAAAATATCGCTTTTATAAAAAAAAAATTAAAATAAAGAAAGAAGAAAAAGCAATGCTAAAGCCGAAATTAATATTACCATATATGAAGTACTGGCTTATAACCAATACTTTCCTCAAAGTGATTAAAAAAATTACATATAAAAAAAATCTTGTTTCTATGTAGTAATTCGGCACGAGCAGGTCCTTGAATGCAAGCCAGAGAATCGGAAACCCTAATTTTCTGCTCCAACAATTTAGCCATCCATTTCCAAAAATTCACTCACAATGGAGAAGCTTGGCTTTAAAACCAAGTTTTCCCATGCAACCTCAGCTTTCTTTCCACAGCTTTCATGCACGACAGTCACATCAATCCGATGGATATCCCATTTGGACCTGAGACGTTCAATTTTCTGCACCTGGCACTCAGCAAGTTTCAAAGTATTGTCCTTAGTTTTTTGAATCCCATCTTTGAACAAAAATTCCTTTCTGGCCTCATCTGCCGAATGATCCATTTCAGCCATGAAATATGCATGCATCTCAGGAGCTCCAATAGCCCGACGAATGCCGCGCTCATAATCTGCCCCTGGAACAAACATTTCCCGGAGCTCATCCACAAGCCCGGCATCCACCATTTCATCCACTCTTTCAGAGACACGATTATAGAGCACAGGCAAAGACACATCAAGCCATATGAAGCAGCAATCATATTTATCTTGGAACCTGAGCGTTGGATCTTCGACAAGCGCCTCAATGTAAGTGTTGGATCCACCAGCAATGATCGGGATGTGGTTGCGCTTTGTGATCTCATCGAGGGCTTTGCGCACTTGACGACAAAACTCCTGCACCGTGAAATCAGCTTCCGGGTCCTGGATGAACCCTAGCAGGTGATGGAGGATGCCTCTTTGCTCGGGCTCTGTAGCTTTGTTGGTCACAATGTCAAGGCCTTTGTAGACTTGGATTTTGTCGGAGTTGATTATTTCACCGTTGTAACGAGTGGCTAAGTCTATGGAGAGTTTTGTTTTTCCACACCCGGTCGAGCCCAATACAAAAATAACCTTGGTCTTGTTGTGGATAGAACCATTGGCAAGCACAAATTCCATAGCTGCTGCTGACACCAAAGACCTACCTGCTTTCCCTAAAACGATAAAACAAAATTATTATTTTGGTTAAATTTGTTACCGTGAAATAATTCAAAATAATGCAATGACACTGGTTTCCCAGCAACTTTTCTCACGATTGTCTGAACGCAGTCCTCATGATTAATGGGGAGGAAGACTGTTTAGCTCCGGAAGGGGGATTGGTGAAGGAAATTCGAATGCTTTTGCAACAAAGGCCGCCAAGCTAATACAGTGGCTCATAGAATTGCAAACTATGGTCTTCGTGAACGGGATCTTTGATACTGGATGGAGTCGGGTCTGCCATGGCTTTTAGATCGTGTCCACAGTGATTGTATTTATCTTTAGTTTTAGTGTCGCATTCTAATTGGCATGTGTGGTACTCTTTTCTACCCCAAAATTTTATCCCACGTGTTTTTCTTCGGTAAGGTTTTAACGAGACAACTCTGATACATGCTGCTGTTATTCGTTTTATTGAGTTAATGAAATGACTCTTTTCAGAAGAAAAAAATGCTAGAAGGCCTATAAAAAACAAAAACAAAAAAAGTTGCCAATGCGCTTAAAAAAACTTTGATTGTTCACAAGACCCAAAGAAATTTCAAAATTTTCGCTCTTTGCATCCACATATAATATACATTCCAAAATACCCTAATTCTGTGGTGGATGAGATCTGACATGAGACAAGCTTCAAAATTTTGATGAGTGCAAGCAAGAAGGATACTTATAGCTCGAGTGGTAAGAAGGAGAAATATGTTTCGTATATGTAGAATACATTCTCTCTCTTTTTCGTAGCCTAAAGATTGAATACATCAAAACAGAATAATCAAGGAACAAAAACAAAATAATAGTACACAAGTAGAAAATTGGAGTGTAAAAAACACTATACGTACCCAAATATAATGGTGGCTGGCTCTGTCAAAGTAGAGCTCTAGCTACGTTATCAACCGTTCAAGGAGCTCACCTTTGACCTTGTTTGTCCTTCAAACAGCGACAGAATTTTGTTTTGTGTTTTGTGTTGGTTTGCTCTAGAGCTCAGTGATAGTTTAGTAATGAGCACAAGACAACCCAATAAAATGTTCATATAAATCTCTTTATTTATATGTGTATATGTGGCAATATATGTTAACTTTCAAAATTAAAAATAAATGGAAGCTTTACTAATAGGAAATCCAAAATTTAATATCAATACATTTTATTGTATACAGAAAAACATATCACGGGGATTGAGCATGAACTTGAATACAGAAACGCATGATGTATCCCTTATTTGTTTTTAGGACGTTGATATCTTGCATTGAATGCTTACAAATATATTTACACATGTGTGTGTATTTGTGATAAGATTTTTGCCACCTTATTTGACACAAAACATATGGACCGTATCCAAGTTCTTTCATATAGATGATTATTCTTACCAAATATATCGACGAGCATAAAAATTAATCTTATCAACCCAAGGAGACCAAGAGCAACCATTTTTACCTAATAAGCGTTATTTCCTTGTACAATTTTGTGGTAGGTATGTGGGAAGAGTATACGGATAAGGTCGTCATCCACATAACTTGCACATAAAAATCTTCTTATGTTACAAATACGTACATTATTTGTTTCCCCTACAACAATGTGAAGACCCGTATTTTAAAACGATAAAAGAATATATATTAATATTACCTTTTGGATTAATTTGAACGATCCTATTTTCTTAAGATATTTACCCTTTGGATAAACTCGGATAATCTTACAAAATGACTCAACTATCATTAGGGCAGTGTCCCAACGATAAGCAAACAGGAAGAGCTTATAGAACGCAACTTTTTGCTTATCTCCTTCCATGGTGATGCTGTCTCTGTCTCTAGCTAGCTCTCTACTTTGTTGTATTTATACTTTGGATAAATGGATGATCTTGTCTTCTTAAAATATTTATCCTTTACATAAATTTGAACGATGTTATCTTCTTAAGATATTTTGTTTTTTTAATAAACTTGGATGTTTTTATCCTATCACTATAGCAACTATTAATAAGAGCATAACCTCCGTGTTTCTGACATGAGGAATAAGGAAGAAAGTTAGAGACAGGAGGAGAAGAAAGAGAGCACTTGAGAATCTTGGTGTTTGGATGGTGGTGTTGTAGAGATTGGTAGATGGGTTGTCTTGCCAATTATTTTCAGGTTCTCGTTATCGAGGTGAGTGATTTATGTAATGCGTTATAAAAGTTATTATCACAATAAATATGAAAACTATGAATTATCATGCATGTGTTTTATTTATAAATATATCTCTCTATTTCAAGTCAAGCATGTATATTTTGACACAGTGTTTTACATTATATATATATTATTAGGAATATTTGTGAAGTATGTATCAGACGAGGACATAGGGCAGTGAGACCAATAGGGGTCATGTTGTGGGTTACATGCTATAAAGGATAATCAAGGTATGAAGTAATGATGTGATATGATCTGGATTGGTGTAACTTTTCATGATATTTTTTGAAGTGTGTAAAATAACATTGCTTGACTGGCACATTGCATAATCTACTCACTGAGCGGTGGTTTGCTCATCCCTCACTCTTTTACTTTTCAGAGGAATTAGTCGGCAAGACAAAGAAAAAAACCAAATGAGGTTGAACTAGATGATTGTGATAGATCTTTATCTATTTATGGTACACTCGTAAGCTTTTGAAGCTATTTCTATAAGAGAAGTTTATTTTAACCCCAAGTTGCAGCCTTTTTATTTTCACCCATCGGTTTAGGACTTTTACCATATCCCGTGTCCGAATCGTGACAAACAAGGTCTTACTAGAGTAGGATTGCTCAAGCACTAATTAATTAATACGTTAATACAACACTAACTACTCATTTGGGCTCATTTTACCATGTCATCTCATGTTTTGAACCGTTCATTACATAGGCCATCATACTAGTGTATATCAGTATGTTTAGCTAACCGGTTATATTGTGTGCAATTGGTGTACCCATAGGTTTGAAGGCTATCATCCTTGTTTCAGTTAATAGATGAAGCACATACTTTCCTTCAAAAACAAATATTCTAAGTGGAGTGTAGACCGAGCAACTTCAAGGCATAATTCTTATGAAATCTATCGTTACATATATTCTATATCCTACCTGTTTTCTTTTGTTAGCCTCCTAAGTTTACCTTTCAGGGTGAGTGAAGTTGAAGAATCCTTGTACCGTACAAGCCTCCACCGTGGTGACAATGTCCAAGGCCTTAGAGTGCCATTATTTAGAGAAGTACCAGAAAGTAACCATTTTGTTCATCAGATCCCAAAACCTTGAGAATTTACTTTCAATTTGCTTCTGTTTAATTGAAAATATATATAATGTACCAGAAACAACTATACTTGATTGTATTCATGATTACTTATCCTAAAAAAAGATTACGAAAAATCCATTCATGTTTAATTTCATCAGGACCATGAGACTGAGTCAATCTCATCCCTTGCAGACTTGTACAATTCAAGCCTCTTGGCACATTGTTGCCTCCTTTCCATCACTTCGGGATTCTCACCCAGCAATTGTGCAAGCTGTCTTCCCTACAGGAAATAACAAAACTCAATCAGCCAAACATCATCCATTTTTTGTCCTGATTCATATACACATGTATGTATTACTATGTATTTGGGAGGAGAGAGAGAGAGAGAGAGAGAGAGAGAGGAGGGTATATTGTCAGATTACCTCCTTTTTGCCCAATTGGATGTAGAAGTCATCGAGCAAAGACCGCTTAGCCTCCCTCACTTGACAATGAACAACAGCCTTCGGGATAGAATTCTTAAGTGTCTCTGACACCATCCCTACATAGGAGGAAACATTGGATCCTATCCTGTGGAAGTGACCGTCTGCATATCGATCATCGGAAGCAGCAGATGGATTTCCTCCCACCTTCTCCACTTCTTGAGGGAGTTTCCGAAAGTAATCCACAGTCAGATATGAGGATTCCATGTCCACCAAACGCAAAGTCGTCTTCTTGCTGTCTTCACGAAACCTCTCCAACGCTTCATTGGCAGCTGCTGCCAATTCCGCTTGAAGAGTTGGAAAGCGTTTTAACTCCTGTTTCATTCCAAAATATAACCTATAACTTTCCCCATTATTAAGACCATTAATACTGTGAAATGAAGTGTATGGATAACAACTTTGAACCTGAGTTTCTGCAATTGACCTTCTTACAATTTCCTTCAAGATAAAGTGAACCTGCAGTATTGGATTACTGATTAAGAAAACAAAATTCTGCAGTTCAATAACTGGTTAATTGTCCAAGTGCACAAAATTGAAATCAATTCTGTTTGTAATGGCTGCAGAAACAAAACCTATGCTATATAGCTAGTTAGGCACTAATTAACCCTAGGAAACTACCCCACCGAGGACAAGAAAACCAAATGGTGAACACTTACGGCATCTACAGACGCTTCAGATGGGCCTCTGAAATAATTAAGTGAACTGTCAATGAGGCGCCGATAACCCTGCTCCGGTGCAATTAGATGAGGTTGGTATCCATCTGCCTCTGAAACCACTTTCCTTACATTTTGAAGTGAAAGGTGACGGTCAAAAGGCAGCTTCTTCAGAGCAACAGGGAGCTGGTGGTCAAATACTGCAAATATCCGTTCGCCACCAGGTCGTCTGCAGAAACAGTAAAATTTTGTTATCTACTATTTTCATGCAACATAATACTGCGAAACCAGTTGTTATCATATTGAAATTTCCTGCTTCAATTTGACAGGCTTTCTGAGAGCCACCCAGCCATAAAGAACTCGTGAATTCAGAAGAACTTTCAGTCTAATGAAAACATAACACAAAGCCGAAAAAGCATTAGAATCAAAGAAAGAAATCCTTTGAACAGGTCCACATGTGTTCAATCACAAATGGATTGTGAAGATTATATCATATTTGGCCACAAAACAAAGCATTAAACACGTCCTATTTATATTTGTTAAGTAAAGAAAAAAGGATGTCTTACCCTCCATCCAAATGCTCCTTGAATATCCGGTCAAATGCCCGGCACAACTCTAAGATAGTATATAACTGTGCCTGATACAGATGTACAAAATAACTTCAGATGATAAACCTAAACCAAATAACATCCCAATATAAATGAATAGATCATAAGTTCCTCACCCCTGCATCAATAGCAACAGGTCTACCAAGATAATCCAACTCGGCTTCAAGTTCACCAATGCTTTTCTTGATCAAAGATGCAATTCCTGGAATGCGAGCTTTAATTACAGACTCTAAATGCTGAAATCATATGAAAAACTATATATTAACCCACAATTTCTATTTAAGAACTAAGAAAATTAGATGTAGAAATTGAGCTATCATAACATTAATACATAGGTGAGAGAAAAAACCTTCGAGAGAAGTTTTGCAAGATATTCTGACCCCATTTTGCTTGCCAAATGTCCATAATCAGGACTGGAGGAAAAAAACTCGCGCTCCCTCCGCCTGGCAGCAATCATATCGACGTTTTTATTAATATCAACTTGTGAACGGTTCACAATTCCAACCCAAGGGTGTTGAAGCCGATAAGACCTTCCTTCGAGAACCT
Organism: Prunus padus; assembly: GCA_024362665.1. Lineage (NCBI taxonomy): Eukaryota > Viridiplantae > Streptophyta > Magnoliopsida > Rosales > Rosaceae > Prunus > Prunus padus. The sequence continues at coordinate 12,213,649 of JANFAM010000005.1, read as the reverse complement.
AACTCAATGTAAAGAAAATGTTATGGTGAAAGAGTAGTTTATTGGATTACTCTATGTACAAAATTTGTTCTAACATACCCCTCTCCCAACACATTAACAACCACTATCTAGCGCTAAACACTCAGATATTCAATAATTCAAGCTGCTTAGCATACTAAAATCAAGAAGTCTTACATCCAAAGCATTTGTTCCCTTATCCATTAAATCAAGCTTTGTCAACACACCAAATGTCCTTTCACCTATGAAAGAAACGTACAAGCTCAGTACATAAATAGAAGCAGAAAACGGTATTTATAACACATGGACCATACAAGGTTATAGAGTTGAATGATAAAATAGAAAATTTGTTCAGGAAGGATACCTGCAGGATCAACTTGTCTAGCGATCCTTATAGCATCAGATGTTGCTATGTCTTGATTGGCTGGAGTTATTGCCAGGATGATGCAGTTAGGCTGCGACCAAGAGCATATATTCATCAAGAATACAGAATAAAACAAAACTTAGCTTGTAAAGAACTTCAAGGCAAAAGTCTATCCAGAATTGTGATAAATGGTAAAAATAACCTATGAAATTTATGAAATAAAATAATTGCTACAGCATAGACATGCAAGACAAATCTAACCTATTGGTACAAATCACTACAGAATACATCTTGTTTTAATAAATGCAAGAAGAAAATTTTGGAAAACACAAATGCCCCATCACATCAAAATAAGGGACTCAATCGACAAGTTTGAGAATCTTTAACTTTGACAATGATCTGTTGTAAATTAGAGAATGTTAGAGGGAATACTCAAGTTTACTATAGGATAAATATATTTGCCACTCAAACATGGACTTAACGAAGCTAAAAGATGGCACTGATTACATGCTTACTGTACTAAGCATGAATTATTATTAAATTACTCGACAGAAAAGACATGACAGCGGCTGACGCAGTTTCTGACTCTGAACTTTCCATTGTTCTAAGATAGTATTATAATTGCATAAATAGCGAATATGTACAATGGCAAACTTTTAATCTAGGAATTGAGGGGGAAAAGAAACTCCGCATTACCTTCTCAATATAAGAACGAACCATGTTTTCAATGTCTTGAACAATATTCTCTGACTGCCCCTCTGTCAATAAGAAACATTTACAATTAGATATTCAATAAATGAAAAATATATAACATCAAAACCACCATTTTAATTTGGAATCAATGGCAACAAGTACAAACGTATACCTACAGCAACCTTGGTTAAACCAGGCAAATCTATCAATGTTAGATTGACAACTGCCAAAAAGATAAGCTGTGATTGTCAGATAGCAGAATGAATTACAGAGCAATAATGAAACACTTTCATTTATCAAGGAAAATATAAAATTTATTCCTTGGGCAATTTAGGATATCAAAGTCACACTTTTCACCTATATAGGTCATAATCATCAAATAGAATGAAAATTCTGTTAATATAAAAAAAAACTACACTCTATATCTGTAATCTCAAATGATGCTGCCAATAGATAACATGCACCAAAACAGAACAAAGAATATAATAGTGCTTCATAATCACATCTAATCAAATACATAACATGTTACCATTAGGGGAGTAGATACTGAGATGAATAGGAACATGAGAAATCTGTTTTGACCTCCCAGTGATTCTGTCAGTTTCATCCTGAATTTCCTTCCGAATCACAGCTGTTTAAGAAAATAAGAAATTAACAACTGAATATAATATCAACTTTTATTTCAAATCGTAAGAAAAGGGCAAAAATTGCACACTTTTTCTAAATTTGATAGCTCTATTAATTTTAGAATACATTTTCAAGCATTAAGTGATTCAAATGCAAAATTAACCAAATAGAAAAGATAAAACATGATGAGAGGCTATTCAAAAGTACAAGTAATGTAACAAAATTGGTGATTGGCATGATGTTAGTATCTTCCTGTAGATAATCAAGTTCTTGTTTTATCACTCATACCGAGTTACCAAACACCCTTTTTTTTTCCATGACAATCTAGTATTCGAATTACATGTAGGAAATGGTCCCAAAACGCTACTCAAACTAGGAGCCTAAATGTATGGTCATAAGTTCATTAACAGAAGCTCCATCCATAGCAAACAGAAATATAACATTAACAGGAGCTCCATCCATAGCATATCTGGACAACAAATAACGTACAGAAATCAGTGAATCTTTTCTTTTCCATGTGGAGGAACTCAGCATACTCCTGCATCCCCTGTTCTGTCTTATGCAGCTGCAAGACCAGTGGTCTCCTCGTCACAATCCCTGCAAACCAAAGAACATAGCAGCTTCATGTATTTGACAACGAAGAGGGAGCAAAGTAGAGCATAAATTAGTTTTGAAGCCTTTAGTGTATCCTTGTGTATATTCTAATGAAAAAACAAATTCAAACATCAAACAAGTAATTTTAAACTGCTTAGTTTCACTTCGTTGACTTTTATTTTTTCTTATGTTGACAAATACCTGAACTTTAACATTTTATTTTTTGTTTCATTTTCTTGCCTCTGCTTTGTCAAGACCCAAAAAGCGCACAATTGAAAATTAACAATCAGCACAGCAAACCTTCAGAGTGGCCGTGTGATATTCTAATCAAAAAGTAAATTTAACCATAATTTAAGCAATTTTAAATTGCTTACTTTGACTCAGTTGACTATTACTCCTCTAAGTTGAAAAGTAGTTGACTTGTTTTAATATTATTTTGTTTTCCTTTTCGTTTTCTTTCCTCCGCTTTCTCAAGAGACAGACAGCGAAAAATAGAAAATCAATAATCAGAAAGCAAATATACGATTCACCATGGCATAAACCTAACCTGATCCTCTCGGAAGAAAATCACGCCCAACAATGCTCTCTAACACCGACGACTTTCCAGAGCTCTGCATCCACAACCAAACACACCAGACCAACTTCACATAGCCAAACAACAACAAAAAAACACGACTGCGCGAGTGCGTAGAGAGAGAGAGAGAGAGAGAGAGAGAGAGACCTGGCCTCCGACGACGGCAACGGAAGGAAGAGACTCCCAGAGAGTAGGCAATGCAGAGTCCCCGCCATAGTCACCGAGGACCGTGCAGGCCCTCTGAATTCGATTGACGAGGCCTATCAAACCCTCCATGGTCGCCATTTGAGGAAGCGCCGAAGCAGCGGCGGTTGGGGGAGAGAGAGACGACGAAAACGCACGCAGCGAGAGTGAGAGAGAGGACGAGGTAGAAGAAGGCGGTGGTGATGAAGAGGAAAGCTATTTTTGCTAATTTTGCTGGAAAAAATGAATGAGTTTATGCAAATTGGGAAATTTATTGATGGATTGATCTACCGTTTTTGGAAGAGACAGTGAGTGAGTTGGTGGTGAGTGGTTTGTTCGTGTGTGGCAAGGTCTCTTTCCCTTGATTCATTTTGAATTCAGTCAATGCATTTTCTTTTTCTTTTCTCCGGTTTGCTGAGGTGTTTTATGTTTATTTTAGATTCGTTTTATCTTTTTGGTCTTTTTCGTAAAATTTGTCGTTTCCTTTTACGTCTATATCTTTGTAGGGGAATTCTATCGCTATCCTACTATCCAAGAGCGGTTTTTTGAACATCGGTACAACACCCAAGTTTTTCGTCCAAACTTTCCAATAATGTCCTTATGAGTTATTAGCTTCTTCGCACTCACTTCCATGTTTGCGAGAGGTTTTTTGTTAATTACCTACATTACGTGCTACTTACCAATTTTTTATTATTCTTTAAGCAATTGTACACTCTATGTTAAATTGAAAAGGGAAAATAAGAGCGTTTAGAAAAATACAATTGCAGAAAGAATAAGGAAAAGTTTGGTAAGTCGTATGTAGCGTGCATGATTAACAAAAACCTCTCACAGGTGTTGAAGTGCGTGTGGAGAGGCTAGTCTATATATATAAAGGCAGAAGGTTTTAAAAGTGAAATTTTCGAAACCCCCAAAATGCCCTTGGAATAATTAAAATGCTTAGGCGCAATGATTTAATTCATTAAGGGTAAATAAGAAATAAAACAAACAATTCAACAGAATTTAAATATTAGAAAAGAAAAAACATACAAAAACCACCAAAAGCAGTTCTTATCAGTTTCTTCCACGTTCTCTCTTTGGCAGTTGACAATTACATAATTACGTTCTCTGAACCACAAATCACTTTTTTCTGATTTCTCTCTAAACTATCTCTCGGTCCATCACAAATGATGTTCATCATGCTTCACCGTAGGTAAATCAGAAGGCCTTAGAGCAACTCAACCCATTTGCCCTTTGCCATGGCAAGGGGGAGGGAGCTAGGGCAGCTACTATTCAGGTGAATAGTGGCTGCCCTTGCAAAAAGCAATGTGTGTTTCCACCCGTTGCCATGGCAAAGGGCAACTACTATTCATTGTGTGTGTGTGTGTTTTTTTTTGTAACCTAAACAATTAATTTGGATAATATTTTCGGATAAAGATTTTTGGGTTCGTACGTGTCAATATTAATTATAAAATTCATATATCATAATCGAATAAAATTTTCGGATAAGATTTTCGGTTTCAAATTTCAAATTTAATATAAATTTCAAATTTCAGATAAATTTCAAAATTCAAATTTCAGATAAATTTCATCTAAATTTCAAATTTCAGTTAAATTTCAGTTAAATTTCATCTGAATTTCAAATTTCAGATAAGATTTTCACCCTCTAAAATCGCACCACGTGTCATCTCTATCTGCTTAAATTCTTCTATAAAACCAGAGGCTCAGCTCATACCTCTCACACCAGATCTTCTCTATATTTTCATTTCTCATATTTTAGAATTCATACTCCATTATCAATGTCGAGACATGAACGAGATCTTGGAGAGGCAAGCGCGAGAAACTAGAGAAAGAAGGCGTAGACGAGCTGCAGGTAAAAAGGCGCAGAGAGAACTAGATCAACAAATTGTCATAGCAGTGGCATTGCTTGATAAAGAAAACCAGAGCCGTCGTGGTTCCCAAGTTGACCGTGGCCCGAATGTGGACATACATAGGCATTCTCGGGGTAAGAATCTTCTAGAAGATTATTTTATCCCAACTTCTCTGTACTCGATGTTGATTTTCGAAGGCAATATAGGATGCAACCCCATTTGTTCAATAAAATCATGCATGATATTTTCAATTATGATGAATACTTTGTTCAAAAGTGTGATGTTGCTGGGGTTTTGGGACTTCTTCCCCAACAAAAGCTTACAGCTGTTATACGAATGTTGGCATATGGTGCATCTGCTGATCAAGTGGATGAGATTGCCCGGATGGGGAAGTCCACTACTTTGGATAGGTGGGTAAGATTTTGTGATGCAGTCGAAACTCTGTACACCAGGGACTACCTGCGCACCCAGGGACCTCAAACGGCTTGTACAAAAAGCCAAAGCTCGAGGATTTCCAGGAATGATTGGTAGCATCGACTGCATGCACTAGCAATGGAAGAATTGCCCAACTGCTTGGCAAGGAGACTATGGTAATCGGAAAGGGCAAAAAAGTATCATCCTTGAAGCCGTTGCTGGATTTGATACATGGGTTTGGCATGCTTTCTTCGGAGTTGCCGAATCTCAAAACGACTTGAACATGCTGGGTCAATCCCCGGTGTTCAACGATGTTTTGAGAGGTGAAGCCCTGAATATCACCTATGAAATCAACACTACCGTCTACCAGAATGGGTATTATCTTGCAGACGGCATCTACCCGAGGTGGACTACATTTGTGAAATCAATTCCTCATCCCCGATCACAGAAGCAAAAAATTATTTGCTGCATATCAAGAGGGTTACAGAAAAGATGTGGAGCGATGTTTTGGTATCCTCCAAGCCCGGTGGCTTATTATTAGGGGTGCGGCACGCATGCTTGATGAGGAGGTGTTGAGGAGCATAATGATGACTTGCATCATCCTTCATAACATGATTGTGGAGGATGAGTATGATTACGATGCTGCAGACGTGTACGAATCGGATCCCATGAACATGGCCTTGACAAGATTTTATGAAAGGCCCATGGGACCAAGTGGAAAACCATTGGAGCATGAACCGTTGGTTAGGGACGGCCGTTTCATGACCCGTATGATTGATCGATATACGGAGATGCAATCAAGTTTTATTCATGAACGACGTCAAGTTGACTTGATGGAGCATTTATGGGCGGTGAAAGGCAATGACGGTGAATGAAGTGAAGTGAAGTGAAGAAGTTTTAATTTTAATTATGTTTAGTTATGTTTTATTTTTAGTTATGCTTTGGTTGTGGTTTTTTGTTATTTATGCTTTGGTTGTGGTGTTTTGTTTAGTTATGCTTTGGTTGTGGTGTTTTTATTTTTAATTATGTTTTCTTTGATGTATGGAATGTTTTGAATAAAAAGAAGTTTTATTGAATGCTTTCTTTAATCACTCAAAGAAAACCAATACAAGTAATTAAAAATTACTACTAATAAAATAAAATACATGAATTACAACTATTTTTTTATTCAAAACATTAAAAAAAAAACTAACTAACTTAATGGTTTTCATCATTTAACCAATCGGTGTTGCTAGGTAACGCTCACGGAAAAGCCTTATTCTCATAGCATCCCTTTGTTCTAGCTTCCAAAATTGTTTTGTTTTAGGGGACATATGGCTTGTATCCATACCCATAGTTTCCCGATCCTTCTTCTCAATGTTTTGTTTGCGTGCACACTCCCTTTCTTTAGCATATTCTACTTGAACGGTCTTCTCGACTTCTTGGGTTTTCAAGTCTATTTCAATTCTCATGGCGCTTTGCCTTACAATTTCCTCCAAAAATTTAGATGTATTACTGCTAGAATTACTCTCTCTCTTGGCTGTTGCATCCTTTCTCCCAATAGGCCTCGGCTCCTTTTGGATTGGTGAGTCTTCACTCATCGGGGATTCCATAGGCGAATCCGATGGCGTTGAATCATGGAGCGGCGTCTCGTTCAATGAGACGGCTGGACCCGTGGGAATAATTTTGAATCTTTTACAATTCTTCACCACCTCCCAACATTTTTCATGGTTGAAAGTTTTTTTGCCTTGCCCAATAGCACCAAACCACATTTGTGCTTGCATAATCTATTAAAAAAAAATTTTGAAATCAAATAATATACCTATAAAAAAAAAGGGAATGCAAGTTAAGCAAGAAATATTAAAATAGAAATTGGAAATGCAAGAAACGTTAAAATAAAATTTGAAAATGCAAGATACATTAAAAAAAAAGTGGAAATGCAAGAAACATTACAAATATTGTGGAAATGCAAGAAACATTAAAGAATATTAGGGTTGCAACATACATTTAAAAAAAGTATTAGAATTGCAAGAAACATTAATTTTTATATTAGGGTTGCAACATACAATAAAAAAAAGTATTAGAAATGCAAGAAACATTAAAAAAAATGAGGACATCAAATTTAATAAAACGGAAATTACAAATAATATACCTCATCGCTAAGATTTTAGCCACTTCGATGGTTGTCCATCGCTTTTGCTTCTCTCCATTTGCCCAACTATTTATTCAAAAGTTTCCACCTACTGGCCAATGCTATCTCCGTACGAGCCGACCCGGATCTTTCAAAAAATTCGGCATGAATTTTTTTCCACATATGAGAGAACTTCATCTCATTGCTCGTGATCGGACAATGACTAACGTGGACCCAAGACTCACACAACAAAACATCTTCTATGGTTGACCACGGAACTCCGGCTTCAATGGAGGATGCCATAAAAGATGGTGAATAAAAATGAAAATTTGAAGTGAAGAAAATTTTGTGTAGAAAGTGAAGAATATTAGAAGGAGAAGAAAATGTATGAGTATTTAGTGTTGAAAGTGAAGGATATTGGTTGGTATTTATAGAAAAAATTTGACTAATTTTTTGAAATTTTTCAGATTTTTTAAGCTCAAAATAACAGCACCCATTGGATTTGAGAAAAAAACAGATCGGAGCCACCAGAAAGCGACACGTGGTGTGTTACCGTTGGCCAATGCGCAGGGCTGACGTCAGCACACGCGAGTTCAAATCACGCGCCAACGGTAAAAAAAAATTGAACGCACCTGCCGACGTCACCCCCGGGTTGGATCGTGGGCTCGCTCCCCCTACGGGCTTGCCCAGTTCTCCTGGGGCCCGCTGGAAGCACGTTTTGGGCTCGGGCCCGTGGGAACCACCCCGGGTCTCATTGGAGTTGCTCTTAAAAGTGCTACTCTCTCTTCTCCACTTTTTACAAAACAAATCAGAAATCAAAAGCAAACCAAAATGTATATAATTTACATGAAAACGTGGTTGAAACTTTCTAAACATAAGCTCTCTTTAGTGGTTGGTCGACCTGAAATGTTCACCTTAATCCTGCACTTCTTTTTTAGGGACCTGAAAAACCGCCATGTGCGTGGGTTTGTAGAGGTTTTTTAATTGCACTCTTGTTTTTTTTCTTTTCTTTTTCACTACACTTCTTTTTTTTCCTTTTGTTTATTTAATTTTTTTAACTGCTCTTCTTCTTGAGTGTTAAACACACAAGATTGACTACATTTGCTGACCACCTTATGTGGCAGCTGATGTGGTCATGTCATGTCAATTAATGAATAATGCTATGTAGATTTTATTTTTATTTCTTTATTTTTTTTAATAATGATTAAAAATAGAAATTAAAAGTGGAATTAAAAATTAAAAAACCTAAGCGTCCTTGGACTCTTCGTCTCCAACGCTCCCCTTTTTCCTCCATCAAATCTACCCATCCTCATCCTCCATTGTTGTTGAGATTTGGAGTTTTCTCAATAAAAACGAAAAAAACCCTAACGTATGTAGCCTCACGTCGTTCTCTACTTTGTCTCTCTCATGCCCTCCCTTCCTCCAAATCTATCCATCCTCATCCTTTATTGTTGTTGCTGAGAGTTGGAGTTTTTTAATAAAAAAGAAATTAGCATCCCTGGGCTATTGCCAGTAATAACAATTTGGGTGGGTTGAAGAATGGAGAGGTTTACTTGTCAATTAATCTCCAAAAGCCCGTCTCAAAAAGAGGTTGAAGGTTGAGGTACATACTCAAATTTTAGTGTAGTTAATTCCTTTCACAGTGGAACAATAATGGAGGATGGGAATGGGTCGATTTGATGGAGGAAGGGACTGCAGGAGAAGAAACATAGAGACGCATTGTGTTTTAATTTCTTTTAAAATTCATTCTATTCATATTTGAGAAAAGTTAATATTTTATTTAACATAATATTAGTTGAATAGTTTTTATCAGGTTTTAGTTTTATTCGTTTACACATCCCGTCTAAATAGTTTGTTGTGTCACCCCTATATATAGTCCACGAATGAATTAGATTCTCAAACCTAAATTGTTCATAAACTGTCAATAAGATTCATACGGTTCAACCAAAACATTGCAAAATTCTTTGTCACAACTTGACACCGCCTTAACGCACAAGTAGAACATGGAAGAATGCATAGTCTCTTACGTTTACTTACACATACGAAATCAAAATTTATGAAAATTTCATGGTAAAATTCGTAATCAAATACTCTCATAACTAGAAATCAGATCAATTAAAAGGGGGTAGTTGATCCGATTCCAATACCTTATTTCCGAATTCCCACAACAAGTTAATCCCCAAGTTGATCCAATCTGCAATTTGCAAGCTATTATTCCCAATATTCGTTGAATAGTTTTTATCAGGTTCTAATTATTTACACATATGGTGGTGTCATTGTGTCGTGTCAAATATTGGTACTTGTTGACGCTCAAAAATGGTTTAACACTTTTGGGCTCAACTTAGAGATGAGGTGTGATGGATGAAGGTGAAGGTGAGGACCTTCATGATGTGTGTGAAGATTTAGGCAAGCGATAAATATACAGAAGATAAGATATACGTGGTTCACCCTTAATGAACGGGCTACGTCCACGGAGAAGTGTATTCTCATTAGTATAATAATGTGTATTTTACATTTGTACAAGGGGCTGGGCCCAAAGATAAAGAAGTAGAGGCGAAGCCCATGACTAAATATAAAGCCCATTTGTATGGGGATCCTTTTCTAAGTGGAGAGTGGTCTCCTTATGTAGGTGAAGGGGGGTCCTCACTTCTTGTAATATTCCGATGTAGGACTCTTTGCCTTGCTTGGATTTGCTCCTAGTTGCTTGGTTTGATGTGGTATCAACGTAAGTCCCCAAGTTCTCAAGTAAGGAGGTATTTCTTGGTTGGGGACTTGTAATTTTCAGCGCCTTGACCAAGCAACACCTTAGTCTTCTTCCAAGCCGCATAGTGCACCATCTACACTATCGTAGGGCTTGATATTAACTGTCGAATGACGGGGTGCCGAAGGTCACCATATTTGGCAGAAGGCTAAGATGCCGAAGGTCTCCATATTTGGCGAAGGCTAGGATGCCGAAGGTCACCATAATTGGCCGAAGGCTAGGATGCCGAAAGTCACCATAATTGGCCGAAGGCTAGGATGCCGGAAGTCACCATAATCAGCCGAAGGCTCGAGGTGCCCTATGGCATAATAAAATGTTTGAAGGACATGGTGCCGAAGGCTCCCATAATTGGCCGAAGGCTCGGGTGCCGAAGGCTACCATATTTGGTCGAAGGCTCAAGTGCCGAAGGTCACAATAATTGGCCAAAGGCTCAAGGTGCCTTTTGGCATAATAATATGCCGAATGACATGGGGCCGAAGGCTACCATAATTTGGCCGAAGGCTCGAGTGCCGAAGGCTACCATATTTGGCCAAAGGCTAGGATGCCGAAGGTCACCATAATTGGCCGAAGGCTCGAGGTGCCCTATGGCATAATAAAATGTTTGAAGGACATGGTGCCGAAGGCTCCCATAATTGGCCGAAGGCTCGGATGCCGAAGGTCACCATATTGGCCGAAGGCTCAAGGTGCCTTCAGGCATAATAAAATGTTTGAAGGACGTGGTGCCGAAGGCTCCCATAATTGGCCGAAGGCTCGGATGCCAAAGGTCACCATATTGGCCTAAGGCTCAAGGTGCCTTCAGGCATAATAAAATGTTTGAAGGACGTGGTGCCGAAGGCTCCCACAATTTGGCCGAAGGCTCGGATGCCGAAGGTCACCATATTGGCCGAAGGCTCAAGGTGCCGAAGGTCACAATAATTGGCCGAAGGCTCGGGGTGCCTAATGGCATAATAACTTGTCAAATGACAAGGTAGAGTGATGCCGAACGGCATGTTGTACTCCTTGGAGATTCAAAGAATGAAAACATGAATTTGCCCTTGTATCCATTCTTCTTTTGCTGCACGCTTTTTCTCTTTTTTTTTTTTTTTTTGTGGAGGCATGTTGCCAAGTGCCACAAGATGAGTGGGTTTGAGAATTTTGATTTGCAAGATGTGTGTTTCAGCAATTTGGTCTTGCTGATGATGATCCCATAATTGAGTTGTTCTCTTGGGTACCTTGAGAAGTATCTTGGCATGGGTTGCCATACGGAAATTGACAAGAGAATTTGCAATTTGGCAATTGACCTGGGGCTGTGAGTGGGCTTTCTGCAGTAGTAGTTTGGCAATCTGTAATCAGGTTGAAGCTTTGGAGTTGCCGTATGGTACCCATCAGATAAAGGTGCATAAACAATGATATTGCTTTTATCTTTTGCAGATGATGCACCGTAAGGCATCAATATTACAAGTCCTCATCGTGAGGCATCAGGTTGGAGCTTTGGGTGCTGAACGGTACTCCGTATTTTCCTATGGATAGGCCTCGTAGGCAGAGGTTCGGTGAGGCTTTTGTAGGAGGCAAGTCCCCTGTGAGCTTGGTTAATAAGGGCTGACGTACGGTATCTGTGTAATATCGCCTTGGACAGCTTTCCTTTGGCAGATTATGCACGTGGTCTAGCCTTGGGATTCCTTGATTTCAATGGTAGTCCGCTCCTTCAAATATTTAAAATGTAGCAAATGATAAATATGCCATTTATTTCATAGAGGTGGGTCACATGGTCCCCTGGGCTGAAATGGTGGCTTCCTCTTTTGGCCATGGAAGCCATGCAAAGCGGGGTGCCAAACGGTAGTTTCGTGCCAAATTTTCAAGTCAAGTCTGTAACATACCCCTCGTGCCCAAGTGTTTGAGGAACCATCCACATTTTGATTTAAACAAAATGGGCCCCATCAAGAAAGTATGTGGGAGAAGCTTGACCTCCTTGTGGTCCATCGATGTTTTTTGCAAACTTTAATGATGTAGGCAATTTGGAGTAGGAATCCTTGTTGCCGTGATATAAGGCAGGGAATTACCGTTCGGTAATTCACTCTTGAGACACGCGGAGTTCAACAAGTCTCCCTCGTTGCACAGTACGGTGTTTTGCCTCAACATGAGATAATCCTTGAATTTGGGGCTGCCGTTCGGTAATTGTTTTTCCAAACTGTAAGGCATCATTAATAAGTGTTGGGCTCCTTGAGAGGTTGCTGCAGAGAGAGGATTTCTCATTGAAGTCCCCCTGTCTTCAGCTTGCCGTTCAGCAGGTATGGAAACTGTTGTTCAATGTTGTCGCCATGTCTTTTCCTCCACCCCCTTCGGTTCAGCAGCCATGTTCTGTCTTGCTGAAGCCCATATGCCTGCCGAAGCAGAAGAGGAGTCCACGTGCTTCAACAACAGGTGGAGGTTGCATTTTGCTGCTGTTGGAGGCGGCTTCTTGCTTGCCTTAGAACAGCAAGGTTGTCTTGAAATTTGCTTCAGACTTCAGTGGGGTGTCCTGAGGAATTTTGGCATAGCACCAGTCTTTGAGCTCTCGTGTTGTGGTTTGGATGGGTGTGCCGTACGGCAGCTTTGGTTTCCACTAGCATTTGAGGGGCGCATGAAGCAGAATGGCAGCTAGTGTCATCAGTGTTTTCTTTCAAGTCCATATGCCTTTGTCTAAAGTTGATGACAATGGGCATTGAGTAGTACATGGCTTCGGTGAGCTTCTGGAGCCATAAAAGATGGGTGATTAAATTAAATTAAATTAAAGATGAGCCACAATGGCTTTCGTTATCAACCACATGTACCCTTTGATAGCAATTGTGGTAATATTGCCGAGAGGCATAAATGCCTTATGCTTATCATAGCTAATCATAAATTCATAATAAGGTAGGCATGCACCTTTTTATATTAAATAATAAAGATAAGGAAGGTTACACTTATCTTTATACTGGGTAATGCATAGAGTGCCTTGGGGGGCTTTGAGGAGAAAGTTCTTTGAGAGCTTTCTGGAGCTGGTGGACAATTGCAGCAAGCATTGTCACTCACTGTTTACTGTATTGCCGTTCGGTAGGCTTCACCTTTCCATTGAAGAGCTGCTCCCACCTTACGGTTCCGTAAGTTGGAATTGAGTTTGCAAATCGTTCGGCAGCTGGGCATAATTTTGGAGAATGATGTGATGCTTCTAAGAAGGCATCAGCACTTGTGACTTTCTATTCCTCCATGGATGTTATGCTTTCACATATTTTATCTTCTCAATCATGTGGCATTGGGTGCCTTGATGAAGTTCTTTGCTTGGGGTACCGAACGGTATCATTGGTTCCGATTGGCATCTGTGGGGTGCATAAGGCAGGCATGGCAGCTAGGTGCCGTAAGAGATTTTTGGAGAGATGCCTTCTACTGAATGGTAAGAGGATAGTTGTGTTGCCCAAGTGGATATTGGGTGTTTAGAGAAAAAATTCAGCGTTGGGTGCCGAAGGCACTAGGCAGAACTTTGGAGGTGGGTATGGCTTCTGAAAGCCATTGGTTGAAGCTAGGCTATTGGAGATAAGCACTGGGTGCAGATCGATCCATATTGCTTTTTCTGGTTTTCTGAATCCGAAGCATATGGTTGCCTTTTGGTTTGGTGAACAGCGATGGTATGCACTTGGAGCCTTATGCGGTGCCGAACGGTAACTGGGTTTGCTGATGATGATTCTATTATGGACTTGGGTCTTTCGGTGTCTAGAGAAAATATGGCCATGGATCTAGAGTTGGGTGTCTAGAGAAGAAATTCAACGTTGGGTGCCGAACGGTATATTTTTAATTCTTCTGAATCTGCAGTGTCGTTCACGATGGGACGAAGAATTAGCAATCTAGAAGGTCCTAGAGCTCCTCATTGGTTGTGGATACATATGCCTTAGTCTGAGTCTTCAGATATGAGATAATCTGTCAACTGGCAGGTGTTGAACGATTCTTGCAATCGGCATGGGTGTCTTGATGGAATCTCTGGCACGTGGTGTGCCGTTCAGTAACCCACATTTTAGAGATAATATGTGAGGTGCTGGTTTGAACCTCACATTGTCTAATTGAATCTTCTGTCCACATGCACTTTACCATATTGGCCCACCGATTGACCATATGGATTCAATTATGAAGACTCTCATAAGCTTCTGTTGCTCATGTATATTAATATTCATATTTGTTGAATAGGATTGTGTAATAAATTATTAAATATTGCATGCTTGTATACAATATTCATATGTAAGAAGAAGAATCTTATCTTGTGGTGAGGATACACGTGGGCATCCTTCAGATTGGAGAACCTTGTTCCTTAGTCACGTGCTAGCCATGCATGGTGATATCCTTTTAGTTTGAAAGGTGGCTGCTCCCAGAGTCATGGAGGTCATGCAAAGCAAGGTGCCGAACGGTAGGCTGCTTTGACAAATATATGTCTTCTGTATTTTGTGTTTTGAGGACTCATGATTGCTTCAACATTGATATTGCTGAACGGCAATTATGAGATGCTGATTGGGAGAGTGCCAAAGGGCACTCAAGAAGAGGAGGAACGACATAAGCTTTTTGTGTCAATTCCCACAGACGGCGCCAAACTGCTCAAAAATGGTTTAACACTTTTGGGCTCAACTTAGAGATGAGGTGTGATGGATGAAGGTGAAGGTGAGGACCTTCATGATGTGTGTGAAGATTTAGGCAAGCGATAAATATACAGAAGACAAGATATACGTGGTTCACCCTTAATGAACGGGCTACGTCCACGGAAAAGTGTATTCTCATTAGTATAATAATGTGTATTTTACATTTGTACAAGGGGCTGGGCCCTAAGATAAAGAGAAGTAGGGCGAAGCCCATGACTAAGTATAAAGCCCACTGTATGGGGGATCCTTTTCTAAGTGGAGAGTGGTTTCCTTATGTAGGTGAAGGGGGGTCCTCACTTCTTGTAATATTCCGATGTGGGACTCTTTGCCTTGCTTGGATTTGCTCCTAGTTGCTTGGTTTGATGTGGTATCAACAGTACTCTTAGCTTCAATCACTAGAGATCTAGAGAGAGAGAGAGAGAATAGAAAGAGGGGCAGTGACTGAGTAGTGAATCCTCCTTCAACCCAAGTTGCAGGAGTGAGTAGTTGCAAACTCATACTGAAAGAGATCCCAAAGTCGAATGAAAGCTAGTATAATAACATGGGAGTGAGTAGTTGCAAGGCTAATCTTAAATAGGGTCGACATTTTCGCCAGCCAGACCAGACCCAAAATTAAAATGGGGCTCTTTCACATTGAGTTATTTGCGGTTGCTCCAATTTACACATGCCTGAACCTGATACGACTAATTATCCATCTTTATCCTTTTACAATTTGTTTGTCACACCACAACAGTACGAAACATGTGCAGCTACAAGAGCAAAAGCCAAAAAGGCATCGCCAGATACAAGTACGAAACATGTAATATGTGACTCTCGGTCGTATCGCCTGTAGTCCTATAAATACCCATCTCATAGTAGCCCATAGACTCACCCTACAATACAAGCTGCCCGCAGCATCGGAGAAGTGGAGGCGTTGCGTTTGAGAGTCTCGACCTGTCGTCCCCTAGCACGTCTTCTTCTGCGTGACAGGTAGTATCTTTGGCTCTCTGTGTTACCATCATCTCCCACCAAAACCTAGCTAGCTTCATATATCTCTCTCCCTTCCATCAAACCCTAGCTTCACATATCTCTCCCTGCTAGCAAACCCTAGCTAACTTCATATATCTCCCTCTCATGTACAATTAGAATTTGCAAACATATCATAAAGAATTAAGATGATTCATGTTTGTGTGTGTGTGTGTCAAAAATCTGACCTCATGATATATATCTTGAGCAGATCTGGTTGGATACTCTCATTTTCATCATAATCTTCTCTCTTCTCTCTTCTCTTATATATGTATTTATACCTTAATTAATTTGTAAATCTTCTTCCTGAAAGGAGACTTTGCGAACATGGAGGGGACTCCGAAAGACACCGTCAGTAGGTACAAGATCATGAACGGAAGAAAGTCCAAACAGAAATTGTTAGTTCAAGAGGCTGTAGTAAGCATCAATGTTATCGAATTAGTGATTCACCAGATAATTAGGTATTATATAAACTGTTGATTAAGAAAGTAGTGTCTATATACATGATCCTCTCAATCTTTTTCTCTCTAATCTAATATTGAATTCTTTTTCGATATACTTATGACCAATTACTTATTTTTTTCTTTTCGCTTTATCAGAACTAAGGTTTGGATAGAGACCAATGTTGACAGAGACATTGGAATAAATGTGTGCTGTGTATTATACAACCTTGGGTGAGCAAAAATTCTTAGTTATTTTGTCTTTGTCATTTTTTCTAAAGTTACTGTGTGAAGAACCACAAATAGTTATGGGTAGTTACCATTACACTCACTGGCCACTTCACCACCAAATTCAAGAGATTATGTGTTTAATGGTTGTAAAATCTTTCGTTTTCAGGTCATGTTTCTCTCGGATAAATTTCAAAGGTAAAAATACTGCTATCCTAGAGAAGGACGATGAAATCATCTCTGCAGCATCTATAAGGTATTATTCGTCACATGTTTGTCACAAACATGCATATATATATATATATATATATATATATATATATATATGTATGTGTGTGTGTATGTATTGGTATATATTTCATTATAAATAAAAAATGCTTCTTTTCCTGCTAACTACCTCATTTTTCAATGTACAGAATACATGGAACAACGATGGCGGAGATGCCATTTGTGGCAAACCCAACAGAAGTTTGGGAGAGAAAAGGATTGCTTCAAAAGTCGTAACTAGTTGCCATTGAATCTATAACAATTTACATGTAAGTGTTTCTAAGCATGGACATTGGACTATAAAATAAAATTGAAAGGGATACTATTACTAATCTTTTCTGAAAAAATCTTATTATTTGTTTTGTAAAACTTGCAATTTTCTATGTTGGTATGTGCTTAGCATGGCGAAAATAACATCTTCAGGTCTCTATTTAATTATCTTCCTAATCTAAACCATATACACCAAACCATAAATTGCTGACCGCAAGCCCTAAAATAATATCGATTTAGCCTAAGCATAGTCTAACCTCGAAATTATGCATATGACCCTATTTCTCATTTTCACCTCTCATATTTATGTTTGTATACTTCATTGGCGTTCTAGTGAAGACCTAATTGAAGATGCTTTATCAGAACTGGCATCTCAACTATTATGGTTTCAAATATGTCCTTATCCATTGTATATCAATAATAGGTGGAAAGATATCACATAAATTATAGCGATATGTATCGAGATATTGATGCATTTAGCCGTTAGTGTGTCGATATATTTTCAAGAGCTTTTGTGGTCGATATACATCTGAATTTCAGGGCTAAATGACAGGCTTCTAGAAAAGATCAACATCCTTAAGGGATTTGGTGGTAGGAATTCTAGCTATATGGACACTTAGGTAATTAATCAAAAAACAAATTATCTTGTTGTATGCTTTATAAAGAATATAAAAGAAAATTCAATTAGGAAACTTATACTCATTGTTTTTGTTTTTGTTAATTTTCTCAAAGTTCTTTGTAAAAAAAAAATTGACAAAGTTTCCATCATATTGATATTTTGACTTATTTATTTCAACAGAAGACAAGCTGATTTGTGAGTGTGTCTTGTACATGTCAATCATTCGATTTTTATCTGACTAAAATAATAATATAACTTTTTTATTTATTTTTAAAATTCATTCTATTCATATGAAATATGAGAAAAGTTAATATTTTATTTAACATAATATTAGTTGAATAGTTTTTATCAGGTTTTAGTTTTATTCGTTTACCACCAAACCCTAGCTAGCTTCATATATCTCTCCCTCTCATATACAATTAGAATTTGCAAACATATCATAAAGAATTAAGATGATTCATGTTTGTGTGTGTGTGTGTCAAAAAGTGTATGGCCAACAAAAATCTGACCTCATGATATATATCTTGAGCAGATCTGGTTGGATACTCTCATTTTCACCATAATCTTCTCTCTTCTCTCTTATTTATATGTATTTATACCTTAATTAATTTGTAAATCTTCTTCCAGAAAGGAGACTTTGTGAGCATGGAGGGGACTCTGAAAGACACCATCAGTAGGTACAAGATCATGAACGGAAGAAAGTCCAAAAAGAAATTGTTAGTTCAAGAGGCTGTATTAAGCATCGATGTTATCGAATTGATGATTTACCAGATAATTAGGTATTATATAAACTGTTGAATAAGAAAGTACTCATCTTTTTCTCTCTAATCTAACATTGAATATTCTTTTTCGATATACAAGTTATGATCAATTACTTATTTTGTTTCTTTTCGTTTATCAGAACTATCGGATAGAGACCAATATTGACAGACACATTGGAATAAATGTGTGCTGTGTATTATACAACCTTGGGTGAGCAAAAAAATTCTTAGTTATTTTCTCTTTGTTCCTTTTTTCTAAAGTTACCGTGTGAAGAACCATTTACCACCAAATTCAAGAGATTATGCGTTGAATGATTGGAAAATCTTTTGTTTTCAGGTCATGTTTCTCTCAGATAAATTTCAAAGGTAAAAATACTGCAATCCTAGAGAAGGACGATGAAATCATCTCCGCAGCATCTATAAGGTATTATTCGTCATGTGATTGTCACAAACATGCATATATATATATATATATATATATATATATATATATATATATATTGGTATATAACTATTTCATTATAAATAAGAAATGCTTCTTTTCCTGCTACCTACCTCTTTTTCAATGTACAGAATACATGGAACAAGGATGGCCGAGATGCCATTTGTGGTAACCCAACAGAAGTTTGGGAGAAAAGGATTGCTTCAAAAGTCGTAACTAGTTGCCATTGAATCTATAACAATTTACATGTAAGTGTTTCTAAGCATGGACATTGGACTATAAAATAAAATTGAAAATCTTACTAATCTTTTCTGAAAAAAATCTTATTATTTGTTTTGTAAAACTTGCAATTCCTAAAATAATATCGGTTTAGCCTAAGCATAGTATACCCTCGAAAATTATGCAGATGACCCTATTTCTAAATATTTAGCAATTAGTGTGTCCATATATTTTCAAGAGCTTTATGTCATGGATATACTTTTTATGTTAATTTATTATTTTATAAATTTTCTCGTAGTTCTTTGTAAACAAAAATTGTCAAAGTTTCCATCTTATTGATATTTTAACTTATTTATTTCAACAGAAAACAAGCAGATTTGTGAGTGTGACTCTAAAACTGAAAGCAAAGGATGAAATAGTTTTTATAATCAGAGTATACAAGCGGGCCCCCTGGAAGACAAGCTTATGCAATATTCAGAAACAGGAACTTGGTTGAACTGAGCAAATGGCATAAGTGTGGGCAGCTGCAAGCTCAAGTAGGAATTGGCAATATTCGTAAGGCGAAAATGAGGCCCTGCTCTCCTAAGAATGTGGCTAATGAAGACAAGCACATCACATCAGTATTTGTCTCAAGTAATCTATTCAATATTCCAAAACAGGAATAAGATTACGTTGATCAAATGCCTCTACTTGGTGCAGCTGCAAACTCAAATGGATATTGCTAAGGCAAAAATGGTTCGTCCCCTAAAAAGACAAGCGAACAAAGAATGATGTTACCTTGATCGAATGGCTGAATGAAGTGGGGGCAGCCAGCTCAACTGGGAATTTGCAATTGGTAAGGCAAAAAGGGACTATCCTCATAAAAATATTTATGTAATTGTATAACAATTCCTTACATGTAAATGTTTCTAGGGCGGACATGTTGATTGCTCTGTTCTTTCTCTTTTGTTATTCTATTTGATTGTCTTGGACCGGTTTTTAAGGGCCTTTGATGGCTTCAAAGTCTTAAGAGCTTCCTTACAAACAAGGCGAAAGACAAGTCTAGGCCTTTCTCCATGTACTTGATTCTTCCTAATGCAAAAGATGGGCAGTCATATTTGAATGAAAAAGTTTGTTCCAGTCTGAATTCTTAGCTCCACATCATCCATACAATAAAGTTGAAGTGGATAAAATCCCAGGGTTTAAACTTTTCTTCTAACTTGGAAGCATCCAAAATTCTCAAGGATTTCTGATTGGTGATGATGCATTTCACTAGTAATTTGACAGAGATGTTTGAGTCCCCTCCACATATTTCAAAGACGCTCCAGAAATCCTGCGTTGAAGTTAATGAAGGAGGCACTGAAGCTGCAGTTGTAGCTGCCACAATTCTAACGCGGAGTTGTCTTTCTCGTCCTCATCAGATAAAAATTTACTGGTGTTCAATCTGCCTGCATGCTGATTTATTGAGTGTTGTGTTCATGGCCCGGGAGCTTCGCATGAAAACTAAGCAAGCTAGACGTGTATGATGAATTCCCAAATCTTTAACTTGCATTCTGGATGATTTAGTTTTATTCTATGTGTTTTTTTCTTCAAACAAATTAATAGTAAAGATCCATCAGTTATTCTGCATCTTCACACACGATCAATCGTTATGATTCTTTATCTCCTCAAAAAAAAAAAAAAAAAAAAAAAAAAAAAAGCCTTGTCCAAATCCAGTATAAAGCAGATGATTCTATAATGACAGAGAAACATCATGCTTCAGAAGCTAACATCACATCAAACCCTTGGAGGGATGATGCATCAGGGCATCAATAAGTTCATGCTCCTGAAACAGTCTGATCAATAGCTTTATTGTTGTCATTTCTGGGACATCCAAAATCGACTCCTAACTAAATGTAGTTGACTAGGAATTCTCATTGAACCTCAAATCAATAAACCTCTAAGGCAGCCCCTGAAATTTAATTGTCATTACTTTCTTTTGCCTTCGATTCTGAGACATCTCGATAATTCTGATAGATATAGGAAAGAAAGCCCCAGATTGCCAACAACATCGCCATCACCTTCACCCCGTCCATCTTATCGTGGAAAAATATTACAGCAAGAATGGGAACAAGAGGCAGAGCCAAGGTACTGATGACATTGGAGAACAGAGAAGACACTTCAAAAATCAACCCCAACAAACCCACAGAGGAAATTTGCCATGTCACAGCGGTCCAAAGCAGAGTCATTAAATAAGAGACCCTTCCTTGCTTGTATTCCTTCATCTCACTTTCCAAACCCTTCCATTCCCCACTTGCAAAAAGTCCAACTGCACAACCACATGTTGCAAAAAATGATGGGTATATTTGCATGTTCAAAACAGTCGAAAATGTCTCCGATTTTATAACCTTCTGAAACGAAAGTTGTACCAGGGAAAGGTACAATGAATAAGTAGCAGAGGCACCAAGTGTGCACAGGAAACCAGTCACATACTTTCTTTTGGGGATATTATTGGTATTGTTTTCGGAGTCTGCATTGATTGCGAGAAGCGACGCAGACATGGTAACAAGAACTAAAGAGTTGAGTATAAAAGGAGTGAACTTTTGGGAATTAAGAAAGAAGGAGAAAAATGCATTGAAGGCCAATTGAGTTGCACATAGTAAAGAGTAAGTGGAGACTGGGAGATACAGAAGGCCATACGAATACATCATGTTGTCTCCGGTCAAGAGTAGACCGAATGCAAGGTAGAGCAAGGCAAGAGTAGAGAGCTTTGGTATTTTAGTTGCAGAGGAAGTAGTGCTGTGAACAGGGTTTGTGGTTAACTTGGTTGATGATGGGAAGAACAGAGGAGAGGAAGAAGAATTGGGAAGCCTGCTGATTGAACAAACGTTGCCATCCATTTGCTATTGCCACCTTTGTCATAGTATAGTCTTCCCAAGAGGGTGGCTGCGGATTGGCCTGTGAGAAGAAAGAGGATGTAGATGATCACCCGAAGCCACCACCGGTAATTGGGAAGCTTCGGCCCGTTGGGAGAAGAATGTAGGCTGGTTTCTCTAGGTGAATCTGGTCTCTGGTTCTCAACTGGTTAAAAGAACACATGTACATGATTATACATAGAAATAGGTATTGGAAAACTATTTGAACACAATTTATCAAACACTTGATGAACATAGACAATATCATAATTACCGCAGAAAGCTCAATCAGCTTAGGCATGTTGACGAAAATCGAAAAATCGTCTTTTGAAGCAAACTAACCTCTGGATTGCAGTTCCAGATCTTGGGTGTTCATCTTCAAGATTCAAAGAATGAAAAACAATAATTTAGCTGATGAAGGTTGAAAAGGAGGAGCTAAGATTAAAGCATCAGTTTAGCTGCTTTAGTCAAAATGTAGATCCTGCTGTCTCCATATAAAGTCTTAGACAGTGATATGATATATCCATATATAACACTACTTTTAGGATGGTCAAAATTGGCTAGCTTTAGGTTTAAATTAGAAACTGAAGTCCAAATGGTGTGAGATTCGTGTAAGTAACAAAGTCTTACAGATAAAGAACAATGTGAACGGAGTTGTATTATTCATTCTCTCATTTCATGGTGTCAAGCGGGGACTTCCATGTCACGTGCATGTATATCGTCATCGTTCGTATGTAACACATGACATATTTTAACTCGGCTCCAAATTATGCAGAATTTCCGTTGTTCAAATTATGTACAGAATAAATATCTATAATGTTTAAAGAAGCATGTGGATACACAAAAAGGTTTTAAGTTGCAATACTGGCTTCAATGTTATGTTTTAATTGACTTGCTGCTTATGTTGATGTTTTGGCTTTCCGATTTTACTGGTTTTTGGCTTTTATTTTCTCATATTCATTGAAAGAATTTTTCTGATTGCTACCGAAGCTTCATGTAGATTTATTTCATCCTCTTTAATAAAAACTAGCCCCTTGGCACCCACTCACTCGTGTGCCAATTGGGTTCTTTTTAGTAATGAGTGTTATATTATTTTTAATTTAAAAAGAAGTTTTGAAGATAGTTGTCTCCAATTTTATGAATAACTTCTCCTGGTTTTATAGATAACTGCAGTACATGTTCTTTTCTTTTTCTTTTTGTAATTTTAATTTAAATAAATCATGAATGTACCATTTTATCCATATTTAACAAAGGGTCTTTTGTTTTAGTATTTTATTAACCAAGGGCAAATGTGGGGATTTTGAAAATTTCACTTTTAAACCCTACTCGCCTTAATATATACTAGCCCCTTGGCACCCGCTCACGCGTGTGCCAATTGGGTTCTTTTTAGTAATGAGTTTTATATTATTTTTAATTTAAAAAGAAGTTTTGAAGGTAGTTGTCTGCTATTTTATGAATAACTTCTCCTAATTTTATGGATAACTGCAGTATATGTTTGTTTGTTTTTGTTTTTGGTAATTTAAATTTAAATTTAAATAAATCATGAATGTACCATTTTATCCATATTTAATAAAGGGTCTTCTGTTTTAATATTTTATTAACCAAGGGCAATTGTGGGGATTTTGAAAATTTCACTTTTAAGGCCTTCTGCCTTAATATATATAGATATATATATATAGATATATAGATGAAAACAAAGAACAGTAATCTTCGTGGAGGTTATCCTTGTCGGGATTTATTTTTTCCATTGAAAATAATTTAATGAGCTACCCAGTGCCGGTAATCATAGTAATTAATTTTTGTATTAGAAATATAAATAAAATTGGCAGCTAATAAAATGATTAATTTTGCATCTAATCACAAGGAAACAATATAAGAGACAAAAGAGCCAAATTGTAGAAATTAGTAGAATAAGCTAAAAGGATAATGCCGGTGACAGGATCAAATCTCAACCTTAGATAATTTAATGAGCTACACCGGATGCTGTTGTTAATTTGGATATACTTATCTATTTATATCCCAATTTTAGAAGGAAAAAAAAAAGATCAAAACTAGCCAACTACATAAATGAGTAAATTAATCTATTTATTATATATAGACTTTAGAATGTTTTCTTGTGCATGCAAATCCTTACACTCATTGACCTCCTCCTGGACCAAACATATTTTGCCTTCAAAATGTTTTCTTTCACAAACCTACTCCAACCCCTTGTGTACACAAAAGCTTTACTCACTCCTCCAACGCTAATATCTATTTCACACCTTCATAAAGAGACACTTAGGGCCTGTTTTGGAGTGCTTCTTAAATGGCTAAAAGCGCTTTCTAACAGCGTTTGGAAAAACAATTTAGAAGCGCTTCTGGGTCATAGAAGCGCTTTCTAGAGAAGCACCTGCATTCCCAAGTGCTTTTCTAGGAAGCACTTAAATTTTTTATGAAAATTCAAGATTTTTATAATAAAAGCGCTTTTGTTAGAAGTGCTTATGAACATAAGTACTTCCTAGAGAAACAGTCACAAACGAGCCCTTAGTCTTCAACGGTAACACCTTCATAAAGGGACACTTAATCTTCAACGATAATCTCGCTTTTAAACGATTTTTTTTTTTCGATTTAGTGGCAGTTTATAGTATGGCTTAAGCATCCTTTAGCAACCATCACATCCTACAAAATTTGAAGACATCCGCAAGGGCTTGTAGCTTAAGTGATTAAGAACATTTACCCCTACATTCAAGGTCATAAGTTCGATTTGCCTTCCCCAATTTATATCTTTAACAAAATTAATTAAAAAATGAAAAACCTTGAAGACATGGGGGATAGTCCCCAACATATACATATATTCTGACTGAAGGAATAATATAGTTTGATTTGGATAAATCACTCCACACAAAAAATAGTAATTAGAAAGCTCAAGTTCCAAGTTTAATTAACTACTTTCATTTTACAAAGTCTATGCACTTGTTATTGAAGAATAATTCCTAGATAATACGTTAAATTCTTTCAATTCTACCAAAAGTCTGGTGTGCTCCAAAGGTGTCTTGAGTTCAAGTCTCCATGGTACCCGTGTGTGTAAGTTTTCCCTCTCCTTTTTCTAATTTTGGCAACAACAAAAAAATCTTAAAATTACTATATTTCATAGAAGAGTGATTAATGTAATTAAGCTTATTACGGCCAATGGCGACCATGTCACTCATGTGTTGAACTTCAACTCCTCACCTTTTACATTATTTCTTAACCTTATCACAGAATATATTGTCAGCCAAAAATTCCTCGCATGTATGTAGCAACTTCTTTTTCTTTCTAAATGATTATTTAGACGACTGATTTGGAAATTGTTGATGGTCTTTTCTGCAAGGATTGTAGACTGTGCTTAAAAACCTGTATTGATCTAGGCCCCGATAGATTAGCGGTAATATTCGGGGTCCAAAATACGATTCGGATTAAGAAAACCCCTTGATTAGGCTCGAGAGAATCCTGTTTCAGGGTAAGACACCCTAATTTGGCCCTGCCCCTTTATGATGAATATTACCGCTCTTAATTTATAATTCAAACGAAATACTCAAAGTAAAGTGCTGATAATCGTAAATGACTCTAAATATAAATAACATTGAATTTAAACACTCAAAATTAAAGATTACTCAATTAAATTCTGGTACGATATAAAAGAATAGGTGATGAGACTCTGGGCTCACGAACTTTCATTAAGAATTGAGGAATGCTAGTAACCTTCTTTCTAATTATCTCTTTTGGACTTTCTCCCTTCTTCTCATGACAAGTGTTACTTTCCTTACACTTAAAACAATATCATTAATGCCTCACACAAGTTAGTTTTTGTTCTCCATATTTACCCTTATTATGTCTTTTTACTAATTAATCGTAAGTGGGAAGAGAATAGCACTGGTAGAGTATGGAGCACCACCGAATCTATTTAAACAGTGTTTAAGGTTTTTTTTTTTTGGGTCAGATCATTGTTTAAGCTCTTGATCGGCCCCAAATGTCCTGCTTTTGAATTTGGCACTAAGCAAATAACTTATTTTAGTCTTTCCCCCATTCAGCATGTGCCACCTGCAAAAAAGACTGTTATCTTTTGACCTTACAGTGGGTCAAAGTCATATATTAATATGAAAAATGGGCTTAATAATTGGTCCAAGCTGTGGCCCAATAATAGAAAAAAGCCCTATTTGATGAAAATATAATAAGCCCAACCTATTATATTTTGGGAGATTCACTATTATATCCAATATAAGTGCTTAAATTATATATAAAAAAAAGACTACATGAAATGGATTTTAGAAACATACCCAAAGCCCATTTACAATATAACAAAGAGACTTCCAACTTCCTATAAATTACAAAATTGCCATCGATTTCTTAAAACAAATCCAACCCCAAAACCTCATTAAAAAAAACCCAATACACTCAATAGAGCATCAAAGTAATTTAAAAATCAAAATTAAATTAAATATGGCCAACTGTCATTTTTTGCCTTTTTTTTGGGGTTTATTTATAGAAATTAAATTGTGTAAGGTTTATCTATATCACTAATGCTAAGAATGGGTATATAACTAAATATCTCTTATATTTTCATCAAATAAGGCTTTTTATTGGTTGGGCCTTCCAGACCAAAAAAATAATTTGTTGGGCCTAAAGGCCCTTGAGAAAACAAAGCAAATCCTATTGTGGAAGGCAGCTTCCTTCTCAAAATTTTGCAGTCTCCACCAAAATACAATCCCAAATTGTTGCAATCCTCTTATGAGCTGCTGCGCCTCAGTTGGAATCACAAAAAATATTCCTAAATTTGAAAGCTTGGTCAACATTGAAGTTGAACCCAAATTTAGAGCAGTAAATTTTTTTTTCCTTTGTCATATTACTTTCCCTTGCGGGGACACTAGAGGCATGAAAACATCCGATTTGTTCTACTGATGAAGAAAGAACCAGTGGCAACGTAACATTTGTTCTCATCAGTGTGTACCATCAAGGGGCAGCGCTTATAAGGTCATTTTTCATATGGCTTTGAATGACTTGGATTTCCTACCATGAAAAGATCCATTTTTATTTGCCTTGACCCGGCCAGATCTTCCCATATCAGGCTAGCTAGAGCCTAGATCCATGTTAATCGATCTAGCCAAGATCCTATTTCATTAAAATAGGAGGCAAAATCCAGTTACACAGAGCAAGAACTCAAGAAAAGAGCACAACCAAATACAACACGATAAGACAAAACGCTTACTACAGTCATGAACCTTCAAAGAACTCAAGAAAAGAGCTCAACCAAATACAACAAGAAATGACAAACATTGGCCTCATTTGGTGGCCGGACTGTACTTTTCTTTGAGATGTTGATCTTTCTTGGAGTTCTTGAACGCTGTGAGGAAAATGAGCATGCAAAATATTGAAATCATAAGGTTACTGGTAAGATTGGCTTTTTGATTGTTGAGATTGACCATAAGGCAGGTGAGTAGGATTCTCAACTTGATACGGTTGAGCTTGACCGTGAGGTTGATGATTTTGTTGATGGTATGGTTGAGCTGGCCCCTGTTGAACATTCTGGTTGTCGCTCCATCTGAAATTGGGATGGTTGTGCCACACGGGGTTATATTCTGATATGGTCCTTTCATTGTTTTGATATGGTCCAACAACGTAGGCTTGCTCCATCATGAAATCATTAAAAGACTGTTGTTCTGCACCTTGAGGACAAGCTTCATTTACATGACTTGGTGTAGTGCAAATGGCACACACATTGGATGATACTGGCATCAGTTGTTTCACCAAATTAGTCAAATTAGTAATTTGAGCCTCAAAATGTGAAGATGTACTTACCTCATAAACTCCAGATTTATTAGGTGGAGGCCTTCTATAGTTGAACTGTAGAGAATTATCAGAAACATTCTCAAACGTTTCTCTAGCTTGCTTAGGAGTCTTGTCCATGAGACTGCCTCCTGCAGTTGCATCAACAATCATACGGTCTGAATAGAGAAGGCCTTCATAAAAGTTGTGCATTAAGTGCAATTCTGGGATGTTATGATTTGGATAAGAATTTAGAAGTTTTTTGTATCTCACCCAATACTCGTGGAAGGGTTCTCCATCTAATTGTTGAATCTCCAAAATCTCTTTCTTGATTTTTCTTTTTGAATCCCCACAATGCTTGTGTAGAGAATTATTAGAAACATTCTCGAACGTTTCTCTAGCTTGCTCAACAGTCTTGTTCATGAGACTACCTCCTGAAGTTGCATCAACAATCATACGGTCTAAATAAAGAAGGCCTTCATAAAAGCAGTGCATTAAGAGCCATTCTGGGATGTTATGATCTGGACAAGAATTTAGAAGTTCTTTGTATCTCTCCCAATACTCATGGAAGGGTTCTCCATCTAATTGTTGAATCTCCAAAATCTCTTTCTTGATTTTTCTTTTTGAATCCCCACAATACTTGTGTAGAGAATTATTAGAAACATTCTCGAACGTTTCTCTAGCTTGCTCAACAGTCTTGTTCATGAGACTACCTCCTGAAGTTGCATCAACAATCATATGGTCTAAATCAAGAAGGCCTTCATAAAAGTAGTGCATTAAGAGCCATTCTTGGATGTTATGATCTGGACAAGAATTTAGAAGTTTTTTGTATCTCTCCCAATACTCGCAGAAGGATTCTCCATCTAATTGTTGAATCTGCACAATCTCTTTCCTGATTTTTCTTGTTTTTTGAGCTGGAAAGAATTTCTGTAGAAATCTTGAAGCAAGGGTTGCCCAAGTTGTGATAGAGTTGGGTCGCAAGGAATAAAACCACGCCTTTGCACTATCTTTCAAACTGAAAGAGAAAAGTCTCATTCTTATTTCCTCATCATTCAATACTCCAATTTTCATGGTTGAGCAGATTTCACAGAACTCTTTGATATGCATATGAGGATCATCTTCATGATTGCCGAAGAACTTGGGCAATAAGTGAATCATGTCTGGTTTCAACTCAAAGTTGGCCAATGTATTTTCTGAATGAATTATGCATGATGGTTGGATGATTACTTGCGGTACAATAAAGTCCCTCAAAGAAGGTTCCAAATTAGCACGCTCAGCCATTATAGTAAAGGTAGAGGCGTCTCAACCTTTGATGAATTCGGTCTTGAAGATTCTGGTGATAATGACGGAGGAGGTGGATATGCAAAGCTTCTTAGAGTTGTCGCTTTTGTTCTTCTCTTAACAAATACTCTTGGATATCGGATAGCCTTACATCATCAGAAAAACTTGAGTTTGGATTGTACATAGGCGAATTAATCCTTCAATAAGAAAAGAAATTACCCAAATTATAATTACTCGCAAGTACATGAATCCCTTAGGTATAGATTTATAAATACGAAGTTGATCGAATAAGGACTTGATAATTTAAATGCAATTCTAATTTGAACAAGTAAAGAATAATAAATAAAGAAGTAACAACAAACACAAAAAGGGGGTTCTGGTTTTAGGCTTTTGTAACTAAATTCTAAAGGCAAGTATGAAAGGAAATGCAAATTAAGGAGGATTAATAAGCGCAAACAAGGAGATGTAAATTAAGGTAACAAATACTAGGGCACTTGTAGCTAAGAGGAATAGTTGCTCATTCTAAATACAAATACAACCAGAAACATAATTAAGATAAAGCTTACAGATTTTGGATGAACAAAAAGGCATAAGGGCCTTCAATGGAGGAAGAGCTTCCTCCTTGCTTGCTTCTTCCCTTTCTCCTTTTCTGGCTTCTCTCCCACTTCTACTTGTTTCTTTCTTTAATAACGTTCAGCTACTCTTGCCTTTTTTTTGTTTTTTTGGATCGAAATCAGCCACTCTTGCCTTCACGTGAGTGACTTCCCATTCAGCTGCTGCCCTCCGTTTATTCCCATCTTCATGATTGAGAGACTAAAATAGTATTTCTTTTATTATAGCAATAGCCGGCCATAGCATTTTCTTGTCTCCTTTTTATCATGGGCTTCGTTTTATATTATAAAATTTATATTCATTAAGGAGCTCCCTCTTTTTTTTTGGTAAAGAAACTCAGCTGGTATCTCCCTCTCTATTTGTAGATCTTTGTTGTCAGGTGGTACAATATCAAATAGAACGTGGTGAGACAATGATGATGAGACACAAAGGGGGTCACAAGCAGCAGTCAAGAATTGTTGTTTGAGCAAATTTTCGCACGAGAAATATTCGCGGATTGATTTCTCGATTTTCGATCTTCCTTTTTCTCTTCTCCCTTGATTTTTTAAAAATTCTAGGTCAACGGACCACACACGGGGTTTTGGAATTAGAGAGGAATTTAGAAAAAATCTTGAATGCATTGTGTAGTCATGTATTTTATAGGCTCCTTGTATGCTAAGGTTTTGGGATAATAATCATTATTTGGTTAGGATTATTCTTATCTAAAAAGACGATAGAAATTAACCCAAGAGATTTGGTGGAAATTGGTTCCTTGATTTAGGGAGATATTCCTCTATTA
Organism: Prunus padus; assembly: GCA_024362665.1. Classification (NCBI taxonomy): domain Eukaryota; kingdom Viridiplantae; phylum Streptophyta; class Magnoliopsida; order Rosales; family Rosaceae; genus Prunus; species Prunus padus. Next base: position 12,183,293 of record JANFAM010000005.1, on the reverse strand, counting down.
AATCAAAGATAATTTCCCTAATAAAATAGGAATATTCCTCTATTTAATTAGGGTAATTAGTTTACCTAAGGAATATTCCTTTTTTCACGTGTCATCTTCTTATTTGCCAGGGAAATATGTGTTCCCACAAATGTGATATCATCCATTATAGTCGAGTACCTAAAGAGAGATTAAATTTTTTTTTGGTTAAGCATTGTTTTTTTCTCAGAAAATATTTCTTCAAAGATCTTCTTAGACTTCCAACAATTTGTTCTTCAAAATAAAAATCTCAACAATCAACACATAAGACCAAAACAATAACAATAAAGCAACTACAAATAAAATCAATAATTTAACTAATGAACAAAGAACAATAAAATCTGGATTTTGAGCATTTTTTTTCTTTAACTTGAAGCAAAGAACAAGAACTCCAAGTTCCAACTCCAATTGATTTTCCACCTCTTGCCACCACCAACGCCGGGAAACTACCACAAGGAGGAGGAAATAAAATGTGCACTACAAAAAACAAAAATCAACAGTTGTTACTTTTTTATTGGTGACTATTGGCATCTTTAGTCACTTTTTTTGGTGAGTTTAGTTATGGTGCAGTTACAATTTTGGTCTAGTTATAAAAGGTTAAGAATTAGCTAGAAACATTGAGTGAATATATCATGAAAAATCATATATAAACATGAACCCAACAGTCTTCAACAGTAATAATGTCGCTTTTAAACGGAACCCATATCAAGAGAAACACAGTAATAATGTCGCTTTTTACATACCTTTTTCACTTCCCCTTTCTAAGAATAAAAAACCTTCAACCAAAAACAATGAAACCCATATCAAGAGAAACACAGCAAAATCGCAACAATATTTGCCTTCTGTTGGTTTTTCTGTTCCAAAAGAATACAAACACTGATTCATTTTTTTAATTTAAGAGAGTGCAAGGGAGATATTATTATATTAATATAGTTTGAAATTAAAAGGAACAATCACATACGACAAGGCAGAAGAATTTTATTCATGTTCGTCTGGAAATGCTTCTGAACACCTTGTGATGTCCCCTGGTCGTTGAGCAAGCTGTACTTTGGCAACTTAGCGGCTTCGTGTGTGGTTTGCTTGGGAGTCAAGGAAAAGAATAGAACTTGAGACAGGCTCGGACACTTTTCCTTAAGGGATTGCGAAAGGCATGCCACTACTAGAGAGAATGAGAGGATGCTCAAATTGTGTATGTGTCGTGGGTGTAACTGCGCTCTTTTATCTTTTCTTCTAATTAAAGCCACTGTGCTCCAAATAGGGGAATCTGGTTTTGGATAGGTTCTTTTTCTGCCTCAATGAAGATGACTTTTGGTATCTCAATTATGGCGAAACAAACTACAGGACTGGATGCGCTCTAGTCCGTTGTCGGACTAGAAACTCAATAAAAGCTTTTTGCATGCAAACTGTCTGATGGACACAACATTTTCATTAATGATCAAATACAAGTTTACAAAGATTGAAACGAACTTAAATACAATAAAATGAAGACAACAGAAACCGACAGAGGTTTAATCGGACAAAAGGCCTATCATATCGGAAGGGACATCAGTCTATCTGAGACAGTGTTGTACTGTCCGATGGCAGCAGGTCAAAAATATCTGCGGCCAAAAACTGGCCCGTACCGCAGATAGGAAGCTTACTTTGAAATGGGTGAGCTGGAAATCAAAACCAACTATCAAATCATACCAAGCGTTGCTGGCAGAGCATAAATGTTACAAACAATGATAGTGTTATTCCAATCAAAGCCTTCGAGCTCAACAAGGAGGTGTCGGTTTATTCCATATGACCTCCCTTTTTATCAACATAAATTTTCTAAACATACTATTTGCTAATACGAGTTCTATTCTATTAGGAATCGTCTTGTGGCTAATGTCATAAAAAAAAAGCCAAGGAAATGAACCAGCTACATATACAGTCATGGTTGGTTATTGCAACACACTACATCCCATTAATAGCATCTTAAAGAAGAAAGTTGAGTTGAGGCAACTTTTTACAAGTGAAGAATTGCATAATATATAGTCGACTCAGTGAATCAGAAGATGCCAAGAGAATTTAATGGTTTGGTGGATCCATTCTCCAAATATTGGAAAGAAATTCTCTCATTCATCAATGTCAAAGTAGTCAATCATTGGCAAATGCATGCATACAGAGTTGATAGCATGAAAAAAAAAAATCTTACCAAATTTAGTTGGGTGCCTGTGTCTCTCTGTGTACAAGTTGGGGACCAAGTTAGTGTTACTCTTAAGTGGATTACGGGGGAGGCCTAAACCAAACTTCCTCTTTTGAGCTGGAAAACGAATGCATGAATGAGACATACCCACCAAGTGTTGGGTGCCCTATGACCTAACCTGGAATGTTGAAGGCAATGATGCAAATTCAAACCAAAAAATCTATAATTTTTTGTTAAAATATGCAATTAAGTTAAATTAAGAGGAAATTAAACCTTAACTGGAACACACACAATTTTTCAAGAATTTCTATAAAAGGAAAGAGTGTCTAATTACCTCTGGATCAGACACTTCAAACTCAAATTCTGATGATCTCTTACCTGCAACTACTGAACCTGCAGCTAAAACTGTGAATCATGCACCTTGGGATTAGAAAAAAGAAAAAGGGCATCCACCACAAAACAATCAGAACATTGTGCATTGATTGATCCAATTGAAGAAAAAGGGCATCCAACAAAAAATAATCAGATCAGAACATGTCTTTGGAGTTCCTCTTCATTGATGAATATACATCTTCCAATTTCTTACAAATAGATTAAGATTGTGCAAAATACACTCCCCATAAACAAAATCAGAGTCAAGGGACGCATGCCATTTACATTGACCTAAAACCTAATCAAAAGAAAATATTCCATAAAATAATGCAATAACATCATAAATTAGAAAACCACTAAACAACATCAGTTGCATGTAACTTTCTGCAAATGCATGCCTCAAAATTAAGATTCTAATACAAATCATACACAAAAGCAAAACAATAAGAGAATACAACAAATCTGAACCCCAGAGTAACAATCCTTTTCATGCGTTAAAACTAATCGAACACCAAAATCTGAACCCCATATGTATATATTCGCACTTTATTATTTACATGGGATTTGTAATATATCTACAACTTTTACAAAATCGCTGAATGAGGATACTATGATTTAAGGATAGTCCATTTGCAAAATTCAGTTCACATTCTTCCCCCAATGGATACATTTTCTTTTACACTAATTGTTTGGGCAATGAATTTCCTAAAATCTACAACTTCGAAAGTTTCTAACCGTTCTATTAATCACCTTTATATATATAGTACATGTACTACATACGCCATCCTATTCCCCTCCTATTTTCTACTTTCATCGACTTTTATTTGTATTGGCTGCGCAACATTTGTTCTCATCATTGTCTCCCACCTTATCAAGGGCAACGCTTAACTTATAAGGTCATTTTTCACATGGCTTTGAATGCCTAGGATTTCCTACCATGAAAAGATCCATACATCTGACTTGACCCGACCAGATCTTCCCACTACCAGGCTAGCTAGAGCCTAGATCCATGTTAACTAGATCCACATAGCCAAGATCCGATTAGATCACCTAAATTCTTCTAGTTATGACCAAGACAGTTACAGTTTTTCTTTATATTATCTCAGAAAGCCAAGTTCTTCACATGGAGCTGTTTCCACATATAATATTAAGTCGTCATATTATTGATTGTCTGAAAACAAAAATCATAATACAAACAAATATGAGTTAATTATTTCCATGGAGAGTTTTACCAAACAATTTCTGGCTTGTGAGTTTGACCATAGCACGCTTCTGTTTTTCAACACGGCCAAAACGGCGTCGTTTTGACCAGCGTTTAAAAAAATAAAAACACACTGGTCAAAACGGCGTAGTTTTGACCCAGCGAATTTGTTTTTTAAATGACCTGACCAAAACGACGTAGTTTTGGCCCAAGTCTTTAAAAAAAACAAATTAAAATAGTTCCAACCATTTCAAAACCCCTCCACCCGAGCCCAGCCACCCCAAAACCCCAATTCTTCTCCTCCCCCAAAAAAAAAAAATCTTTAACCCTCATCTCCTCTGTTACACTATAACCCTATGAGATAAGATTCCTGGATCCTTTACTGCTTGGTAATAAGGAATCCAAAATATAATTCTCAACATTAACACCAAATGAACTTCATATCTCAAACAAGAAATTAACGAAACAAATACTATAAAAAAAAATACATCGCAAATTAACAAACCAAAAACTAAGAGAGATAGATAAATATTGGCTACGAGCCTTTGGAGCAGAGAAATATATCAAACGCCACAATAATCCTTGATGGAATACGAATGCCCAAGGGTGGAGAAATTCTTATTAAAATATTCTATATATTCGAACTGATGCAATGCTTTATACTGTAGCGGGTGGTCTTTGTCCACAAGCTCCTTTGGTACGTGTGTTTCTCCTTCTCTGTTTGAAAATAGTCCGAACGAGTATCTTACAACGTTCTCCCTCAAGATCACTCGATGCTTACAAGCACGTACTCTGTCGTTGCTCCAAACCTAGGCGAAGTCATACAAATATTCCGGCTAAGATTTAATATGCATGTTACAATACAAAATTAACAATATTGATAATTGAGATTACAAAAGAGTATGAATATATTCAAGTTCAGTTCAGGTATCCTCTTTCTTACTTTGAAAAAATAGCACTACTCGTTTTGAATTTATCATCAGAATGCCATATATTGGTCTCGTTCGGTGGGCGGGAAGACAGGACTCGGTCTAGTTCCATCCCATTTAGAGTCTTGCCCTTGACGAGGAGACTTGTTTTCTCTAATATGTGGAACAATTATCCAATTTAAGTTAGGTCGAATGTTTGTAGGAAAACAATAGCTAACAATAGGAGTGCGGAGTTGTATGTATGGTGTGAACCGGGTGGCCGGAGCCGTGTGTGAGAGAGAAAGAATTATGGTGGCTAGGGAGTTCCAGAGAGAAATTTAGACGTACCTTCACCCTTGTGCGTAGCCATCTATTTATAGAGGGCCTTGATGAGGTTGGTGAGGTTGGTGAGGTTGGTGTGGTTGGTGAGGTTGGTGTGGTTGGTGAGGTTGGTGTGATTAGGGATTTAAATCAAATCCCTAATTAAGGCAAGAATCAAATAACCTCCCAATTAGTTTAGGTAACTCCCAATTAGGTTTGGTAACTCCCAATTAGGTCAATTAATCGAATAAATCCCTAAATCAAATAATCCCCAAATGGAAGGAAATCATTTGACCTAGGAAATTATTAAGGGAATAAATTGGTTTCCACAAATGCCCCGACACGCATGGCGCTTGGCGGCATGGAGGAGGTGTGAATTAATTGTTGGGCTGTCCAAATGTATGCGAGTTTCCTTCTTTGACTTAGGCTCCTGTTTGGAGGAGGCTTGTGACTTTGCAGGTCAAGGAGCCTCAATTGCTATAAGTGCGGGGGCTTCTCTTCGCTCCTTTCCAAATTGCAAACTTGCTTCCTCTACTTTCTGTTTGTGAGAGAGATCTTGGAGGGTCGTATTGCTTGTCGAGAAGAGGAGTTGCCGTGCACACCAAGGTAGGTCATGGTCTGCTGATCTACTTCCATTTGAATTCTTTGATGTGTGGCTGATTGACTTCAGTCTTCTGCTTGCAGAGGATGATATCAGCAAGAAGCTCAACCTCCGCTCGGACATGGCCAAGGTTCATCAGGCTCAACGTCCCTATCGAGTTTCGTGAATGGCGCTCGGTTCTTGAGCGAACATCGGAAGGAAGTTGGAGGTCTGCCCTGCCAAAGGTGTTGGAAGATGGAGGTTGAATGACTTGGACCTAGATGATCTGCTAGGCGAGCGGTGGTTGCGGCTGAGCATAGCAAAGGAACAGTGTTGCGGAAGCGGCGACTAGGGTTCTTTGAGCGGGTAGCTGCAAGCGAGCAGTAGCTGAACAAGATGAAGGTGTTGGCGCCGAAGCGGCAGCTAGGGCTACCGAGCATGTATTTGGAGCTGCTAAGCGAATAGGCTGAGCGAGGATGGTGGCGTACATGTTGCGAAGTAGGCGATTGGGGCTGATGAACAGGTGACTAGAGGCTGCGAGCGAGTAGTGAACATGATGGAGGCGTTGGTGCCGAGCAAGCAACTAGTCTCAGAGTAGGTCGTTGACCAGGTCACTGCTCAATTCGCATTGCATCTTGTGAGCGCTTGAGTGTACGGCGTCGAATCATTAGAAGGGATGCTCGTGGGTATCGCACATGCCGAATGACGTAATGTATCGGATCATTGGAAGGGATGCTCGTGGGCATCGCGCATGCCGAATGATGTAGTGTGTTGAATCATTGGAAGGGATGCTCATGGGCATCGCGCATGCCAAATATTCGTATCATTGGAAGGGATGCTCGTGGGCATCGCGCATGCCACATGATGTAATGTATCGAATCATTGGAAGGGATGCTCATGGGATCGCGCATGCCAAATGTTCATATCATTGGAAGGGATGCTCGTGGGCATCACGCATGCCAAGCGATGTATTGTATCGAATCATTGGAAGGGATGCTCATGGGCATCGCGCATGCCAAATGTTCGTATCATTGGAAGGGATGCTCGTGGGCATCGCGCATGCCGAATGATGTAGTGTGTTGAACATTGGAAGGGATGCTCATGGGCATCGCGCATGCCAAATATTCGTATCATTGGAAGGGATGCACGTGGGCATCGCGCATGCCGAATGATGTAATGTATCGAATCATTGGAAGGGATGCTCATGGGATTGCGCATGCCAAATGTTCGTATCATTGGAAGGGATGCTCGTGGGCATCGCGCATGCCAACCGATGTAATGTATCGAATCATTGGAAGGGATGCTCATGGGCATTGCGCATGCCAAATGTTCGTATCATTGGAAGGGATGCTTGTGGGCATCGCGCATGCCGAATAATGTAGTGTGTTGAACATTGGAAGGGATGCTCGTGGGCATCGCGCATGCCAAATGATGCAGGTTCCCCACTGCGAGGTCGTGGTCTTTTCTCCCGAGCTAAGATCCGGTAAACCGAGATAGTGGACTCGGTGTAATCATCACCTTGGAGTTCTTTCTCGGGGTTGTGATATGCGCTTGCCCCGTTCTTGTTGAACTCGTCGTTCTTTCGGGTTACTGCTCAAGCTGGTTGATTGGCTTGTTTGATTACTTTCCGATCGTCCGATAGGAGGTGTATTCCTTGGTGAAAATAAGGAAAACCCTCTGAAGTTTGTCGATCGACCAGACGAGAGGGTGTAAAATCAATCTTGAACAGCTCCATGCAAGGTCATTGCGAACACCTTGCACATCAGGGCATCGTCTGCCTTGTACATGATCATTGCACTTTTAAAGTGTCTTAGGTGTCCATCAGGATCATAGCCTCTTTTGAGCGGTGTGATGGATGGCGTCGTGAACTGCTTCGGAGGTGTAGCCTGCTCCACCTCGTCGGTAAAGGGCGATGAGTTGACACGATCAAATTCCTTGAGCAGGGCTTCCTCCGTGCTTCCTTTAAGTTGGAAACTTCGGAGTTGGTCATTCACTAGCCTCTCGACATCTTCCGCCCGCAGGCTGGTGGCTCAGTCGGTGTCTCAAGCGTCGCTGGCTAGTTTCCTCCTCAACAAGGGTCGATCCCCTTGGTTGTTCTGCACCCAGGACGTGTTGGTGGATTGAGCTTGTGAGGATTCCTCGATGGCTCGTCGCCGTGAGTTGGTCTGCCTTGAGTGAGCTGGCAAGCGTCGATCGTCGCGTTCGTCACGTGGATGTTCTCGACCTCGAACTCTTTGTAGGCCCAATCTAGAGTGGATACTTCTTTGTGGGCCCAAGCGGGTGTGAACATCGGACTGCAGCCTAGCCTCTCGTGCACGTTGGTCCTTGGACCTAATCTCGGCCCGATCATCAACCGGCTTCATGATTAATCTTGCGGATGTCTGCGTCTGGTTCAAGTGCGGAGCGACTTGGGTGCGGTTACGGTCTTTGAGCATTTCAGTCCGGTTCATGTCTGAATACGGCTTTCAGTGCAGTTCGAGTGTTTAACAACACGCTCTCGCTCTCCTTCTTGTCCGCTTGTCACCGGTAGTTGGCTCGGGATCTCTCATACGTGGGCGGTCTGCTGGTTTATTCTTCTCTCTTCGCCTTAAGATCCAAGGCCAAAGTCTCGAGCCAAGTCGATCTGCACGAGGAGCCGACCAACAAGGTCGTTTTGATTGTCGATCGCTGCATGAGTTGATCGACTCTAAGGTTGAGGTCTGCTTGACTGCGTGGATCGGGATGAGAGAAGAATTGTGTTGGGCCCAAATGCATACGGGCTAGGGTTTCACCGACGGCGTCGCCAAGTATGACAACAAAGAAGGGAACGTCGGATTTGCTCCAAAACGGCACCGTTGCTTGGTCCTTGCGGCGGCAAGGTGGAGGAGGCCACGAGGCCTTGGTTTTGTGCAGCTACAATAGGTGCAAAAATTTCAGCCGCATGTGTGGCCGTTCCGGCGACCGTTGGAGGCCGTTCTAGGGCTTCCGGAGGTGGTTGCAAGGCATGGGCAGCCATGGGGGATTGCTGCGATGTGTGGGAAGCCATCGGAAGTGGTTGTAAACCACTAGCAGCTACATGGAGGGGCTGTAAAACAGGTACAGCTGCTGCCCCTTGTGGTGGAAGCGGCGTTTGGCCGTTCAAGTGCGTCGTCGCGGCGGTTTTGCTTATAGTGTGCTTGCTCCCAACCATGGTTGTTTGGAAGGCTTCGGTTGATTGAATGGAGTGTGAAAATGGATTTGGAGCACGCTTTGAGTATTATTTCGCTCTCAATGAAAGCACCAATTTGTGGGAGCGTTTTCGTCCCCAAAGAATATTCGTCTAAGATTCCTCCTTCCTCTTCGTTGTCTCTTTCTCCCTGCAAAATAAATTGGAATAAGAGGACCACCCCCGGGGGTGGTTGGCTAAAGGTCCTCCGATGCCTAAGTTAGGTCGAATGTTTGTAGGAAAACAATAGTTATCAATAGGGTACGGAGTTGTATGTATGGTGTGAACAGGGTGCCCGGAGCCGTGTGTGAGAGAGAAAGAATTATGGTGGCTAGGGAGTTCCAGAGAGAAATTTAGACGTACCTTCACCCTTGTGCGTAGCCATCTATTTATAGAGGGCCTTGATGAGGTTGGTGAGGTTGGTGAGGTTGGTGTGGTTGGTGAGGTTGGTGTGGTTGGTGAGGTTGGTGTGATTAGGGATTTAAATCAAATCCCTAATTAAGGCAAGAATCAAATAACCTCCCAATTAGTTTAGGTAACTCCCAATTAGGTTTGGTAACTCCCAATTAGGTCAATTAATCGAATAAATCCCTAAATCAAATAATCCCCAAATGGAAGGAAATCATTTGACCTAGGAAATTATTAAGGGAATAAATTGGTTTCCACACAACTCATCTAAGAAAAAGTTAACAAAGAGAGCCAGCCATGACCATTTTGGGTTAATTCTTCACCTGCTTTGTGAAGGAGCAATATGTGGCTGCTTCTCAAAAGGTCAAACGCCAACAAATCTTGCAGAAATCACAGTAGTTGTCAATGATGGTAACAGAGAAAATGTGGGTAGTGGAAGACGATGTTAACGCCAATTATCGAAAGATGATGTTAACGCCAATTAACGTTAGTTCTCTCTTAATTGTAGTTGATGCATATTTGTCGTCATTTCATTGGCCCGTACTACCACTGGACAATGCCACGTGGTAGTACAGTACTATTGTATAATTTCTCGTTGGGGAGGAAGGGTTGGGGCTGCTTTTTTTTTTTTTCTTCCAGTTTTTATTTTTATTTTTATTTAAGTTGAAAATGTAAAAATAAACTTTTAAATCCAGCTGTATAAAGAGTTTTAATTTTTATATAAAAATAAAACACATGGTAAAATTTGAGTGGGAGTATCACGGTACCATTCTATAATTTCTCGTAGAGAAAGGAAAGAAGATGGTGGAATTAATGATGAAGATGGAGGAAGGTTTTGCCTATAAATAAGGTATTATTCTCTCTACTTGTTTACACACCAACGGAAGAGAAAGAAGGGAAGAAGAGAAAGAAGAGAAAGGAAAGAGAAAGAGAGTCAGGCAGAAAGGAAAGAAGGAAGAGAAGGAAGAAAGAGATAGAAGAGAGAAATTCTCCAAGAGAGAAAAGAGTGAGTCAGTGGGAGTGTATACATTAAAGTTATATTCTCTTGTAACCCTATTATTTTACATAGTGGAAAGGTTACTGTTGCTGCTCTCCGAGGATGTAGGCACCACTTGCCAAATCTCGTTAAATATCATGTCTCATTTACTTTACGTGCAGCTCAATATTCTAGCATATCACGTTTATTTTACAACATGTTATCAGCACGAGAAGCTCTCAGGTATAATTTTATGTGTTGCACTAACTATTATCTATACTACTAACCATTGTGTTGATGGAAGGAAGAAAAGCAATGGAGGAGCTGTGGTGTGCTAGAGAGAGAAAGCTGCTGACTTTTACAAGAGAGAGAGAGATATGAACAAAGCCTCCGAAAAAGGATAAGCCTCTGTCATTTATCTTCATATATTATATAATATCTACACTATTCAATTTATGAGTAATCATCTAAAGCTAGTGTAGATGTGTTGAAGCTTGTGCAGGCGAAAGGAAGAATAGCAATTGAATTGAGTCCAACCTGATTTCCTATTTCCACTAACATATAATGTAGCATGATATATGTAATATCTATATGAAAAGCATTCGTGGGGCAAGTGCGATACCTTCCACAAACACCATTTTGTATATAATATTATGGTGTGATATCATGGCTTACGTTTCATTTTATTAGGCCTACATCAACTTTTGTGGGTTATAGTTGGGGTCTAAAATATCGATGATATCGAAATATCGGTAGTCAAAAACACGGAAGTTTTGATGGAAATATCGGGATATTATCGATATTTATACAAATTGAATAAAAACCACAGAAATTGTAAGAAAAACTTGGAAATTTTTATTGAAACTTTAGAGAATATTTATTTAGTCAATTATCTATTACTTTATCACAAAAAATTGAAAGAAAATGTATTGCATGATGGATTTAATTGATTTACGTTGATTATATAGCGAGCTGACTGTAGAAAAAATATGTTGTAATTAATGAAATTATCGAAATTTTAGACATTGATTTTGACTATTCCATGTTACGGACATGACCCGTGAGTAGGACTAGAAATATAAGCCTCTCCTGAGTCCATGATTTGATTAAAATCATAATGGGAAATTTTGAGGGTCAATTTCAATGGAGCTAAAGCCGCTAAGGTATATTTATTACACACACTGACCACTATGCTAAACCATTAATTTAAATTAGTTATTTAATTAATGAAAATCAATTATTTAACCAAAACCCCAAATCACCAACTATTGGAAATTTTTTCAAGAAGAATCACGCCAAACTGTTTACTTTTCAAATGCGAAAAGTAGTGAAATTTACTTTTCAGCTGTTTACTTTTTAGATGCTTATGATTTATAGAAATTTATTCATGAAAACAACTAGCTAGCTACTTTTGTTTTTTTTATATACTTAGATTAAAAGTTGGATTCTTGTAATTTAGGGAAATAAGTCTCCATCAATAGAAATTTATTCATGAAAACAAGGGTTAATCATTTTATTAGTCTACGAACTTAGACTTGATTTGCATTTAAGTACCTCAATTTCCAAAATGGTTCCCGTGGTCCTTTAACTTTAGTTTCGTTTGGACAACTAGTCCCACCGTTACTTTTGTCAATTTTTTCTGTTAAATGCAAGGGCAAAATGGTCTTTTTATATTAAAACCAAAAAAATGAATAAATAATCATATCTTTAAAATAACAATAAAAGAAAATCACATAAAAACCAACCAAAAAAAAAGAAAAATCAAGTTTGGGGGAGTAGAAATCGGGATAGAGGGGAGAGAGAGAGTTTAATTTTAATTTTTAGTTTTAAAATTTTTTATTCATATTTTAATCAGTTTTTATACAAAAATACCATTTTGCCCTGTATTTAACAGAAAAGTTAACAAAATTGATGGCATTTACCATTATCATTCAACGAAAGTGAAGTTAAGGGACCATGGAACCATTTTGGAAATTGAGGTACTAAATGCAAATCGGGTCTAAGTTTAAGAACTAATAAAACGATTAACCCTGAAAACAACTAGCTAGCTACTTTTGTTTTTATTATATACTGAGATTAAAGTTGGATTCTTGTAATTTAGGGAAATAAGTCTCCATCAATAGCATTCGTTATGCGACAAGCTTACATTATAAAATCTGACAAGCAAGAACAAACAAGTCATCATAAAATTTTATGCATGATGAATATAATTATTTAACTGCTTTCCTTGATTTATATTAATTATTTGGCCTGACTTTCCTAGCTCCATTTCTGCTCACCCAAAATCATTCGGCCAAGATCGAGTGAGGATAAAGCATGTTGTCCTTTTTTAAATACGTGAATGCGGGTGTGAGACGTCACCATTTGATGATCTAACGGCATCCAATCTTCTAATTCAAATCTCATAAACAACAGTTGTAAAATAAAAAAATAAAAACCGATTTATTATCTAAAGATTGTTTGGCCGAGTGAGGAACTTCTTGGCCAAGGGCTCTTTACTATACCTTATAGGCAAAGACTTTGTACCTTCATAAATAAGTAAATGAAACAAACTCTGGTGAGCCCTGAAAACAAAGAAACAAATAGCAATGAAAACAATTTGGAACTGCAAGGTAAGACCAATCTCAAAAGCTTCAAAATATATTGATCTTAACAAAGACGAAAATCATAATATTCGGAAGACTATAAGTATATATAGTGCTGGAAGACGGTATAGTTTGGCTATATATGATGCTAAATTCAAATCCTTACAAGCTATAGACATTGGTCCCTTTTATAATACTGTAGGTCGAAAACGAAGCCCACTGCAAAATTAAGGGCTAGAAATTCAAAAAGTTCCGTTGCCGGGAATCGAACCCGGGTCTCCTGGGTGAAAGCCAGATATCCTAACCGCTGGACGACAACGGATTCTTGTTAAGTAAATCCGCATTAAACGTATAACTACACATAAACGGAAAATAATCAGAAAATCATATCAAAGTTTTAATAATGTTAGCTGCAGTTTTGCACTCAATAATTCTATAATGAGGGCTTATAGGTGAGATCTATCTCTTAGTCGGTGGATCAAATTGTTAGGAAACTACATAATTATTTGCCTCACTTGCACTACATAATGTGCCAACAACAAACCCATCCAAATGCATAAATCAAACTTCCACTTCCACTTTCACTTCCGTAACCCAATTTTTACATCTGGTGGCTGTGGCTGCTATAAAATTTTGAGATATTTAGTTAAATACCAATTCTTAGCACTAATAATATAAATAAATCCTATATCATTTAATTTTTATACACAAATCCAAAAAAAACTCAAAAAATGAATTTAATGTCCTATTGAAATTAATTTTAATTATTAAATTACTTTAATGCCCTATTGAGTGTTTTGAGTTTTTATGAGGTTTTGGGATTTAGCTTGTTTTAAGAAAACCATGGTGGTTTTGTAATTATATGAAATTTGAAGTCCCTTTATTATGTTGTAAATGGATTTTGGGTGTGTTTCTAAAATTCATTTCATGTATGATTTTTTAATAATTTGAACCCCAATATTGGGTATAATAGTGAATCTCCCATAAAATTTTTGAATGTTGCGCTTGTGTTACACAAAGAACAGAATGGAGTTCCAGATCATAAGTAATTTCTGTGCACGGTGAACAGATTTAATTTTCAAAACAAAAAAATGAGGACCTCAATTATTTGATACGATTGATTTTCAGTATGATACACAAACATGTTCAGAACACCAAATTCATAATTAAATCAACATTTTACATCATGCATAAAAAATTGGTAAGCATATCTTCAATTTAGTGTTAGAAGCCTTGCTACCACTCAAAGCAATTAAGCAGCAAACTGTCAAATCTTTCATCCCCTGTTGCAAATCGGGGAAGCCAAAATAGCTTTATGTACAACGATCAGCTCGTTTCCAAAATCAGTCATTTTTCGAAGATTTCTTTGATGCTTCATTGCTCCTCGCATTTAGTGACTGCAGAAAGATAAGGAGAAACAAAGAAGTTAACATAGATGATAGATGTTCATACGAATGACTCCACAAGAAAATTTTTAAATCAGAAGGGATTGTCATAATGAAAGGGCAGAGACATGAATAGCATATGAATTTATGAAGAAAAGCAGAAGGGGCATACCAGAAATTTGACAGTCATTGGATCAAAACTCAAATGAAAACTTGTGGATTTTGACAACACTTCTAACAGCCCCTTCAAGTAGTTGCCCTGTGTTCACGTACTAATTACCAGGGTCTGGTCTGACCTCCATATAACCTGATAAAAACCCAAACAGAAAATCAAAATAAACCAGGTATTTATAATCGCACAAGTTAACGCTGAAGCACAGAAATGGTGAAAATAAATCTCTTTCATTCTGAAACTTTTTTTAGAACCCACAGCCCCTGAAAAACACATAGGCAGTTTAAGGCGGAAGCATAGAAGAAACAGTGAAAACAAATATCTTCTCTCTTCCTTGGGACATCAGACGCGATATGGTACATCGTACCAGCTAGCCCAATCAGTCTTGTTACCCTTAGAACCCCAGATGTGATATAACCCACTCGAAACATCAAATTATTCATAAGGTAAACATCATAAACTTCACGAAATACAATGTCTGGCTTCAATACCAATGAGAAGAGAACTATTATTGAAACTGAATAACCAACTCTGGAAGAATGGTAACAACATTTATCTTAACTAAAGGGGCATAGTCGTAATTAAGCCAAATTAAATCTTGAATTAAGATTTATACATAGTTTTGGTCCCTTTTATCAAAATTAAATCATCATCAGAAGTGAGCTCCTCCACAACTATGCGTATCCAAGAAGTAGCAAACCAAATGTTTCCTCCACTTCCATATCAGCGGAAGTTGAAACTGACAGAACCAACAAACCAATAAAAGTAATAAAAAAGAAGCTGATACTGGCCACACTTTATTAGTGCAAACATACATAGCAATCATAGAATGAATGTATCCGCTAATACTGATCTTTCAACCTTCAATTTCAAATAATTTATATGACACCATATATGCTTCAACCTTCAAGAGACAGTAATAAACAGTGCTAAACAGATGAAAGTGGTTTATGCATTGTAGGACAATTTGAAACAATGCATCCATTCTTTGTTACTAGAAACAATCTAATGTTTGAAGGGTAAATAATGACAGCTTCTGAGAACATGGGCTGCAGACATCATAGTTTAATCAAACAAATTAATAAATTGATGCGATTGGAAGATTAACATTACATTTGAGATTGGTCATTACTCTCCCTAAGAAAATTATTGATGTGTGTATAACATATTCAATTAGCAATTCGCAGTTCGGAGGACACAAGTAATGTTCTAAATTTTACTAAATTGGCTTTTAGTTTATGAAGAGGACACAAGTAATGTTCTAAATTTTACTAAATTGGCTTTTAGTTTATGAAGAGTGACACTGACACGGTACAGATATGCTCAGATTCTCATTTAAAATTATCCAAACATAACACTGTCTTCTTTTTATTCCCTAATCCAATCCGAGTATAACCAAGCACCCCAAACTTAAACCATAAACCTTCATAAGAAACTGACAAAAGCACAGTTTTTATGCATAATCTAGAGCAGGAAACATCAAGAAATTGAACATTTATAGCAGGAAATTGCACAAAAATAAGCATTTACCTCTTCTCAAGATGTCTCAAATGCACACCGCACCACTAGTTTCTATTCCCAATCACTAGCCTCAAAACGGAAACAAGTGATAAAGAGGACCGGTTTGGCTGATCATTGGGAATCAGAATAAAATCTACCTACCTCAACCCCCTCATAACTCCTATGTGATTGCAGAGAAAATCTAGAAGCAGAACGGAAAATTGTGGTTCACGATTCCGATTAGCCTTTCTCTGCTATCCCTAATTGAAACTGAAACAAAATGATGTATGAAAATCAGAGAGAGAGAGAGAGGCTAGCTCTCTCTGCAATGGAGAAGCTAGATCTACCTCCCAAAATCTCTTGCTCTCTCTCACTCTAACTCTATGTGTCTTGATCTGCAACTTCTAGGATTAATTGAAAACAAACTAATGCATGTGTCATTTATGTGTTAATTCTTAGTGAGAAAGGAAAATAAATAAAGATATTAAATGTTAAACAATAGATCGCTGGCTACAATCTCAGCCTTTTGGTTAGGAATCAAAAGTAATTAATATACAGGTCAAAAGTAATTAATATACAGAAACTAGCCAATATGGTAGTTCAATCATGTATTGACTTTATAATCAAACATTACTCCCTTTCACTAAAAGGTCTTAATTACCCAGAGGAGGTCTAGAACTGGTTTCCTATCCTTCATGAATGAACAACCCTCACAGAATCACATGGAGAATTGGACATAGCATACTTGATGAAAGGCATGGCATTTTTTGAAGCTAACTTGAGCCTGATTATCTCAACACACATCTTTATTCCCTTGAAAAAAAGCAAATAAGTAAATGGGAAAAACAATATCTCAATAATCAGGAAAAAAATGTGCTAATACCAGATAAATAAATGTGCTATGATTATCAATTTAATTTTCATCCTTTTCTTTCTATTTCCTTTTTAGAGAAGATTCCCGTCCTACAAATACTGACCACCAAATTTGTTTTTCTTGACTTCAATGGTATTGCCAGCTTCTGAAACTTGACTCTTGGGACAACATAGTGCATGGCTCACACATAGTACTTAATACAAGCTTCTGAATTATAAAAACTTCAGCACAACCTTTTTTCTCAAATCTTGCAAATACGATGAATTGGGTTTTCCAGATAGTTAGTTGTTACACTGAGTTCATTGTGATTTCAAACAATTTTTATGATGACATTTATCCACAATGACAATTCGAATGCAAATTTTTGGCTCCTTCGCTTTCACAACCATTGGAGTTTTTCTTTATATTTCTTGCCTATAATCATAAGAATGTGAAAAATATCAAACAAAATGAAAATGCCAATATGTCCAAACTGAACATGGTCGCAGTTAAACTAACTAATAGTCTCGCATCTACCAGATAAGAAAGCCAGCCGATGGACATAACTTATAAAAGGGACTAAAAAACACAATAGTTTTTTTTGGTCTCAAAGTGACTGTATTACCCAATTTACTGATTCAGGATTGGACCACGAGGAATTACATGTGAAGGACAGAGAGAAATTTCAGGGAACAATACCTTTTAATTTGTATACAGATCTCATGCCTACAAAAACATCAGCTTTTCTCTTGAATGTACATCTCTCTTACAAGTAATTGACTATCAGAACATCACTAAATTTGTAGCTGTCCCAACAACAAAAGGCTCCATTAATAACCGAGTCAAGAAGTAAAAAACGACACCCAATGTAATCGATATAGGCAGAGCAGGCAAAGCTCGATGGCACACTGACAACAAAATAAGAGTGCACCCAAGTCCGGAAATAATGGCAAGATAACAGGCATACACAGTCATAAGGTCATACATTGCAGCTCTGCCCACAAGAACACTGTAGAACACGAAATCCCCAAGACCAAGTTTAATACCTTTACTGAACATTTCGCTACCATCCCTCCTCAACTGCTCTCTCTCATTCCCCAGTCCTGTCATTTCAACAAGTGGGGACATTTCCTCATTAATAATCTCAGATGCTCCACTGCTAAATTGCGTAGCTCTATCAGACTGAACAATCACAGTTGAATATCCCGAAGAATCACTGCTTAACGACTGCCTATCCCGTGCATTCTCCTCTGATAGTAACCTCTCCCCTTCATCTCTATTACTCTCATGTCCCTCACTCCCGAAACTTCCAAACTCAACCGCACTGTACTCTGAATTACCACGACTTTCATTCTCATTTCGATTCACATTGTCCCTTGTGACTGCCTGAAGCTCAACTGACCCTGAATCCGAAACCCCAGCAACCAAAAGTTCTAATCCGGACCCACGACGCTGAGTATTTCGTGGCACAGTGGGGCGAGCCTCGTAAACCAAGGCGGGGAGCTCCTCATCCCGGCTAGAGGCCAACTCCACCAACAGCTTAAGCGGCCCACCGGGTGCCAGCACAGCCACCAAATCATACACAGCCAGAGCCACAAGCAAAACCCAAGTGGTCCATTCGGGCAACTTGGTAAACCAGGCCGCCACAATAATCCCCAAACAAACCATATAAGCTTGGCGTAGAAAAATGGGTATCCCACCAGAGAACACAGACAACACACCCACAACAGTGAAATTGAAAAGCAGCAAAAAGCAAGTGATGGAGTCAATGGGTATCGAGAAATGCTGGATTATGGACAAGAAAATCGAACCTCCCATGGTGCCGAGGACGAAGAAGGCGGAGAAGCGCATGTAGTTCTTCAAGAAGTTGGTGAAATTGTAGTAGTAGAGAAGGACGAGGAGGAAGGTGACGATGGCGATGAGGACGACGAAGACCAAGGCGTTGAGGAGAGCACCTTCGAGCTTTTGGGAGGCGGAGTCAGAGGGGCTCTCGAGGTAGACGAGGTTGGCGGCGGTGCGGATCGGGGGAGCTGAGGCGGCGGAAAAGGGGTTGGAGGGAGAGAGAGCGTAGACTAAGAGAACTACGAGGAGCATGCAGATGGAGACCGGCGACATGACGCCGATAATTTCAACGCCGATCGACTCTAGGATGCTCGACTCCATGGTTTTGTTTCGTTAGGGACTTTCGTCGAGCACTTGGTGGGTGTGTGTGTGGGGATGGTTACCGCATTTTCGTCTGTGCGAGGATTTTGGGCACTTGGAGGATTTTAGTATATGAGATTGCTGAAGGGAGAGGGTCAACCACTGTAGCTTTGCTATATTGGCATATTTTGTTAGTGGTCTTAATCAAGATCTAAAATATCGAGAGTTTCGGAAATATCGGTTGTTCAAAAACACGGAAATATAGATATCGATAAAAATCACAGAAATTGTGAGAAAAACTTGGAAATTTTTATTGAAACTTTAGAGGATGTTTATTTAGTCAATTGTCTATTATTTTATCACAAAAATTTGGAATAAAATGCATGGCATGGTGGGTTTGAGTGATTTAAGTTGATTATGTAGCGACCTGACAAACATTGTCTTTATAAAATATGTAGTAATTAGTGAAAGAAAATTAGACACACCATAATTTTTTAGTTATAATAATTTACTACAATATATTACATATGATAAGATATATGAGCTTGACAAAAAAAAAAAAAATATATATGAGTAACTTAGTACTACATAGAAAGAATTCCTATTAAAGTTAAAACTTAGTATCACATATAATGAACAATATTAAAACTCAATAGTGAATAATATTACAACTCCATAATATATAACCCAAAAAAAATAATAAAACTCCATAATAAAAAAATAAATAAAATTAAACATATGCCTAAATTTATCATTAGGGAATTTTTTTTTTAATGGAAATTTATCCTAGATAATATTAGCTTGCAGAAATTTTAAAGACCATATAAATATTACATGTCGTAGCTTTTGTTAACAAATTGATTCGCAGTGTGTTGGATAAGGCTGAGTAGTTGGATGGGAAGGAGAGGGGTTCGAATCACCTTGTGCGCAAAAACGCCATTTCTCAACCATTTTCATTTATTTTTCAGTTTCATATCGCGATATAATGCCCAAATAAAGCATGAAAGAGTTGGAAATTATCGCCTCCGACATTATCGGCGAAAATATCGATATATTGACGATATTTTAAGTGGATATGTGCTAAAATATCGCCCACTCAAAAAAGCGATATTATCGGCGATATCGACATTTAGTTCCTTGGTCTTAATGAATTAAAACGACAACCAGTCCAACAAAAATTAGTGATTATTTACTTTGTTTGAGTCTTGTTAAGCGAGCGCAAAATTAATTAGACACTCTTCTACTAAACTATTTATTGAATTACTAATTTATCCTAATATAAAATGACAAAAAGGATATATTGAATATTGAAATAAAAGTCATTTTAATAAGTACACCCTACTCAATATGTTGAATCCTAATCGAATTAACATGTTAATTTTTAGATCTTCATTCGATGACAATACTTGCACAAATCGAAATCGAGAATGCGTTCAAGTAAGTTAATATACTTTCTCTCTCGTTGATCATCGTTCATTCAAAACGAGTTATAATTGTATAATCAATAGAAATTTCATGCCTCAAATCAATAACTACCGAGTAAAAAAATTATATCATCTAAATGACTTCATATAACTTTATGGTACACAGGTTGGAGATGGCGCATTGCTACCAAAGAAATAAAAGGAGAACAGAACCTCTCCATTGCTACTGTTGACCTACCAACGAAATAAGAGGAGGAGAGTGAACCCCGTAAAAGCATCGAGCTTCCTTTGATGTCATCCTTTGAGATTTTAAGTTTGCTTGCATGTGGACTCTTTGCTAAGGTTCAGGTGCATGCAAGCAATGGTTTTCGTTGATTCAAGACCTCAGATTCATTGCAAAACACATGGATCGAGCCCGTCCTCGCAATACTCCTGTGCATTAATCAAACAAGAAACTAAAAAATTAGAAGCTGTGGTTGATGAAAAGTTCAAGTTCCTTGAGGGTTGTTCTCGCTTAGTTAATTTTATATAGGGTGTTCTTAGTTAAAATAGGGTGTACTTAGTTAATTTTACATTGGTGTATCGGGGGTATTTTTGGTAGTTGAATAGGGTGTACTTAGTTAATTTTACATTTTGATTTAATTATTAGGGTGTACTTATATCATAGGGTATCTTCGATTAATTTTAGAGTTCGTTTAAAAGCACCTTTTGTTTATTGCAATATTATGTTTAAGAACACAATGATTATATACATTGTTTAAAAATAAAAGTTGGTTGTGGAGGGCTTATAATTCGATTCCCTCTTCTCCTAATATCACACGTATATCAAAGATAAAAAAAGAATAGAAGTTGGTTGATAGAAGAGACTACTGTGAAATTGCAGATTTTTTTTTGTTTTCTGTTGTCATGCTCATGCTAAATTGCTATAAGCTTACAACGAGTTACTCGAGATTCCGTGTTCAAATTATCTTTCCTCAACATCGGTTATTAAAATAATAAAAAATTAAATGAACTGCCGATAAGTAAAGTACACATGAATAGTTTAATTTAATATAGCCCATTATATTGAACTTAAACTTATTCAAAACAGATACGAATAAGAACAAAGAAAGCACCTCTGGTATACTATGCTCTTTAGGAAATTGATTACCAATGTTGTTTCGAAAAGCATTTGAAACTCTTTCTACCGAAAAAAAGAAAAGAAAAGAATTTGAAACTCTCATCAGAGACTGGTCGAGGGAAATGGTAGCACAAACCAGTGTAATAGGCTAGTAGCATAACCAAAATGAAAGCAGCCCATATCCAGTGTTTTCAATTTGCATGGTAACAAGTTTATAAGGTTGGTCTTTCAATAAGCCACTGCTATGGTGCGTCGCCCACTGCTCCCACCATAATCCAAGGCATTCATGAACTTCTAGGGAATATTACAGTCATTATACTTGGTCATCAAAACGTGTTCTACTCAATGTGCATCAACGAAATTCAGGTAGCAAAATTATTATGTAACTGAAACAACAAAATCCCCAATCACGTTCTTTTTACACCCCTAAAGTCTCTTCCAGCTACATGTGTACCTATGAGGGTTTTATGATTTTTGTCAAGCAAACCAGTAAGATTTATACCTATGACAAATACTTCCAAATAAATGAGAAATTATAAATGAAACCTTTACAGATCAGGCTGCAAAATCAAAGAGCAAAGTACAAAGCACGAGCACACAAAACGTTCATGGCAAAGGCTGCATTAACAAGAGCATCCAGACTGAGCTTGCGACTGTGATGCACTGCCGCCCGTAGACTTCAGATTCACATCAACCATGTCCTCTTGCTTTGTTGATGACAGTGTTTCCATTCCTGGTAAAGCTGCAGCAATTTTCCTAAACAGTGCCTGAACAAAGATTCATGAAGAAATCATGCACTTATTAAGTACTGAAAAGTTCAACAGTGAAGACAACACCATCAGATTGGAGGCACCATGGCGATTGACAAACTACTTACTGAAAATAATCAGAACCAATTTAAGGAGAACTATCCAACTAGATGCTAAAAGGGTCAAATCAACCGCCCAAACATATTTCTACTTTAATAGAGGATGCCCAGTACCTACAAACAAGGATCATGCCTTAGCATCTGATCCTTTTATCTTTTATCCTCATTGAAGAAAATGTAATAAAAATAAAGGTGCATCAGTTATTTCACTTTTTTTTTCAACAGCTAAAACTCTAAAGAGAAAGGTGTATCCCAGAACCCTCAAGTGCATTCCATACCTTTTCACTTTCTACTATAGAGATAGGAAGTCAAGAAAAAAATTCAAATTCCTACCTTTATATTAAAACCAGCTTTTGCACTAGTTTCAATGAACATGACATTGAGGTCGCGACCCTTAGCTTCTCCTTCCTCTACAGAGACTTGCCTGTGGAAATTACACATCAAAATATAGTATTGTAAACTTAGTGATTGATACTTTTTAGGGCCTTATTGGGTGGCTTAAAATTAATAATTGAATTTGATACTTTTTAGGGCCTTATTAGAGCATACTGTGCGTCTAAGCATGCAACTAGAAGTTTGGATTAACTTATACTAGTTGGTGGCAAAGTGAATGGATTTGGAGAAACAGCTGGGTAGAGTAGAATCCGTCAAGAAAAGAAGTGAGTGAGCGTTAATTGAGTAGTGGGTAAGAAACGTGAATATGGGGAAGCATAATATTTTTCTGTTTATTATTTTACCATCTTAAAATGAATTTGGTTTCTTCGAAAAAAAATTGTTTTACCAAATGATATTTTTGGATCTCCAAAAGTTACACCAAAACTACAACTTCTCACATTACACAATAGTACAGATGATGCCAAAATCAGAAGTTTTCGATATTGGTTTCATTCGGAATCAGAATTTCCAATCTGCCTTGCTCGGGTAAACTTATCACTAAAATTTATTGAAATTTTAATTATTTACCCATTTTCTTTGAATGCAATACTAAACTTTTTCATGAAAATGTTATCAGCCCTCATACCAAATATAGTACTTGTAATGTTAACTAGTATTCACTGTAAACAGACCATTGGGATGAGAATAGACAGAAAAATGAACAATAAACCAAGCTAGTCCAGAAATCAAATATAAAGAACCTATTGCTAAACGTTACCTCTTGTCAACGAGGTCGGTTTTGTTTCCAACCAGAACAATAATAACATCACTTCCCCTCTCAGTGCGCACCTCATCAATCCACTTTGAAGTGTTTAGGAAAGTTTGTCTGCCTACAGAACAGGTTACCAGAATGGTCAAAAGACATTCCTCATGTTTGTAGCATGACAAGAATAAAGGAGTGAAACAAGATTTGAGTCAATAAGAAAAAAATGGCCAAAAAGGTCAATAAGAATAAAAGTTCACATTTTCAACGAATCTAGATCACAAGAGAAGCACATATAATAATGAAATTTACAAGCTTTATTGGACCAACATGCCGATGGATGATAAGCAGCTACATAAGCCAAGAATTATTCATCCTGGACTAAATAAGTGGATTCTAGTTAGATAATCAAGTGGAAGACAAATTACAAACTTGCATACTTGCAACATCGTATACAATTACTGCAACAGAAGAATCCCTAATGTAGCTTGGAATGAGACTTCTAAATCTTTCCTGTCCAGCTGTATCCCTGCCACCATATAAAAATAAGAAAGGATCAACCTTCCAACCCAAACTAATGTCTGGGAAAATACTAGAAAGCCAAAATATGAAAACCAATTACGTGTCTGATAATAGTGATCATGGTCATTAATGTCCAACAAGTGAAGAAGACAGGAAAACTGATATATGCATAAGCCCGCAACTAATAGTACTACATGTATATTCCTAACAGCAGCTACATTTACTATAAATCTCATGTCATATAGCTAACAGCGGCTATGTTTACTCCTTTGAAATTTACAATAAGGTGAGGTCTACTTGAGAGTAAACATGCAAAACTAAGTGGACTCTTCTGATAAGATATTATACTTTCAGCCGTGGGAACGTCAATGTTACAATAAATTGCAACCTAACCCAACTGAAGGTACTAACTAACAGTTCAGACCTTGATGGAAAGTTTAAATAGCCAGAAAAGTATTTAGCCTGGCATAATTCATAGATACCTAGACACTAATATTTGTGCATTAAGCAGTTTATGTTTGTTAAAAAAACCCACCAACAGACATATCAACAAGATCTATATAAGTATGTAATATATAATTTTAAAAACATAGTCAACCTCCTGGAAGAAAATATGGACATAGTTGGAGTGAGATGCAAAGAAAGAACTAGATAACTAGAGACAGTATGAACTTCACTGTCATCCATGAATGGTTCAGTACAATAAACCACTGAGGTGCCAGTCTTACCATAACTGCAGTCGAATAGTTCGATCTTCAAGATACATAGTTTTTGATAAAAAGTCAATACCAATTGTAGCCTGATCATCAAAAAACAAATTAGTATACATTAGACTACAAAGAAGACATTTGGAAAGTCAGATAGGTTCAGCAGATAGCTCACACAATAAGATATAAAACCGGGAGGGTGGGTACAACAGGAACAAAAGAAATTGAAGATTTACCCCAAAAGAAAAAAATGATCTCTCACTCCAGCTTCTGGAGTGGATTAAGAGAATGGGGTGCACTATGTTACAAGAATTCTACTAGATCATGGTTAAATGCATTGTACAGCTAATAGCCAAAACATATCTTGCTTAGGTCTCAACTAATGAAACAGCAGCTACATCATCAAATGGTGCAGGTTAATTTGAAAATTAGAAAAATTGGTTAGAAAACAATTTTGTGCTGGTGACTATTCAAGAACCTTCACAAATTTTTCCCAAGAAGGAAAGTGGTCGACAAAGAATTAGGTCTCTAATGGTCTGTACAAGCAATTTAAACAACCAATTCCATTAAAGTAGTTATCCTCATCATCATCAACTTCACATCAACAAATTTAATCAATAATGGATTCTGTCTCTGAAATCAATGTCATGCAACCATCCATATAGCCCAAATCTCAAAACAAAAGCAGCAAGAAAAGGACAAAAAACCAGTATATCTTGTGACTGAGGTTATGCCCCTGGACTTGTGGACAACTTTACTAATTAGCCATGGATCAGGAGTTATATTTTAGTTTGAGCAATATAAACAAAATTTCTTTAATCGTGCTCTCAAAAATTCATTCCCTAGTCATTAAGCCATATTGGATTTCATTTCCTCATAGTGATCCATACAAACATCCTGAGTTCATTCGTTTTACAAGCACAATGCTTTTAACAATATCTTTTTTCTATAGGTAACTGGATGAATTTCAAAACCAAAAAGAGGGGAGTGCCCTTACAAGAAGGTCCAAAGACCAAACCAAAGAGATCAAGAGCAATAGAGAATCATAACAAATAAAGCAAGCAGCCATACAGAAACAAGACTCCCTAGGCCGCTAGCCTAGTGGGATGTTCCAATCAGCAGCAATGGTGGAATTTGGTTTGAAACCAATGGAGCAAATCCTACTCCTAACAGTATTCAAAGCCAATTTATGTGTGACAATTGGTGGGCAGGCAAGAGGTGCAACAACAAATCCTGCAGTTTCTTTAACAATATCACCAAAAACAAGGGATGGGAATTAATTGCTAGTAGTGCAAAATCGCGTCAACAACCTAGCAAAAACTTACTCTATTGCCTTTGTAATATATATATATATATATATATATTCTGATATGAAACCAGGTAATGCACACTAAAAATTTACTGCCATCCAATCAATCCACTGAATATTTGTATTGAAATGGACAATCTCTAGCACAGCACATAAACAATGCCCTTTTCTTGAGAATGTAAAAGCATACGCTCGGCACAAGCATTGAATGGTTGGTTGGTGACAACGGGCAAGAAAGTTCAACAGGCCGACTTAAATCTTGAAAAATTTATTGTCTTAAGTTTTCCAATGATTTGAAAACAAAACCCAAAAATTAAATTTAAAATACCCAAAAATCAAAACAAGAAGATCAGCATTCAGCACTGAAGAAAAAGTCATGGAATTGATCTGAGCTGCAAATTACAACATTCAAATTCAAATGAGCTGGGATTTGATAATATTGTGAAAGTACCTGATAGGTGTTGTCGAATTTGTCGTACATGAAGCGGGTGATGATGCTGGTTTTGCCCACTGACTGGTCCCCTAAGAAAACCAGCTTGTATTTTGCCAAAGCTGACACTGGTGCCATTTTTTCCCAGATCAGATAAAGAGAGATGGAGAGGGAAAAAAACTGAATGAATTGAAGGGTAACTCAGCTTAAGAGGGTTTCTGGTATTAAAATTTGGTATCGGAGAATTGGCGTGTGGCTTCGCCTGGTTTGTAACTTGTATACTTGTAATTCTGTGCTTTCCGCATCAAATGTTCAAGGATGAAGAAACAACTAAAACTATGTAAACGGGTCGGGTTATGTGAAGCCTTTGTATAGTTTTTTTGTTATTTATTTTTTATATAAGAAATATTGGGAATGTGGAATCGAACTTGTGACCTCCACGTATGCAGTATATGGATAAATCTTTCTTAACCACTTTAAGCTACAAACCGTTTGCACCCAACTTTTTCCCCGGAAGAGAATCCAGCCTAAGCAAACTAGGTGGCTGGGCTTGTAGTCCCAAGGCCGTGACTCAGGACCTCAGCCTAGATAACAAGGCTCAGCACAAGTCATGAATTAGGCCCAAATGATGCAGCCCATGGAGTCCCGACCAAGCAAAATTGAACCAGCATTGGCTAAAAAATAGGAGTTTTTCTATTTAAACCCCGTCTTCTCTTTGTTTACACCATATTCTAAGTTCACCTCAATTTCTATTTTAAATTTTCAAAATTTCTAAAAAAACCCCATTATTTTCCCAAATTACCACTAAATACACACTAAACAGAAAGAAAAAAATTTTAAAAACTCATCAAAGTCATACCAGAGCCCACACCCCACACCCTCACACCCTGCCAGGTGTGTATAATGGCACTTCCAAAGTCATCCCAGAGCCCTATGATGATCACCGTTGAAGATAAGATGCCAGGTGTGTTGATATTGTCAACAATATCTATGGCTTGCTAAGTTATATCTCGACCCAATATGAAGAAGGTATGGGTTAGAACTGCAGGCACTCCTGAACTGATAACCCCATTCTTCAAGTAGTCTTGGGCATTTGGCAAATGCCCACACCTAAACCATTGTGCTTCTAATAGAAACGCCTTGCACAATTGTTGGGTATTCATGTATGGGCTTAGTATCCGGGGGTGCCCAACCCATACCCACAACTCTTTAGTAGCTAGAAGAATCTAAATAGCAGATTCTAGAATCATCGGGGGATGGACACGATTGTTGTAGGACACGTGTAGTAGGAATTGATGCATGTACTTAAGCTTCTTTGAGCTCAGAGGGGAGGCATGAATGAAAAACCTCATTTCTATTTCTCTTTGTTTCTGTAATTCTTTTCTCTGCTTTTGCTCCTAACAACTGGTATAAGAGCCAGGTTCCTTAGATGGGAAAAAAAGGTCGGGCGTCGGGTGTAGTCATGAGACTTGGCGCGATGTGAGGCCGGTAAACGTCGATTACCAACGAGATAAACTAGAAGCACGATTACAAGATTTCCAAGGTACGGTGTCTAAGATTTCGCTTAAGTCGAGAGGAATTTCAAACGGATCTCTACGAGATTTTGAAACGCTACGGCGTTAAGCACCCAGCGAGCGCAAAACACCTCTTTCCAACAATCGATGATGGAAGAGTTAATTGCCTTGAAGGGTAGGAGCGGGCGAATACGAGAATGGAGACGAGCCAGTGACCGTGGTGACCTACTGCAAATCTGAGCACGATTCCTTCGTCGTCTCCACAATACCGGGGGTTTGCAAAACACAGTCGATCATGGGCTATGCGAACCTTAAACGCGGCCGATTCATACGGCAACACCTATTACGAAGGCAACCACAAGCCGTGTGTTCTCGCCCAGCACCCACCATGCGTGTTTGCCACCAACACGTCGCCCGATTATGTACAATCACCCACCCCATGACATCCTTGCTTCACCCACACACCAAAACCACCATTCCCATTCCAGCGATGACCCTCCCCACTTCTCGAGTTTTCCGATGCAGGGCCACCATTGAGAAACCTTACCCCAACCACAGGTTTGCACACACCAAGCGGCTCATGAAACCCATGAAGTTAGATCCGCCCGAGGTTTTATGGAGAAGACCCATATGGGTGGTTGGCCATGCTGAGAGATTCTTGGAATACCATGAGGTAGAAGATCACAAATGGAGTTAAGTGGCAGCGATGCACCTTAGCGGCAGCAGCCTTATGGATGCGATGGTTCGAGGCGAGAGTACCCACTGATTCTTGGGTCCAATTTTCGGAGATGTTGCTTGAGAGATTTGGGCAGTGACGCTATTAACATCAACATGGCCTTATCACGGATCAAGCAATCGGGCTCAATCGCGGACTACATAGCCCAATTCATCAAACTCTCGTGCCGTGCGATGGGTTGAGCGGGGCAGAACAACTCTTGGGGACTTTCGTAGGTGGGCTCAAAGATGAGATACGAGGATGATGTCCTCGCTCATGGACCCTGAGACTCCTGAATAGGGCGATGGAACTAGCTCAAATTTTTGAGACTAAGCCGAGGCCAGGCGGCGAATGGGGTTTCGTCAGGCAACATCCAAAACCATTGGGATTCCACCAGAGTTAACGCCCTAACCTCATATAGCCAGCTGGGAATCAAGCCAAAAAACCCCTAATGACACTTCGACCACAAGTTCAGCAGCACAAGTAGAGCTTATTGAGCGTAGGCGAAGGGGCTCTGTTTTCATTGTGACGACGACCCTTACACCCCGGAACGCCATTGCAAGAGCCCTCACATACTAATGATTGAATCTCGGTGGGAAGTGAGGAAGAGAACGACCCCGAACTAGGTGACCTGAGGGCAAGCACTCGACTCTGTAAAGGGGGATGAGGAGCTCCCAGTAAACCTTCACTCCATTGCGGTTCGAAGCGCACCAGGGGGCCGCGCGCAATGAGAGTGAGGCACTATTGAGGAGTTCCCTTACAGGTTTTTATCGACT
The DNA here is from genome assembly GCA_024362665.1 of Prunus padus. Taxonomy (NCBI): domain Eukaryota; kingdom Viridiplantae; phylum Streptophyta; class Magnoliopsida; order Rosales; family Rosaceae; genus Prunus; species Prunus padus. The sequence continues at coordinate 12,153,995 of JANFAM010000005.1, read as the reverse complement.
CGGGGGCTGATCAGAATTTCCTTAATCCCAATTTGGCAAGTAGGATTGGGAGAGAGGATTGACTCAAATGACGAGAAGGTGGTGGTAGCGGAGCAACTCTTACGACTAAAGGGATGATCCATGACGTTGAGGTGGACCTCCGAGGATTTAAATTTCGAAATGATTATCGATTGCTAAGCTGCAGGTTGTGATTTGGTGTTGGGGCGGAGTGGTGGAAGCACTTAGGATTAATAGGATGGAATTTCAGAGAAGGTTATGGAATTTACGGTCAACATGGTATTGTAACTACAAATTGGTGGGGCTTAAACCACATGCAATTCGGACTAGGCGAATTTCCGGACAAGGACTCCTATTGATCCTTTGCTTTCTGATTTGGACAGTCTTCCAAACCACTTTCCCATCCCCACTGTCATTGCTGCCCTATTGGAGACCTTTTGTGACTTGTTTACGAACCCATTGGCCTCCCTCCAAAGCGAACCACGAGATCACTGAGAATCCCCTTGGTGACGGGTGCGGGACACTGTCGGCGTAAGACCCTACGAATTATCCCCATGTGCAAAAACTAGAGATTGAAGCACAAGTCGAAATGTTGAGATTGGGCATTATCCGGTATAGTTCAAGCCCGTTTTCTTCTCCGGTGCTCTTGGTTAAAAAAAAGAAGGGACTTGGCGTTTACGTATTGATTACGGGCTCTCAGCCAAGTTCTTGTTAAAGATAAATTTCCTATTCCAATTATTGATGAATTGTTGGATGAAGGCGGGGGCATTTGTGTTTTCCAAGCTAGACCTTCGATCCGGATATCACCAAATACGGATGTGGGAGGAAGACATTCCAAAGACGGCTTTGAACTCATGAAGGAGCACTACGAGTTCTGATAATGCCATTTGGGCTTACTAATGCCCCATCTACTTTTCAAGCCCTCATGAATTCCATTTTTCGTCCTTACTTACGGAAATCTGTCTTAGTATTTTTGATGACATCTTAATTCTGATGCACCTTGTCCTAAGATCATATTATACACTTACAACGGGTTTTGCGGTCTTAAACAAACCACTTGAAGGTGAAGGCTTCAAAATGCTCTTTGCTCGAGCTCGGTGGCGTACTTGGGGCATGTTATTTCCGGAGGGAGTTTAGTAGACCACTTCCAAAGTCCAAAGCGTTTCGGATTGGCCTAAGCCCACAACCAGAGAAGGGCTTACGGGGGTTTCTTGGGCCTCGCAGCTACTACAGGAAGTTTGTGCGGGGTTTTGGCCCTATAGCCAAACCACTTACTATCTGCTTGAAGGATAATTTTGGTTGGACTCGAGGAGGCGGATGAGGCTTTCCGATCCGAAGCGGCTCTTACAACTACACCCGTGTTGGCCCTACCGCATTTTTCCAAACCATTTGTGCTGGAATGTGATGCTTCGAATGTCGGGATTGGTGCCATCCTTTCGAGGACAAGCAACCTATTGCCTATGTGAGTAAAGCCCTATCCGAGAAGCACAGGATGTCTTTCAGTGTATGATAAGGAGATGATGTCAGTGGTATTTGCTGTGCAACAGCGGCGGCCTTATCTTATTGGGAGACATTTCAAAATTTTGACCGATCATCAAACCATCAAGTACTTTCTGGAGCAACGCATTACAACACCAACCCAGGAAAAATGGTTATTGAAGCTCTTGGGCTATGATTATACTATTGAATATCATTGTGGAGTTCAAAATGTTGGCCCGAGATGCACTCTCCGAGAAAAACCTGCACTTTAGCATTGATGGGGTTGTCAACTCCTATTTTTGAGAGTGTTGAGCGAGATCAGTGAATGCCTTGTGGATCCGGAAGGCCTCGGGCATCATTCAGAGGCCTTGAAACAAATGACATGACCAAGCCACATTTTTCATGGAAGAACAACACCCTTTACTACAAGGGCGGGATCTTTGTGCCTACTTCATCTACATGGCGAGTTCAAATTATTGAAGAATTCCATACATCCCTGCTGCGAGCCACTCCGGGCAACTTCGCACCTATGAGCATCACCAGAAATTTTCCTTCAGCGGGACTCAAAAAACAAGTGAAGCACTTGCCCGTGGCTGCGACACTAACGCCAAAAGTATGAAGCCCTCAAACCTCCGGCTTATTGCAACCACCGCCCGTTCCCCAATCTTTGTGGCGAGGACATTGCAATGGACTTCGTGGAGAGGCACTTCCTCTGTTGGTGGGAAAGAATTGTATATTGGTGGTGGTTGACCGGCTGTCCAAACAGGGGCCATTTCATTTCCATAACGCACCCTACCGCTGCGGGCGCAGATTGCTAATGTCTTTGTTCGGGAAGTTTTTCGTTTGCATGGCATGCCACGATCAATTGTGAGTGGCGTGATCCTGTCTTTGTTAGTCGGTTTTGGCAAGCCTTCTTTGCAGCTCAAGGACTAAATTATGCTTCGGCTTACCACCTCAATCCGAACTGGCTGAAATCCTCAACAAGACCCTCGAGCACTATCTTCGTTGTTATGTGCAAGACAAGCCCAAGACTTGGGTTGATGGCTTCCATGGGCCGAATGGTGGTACAATTCCACCTACCATTCGGCCATTCAAATGTCCCCATACCGGGCGGTTTATGGCCAAGCTCCCCACTACATTGAGTTCTACACCCCAGCCTCACCGATGTCCAAGCGGTGGACCTTGCTCTCGGGACAGAGATACACTCCTGCCGGCGGCTCGCCGAGAATCTGCAACTTGCTCGAAAGAATGAAATTTTTGCAGGCCACGTCAGAAATGCGTGTAATTTGAGGTTGGGGACTTGGTGTTTCTTCGTTTGCAACCATACTCCTTGATCCATGATGAGTCACAACCATTATCCCAAGCTCGCTCCCCGGTTCTATGGTCCCTATAAGGTCTTAGAGCGCATTGGCTCGTGGCATACCGGGATCGCTTTACCAACCAACTCTCGTATTCACAACGTCTTCCATGTTTCTTTACTCAAGCGAAGGTGGGAGACAGTGACGCCTTCTCCTCAACTACCTCCACTGCTGGTTGATGGCGGGCTGAAGTGGACACCGAGATCATCTTGGACGGAGGATTGTTCAAGCGAGGAAACAAACCGATTCTGCTGGCTAATTAAATGGGTGGGGTTACCTTGAGAGGATGCTACTGGGAGGATGCCGATGACATTCTTGACGCTTTCCTACATTTCAAGCACGAGGACAGCCTTCATTTCAAGGGGGTGGGATGTTGGGTATTCATGTATGGGCTTAGTATCGGGTGCCCAACCCATACCCACAACTCTTTAGTAGCTAGAAGAATCTAAATAACCGAATTCCCCGAATCATCGAGGGGATGGACACGATTGTTGTAGGACACGTGTAGTAGGAATTGATGCATGTACTTAAGCTTTCTTGAGCTCGATAGGAGGCATGAATGAAAAAACCTCATTTCTATTTCTCTTTGTTTCCTGTAATTCTTTTCTCTGCTTTTGCTCCTAACAACAATCTTGCCCACTGTAACATAAATAACATGATAAAAAAATTTGGGGTGTGAGGAGTGGTGGGGTGTGTGTAGTAGGGTTAAGTATTAGGTTTGATGGTCTTTTTTGTCTTTTTACACACCAATAAAACTTAGAGCTTAATTATTTAAGTATTGGGGTGAAGAAAGAAAAGTGTGGGGTTTAAATAGAAAAACTCAAAAATATCCCCCATGCATGTTACCTCGATAAACTGACTTCAAGGCAAACGACAAAAGGAATGATAGGACGTCGAACTACTTCTCGGAACTTGAAAAGGCATCTATCAGAAAGTAACCTCAAGACTAGTGATCAAGGTGAAATTTGATAGTGGGACGACGGCTCACACAAAGTTTTGGGCGGTGGCCAAGGTCCTCAAGAGACTCGCCTATAAAGAACATAGGAAGTTTTTCATTTTATCATCATCAATCTATATAAATAAAAATAAAAAAATAAAGCCGAAACCCTATTCAATGTATTCCTTAAACGAAACTTAGGATAATTTTACTGGTTTCTTAGGACTTAATGTAGGATATCACCAAGAACTCTTAAGCTTGTTCAAAGTTCTTGAGCACCACCCTCGTAATCATTCATCCAATATATCAACAAGAAGCTTTGTTCTTCGCAAAGTTCGTTTGAGCACCATATAATCCATTTTCTTTCTTAACTCTTTGTTTCATCTTGTCTCAAAGAGGACTTAAGAGATCTCTTGACAACAAAGCACGACAACACCTGAAACCCAACACGAAGCAAGTAGTCTTGTTGCCAAGACTAAGAACCCAACGACTAAGAAAACGTCCCAAACTTGGCTTTGATCGTTTAACGAAGTCATGACCAAGTGGCTCAACATCTTCTTTGTTTTCACGGCCGTCAATGACCATAAAAATTGGCACGTAGCACAAAAATCATACCAAGGAGGATGACCATGTTGCCTATGCTATTCGGTCACATTTGATTATTTTCCTCGTGAGAATAATTAAATAAGGGGCCAAAAGCTTTTCAGGGCCTTGCCCTTAGTGTAGCTCTTAAAACACTTTGGTTACAAAAGGAGTGAAAAATTCACTTTACTACTTGAAAGTTTAATGAGTTTCAGTTTTTACAATTTAATTATTTTTTTCGTCAATTTGTTACCCAAACATTGATTTGCGTTTGCCTATCATTTTCATACATTCGTTATTTTATAAGCTAACTATTTCATTAACCTATAACTAGGGTTGGGCTTGGTTCGGCTCGGCTCGATTTTGAGCCAACACCCAGCATCGAATCGAAATTCTCAGTTAAGCGAATATCAGCACTGATGCTGAACCACCACGCTGGGAAACCGACAGCTGCGAGGCGAGCGGGGAGTTCTCCAGATCCGATCTAGATCGCAACATAGACACAGAAAATAAGAGGAAGAAAGATGGTCTCGAGAAGAGAGAGAAATAGAGAGATGGACACATAGCTTATCAAATCTCATTGCTACTGTTAGTGTTTATTCATGATGACATATTTTCTCCCTCTTGCCCCATCACCCCCATCCTCCTGTTCCCTCATCAACCCCCTCCTCTTCTTCCCCCGTCGATCAGTGCATAATTGTATATCATTTCGCACCCTTCTAACTTATGATTTGGTTATTTTTTTTAGTTAAACTTGTGCTTTTAATTTCTTTTGTGTTTGTCATTCAGTTAATTGAGTCTTAAGTAGCATTGGTGGCTTTGGATAGAAAAAGATGTAAAATAGTACAAAAACTTGCAAAACTGGACACTGAGTTAGCAACTTGTTTCGAACCTAACATCTTCATCCGACCTTAGATTGTCCCAAATGACATGTGGTTGGAAAGATGACATTCTAGACTTCAAGTTGGAGGGTTCAAAGTCATCATTTGTTGAAGGGAAACCCAAGTTATGAGCCCACGAAATTGTTGGTCATTCTGACCTAAGCATGAGCTACTTGTTGCTTGGCCATGCTGAGCTATGCATAAGCTATTGTTTCAATTGCATTGGTTTGTTAGGTGAAGTGGGTATTGTTGGTAGAGGCAAAATTCAATTCATAATTCTCCTTTCCTTCTCCCTATAAATACCACTTCCATTCCACACCAAAGGAATGAACCACATCCAGAGATACACACTCCCACAATTAATTCATCCTTCATTCCATCCTCTACACTCTCATCATTCAACAAACACCTTCAGAAATCACCTTCAAACACTCCCACAATCCCAAACACTCCACGAATCAACCAAAAACTCTAAACAGCCCCAAATCATCAAAATTGTCCTAGCAAGAGTCTTTGTCATTTCCCTACTAATTTCCTCTTCCTCGTCCATCACCACTCACCCAAATTCATCCCAAATCACCTCATTAACCTTCATACATCCTTCTAGACTTGGAGAAGCATTGGACACCACAATCTCGTATCGACGTCTAACATTTTTATATGTAGTAAAAACATCAAAATTCTAACTTCAAATTTGTCGAAAATAACTTATTCAAAAATATAATAGTGGTATTTACTTGTGGAAAAATTCCACTTACCTCAAATAAGACAATGTAATTAATATAGTGAGAGTAACGGTATTCTGAGATTTTTCAAGGCTCATATTCTACCCTTCTTAACAAAAATCTTGTCCTCGAGATTTACTCAAGACACACACTTCACTCAAACAGGTGTGGATACTTTTCTCTCATATCGGACTCCAGTTCCCAGGTGGCTTCTTCAACTCCATGGTGTTGCCACTGAACCTTGACAAATGGCACACGTCGATTCATAAGTTGTTGTCACGACCCGATTCGAGAATAAGGAATATTCCCAAATCAGGGTGTGAGTCATACCATAGTCATAAGAATAAAATCTTACAACCATGATATGATGAGAAATAGAGCCACAAATAATAGAAATTTACTTAACAACACATAATCAGAGTCGCAGTAGCTCGTAGTCAAATACACACTAAGATCTTTATCCAACGGTTGACTACTTACTAATATTACACAAATCAACAACAGAGGCCTAGTAGCTTGGTGGAAAATCGCTTCCTCAAACTTCGCCTTGAATCCTACACAATCTATTAGGGTATGAGCATTCTAATGCCCAATAAAGTACCATCAAACCCCTCAAGGTCAGCTATCACAGTTAATCAAAGTGTCATGCATCAAACAACACAAGATACATAAATTATGCAATACCATATAAATAATCTTGCATATGAGATGATGCCATGAACTCACTCCTTTCTAATCCCACTAATTCATACCTTAGGGCAATAAGCCTGCACGTCCCATACCATGCATTTTACCATTGTGGCTCCGAATACCCTAAAATATGAGCTAGCGCACATCCGTCCCTTAACCCAATTTTTTTAATTTATGAATTTCTCAATTTTCACTTTTCATTAAAGGCCTTGCTCCCATCACCTAACTATATTTAGGCCCTACTCCCATCACCTGAATATATTCCACATTTTTACTTAGATATATTTAAGACATTATCCCACCCCTTAGATATACCTCAAACCAAACACAAAACCAAAACACAACCGTATTTATGATGCATATGTAATGCAGTTCAAACATCATTTATCTATGCGAAATAATAATACAGATAATAACAGTAATATTTCAAGTTTAATCACATGAATAATAATAATAATAATATTCATCCAATGTCAAATAATATCCACGGAGTAATATCAATAATAATTCACCCAACATCATATAATATTCATGAAACAATAACAATAATATTCACCTAACATCAAATAATATTCGTCGATCAAAACAACAATAATATTCATATTTATAGTTCTATATATAAGCACCAAGATTAAAAGTGACATAGCCCAATCATTGGGAAATCAGGAAACCCTACCTCGTGTCCGACTAGTTAGATTACCAAATTACCCTTTCAATCCTTCTGTTTCCACTCGAGCTTAAATCGAACAATAGGGACAAATAATAATTAGTACTTTTGCTTAACATAATTTTGGTCATAAAGCTACGAGTCTCGGATGGTCCTGAAACCAACGTTAAATGACTTAAAATGAAAAACCAAGTTGGGGAGGATGACGAACGACACCATCATCCCACCACATGCGTTGCACACACATATGGTGACAAGCATGGTAGTATTCATCGTCTTCCCCAAAAGACCATTTGTTTTCCCTGTTTTCCACTTCGTTTTTAGCGTAACTAACAATAGCAAATCTTTGCAAGACTATACTCAAATTAAAGATATGTGAAAATGGAGCTACGGTTAGTAAGAAATTCAAACCCAAAGACATACCCAAAAATATGAATTTTCGTTTTCCAGCTTCCTCTATTTTGGCAGTTTTGAAAACCTAACTTCACTCCAATATTTGATCCCCCAAAACTTAACCAAAATCAGTGAAATCAAAAGTGTTTTGACCCTTGCCATTCCTAGTTTCCAAAACTTCAAAACTTTTCAAAAATATTTCACTGATCAAAGGAATACGAGAGGCAAAGTAAGGCCCGTGAACTGAAATTTCCAGAAAAATACAAAGTTTCATAATGTTCTCAAAAGTCTCTTTTAAAACACACCTCAAATACCATCCTTAAGGCTCGAAATCATACTCCAACATCATATCCTTGGCCTAAGCTTCCCAAAAACAAGATTTGGATCTCCTTCTTCTTCTTTCTTCTTCTTCTTCCACACGTAGGGGTATTTTGGTCATTTTGGCCAAAAATTCATAAACGATTTTCTACGTGTTCACTAAGTCGAATACTATCGTTCTACCTACGAATCATAATGGTCTCACTTCAATTATTTAAATGTCCTTTGAAAAATTCACAAAATGTTACGTAATTAGGGCATTTTGTCCAACTTGAAATTAAACACACTTAATGCAATATTCTCAATCCAAAATCACTTCATAAAATATCCATAATCATTCTTCACCATAATATTTTTTTCATTGAAATACAAAAATTCACCTTGAATTTTTCAGGGTATTACATTTGCATTGTTTCATAGGCCAAAATCAAAACTGGTCCTTCAATGTAGGACACATCCTGCTGGAGAGGCAAGTTATCCCAAGACATCACTTGTTGTGCACTAGAAAATCGATGAGTGAGAGAGAGAAGAGATGGGCTAGGAGAGTTATATTCATATTAAGACAATGAATTTAGATGCTCTTCGAATAGCTTGGTTAGATTCTCTGTGTTTCCTTTCGTCGGGTGCAATAGAGGAGAGAAGAGCTGGGATAGTTTTAGACAATGAATTTTTCAAGGGGAATAAAGGGTGAATATTGAAGTATTTATATGGAGGGCAATTTGGTATTTTCAGGTTAGAAAGTGAGTATTTGTGATTAAATGCTCGTTTGGGAGTGATTTGGATAGGCCAAAAATCACTTATATGGAGAATCACTTCTCAAAATAATCACTTTAAGTGGTTTTAAATGATTTTATGGAGAAGCACATGGGAAGTGCTTCTGCTAAGAATCGCTTAAAATCACTTAAAGTGTTTATATAGAGAAGCACATGGGAGGTGGTTCTCGGTAGAAGTGATTTTGTCATATCCAGAATCACTTCCAAACGAGCCCTAAGTTTTATAGAGTGATTATTATTGATTAAGGTTTATATTTAGTGAGTTTTTAGGTCAATTTCCTTTTTTAAAAACCTTTTTAGAAACCCATTCAGACTCGTCTATACTCTCCCTATATATATATTTTTATATATAATAATTATAGAAACTCATTCAAACTTTATGTCATGGATCCCCCCAATATAGGCAAAAGATCAAAAAGTGAAGCATTCAACCCATAAAATGCCATGGTTAACAAGATTGCTAATAGATAACAATTTAATATAAGAAACTAATATTTTAATTAAAAATTTTAAAAATAAATATATGGGTCTGAAAATTAGATCTAAAAATATTGAGTTATTTACACTAACACCTCCTGAGATTTTTGGTGTTCTCACAATACTCCTAAGGTTTCAAAAATTACACGGACACCTTTGAGATTTCAAATTATTTTTACAAAATCCATTTTCGATGATTATTTGTCCAAAAATTGATGATTTTATAATATAAAAAAACTTATACAAATGAGAAAATTAACCCCAATGAATATATGTGCAATCTAATCTCAAAAGTAGCTTTGTTAATTTGGATTATATAAAATCATCTATCTTTGGACGAGAAATCAATGAAAATGGATTTTGTGAAAACAATTTAAACCTCAAGCTATATTTTTGAACCTCAAAGGATTTTGTGAAAAAAACCGAAAACCTGATGAGGATTTAGTGTAAATAACTCTAAAACATCTGCTTTCCGTATATGTGATAAGTTCATGAGGACAAATTATAAATACCAGAACTTAAAGGGTTGACCAAAAGAAAAAAAAGGGTCACAACTACAGTCAAAATAAAAGAAGAAATTGCAGGTCTGCACTGCACATAGACGGAGGGTTTAAGCGAAGGTTTTGGCTCCTTGTCGTCTTCAACCTCTGTTGCACTGCTCCTTGCTCCGAAACGACGACGTTAAGCTGTTGAAGTTCAGAATAAACTAGTCAAGTGAGCTCTCAAATTTCTCTCTCTCTATCAATATGTTTTATTCAATCACTGCTATTGCTTTGTAGTTAGTTAATGAAAATCAAACCCAGAAAATGACCTAAACCTTTGAGCTCCCAATCCCAAAATGCATCGCCGCCTGTCCATTTTCACCTACAAACTTCTCAAAAATTCCAATTCTATCCTCAACACCACCACCAAGCACACCACCACCTTCTTCCTCCGCTCCCATTTCAACCCCTCAAATCCTAGGGCCGGTGGGTTCGCCTTTTTTCGCTTTCTTTCATACTCTCCGGTGAGCCGGCGGCCACCTGATCCTGAAGACCCCGCCAACTTGATCAAAGAAGATGGGGTTTCGGTTATATCCCAAATGTGGATTGAGAATTTTCGAGAACCTGATAGGATTGCGACCAATTTGTCCTCTTATCTTCGGCGGTTGGAGTTGTGGGTATTGGCGTACCAGAAGGTTTGTGCTGATGAGATGGGTGCGTATATGCCCCGCAGTGCAATACAGAGGGCAGCTCTTGAGGACTTGTTAGCACTTCGTAATGCTGTTCTTGACAGTAGGTTTAGGTGGGGAGCTAGACTAGAATTCTATATAAAATCACCCAAGGATAAGACCGATTACCAGTCGTTGTCAAAGAGGAAAATTAAGGGCATCTTGACGACCACACAGCCAACCCCATTTCAAGATAGGTTAGTTCAGGAAGTGCTGCTTATGATTTTGGAGCCCATATATGAGTCTCGGTTCTCGCAAAAGTCATTTGCGTTTAGGCCTGGGAGAACTGCACATACTGCGTTGAGGGTGATTAGGAGGAGTTTCGCAGGGTACTTGTGGTATATAAAGGGTGATTTGAGTACCATCTTGGATGGGACAAAGGTGGGATTGGTGATAAATGCTTTGATCAGGGATGTGAGGGATAAGAAGGTGATTGATTTGTTGAAGGCGGCCTTGGTTACACCGGTGATCATGACTAAGGATGATGGGGTGGAGAAGAAGAAAAAGAAGAGGAAATATCAGAAGAAGAGGGTGTTGGCAGAGGATGAACCCAAGCCAGACCCATATTGGTTGGAGACCTTTTTTGGGTTTGCACCTGAGGAGGCAGGGAAGCTTCCTTCTTGGGGTCATTGTGGGATACTTAGTCCCCTTTTGGCTAATGTTTGTCTAGATGAGTTGGACCGCTGGATGGAGGGGAAGATCAAGGACTTTTATCATCCGTCAAAGAGTGATGTCATATGGAATAGCCCGGAAGGTGAAGCAGAACAGGGAAATACGTCTTGGCCTGAATTTGTGCCAACAAGTGGCCCAGATAAGACCAGAAAGATGGATTACATACGATATGGTGGTCATATTTTGATTGGTGTCCGAGGACCTCGAGCAGATGCCGCTACATTGAGAAAACAGTTGATTGAGTTTTGTGATCAGAAGAATATGCTCAAGCTTGATAATGAGAGCCTCCCTATAGAACACATAACAAAGGGTATAATGTTTCTAGATCATGTGTTGTGTCGCAGAGTTGTGTACCCAACGCTTCGTTACACTGCTACTGGTGGGAAAATCATCAGTGAGAAGGGTGTAGGCACTCTTTTGTCAGTTACAGCAAGCTTGAAACAGTGCATCAAGCAATTTAGGAAGTTGAGCTTTCTGAAGGGGGATAGGGATCCAGACCCACAGCCTTGTTTCAGAATGTTTCATGCCACCCAAGCTCATACTAATGCACAAATGAACAAGTTTCTGTCCACAATGGTTGAGTGGTATAGGTATGCAGATAATCGGAAAAAAATTGTGAACTTTTGCTCTTACATATTAAGGGGTTCACTTGCAAAGCTCTATGCAGCAAAATACAAGCTCCGTTCACGTGCAAAGGTGTACAAGATAGGTTCTAGGAATTTGAGTCGTCCTTTGAAGGAGAAGAAGGGGCAGTCACCTGAGTACCATAATTTGTTGAGGATGGGTCTTGTTGAGTCAATTGATGGGCTTCAGTATACCAGGATGTCTCTTGTACCCGAGACTGATTACAGCCCTTTCCCAAATAACTGGAGACCTGATCATGAGAAGGCATTGCTCGAATATATAAGGCTTGATGATCCAAAAACTATAGAGGAGCAGCGTAGTTGCATCATGGATCAAGGTCTTGTTTCACCTCAGGATTACATTTCAATGCTTGTTTGGAACTACAAAAGGAATGCTGTCATGATGGATCAACTTTCCTTGGTCAATAGTGGTAGCATTAATACTGAAAGAGATCAACTATTGCTGCTGGGGTCGAACCAGGATAAACTTGAGCACAGGACTAAAGAAGAAGAGGAAAATGGTGAACGGTTTAGTGTATCACAAATGTAAAAATTTTACTGAAGTTATTCATTTGGCACGTCATTATGATGGCTTTTTACTGGCACACATGCTGGCAAGTTATAGAAATGTTAGCTGTATGTTGTCAACAAGGCAATGATATTTGTTTAGTTATATTCTTTCTGATCTATTTTTCTTTTGTTGACAGAAATTTTTTTTTAATTATTGAAAAATTTTCAATTTTCAATAATCTGTTAGACAAGCATGTTTCATAACTTACATTATTTTCCAATGTTGGAGTTGTAGTTGTTTACATAATGGACCAACAATCCACCGACCCAAAAAAAAAGGACCTACAATCCTCACCTTGTTGTTAAGAAACAAAAGAGATAAAGTACAGCTACGAACACCTTTTGAAACTGGAAGTACCCTGCTTGAATCTTTTTTATAAATATAATTACAAATCACCATTAATTGTAAAAATCTAGATTCCCATTTTCTTTTGTTAGTGTTTTCGTTTATAACCCTTTTGAGAACCAAATGAAATTGTCTTTTCAAGTTGTATTGCCTATAAAAAATTGCAAATATGTTTTATAGTTGTATATGCATATCGTTGATGTTGTCAAGGAGCAAACTAGTTTAGGGTAATTCCAAAATGTGGCAAAATCATGTTATTTTGTCCAGGAAGTCATGAGATATTTTGATTTCATGCAACAGCATGCGCAGTCTTGTTTATACATCCCCTCTCACATGCCGAGTCACAGGCAGCGCCTTGGTAAGTGAAGGCACGGACGAGCCACGTGCAGTTATTAGGAGTTTCAGACTTTTTATAGACATTTAATCTGATTGGCGTCCACAGCAAAGGATGTTCTGCTTTGGGGCTCATCTATTGTTTGGTGAAAACCTAAATAAAGAAAAGGTTTTGAGATTTCTGTGCTTTGTTCCATTTTATCTTATCTTAAGAGACCTCTGGCTGAGGTTTTTTTTTTGGGTTCATTTTCTGGTTTGTTAGGTGACATCTGAATTTGTACAAAAACACTTGGCATGTTGCAGGATTGTACGTTCAGCAATCTTTTGGGAGTGATTATGTAGAGAGGTAGCATTTATATAATTTTTGTGAGTGATAGTTAGAGGGGCTGTTGTTAGTCCAAAGCTGTAAGTTATTGCTCAGATAACGTTGGTGTCATTGTATCTCCATGTACAGCTTAATCATGAAAAATAACACTATCATTACTGTTTTTAAAGTCTGTTTTCTGATTGTGTGGTACTTTCTATGCCCGAAATTGGCTTAACAATTCCAGGCCCCTTTTCAGCTTCTCCAAGTAATGTTATTTTACTGATGTTTTGCTGGCCAAAGGTTATATGTTTCTCTGATCATCATAGTTTTATCTTATCTTTGTTTGCACAAGAATTGTTCTCTTTGTCTTCATGATTCTTGGATTTCATTTCATCACTTGTCATTACTGAATTAATGATCTCTGCTCTGGTTACTGGAGTAGCTGTTATTATCAGACCAATTGGTAAAGAGATGTGCTTACTTATGGCCCATGAATGTGGGTGCTGCCAATGCTATAGACTGAGTGTCGATGTCAGGGGCCTCTCTGTCTCTGTTTACTTGGTCATTTTAGGAATTACAGGGTTTGCTCAAATAATATTACTTGCTGGATTGTTTCCTTGTTTAGGGCACACAAGTATTTGAGCTAGATTATCCTTTCATTATTTAGTTAAATACTCATTTATGTTGAAGTTTGATTCCTATCTGTCCTAGTCCAGATAGATAATGACCCTCTTTCTGCAATTGCTTTGGAGTTCACCTTTTCCTAATCACATATGAAGTAGTAATTGTGCAATTGCTACTCATCTGATTGTTGACTTCATTCAAGGACAGAAATTCACTGAAGTTCTGCTCTCCCATTGCAGGCATGGTGGGATCGGAAAGACACCCTTTACTTTTATAAAATGATCTTTTACTAATCCGTAATTGGATTAGGAGGAATTGAATTGAGGAGAATTAGATTCCGGATTCCTATTGAAGTTGTTTACTAAACCATATAGATTGAGGGAGTTAGATTAGGATTTCTATTGAAGTTGTTTACTAAATCATATGGAATTGGGGTAGAAGTGGGTACTAATTACTAACATGTCCTCCTTGTTAGCTTAAAGTAGAGGACAAATTTGGGATTTTTAAAATTGTGTGAGGATATAATGGATAAAAAAGATGAATTCCTAATGAGTTAGTTCTCCAGGAGTTAGAATACCACCTTCCACTCAAGAATTGAATTCCTCCAAAATAAGGAATTCAATTCCTAATTTTGTATGGGTCCCACATACTTTTCAATTCCTTGATGTGAAGTAAACACATGAATTCTCTATAGGTGGAATTCAATTCCTGATGAGAATTCCAATCCCTGATTAGTGAACACATCATTAAAGTAAACTAGCATTTTGATGTATTTATGAAGAATATCATAATTATATATAAATAAAAATTATGATTCCATCACTTCGCAAACTTGTGGTATTGGGGAACTAGATTCACTTATCGGAGGTATTTGGTTTGCGTGCAAAATGATCCATCAAGGGAAACATTTATCACCCTTTTTTTTCTTTCTGTGCACAAGTATGTATCAATGTGGAATTGGAACAGCGGATGGTGTTGTTTTGTGATCCCCTGTACTTGGGTACTTGGGAAGTCACTTGGATGACATGCCACTGATCAAGCCATCTACCAGGACAATTACAACATGGGAGCTTGACATTTGAAAGGAAACTGCATTGAAGCTTCGCAGCACATAGGCCCTACTGGTATATATCTCTAGTAGAAAATTAGATTTGTCCCCATATAAATTAAATTACTCATATGATGAAGCATAGGCCCTACTGGTCATGACCTTTCAGACAAGTCTTTCATGTCAAAAAATTTGTCATGAGGCCATGTTAGTTTGCTGAATGATGAATGGTTAGATTCACAAATCTTGAAGGGAAAAGACAAGTTACAGTTGATTTTGCAGAGAAATGTTGCAATTAATTGGATCTCTAGGGTCATATCACAGAGTTACAAATTCTGTTCTTTTGGCACATTCTCCCTGTCCCTGTTATTGACAGGGAAAGTGGATCATATTTTTCTTCAGCTGCAAACAATCATATATGCAAAGAAAATTCAAATTAATTGCAGAGCAGTAGCTCTTATTCAACAAGGGACATTGATAATCAACACAAAGACTAATTAAGTTGCAGAGCATCCTGTCAAGAATGTAGACCCTGAGTACTTAAGCAAGTGGCTTATGCATAGTGCAATATCGCATAATTGAAAAAGATTGTAATTCTCATTTTTCAATGGAGACACTTCACCTTCCTTCTCCTTAAACCCTTCTTCACATGTAGTTGGTGCTTCCATAACTGCACTCACCCAGATATTCGTCGTTTCGTAATCCTCCCTCAGAAATGCTCCAACAGCATCCCTCAGTGTTGTGATCGCGTCTGAATATAGCTGCAAGCAGTCGTTCAGGCAAACCAGAGCAAAAGGATCGAAACTTTTGTTACTCGACAACTTCTCTATGGTGGACAGTGTGTTGGTTACATTTTCTAGTGCTAGCTCCATTGCTATCAATGCTAGTCCTTGAAGATTAGTCACATGGCTGACAGGCACGGCTTGGAGAGAGGTTGCGCAAACCTTGTAGCTAATGACATGGAATTCATCTGTGCATTTTTTGCAGGTTTGGTCGATTATATCAACAGATGTTGCAGCAATGGTGGAGAATTTTGAATGAGGAATTACAAGGAAAAACAAGCAGCAGCAGCATAAAGAGATTGAAAAGAAAGAAATGTGATACATTTTTTTTTCCTTTGGTTTTCTTGCTGGTAGATGCAAGTGAGATAGGTATGGTTCTAAATATGAATTTTGCTATGCAAGGGAATTGTTAGAGGAAGCTTCCTAGAATGCAACATATATTTGTCTTTTTTTTTTCTTCATTTTTTTCTTGTGCTAAATTTTCTATACTACGGTTTGAGAAAAAGACATGTTAGAGCACTTCCACCCATTTAGGCGGTTACTGTTCACATGAATAGTATATCTGTTGTAGCAATTTTTTTGTACTTTTCCATCCATTGCCATGGCAACCCAAGGACAATTACTATTCACATAGGATGAATTATATTTATATGTATGAGATTAATAAATAAAAAATGAATAGGTATGTATAAAAAAAAATCTGAATTTTTTGGTAATGTTTTGGAATTTTTTTCGAATTTTTAAAATATATTTTCTTTACTAACATCAGTGCCCTCAAGCAACAACTCGAGATGATCTTGGTTTTTTCACCCAGGGGGGCCTTTTGCCATGAGTGAAATGCTCTTATACAAGCATAAATCGAGGCCTCTCTTGAGGGGTTCAAATGTGGGATGAGCCCAAATAAGATGGTTTCTTTTTCTTTTTTATAGGGCTAACGACAAAAGACACCTTGCTGGTTTGGGGTTATTAACAAATTGGGCCCCAGGGTATCAATTTACGCCCTTACGTTTTCAACATTGTCCAATTTCATCCTTCCGTTAAGTTGACCACACGGTCAATTGTTAAATGCTGACGTGGCACCTGTGGGACCCACCCCTAAACCCTATTGACCACCCCGCGCATGACAGTTGAAGGGTAGTTTTGGGTTTCGACAATTTTTTTATATAAAAAAAACCATGAAATCACGCCCATAAAAAAAAATCCCCAAAACGTCGTCCTCAACCTCAGTTTAACCTAAATCCTAAATCTCCAAAGCTGAGAGCTCAGATCTACGATTATAAAGAAGTGAGAAGAAATGAGTTGGGATTTCTGGGCTCTAGGCGCTCCTCATCCCTCATACGGTAAGTTGCTTTCCATTTTTGCGATTTGGGTTATCTATGGTGAATGGGTTAGAGGTCGTATGGGTTATTGTGCTTTGAATGGTGTGTTTTATAATCTGCGTGGAATAGTGAGAGAAGTATGAAAGATTTTGTCGAATATAGGTGGTCCTTCTACATATTTCGAATATAGGTGGTCCTTCAAGCTAAGCATGTGCTGGCAATGTTTGCCTTTAATAAGGTCAAAGTGTCTGCCTTTAATAAGGCATTAGTGTTAGGTGGAAGGGTGTGAAAAAGGGTTGTTTAAAAAAAAACTTTGCCTTTTCTATAATGGTCCTAAACTAAAAATAATTGAAAACTGTGTTTTAGTCTTTGTCTAATGTGTGAATAATGTGTTTTGTGTTGTGTGCTATGTTTTAACTGAAAATAACTCATGTTTGGGACATGTAATATGTAGGTGATCCTGAATTGTTTTCTATTCGAATGTACCATGGTGGTCAAATATGTGGTAACTCTTATGCTTGTGGCAATGTAGCTTGGTTTGATTATTGTGACAAGGATAGAATGTCAATGACTGAGATAGACGATATGGTAAGGGAGTTAGGCTATGATGGGGTGATTAGTTACTGGAATAGTATCCCTACCTATAGCAATGGTGGCCTAACAAAGCTTAATGATGATCAAGATGTCATAGACATGCTTGTATTTGTACCAGAGACAAGGGTAATAGACATGTTCCTACATCATGGGGTTGATAGTAATGAGGATTGGTTTTATAGTCAATCATGATCAAATTTGTTTGTTGATTTAGAAGCTAAGATTGTGCCTAATAGAGTAGTTGTGATTAAGGAACTTGATGAAAATTATGGGGCTATTGTTCCTTTTGGTGGGAAAGGCAAACAATGGAGACCATAGAAAAAACAAGTGTTGTGATAAAAGAGGTCAATGAAGAGCCAAATGGGGAACAAAGTGGTGGGGGTACACAAAAGGCAAGGGAATCTTGTGCAAGACAGGGTGTTTATGAAAAATGCAAAGAAAAAGCATTAGAGAGGGAATCTTCTGCAGTGCAAATAGACAAAGAAAAAGCAATTGAGAGAGAATCTTCTGCCCTGTAGACAAAGGGAAAAGTAAAGTCAGTTCTGTTTTTGAGAAAATGAGGGCAAGAGCTTTTGGTAAAAAGAGGTGCAAAACTGTACAGAAGCCACGTGATAAAGAAGACCAAAGCTCCAATACAGTAACTGAGGGACTAGTTGAGAATGAGGTTGTTGAAACAACTGTAGAAAAGAGCAAGTTATCAAGATGTCATCCAATGAAGACAAGAAAAGCAAGGAAAAGAACCACAGTCTGAGATGAAGAGGAGTCAGCAGACATTCTTGACTTTGATTTTGCAGACCCTAACTTCAGTTGTGATGATAATGATGATGATGTTGATTTTGATGAATGGGTGGACAAACACATTGAGTGGGTTGGAGATGGGGCAAAAGGAAAAGAGCCAGAGTCAACAAATACTGAGGTTGAATCTTGAGATTGGGGTGCAGATGTGGAGCTGGATTCAGAGGAGTATGATTATGATAATGTGCAGCCTAAGTATGACTCTGATGATGATACTCCAATGAAAGATAGATGGCTAGAGTTCAATCCGGCAACTGATATGGGAGATCCATAGTTTGAGGTTGGGTTGAAGTTCAGTGATTGTAAAGTTTTTAGATCTGCTGTCAGAGAATAATTTATAAAGATGAATATGGATGTTGTATTTGTGAGAAGTGAGGCTTTCAAGCTAAAGGCAGTTTGTGCAGATCCAGCTTGTCCATGGGAGATATACGCTTCTAAAATGCAGCATGAGAAGACCCTGCAGGTTAAGAAATATGAGGGTGAACACACTTGTGGTATTGTTTAGGAGAACCCTACTGTCAAGTCTAGTTGGCTCAGTGCCAAATATATGGAAACATTGAAGAGCAATCCAAGTTGGCTAATTAGCTCATTCATGGAGACTGTGGAGAAGGATTATAACACTGGAGTTTCTAGGCAACAAGTTTATAGGGCAAAAGAGAGGGCATTGAGGCAAATTGAGGGAATATACACAAAACAATACTCCAGAATTTGGGATTATTGTGAAGAGTTAAGGAAGACCAATCCAGGAACAACAACCAAAGTTCAATGTGATTTCAATGAACAATTGGGCCATGCAGTGTTTCAAAGGTTATATGTGTGTCTAGGTGCATGTAAAGCAAGGTTTAGAGCTGGATGCAGACCCATTATTGGATTGGATGACTGCTTCTTGAAGGTTGTATATGGAGGGAGTAGTTGGTATAGATGCTAATAATGAAACATGGGTGATTGCGTATGCAGTGGTTGAGTCTGAGTGCAAGGACTCATGGGTTTGGTTTCTGGAATTGCTGGTAAAGGATGTAGAGATTGTTAACCAGTTTGGATACACTTTCATATCCGATAAGCAAAAAGGGTTATTACCAGCTTTTCAGCAAATTGTTCCTAAAAGTGAACACAGGTTTTGTGCAAGACATCTTTTCACCAACTTTAGATTACAATTCAAAGGGAAAGCTTTGTCTGACAAATTCTAGGGGCGCTGCAAAAGCAACAATTGTTCCACACTTTGCAAGATAGATGGAAGAGCTAAAAACCTTGATAAGGATGCTTATGATTGGCTGACTAAACCAGAAAAACCTCCCAAGCATTGGTCTCGATCACACTTCAGTACTCATGTGAAGTGTGATATGCTTTTAAACAATCTGTGTGAGTCCTTCAACTCATTCATATTGGCATGCAGAGATAAGCCAATACTGATCATGCTTGAGATAATTAGGTGTAAGTTGATGAGGAGGATACAAGGCAGAAGGGACAAAATGAAGAATTGGACAAAGGCAATTTGCCCCAAGATTTTTAAGAAGGTAGAGATAAATAAGGCAAAAGCAGGTGGTTGTGTCACTATGTGGTCAGGTGGAGGCAAATTTCAAGTTGGCAGTGGTGGGATTTCACAATATATTGTGGACTTGGATTTGAGGACTTGTTCTTGCAGAGAATGAGATTTGACTAGTTGACCTTGTGTTCATGGAGTGGCAGCTATAAATTACAAGGGAGGCCTGAACGTAATGGATTTTGTGGATGCATGTTATCACACTGAGACATATTTCAAGGCAAATGAAAACCTCATACTACCTATGAATGGGATGGAGTTGTGGGATAGAACTAATATGCCACCATGTGTGCCTCCTTCATACTCCAAACAACCTGGAAGGCCAAGAAAGGCTAGAAGGAAGGAAGCAGGTGAGTCAAGCAAGAAGGCCAATGTTGTTACAAAATTTCAAGACTCACTGAAGTGCGACCAATGTGGAAGAAAGGGCCACAATAAAAGGACTTGTCATAGGAACTTGCCCCCCAAAACAAAAATCAAAAAGAGGAAGGCTGTGGTAAACATCTAAGGATGAACATTTTTTAATTTTATTTTGGGTCATTTTTTTGTATATCCTGCAACTAACAATTTATTATTTTTGCCTCATCCTAGCAAACTACTCAGACAAGTGATTTAGCTGCTCCCAGTACAACAACAATGTGAGCTAAGCCTACAAGAGTTGTGCAGAAAGGAAAATGGAAGAGAAAGGCCACCACTGCAGCTGGAAGTTCAAATGTACCACCAAGTGATACAGATGCTCCTTCCTCAACATCTGCCTCTTCTGCAAGTGGATCTGCACCTTCTGCATCAACTGAAGCTTCAACTGGCAATTCTTAGTTGTCTTTGTTGATGGTCTTGCACACTTGTTTTTGGTGTTAGGTTATTTTGTTGTTAGGAATGATGATGGTCTTTTCAGTTAACTTTGTTGTTAGATTATTTTGTTATCACAAGACCATCATCATTCATGGTTATATATTCCTGGTTGGGTTGTTCAAATCACAGACTTCTATTAGCTGGTTGGGTTAGGTTATTTTTTTATCACAAGACAGCTTGTAATATTTTGTAAGACAAGTTATGTTTTTTTGGAAAACAGTCTACTGGTTTTTTGGCCTATTTTGTTGTTATGCATCAGATTTGGAAGAAGACTTGGAAATGATCAGTGTTGGAATGAAGAGGCTAATGTTGCACGCTTGTCTTTTTTGGCCTATTAGCTGGTTGGGTTAGGTTATTTTGTATATCGTGCCTATTCTGTGACCTATTTTGTTGTTATGCATCAGACTTGGAAATGATTTTGTTGATATTTTGTAGAAACAAGTTGTTGGAATGAAGAGGCTAATTTTGCTAGTGGATTTTGTGATTTTGTGGCTGATTTTGTACATATCAATACATCATTGCATTACCAAAACATCACCTTGTATGCATATTACATAGCCATAATGCTCATTCCCATTACAAAGCCAAAATGTTCATTCCCATTACATAACCAAAAGCACAGTGCTTTCCATACCAAAAGCACAGTGCTTTCCATACCTAAAGCACACTACATTACATCAGAAGCACAGTACTTCCCATACCAAAAGCACAGTGCATCCCTAAAACACCCCTTTCATGCCAATTCCAAAGTCTTCAGTTTTAGTGTGTCAGATCGACCATTCCCTCCAAAGAAGAACCTTGCAATAAGCATCCACGACACCACCAATACTGTCCAAAGAACCTTCTCTCTGCGTCTTGCCTTTGCTAGTGAATTCTCCAACTTATCCCGCGATTTTTGCAGCCCCGGAATCACAACTTTAGACCTTTCACACATTTCCACATCATACCAAACCCAAAAATCACAACCTCCTCTACCCTATACAAAACCCACTCTGTCAATTCATATTTGCACATGCTACAATTCAAAATCTAATATTTTGCATCAAATCAAGATTTTTACCTTTGCACACACAGTGAATCGCCTCCCAGGATTCGAAATTGTCCACGAGGTTCGGATTCTCGCATTCTTACCACACCAACACACCATCACCTTATGCTCCATTTCTCCTTCGTTTTCTGGGTTAACGAGCCAATACACTCGAATAAACCTTTTGGGCGGCTCACTTCTTCGAAATCGTAGATCTGAGCTCTTAGCTATGGAGATTTAGGATTTAGGTTAAATTGAGGTTGAGGGCGACGTTTTGGGGATTTTTGTTTGATTTCTTGCTTTGCAACACGTGCCCAATTTGGGCGCGATTTCATGTTTTTTTTTAATTGTGGAAACCCAAAACTACCCTTCAACTGTCATGCGCAGAATGGTCAATATGGTTTAGGGGTGGGTCCCATGGGTGCCACGTCAGCATTTAACGATTGACCGTGTGGTCAACTTAACAAAAGGATAAAATTGGACAATGTTGAAAATGTAAGGGCTTAAATTGATACCCTGAGGCCCAATTTGAGAATGACTCAAAACCAGCATGATGTCTTTTGTCGTTAGCCCTTTTTTATAATTGGGCTAACAAATTTAGTCCTCGCTACTTTGAATAAAAACTCAAAACCCCCCATTACCGTTGTAATATAAATAAATTTGGATACTCCAAATTGAGAAACAAATTGACTCACTAAATGAGTGAAGTTATGGTATAGGAATGGTATGCAATAATTTACGTGAAAAATTGAATCCCCTCCTCCTAATAATGCTTATATATTAAAAAAATAAAATAGGAATAGTTTGACTTTCCTTCCGATTGTTATATTTTTCACGAATAATGCATTGAATATGATACCGAGAAATTAAAAGTGTAGAAAAACATGAAAGACAATACATATCTTCACTACAAAGACACGTCAACATACAACTCCTTAATTTTCTTCATTTGATCCCTTATTTCTAAAGGCCATCATTTGATATCACTCAGTAATTATGCCTTTTTCTAACTATAATCAGATAACCGCAAGCCAACAATCACCTACGTCTCTAGACCAATACGATTAGAATCTGAAATGAAGAAATATTCATACAATTCTAGGAACATCTAAGGTGTGGAACAGAGTTCATGCGCAGGTTTAACCTTAAATTTGAGTAGCCCTTGAACTATTTACATCTGCTTAATGCTCAAAAAGGCGATTCCGAGTTGTCACAGATAACGCCTATCATACAAGTAAACAAAGAAGAAAGTACAAACCTATTAGTATGCTGAAAGTTACAAGTTCATCAACTAGCTTTTGGAAAGCAATATGAAGTCTTCATAAAGTGTTTCTCCAGCTTCATCCAAAACCCAGTTACATTTTTACTCATCAACAGCCAAGACAGAGCACTGCAAATGTCAAAATCCTAATTTGTACTGTAAAATAAATTTAGGAATCAAAGAGCAATACTTTTACAAGAAGCCCAAAAGAATTGAAAGATGTATTATACAATCTGGTTACTGGAGTAAATTCAAATGCAAAACTAAGCTAATGAATTAGAGTTTGCAGTATCAATCCTTACAAAAGATATTCTGGCTGGCAAAGAGGCTGAAAAATAATGAACAAGCTAATCTTTTAAGTCCTCAATCCATTACCAACGCCTACTGCATATACAACCTAATCCACCAGCTCCATTTTCAGCACAGAGGCACCACACATCCCTTCAACTCTTAAAGGCCTTTCTAAAACTCAGCGTCTTCTTGTAAGAGAACTATTGTGCATGTCAAGCAACCTTTCAAGGGACACAAGAGACCAGCCTTCCTCTGTTTGGGCATATACCTTTTGATTCAGAGAGTCAACTATTATGCTTACATTACCAAAGCCATATATCTGGTGACCATTATGCATCCGCCCGGGTTTAGGCCTAAATAGCAGACCATGCTGCTGCGCATGGGCTTCAATAACATCTTTCAAGCTCATCTCATTACCAATGCCATCCATGTGAACAGTGCCACCCAAGTTTGCTTGTGCTGCTGCTGCATTCTGTTGTGCCTCAAATGCTGCATTCTGTTGTGCCTCAAATTGCCTTTGCTCAAGCACCCTAAGGTAGCTAATATTCTCCTTCAAACCAGGTTGGACCACCTCTATACCCTCAACAGCCCGATTCATCATGTCAAGACCACAATTAAGCTGATACCGGATACTTTCATTTGCATGAAGCTCCTCAGGAATGAGTTCCTTCCAACCTTTATACCAATTCAAAACCTCTTCAAAATTCGGGTTCGAACATAACCAGTGATACAAAACCTGTAGCCACTTGGTGAAGAAAAACTTCTCCATCATATCTACCATTAGATGAATTGGAATAGCAGAAGCTCAACTCATCACCCAATTAAACTGTTCAAGTCTCTGATTTGCAGGGTTCACTTGGAAGTCTTGTAGGACAAGCTGCAACTTGGGTACTATAAATCTATGCATGAGCTGTTCCCAACTGGCTGAATCAAACACCTTCTTCCACGGCGAGAGTATGGCATAGGCAGAGGCATCACTGGGGTCCCATGCACCGAGAACATTACTCAACTTGAAGCGTATTGTGTGATACAACTCCTCCAACTTGTGTCCCAAGAGTGGTAGCCATGGATGCACCCACACATGGATGGGACAGTGTCCCAGTGAGGTTCCCACAGGTCAACTGCATCCTTCAATTTGGGAAAGACTACCATATCCAATATGGCATGAAGGACAGATGAGGGTATCACTTTCTCCCAATACTCCAAAAAGCGAAGCATGGGTTCAGGGTCCTTGGCTTGCCAGGTATTGACACCAGCAATTCTCACTGTAGGTACCACAACCTCGGAAACCAACTGGGTATAAGGCGACATTGTATTATCAAAGATATCAAGGTACTGTTCTCTCTCCCCTCTCCATGAAGCAAATGCTTCCATGAGGATACCACATTCAACCCATGCGAGGGGTTCCTAAGAGGATTCCAACCTTGAAACATCCTGATAAACAGAGGCAGAGCAAAAGAACAGGCAATGCACGACAAGTTACATATTTTATAGTCGTCAGCGTATCTCTTCTGCAGGTCACCAAAGCCCTTTGCCAAGGACTCCAGCGTCAATGTTCCCATGACATTCTCTTCTCCCAGTTGGTCTAACACACTCATAATATCCTCCAAGCTATCCAAGTGTTGCTTCTGTCTGGCCAGCTCCGTTGCCAGCCTCTCTTTCTCCTGGTTCAAGCTGATTGTCGTGTCCCTCTCATTCCTCAGATCCCTATCAATCTTCTGGATATCGAGCTCAGCTAAGTCCAGAATCAACCTCAAGTTATGCTGTAGCTCAGGCATGGGAACATCCTCTTCCCTGGCTTTCTCTTCGGCATTCAACTTCTCCAAATTGGTCAAGACTCAAACCTGGGGTCCACGCATATCAACTACCTTGTGCACAAAGACCTCAGTACTCTCTTCCTGCTTCTTGGCTAACAACTCCTTGGCAGAGACATACTGATCCTTGTTAGCCCTGTTGACCACAGCCTTTTTCCAGGAAAGCCTCTTTTTGGTGGTGTTGGTGGTACTGGCAGTGGGCAAAGGCTTGTTCGGCTTTTCAGCTTCCAATTCTTGCAAGCTAGACCACTTGATTTCAGTCTCTTTGTAATCATTAAAACCCATACCCATCTTTTTTGGCCTCAACTTGGCTTCAATAGGAGCGAGAATCCCTTGCTCTTTCTTGCCAAGTCCACCTCCTTTGTAGCCCATGTTCTTAAGCATCTTCATCCCAATGCCCTTGGTGTGTTTCTCGAAGGCCCCCAGGCCCCCATCCCCGTCGCCTCCCCTTGCTCCTCCTAGTCCAAACTGAGATTCCTCAGAATCTCTACGACTTCGAGATTGACTAGTAGTCTGCTTGAGCAATTTGAGCTTTTCCCCTCCTTCTGTCTCCTCTCTGCTCCCTCCTTTATTTTCTTCCCAAACACCATTGGCAGAAAATTGGTGTCGTTTTCCTCATCCTCCTCTTCTCCCCCAGTGGGATCCAAATTTGAATTATTAAAACCCAAACCGGAATTCAAATTATTAAAACCCAAACCTGAACCCGCAGCGGCACCAAAGCCAAGGCCACTAGTGCCAACGCCGCTAGCACTGAGCTCATCATTTTGCTGCTTTAAATTGTTGTCCATCTCCTGGTTGGGCATGACGATGCCGGTAGAGACAAAATTGACAGGCTTGGTGAGGTCGACCTTTCGGTCTTTCCTGCCTTTTCTGGAGCCCTCATTGTCTTAATCATTGTCGGAATCAGCAGAGAATATGCCATAGAGTACATCGTCTTTGGTCTGGACGCGCTTATCCTTGCGCTTGCGATAATAGAACTCACCGCCGATCCATTGACCATCCTCATAATCCTTCTCCGTGCCAAACCTTTCCATTTCCTGATAATCATCCATCAGGCTACCCTAAACAAACAAAACAAACAAAGGGAAAAACAAGATATTGGCAGAGAGCAATAATTATCCGCCCAACAGACACATTAACAAAAACACTTCAAGCACACTAATGCAAATATGTCTAATATGATAGGAGAGTTGTAAGATGCAACTCAGCCCCATGAGACAGAAAACATATGCAGATATACAAACTATACAAACTACTAACCATATGCAAATATGTCTCTATTGAATCCATTCCACTTTCTAGAAAAAACGAAAGATGAAAACTGTAAGATGAAATTCAAATTGTCCTTAGGCACAAAGCTACATAATAACTGGACCTGAATTAACGAAACGACTAATAAATGCATGTATATAATATATTTAGTTTATAGTATGATTGAGAGTCAGAGTACTAAAACAATGCCATATAACAATGGAGCTGAAGCACATATGATTGAAATTCATATGTGCAGATGTGCCATCATTTACTGAACCATCACGAGCCAAAACACCAAACATTGAGCAAACAACCTTTCAGAATAATATTCTGTCTCAATACCAGACAAAGGTCCCCAAGAGACGAGCAAACACAACCAGAAACTTCTAACAAAACCCTTGAAGAAGATATGGCTGTATAAATTTCTAAGTAACCAAAGCTACCCATAATGTAAATCCGCTAAATTAACAGACCAGAATAAAAATAAATCTTATCATGAGCAATTCAGTGACTATGGAAATTACCCAATATAGAAAACCAACAGCAACAACAATTGATAGTTAAAACCCTAGAAATTAAAGAGAAAGAGGGAAGAACGAAATTGAAAAGAAAAGAAAAAACATAATATGCCCTCATACCTGATTCTTGTGGCTTCTCAGGAATCCGCTTCAATTGATCCAACAAGAAAAAAAAATCAAGGAAGAATGGAAGACAAGGAGAAGAGTGAGCTCTGTGAAGAGATGGCGCGGGAAGTGGAAGGGAGAGCGTGAAAGAAAACATATTAGGGTATTTTCGGAAGTTTGTAAATTTCATTGAACCCCACGGAGCCCAGCGCCTTCTCAACGGCTTTTGCCTATTTGCTTTCTCTCTCTCTCTCACAGCACTTATTCACAATAATTGGTTTTTTTCTCTCTTACCAAACAGGCATAAATAGTCTATCTCTGAAACGACGTCGCAGCCCAACATGGGCACCGACGACGCCGCCTTCACCTTCCTCAAATTCAACACTCAAGGTGCCGAGGACGACAGTAGTGGAGCAGTCGGGTCTTCTGGTCACCAGTCCGATGCACCACCCGTTTGGGCTGACCCAGGAAGCGCCCCGAATCCCCAGGCAGCTGGGTCGTGCGGCAGCGGCGGCGGTAATAATAATCAGGTGGTTGAGGCCCTAGCGGCTAGGATGAGTGTGCTCAACTCTGAGGATTTGAAGGAACAGGCGTGCAATTTTCTGGTAATTTTTCTATGGTTTTTTATATTTATTTCTTAATTTTTTAATTTTTTATATCTCCTTGTAGTTTTTGTAAGTGCGGGTTTAATGGTGAGTTGAAAATCATGGATGCCAATGCCATAGTAGGGAAATATATAAGTGTGTAATGCAGAATTTCGAATTGAGTCTCATTTGACTTTATTCATGAATTCGTATATGGTTTGCAACTTGGCATTGTTCATGAAACAAATCATAGTCTTTTCTGTTTGCTGAAAATCAAATCCTACACTTCGGGCTCGTTTGGGAGAACTGATTATCTATAAAAGTGATTATTGGCCTATCCAGAATCACTCACAAACGAATACAACCAAATTCACACAAGTTTAAAAATATATTGAAGGACCTGGATAATTTGGCGGGAAGTTGGGGTTGTGAGGTGGGGAGTTGGCCCATGACGTATTTGGGTCTTCCGCTAGGGGGAAATCCCAGAGCTCTTTCATTCTGGAATCCGGTAGTAGAAAAGGTGGAAAAAAGACTACAAAAATGGAAGAGGGCTTGTTTATCTAAAGGTGGTAGGTTAACGCTTATCCAAGCTGTCTTGTGTAGTATTCCATCTTATTATATGTCCTTATTCAAGATGCCTAGAGGTGTGGCTGCCAAAATTGAACAGCTGATGCGTAACTTTTTATGGGAAGGTTTAGAAGACGAAAAGAAAAGCCATTTGGTGAAGTGGGAGACAGTTATTAAATCTAAAGAGGATGGTGGGCTCGGAATTGGGTCTCTAAGAGAAAGAAATGATGCACTAAGAGCCAAATGGTTGTGGAGATTTCCACTTGAAACCAACTCGACGTGGCACAGGGTCATCAAGAGCAAGTACGGAGTTGATTCAAATGGCTGGGATACGAAACGAGCAACCAATGTGTCCTGTAGGAATCCATGGCGTGAGATCTCAAAGGGATATGATTCTTTCCTTCAGTGTTGCAGGTTCTCTGTCGGCAATGGAGAAAAAATCAGATTTTGGGAGGACTTTTGGCTGAAAGAAGGGTTACTGAAAAATTTGTTCCCCAGACTATTTTCCTTGTCCCGGAAGAAGAATCTAAACATCTCAAGTTTTGTTAACTCTCATGATCAGCCCCTTACTTGGGACTTTGGTTTCCGAAGGAATTTGTCCGAGGCGGAGATCAATGAAGCAGTAACTCTGCTGGACATATTGGGGAAGGTAAGATTAAGCAATTCTAGATTAGACCGGAGGTTATAGGACATTGAGGATAACGGGCTGTTTTCGTGCAAGTCTTTTAGGTCCTTTCTTTCTTCTCATGGCGTCAGGGACAGTTTTTCCCCTTTCACCTCAATCTGGAAGGCGAAGACTCCCCCGAAAATCCAGGTTTTTGCGTGGCTAGTCGCGAATGGCAAGGTTAATACTTGCGATTTTATCCAAAGGAGGCATCCAAATTTGTGTCTATCTCCTTCTTGGTGCGTTCTCTGCAAGGAGAGCAGAAAACACTGATCACTTATTCATTCACTGCCCATATTCATTAAAATTATGGTGGAAGATGTTGTGCACTTTAGGAGCGGAATGGGTGACCCCTAAAGGGTGTTTTCAGCTCCTAAGTATCAAGTTGGTGGTGTCAGGAAGGGGGAAGAGAGCTCGAATCCTACGAGATTGTCTTTTTCAAGCTATTTTGTGGAATGTTTGGTTGGAACGCAATAGAAGAATCTTTCAGGGTCATTTAGGTGTGAGTCCTGAGGAGTTATGGGATAGGGCTAAATTTTGGGCGGCTCTGTGGGCTTCTGTCTCCGACCAGTTCAAAGACTACCATTATTCCATAATTATGAGAGATATGGCGGCTGTTTTAAGATGATTTTTATATAGTTTTTTTAGCTCAGTTTCCTACATGGGTTCCGTAGTCTAGCTTTTTTCTTCATTTTTCTGTTGTGTTCTGTTTACTGTTTTCTCTTTTGTTGTATGATCAAGGACATCTTGTCCTTTTGATTATCAATACAATTGTCTCTATTCAAAAAATATATATATATATTGAAGGAAACATCTAAATGCGTCCAAACATGGGTTCAGTAAGTTTCAATCAAATAGGTTGAAACATAAAAACTGTTTCTGGGTCAAAAAAGTTTTGTTTTGTTTTCTGGGTTTTTGTTTTTAACATCTTATTTTCTCCGATATTCATTTGGAACTCATACGACTGTGTTTTAGATGGGGCAAGGGGAGATATGTGCTTGTGGATCCTGTCCGACTCTGAATAGAATTGAGGCTGCTAATGATGAAAAGATTGTTGGTGATACCGATGAGTCTGCATCTAAGCTGCAAGTAAATAATGTTTCAGGATATTTTCTATATAGGTCTTAAGTTGAACTTTTGGGCTCTTTTTTAGGTCTTGCATATCCAAAGCACATTGGAATCATGAGATGGGCATGACTGAGGTCATTGTTCTTGAGGGTACAAATTGGAAGAACATAGGAGTTATCCGGAGCGGCAACAAGCTCTATTGCTCTATTTATGAAGTTTTGTAAGTGAAACATATACTCAATTGTGATTCTTGCACTCATAGTGTTTGTGATTTTAGATTGCAAATTTTTAAAATCTCAAACTTCTTGTAAGATATGGATAGACTTAACAGTAAAGAATTCGAATTAATAAATTTTGATTCACTTCATTTCACTATCTTACCATCCACACATTCCCCTCAATTAGCCTTAAGTTTTGAATCTTCTGTTTGTAGCTGAAGGTTTTGCTTTTCAAAGAATACGTGGCCTATTAGTTGTTTTATATGTTGTTCATTACTTCATTATCAATAATTTAAATATAAAAATGTCTGGTACTTGCATGAACAAGTATGTGTGGAGCTCCACAAAAACTCTATTATGAAGTCAATTTTAATGTGAGCTAAAATTGGTGTGCACTATAAACAAAACTTGAATTGTAAAATAATTGATGCTTTGTATAAAAGCAAAGTCTGATAGTATTCATCGTCATGAAATTTTCCTCTTTCTTATCAAGTGAAGATGAAATTGTTCATTAACATTAACAATTGTATTGAAGGTTTTTAGTTGAAAAGGGGCATTTGCGTCTCTTGGATGATAGTGGTACTAGCACTTCCTTGGAGGATATATATATGAAGATTTCAGATAAAAATAATAGGTGGTATTGGGAGGAATTTCAAGCCTATAGGAAACTCAAATCCCTTGGGTACATTGTTGGGCAGCATGGTATCCCCTGGTCTACAATTGGCGTGAAGAGTAAGTGTGAATTTGTTTCTTCTCAAGGTTGTCCTAAAATTGATGAGGCGGTGGACTTCGAAACCAATGACACTAGTTCTTCCAATGGATTGTTCAATGAGATGCAGAGTAATGAAGCAAGACCAGTTTTTGATGTTTATGCCCCAAACAAAAACTTCAAGAAGTCTTCTCCTGTAGATCCATGTTTTGTGCTTTGTTTTACTAGGTATTTATATTTTGTGAATTCTGAGAATTTTAACTAAATTTATTTTATTTGTAATTAGTTGTGATTGCTCTTTCTTTAATTATCAACTCTAAATTTTCTTGATTAGGTCTCGTCCGCCATCCAAACTAGACCTTGAAGCTCTCAAGAGACAGTGTGGGAGCATTCCTTTAAAGTTTTGTCATGTGGATTATGGATCAGCGAGTTTCTTCTCCTTTGACAAGGTGGAACTTCCTACCCTACCTTGACATGTAGAGTTGATGTTTTGTATTTAGGGTTAGTTGCAACAAGAAGATATGAACGAGGCATGCTTTTGTAATTTCAAATTACTTGAAGCAAGATTTTTCGCATTGCTATCATGTGAAATTTGTTCAAAACAGAATCGCCATTTGGCGATCCGAGCTATTTGTCTTCAATTTACATTAAGCCTGTTATGAATGGACAAGTTTCTCAACAATGGGTTACATGTCTCTTTCAACTTGTTCATCTGTCTAGGGTTGGAGTGATAATTCAATAGAGATGTGCATAAATTAGCCAAAAATGTTTGTTCAAACTGTTTATTCGAATCATTTCTGATCTGAGGAGGTGTGAATATTTTGGCTAATTAAACATAAATGGACCGTATTGAACATCAATCTAAGCCTGGGAGTTACAAACAACGTTGGTTGGAAATTGGCAAATCTTTTGTTATGAGGAGGATAAGGACTGTGGATAGGGGAGGACCTTTGTGGCTTATTTCTTTTCTCCCTAAGCTCATGATCTCATGTTCAGAATATTATATCTTTTTCGATGAAAGAAAATCTACATATTCATCTATCGCCATACAGAGTCGTACTTTTCAGCAGATTGTGACAAATTGCTTTGGCATGGCCACATGCATAATGCATGTGGTTGGAATGTAAAACAAAAAAGAGATTAAAAGAACTCTTGTAGCCAACCGCATGAGATAATGAACAATAACATGCTCGACCTATTACAAAACTTAATTAATCGAATGACGGAATGTTAGAAGAGGTTCTAAGTTTGAATATACCTCCGCTAATGATTAAAAAAAAGTAATCGGAACAGGAAGAGCTTATTTAAGATCGGAAGAAAATCTGATATCTTAAATCACAAGCTCTTCTTGATCGTCAATTCGGAAGCGAAGGGAAGAAAGTTCTGGTCCATTGGAAAGGGTTGTCTCCTGCTGAACCTGTGCTTTAGCAATTATTTAGGCTGTTAAGTTAAAGCTAATATTGTTGTTAGGTTGTTGAGATATTTTAGCTTCATCTTGTTTATCTTCGTTGCAACTTGGACCAGCCATGGTGATAAGGTTGTTCCTGTTTTAGTTTCAGTGAATTAAGCATTGAATTGTGAGGGTGAGAAGTCTTCTCAATTAGCCTTGCTTAGTAATCATTTTCCTTAATTGAACAGATTTTATCAAACCTTCCGCTACTCACCACAGGTAAGCCAAAGCTCCTCAGAACGTACCAAAATCACCAGATCAAGAGTCGGTTGGTCTCTGAACTTTTGTTACCTAATCTAACCGGCGTTGCGTTTGATTTGCACACTACATGATTACGTTGAAAAATCCCGCCGATTCGATGATGTGCATACAATGTCATGTTAGTTAGGAAAACAAATTGTCATTATCAAAAGCACTTAAAATTTACAAACACAGCATAAAAAATCAGATTATATATTAGCATATATATATACAAAGAACAATTACTGGCTGCCGAGCTTATTGGCTTATTTCTTGTGGAAATATATATACTGCTTAGTTAAGGCTAAAGATCGTCTATATTGAAGCCAAAGTGTTGATAAAAGCAAGAGAAATGGCGTTCAGTTGAAAGAAAACATCATTCTTCTTTCTCAATGGAGACACTTCACCTTTCTTCTCCTTGAAGCCATCTTCACATGTAGAAGAAGCATCCATTGCAGAACTCACTTCTATATTGGCCTTAGCAAAATCCTTGGACTGAAAAGCACAAAGAGCTTCTTGTAGGGTAGGAATGGCATCTGCGTAGAGCTCGAAGCAGCTTCGCAAGCAATCCTTTGCAAATTTGTCAAATGCTTTGTCCTTCAAAAGCCTTGAAATGGTGGAGTTGATGTTTGTGGCATTGGCTATGGTGAGGTTGAGTGAGATGACGACTAGTTCTTGAAGGTCTAAGCTATGGCCTTTGGCGTTGGCCTCAAGGCTTGAAACACAAAACTTGTAGCTCAAATTTGGATCTCCTTGTGAAGCCTTCTTGCAAGAGAGTTGGATGAGATCGTTAGAACCCATAGTTGTGCTATGAAACAGAACCAGAAAAGTGACGATAATCTTGGAAAATGAAGAGAAACACCTCATTTTTTCCTTCCTTTCTTCTCACAAAAAGGACCTTTTGAGAAACTAATAAATACGAGAGTAACTTTATAGAGGGAGCCTTGTTTATATATACATATATGTGAGCGCGCTACACCACAACTTATTTGAGCGTTCGGTTCAAATTCATAATTTGACAACGTTACATGTCAAACTGAATCAGATAATTCTTAATATTCAAGATTTGATAGCACGTAAAGTAACGTTTTTCTTACCACATCAATGATAAAGAGAATATATTCCTATTAAATTTCATAATTAACAGTTTAACAACGTAGCCGATAGAATAGGACATTTGCAACAGATTATTATTCTAGATATTAATTTGATTGGAAGGTGTCGTGTCGATGAATCTTTATATGATGATGGGTCTTTATAGAAAGTGAAATGAGACATGCTGTTCTTTTTGTTTTCTGTTTTGATATGGCTTTTGGTTGTCAAGATACGTGACTTGACTGCTATATTATAATTGGCAGGTGAGCGTCGACACGCAAAGGATCAAGGATGGATGCACGTGAATTTATTTAGTGGGAAAAGAAAAGAAAAGAAGATGATCATAATGTTACTTTTGAAGAGGATAAAGAGAGGTAGTGGTGTTTGTGATAATTCCATGGGATTTTAATATTCAATAACAGCCTGGCTTCATCAAACTCGCTTTACCTGGTGGCACAAAATTAATATCTTTCCAATTAGAGAAAATTAATTATATATATGGACTTATGGAGTGATAACGGAACAAATTTAAAGAATATGTGTACAATCAAATATTCATTTGCTCGTAAATGACTGTTAGTCGTTAATTAATGTGAATTCTTCAATAAATATCGTATTAATTATATTTATAATCAACAAGGTCTTTATTATTGGTTAGAAAAAGGCCTTGCGTGACTAATGAATTATATTATTGATGCATTTATTGTAACCAATGCTTCATATTAATGAAATTTATTTAAAAAAAGTCGGCGGGGAGCCAAAAAGGCTAGGAAGTTCAAATTTTTTAATTGAGGTGCCATTACATGAATTTCGGTTTCAAAATTGTCCAAAATATTATAAATACATTAGAAAAATATATAGTTTGAAGGGCCAAGGCGATCCTACGCTTATATGTGGCTCCGTCCCTGCTTGAAGCTTTCTCACGTGATGTGTTTAGCCCCCCCACCATCTATTACACTTCTGGCTACATAGATAAAAAAATTGCTCAATTTGTTTTGAACTTTGGAATTTCTACACATATAATTAGTAATAGAGACAAAACTTGAACTGATTGCGACACCACTTAAGCACAAAAAATGCCAAACTTTAACTGAATTGAGTCATGCAGCACCACTCAAGCACAAAAGTGGTATTTTGTGTTGAAAGGGAATGAACAGTCTCACAAAGAAAAGTTTGAGCCAAACCAACCCCATATGACAAAATGAGTGAAATTGGTGGCCTTTTTTTCCATTCACTATTGTCCAACTCTCCGACATTTAGGCTGGTGGTCTTTTCTTTGGACTGGTGTTAAAAAGGTTGTGCACCCAAGACCCACCATGACCATGGGTTGGCTATGCTAAGTTTTTATTTATTTTTACATTAATAATTTTGTTTATAACGTTTCACTAAAAATAAGTATGGCTTGTTATGTTATAGTTAATCAATAATTGTTATTTTTTTTATAGAGAAAAGTTTAACATTATCAAATTGTGTGGTTATGTTTATTGCAAAATTACGAAATAACAACCATAATTAATATTTAATAAAATTTTAATCATCTTTGTTAATGGTGATTAAAAAAAATGTCCTCTTGTTTTAGTTAGAATCAAATTTTGGCAAAATTATTGTCTTGAGAAAATGCTTTTGTCAAAGTTTGATTCAATAATGTATTCATGCTCGTGAGCCAACTGTGAACTGTGAATTTGATTTTTGTAAATATGCATTTTAGGGCCTGTTTGGTTTAAACATGAGACAATTAATTTGCAAATCAATGTCATTTTTCAGTGGGTTAAACCCCGTTAGCCCCTCATAGTCTTGTAGTTCTATTAGGTTACAATCCACCCCGAAATTTAGAAATGAATATCTTTGACATGTTTCTTTAGTGTTGGTGCTCAATTTCGCTCAACTAATATGGTCAAAAAGTCAACCCAAGTCCATGTGTGTGGGTGTACTTGAGTTCATTTCAGCCTTCCTTTTTTTCTACCTAATCAAAGTGGCGGAGTTGGGCTTCTACTTACTGGGCACCCCACATAATAGAAATAAAAGCTCATCTGAAAATGGCATAGGTGTGAAGCCGGCCTACCACTCTCCGATATCTGAATTGAACCATTAGTTAAAGAACTGAATAGTACAAGGGCTTTAAGTACGTGAAGTTTGAGTTTCCCCAATGAGGTCTCTAAAAAGGACTGAACCACCATGGGCCCTATATATAGATCCCAATGCTTGCTAATGGGATGCATTTGGGTCTCTAAATCCTAGAGCCCAACTGGAGCTTGCCCCATATATAAAGATCCTGATAGAGCCATAGAGCCAGAGTGGGCTCCCGCTATGGGTGGTCACGGTCCAGTTCGGCCCGTTCGCATCTCAAATTGGAACCGAACCGGTACTATTTAACCGGTTTGGTTCAGTTTTATTTTAGTGGATTTTTTTTGAAACTGGCTGGTACGTTTCTCACTGGTTCCGGTCTTGTTTTCGGTTTTTCCGATTTTGAACCGGATTCTTATTTTTTTAAATATAAATTCCAACTAAAAATTTATTTGTTGGGCTTGAAAATTAATAAATGATCCAATTTCATACAAATAGAGATGTTTTGAAGTTGGACTTGGAAAAATATTAGTTATAAGATTAAAATATTAGCATTGGATTTAAATAAGTTTGTAAAAATTAGCATTGGATTTAAATAATTTTGTAAAAAATTAAAAATGATATACATGTTAAATATATATATATATATATAATAAAGAACCAATAAAAAATGGACACATGTTAAAATATATATATATATATATAATAAAGAATATAAATATATATATATATAAATAATTTGGATTGGATTTGGTTGCTTGAGGTGGAAAATCAAAGCTGAACTAGTCGATTCGGTTTTTGTTCCGATTTTTGACTTTTTCAGTCAACACGGTTTTTTTCGGTTTGGTTTGGTTTGGTTTTGCTGTTTTGTGGTTCCAATGCCCACCTCTAGCCCCAGCTACTGCCAAAAGTTGACAAATGTGATCCCTTTTTTTCTCTCCTCAATCAAATGTACGTACAGCCCGCTAATGCACAAAATGAATAAATAAAAACTTGATATCTATGCAATACAATACAATATATGCAATAAAAAACCTATAGACCCTCCCCCCATTTTGGGAAAGATACCTTTCGAGTCTAGAATATTCCATTTGAACTCTAAATAGGTCTCTATCCACCATTGTTAGCCCCCCATTGTGGGAAAGATACATTTAGTGTACCTTTCAAGTGATCGGTTCATAATTGTATATCATTTTGTACCCTTCTAGCATATGACGATTTGATTATGTTTTGAGTTAAACTTGTGCTTTTAATCTCTTTTATGTTTGTCATTCAGTTAATTGAGCTTTAGGTAGCAATGGGGGCCCAATTATGCAAAATGGTCCAAAAACGTGCAGACTGAGTTAGAAATTTGTTTCAGCCTTAACTCCTTCCTCCGAACTTGGATTGGCCCAAATGATATGTGGTTGGAAAGATGACATTCTAAACTTGAAGATGGACGGCTCAATGTCATCAGTTGATTAAGGGAAGCCCAATTCGTGAGCCCATGAAGTTTCTTGGTCATGATGAGCTATGCATGAGATGTGATTTCTGGTGGGGTTCTCCATTAGCTGCATGTGGGAGCTGCACTAGCCAGAAAAGAAGGTGATCGGTGCATAATTACATATCATTTTGTACCCTTCTAACTTATGATTTGGTTACGTTTTTGAGTTAAACTTGTGCTTTTAATTTATTTTGTGTTTGTTTCAGTGTAATAAGCTTGAGACTCATTAAATGCATTTTGGAGACAAGTTAGCTCAAACGGTGTCTGCAGATCAGTCAACTTCACGGATTGGACTGTACTTTCTCAAGAAGAACCAGATAATGAGCCATACATCATTGGAAAGATACGGAAGTCTATTTTCTGGATCATTTTACGGTTCACGATTCCGAGTCCTCTAGAGGAAGTTATGCAAGTTTTGGCAGCTTAAGGTCAAAATCGGCAGGATCTGCGTTACTGGGCCAAAAATGACTTTTGAAGGCCTTCCCGATTTTTCCTTGAGTTGGGCTGCATATGCTTGGAAAGATAAGACAAAGAGCTTCAAAATTCATATTTTTCCAGATTTGTTAGAGTGAAGGAGCAAGCCCAAATCGAGCCCACAAGCTGACTGCAATGCATTGTCATGCATGAGCTAATCATTTTAGTGGTGAATTGAGTGGTGTAAGTTGGTGAAGTGAGTGTGGTTATTAAATTCAATTGTATAATCAGATTTATACTTCCCTAGGCCTATAAATAGTGAGTTCTCCAAGCATGTAAACACACCCTGCTGGGAGCTCTCAAACATCTCTCTAGAGCTCCTCTCCCTTCTCTCCCTCAAATTCTCTTAGTTTTCTTTTAGTTCTCAATTGTTGTAACAAAATCCTTTTGCTAAATTTTCCTTCAAGTTTTTCTTAGTTGTAATTTATTTTTCATTGTAATGAAATTCTTTTCTTAAGTTTTCAAGTTTAATTAGTTTTCAAGTTTCAATTATAGTTCTTGTTCTTATTCATTATGCTTATAAGTTAATATGCTTGTTTGAATGATTGATCACCATTAAAACTTGTATGTTAGCTATCTTGGTTTGAATTAAGAGTAGACACCATGCATTAATTCAAATTGAACTATGAATAGGAAGAGTATGTATGGACATTCGACAATAAGGATTAGATACATGCTTGGTTGTTTAAAACATTCTTCTATGCTTAATGGATTTCTAATGCTTAATTTAGGTTCGAGCAACAAGGATCTAATTAGGGAATTAGGAATACAAGGTTAGGACCAAACACCATGGCTTAATCATATTTTAGCTAGAATCAATCCG
This sequence comes from Prunus padus, assembly GCA_024362665.1. Taxonomy (NCBI): domain Eukaryota; kingdom Viridiplantae; phylum Streptophyta; class Magnoliopsida; order Rosales; family Rosaceae; genus Prunus; species Prunus padus. The sequence goes on along the minus strand of JANFAM010000005.1, from coordinate 12,115,397 downwards.
TGAATCTAAATTGAACTTGGTAACTAATTTGCTTGAGTTAATTTCTTATTTTCTTGTTGTATTTATTTTCTTTTCATTTCTATTTTGTGCAGGGAATCAAATTGAATCAATCTATCATCAATCCTCGTGGATCGACCTCATACTTACACAAGCTATACTATCCAACGCCTCGTGCACTTGCGAGTTAACAAGTGAAACCGATTTTCTAATGTATTAGTGTGGTTAGTGGAGGCATTAATCAATTCAGAATTCTCCTTTCATTCTCCTTATAAATACCACTCTCATTCATTCCATAAGACATCTTTCACATTCTTCAGATCTTTCACATCCTTCACACCATCCTCCACACTCCCATAATTCCCCAAACACCTGCAGACACACTCCCAACACTCTAAACAGCCTCAAATCACCAAAATTGTCCCCCGCAAACCCGCCTTCCATTTCCTACGAATTTCCTCTTTCTCAACCATCACCACTCACCCAACTTCATCCCAAATCACCTCCTTAACCTTCATACATTCTTCTAGACGGGGAAGTGCTTGGAGAAGTATTAGGCGTGGAGAAGCTCTTGGAGAAGCATTGGACACCACAAGAACTTCGTAAAAGGGTTTTTCTATTCTTATTACATTCATTATGCTTTCTCATTTCTGTTTATGTTTCTTTCCCATTATGAGTAGCTAAATCCATTACTAGGGCTTCGATGTAATCCTAACATGAATATTCTGGGTTTATAAATTCCAAGTTTCAAGTTTGATTCAAGATTCATGCTCTTATTCATTATGCCTATCTACTTATATGCTAATCTGAATGCCTAGCTACCATTGAGATTTGTGTATTTTGGTTGGAATTAAGTGTAGACACCACATGCCTTAATTCTAATTGAACTATGAATAAGATGAGTATGTATGGACATTCGCCAATAGGGGATTAGATACATGCTTGGTTGTTTAAAATATTCTTCTATGCTTAATGGATTTCGATGCTTGATTTAAGTTCGACAATAAGGACTTAATTAGGGAATTGGAAATACAAGGTTAGGATCAAACATCATGGCCTAATCATACTTTAGCTAGAATCAATCTTTGAATCAATCAGACTTGTCACTTGAATCCTTATAACCTAGAATTGGATTGTTATGGTGAATCGAATGCCCTAGTCTCCAAATCATTTCCAACCTCAAAACCACTCTTTGATACACTTGTTTACTTTGCCTTTGTTTGCAATTTGTTTTTTTGTTTCATTTGTTTTCACAAAGTCAATCAATCTCTTTTAAAATCTGCTTTAGACTTAACTTCTTGTTTCTAGAATTGGGTAATCTAAGTACATAACTAATTTGAACTTCTCAGTCCTTGTGGGTACGACCGCACTTGTCTTTCTATACTACTAATTGGCCCGTACACTTGCGAAGTTAACATCAAGCACAAGTACAACAGTGCTTTTATAGGGGTGATTCTTTCCTCTTTTGGTTTTCTTCGATGTGGGTTTAGTGGCGTATATTAGGGGTGGGTATGAGTTAGGTTGGATCGATTTTAGCCCCAACTCGTAACCCAACCCGATATATAGCGGTTTATGATTTCTTAGACCCAAGACCCGTTTATTATTAGGCCAACCCAACCCAAATTTTTTGTGATCTGGTTGGGTGGTTCAGTCGGGTTAACTCAAAATTAAGCATATTTTTAAGTTTTAGTTACAACTCGTAACCCAATACGTACATAGTGGGTTATGATTTTAAACCCAAGACTCGCTCATTTTTAAGCGAACCCAACCCACTATGATTGGATTGGGCAGTTCTGTTGGGTTGACTCGAAATTATGCCCTTTTTTTTCAAGATGGACGGTTAGTACTAAGTCACTTGGTTTATAAGGTTGGCTCATTTCTTGGGCAATAAGCCAAGTCGGTCAAGACCTTTGGCTGTTTGTTCCATGGGCTTGTAGCCTATATATAGGCTGCCTTTCGAGCTTGTCAACCTAGTATTTGTGTCGGTCCATCTTGTGGGCCTTCCTTACTTTAATTTATCCATTTTTTTGGGCTTTTTGCATTAAGGGCATGTCCACTGCACAAGGAAAAGGCAGGCAGGAGGGGGTCCAAGGGCCAAAGTGCAGGTCCATAGCTCCAAGTCCAGCCCGGGCAAGGGGCGGGTCCCACGAGCCCAGGCAAGCCCATGAGCTAATCTTGCCTGGCATGTTGCCTTCTAGCTTGCTGATGTCAGCGCCCAAAATTCAAATTTTTTTACTGTTGGGGAGTGCAGCGGGTGCTGTAGCCAATGGCTAGTAGCCACGTGGCTACCTCTAAAGCCTCCGATCCAAATTTTTGTACAATCCAATGGTTGTCTATTTTTTGGGTAAAAATTATTAAAAATTTCAAAAAATTCTGAATTTTTTTTTCTATAAATACCTACCAATATTATTCACTTTCCACACCAAATCGTTCAGTTGTGTGAAGAAAACCATTACACATGGCTCCTCAAGCGAACAATGCCCACAATCGGTTCCCGTGGTGCGTTCCGTGGAGGAAATAATGGCACGATTACATCCTCCAAAGGAAAATACTCTGCCACGTGGTGATCCCGTGGAACCGCCTTTGCCAATGATTTAGTTGTCTTTGTACTCGATTGTGTCGGACTATGAGGACCGAGAGTATTTAAATTGTATGATGAGTGAGTAAAAGGCAAGGGCTGCCACTATTCACATGTGAATAATGGCAGCCCTTGCCTTGCCTTTGCCCTTACCCTTTGGGGTGGAAGTGCTCTAATAGGGTTCTTGGACTCATTCAGTCTGCCTTAAGAAAGCTAGGTATCATCGTAAAGGATTTGTCATTTTAAATACTTAAAAGATGATCTCCTTAAGCTACAACAATATCAAATTTCAATGAAATGAATAAACAAAGAATTGAGCATTTTAGGTTTTGGCTTTGGTCTTTACAATTGCACATTGTTAAGCTACAAGTGTGAAAACCTAAGCAACCTAAAATGACAGAAAAAGAAGTTACCTTTCATACTAAACCCTAATGTGGCTTGTAAGATCCATAGGACCTGTGCTAATGTGGCTATCACAAATTTAAAGTGATATAATTAAGTAATTATTCATTTATTTTGTACGTCATAAACACTTTAGTGTAGCCGTTTGGTCTAATTAAACAAGAAAAGGACAAATAATAAAAAATACGAGAATTGCAAGCATGGTCTACCACACAGGGATAGATCATTGCCTTGGCAATCAACAAGTGTCTTTTGTAGTTGCAACGTGGCTTTGCACAGGAAGATAGAATAAAAACACATAAACGTAGCTGCTAGAATTAAACACATAAAAGCATATATATATATATATATAAATCCTTGTTCTTGGCAAATTCCAGAGCAGAGAATCATCAAGTAAAAGAGAGAGAGAGAGAGAGAGAGAGAGAGAGAGATGTCAGCTGCTTCCCAAGTAGATCCACATAACGAGATGAGAGCCAGAGATGTGAACAAGGTGGCAAGAGGAGAGCAAGCTCCTAGGCCTGCTCATGAATACGGCTCCATCAATTCAGCCCCTCCTAAACCCAAACCTAAGGACCCTACTGTAGCCGAAATCAAGTTCTTTCTTTCTCCTCCTTAATTTCTTCATATATTTATACATGTGCATGAATTCGGTGATTATGTTCGAACATCCGCATAAGAGAAGAAATATATATATATATATATATATATATATATATATGAGAAAAATGATATAATTAAGTAGCAAAACAGAAAAACTATCATGAGTCATGACCGATCATTGATTTTAAAAGATGCTTCCACGATTAGGTGCCTAAAATCTTTGTTATAATTTGTGCCTGAAGTTTCGTTTGGAGTGATAATTAATAGTGCTAAACTATTGCGAATGTGACGACATATATTTCTTTAAAAACATGTTTAAGGATGTTGATAATCTGCAGGTTGAAGATAACCCACCTGCGAGGCATTGCTATGCAAGTTACGTACAGTACTACAAGTGAGTAAAATAACCCTATCACTACATATCTTGATCATATTCACTCATATTGTTCTTGTCCCAAGTTATTACTAGTAATTAATCTCTACACATGGCGCTAAATAATTGAATCTTCACTTAGCCAATGGGTATAACTCAATTGGTTGAGCTCTTTCACATCTACCTATGTAGGTCGATGTTCGAATCCCAGACACCCAATAAATATTTGTATAAACCCCCTCCTTAATCGCTTGTACATACTCAAAATAAATAAATAAATAAATCTTGACTTATGACATCTACTGGTGGAATCTTGCAAATATGGTTACCAATAATTAAGTGATCATGTTGACCTCCAAAATCTCTTCGGCCGCGGGTCGATTATTTCGGTAGTCTAAACAGATCAATGAACAACTTGAAAAAGATGTGACTGGGATTGGGATCGCTTGCCCCTCGGTTCTTTGGCTGCTCATTTGGTGGCCGACTTTGCCTCTAAATCTTGTGTTTCATGTGTGAATATATGGGTTTTACTTGCCTCCTCCTTGGCTGCTCCCAACACTTGAAGATGTAAAACGTAATGAATTTCCATTACCATTCCAGTAAAAACAAATCATATACATATATATATATATATGTGTGAACAACTTATTGTAATTTAGTGGTTGTTAGGGGCTTCTAATTCAAGTGGTTAAAAATATTTACCCTTGTATCCTTGTATGAGAGGTCCTAAGTTCGATTTCTCCCTCTCTCAATATTGCTTGTATTAAAAAAATGCAACGTGGTGGTTGCTACCCTTTTCAGATCTCTAATGGTTTATAGAATGTCATATTCAGGTGTATTAAGGAGGAGGGTAAGGCACCTAAATGCGAGAGGTTTTGAAAAGAATTACAGGTTGTTATGTCCTGTTGAATGGGTAAATAATTCTAAACCTAAACATCCATAGCCATTAAAAATTTAAGAATTATTAGGGTTTAGCCAATAAAAGTGAAAATATTTAGGAAAAGGCCAAAGCGCAAGGCAAATTGTGGATTGGATTTTGCCTTGTGTTTTGGCTTTTTCCTAAATATTTTCACTTTCATTGGCTAAAAACAAAAGATCCCTTAAATTTACATCTTTTTTTTGGTCAATCATTAAATTTACATATATATATTCTTTTATTTTTCTCTGGGAATCTCTTTGCATTCTTACATTTTGATATTGCCTTGCCTTCTCGGTTGGTTGCATTGCAGATTGAGAGGTGGGATGAAGAGCAAAAGCTTGGAGTGTTTGCTAGCCCAATTTAGGAGAAATTTTTAAATGTTCCGGGTACACCACGTGGCTGGTGTACCATCCAATAGAGTTAGAACATGTGGAATTACTATACAATTTATTGCATTATTTTTTATGACACATGGGCGGGTTGCATTGGAAATATTCCGCAAGTCCTACGTTTAGTGGATGGTACACTAGTCACGTGGTGTACCGGGAACACTCAAAAATTACTCCAATTTAGACTTAAGATCATAATTTTGGATATTGCATATGTACCCTACTCTTTGTAATTATATTAAAGCTAACTTAAAAAGCTATTAGGTCGATCAGAAGATAGTCAACTTTTATTTATTTATTATTTCTAAAGAGATTTAGACCATCTGCTACGATCCACTGAATTTTGAAGGGAAGGAACATCTATATCTTCTCAAAGGAAAAAAAAAACATAATTGAACTAACTACATTTAGATATTGTAAGGTAAAAATTGTACAAGTAATTCGTATGAACCTCCACTCAATACAATTTCACTCTCGGTCTTGACAGATTCGAGTTTTATTAATTTAAGTATGACGCATTCAAGACAATGTGTCTCTTAATTACAATCTCTCATTAAAAAGAGAACACCCTTTGATTCCAACATGGATTAAACTTTAAATTGGGGGATTTGTGTGTTTGTTTAAGTTCGTAGCTGTACTTAGGTTGGCCCTAGGTTGCCTACGTACTCCTTTTGAGGGATCAAGCCACTCGTAGTTCTTTGAAGAATTTGATTGGACTTTCAAAGAGTGAATGACCCTTTGAAAGAATTTGTGGTGTGGGAAATATTTATAGAATTTGGATGAATGTGGTTGGATCAGGGATTCAATTTGATTTTGTGGTTGGAAAAGTGTTTGAGGGCGAATTTGACTAATTAGAACCAGGGATTCTGTTTGAGCTTGCGGTTGTATTTGGATTGAATTTTCAAATTGCCTACGTATCCTTGGCGGAATCAAACCGGACGTAGTTCCTAGCTTTGATTTGTGGAATTTAGGTTGGTTGAATTTGGTTGGCAGAACCAGTGATTCAAATTTAGTTGGGGTTGCATCTAACGAGATACTAGATTGCCTACGTATCCTTGGCAGAATCAAACATGACGTAGTTCGAAAGATTCAAATTTAGTTGGGATTGCATCTAGCGGGATACTATATTGCATACGTATCCTTAGCGGAATTAAACCGGACTAGTTCGAAAAATGATTTGAAAAGAATTTGTTGGTTTTTCACCACTTGAGAATTTTGAGTGATTTTGGACCGCTTGGGCTTGGCATAATTTCGTATCACTTGATAAATTTGGGACTTGAACTTTAATGAAGATTTTTGGTATTTGAAATTTGTTAAGGGTGATACTAGGGAGACCAACTTTAAATATCAATTTGTGTACCATCTCTTTAGAGGTGGAGCCCACTAATACAATGGCTTCTACACTCTAATAGAGAGATGGTACATAAAGTTGGTCTCCCTAGCATTTTCCATTTGTTAAAGGCCGTTTGAGCATTAAAACCACGGAAAATGCTAGGGAGACCAACTTTGTGTACCAACTTGTGTACCAACTCTCTAATAGAGTGTGGGACCCATTGCATTGATGGGCTCCACCTCTAATTTTAACTTGACAACAAAAGGAAGATGAGAGTTCTGAATTTATCCATTTAACTAATTCAAAATATAAATTACAAAGCAAGGAAGGACTGGAGATTTCTCTATCCAGTCGAATGGATACATGAATTCAAACTAATCGTTTAAAAGAAAATCATACTATGAAGATGGCAAAGCAACAAAAGATGAACGCATGAGTTGTCAACTGGTTATCTAGAAATTAAGCAGGCTGGTTTGAAAAGATCTTGAGTTTTTTCAAGTGTTTTCGAGAAGTTGCGTCTAGTTTGGAGAGAGAGTCCCCTTCTTCTGTGGCGGAGGCTCTTTATTTATAGGCAAGGAGCAAGCTTCAATGATGAAAGTTGAAAGAGGATATTTGGCTGCTATCCAAAGTCAGATGCTGATCTATTGATCTGGACCGGTTCATAGGCGGGACGATGGGACGTTTTTGACAAAATTGCTGGTCCTTTGCGATAATCCCCTGACTTGAGTCATTTGTACCCGAAAGTCTGGTTGGCAATTCAGCTCCTTCTGGTTCTGGTGGCTTTTGTCTAGCTTGCTTCCTTGTTGGGCAAGAAGAAAGCCAAGCCGTCATTAATGGTGACAATCTTCTTTAGACCCTCGCGTGGGTCAATGTGTTACAGTTACCGATCTTTTTAACTTTAGTACAACTCAAAGGCTTGGGCTTCTTGTCTTTGTGGGTTTTTATTAACTTCTTTTATCTATTGAAAACCCACTAAGCAAAAAGGTTCCTTTGGCTTTTATAAAAGAATGAAGAAAAAAAAAGATATTGGGCTTAGGCCTCAAAATATCTTCTTTTGAGAGATAGACCATTTTTGGTCCATTTACAAAATACGGTACAAACAAGTAGAGATATCGTATATCATACGAATTAATTCGGAAATAGGAATTATTAATTGTTGGTGTGATCGGTCCTTACTAAGAATTAGGGGTGGGCTCGGTTTGGTTTGGTTCAGTTTTGAGGTCAAACCGTGCGCCGAACCAATGAGGTGGGAACCAATCATCTCGGTTAACCGGTTAGTTCGGTTTGGTTTGGTGAAAACCTGCTTGAAAACATGTAGACTCTAAATTCATTCAAACTCAAACATTCATTCAAAACCTGCTTGAAATTCATTCACCATTCACATCACAACATATTCAAATTCATTCATTCAATCAATCCTTTCAATTCAAACTAAAACATATGCATTGTTTAGCATTCACATCCATCCAAAGTTTCAAAGTAAACCATATGCATCATTCACCATTTACAAATTACATCCATCATTCCAAGGGCGGAACTAGGAATTTTTCAACGGGTGGGCTAGCTAAAGTTATTAGCTTAAAATATAATGATAATTTTTTTTTGGCACTTACAATTTCTATAGTCTTTCTAGAAATAAAAGTAAACATTAAATCATATAAACCATGCTAGTTCATAGTTCCATAGACTAATTTTCAATAAGTTTGAACATAAACCAAATAGGGTTTAACACCATAGTGGATTGAACTTCTAAGGCTTTTTACCTAGATTGACCTTAGGTTCATTCATGCATTCATATCATACATGAAAAATTGTTTTATGTAAAAATATTGACTAAGTATGAAAAATGGGTTTTCGGAATAATCATTTTCTCAAGATAATTTTTGGCGGCTTTTATTCCTCACACATCAAATAAGAAAACTTGATTTTATGAGATTTTAGTATGAAGTATATATTGACTTAATGAGCCATCATTTTTAGCCTAAATCGTATTTTGCACTAAAATCGATTTTTCATAATTTGATTTGGTTGGAATTTGATTTTCTAGTATTTTTATTTGAATCCAAATGGGGGGCACTTCCTTATTTACATTGTAAACTTAAGTAAATGGAGTAATATAAAAATAAATAAAAGTAAAATGACAAAGACATTTACTTAAATGTTGAAAATGGAAATAAGGTAATCTGTACACTGCCACCGACTAGACTAATATTGAAAATAAGTTAAATATATAGGTTTTATTTTATTTTTCCTTAAAAAACCACACTGGGCTACAGAACATAAAATCATAATTCAATAGAAATCAACCACGTGTATTATAATTATTTAATTACATATAATTTAACATACCCGATTCGGTCCTGTTCACCGCCGGTTTTTGAAATTGGAGACTGGGAGCCGAACCATGAAAGCCGATTCGGTCCGGTTCATGCACCGTTGGCCAAAAAAAGAAAGAAAAAACCAGACCGACCAGTTCGGTTCGACCGATTTTCGGTCCCATATGCCCAACTCTACTAAGAATGGTTGTTTTTCAACCATTTGAAAGTGAAAGAGCCAACTGTAGGAATCTCACTTCAATCAGCTGCTTTTGTATGTGTGTGGTTGTATTCCGCATAAAACTATTGTTTAGTAAAAAAGATAAGAGCGAAGAGTTGTTGCCTATGCATAAATCATGATTAGTGATCAAATATTGTCTTTTTATTTTCTATTTTTAACACATTATAACAAGATTTACCATCAATAGGTTGATGGAATCATGGAGGGAGGGACCCTTGAAAACATGAATATTCATTTTGTTTGTTCGTTGATGTATGCATATATATGTTGTAGAGCTGGGCATTTGGGACCGAAAACCGACCAAACCGACCGAACCAAACCGGTCGGTCTGGTTTGGTTTGGTTTTTTCCTTTTCTTTTTTGGTCAACGGTTTATGAACAGAACCAAACCGGTGTTCGTGGTTCGGCGTTCGGTTCCTAATTTTAAAAACCACGGTTAACCGAACCAAACCGAATATGTTAAATTATTTTTTATTTAATAGTTATAATATACATGGCTTATTTCTATTGGTTTGATTTTAAGTTCTATGCTCAAACCTATCTTTGGCCAAAAACTTTTTGCACTTAAAAAGATAGGTTTGTACTTAAAAGGGTTGTTTTGTTCTATTGATAATATGTTTTTGAAACTTTGGATGGATGTAAATGGTGAATGATGCATATGGTTTAGTTTGAAACTTTGGATGGATGTGAATGATGAAAGATGCATATGTTTTAGTTTGAAAGGATTGATTGAATGAATAATTTTGAATGTGTGGTGATGTGAATGGTGAATGAATTTCAAGTAGGTTTTGAATGAATGTTTGAGTTTGAATGAATTTAGATTCTAAATGTTTTCAAGTCGGTTTTCACCAAACCAAACCAAACCAAACCGAGAAAATCGGTTAACCGATATGACCGGTTTCCCACCTTATGGTTCGAAGCACGGTTTGGATTTTCTCCAAACCGTGGGGTTCGGTTTGGCGCACGGTTTGAATTTTCTCCAAACCGTGGGGTTCGGTTCGGTGCACGGTTTGAGCTCAAAACCAAACCAAACCAAACCAAACCCACCCCTAATATGTTGTATTCAAATATGACGTTATGTACAGGACTTGGATACGATTCTTTTATGTTGTTTTTTTTTCGCTCAATTGCGTATTAAGTTTCTTGCAGAAATCAAAATTTTGGCAATAAGATTGTTTTCTTTATTTCAAATTAGTGGGAGGAAAAGGATAGCGGGATAGGTACTCTACCAAATGGATGTAGAGAAACCTCAATTTTCCTATTAAGATTAAAGATCATATTTATAAGGCATAAAAAAGTCACTTATGGTCAGTGGCGGATCCAGGAATTTCATTCCGGAGTCAACGTGTAAAATGTTAAAAGAAATTCTATACAAAATAGACCCATTAAAATGAAACTATAATATTATAATCCATAGTTAATAGATAAAACCATACAAACTAACAAATACAATCTAATAAAAAATCATACAAGCTAACGAAACCCTAATTTATTCAAACTAACCAAAATAAAATCCCAACAACCAATCAAGAAAAAAATATATATATATATATATATATATATATATATATATAAACACAAAAATTAATCCAATTTACCCCGATACAATAGCATACAAACTAAAAATACAATCTAATAAAAAAACTAATTCTTTTAATAAAAAAAAACCCTATGGTGGATTTACGGGTTTGCGGGGATCAATTGACCCCCTTGTTCCTACTTGTAACTTCCACCGATGATTACAAATAAAGTATTCACCCACCTTATTTTTATTATTTTTATGAAACCTTGATGCTGACGCTGACACATCTCCAGCAACGACTTAATTCTGGCTCGAAGGGGTAGTTGTTTCATGCTGGAACATTATTTTTATGAAACCTATGATCCCGGTCCGTACTTTTTGAAACCTATGATCCCGGTCCGTACTTTTTGTACTAGTATTAGTTTGAACAAGTTCTACTTCGAGTAATTATGAAGTATGTTTAAAGTTCCTTAGCTTAAAGTCATGTGTTGTGTCTGCTATCTCGCGTTTCACTTATGTCAATTCTATTTTATAAAAGTATTCTTCTCTTTGTTCATGTATTTATTTTGTTTGGCCTGTGGATTTGACAGAAACCACAAACAGAAGATGACATACCATGGTTGTTAAGGTCTCCTTTAAAGCATTTTTTAAATTTATTTTTCGAATGACATAGGAGTTTTGGATGCTTGGCCAAAATCTTATTTGATGTGATAATTCATAATAAAAATAAAAATAACAACCCAAGCAATGGCGGAGCTAAGAATTCTATCAAGGATGGTCAACTTTAAATAGCTTTATAATTACAATGAACTTAGTTTTTATAGGAAAATATATATAAGAATTCATTATAATAATTAAATTTCAATATCCAAAATCTAATATCTTAGTAAGTGTAACTCAAATTCTAGCAACCAAAAAATAATGAAAGAGTATCAAAAGTTGATTAATTTTATATAAAATGAGAAAATCAAATAAAATCCATGACACATATAAATGACACAATTTACATTTGTGAGAATGTTCAATAATAAGTATAGCTATAAAACAATTTGGATAACATAGAGAAAAATATTTTCAAAATGTTGGTCACCGATGATTACAAATAAAGTATTCACCCAACTTATTTTTATTATTTTTATGAAACGTTGATGCTGACGCTGACACATCTCCAGAAACGACATGATGGTGACGCTGGCTCCAAGGGGTAGTTGTTTCATGCTGGAACATTGTGGTTATATCTTCAGTTACACTACCCTCATTATTATTCTGCTCGTACACAACCTGGATTCCAAATTCCTTCACCAACATACCGTATTCCTCCATATCCGGTATTTCATCTCTAACCGAAACACGTATTTCATCCCCACCCTCCAATTCATCGTTTGCGAATCGCCAATGACTAAGCCATAACATATGTTCCTTCTCTTTTGGAACCCCTATTGTGACTGGCGCATAGGTCCACTTAAGACCCTTGGTCTCATTACTGATGTGAAGAATGGGAACGTCCAAGTGAAATCCCAATCTCTTATCACGAACTATACCTTGTGCATACACAACACATGCATTTAGGCCTCGGATCTTCAAATTACGATGTGGAGGTATAGTTATAGACAGCTCAGAGTCACCCATGCTCGACTTGTGGCAGAACCAATCTGGAACCTCGCTCCCATGAAGGAATATGCTAAATATACCACATTCATCCAGTCCCTGTTTCATGCATGCAAGGAGAGATTTATATATGTTCAAATATTACAGGCCACAGAAAATAATCATCATAAAAAACTATACAATACATGAGAAAGAGAGAGAGAGAACCTGGAGAGGACCCTTCCTTGTTGTATATGTCAAGTAGTTGTACATTTCAACTTCAGTGCTTCCAATGGATTCCAAATTGAACAGACCGATATCTTTGATCATTTCTATGTCGACGCTTCTCAACGGTCTCGTTTTGAACACGTTTTGAATTTCAACTAAATTCTCGCATACTAAAACCGCACGTCTAATTGTTTCAAACATGTTGGGTAAGTTTGGTACTACTCTTTTCAATGAAGTACATGACCATGCGAACAAAGTCCGTACACTTGGTGGGAGCTTGGGAATCATTTCGAGGTTTGTGCACTCATTCAACAAAAGAGTCTGGAGCTTACTAAGACCATTCATGTTTACTGATAGGCTCAAAAATGGGTTTCCAGTTAGATTCAAATCCTCCAATGAGGATAGGCTACTAAGATCATTGGGAATTTCTGACAGATTGCAGTACGACATATCTAAGCTTTTTAAAAATTGTGGCAAACTTGCACTGGTAAGTTGGAGATTTTTTCTTGGCAATACCCATGATCGGATTGATTGCCACGATTTAACTGCAGATAACAGACTGAGTTTCTTCATGTCACTAGGTGCAGAGTCTGACTGATTTTTAACGATCATACTGGCAGGCAGATTTGAGCAACCAGAGAGAATAAGTTTCTGGAGAGATCGCAGCATACTAATTCTTATTGGAAGCTTCAAGAGATTTTTGCAATCTTTTAGATTCAAGAAAACAAGTTTCTCCAAATCTCCAATGGATTCATCCACCTCTTTCAAATTTATGCAATCTTGAAGAATTAATCTCTCGAGGTTAGGGAATCCTGACAAGTCAGGGGTTGTCACAAGGCCATGTGAATGACTGAGATTTAAGATTTTCAGTCTTGGAAGAAACTGTTTTAAAAAAGAAGTAATTAGTTTCTATAAATATATAATCATCTTTAAATTTGTCTCTGTGTGTGTGTGTGTTTGTGTGTGTGAGAGAGAGAAAGAGAGAGAGAGAGAGCTAGAGAGATATTAGTAGCATACCCTAGTTCCCTTCCAAACATGTTGGAGGCTGCTGTTCCGCAAGTCAAGAGCAATTAGACTTTCCAAGTAAAAATTGGTTGGTATTGACTTTAAAGCGAATCCTCGCCAAGACAACCATATTAAATTTTTTGGGAAATCTTCATAGCCTCCGCTGATTTTTACATTATCAAGCAGCAGGAGTTCAAGATTGTGCATCCTTCTAAATGCCTCTGTTTTGAAACCTATCTCATTTGATACAGGAAATGAGTTTGTTGAAGAAGAGCTAATTGACTGCCAGGAGAAGAAACCAAGCCGACGTCGGCTGCTTGAACAGTTTCCATCATAATCTTCAACGTTGAATCTTTTTCTGTTACTTCCACTGGATATTATCTTAGAAGACTCATCTTTTATTAACATAGGAATGTTGAGCATGAGGCCCTTAATAGTTTCTGTACCCTGGTAACAAATAAGAACATTGGGTAAGTAACTTGTCACATGCACAACACAATTACGAATACATAGACATAAAAGAAGATATTTCTTACAGTTAATTTTCTCAAAACATTAGAGGCATCTTTATTCCACACTCTAGTACGTTTTCCAGGATCCTCAGGCGATTCTTCGCGAATAATTCCCCTTCCCATGTCTTGAAGTAATTGGTGCATGGTTAACTTGTTCAATCCATCAATTATCAGCAGACATCTATCAACCAGATTTTGAATTCCAATGTTTGTGGCAAACTCACATTCATCAAGGACTGTAGTTGAAAAATCCTTGTCTTTTCCTATGAAGAAACAGGCTATATGGAGGAACAGACGTTGGTCATGATCTTGCAGAGAATCGAAGCTTATTCTGAGAATCTTTTGAATTTTTCCTTCAGTAATCACATCCAAGTTCTGTAATGCATTTTTCCATACATCTGCAGCTTTTCCAAAGAGAGAAGATCCTAGAACTTGAAGAGCTAATGGAACCCCTCCACAGTGTTGCACTACAGGTCTTGAAAGATCCATGTAACCTTCGCCAGGATGGGGTTGTCTAAAGGCATGCCAACTGAAAAGCTCAAGTGATTCATACTCATCCAACCCTTCCACCTTAAATATTGCACAATTCTCATGAGCCTTTAACAAATGTTCATGTCTAGTTGTTATGATTATTTTACTTCCTGGATGAAGCCATTCTCGCATTCCAAGAATTGCATTGAATTGTTCCAAGTTGTCCACATCATCAAGAGCAATAAGAACTCTTTTGCAACGTATCGCCCGTTTGATCTTTGTTATTCCTCCTTCCAAGCTGTATATTTTCCTTTGCTTTCCCCTCTTGGAGATCTGCAAGAAGGTTCCTTTGCAAGTGAACCAAACCATTGGGAAGTTCTGAAGTTGCTCTAATATCTGCAAGAAAGCTGCTACCTTGAAATTTATAGAAGTTCTGGTTATAAGCAGTCTTGGCAATGGTGGTCTTGCCAATTCCACCCATCCCATAGACTACAGCTACTCCAACATCAGTTGATCCATCTTCTAACCACATGTTTAGGCCTTTCACACGATCATCTATTCCAACTACATAGGGATCGACTCTTAATCTCCTATTCCATGTGTGATCCAGTTTATTTCCAATAACTTCAACTATTTCTTGGATAAACTGCGACTCAGACCTATATATTATTGATATCAAAACACACAAGGCACAATAAGTTATTTCTTTTCAACTAAAAGAAACTTATTTCTTTATTATTTTTATTTTTATTTTATAGAAGAGAATTGATATTTATACTAAGTAAATGAACTTTCAAAACAGAAGTGCTGCCATCTAACAACTCCATGAGATTAAAGAAAAAGCTTCACTATAATCTACTTTAAAAAGCATCATTTTGGGAATGAAAAAGTACCGATCTCCTAAAACCATCCCTCCCAAATCTGCAACATCTCTGAGAGCTTTTCTCCACTTCTCCACCTTGTCCATCTCCTTGTTGAAGCGCTGTTGGTGTCTGGCAAATGCTTCTTCAAAAATTCCTGTCTGGTTCCTGACATGGGATGGATCCACATCATAGAAAATCGGCATAACCATGTCCTCATTAGTTTCTCTACGATCCATGATCGTCACTAGTTCATCCAGGCACCATATCGAGGAAGCGTAGTCCTTGGAGAAGACAATGATGGATACTCTAGACTCTTGTATTGCTTTTTGAAGCTCTGCTGAAATATTTGCTCCTCTCTCGATTTCGTCATCATCTCTAAAAGTGTGGATCCCTGCCACCTCCAAAGCCCTGTAGAGGTGATCAGTAAATCCCTTGCGTGTATCTGTGCCCCTGAAGCTCAAGAATGCATCATTAGTGCACCGGTGGTTTGGGGATTTAGGGTTTGACATTTGGAAAAAAATATGAGCTAAAACTGATTTGGGGGAGGGGAGGTATCGGGCTGTCTGTTTAAACAGAGTCTGCGCCCTTTTTTTAATATAAAACTGGAACAATAGTCTGCACCCCTTTGGCCCAGGGGCGGGCGGATTAAGGGACAAGAGGGGTCGCTTGACCCCACGAATTGGCCGGAAAAATGGCTATGGACAGCCTGTGGAGGCCTGAGCAGAACGACGACCCCAAGAGATACACGCAAGGTGCTCGACGAAAGGCCACAGAGGTTGTTTTGTTTGCTGCTGTGTGAGACCCTGAATATTACTTCAGATTGTTGTGCTCGATCTCATGAAGAAAACAGTTCGTCAATCGGAGCCCCACAACCAAAGTTATGAATTTTAGAAGTTTTTAACAACTTTTAGAATTGAAGTTGCAGAGCAAGTTCGACGAAGAAGAAAGACTCAGCGTGTTTGGGGTTATAATCCAGCACTTCTCATTTTAATTCCTTTTTGAAATGTTCCATTAGCAAGGCTCCACATGTCTATTTTTAATTGGACTAACTTCATAAATTCAATTAAAAGTCATATGTGCTCTGAAAAATTCATCCAAAATTACCCCAAACTTGTAATCACGTGTATTTTTATTGCATGACCTCCAAATCAAATGTACTTTTATTTGTTTTAATTATGAATGACATTAATATTATTTAAATTTCAAGGGTATTTAGTTGTCTAAATTTGTTTTTCAAGTCTTTAGCCTTTTAAAATTATCCCTCTACTGAAAAATTTATGGAAATTATCAAGAGGAAATTCATCTACAAAAACATTAGGAAAATTAATCTTTTAAGCTTTAAAATTGTTGTTTTTTTTAATTTTTTAAAATTAATGTAGTCCCATGTTTCCTTTTTTATTTTTTAATGTGAAATAAATATTTTTTTTATTTTTTTTAAATAATTGGATAGAAAATGACTCATTTGTCCTAAAAATACCTCAACAGTTTAGCCTTAAAAAACTTCGACACGTTTTACACTATGACCCTATGACTCGAGAATCCACTATATGAACCTCCCTCAGGTCTCCTTTGTACCCAAATAATAAAAGAATGCCATAATAGTGTACAGTTGAATGACCTCTCCTCATAAAGGTTTAGCTGGCCGTACTCCGTTTCCCAAAATGTAATCTAACATAACTACTTTTACCACTTTAAACCAGTTGAAGAACATGAATTGTATACATGTGCACAATAAGTCATTTCCGACCCCATATTTGAAAGAGGAAACCCAGAAAAGTTAGGATGGTATTTCCCTTTTTCTAAATTTACATTACACAATGACTCAGTCACATGAATCAATGATATTATCAGTCGAGAATGATCTTAAGTAGAGCATGATACTAATTTAGTGGAAATTTAAGCATCAAGTATATAAGAGAAGCCTCAGAATATTACTATAGATCAATGAAGTCATGACACAAGGTGGTGTGTGTGAGAGTATTGTGAATTTATGTGTTAGTGTTGTGAAAACACTGCTATAGATTAGTCTGCCTTGGTATGTGTGAGTGCTGTGAATTTATGTGCGCAGGTGGTGCGTGTGAGTACACAGAGAGAGAGAGAGAGTCTTCATATTGGTTGTGCAATCATGAAGAAAGACAATTACCGCATACGCAAATATGGAACCATCATTGTTGAACGTACTGCAAGGTATAGGTTGATTGCACCTTGACATTTCCTGTAAAATCAGAAAAAAAGCTGTATCAGACACCTATACGCATATAAATACAGAGGATCAGTCATGGACTGAACATATAAACAAGGAGAGGGTAGGAGAATTGGCAAGGACATGCCAGAAAAAGAATATGGATTCTGCAGAATTAAAGACAACAAAGTAAGCCTGCCAGCTTAGCAGCAACTTTTACTTATCAGAACAGAACCAACAGTTAAGAAGCACATAATACAAAGAGAAAAGAAATAGAAAATAGATGTGGGAGAAACCTTTAGTCTCTGTTTGCTATCCTTATCCCCAAAAGTGAAAGAACCATCAGAACCAGCAGTAGTAAATGTGTGATGCACCTGAGACAAGGGACGCAAATAAGCTTTAAAATTACAAATAATAGTGACAGAACATGAAAACACAGATTTATCCATCATTTCTTTGAACAACCTAACAAGAACCATAACGAATGCTACAAAAAAGAGTTCGGACTGATCATAGAAAATATCAAAATTAGGCATTCCCAGTCATAATTCTGAAGTAAAACAAAGTACACTGATCCAAATGCACTTAAAGTAGGTGTGGCAATTTCCAACACGACCCATTACCTCGTATAATAGAACAAAATCAACTGAAATATATTTAAAGGAAACTCTAAAATTCGTGCATATGCCAATAAATCCACTGATATCAAAAATCTGAAACCTGAACGATAGATAGCATAAATCTGAAACCTGAACGATAGATAGAATAATATCCAAATCGTGTAATCTTAAGGTGAGGACTGTACCAATGATACTAATACCATACTTCTACAAAAACATCATAGTCTATGGATGACAAGGTTGAAAACACTCTCAGCGATGTTTTCTTAACTAGGATACTGAAACATGAGAACGCTAAATTAACGAAGAGGTTTCTTAAGTTTAAGGTAATCCACCAGAAGAATACAAACATTATTTAGCCCCTTAGTGCATTATCCACACAAAAAAAAAACGTATGAAAAAGGAAAAAGACAAAGGAAAATCATACTGGATGGAAGTTCAGAGAGTTGACTGAGTATATCCCGGTGCCCTCTCTATGGCACTTAAAGGTAAAGTTTTTATTATTTTGTTTTTCATCCAGATGTTGTACGACAACCCTCCCTTCAATTGAGCAACCTGGTTACATCATAATTAGTTAACTATTCAAAGAATATAATAATTATGAAGCAAAGACTGAGTACGCATGATCTTACATCATGATCAACAATCACATAAGTCAAGAAAAGAAAGTACAGTGGCAAATGGAAGAATTGATGACAAAGAGGCATATCAAGTATCAACAAACATTTATTTAAATTTCTCCTCTCTTTTTTTCTTCTTAATCTCATTTTGAGAAATTACAATAATCTCTATGTCAAAGTCCAAGATTTTTAAATAAACTGGTCACCACTTCGTATTCTTTATATACCCTAGATAACTAAGATTTACTCGTGTCTCCACTTCTCCAGAAATTACCACATTAATCAATTGCTAGTCATAAACAAGAAAGCACACCATGAATTCATGTTTGGTGGAAATAATTATGCAAGAATACCATATTATAGTTTGTCATTCTAAGCAAGCTATTTAAGAAAGAGGAGAACTATATTTTCAGAGGGAACCCAAACAGAAAACTACGAGGACAGGAGAAAATACTTACCAAGAATCCTTGCTGATCAGGAAATGCAGCAACACACCTTGTTTGATACTTTAAGGGCGAAAGAATTCTCTTGAATTCAGTCTGTTGGTGATTGGAAACAATTAAATTTAGAGGCAAAACAGAGAACGCTCATGGAGGTGATCAAATCACGCAGATAATATATCCCAGCACCGTTGCAATTTATTGTGGAAAAGTCATTTACTGGAATTGAAAACTAAAAAACTAGAGAAGCTTATAATCATAGTACCGCCAAATTTTTTATTAAAAAAAACAGCCTATATAAATGTTAATTTTTGAAACTAGGAGTGAACAAAGTTACTAAATAAGTAAGCCTGATTTACTTTTTAATGTGATTTTCTTGCATGAAATTGATAAAATAAATCTAATCTGATAACTCATAAAAATAAAATTTACCTGTGGGTTCTGCAAGTTAAAAACAATCAGATTTCTGTCTGCAGTGCCAACAACCATTAGAGGGTATCTCACTGATAGAGCATAACAGCGCTCAGGTAGTTGTTGTGTATGCACTGGATTTGGCTGCCTCACATCCCAATACCTGAAGATAGGCAGAGAAGATCATACATTAAAAAACAGAAAACTTGGTATCAAGGCAAGATGACAAAACTTTAGTAATTTATGAAATAAGTTAAGGTAGAAAAACAATACAACACATCAACAACTACAAGAAACTTAGTTCTCAGATGAATGAGAACATTCTGTAACAAAGAAGAAAATATATGAGCAAAAAGGGTGCCAAACTGGCAAGAGCAAAGCACAACATTCTCAGTGGCACTACCTCCCATAACCTTATTTTAGAAAGAATACCACACAAATTTCTGGTGTATAAATTTCAGATAGCTCAAAATACAGAAGAACAAAGGCTCTGTTTTACTTACTTCATAGTCTTGTCCAAGCTTCCTGTGACTAAGAGGCTCATCTCAGGGATCCAAGCAATCTCTTTAATGGGTGCATCATGCATGGCAACCGTTACCGGCTGGCCACCCAAAGGCCACATCTTCACTTGCTTGTCGCAACCTCCAGAGAACACAGTTGTTCCATCCTCTTTCCAAGTTGAGCACAAAACCTATATAGATGGAGTATATTACTATGTGTATACAAAGTCATGAATCATATTACAAACTTCTGACCAGCTTACAAGAAAGAAAGAAAAAGTTGCAAGTTATATCACAGAATTTCCTTAAAGGACATACATTGATCCCATGTAGTCACAAATTAAATGCACATGTTTGTTCATTACTCCAAAAAAAACTCTATCTTTTTAAATAATATTGCATAAAAATACTACTAAATTTACTCGTTTTGAAATCAGCACCATATAACAATTGCACATGCAATTGTCCTTGACATCTTCATTGGAAACCTAAGATCTTGCAAACAGGTCGCACTCCTACCAGAATTACTATTATTATTCTGTCCTTCTACAGGTAGGGGCAGGCGATCTACAATTTAAATTCTGAACAGGGATTTCTAACTCGCACCATCGCTGTGATAGGAAGTTATAATTGACTCATTGTAAGCCAGGTATGTGCATATATCCATAATTATACAAGAGGTTCAAAATCAAGCTTGAGAATCGAAAACAAAGCAAGTTGGCCTAAACAATGTGCAAAAAGATATGTTACCGGATGGTCATGGGATATCGCTGCCTTGGGCTGACTGACAAGATTTGTTCCGCTCTGGTGTATCTCCCAGCATCGCACCTAAAGAAGGGAACACCACCAGTCATTAGTAAATCCTAACAATACACTGTTTGGTTTCCAAAGAAAGAAAACGGAAAAGAAAAGAAATTATAAATGCCCCATGTTTATCTTATTTCAGTTAACATAAATTACATTAGCAGATTATACCAAAAAAATTTATATTAACCTCATAGCATATTGTCTTATATTCTGGGTTGTCCATAAACCACAAGTTCAATAAGATGGTCACAGAAATTCAGTCAAAATCTCTACAAATAAATTTCTTAGCAAACAAACAAAACCTAAGGTTTTATAACTGATAAAACCAAAAAAAACGAAGAAAAGAAAAAGAACATGAACCTGGTTGTCCCAGGAGGTGGCGACCAGAATGTTGCTCTTGGGACTGAAACATAGGCTTGATATGGAGTCGTTTGGAGGTTGAGCGACCTAAAAAACACACAAAATCAAACCAAATTAACTCAGACAATAAATACATGAAGGCAAAGAAAAATCGACAATGAATTTACCTCAAAGGAGTTGTTTGGATTTGGATTTGAATTTGAATTTGCATTCGCAGCAGCCATGAACTTCGACGTTGAAGTTGCACTCAAGCAAGCGTGGTATAGTGACAATGGCTCGTTGTCGACTTTCAAATTTCAAAAGATAAAGAAACAGTGAGCATTCATCATACAAGTAAAATCCGAAACAGAGAGAGAGAGAGAGAGAGAGAGAGAGAGAGAGAGTTACCTGAGCAGAAGGAAGGAGAAGAAACTGAACGAAAAGTAGGAGGAGCTGATTGCTTGAAGAAAACGGAGAGGAGCAAATAAATAGAGGAAGGGGATGCGTGAGGGAGGGCATGTTTTCCTCTTCCCCGTCGTAGCTCTAACGCAGAGTTGCTCAGTTCCCGCTCGTAGGTCTTACGCACGAGAAGAAAACAAACAATTTCTTACAAGAAAACGCAGACTTGCTTATTATAACTATTCCGTTTTAATCTGAATGGAGCCCATGAAATAGAAATGGGCCAAAAAACTATTTTCACAAATTGCTTTGTTTCAGTTTTGGGGCTTTCACTGTTGGACCAATTGGTACCTTTACCATTACATGGACAGATATTTACCCAAACAAAAATTATCCATGTGTTCCTTGTGCTTCACCAAAAATCCTACTTTACCTCCTTTCAAACTGAGTTATAGCATACTCTGTGCTTTATTTCCGCATCCCCCGTTTCCTCATTCTCTCAAGTTGGTCAGTAAAACCATTAACTTGATGACATGTCATAGGTATTTTAGTAATTTTAACTATTAAAAAATTTCAAAATCAAAATTCAATATAAAAAATATTTTAAAACACTTTAATAATAAGATAAAACTCATTTACATTTAAAACCTTTCCTAACATCACATAAAATAGCACTTACGTCCTAGGAATGAGCGGAAGAATATCTCAACGATATCTCCATAATAATATAAGTGCTATAATATATATAAGCCACACAGTATGGATTGTTTCTACCATATTGAACTTTCTTCATGGAATCTCCAATTACAAAAGTTGAGTTACCTCCCTTAATGACTCCTTGATAGACTTATGCACATTCCCCTCGACATTTTTTATTTAGCCTCACAAGGCATACATATAAATAACTAGTCTTTTACTTTATTTAGCCTTCACAAGGCATATAGATTATAGACCATATCATTGTTCACATTTTAGCATGTTTTTAATATGCATATCATATCTAATTGCAAGCTAAAACGTTAGTCATAACTAGTTAGCATTTCTCGTTTAATACTCGTACATATTTATATTTCTAAAATACTTCTGTTTTCTGTCCATGTCTTAAAGACTCAATAAAATACACGTTTTTAAAATCAAACATACAATACATGTATTATACATGTATGTATGTATTATTCATGTTTAATACACGTATTTTTAAATAAAATTTTCAATAATACAGACAGAATTCACGTATTTTTCATATATTATTGAATAAAAATAATATATATATATATATAGTGGCCGAACTTTTCATTTGTATTTTATCAAAATTTTACCGAATAAAACTATTTTATTCGTACTTTTCTGTTTCCATATTTTACTAACTCATCAAAAATTAAAGTAAAATAAAGCCTCATAAATTCCATGATCGAAAACTGTTGTTATATTAAGTTTTCTATATGACAACTTTCAGCTACACATTATAGACATAAATATTAGCAAGAATGTTCGAAAAAAATATACATTAGCAAGAATAATTGAATACAGCCCCCACATATGCTGTGCTATCCATCCACATGCGTAAATTATTTCATAAATCTCAAATCAATATAGCCCTCACATTGCAAATATGATACTAGACTCATATAATTTGTCATTGGGTGTTGACCTCAGTCCTCCCCTTAATTTGTGTAAAGGCCAGTAAGAGAAATGCTCAACATAGTAATTTAAGTGTCATTCGGCACCATGCAATTCATGCATGGATCAAAATCAATAAAACACTGAATGCACACATATGCACTTCACTCATATTTCTTATATCAACATAAATATTAGTTCATTATAATTCAACATGCATTTTCACACTCATAATTAGGCATAGACTGTATAGTCTCCAAGACAGGTCAGGAAATGTATTCTTTAACTATACTCCAAGACGATATAAAATCGATAGTTTGAAAAAAATAATATTTCTCTTAAATTTTTCTTTAAGGTGATAAAATAAAAATATAAGTTGAGATGACATTTTACAAAATTTCCCAAAACTAAAAGTATATGAGCCATGTCAAGGGGACGTATTACGTTCTGCCTACCTAGCAATGGTTAGACGTTTGTCTTGCTTTCCCATAACCACGAGAAGCAAGAATGTGTAGCGACTTGAGAAGTATGCAAGGAATGAAGGTATCCGAGGTATCACTAAACAGAACTACTACTCTTTGGTTTGGTGCTTTCCTCTATGTAGTCAACTGATTGAGGTTTTTCATTACATCATTGTATGTCCCCGTAGTTTCAAATGCTTTCCTTCCTACTTTGTCTTGTTTAACCAGAAGGAAAATCCCTGAAAAGAAAAATTCAACCTCTCTAGAGATCCAAATCAATAATTTGGAGGCAAGGCAATGCATAAATATATTTGGGAGCTACGAAACCATAAAGTGCGCAAAATATGTTTGAACCAAGAGATGAAAACAGTCATTGGGTTGCAATGTGTGCCTGTGTCTTAACCAAAAGTTGACAGGCCTAGCTGCTCAAAGTATATGTCTTCATGCAGTAAAGCTATGCTTTTAAATAGGTGCTTCAGTTTCCCGTGCTGAGCCATCTCTTGCAAGATTTTATCCTCAGAAACTGTGGCTCGGATTTCCTTCTCAAGAACCTTCTTCTTGTCTGAATCAGAAAACACCAACTCAGACAAACGACTCTTGTCAACTTGGCGACTGTATTTATGCTCTTCGTTAGTTCTGTCCATGAGGAGATGGTAGACAAACACAACCTTCTTCTGTCCCAGCCTGTAGGCACGGGATATTGCTTGCCTCTCCACAGATGGATTCCATGTGACATCCAGCAATACAACCCTGGAAGCTCCAACAAGGCTTATGCCTTCAGAACATGCTTTAGTTGAAGCTAGTAATACCTTGGCTTTGCTAGATGGATCATTGAAAACCTTCATTGAGGATTGACGCTGCTTCATATCACTTTTTCCATCCATATACAGCACCTCTTCCCCTTCTGTCCACTGAAATTGAGATTTCAGAAGATCCCTTGTAAGGTTTAAGGGATCAATGTACTGACTGAAAACAAGAACTTTTTCTTTCAAAGCATCACTGAGCCGGATGAGTTCCATCACAAATTTTGCCTTCACTCCAGCATCAGGATTTAATTTAAGCTCTTGTAACCTACCCTGGTCAGCAGAAAATGCATCTTCCTTAAGCAAGAGGGAAGGATGAAAAGATATTAAAGCCTCTAGGTTTTCATATCGAAACAGTTCCTTCACCACTTGAATTCTCTTATGAAACCTCTCCTGTAGCTGGGTTGGGTGTAAAACAACAACTGAGTTCCTTAACCCAGGAAGACTATCTTGCAGCACAGAACCTTTATAGACGTGGACAAACGGCGCAATCTGAGCTTTGACCTCTGTAGCATGTTTTTCTTTGTCATCAACAACTTTTCCACTGCTGCTGGCCAGAGAAGTCCATTTCCATTTCTCTCCATTGCTTTTCCGGCCTCGGTTTCTGGGAAGATCTCTACTGAATTTAGTAGACTCAATCGAGGCTGCAAAAGTTGGCCTCACGAGGCAGATTGTATTGAAGAGCTCCTGAAAATTATTCTGAAACGGAGTTCCAGAGAGAAGAATGCGCCTTTTTGTTTTGAGTTCTGACAAAGCCTTCCACATATGACTTTGATCATTCCGAGGAGTGTGTCCTTCATCAAACACTACAAGACTAGGAAACTCGAGAAGGATTTTCCCCATTTCGTCAACTGAGCCAGTTTTCTGTGCTCCAGAAAGCTGCTCAAACAGCCGGTAACTAATCCCCAGGATGCTTCTCTTCTTTTTCCAGGAATACAACTTCAGCATTCGTCTGCTTTCTATGTTGACACTTTTCCTGCCTTGAGCTTGCATCACATAATTTACAGCTGTTTGATTTTCATTGCCAGATAACTCCCAGTTGTTAAGATTGTGAAACGGAATGTCAAGCTTCCATTTTTTAAACTCCTCTTCCCACGTAAGGAGCATGCTACGAGGAGCAATCAAAAGCGGCCTGCATTCTGGGAATAACTTCATGTATGTCTGGAGAAAGACAATGGTCAGGCGAGTTTTGCCTGTTCCAGGAGCATGTGATATGATGCATCCATTCCCACCAACAACACTACTTGGCCTTTTCAACTTGCCAAGATGAATGCCACCGGCTATATGGTTCCAGATAAACTCAAAACCTTCACGCTGATGGGGATACATACTACTTTTAACACCAGGAATTAAGTCCCACACTGTGCCTTCAACATGAGGATGAGAATTATAGCCAAAATGGCGATCAGAATCAGAAACATGAGATTGAAGCTCATCAAAGATAGACCGGTTGTCTGTTTCGGAGCCTCTTGTGCCAAATCTTCCATAAGGGCAGTCAAGCTGGAATAAGCATACAAAAGGGAAAATTCACATTTCTGATATGCTAAAGCATGACAATTAAGTTGATAAGCGCGGAGTATCAGAAAGCAGACAAGGAAAGTAAAAGAACGGAAAATCAGACCCTATATACTAAATCATTCAAAGAAACATATTTGACGAGACTCAAGAAACCCTTAACAAAAAATTGAGATTGGCCGCAAGCATAACAAGGACATTCACCATAACTAACTTGATAATTCCGATTTGAATGACTAAAATCAACAAGTTGCAGCTTTTAGAAGTAATAATGGCCCACCAATGAGATCATTAAATAACCCCGTCCGAGGATGAAGGATCCACTCAATATCAAAGAAAGAAAGCATTGTCAAGTTCCATACACCAAAAAATTATTACTGTCAAGTTAAAGACCAGAAGCCTTGAGTAACCAAATGAACTAAACCAATGATCAAGTCCGAGCATATGCAACAGGTGTTCAAAAATACAATAAAAATCTAATAATAACAAACAACAGTTGAAATATGTCAATTGAGTCAACAAATTGAACAGTGAGTTTGCTCTCAGATCCAATCAAACTTGGCCAACTCAAGTTACAGGGAAAGGAACGTCAACACGTCATAGTTTCATTCCAAATAACGGACCCAAACCAAAACAATATATATATATAATATTGGATCTGAGCTAGGTAAGCAAGCCCTTGCTCTAAGTCTCTAAATCTAAAACTTATATGGATAAAATTGCCAACAAAGGATGCATCCTAAAGCATGTTCCAAACAACACAAAATGATCTACATTCAGTGTTATCATAATAATAACTAGATTCTAAGTTTTAGTGCAATCAAAAAATGCTAAACATAATCAATCTTAACTGAAAGGAACATGCATAAGACAATTGCAGGACTTACGAAGTCTGGTAAAATATACTTTATCTCCTGATCTAAATAAGAGCAAAACTTGCATCTGAGTCCAATCTCTTCATCAAGTATAAGCTGATGAACCCCTCTCCTACAGAGGCTAGCTACTGTTTCAACTTCATCAGCAATAGGGAGTGACTCTTGACTTTCAACCTGCAAATCAAACATTCACTTACAATAAAAGATCTTGTGCAAGAAACAAAAATGTACTTTCCAAGATCAGGGGAACCAATCTCAGAATCAGGGGAACCAACCTACCACATTAGAATCAGGGGAATCAATCTCAGAAGCTCTGAGAGCAAATTCAAGGTCGTCCCATAGTTCTTTTTCTTCTGGATCACACTCTGACTTCTTTGGTACAGTTGACTGCTCTCCAAAACTGAACTTAAGTGGAAGAGTTGTCATCTCAGATTCTGGTGGATTTCTTTCATCTTTACGGCCTTCATCTCCAAAGGAAACTGACCCCTTCAGTGTCCCTTCTCCCTTCTCATAAATGGAATCTACAAGAATCTTTAAAACATTGCAGTCCTTCTTTGCCCACATGGACCTTCTGTTAGTAAGATTCCCGATATCCCTTTTATTCTTCTTGCACACTCTGTGGACATCGTTCCATTTACTACGCTCAGTTTCTGGACTACCACCATTGGTCTTGTCACTTTCATCATTTCTTCTTTCATCATCAGGCCCTGTTTTCTTTTCGTGGCACCTAGTTCTCGGACCACTGCAATTGGCGTCATCAACATCCTCATTGTCATTATCATGCCCAGAAGAAGAATCCTCATTATCATTTACAGTTCCAGATTCTATTCTCTTCTTTTCACTTCTTGGACTAACTCGTGAACGAGTTCGTTTTGCCACACTATTAAACTCTTGAGCAGAATGAATAGGATCATCTTTGTTGCTATCAATGTCATCATCTACATCAACTGACATATCCAACCCCACACTTCTCTTTCTCCTCACACCAACCTCAACACTTTTCCCCTTTTCTGCTTTCCCACTTCCTTTTGCAATCTCACTAGCATCAATGTCCTGCCCCTTCTTCACCTCAACATCACCCTCAACACTTTTCCCCTTTCTTGGTTTCCCACTTCTCTTGGTAACCTCTCTTTCATCATCATGCCCCTCTTCACCACATGAATTCGACGACTCAGAAAATACAGAACTTTCTGAGTTTTCTGGTTCAAAAGCCTCATCATCTGATTCATCTGAGGCATGAGAAATAGAATCCTCACTAGAACTACTCTTCCAAGATTCATCTGAGCCATCAGAAGCAGCATCCTCAGTGGCGCCATCAGAAGCAGCATCCTCACAGGCATCACTCCTCTCTGAACTCAAACAACCAAAACCTCCTACTTTCTCTTCACCCAAATACACCACCTCATCATCACTATCCTCCACTTCAACTGGAAAAAAATTCTCCACGTCCACAGCCCCAGAGTTAGACTTCTTTCCATTTGATCCTGCACTCTCAACACTATCAAAACCCACAGAATCATTGTCTTGCTTTCCAAATGAATTTTCACTGATGATTTCAACACTGGGATCTTCACCCTCATCAGAATCATCACAACCAGACCTCTGTTTCTTAGACCCCTCAGCAGATTTTCTTTTCCCACCCTTTTTCTTGTCCTTGCCTCCCGTGGATGGACTCACAGTGGCTTCCTCATTCTCCTCAGAGTCATCCACAGAGACACAATCCCATACCTTGGACCCCTTACGTGATTTCCCTTTCTTGTCAGACCCATCACGGAGTTTTCGTTTCTCCCATAACTCCTTCCAGTATTTCTCTTCACTTAGCCGTGTCCTCTTTGCTACAGGCGCGTTATAGTCCATGAGATTGAACCTTTTCCACCAAAATCACAAAAAATATCAAAAACTCAGCTCTTTTACATCAAAATCACACACAAAAATCAGCTCTAACACATGCATATGTATATACGTACACATACACACGCAACCGCAAGGAGAAAAGCCTATCACAATAACCCCAAAATTCAATTTTTCTCACCAAGGAAAACTCATCACAAAGCCAGCTCTTTTCCCTTAAATCGCACACCCACATACACAAAAATCATACAACACATGCATATACACACCAGAAAACAGCAAAACAGAGTGGTAGGGAGACAGAGAGACTTACAAGCAGCAAAAATGGCGAACTTGCAGAGAGAGAAGAGCACAATGAGAGCTTCGCGACCGTGACCAGGACTAGAGGAAGGCAAAAGGGCGCGAAAAGAGAGAGCTTTAGAGCATGCACGCCACGCCAAGAGAAGAGAGAGAGCTTCAGGCAAAAGAACGCTTTTCTTTCTTCGTAAGTACGAATTTTGGTCTTTGAGAGTTGAATTAGGAGGTCAAAAATAATTGGGGTCTGTAAGTAAGAAACTCTTTTCGGACAAAGCTACCCTTTCTTGGCCTAGAAGTAGTAAAATCGCGAGGGGTATAACAGTAAAATCGACGGACGGCCGAGAGGTTTGGTGCTTGCTAACTAGAGCGGTGATTGGTGGAACAATCAAGGGTCTGGATGGTGTCCATGTCGGGAGAGGACGAGCAGAAGAACGGTTAAGATTTCGTTATGTACTCTCTGAGTCTTTCTTTGTGTTTCAGTTCTTTCTTGTATTTGGC
This sequence comes from Prunus padus, assembly GCA_024362665.1. Taxonomy (NCBI): domain Eukaryota; kingdom Viridiplantae; phylum Streptophyta; class Magnoliopsida; order Rosales; family Rosaceae; genus Prunus; species Prunus padus. The sequence goes on along the minus strand of JANFAM010000005.1, from coordinate 12,085,825 downwards.
TTCCTTAATAAGCAATCCGCCGCTTGACCCAAAAAAAATCAAGAGATTTGGATTTGTATTTATTATGTGGAATGGTAAATTTTTATTTTTTTACTATATTAACGGCTTGATTTGAACTTGGTTTGTGAATCAATAAATTAAGAGCTGCCTTTATTGAAATTTGAATCAAAGGTAGGTTTTCCTCAACTAATATTTCATAAGTTTTAAATGATAGATAAAGAAAGTTACAGGACCGAACCGGACCGTGCTCACTCCTACTAAATTATAAGATAGTTTCTTGTTGATTAATTTAAATTTATCTATTTTGGTAATCTCTTTGGGTTTTATCCTCTAAATTATTTAGTGGCTCTGATGATAATTTATGATGACAAATAAATAAAAAACTTCATGTCAACTAATAAAAAGAAAAAGACTAAATATTTCTCAACCAATGAGGATAAGACACGAACTTTGACCATCCAATATATTACTTTTTTTAATCTCCAGGGTAGAGACCTATACGGCTATATATCATATATGACAAGTAGTCCTACAATCAGTTTTTTTTTTGGAGCATGGGTTTTTGTTTTTATAGAGAATAAAAAGTACAAGAGGGTTGGGGGGGTCTTTACTCTTTTGCTTGTTTGTGTATTGAATTGCAAAGGTCACTTCAAAAGCCAAAGCATATTGATTTTCTGACATGGTGAGTTGGGATGGGTTACTCAAAATATTTGCATAATAATGATATTTCTTATTTCGGGATATGTCCTAAAATCATCTAGTTTTAAAAATAAAATAAACAAGCGTAAATTCCAAATCCATTTGTATTATAGGTGATGGGGAATGGAACATATTTGAATATTTCTCTTCAAATATTGTGCGTGTAAAAAATATGCAAAATGAAAATGGATAAGTTATTTAATTAAAATCAAATACATAGACGAACAAATTAAATTCCATAAAAACGCATGAATTGTTGGTTCGGAAAAATTGGAATGCAAAATTTAAAACTGAATCTCGAACTGTTTTTGTATTGAAAATTAATAATTGAATCAATTTGGTCGATTTAATCAAATTTTCAATACAATTTCCTATCTTACTTGATTCTTTTTCTTTTTCTTTTTGCCTATTTGATTACCAAAAAGAACATAAAAGAATGAGATTGACAATTTTTTTTTTTGCATTCATTATCCAAGTAAAAAATATTCAAAATTACAAAGCACATGAAAGTTGAGTATGGCAACCCACCACTTTGTGGCAAGGCTTGAAGTTTCCCGTCTTTTTTCTCATTTTCCTTTAGTTTTTTTTTGGGCATGAGTTTCAGTTTGGACAATGCTTCCTCTCTCTATCTAAGGAGGAACTCCTTCTTCCCTTCTATTGTGGCTCAACCACAAAGTGACATGTGTCATCTCTTTTTTAATTGTCAAAAGTGTTTTTTTTTTGTAAATACCACGAGGTGTCCTCACATCCGAATAGTGTGATTAATCCCCGCTCGGGGTGCGGCTTGCCCCTAGCCACAAGATGCTTCCAATGGGCTTCAAACCCTTGCCATTGAGGCACTAGGTAGCTCGCCAGCTGAAGGTGACAGTTTGCCAACCGCACCACACATTGTGGCAAAAGTGTCCTTTTTTTTTCACTTTTACTGAACCCATTGATTTTTACCAAAACAAAACAAAAAATCCCATTGTTTTTTCCCTTTGATTTTTCTCAACCGTTTAAAAATAATAACTTTCCTTTGTCGGTCAAAATTTTAAGTATTTGTGGCCATTGCCAACTATAACTTTAACAATCTTTCTCTATAACCAAAATTGCCACTGACAACATTTGTAGACATAGTTTCTTTATGGAGGTTTTTCCGACAACGGATAAAGTAAATTTTTAGTTGTGGAAATGATAAAACATGGTATAAAATTACATTTACAAGTCCCATAATAGAAATTTTAAAGGAACTTCATTAAGATCATCTCTAATTTACATCCCTAATTTCCAAATACATTTATGTCCCCTAGATATGCAAACGGTATATAAATGTGGTTTTTACATCCCTAATTTACATCGTTGCATTGGAGTTGCTCTCAAAATTGCATCTCTTAAAGATAACAAAACATTAGCCTACCATTCCCTACAAATAAGGACGCAGTAATGGTTGGAAAGAAAGTGTAGTGGGTGAATATTGTTGGAAAAAAAGGCATCAAACTGATAGAAATTCTCACGACTTTCATTATTTGATGCCTTTAGGCTTTAAATTACAACTTATGCACTACTCTTCATTGACTTTAAGAAGGATCTAGACTCCTAATGAACTCATAAGAATATCACAAGACACGTAACTCATACAATGTATTAGATAACTCAAGAACTTCAAGAGACTTATTATTAATTACAAATTATATTTTATTAGTGATCACTGCAAATATGTTTATACATGTTCAAATCAAGGGGAATAATGCAATCCTTACTTAGGTAACACATTAAGGCTACAAGCTTTTGGTTTATAGTTCAATTGTTTTTGACTCTCTATGAGAGTTCTTGGTTGACACTATACCGGTGCCCTCTAACTCATGCATTATACAGTTTACATTAGTTGTTCGACCTATGATGATTTTATGCTTCTATAATAATTGGTGCTTTCATTAAAAGTTGGATTAAAGAATTAATGACTACAAAACCAAGTTCGAACTAAGAAAGTGATTCTCACTAATCTTGGTTGTGTAGCTACTAACAACCAAGATAGTCAATTTCCAACTTCTTGTTTCAAATTGAATCTCATGACTAACTAAGATTAGGCTATCAATAAGGTGTCAAGAATATAGTTGATGCATGAAATTTGCACAACCAATCAGGATGAAGTTAGCTTTGGTAAACTCTCCCTCGAAAGTGTTCTTTAGTAGATTTGAGTGTTTGATGGTATGTGTTAACATCTTACTTGGAGTAGGAGAGCCAAGTGACGGTAGGATTTCAATAGGCAATTCCTGCAAGAAAACAAGATGATCACTGAAAAAGTAGTGGTGGGAGAGCCACCAACCACCCTCTGATGCCTAAGTCAGCGGTTCTCTCAAAGGAGGTAGAAAATTATTGTATTTAAAAGAAAGGAAGTTTGGATTACCCTTTAAAGCCCGTTTGGTTCAAGGTTTAGGAGCTTCAAAATGGGTTTCAAATTGCATATCTTTGGCGCACCTTTGAAAACTATTTCATCCCACTTGGGAAGCATTTGTTACAGTTTTTTTTGGACTAACTTAGCCATGTTATAATTTTTAAATTACACTTTTGACCCTTTAAAAATTCTTCATATTAATAACTTTTAAAAATAAAAATTTAATGGCATTGTAGGAAAACTGAACAACTTTTCATTCCTAATACTGCATAAACCAAACATGGGAATGAGAGAAAATGGTATTTCCTAGTCCTCATTTCCTAGCATTCCCAAACATGGGAATGAACATCCTCCATTCCCATCTCATAGGATTAGACATGGGAAGTTCATTCCTAGGAAGTTCAATCCGCAAACAAAATGGGCCCCTATAAGTGGAAAACCCTCAAATGGATCAAATGGTGGTGATTAAACAAGTGGTGCCACGTGTGCTACTAACCCTTTCTTACATATATCTACAACTTTTATCTTTTTATTTTCTTCTTCTGTAAAATCCTTTTCAACTTAATTAATTTTGAAAATAACCCTATAAATAACTTTAATATTTTATTTCCATAATTTATAAATTAGCATTGTTTTTTACTTTTTTTTTAGAATAAGATTTCACTCATAAACCAAAAAGGCATACAAAGATCGACATGATTACAGTGGCCTCATTAAAACCTTCCTAGGAAAACCACATGAGACACACCCCAGAGTAGGAAAAAGTACCACACATACCATTGGACTAACAAGAGAGTCCGACTAAGGCCATTTTGGACCACTACAAAGAACCCGAAAAGAAAAAAAAATACTATAAACCAACACAATAGACCCCACATGAGAGCACATAAACATATCCCAACCATCAAAAGAATCTTGCTATGAGAACTCATAGTCCTTTGTAAAATAAAAGAGTTGTATAGCACCCCACGGGTCAGGTAATAAAGCATTCGTCGGATGCCAAGCCCACGAATGCTCTAACCGTGCACTAATTGTGACCCTCATGAGACCCTACACGACCAGTCTCCTTAGTATCATCATAACGAGCACCACTGCAAAATCTTTTAGGACCAGCTGAGTCCACATCATGAACAATTACATCACTGCCAGTAGACACATCCCCTCAAGTCTTACGGTTAATACTGACATTGATTGAGGCACTTTGTGAATCTGTCTCCCATTTTTTTGGTATGTCGCTACCCCTCTTCTTCTTGAGACCCTCAGAAAGCTGGATAATATACATGAAATCAAAATGATCATATAGAGTTGGGTATACATTATCCCGGGGAAGAGCAAAGAATCCAGTATTTGCGGCTTCCACCTGTGATACAGTATGGGCACCCAAAGCCGTTGGGGGTTCTTGCACACTAACCTTCATTCGTGAGATATCCATGGGGAGGGCCCCCAATACCGACACAAATGAGAACAACGAAGCTTGTGCCGGGGAGCGATTATACCGACACAAATGAGAACAGCATCAGATAACCCAACATCTCTTCGAAGAGACTATACCGCCTCCACCACTTGGTGACTGCATGGAACAGATGGAGGGAAAACATAGTCCTCAATCTCATTCCCACATCGGGAATCGATCATTAGAACTACCCCGATCACTGGACCTATTTTTGTTCCGGAAGCCCTCCCAGTATTGATGATTTAATACCTTTATAAGGAGGGGAAATCACTAAGGAGCGACGTGCCAATGTGCCAATAGATTTACCCCATAAATTTGTGTCACCTTTTAAATTAGCAAAAGCAAAGGTAAACTGAACCAACAAACTCGGAGTGAAATACCCATGAATGATTTCATATTTAGGAAGGTACTCATATTTGAACTCCACCAAGTTCTCATCAACCTCCGGAAAGGTAACCGGTGTCTGACGAATGAGGGGTAGGGTGACTTCAAAGCTCACACGAATGCGAATAAATTGTCCCACACAATATATTCCATCTCGGTTATCCACCCAAAGAACGTCCCCCAATGGGGCACCAATGGCCCGGGCGATTGCTACCTTCATACAAAAATCAGGCACACCATGTTATTATGCCGATAAAGTGTCATGCGTCAGGGGCATAGAATGCATACAACCATGATCCGGTATTTCCGCCAGCAAAATCAAAGAACGCCCATAAGTCGAAGGTTCCATGTCAATAACTCTTCTATGATCTCAAGCACTAACAAAGGGCACCAGGATCCTGTTGGAATCAATTTCTTTGATTGAGACATCCTCAGTTCCTTTCCATAATTGCAAAAAGGTTTTGATAAATCTATCATGGTTGAGAGGTTGATCCATAAGGACTTTAGCGACAACTCCATATGTAAAACCAATAAAACTATCAGAGATTGCCGAAGAACTAATAACCACACCAGCATGTTCCCTTGGTGTGAGAACTAATCGACTTCCAAAGGAGCGCTCAATATCTACAACGACCACATCCCGATTGCGAACCAGAATAAACATGACAACTAGAATAGCAAAACCAGATGAACACTCACGATCGCAAAGAGAATTCCCACACACAGACGTCACCGAGGGAAGTCAACCATACGAACACATGAGAACACAAAAGCTACAAACCTAGATGCAACAGAAAGGGCGGAGAAGGGGTAGTGCAATACGACAACGGCGACTACGTTAGGTAAGAGAAAACCCTAACCATCAACCCCAAGTCGATGGAGCGAACCAAAATCATTGTGAAGCCAAACTGAACTAGACGATACATGAAAGGGGAGGAAACGACAACGACGATCACTAGAGAGGAAGGAGACTAGTGCTCGGAGTTAGGAGTCGTGACAACGGCGAGCTAACGGAAAAAGAGAAAACCCTAACCTTAGTATTTCGCTCATCTTTCCTCGCATGTGAGAGAGCGACTCACATTTTTTTTGGACTTGAAAGAAGCAAATATATAGTCAATATGTGCAACAAAATCTCATATTAGACTCACATTATTTCTATTTTTATTAGAGTTTCTTATAGTTCTCACATTATTTCTATTTTCCTCATACACGATTTTCTACTAGTTATACATAAACAAGTGTTTTTACTATGAATTTAGGATGATAGTGGTATTGTTTAATTTTGTAAGGTATTTTTTGTCGGAAATTTTTTTTGGTAACTTTTACACTTTGACCCATTGGGATAAAATTTTTGGATCCGCCACTGCTTGTTTTGACATAATTGTCTTGTCATAGGCTTAAATTTGTGTACACCGTGTTCTATATATTTTTCTCCAATATTGTAAACAAAAAATTTTATGCATATGCAAAATTAAATTTTTGGCCATAATTTAGAAGGAAGAAAAAAACAGTGGTTGTAATTTGTAAATAGCCAGATTTCGCCATGGTCGCAACATGGCATGCAAGCAAAAGCCATTTCTTCAATGGGGCAAATGCCCATCCAATAGCATTATAGATTCATTTGGACAATTGTACAATTGCTTCCCATTAAAGATGAGAGGCAACGCTTACAACAAGAGTAACCTTCTTATAAGAAAATAAAATAAAATCAAATAGTGAAGGAAAAATGTGAAGTATGTACTAAGAATCTGCTCATGGTCGAGTTGTAGCTTCCTAAAAAACTGAGTTATAATTGGATAAACTATTTATGAGGAAAGTGAAGGAGACCCATTGGTCCAATATTATCTTGGTAAATCGCTAACCAACCATCTTCAACTCTTGCCATTTGGACATGAAAAATAAAATTTTAATGGAATCAAGCTCTAACTGAATCCTTGATTTACTAGAAATCTAACTTAAGATGCTAACTCTCTAACTAGTTTTTGATAACTTAAGGATGGACTAGAATTTACCTTTAATTATAGCAATCCAAAGAAAACAATCTAAATTTTATGCACCAATCTAAATATTCAATGCACAAAATTTTTGACAGGACCCTACCCAAATTCCGCTTTGGAATCTGTGTCAAACCCTGTGCATGTCCGACACCAGGCAAGTGCCGGTTACAAATGACCAAAATACCCTTTGCCCTAGCCAAAAAGAATCCACTTATGGGTTGGAGTTCTACTGGAAAACTAACAGAGTTTCCCTTGAAAAATGGACATTTCCCAATTATTTTCACATGTAGGAAACACAATTTAGAACTCCAATCATTCAGAAAGCGTAAAATAATTTAATCTTAATGGCAACAAGCCTCAAAATACAACATAATCAGTTAATACTCAGGCTTCGGGCCCACCCACAAGCTCAAATTGAATCCAATGCAACACTAGCTCGATTTCGAATTCCGTAACCAAGTCCAAATCATGAAATAACATAATTTCTTCCGTGGCTGCACCTAGGTAGGTCTAGTTTGCCTATGTACCCTTACGGAGGGATCAAGCCACACGTAGTTCTTCCATAAAAATACTGATTGCAAAACAATCCTCAATCCACCACAAGTGTATACATATATATATATATACATATAATAAAATATTAATGATAAATAGAAAATTAGAGAACTGGTAAAACATTGACCACACGGAAACCTTTATGTCAATATCAATGGTTTAAAATAAAACAAGCCTCATGAGTATGAAAATATGCATTTAAACTTTCACCCATAATACCACACCTTACATCCTTGCAGAACTTGGGGGACATCTGGTCAGCCCTAGAACGCATATCCTCAGAACTCGAGGGATATCTGGTCAGCCCGAGAATGCATATCCTAGCAGAATCGTGTGATGAGCCCGAAACACATATCCTCGCTCCATACGATTTAGGAGTCCCCAAGACTCGTGAAGCATTGTCATAAGTGAGCAAACTATTCCGAATGTATAAAATACTCTATTCATAAAACTAGTATTTACAATTTAACAATTCCAACTCGGCTACCCATTTACAACGGAGGTTCTCCTTTGTTGGCAAAATATTACTGCAAACCCGCAACCAGAAGTGTTGCACCTTTACCAGTAAATTGGCGCCCCAAATCGCTTTCCATAATTTGGTATAGCCACTGCCATTTGAGGATGATGCTGCTGAGTTACGAACAGAAGAACTTCGAGCAATGTGGGACGCGCTATTCATTGTAAAGAGGCCCTTTATGTCAAAATGCCAGATTAATGAATCAAGTCATCAACTATCAAATCATCCACCACTTCGTCTAGAGAGAAGAGAGACTAGAGGAGGGGCACATTCCACTCCCTACTGTCATCAAGTATCAAATCATCCATCACAATTTGGGGGCAGTCAACTACTTTAGGATAAATTATACAAAAAGTTGACGACATTGGGATCCAACGATCTGTCCAAATATTGATAGTGCTACCACTAGCAACTTACCATCGAGACCCCTACAGAATAATTGAAAGAGCCTCACACAGGCTTTTCCACATATAAGAGGCGTGAGGGTCTATAGGCACATCTAAGAAGAAACTTGAGGGAAAATACTTAGCTTTGAAAACCCGAGACGTCAAAGAATCTGGATTCTGAATTATGGGCCACCCTTGTTTTGCAAGAAGGGCCAAATTGAAGAGTTCAGATCTTCTGTCCATGTTTTTGTGTGTCCCTCTCTGTTCATGCCTTAATTTTGTGACACGTGGTATTCCACTTAATCATACTTTAACAAAATTAATGCTTTTATCTTTTAATACAAATGAAATAATAAAATAATGTCAATGTCACAAAATTAAGACATGTACATAGAGGGACACACAAAAGCATGGACAGAAGATCTGAACCCCAAATTGAAGGAGTAGAGATCTCGGAAGCCAAGGTCATCTTCTTTCTTAGGATCACAAGTTTATTCCAAGAAAGCCAATGAATTCTTCTGTCATTATTTGAATTGTTCCACCAGTATTCGGCCCAAGGCAGATAAGTTCCTTGCCCTTGAAGGATCATTATTGCATTATTGCATTATTGGGTGAAGTATCCCTTTGATTAAGGATTTTGTCTCTCTTGTTTGTGATAGTGTAGTTTTTGTTTTGAGTGTTTATTATTTTTGCAATAAATTATGTTCTTAATTTCTTAGCTTGTAAAACTCTCAGTTATGACTAGCTTGCCCTAGGTAATTATTGTGACTTTCATTTCTCATTCTTGTTTCTTTTCTTTGAATGGATTGATTGGTTTATTGACCAATATTTGTTTATTTTCTGAAGTATCCTTTTGCTTAAGGTTTTTGTCTCTCTTGTTTGTGATAGTGCAATTTTTGTTTCGAGTGTTTATTATTTTTGCAATAAATTATGTTATTAATTTCTTAGCTTATGAAATTCTTAGTGATGACTAGCTTGCCCTAGGTAATTTATTGTGACTTTCTTTTCTTTGAATGGATTGCTTGGTTTACTGCCCAATATTTGTTTATTTTCAGAAGTATCCTTTTGCTTAAAGTTTTTGTTTATCTTGTTTGTGATAGTGCAGTTTTTGTTTCGAGTGTTTATTATTTTTGCAATAAATTATGTTATTAATTTCTTAGCTTGTGAAACTCTCCGTTATGGAGATTGAGGAGACTTTCTTGAAACATGCGAGGGAGTAGTATGATAAAATTAATTCAAGAGGTTTTGGATCCAAGGTTTACATGGTTGAAGTGACTACAAATGATGAAGCTACTGGGTATGAGTATAATGGCCACCTTTTGTGTAGACAAAGTGGTAGTCGTCAGGAAGTGAAGTTTATTTATATGAGCACATTTGAAGTGGAGGCGGAGCGTGTCTTACTGTTGACACATAGTGTGCCAGATACAAACATTCTATTTCCATTTACCTTTTTCTTTTGTAAGCAGGATATTGGGTGTATTGAATTTTTCTACTAGGGAGGGTATGCTACAATCTGGATTTTGGGTTCTGTGTTATCTCAAGTATGACACTTTGCTATCGAAATGGTTTGATGCTAGCACCATATTTAGGTAATAATTATTGTAGCATATTAGTATATCTTTAAAATTTCTATGTTCTCTCAAGAATTTCTAAACAAATAACTCCAAAGGCATATTGAGTCATGTGGAGTGTCTAGATTAAACTAATACACAATAGATAATTAGATTTATTGATAATTATAGTTTGTTCCTTTTTTTTTCAAGATATTGTTGATTTATAGTTTTTCTTTTGTATCACTAATATCAAACTGTCATTGTCTGATTTATGGGTAATATTGTAGTGGGTTTTTGATTCATATGAATTAATTAATAAGGATTTGACTTAACATTCATCAATTGAATGTAACAGCTTATGTTTACACGAGATTTTTGATTTAGAATCGGATAATTGAATGATATTTTGACTCACATGTATGTGTGTAATATTCAATATGTGATTTGGGTCATTGTTGTTTCTTGGTATCTTTAGGTGTTATGAGATTGATACTGGGAAAGCATAAAGATTAGAGTATTCAAACTTTGAAACCAGTGAAATCAAACTTTGATCAATAAGAAGAAAATGTACAAAAATGCCATACAGCCATGCAGTCCCATTAAGTAGTTTTAACAATTTTATTAGCTTGTTTTACAAAGAATGTGTATAAAAGCATAGATTTGTGTGAAAAAAACGTACACTTGTGATGCTTTTCTTTCTTCTGTCTTTGTTGGGTGTTTGCGGAATTTTTATGAATCATCATGCGTGCGTACACGATTACATATGTTCGTAGGCGCATGCATACATGTGCCTATTATCAAGCTCGTGGACACCAATCCTCTCTTAATTGTCTATTACTCGTATTACATATTTGTAATAGCTTGACCTGTTCAATTAACAAATACCAAAATGCCACCCAAAAAACTAGGTACATGCTCAAATATAGAAAGTTGAAATAAGAAAATCAACAATTATTCAATAGAAAAGGAAACATAAAAAAGAGCAAGAATGACTTACCCTTCAACTTATTTCCCTATGTATTTGCAACAAATGTCTCTATTCCTTGTTGCAAGTACGCTAAAGTGATAGCCCCCCACACATAATTCTTAATTGTATCTATATTTTGTAGGATTTCTACTTACATAATAGAAACGGTATGCCCCGATCATCCGGAAGGATAAAAGATCCTATAATGTATAAGAAAATGTGTTGCGGATGCAACATAACTTTAACTTCCCCCTACTACCATATTCTCTGGAGGTACTTTACCAAAAGAGGCCCTAAAATGTCTTCATTCAACATCTTGTTCTTTCCTGTAAACTGCCTTGCCATGTATTGGCAAACCAGTAATGAAAATGACATCCCTAAGAGTAACTATTAAAATTACATTAGCAAAAAGAAAACATCTATGTTGAATATTATAAAACTCGGTTATAACACACAAAAAGGGAGTGGAAGTATGCATCTTTTCATGCCAGCCTCTATAAAATTCTAAACTCATCACAATACTTAAGTAATTGTCCTGTAGAAGGAAAGTGGGCTTCCAACCCCACTCGATTTGATTGAGGGGGGGATGGTAACGGAACGGAGATAAGAGAAAAACGAAGCTGTTTCGGAGTCGGAGTGAAGTGTCTTTACGACCCCCTCCATGGGAAAATGTCGTAAGGCAGTAACTGCAATAGGCCGTAACTGAGAGAAGCACCTTCATGAAGGTGAGAGCGAAGCAAGGTCCCTAGGAGGCCGTAAGGACATACGACACATAGGCAGAGAGTTTCTCTAAACGGAGTGTAGCCTATGAATGGAGGCCATACCTGGCTGTTTTCAGACACAAAAACCTTTATTTTTCCATGAAGGGGCAATTAACGTCTTCCCGAAACCTGTTCTTACAATCCTACTAAAAGAACCCTTCGTACGGAGCGCATTTCTCCCTATTTGTTTTTAGAAACATTGAGCTATTTACTTTATATCAAGGAGCAAGCTACTTAGTAATTAACTTGGGAGTCATAGCAAGTACGACTTGTAGGAGCAGCAACTCTCTCGGTTTGCCATTTCTCTTTGTTTTAAATGTGCACACGTTACGACCAAAAAAAAGTGGTCATGCATGTACACTTAAAAATGGAATTGGAAAGACCTTACCTCGAGAATTGTATTCCAAATTGATCAGAATTCTCATTTAACGGGCATTTTTGGTAAAGAAAAACCGCAAAAACACAATTTGTTGGTAATCCCCATCAACAAAAGGTTTTGATAAAAGTTTTTACGAATCATCGTGCACACGTACATGCGTGCGTAAGCTCATGCACATGTGTGCCTATTATCTCGCACATGCGCATACACTCGCCCACTCCTAATTGTCTATTACTCGTAATAGCTTTACTTATTCAATTAAAAAAAATACTGAAATGCCCCATGTGGTGGGAGAGCAGGCTTCCAACCCCCACTTGATTCGTTTGAGGGTGGGATAGCAGCGGAATAGAGAGAATAGAAAAGCAAAGCGGTCTTGGAGCCAGAGTGAAGTGTGTCCTTACGGCTGCCCTTTAATGGAAAAGGGCATAAGGCGGCAAACGCCATAGGACGTAGTCAAGAGAAGCACCTTCTCGAAGGTGAAAGGGAAGCGAGCTCCCTATGGGCCCGTAAGGACACACGACAAGTAAGCGGAGAGTTTCTCTGAATAGAGTGTAGCCTGTGGAGGGAGATCATACCTTGTTGTTTTCAGACATAAAAACCTTTTCTTTTTTCCTTGGAGGGACAATTAATGTCCTCCCGAAACTTGGTTCTTGCCGTTCGACTGAAAGAAGCCTTCGTACGAACCAACTTTCCTCCCTATTTGTTTTTGAAAACATTGGGCTATTTATTTTATACGTTCAAACAAAAGTTAAATTGTGACATGCTTATCCAATTTCATGCTAATTCAAAGTCTATTTGTTCTATAATTGCAATCTTCAATCTCATTATGACAAGACTGGCCCCGAATCCCTCGGAATCCAGGATGGATCCTGTGGTATTTCCAGCATTTAACCTATGTCGGGCCCATTTACTAATTAAGAACGTCTCTTTAACAAAATTAAGTGAAAAGAGGGCCAAGACTCCTGCCGAAAATTCGGCAGAGTCTCCCCTGAAAAATGAACTTTACCCAAATCTTCAACATGTACAAAACACAAAATTTAAACCAACAACCAGCACACACAAGTTAACAGCACACAGTTTACAGTTTAGGCCTCCGGCCTTAAATTCCAACCATAATGGGCAATATCAGAGCATACTAAGTTAAACTTTAAGTTTACAAACCGAATACAAATTTAAAACGAAAGTTTACAAGACAACGCCCTACTTAAGTTCAGGGCTCGAAAAACGAGGCTCGGTTCAGATCAACTATTGTTGGGGGCGCAAAACAGAAAAAGTGTGAGTGAACAAAACAAAGTTATTTCGTACTTAAAACAACATAATAACCCCACCTTTTTCGAAAATAATGCAAAAACATGCACTTTAATCATTAATATACATAAGCCAAAATGGTATGATAAACTTGAACTCGACTCGACTCTTCCCCATGCCCAAACCACTCTCTTACAAACGCATGCCCGTAAGCACTGCGAGTGAGGAAGGATCCTCACCAAAAGAAAATAAGAAGAAATTGTAATACTAGTAATTACGTATACACACACACACATATAATATATGACACTGACATCAATAACTTGTACCGGGGAAACAATCCAACTAGGGGATTGTTTGGCTAGACCACGGGATGACATCACATAATCCCGAGGGTTGAACCGTCTAACCGGGGGATTGATGCTCAGTAGCACACACGCTGGCATCGCACGTGCGGCCAAAAACTCTAGTCATACGGACACAGACTGCCCGGCAAAGGCCTACGGTAACACCTCGTCAAGGGTGCCCGGTTCCGACATCCAATCCAATTCTAATTACAATTCCATATTCATTTTCAATAATCAGTAACCAAATTCGGGGGAGGTACATAGGGTGGTGCAAACAGCACTCCCAACTCACAACAATCTCAACCCAACCCATATATAATCTGTGTTTCCCAATAGCCAACATATACTTCAACAATACTCAACCCCACATACCAAGACAACCCCATATATATATATCTGAAACCCGAAAATTCAACTAACCACAATTATCTCCACCATAAATAATAATCCAAATATATGTAAAACAATATAAATTCTTAATAATCAATAATATTCGTTTATGCAATAAAATCAATGCTTTAAAAGAAATGATCATTGAAAACAAAAGTCCACTCACATATAGTCTAGAAATGGTTGACCTGAGAGGGTCCCGCCTGCTGAGCACGAAGAGTCTGGGTACCTAATTAGAGGAACGTAAGGATTGGATTAAAAACCGTACTTCGAACAAAACTTTAAAATTAACTCTCACACTTTCCCAGGAGTTTCTAGAGTCAAACTAAGGCTTTTCGAAGGGTAAAACAACCTTGGAAGACTCACGGTCAACCGAGTAGTCAAACTTCCAGATTTGGTCAACCGGGCCCGCATATCCCACGAACTCCGATTTCCAATCCAAAAGTTCCTACAGGTCCACTAAGGTCTATTGAACACGTCCTGAAAGTTTGGTCTCGATCGAGCGGCCAGATTTTAAACCGATCGCACGATCATATGGCGATCGCTTTGCCTAACCCTATACTCATTGTTTCGGAGTATCCAGGAATCCGATTCTCGATCTGCGAATTACTACAAGATCCTAGAGGTATGAGGAACAACATATTTGAAATTGGCACCGATCCAACGGTCTGAACATATTGAACTCGGATATCGCCTAATAGGCGTAAATCCGTTCGATAATCAAATAGTAACCAATTCCAAATTTGAGCATACCGTTGCGCTCAGACGACGTGGGGAACGTTCTGGGATGAAAATGGGCCCCCACAAATGTGCCTACGCGCTGCCACACGCGTTGGCAGATTGGGTGTCTTGAGAAATTTTCCGGCGACGGAAATTTCTTGAAACACCCATCGAAACCTATACCTATAGGACCCTGACAATAAGTGGAGCAACTTTAACTCATGGCTCGACCCTAAAACTGGCACGGAAATTGGCCGGATTTCATGGAATCTGAAACCTCAAATCTTAGGTTTTTAAATCCTCTTCAAACGCTCAAATCACTCGAAACAAACCTCAAAAACGGATAGAGTAGATGAAAAAGAGGAAGAAGCATACCTTGATCGATGGTTAGAGTGGCCGGAACCGCTGGTTGAAAATCGGTGAAAATACCC
Source organism: Prunus padus (assembly GCA_024362665.1). NCBI lineage: Eukaryota > Viridiplantae > Streptophyta > Magnoliopsida > Rosales > Rosaceae > Prunus > Prunus padus. The sequence continues at coordinate 12,070,664 of JANFAM010000005.1, read as the reverse complement.
TGTTGACACAGTAAACGTTTTGGGTGGTTTTGAGCGAGCAAAACAGGCGGGATGGGTAGAGGGAAGAGATAGGGAGAGATTGGTGGTGGTCTCGAGGCTCGGCGTGGCCTGACGGCACCGGAAATAGTGGTGCCGTTGCTGTATTTCCAGAGAGAGAGAAGGAGGTGTCGGGCTGGAGGAGAGAGAGGGAGGGTGAGGGTGACGCACGCATTTGATTGGGTGAAGGGGATTTTTAGGGTTTTTTAAAACTATTTTTAAAATTACCAATGTACCCTTTTAGTTTTCAGATGTTTCCGGGCTCGTTACGAGTCGGAATTGAGCGTGCCGCCTGTCCACGGACTCATATCGACGAGCCGAACGTAACGGTGTCACTCAATTCCCCAAATTCTTTATGGATTAAAAAGTGACTAAAATGACCTTACTTTCAAGGATGAAATTGTAATTTCTTAAATTGAATCAATTAAGTTAATTATTTTGGGTCAAGGACGTTACACATTGCTTGTATGATTTTGTATCTTTTTGTTTGCTTATTGGCCATGTATCTTGTATATGGGGTCAAATATTGTCACGGGTTTCTTAGTTGCACACAAAATTAAATGAACTTGGCTATATATATGAGTCGTTAAGCAGTACAATATAGTGTAGCTTTTCATCTAACCAAACTAACTTTGTGCAGTCTGCGGACTCATATTTGACATATATATATATATAGATGCATGCTAATTCGAGTTCTCATTTTGTTGCTAGGCTATTATTATCTTGTAGATGATAGGGTACACGAATGGTGAGTAGTTTCTTGCGCCATATAGAGGAACAAGATATCATCTATCTGAGTGGAGGGATGAAAATTAACCTACAAATCATCAAGAATATTTTAATATAAAGCATTCGTTTGCTAGAAATGTAATAGAGCATTGCGTTGGCTTGATAAAAGCTAGATGGGTTATACTAAGGAGCCCATCCTTTTATCACATAAAGACACAATGCCAAATAATTATGGTATGTTGTATTTTACATAAACTTATTCGGAGGGAGATGTCGACAAATCCGATGGAGCATGCAGTACATGATAATGAAATTGCTCAAAATATGGTAGAGGGTGCTATGCTTGACACCGTTGGAGCCTCGAATCAATAGAGTACATGGAGAGATTATATGGCCATGCAAATGTGCAATGAGTGAACAGGAAACCAATGATTATCTTAAGTTTATATTTACACTTGTATTTCATTAGGAAAACCCAACTTCATTATCTTAAATTTATTGTATGTGAATCATAAATTTCTAATTTTTGTAATTATAAGTTTGTAATTATTTTATAATCCATATTTAAGAATAGAAAAAAATATTTAATCTTTAAAATAATTATTTTTATAATTTAGAAATATAGTCACATTTTGGATCCCTTAGTCTCCCTTAGTCCAGCACTCCACCAAACATAGGACAAGATTAAGTCCAAGTCAAGCCAAGTCAGTCCTTGAATTTAGTCTAGTCCAGTTCAATCCTGCGTAACAAATGAGGCATACGTAACAATCACAGTAGAACAAAAGAGAAGATATTCATTCATCACCAATTTTTCTATCTTGAACATGATGTACAAAAAATTATAGTATTCATCACCAATTCTATTTACTCACAATCTACAAAAATATAATGTACCTCATTTTTCCCTTACGATAACCAAGAAAATGTAACAAAATCTATGAATTCTGTAAAAGTGAAAAAAAAAATTAAGAAAAAGCATTTTTAACAATTAAAAAAGAGGACATATATCACTTCGTAGTTGAGCCATAATTAAAGGGAAGCATTGTCCATCCATCTACACCCATTTCCCAAACATGACCGCACTTGCCTCACAACAACACACAAGCCTTTTAAAGTTGACATCGCACACTTCTCTCACGTGCCATGCAGTCCAAAAGGCCTCCGTCACGTGCGTATTGTAAAGCACTCCTTGGACCCGCTGCTGCCAATCACAGTGGCGCGTCTCCAATATTGCAAAAACAGTTTCGCAAAAACAAAACTCACAAAAACCCCCCCACACGCACTCTCTCTCTCTCCATGACGTCTACGCACACACCTCCCACACTCTCTCCTCCTCTTCCCAAACCTCTTTCTCTCTTCTCATTCATTTCGTTCACCAAACACTAACCCTAACCCTAACCCCTTTCACTCTCGTTATTTCTGTCTCTCGAATCTGAACAACCCCAACCTCCTAAAACCCTTGACCCCAAAAAATTTCAATTTCACAGAGCGACCAATGGATTCGCAGCCAAACATCCTCTTTGAAACGGCATCGCAGCCGGATACGGGTAACGACGCCTACACCTTCCTCGAATTCAACACCCAAGGCGAGGACTTTGACTACCCGGAGTTTCGTGACCCGATTCGGTCACCTGTGGCCTGGCCCACGCCGTCCGATTCTTTATCAGACCCTACAGACCGCGACCGTGGCGGTGGAGGAGTCGGGTCGGACCACCAGTCTGATTCGTCACCAGTTTCAGCTGCCCCGGGCAGCGCCACGAAGGCCAGGGCAGGTGGGTCGGGCAGTAGCGGCGGCAATAATCAGGTGGTTGACGTGCTAGCGGGTGGGATGAGTGTCCTCAACTTTGAGGACACTGGGGATGATGATAACTACGAGTACGGCAAAGGGGATTTCACAGAACATGCGTGCCGGTACTGCGGGGTGTCGAACCCGGCGTGCGTTGTGAGGTGTAATGTGCCTTCATGTCGAAAATGGTTCTGTAATTCGAGGGGGAACACGTCCGGCTCTCATATTGTGAATCACCTGGTAAGGCACTCGGTTCAGAGTATAAATTTCTGCCAGTTTTCATTTTTATTTTGGGTTATTTTCTTGTAAATTTTCAGGTATGGGTCTAATGGGAAATTGGGTAAGAACTGGAAATTACGAGTGAGGAGTGAGTCAAAACATGGATGCAATACTGGGAAGTTTAGTAGTTAGATAATATAGGGAAATAAGTGTTTATTGTTTTCAAGGGGTGAACTTCTTGTTGCAGTATTAGTTTGGCATTTGGGGTTAAAAACATAGAAGAAAGAGGTATGACATTCACATGTTGACATAACAAAACTTAGTAAACCAGAAGGTCACCATCAAAATTATAGAGCCCTAAAAACAAATCCAAAACACACCTCCATTATAAACAACTAAAAAAACTATCCTACAGCAGCTCCCCAATCTAATATAATTACAGAAAGTGAAAGATCCCTAGAAGGTTATATCATACAATCTAATAAAATTTAAAAAGAAATTTCATATAGTATGCGTTCTGTTAAGTTGGTCCATTGACCCTTGTGTGCTGTTGAAGATTAATTTGGCTCATATTTATGTTATGTGAATTTGTAGAGATCGTATTTGTTGCCAATAAAATTCGAAAGTTCTAGTTCCTAACCCACATAATTTTCTATTATAAAGTTCCATTAAAGATAGGGCACTTAAAAAGCTTTTATGGGTCAAATATTCCTGTGATTTGTTTGAGTGGATGGTTTATAGTGGATCACTTATATACCAATGGAGTTACCGAGGACATATGTTTAATGTAGTTTTAAGCAACCCGCATTATGTATCATATTTTGGTGTTGTACAGTACTACATGGAGGTAGTTGTATGATAATACTGTTCTTGTGACATTCATGTGGCTATTATATTGTAAGATTTGAGATGAAGTGTTAAATCATCCTTTTTCATACCCTCTTTCAATTGATCTTAGCAGAAGTTGTGGACCATAACAGTTGGGGAGTCAGTTTCACTCATTTCGTTTATTTATTTTTTACTTTATTTATTTATTTTGCTAAGCTTTTCGACTTGGAATTACGAGCTAAAGTTTAGGTCATCGTTTTTATTGTGGAGTTTGATTAAATTGAAGGCTTCAATCTCAAGGTGATGATTAAATATTTTGTATAATCATTATACACTGTCTTCTCTCTAATGTAAGGGATTGTAAGATACTCTTCTTTCCAATAGGTTAGGCATTGTAGTCTGATAACTATTCTTAAGTGGTCTGTCATGTTGGGTTTTGTAGGTTCGAGCAAAACACAAGGAAGTCTGTCTTCATAAAGATAGTCCATTGGGAGAAACGATCCTAGAATGCTACAATTGTGGATGTCGTAATGTATTCCTTCTTGGATTTATTTCAGCCAAGACAGAGAGTGTTGTTGTTCTTCTTTGTAGGGAACCCTGTTTAAGTGTTAATGCATTGAAGGATATGAACTGGGATCTGAGCCAGTGGTGTCCCCTGATTGATGATAGGTGTTTCTTGCAGTGGCTTGTTAAGGTTTGGTGTTTTCTTTCCCTACCAACAGCTTCATGATTATTTTCATTTCACATAATGTGTGCTTTTCAGTTTAGAAGATCTAAGATGTTGTGCTTTGCAGGTCCCATCTGAACAGGAGCAGTTAAGGGCGCGCCAGATTAGTGCTCAACAAATAAATAAGGTAGAAGAACTATGGAAGACCAATCCTGATGCTTCCCTAGAAGATCTTGAGAAGCCTGGTGTGGATGATGAACCCCAACCTGTGGTCTTGAAGTATGAAGATGCTTACCAGGTGATTTTTTATTTTTACTTTTTTTGCACCGACTGTATGTGCTTTGAAACTTGAGAATGCTTAAATCGTATTCATTTTTTAACATGAACCCTTTGTAGGTTATGCATTTTTATATGGATGTCTGCTGGTATGCTGACAGTTTTCTTGTTATTGATGCAGTATCAAAATGTGTTTGCACCACTTATTAAACTTGAAGCTGACTATGATAAAGTATGGGCGCTAACCTCCTCTCTTTTCCTTTTTCTTTTTCTATTTATAGAATCTACGATCATTTGGCTAGTGATTAAACAATTGTCTAATGCTTATGATCTTAATTTTGTTGTAGATGATGAAAGAATCTCAAAGCAAAGACAATGTCACGATTCGGTGGGACATTGGTCTAAACAAGAAGCGTATTGCATATTTTGTTTTTCCAAAGGTATTTTCTTGCAAAATTCCATATAATTTCTTTGTTAGGTTGACCATTTGGTTTTTAGAAGTATTGCTCCCTTTTCAGTTCTGTCAGTATGTATCTTTTTTAAACATTCTTTTTTGTGTTGGGTTGTTGCAGGAAGACAATGAGTTGCGGCTTGTACCTGGTGATGAGCTGCGGCTTCGTTATTCTGGAGATGCAGCTCATCCAGCGTGGCAGTCAGTAGGACATGTGGTATGCCTCTTTTCTATAATTTATAATTGATTTGTGTTTTAGTTTTGTAGCACTTATCATATAGTACTCATTTACTGTTTCAGATCAAGTTAACTGCACAAGAGGAGGTCGCACTTGAACTTCGTGCCAGTCAGGTAGTTTGAATATTGGTGCAGCTAATTTTTCTTATTATTTATTTTGGTGAACTTGGCAGTTATTTATCTTTATTTTACTTTTATTGTATTTAATTTTGGACAACTGGGCCATGGGCCTTCCATTTTGAAATCAATCTCTACCCTTGTAATTTTTTTATATTCCAAGTTTATGCTAGCAGCCGCCCTTCTCCTTCCTCCTTATGTATTGTTCATGGTGTATGCAGGGAGTTCCTGTTGATGTGAACCATGGCTTCAGTGTTGACTTCGTTTGGAAGAGTACAAGTTTTGATCGGATGCAGGGAGCCATGAAGGCTTTTGCAGTGGATGAGACAAGTGTTAGTGGGTAGGTTGGCTGGTGCTTTTGCTTTTTAAGAAAAGTATATACTAACATGTTCATCATTAGTCTTATCAAAGGACATGTTCATCATGACGGGACTTTGATTCTGTGTTCATAATTCTTGTATTGCTAAACTTTGTCTTGAAATGTCAAGCATCAAATGCTTTGATCATAGGGTATGTTAGTTAGTTCAGGTTCAGTTAATGGCGTTAATATCTACAGATGATATGCTTTGTGTCCCTAATGAACTGATTTGAATATCTTTGTAGATAGTTGTATATCATATGATACTTTCATTTTGAGTTGGGTAATGGAGCGCTATTGAATATGTTTTGATCGAACTTCCCTATGTAGACTTAGAACAATAACTGCACTTAAAATTTGAATTTAAACTAAGTTCTGTACATAGTGGTGGTTCAGCCTGCTCATATTTCCAAATCAGTATTTTGCTCTACTTAGTTTTAGGTTAGGTCTCGAGATTTTACTGGGCACTGCTTGTTCCCTGTATTGTAACTTCTGTAATGCTGCACGATATTGTATGTTTGCATCTAACTTTATTGCTCTTTAATACTCTCTGTGCAGATATATTTACCATCATTTATTAGGCCATGAAGTAGAGGTCCAAATGGTCCGTAATACATTGCCTCGTCGTTTTGGTGCACCTGGTATTCCGGAGCTCAATGCATCTCAAGTATGATATCTTGATTATACACTAATTTGTTCTGATTTGATTGATATGCTTGTTTAACCAAAGATTACTTTCTTTGATTCACGGAAATATGCCACTTATTTTGATTTTTGAGATGGTCATATTTGTCGGAATCCTTGGTCGAAGGGTTTAGGTTTTGAAAATTTTCATAAGTTGCATAGTTATTTTGGTTGGTGTTCATTAGCAACGTTATAGATGTAGGACCTATTAGAATCACACGTCTTATGTTATATCTGAATTGCGGCGTTTCACTAAAATGGTCCTTTGTATGTCCTGGTTTTGCATGCCTCCTCTCAGTCCAATTGGTAGCAATTTGTGTGTGTAGCTTTGTGTACAGAGAAATTTTGGGTCTCATTGACTTTCACTTTTATGTTGATTATTTTGAGTCTGAGATCCTCTAGGACTTGTCAATACTATGTTGTGTAGCATGCCTGATACATTGACAGACTTTACTGTAGTGTTCTGTACATTGCTTTTATACATTATTTTTCTCATCATAAAAGGCTCCCTCCTAAATATCGCATAATATCAATTTGTAGGACCTCTTCAAGAATCTTTGTTGTACATGTACTTGGTCTTTTCCAAGTGTCTTACATATCTTTATTGATAGGTTTTTGCTGTGAAGAGTGTCCTCCAGAAGCCTATAAGTTTGATTCAGGGTCCACCTGGCACAGGAAAAACTGTTACTTCTGCAGCAATTGTGTATCACATGGCTAAACAAGGCCAGGGACAGGTAAATTCCCTAACATCCTTCATTTCCTCTCTCTTTCTCACCCACACACAAATCCATACACATCTCTCTCTCTCTCTCTCTCTGTTTTTTTCCTCATAATTTCTTCTTCTAGGTTTTGGTTTGTGCTCCTAGTAATGTGGCTGTAGATCAACTAGCTGAGAAGATAAGTGCAACTGGGTTGAAGGTAGAGGACCAGTTCTTTCCCCACTAATTTACCAACTCTATCCCCTTTGTTTTTGTGGCTCTTCTTGTATTGAATATTTGATTATCGTTTCTGGTTGTGTACTTATCAAGACATATAATTGGATTCTTTTCTCTGATAATTTGTTGGATTAGAGAGCTTCTGTCTTGATTTTTCTTGTTTACCTGGGTTAGATGTTGGTTTGGTTGCTGGGTTGTGCAGTTGTTTCTTTTCTTTTTAGAATCCTAGATGGCTCTTTTAGGTGCCTTTGGCACTCTATAATGGATCCCGTGTCCACTGTTTATGCCATGGTTGCTTTCATATTTTAATAAAATCTCTGTGTCAAAGATTACCAGCCACAGGAAATCTGAAAATGAGTGCCTAAACTCCCTTTCCTGCATCAAATATTGCACCATATGATTTATAATATTATATCTTTATGGTTGAAACGTGTTTTATGAATTTTTCTAATCTTTTTTTCTTTCCCCTTGGATTTAAGGTTGTTAGACTTTGTGCGAAATCAAGGGAAGCTGTAAGTTCTCCTGTTGAGCATTTAACCCTCCACTACCAGGTTTGTTTTGACTTGTTGGCTTCATAATAATTTGTCACATTTTGCTTTTTTCTTTATGTTCATTTCTTTAACAAGATGCTTACTGACTGATAATTGCAGGTTCGTCATCTTGACACGTCAGAAAAGAGTGAACTTCACAAGTTACAACAGTTGAAGGATGAGCAAGGTCTCTCTCTCTCTCTCCCCTGTCCCCAATTGCTCCGGCTTTTTAAATGCCTTTTTGTGTGTTATTTGTTAGTCCAAGCATGACTTAGAAAGATATGTGTATTCTGTTACACAACTAGCCTTGCATGTAGGTAAAAATGAATTTGATTTTATCAATTGACATCTTTTATTATTTTTGCTATGATTTCACTTTGAATCAATTTACTGCATGAAACTGTCCGTTTGTTGCCTTGAAATGCTGGTCTTGATTGTTTTGTATTTGTCCCGGTATTACTTGCAATTAGGTTTTAAGTAAATGTGTTATAGTTCTATGAACTTATTTGTATGTTTATTCAACTTGATGCTTAATTACTTCCTTGAAATTTTTACAGGAGAATTGTCTAGTAGTGATGAGAAGAAATATAAGGCACTGAAGCGGGCAACCGAGAGGGAGATTTCTCAGAGCGCTGATGTCATTTGTTGCACATGTGTTGGCGCTGGAGATCCTCGATTGGCAAATTTTAGGTTCCGTCAGGTTGAAATACATCTTACATAGACAGTTCGTTACTATGATTCACAATTAAAATAAGCTTACACAATTCTATCCTTTGCTTTTAGGTACTGATTGATGAGTCTACTCAGGCAACAGAACCTGAATGCCTTATTCCTTTGGTTCTTGGGGCAAAGCAGGTACTTTGAGATAATTTTTTTTACATGTTAATGAATTTTAATTGAGAGCTTGATCTTTTAACAATTCGGTGCATGGTCAGCAATCTTATGAGAATTTCCATATTAGGTTGTTCTTGTTGGTGATCACTGCCAGCTTGGTCCAGTCATTATGTGCAAGAAAGCAGCTCGTGCTGGGCTTGCCCAGTCTCTTTTTGAACGCCTCGTTTTACTTGGTGTGAAACCAATTAGATTGCAGGTTTGTCACCTTTTATTCCAGCCTCGATACCCGTGTAGCTGTGTATAGTACCAGTGATAGTCTACATGTACTTGGCTTTTTATTTTATGAGCATCTGTTGGTTGGTCATGCATGAAATTTGAGTTCTGTATAACCATTCAGCAATGGAGAAGATATTACTCATTTATCTTAACATCACAACACTGAACATTCAATTTAGTATTAGGTTGAGTTGACAAAGTTGCATATCTTTTCTCGGTATTGGAAAGATTATTGTGGTTCTGTAGTTGCCCTCGACTCATATTCTTCAAGGCTTTGGAAGCTTAGTTACCAGTATTTTTCTTCCTCTTTTTTTCCACATTATTTTCATTACTTCTGTAAGAAAATCACAAACTTTTTCTCTCAACCGGTACATTAGACTGTCACTCTCCTTTTAAATTTTATCAGATATAAAAATTTTATTTAAAAAGAAAAAATTCCTATCAATCTTGCATTTGAGTCAAAAGCAAAGTTACTTAGCTCAACTATGTGTGTACTGCTAAGATGGTGTAAAATCAGTCTTCCAAAAAGAATAATTATTAAATTATAATAATATATTTTCCCGTTGTCTGCTTTATGAAATTTCTTGTATTTCATCCTGCAGTGAAATTGTTAGTGCATGTATGACTGTTGGAGGACTGATATGTTAAGTTTTGTGATTTCAAATTTTAGGTTCAATACAGAATGCATCCAGCCTTGTCAGAATTTCCATCTAACAGCTTCTACGAGGGCACACTTCAAAATGGAGTGACCATCAATGAAAGGCAATCATCAGGCATTGATTTTCCTTGGCCAGTTCCCAATCGTCCCATGTTCTTTTATGTACAGGTATAGTAAGTGCCAGTATATTGAAACATTAGAAAAATTGTGTTAGCAAAGTTAAGTTTTGTTTTCTGCTGCTTTTTTTTTCTTCAACTCTTTAAAATTTTTAATTTCGCCGGTGACTTGTTTTGGATTCATACACATGTGTTATAGATGGGGCAAGAGGAGATAAGTGCTAGTGGAACATCCTATCTGAACAGAACTGAGGCTGCTAACGTTGAAAAGATTGTCACAACATTCTTGAGGAGTGGTGTAGTCCCTAGTCAGGTGAATCTATAATAGTCCTTTTGATTTTAGCATTTATATCTGGAGTCCATGTTGCTTTAATCTAATAATGTCAGCATTTCACAGATTGGGGTGATAACACCATATGAGGGACAACGAGCGTATATTGTGAACTATATGTCAAGAAATGGTGCTCTCAGACAGCAACTTTATAAGGAAATTGAGGTAATCTATCTGACTCATCAAATGTAGAATTCTGTTGCAGTTATCCTTGTTTTGTCGATGTTGCTTCATTGTTTATTGTCACAGGTTGCAAGTGTGGATTCATTTCAAGGAAGAGAAAAAGATTATATCATCCTTTCATGTGTTAGGAGTAATGAGCATCAGGTGAGTTCATGAAATCACTTAATGTGGAAAGTATTAATTATGAAATTAGCAAAAAGTAAAGTCATTATACCCTTTTTCTCAACCCCGTGTTATGTAATTATTGTATAGCATGATTAAACAGAATGCTAGAGAAGCTAATATGAAAGATGTTGTTTCACTGTTCAAGTTTTGTGGGACAAACAATAGTTCTTTTTAGATTATTATTATTATTATTAATTTTATACAAAACAAAGATTTCTAGATTTTGGTTCTGAGATAATTTGTAATAGCTGTTTCTCATTTGAAAAAGAAAAAAGAGAAAATTTTATGATAGCTTTTTGGTTCCTAGCTAATACACCCCTCTTTCAGGGTATCGGATTCCTTAATGATCCCCGCCGTCTCAATGTTGCTCTGACACGTGCTCGATATGGTATTGTCATTCTTGGAAACCCTAAAGTTCTAAGTAAGCAGCCACTGTGGAATAGCCTGCTGACACACTACAAGGTATTTCTTGATCTCTGTAATTATGTTATTTGTGGTTTGTGTCATCCTGTTTCTTTGTTTTTTTTCCTCTGCCAGTTAATAGAATAAGAGTAAAAGGTTACTGTTCTTATTTGAGTAAAAGCCTTTTCTGTTCTCATCTTCTCTAGAGTCTTTTTAGGTTGATCTCTGGTTCAATTTATTTGTGTTCTTTCAACTTTTCTTGATTAAGTTTTGTTTCCTGTATAAAAAATAAAATAAATAAATAAGGGAACAAGGAAAAAGATTGAGGAACAGAATACGTTTTCCACAAGCCAGAACTCGGCTTTGGAATGTTGATGGCAGGTGACTAACACTTGTGCAGCTCTGGGGAGCATATTTGTTAATGATATTTCACAAATTTTGTTTAGGCGTTCCTCTTATTGTTGATTCTCCTTTTTTTTTTCTTTCCCTTTTTGTGGCTTTGTCATGTTGGCTCATCAAAATGATTGTGTTATATGGGTTGATGATCACAGCATTGCTTAGTACTTATGACATTTTATACATCAATAGGAACACGAGTGCTTGGTTGAGGGGCCTCTAAATAACCTGAAGCAGAGTATGGTTCAATTTCCAAAGCCCAAAAAGGTATGTCATTTAGCGAGAGCAGGCACACATTATTTTAACAGTGTTTTTTTTTTCTGTACATGCATATGTTCAATTTGTGGTGGAGTTGGATCTTAATTTATGAAATCACTAATTGATGTGGAATCATGTTACGCTTCCACTAATGTTGACACAGATCTATAATGACCGGCGGCTATTCTTTGGTGGTGGTCCTGGAGTTATCCCAAATGATAGTTATGGGTCTATTGCCTCGTCTGGCCAAAGTGCGGACAGGAGAAGTACTCGTGGTAGGGGTATGTTAATGCCAGTATCTTTCCCTTTTTCCTTCTTTCTCCCGGAATTCCAGGAATGGATACTTTTCTTACTTTTGCTGTTCCACTACATACATGATTGATGTATTAGGGATGAAAGAGACAAGAAAACTGAACAAGAAATTGAAGACAACTTTCAACGTAGTTCTTATATTATGGATTTGTTTAGTATAAAAACTTGGGGTTAGTTTGATATGGTAGGTACTTCTACAGCATGTCCTTGGACAATATTCAAAGGCTCTAGGATGAGTAGCAGGAGCAATTTTTAATTAATTATGAGCCCAAAAGACGGGTTCACTAAGTTGTTGCTTGTTTCATGTGTATGAAGAATTATTAAAATAATTCTTTTGACAGGAGAAATTAAAATAATTAAATCCCACAAATCCAATGAGAATAAAATAAATAATTAGCCTTTAAATTCAAATTATTGTGGATGTCTTATCCACTTTTGTTTCCCTTTCCCCGTTCTTTTCAATGAATCTCATTTCTTTTCAAAAAAAAAAGTAAATAAAATAAACCCATTTGATAAACATCTCCTATCCCTAAAATAACTTCTTTTTTTCTTGCATCCTTAATTTAACATTTATGCAAAATGCAGGTTCTTACTTACCTCCTGGCCCACCCAATGGTGCACATAAGCCTGGGGTACATCCTGCTGGATATCCAATGCCTCGGGCACCTCTTTCAGCATTTCATGGTGGTCCCCTTTCTCAACCATATGCTATTCCAACTCGTGGAGCTGTGCATGGACCAGTTGGAGCTGTTCCTCATGTCCCTCAACCTGGAAGTCGAGGTTTTGGGGCTGGGCGTGGAAATGCAGGTGCACCAATTGGCAGTCACCTCCCTCACCAACAAGGCACACAGCAGAACGTTGGAAATCTGGGGTCTACATTCAACTTTCCTGCCCTTGAAAATCCAAATAGCCAGCCATCTGTGGGTGGCCCATTATCTCAACCTGGATTTGTGAATAATGTTCGTATTGGTCTTTCTTTTTTCTATGTATCCATTTCTCCCCAATTCTTATACTTTCATCTACTTGATGCATGTATTCTTTTCCTTATTGTATGCAACAGATGCCACAAGGGCCAAGCCAAACATTTCGTGATGGATTTTCCATGGCGGGCATGTCTCAGGTTTTTCTCGTGCTAAACGTATAAATCTTTTGGTTAAGTTGTGACTTTGATATTGACTTCTTAATTTCATCTTTCATTGTCTGTTACCAGGAATTCTTGGGCGATGACTTTAAAAGTCAGGGATCACATGTTCCCTATAATGTTGCTGACTTCTCCACTCAGGTATGAAGTTGGGGTGCGTTTTTATTTTTTGTGGTTTTATTGTATGCTGGGCCATATATTATTTGTATGCCAACAGGGTGTCTTGATCTTGGAAACTTAAGGGTTTTGTTGTTTACTATCATGGTTTGGTTTAGGTATCTTTTCGACTTATTTTAAACATCTTTCCTTAAGACTGTTATGCTGTCCGTCAAGTGGTTTGTTGAAGAATGTTAGACTGTTTTTTATTAAAGACTTATTTTGTTTTAATTTTCTATGAATTGTTTTTACTTGGAGACTAGTTCCACCATCGTGACAAAAACATAAGAAAAAGGTTATTTCACTTGATGAGATTATCTATAGAAACGGAACTTCCCTTACCCCGTTTGTTTCAACACTTCTTTCTTTCCAAAATGTGCCCAGCTTCTACATTAACAACCCTTATTATATAGTTTCACATTTAATAGAGTTAAAAGGGGGAAAACAGGACATACTGTTGCACGTTTTTATTTAAACCTCTACTTGCAATTACAGGACTAGCTGTGTCTTGAAAAAACTATAACTGAATTACAGGAATAGGAAAGCGATCTTAATGTATGAGTCGTCAAAAGCTTAGTTTTCACTTGTATTTCTTTTTATATTGACGTAATGCTAGCTTGCTCTGCAGGCTTCTCAAAGTGGATATGCTGTTGATTACGTTACTCAAGGCGCACAAGGTGGGTTTCCAGGGAACTTTATGAACCAGAATTCTCAAGCTGGATATTCTCGATTTGGTACAGGGAATGACTTCATGTCTCAGGTTTGCTAGTTTCCATTATTTTGTGTCTTTAATTTTTTATCATCCTTTAGGCAATTCTGAACTGCTTTTCTTACAGGACTACATGCCTCACGGATCACAAGGTCTATTTACTCAAGTAGGCTTTAATGACCCATCTCAGGATGATGCATCACAGAACCACTATGGTGTGGCCAATGCCAATCAACTTCAGTCTCAGGTTTCTTCTTCATTCTGTTTGATAGAGAATTACCACTCCAAAATAAACAAAATGACGTGTAGAAACATTTGGCTACTCTGCAGTTAGCAAGCCCTTTTACTTTTTTCTTTGACTGAGTTTGGTGGGTTGGGTATATGGTCAAATGTTTACTGCATGCTTCCTCTGTTTCATTTTCAAGTCATTTCTTGGCTTAGTGGTGGTTGTCCTCGCCATATAGTTGACAAGTTGGTCAACGTATTTGCAGGGATTTATGAATTCTCTGTACTCTCAGCCTTTTGCCCATTACAACACACAGCCAATGAACTTGCAGGCCCCACAACAGCAGCAGCAGCAGCCACCTCAGCAGGGTCAGAGCTCCCAAAATCAGAAAATCCACTACAATGGTTAAGAGACAGTAGGGAATAATGGCTGTGATGGGTTATAGTCTTTGCATTCAGCGACTCGGTTTGTGCTCTCTTGTGTGCCCAAAGATATCTACCCTAAGTGCGTAAGATTTGCCGGTTGAGATCAGTGTGGTTATCTCCATAACCCGTAATTGATGTTCTAGATATTTGGAATAATATCAGAGTGGGCAAATGAACATTCTGGGGTCTGAGCAAACAAGAGAGGCACATCCAGGGCTGAGAAAGAAAAGGATAACCCCGAGTACCTGATTGGAGTTTTGTATTGTTCTGAAGAAAGATAAAAAATGTTCAGTGAAATGAGAGCATTACATGGTTTGGTTTTTGGCGAAAGGGTTGGGACAACGATGAAAGAGGCGGGGCGCTATATATGTGACTGACAGGGAAAATGACCAATACAGAAGAAGCAGTTTACCACAATTTTTGTACAGCGTGCTGGGGAAAGTCGCCTAACCCTTTCAGCTCCTGACATTTAATTATACTCTACATTTTTATTGAAATAGACGATGATGAAATCTTGAGCAAGTGTTATTTAGTGCTTGTACTGCTTGCAGAAAGAACCTTGGTGGTATATAAAAGTGTGATATTGGTTTTCTTGTGTAATTGGCTTGATTTAAATGCTGTAGTGGTTTATATATTATTTGGCATGCTATGCTTGAGGTTTTTCTCCAATATCTTTTCATGTATTTATTTATCCTTAATTCTTTTGTAAGAGCAATTTACCATTCAAGGTTAAAATAGAATGGGAGCCTTGATCAATGAGGACGAGCAATTGTGGATTAAAATTTGATGGATGGTATGGTAGTAGTTTTTAGATGTCAAATATTTTGTTGTCCCAAGATTCTTTCTTGTTGAACGTGAAAAAACGCCAAATTACAATTTTGGTCCTTGTATTTCATTTTAATTTTGGCAATTAGGTAGCAATCAAGTCCTGTAAGTAAGAATTATTAAGAAAATAGACCAAATTGACTATGTTTTGGGTTGATTGCAAATGTTTTGGAGAGACAAAGGTATCTTTGAATGTGTTTTGGGTTGATTGCAAATGTTATGGAGAGACAAAGGTCTCTTTGCATGTTGTAGTTGCATATTGCTGCATTGGATTTCATCAATTAATTTGAAAAGCTTTGCGACTTGAACTTAATTTCGAGTGACCTTTTCTTCTGTCCTTTTCTGACCTATTCTTTGGTGTAATATTTATTTAGAAAGTGTGGATTTGAGGGTGTGACCTTTTCTAGTGGGCCGTTATTGGATTTGTCCACTCCTTTTTCGCAACCATATAGATAAGGGTGTCATTCAATAATAAGGGCCTTAAGAGCAACTCCAGCGTTGCAGGGGGCGGGCAACAGGGGGCCGTAGGGCCAAAATCCAACTCCAGCGTTGGCAGTCCGAGCCCAGGCAAGGAGGGGGTCCCACCGGACAGGGCAAGCCCAAGGCAGCTTTGCCTCGTACTTCTGGAGGCAAAAGTCACGCCGCAGCGCGTGACGCCGCCTAGCTTCGCTAAATTTTTACGTTAGCGCAACGCACGCCGCCAACGTTAAGAAAATTTGGTGAAGCGCTGCTGTCGTCAGCCGTAGTCAACCGCTCTTTGACACGTGAGCGCATTCCTGAGCCTTGGATGAGTTTTTTTGTTAAATCCAACGGGCCGGGCCCTTTTTTAGGTTAAAAATTGAAAAAATTGCAAAAAATTTTAAAAATATAATAAAATTCTGGTAATTTTTTCTATAAATACCTACCATACCCATTCACTTTTCACACCTAATTTGCATACAACTTCATCTCCTTTCAATATTTTTACTTTCCACCCAATATTTTCTACTCAAAAATTCTATTTTGTGTAAAAATAGAAATGACCACTTCTATCGAAGCCGGAGGTTCGTGGAGCACCATGGAAGATCTTTTGTTGTGTGAGTGTTGGGTCGAGTTGGTCATTGCCCGATCACGGCAATGAGATGAAGTCTCAAAATATGTGGAGAAAAATTCATGGAGAATTTTGTGAAAAATCCGGTTCCGTCAGCACGGAAATGGCATTGGCTAGTAGGTGGAAACTTCTAAATAAAGAGTTAGGAAATGGAGAGATGCATTGGCAAAAGCAAGGGACAACATTAGAAGCGGTCAAAATCTTTCGGACGAGGTAAAATATTCATTCAATTTAATGTCACAATTTTTTTTCCATTTTCTTGCATTTTTTTCTATATTTTCTTGAGGGTCAATTTTTAAATATCTTTTCTTGCATTTCCTTTTTTCTATATTTTCTTGCATGTCAAATTTGTTTATATATTTTTTTGCATTGTATTTTTTCTATATTTTCTTCCATGTCAAATTATTTTATATATATTTATGCATTGTATTTTATTTTTTTGATTGTTTTAGTTGTTTCCTTCCATGTCCAATTTTTTAATATTTTGTTGCATTTCCAATTAATTTTTTGTAATAGCTTATGCAAGCACAAATGTGGTTTGGTGCCATGGGCGGGGGCAAAAAAAGTTTCATCAATCACCATTGTTGGGACGTTGTGAAGAATTGTGCGAGGTTCAAAATTCTTTCCACCGGTTCAACGATTGTGTTGAATGAGACCCCGCTACACGATTCAACGACAACCGATTCACCATTGGACTCCCCTAATGGATCAAGACTCACCATTCGAACGTGAGCCGAGGCCTATTGGGAGAAAAGCGGCAAAGGCAGCAAAGGCAAAGAAAGGGAACACTTGAACAATGATTGTGTAAAATATATGGAGCAAATTGCTAAGAATAACGACTTAGACTTGAGAGAGAAATGCAAAGACAAGAAGTCGGCAAGGCCCGACTTGAAACAAATGCAATTCTAGCACAAAAGGCAAGAAAAAGATCGGGAGGACAGAGAGATGAAAATCATGTCCATGGATACTGAGCCATTTCTCTCCGAAACAAAGGCCTATTGGAAGCTAAAAGCGAAGAGATGTTATTAGAAGAAAGCTTTCCATGAAGATGGACCTAGCAACACGGATTGGTTGAATGATCAAAACCAATAGGTTGTAGTGAATGAGTTACCATATGTATTAATTGTTGTATTGTTTCTCTTATTAAATAAATGAACCATTAAATAATATAGCAATTTATTCATTACAAATCTCACACAAAACAAAGCATAAATAAAAACAAAGCTTAATTCATTACAAATCTCACACAAACAAAGCATAAATTCAAACAAAGCATTAAACTTGACTTCATCCACCGTGATTGCCTTTCATCTCCCATAAGTGCTCACCAAGTCAACTTGACGCCTCTCGTGAATATAAGACGATTGCATTTCTTGATAACGGCCAATCATAGGGTTGTTGTATCGACCGCCTCTAATCAACGGTTCGTCAGGCTCCACCGGTTCTCCATTTGGTCCCACCGCCGCTCATAAATTCTTGTTAATGGCGTGTTCATGGGATCGGGTTCAAAAACCTCGGGGCATCATAATCATACTCATCCTCCACAATCATGTTATGGAGGATGATGCAGTCATCATGATGCCCGGCTAAGCCTTCTTGATCAAACATACGCAAGACCCGATAATTGCCCAACGAGCTTGTAGGATGCCAAAACACCTTTCGACATCTTTTCTATAGCCCTCTTGAAAGGCGCAAAGCTTTTATCCTTTTCCCGATTGGGGATTTGGAATTGTTTTGATTTAATGTCGTCCACCTCGGATAAATGCCGCTCCAGGTAGTACGCACTCGATATTGTGTATTGTTTATTTTACACGTGATCTCTGGGGAATGACCTCTCAAGACATCATTGAATACCGGGATTGCCCAAGCACAATGAGATCATTCGAGATCCGGCAACTCCAAAAAGGCATGCCAAACCCAAGTGTCGAATGAAGCTCTGACCTCCAAAATGATACTTTTTTGGCCCTTTCGATTTCCATAATCTCCTTGCCAAGCAGTTGGACAATTCTTCCCTGCCAAAGGCATGCAATCGATGCTCCGATCATGCCGGGAAACCTCGAGCCTCGCCTTTTGTAGAAGCCTTTGAGGTCCCTCCGGAGTGGGTTTGGCGGAGGTATTCACGTGTAGAGTGCTTCTATTGCAGCACAAAATCTGACCAAGCACTCTAGGATAGTTGATTTCCCCATCCTAGCAATCTCATCCACCTCGGTCTCGCATGCCCCGCACGCAAGCATCCGTAAACCAACTGTAAGTTTTTGCTCCTAAGAAGACCCAATAACCCACAAGCATCATGCTTCAACGAAGTATGTCGTGATTACAAACATCATGCATGATTTTTGAACAAATGGGGCTGCATTTTATATCTTCCTCGAAAAAAAGAAACATGATATAAAGAATGTGGGATAAAGTAATCTTCCAAGAGATTCTTACCCCGAGAATTCCTATGTGTCAATCACGTTTGGGGCACGTGGGGTTGGCTTGATTGATTCATAATATGGAATGCTAAAAGAACTTCTTCCTCTTCATCCATCTCAAGATCTTCTTCAGTCTGCGCATGATTTCTTCCTCTTCTTGTTGTTGCCTCTCCAACTCCCTCCTCAAGTTTGACATTGAGAATATAATGTGTTTTTCTGAATCAAGAAATGAAAGGATAGAGAAGTGTGTGAGATGTCTCCGAGTTGAGGTGTAGTTTTATAGAGAAATTTACAAGATAGAGATGACACGTGGTGCAATTTAAGAGGATGAAAATCATATCTCGAAATATGAGCTTAGAATTTTTAATATATCTTGACACGTGTCAACAGAGAATCTTATCCAAAATCTTATCTCGAAAATTGAGATATGAAAGTTTCATCAAAATGTTGACACGTGGGCAACCAAAAATCCTATCCAAAATTTAATCCAAAATTTTTATCCGAAATCTTATATCAAATTTTATATGATAATTTTTTAATGAATAGTGACACGTGGCAACCCAAAACTTATCCGAAAATCGTATCCAACTTGATTGTTTAAGTAAAAAATAAAAAAATATTAACGTGAATAGTATTTGCGCTACCTTGCCCTTCCATGGGTGGAGCAAAAAATGCAAGGGCTTCCACTATTCACGTGAATAGTGCCCGCCCTTGCCCCCCTTGCCCTTGCCCTTATGGGTGGAGTTGCTCTAAGGGAATCAAACACATGTCCTCAGGTGACTGCTCTTTAACCGTTTGGAGGTTGTTTGTTGACAACTGAATTTTGCGCTTTCCAAACTTGGAAGATGCATTTAGTTTGAATCTCCCCTACCGTATTGAAATGGTTGAAAATGTGTCTCTTCACCATATAAGCTCAATAATATGTAATTATACAAACAAAAAAAAAACAACAAAATTAGGTTCTCTATTTTTTTTTTTTTTTTAGTAAATGCGATTGGGGTAGGGGTTTACACAAATATTCATTGGGTGCCTGGGAGCTAAACCTCTACCCACATGGGTAGAGGAGGAAGAGCTCAACAAATTGAGCTATTGACACATGAAAATTAGGTTTAATTTTGGGGAAATAACATATCTTTCATTTACATAATATCCTTCTCTAAATTTTTCGCCGGTGATTTAAATCGCGTAAAAAATGGTGAAGCGTTGAAAGAAGGAAGAGGATTAGAACTTTCTAGGGGTGTATATCCATTCGAAACCAATACAATTACACCAATTCGCATCCGATCAAATATAGATTGGATTATGATTTTTCCAATCCAATCCGATCACATTAGAAGTTAAGAAACAATTGAGAGGTAGCAAGTGAGTAATTTTCTATTTTGGGTTTTTTAAGTAATTACTTTCTTGTTAAGAAACAAAAAAAGACAAACCAATGGACATCCCCCTCTACAAAACCTACTCCCTTTGAACTTAAGCCCAAAGATCAAAATTGACAAACGATTGAACCAAACCAAATATTGGAAATCAGCAGCAAAATTAGCTGCGTGTTATAACACTAGATGGAATGGATGCCTAGCACACTTAGAAATGCTCTAATGACTAACCCCAATTTCCCTTTAGTGATGTATAAACCTACCACTATGGTAATAATTTATGTATTTTCTATACCTTTAAATAGGCCTCTAATGAGAAAATAGAACAAGATTAGATGAGCGTTGACAAAAAAAAAAAAAAAAGATGAGTAGAAACTCATGGTTGAGCTCTTGAGAATTGTTCTTCCATAATTGTTTTTCTCTTCTTCCAAATTTCTCTCCAAAATCCTCTTAATTATATAACACGTTATCAGCAGGACTTGCTCACCAAATGAGGTTCTTGAAGAGTTTCAATCTTGGTATATCTCTTCCTTTATAATTCTTATTGAATTTTAGTTCATTTGTTTCACTAACATCCATATATGCTATTTAATGAAGCTTATGGCTAATGGTTTATTTGCACAAGGTTCTTCCAAAAGATGATGACAGGAATACATATGGTTGCTATGAAAGAAATTTCTAGATTCGGGCGTTTTAGATCAAATAACTGTTTTCTAACCACTTTTGCAAGATCCTATATATATATATATATATATATATATATATAGAGAGAGAGAGAGAGAGAGAGAGAGAGAGAGAGAGAGCTTTCATTGAGGGATCCCTCAAATTAGCTTATTTGAGGGACACCCTTGTAGGGCCCACTCCGTATTGTATTTCACTAATCCAAACCATCTATGGTTTAGATAATCATTCAACGATCATCTCTACAAAAAATCACTTGAATCCAATATTGTTTGACCACTCAATTGTGTTATTCAAATTTTAATACTTTCTTGAAGCACCGTGTTCATTGATTTTGTATGATACAATTGGATGTCGAAATGGTTTCCGATTTGTCTAATTTTTTGCAAGGATCTATGAATGTAGACTTTAAAAAAAGATGGTTTGGATAGTTGGAAAAAAATCCGTAGGGTATCCTAAAGGGTGTCCCTCAAATAAAATTATTTGAGGAATCTCTCAATAGAAGAGGACTATATATATATATATAGTTATTTACTCTTGGCTTTAGTTATATATATATATACCTTATATACACCTACATATAATTTTATCGTTCACTAAAGTATGATTAAAGGGTAACATGAACCATGGAGACTTTTTGTACCAAATATTAGTTGGTTATCTCATTGTTTTGGTTCTTGACTTTGGAGACACTTCTATGCTATATAGTCTCATTTGAGCTATTAATCTCACTTTACATATTAATTTTATTATTGTACCTTTAATGGACGGTTCCACCTCCTATATTTTTAGTGGAACGGTTTTATCGCCCACATTTTTTTTTTAATTTAAAGTATGGTGTAGTTTTATTGCCCATACAACAGTATGTATTTAAAAGTGTGGCGTGGGTTTATCGTCCACACAACTGCATTTACTTTTATTTAAAGTATGGAGTAGAATTAGTACTCATACAAGCACATTTATTTTACCACACATTTACTTTTGTTTAAAGAATGGTGCAAGATTATTGCCCATCTGTCAAACATTTATTATTATTTCAAGCAAGGTGCGGAATTATCGCCCATCAGTCATCATTTATTATTATTTTATTACTGTCTTACATGTTTGTTATGATGAGTGTTATATCATACAAGAGATCAGGACTAGAAGTTCCTTGATCCTCATCATACAACTATATCAGGACTTGGGGATCCGTAATGATAATGATGACAATATGAGAGTTGGATACCATATATGTGAAAAGTTGATCGGACCTGAAGATCCTTGATCCTTGCCATATACATGAATAGTAATTGTACGATTGTATCCATAAATTAAACTGTACATGTGAATAGTATTATGTACACGAACAAAGTTATTTTGAGGTCCTGAAGTCCCGAAATGTGAACATGAAGTTCCAAGAATGTCCATATATGATTTTGGCCTGAAGCTCATAATCTAAACAGTGTTAAAGAACTTAAAGTTCTAACAATAAATGGATAGCCTTGAGGTATTATTGCAAAATGGCACACCACATGTTTCTTTGGTATAAGAACATGATGAATTTAGCAAAGCTTGATTTTGTCACAATCGACACCTCACATGATGAATTAAAACTCCCCATATTTTGGTATGAAATATGATCTGAGCCGGAAGCTCATGGATCTCAATATTTCATAAATCCTCAAACCAGAAGTTTTGAGTACATTTACATAGGTGTGAACCTGGAGTTCAAAGCACAAGTATTAATTCATGGGTAAATCTACATGTTCGAACCTGAAACTTTGAATATATGACATTAATTCATTGTCAATATTATGAACTTGAAGTTCATTAATTTTATGTGTCCATTTGATATTTGATATTTAAACGGCATAGGACCTGAAGTTTTACACTAGTAATAACAATGTTGGAACAATTAAACAAAGTTGTAGTAAGCGTTTAGTGCCCCGGAATTTGGGCTTCAATTGAAGAATTTTTGTGTCTTTCAGGTTCTTCAGAAATTTGCAACACAGACACCAGTTCCTCCAAATCTTTATTTCTTTTCTCAGTCTTCTGATTTGTTGATCAGCATCACTAAACGTTATCCGCAGTGTTATGACTTGATATCTAAATGCTTGAACTTCTTGGGATCTGGCTAGCACACTGCATGCTAGCAACACCACAGTCTGATCTTGCTGATAACAATATTTTCTCTCAAGGAGCAATATTCAAATCCAAATCATTTTGGGGATAAGAAGACATTTTTGGAATAAGGGTGTGGCAAGGAACCCCTTACATACTGGTAGAAAGTAAGGAATTTACTCTACTGATGACTGAACTGTGCCTTGGAAGCATTGTATATTAAAAGAGTGAAAATTGGACAACCATCCCTAATATACAAGTCTTTGTTTCCGAATTTCATTCCTTCCACTCGAGATTGTCGACCGCTTTCAAGTATTGGATTCAACATTTGTTATATTTGTCAAAAGCAATATGACAAATTTGAGGCTAACGTGTGGTTGTACATGGAGCCATATATTCCTACTTTTGCTATATACACCCCCTCATCTTGAGCATTTTATCATACCTCTTGTTATTGCCTTCCAACAAGGGATGAGGTACACACCTGATTCCTCTCAAATAGCACTTGGCATGCTTAGAAATCCTGAAAATTTCCTTGGAAGCAAGATTATCTTTGATCATGATCCACTACTTTGTTAGGGAAAAAGTTTGATTATGGATTAGAGTCTTTCATTGAGCTTCTGGGTCCATTTATGGAAGGAGAGAGAGGACATTGTTCATCAGAACGTATATGCCTCTCCCACATATGATAGAAGAGAGGGATCATACATCCATATGCTTCATGGATCAAAATATGGAACATATGGTATGTTTCCATCAGAACATGTGTCTCTCCGGTATATTTCATGTCCTTCATGCAACCTCTCTACATCCTCGTGATCGAAAGAAGCTTGTTAATTCTCACATTTTTTATAGGTTGTTGTGAGTTTGTTTTGTGTTATAAGCAATTTTTTTAAAATCACTTGCTGTTGAGAACCAGTTCTCTGATCTATTGTATCTTACCTTGTGATTCTATTAAGTGAACCTGAAGTTTCTACTCTTTGTTGTCCCTGAAAGACTGTGCTTATAATGCTCATGAAATCATTTTGATGAGACCATTTTTCCGTCGTTAGGGGGAGAATTGAGGTTGTTTCCGAAAAATGACGTAAATTATTATGGAATATATTGTCTCATCAACACATGATTGTACTATCTAATAGGTATGAAAGATGTAATAGATATGAAAGATTAATGCAAATTATGAACATTTCAATACACTGCATAGATTAAAGGCTCCAGAAGAGTAACTTATGCTTATGACAGTGTTAATGAAATGCATGCCTAATGCGTAGCAAATTGTATGGATTGAGGTCCTAGAAGGACAATCTATTAACATGTCAATATTAATATGGTGCACGCTAAGTGCGTAGAAAATTATCTGAATTTATGTGAGAACCTGTTTTAAAAAAAAACTATATAAATTATTATTTTAAAGAAATATTCATACTACATATTAATTATTTATTAATATGAATTTTCTTTATTTAATATTTATTGTGAAGACCTATATGTTATCAAGTCTTAAGCTTAGTATGAGATTATTCCTTTAG
Organism: Prunus padus; assembly: GCA_024362665.1. NCBI lineage: Eukaryota > Viridiplantae > Streptophyta > Magnoliopsida > Rosales > Rosaceae > Prunus > Prunus padus. The sequence goes on along the minus strand of JANFAM010000005.1, from coordinate 12,046,208 downwards.
TTGAAAAATGGCACCATTCTTGTTTTCCACATGTAGAGACTTGGAATTGGTTTTAATCAAACCATCATTGCCATGCCACCTTGCATGCTAGTAACAAGTGGTGTTGTGATATCGTTGGCCAAAGAGGGATGAGTCACATTATTCGCTTATTTTTCTATCTTATTTTTTGGTGGTTTAAAATATTATTTAAATATAAATATTATTTGGTTGCATCCGTAGCCTCTTCCTTACTTCAATCATTCATTCTAATTCTTTAGAATAGATTTCTACCACGAAGTAGTGTTTGAGAGAGAGAGAGAGAGAGAGAGAGAGAGAGAGAGAGAGAGAGAGAGAGAGAGAGAGAGGAAGTCAAAGAAACAAGATGAAGAACATGTGTGTGTCTTGCAATATTTCATGCTTATCATGGTGAGTGGGTTTATGTAATGTGTTCTAAAAGTTCTTATTTTGTGATAAATGTGAAAATCTTGAATTTGTTCTATTTACAAATATTTCTCTATTTTCAAGTCAAGCGTGTCTAATTGTGCAATATTTCACACAATATATATTATTTGGAGTTTTTGTGACATGGAATATGAAAACTTCAGTGACGGGGTATCTGAAGGATAAGTGTACCAGACGGGGACATAGGGTAGTGAGGCAGATATGGGTCACGTGCTAGGTACAATTTGTGAAGGATAACCAAGATACGAAGTAATGATGTGATATGATTTGGTGTGTGTATAATTTTATTATATTTTCTAGAGTGTGTAAAATGGCATTGCTTGACTGAGATATTACATAATTTACTCATTGTGATATGTTGCAACACATTACAACTCCTAAAGAGTTGATAATTGATTAAAACTCCTGAAGAGTTAATATTCGGTTAAAACTCCTGAAGAGTTCAAGATAGAGCCTCGACCAGAAGATCGAGCATTATGCCAACAAGATTCTTGGCTACCAATCGGCTTATACTAAGAAAGTATTGAAGCATTTTTATGTGGATTATCCGTTGGGCACTTAAATGATTTCCCGGTAGTAAAACCGAACATGGTATTTCCAGATAAAGCTCAACCCCATCACTATTATGGTGGGGGTGATGTGATGCATATTTGATGATATCTCCACAGAACAATATATACGAGAGTATTCTATTCAAGTGGATTTACAAATAGCCCAGTATTTATTAGATACGCGGACTCTGGAAATTTCTCTAATTTGCACAGAGATTATTCATTTGAAGTGTATTTACTTATAAAGATATATTGATTTCATGTCACTTATACGAATTCATGATGGTTATATCCTCCACTCACTCCAAAAAGATTTCCTCTCCAGAAGATAGTCATGAACATATCAGGAGGAGACATTCATCAGAATTAGCATCCATGAATTGAAGTTACAGGAGCAAATGTGATGCAAACATTACCAAAGCCTACTCTACGAGAGAAGAATGTGCTATCAATATCATTTGTGATAGGTAATCAAAATATGCAGTTATCAAAGAAAAGTAATTCTTTAGGGGTAGCATCCATCAAAGTGAAAGCCAGATTTATTCATTAAAGTTGTAACAAAGTTGTGACGACCACAACATTCAAAAAGATGGTTGACCTTATGACTTAAAGATATTTTGCAAGAATCAGGGGAAGAGTGACATCAATAAAGGTCTTTACACATTGTACTCTTTTTTCTTGGTCTAAGTTTTTATCCCACTGGGTTTTTCCTGATAAGGTTTTAATGAGGCAGTGTCGCACGAGTATCAGTATTATATACTTAGAATTTTATGTTACACATGCTTATGTACTCTTTTTCCCTTCGACCAGTTTTTGTCCCACTGGATTTACTAGCAAGATTTTTAATGAGATATATTCCTTGAATGGTGGCATCCAAGGGGGAGTGTTATAACACTAGATGGAATGGATGCCTAGCACACTTAGAAATTCTCTAATGACTCATCCCAATTTCCCTTTAGTGATGTATAAACCTACCACTATGGTAATAATTTATGTATTTTCTATGCCTACAAATAGGGGCCTCTAAGTTTAATGAGAAAATAGAACAAGACTAGATGAGTAGAAACTCATGATTGAGCTCTTGAGAATTGTTCTTCCATAATTGTTTTTCTCTTCTTCCAAATTTCTCTCCAAAATCCTCTTAGGGCCAGGTTTGGCATTCTTGTCTTTGTGAAAATAATTCTTTGTCCAGTTCTTTGTGAGAGAAATCACTATGAGAGAAAGCAGTTTGGCGTTTGGTAAACTTTTTGGTAAAAGTGTTTTTGGTACTAATTCCCTCATAATCAGAAAATAATTCATGCATAATCATTAAACCCAAGACTTTTCAAACCGATTCTGATAATCGAAAAATGAAAGACCTCATTGCTTTTCCTTATAGCTTTCTCTCACAACAATTTTTAATAATAAGTGATTTTCTCATAGTTTACCAAACGGGCTGGGCTTCCCAAAATTTTTAAAAAATCACTTATCACCCCAAATAAGCAATGCCAAACTAGCACTTAATTCTATAACACTGCACCAATAGTTGTAAAATAAAGGGATAAATTCAGAATTAGCTTAGTGGAAGAATCTATTTTAAAATTCAAAATTTGTTGTCTTTTAAAGAGAATTACTATTTAAGTTAAGTTACTATCAAATCAATTGTAGCTAAAGGTATAAATTACTATTTAAGTTTTAATTAAAATTTTAAACAGAGATAAGTATGAGCTCCCTGAAATGACGCCTAAATCTGTTACGAAGTACAGCTCAGCAAAAACGACGTAGCTTCGAGAGACTTGGACTCGTCAGAGACTTTTCTCTCACTCACTCACTCACTCACTTTGCCACTCAAGAACGAAAAGTTAAAGCAAAGAATTAAATAATAAAAGCGACAAAGCACATACCATTTTCTGTAGACAAAGCACATACCATTTGCTGACTCGCACAGATAGACAGAGAAAAAGCGGAAGTTTCCTTTTGAATTGATTCAGTGGAATTTTCCTCTGCTGTTTTCTCTCTTGCCAAACGGTACACTTTCCATGCCATTAGCTTAACGATTGTGTTGAATTTGGAATTTTTAATTTTGCAGTGGAAGTTACGTTTGTTGGAAATTTTTGTGTGAATATTGGCGTGCTGGTATTTTGCAATAGTGACAGAGAGTTTGTTGATTTTTTCTGGATTTTCTTTGTTAGAAATGCGACTTCAGAAACTGAAACGACGGATCGTCGAAAGCCTTTCTATTTTCAGTTGCTTTGAATGCTTGTGTATGTGTGTGCTTCTTGCATAAGTGAGTGATTTTTTAGCACCATGATGGTTTAATTTTAGTTTAAGAAATGCTTTTTTGGGCAATGAAATTGAAGTTTGTAATTGTGGTGTGGGATTAATCGGAAAGACTGGTATCTGGATATTGAATTTGGGTTGATATCTTGGAAAAGATGGGATTCGGAAAAAGAAGCATTGAATGTAGTGGCAGTATAGCATTCTAGGATTTTTCTCTTACAGTTTGACTATGCAAAATGTTTATCTAGTGCGGTTGAACATAACCAATGCGGTGAAATGTGCTGTAACTGTAACTAATGCAGTTGTACGTAATTAAAACTATATATGTCTTTTAGGAAAGGTGTAAATTTAGTCAAGAATTACTCAATGTCATTGCATTAAGCAGTAGTGTTTTTTATGCGAAGCACTTTGGACTTTAATCAATAGTCAAAGAGTCTTCTTAGTTTTTTTTTATATTTATTTTTTAGTATCTATTATGTACCAAGTAGGGAGTTGGGATACTGAAGGATTACTTAGAAATATGAGAAAAGACAGAAATGGTTTTTTTTTTGGGTAAATAAATTCAATGTTTTATAGAAACACTAAAAATTGTTTGTGATTAATGTATGTTAGGAATTCTAAATGAGGGGGAGTGAGAGTCACTGATAATGTATTATAAAAGAGACGGGCCAACCATGATCAACATAATTTGAGATATCAATATCTAAACTACAATCCTATAGGCTTTCTGTTGGTTTCCCCTTAAAAATCTAGACTACAATGGTGACTGGAGTATCATCAGTCCCTTACTCTGTAATAAGAGTATCAGTTTCCTATTTACATCAGTTTTTTAGGCTTCAGGGATGGCTCTTTATGGACAAAATAACAAACGTTTAGCGTTGTTAGGGGATTCTGCTGAACAGAATTGCTGTTTCAAACAATGCAAATGGCGTGGCAGGTAGATCAGACACAGTGAAGCTGTGATTCTGTAGCAGTAAAATATGAAAATACAGATAACAAAGAATGATGATGAGTTACGCAGTAGGGGTGAGTGGAAATATGGGTTTAAACATGACAATTGCAATGTAGGTCATATGCACTTTGACCAACTCAGTTTTGGACTGGATTTTTATCCAATAAACAAGAGGGAAAAAATATATATTTGAAGTTCCCTTTTTTATTTATTCTATTTTTACATTCCTTGATTCCAAGGTCATCTTTAACTTAATGGTCATAGTTGCAGGACAATAGTCAATGTTAATGCACAGTAGAAGTGGCAATGTTCCTGAAGATGATGTGATGAACCTGATGTTCCAGTCAAAGTGTGCGACTTTACTGCCTCCTGAGGCTGGCTTGACAAGTTAGATTTATATTCAATCCAGATGCATATGACAGAAACGTTAGTATTCTGTCACTCTGAGTGGTAATGCCTCCTTCACAAATGAAATGGTACCTTTGGTGTTGCATTCTGGCGGGGCATGTTTGGATATCTGCCCTTTCTCTTACTTCAGGGCAGTACAGAAGCACAGCCAATGGTTCAGAAGACTGGTTGCACAATGTCAGCTCAGATATAATAGAAGGTTTTCAGAGAAGCACCTCAATTTATAAGGTCGCAAAGTTATCATCCCCGTTAAATGATTCTGTATCTTGTGAGGACCTGGAAGGTGTTGGATCATTCAATACTACATGCTTGTTAAACTCCAACTTGAATTTCAGTTCTGATCTTTACATATATGGTACTGGAAACCTGGAGATTCTCCCTCATGTATCAATTGTCTGTCCAATTGAAGGCTGCATGATTACAATTAATATGTCAGGAAATGTTAAAATTGGTCAATTTGCTGCAATAGTTGCTGGTTCTGTAGTTTTTTCTGCTGCCAATCTGACTATGGAATATAATTCTTCTATAAATACAACCTCTTTGGGTGGATTACCGCCTTCTCAAACTAGTGGAACTCCAGTGGGCGATGATGGAGGTGGTGGAGGGCATGGTGGCCGAGGTGCTTCCTGCTTGAAAAATAATCAGTCAAGTTTTTGGGGTGGTGATGTTTATACGTGGTCAACATTGTCCGAGCCATGGAGTTATGGGAGTAAGGGTGGGGGCTTATCTACTAAAATTCCATTTGGAGGGAATGGTGGAGGACGTGTCAAGCTTCAAGTGAAGGATATGCTGTATATGAATGGGTCTGTAACTGCAGAAGGGGGGGACGGTGGGACAACTGGCGGAGGAGGATCTGGTGGAAGTATTTCTGTACATGCTGTAAAGTTGTGAGTACATACTTTTTAATTTGATATTATGCTTATACTTTCTTTAGGGAGTGGGTGATGTACAAACCGGTTTAGGTGCTTGGTGCCTTTTTTTCATCAGTGGGAGAAGAAAGTTCATATGAAAAATAACACAATGGCAAAAGGAGGACAATAGTTGACCTAGGAAAGAGAAACCAAGAAGCATAAAACAAAGCCACAATCAATACAAAAATCCAGCCCAATCAAGGTGAATTACACTAAGGGGAACATCATAATGTGCTTAGAAAAAGACCATAAGTATGACCACACCTCTTCCACCTCTGCCTTCAAAAGTTGTTCTGTTCCCTTACATCCAAATCACCAAGTTCTGTTCCCTTACATCCAAATCACCAAATTTGAACTCCGCAGCCCCATAATACCTTAGCCCTCTTCCCGCCTCCAAAGCTCGCATACCTTTCACTCAACAGATTGAACACAGCTGAAAATTCTAATTGATTGGCATTCATATAGAGCTATATTAATACTGAAGAAATTGTTTGTCATATTTATCATACACTTCACCTTCAGTTTAAAGTTATATCAGTTTCCAAATCAATGAGCAGTTCATCAGTACCTTATGGGATTAACATTCTTTCTTCTTATTGTAAGGAATCTTGCATTTTTTTTCCTTGAGAAAGTTGGTGGATAAATACTTGAAACTTTTATGCATTTAATTACTTTGAAGATTGTATTCGAACTAAAAGAACTTCTCTGAGTTTCTTCAATTGCTTGCATATTTTCCTGTGACATAGGAAGGGATATGGTACCATAAGTGCTGCTGGTGGAAGAGGATGGGGTGGAGGTGGCGGTGGAAGAATATCACTTGATTGTTACAGCATACAAGAAGATGTAAAAGTCACTGTGCATGGTTTGTACTGATTACACATCTGTATCTAGTAGTTGTAGCAACAATATTTGAATTTGATATATATTTGGTTCTTATGTTAGAGTCTTAAATATATTTATCTAATGGTTCTTATGTTACATCTGTGTTATGCTGATTATTGCTAATTGAGTCGAATATTATCAGTTCCCGTGCACGTAGTATATACACTTATAAGTGCAGGTTTACGTTTACATTTTCAACTTATCGATTAATTTTTTTTTGTCTGCAGTCTTGGACTATACTTCTTGGAATATGTTTCTTTCTGTTAGAAACATGCCTGTACTTTTGCAAAGCTATTCTAGAAAAATGGAGCTTTGAAATTTATTTTGGTTTTATTATGTCAGGTGGTTTGAGTATCGGTTGTCCTGGGAATGCTGGAGCAGCTGGCACATACTTTAATGCAGATTTACTTAGTTTAAGGGTTGGAAATGACAATATCACAACAGAAACTGAAACCCCTTTGCTCGACTTTCCTACCAGCCCGTTATGGTCACATGTTTTTGTGGAAAATAATGCAAAAGTGTTGGTTCCACTTCTTTGGACCAGAGTTCAGGTTGGCAAATTTAGTCTTCTCAAGTAATTAATTATTTTTCATGAGTTGATTTCTATACTTCTGCAAGGAATCTTTTTGCCATGGACAAATATATATTGCAAAAAATGTGGCTTCATAACATTTCATTGTGGGATCTCCCCTGTTGTATGGACTTGATTGTGGCACCTGTTTTGTCATCTTAAATGCCAATCAGGACACTACTGCATTTCAAATGAAGTTTTCCATTTGTTTCTTTTTTCTTTCCTAGGCATCCTGTGCGAAACTATTTTCTGCATTTCATGTACCCTTGCTGTTGATAATTTAGGAATGTTGAATAGTAATATTAGCTAGGTTTTCAAGGAAGAAAGTAGGGGGAAAAAATGGATATAAAGAAGAATTTAATGAAATATATTATTGATCAACCAAAGAAGAATCCAACCACATTCCCGTTACATTATACTTTTCTGGGAACTTGTTTAGGTATACAAAATGGTGCTGCAATTTTACAGCATCTTTGCAAAAACTTAACTAATTGTAAGAATGGCTCCATTCCCTTAACTATGTTACTGTTGACTTCAATGGCCTTTGAGCCTAATATCACCTCTATCTGGATAACAGAGATGAATGGTGAGTTTTAAGGTTTAATATGTGTGTGTTGTATGTTTCAGTTATACGAACATGAAAACAAGATATGATAGCATACGGCTGTATGAAAAATCTCTAAATAATAGTATACAGATACATAAAGGATACAAGAATTAATTAATACACATATAAATATGTATTTTATATGCCTTAAAAAGATAACAGTAATATCTATTGATTCCATTCCATTGTTCATGCATCATGCTCACTCTATAGTGTGAGCCCTTATACATTTGTTGACAATAATGCACTTGAATGAAGTTTTTGCCCCAGCTCTTATTTATATTTATGTTTTTTTCCTTGTACCGACGCTTAATTATTATTATTATTATTATAGTATTTAAATTACAGACCCTTATTTCTTTAATAATTTTCCAAAAATACTCCTACCTTGTATCCTAGGCGTATCCACAGTGTATCAGTCGCATATCGTTACCATATCCCAAAGTCAAACTTTCCAAGAAGCCAGCGGATATGTATTTGGAATATCAGGTGTATCCAGCCATATCGGGGGGGTATTTGTACCTGATACTTCATATCTAACTTTTTTGGAGTATCCGTCCTTCGTAGGTGCGTGTGTCTATTGTTGATCAAGTTTGCAAGTAGGAATGAAGTTAGGAAATATTTTCCATTGCTATTATTGACCTTCAATGGCTTTTGGGGCCTAATGTACTTCATCTCAAGAATAAGGATGAAGGGGGAGTTCCGAGGTTCAATCCTACTTAAATGGAAAGGTTGGCTATCTTTTGGATATTTTACAGAAGTTTTAACTTATATTGTAGGAAAATGGTACTTGATCTAAAGTTGAAAGATACTTTTAGGGAGATGATATAATTTTGGTACCTATTGTGTTTTTCTGGGGACCTCTTTGTGGAGTTAGACTTATAGTATTTCCTAAACCTGCTAGTTGGGTCCATTATCCAAGGCTAAGTTGCTAGCACAGCAGTGCTTCTATGGATGCATAGAGAACTTAAAACTGTGGGGAACAGTGCTTAATGTGGCCTTGGGGAACTAAAACTATAGGGGTTGTTTGAAATTATGCGAAGGGGACAATGGACCTGATTCAATGAAGTCGGACACAGGGTGTGGGGTGTTTAAGACTAAGTTGCATAGGCATTGAAGAGGTTTTGAAAACACTTTCGTATTTTGGTGATCTTATACATTGTCCTTTCTAAACATAAAAGTGCTTCATTTTGTAGACATTTAAAATTTGGAACTAAGAACTTGAAAAACAGTCCTTTCTTACTATGGGATATGTTTCTGTCATGTTAGAAGTACCATGGCACTACCATAGAATTGGTCAAGAAGTGATGGATTTACAAGTATTACATGTTTTATCTTTTTTTTATTTCTTTAAGTGAATTCCTTCATTTTGTTTGCTCTATCCAGAAGATACATGCACTTATTTTTGGTGTGCATCTCCTTTGATTGTGAAGGTGAGAGGCCAAATTAGTCTTTACCGTGGGGGCAGCATCATCTTTGGATTGTCCGAGTATCCAATTTCAGAATTTGAGCTTGTTGCTGAAGAACTTCTGATGAGTGATTCCATCATAAAGGCAAGCAGCTATCAGAGCATTTCATTTTCCTTTCTATTTATCAATGTTCTTAGTACAAGCAATTGTCTAAAACCTTGATGCAATCAAGCCAAGGAAGGTGAGACAGAACCATTGTCTAACTTGTTTGAGCTTGGTTTCATCAAATCTCAATCAAGCTTGAACTGAATAATTATGGATGCGCTTGAACCAAAGCTCAAGCCTCGTGGGAAAGATGAGGATCACACACATACATCTCAAGGCTGAACTCAAGTTCAAACTTTTTTGTGGTTCTTCAAAATTTCACCAACATAAACTTTTTTATGGTACCTAACCAAGAAAGTCAAAAGCAATAGGATTACCCTAGGGATTTCCTCGATGAAGGATCCAACTTCCTCTGGCTAGTCGTAGGTTAAACCCGTTCTAGGTGGTTGTTCTACGTTGTTTCATTAGATTTTTCTGTTTGAAATCGGCATATCATCCTGGAGCTATAGAATAATCATGTTTGCCTTACTGAAGAGTGCTATTCATGAACTAATTGAGAGTTTAGTCTTGCTCAGTTTCACTCGTTATGTCAAGAGGAGGGTTTTACCATTTGTTCGTTGCTTTTCTTTTTGTTCAAGAATTTAGAATGTATGAGGTGCTACTTTGATATAAAATAACTTGGCGGGTTGGTGCTGTGGGATCTTAATAGAATTCTAATTCCAGGCTCTGAAGTTTCTGTTATTTTCTGTAAAGAGTCTAAAAAAGGTATCTTAATATAAATGAAGGTTTTTGGTGCATTTAGAGTTGCTGTCAAGATGTTACTCATGTGGAACTCCAAAATTCAAATAGACGGTGGTGGAAATCCCATTGTTACTGCTTCAGTCCTTGAAGTCAGGAATCTGATTGTTCTGAGGGTATGATGGTCTGAACCTCATCCTTATTTATATTTAGTACTCATTGTGTTTTAAACCTTTCGCCTGTTCTTGGTAGTTGAAAAGCGGAGTTGATACATTGTGTTTTGCAGCAAAACTCTGTCATTAGTTCAAATACAAACTTGGGTGTATATGGCCAGGGACTACTGAAGTTGACTGGTCATGGTGACGCAATAAAAGCCCAGAGGCTCTCCTTGTCTCTCTTTTATAACATCACTGTAAGCCTTTGTCTCTCTTGTAGTGTTAGATGTTTTAGCTGTTTTGTTCTGTGACCTTCTTGGCCACTTCTGCTGTATCCTTTTACTTTTCTTCAATAAAAGTTTGTTTCTTTTTAAAAAGAAAATTTATTTCTAATTGCCTCTATGCTGATTTGAAAATAGCAAGAGCTCATAGATTTGAAAAATAAATCCTGTTTGCCCATGGGTTTTTGACAACTGTGAAAAATTATATTTACACATTATTTATTTGTTGTCATCATTTCATCATCACATCTTATCTTTTGTCTTCTGATAGCTTGCATGACATTTTCAGAACATACAACTACCATAGTGACTGATTCCACTAATGCGTTTAAATTTTTATACAATTCTAAACTACCTTTCTAGAAGTTTTTGTTTATATGTTTTTGGAATGTGACATTTCGGCTATCAGTAACTATTGCATGTTTCTTTCTGGTGGCTCAGTTTTTTTTCTTTAATTCTGGCCAAAATGGATCTATTTGTAACCTATTCTTTTTTTTTTTGAATAGAAACATTTGTATTAAGACAAGAGCAAAATACAACAGTGGACAAGAAACTGTTACTTTGTCATGCATTTCCTTTTTATGGTAGTGAAACTGTAGAATTCCATTTGGACAAACTGCTTTACAAGTTTTCATACTTCTTACAACAGGTTGGTGCTGGTTCTTTACTTCAGGCTCCATTGGATGATGATGCTAGCAGAAAAGTGTGAGTATGAAGTTTAGGGTCTTGTTCCTCTGTGCTTGTGTTTTCTTCCCTGAGAATTTTTAGACTTTTTTGACTTTTTTTGTGTGAATTCAATTTTGTAGGGTAACAAAATCCCTTTGTGAGAGTCAAGCATGTCCTTTGGATTTGATTACTCCACCGGATGATTGCCATGTTAATTATACACTCTCCTTTTCACTTCAAGTAAGATTAAGAATTTTATTAGAGATTTATGGAGAGATGCTAAAGCATATTGGAACAGAATACCTGCTTTATTGTAATTTTAATTATTTTCTTAAGCATGATTTATTTTTAATGTGTAAGGTATGAAGTCTTTATTTTATGTATGCCGTAGACTTCTAGTCAATTTTTGTTTTTTGTTTCTCTTTTGTCAAATTAGACTTCTAGTCAATTAGATAGCAATCATAGAAAATTAGTTTCTACTTGGAATCTAACATTCCTGTTGGCTTATCTTATTAGTATGTTAAGTTTCATGGGTTCATAATCTAAATTATAAGGTTATTTTGTGAGGCTTTTCCAAATTGTATACTGTTGGACAACCTGCAAGAGCTATTCCCATTTCAATTTTTCTTTTTTCTTTCAATAATTATAAAGCAGGAGACTGGTCCAAGTTTGCCTGGACTTCCATTTCTGGTCTGGATGCTGATCATGAGTTTTACCACTACCAAAACTTTCTTTTATGTTGGTTACTTTCTTCAATTTGTGGCTTCAACTCTTGATTGAAATCAACTCTTTCTGACCGGTTGATTACCCATAGAAGTATCAACTTGTGGGTTCACCGTTATTGTTGTTCAAAGTATATTTGTGTTTCACATTTTGCAGATTTGTCGTGTTGAGGACCTTCTTGTTGATGGTGTCCTGAAGGGAAGTGTAATTCACATCCACAGGGCGAGGACTATTATTGTAGATACTGATGGCCTGATCACTGCATCAGAACTAGGTAAAGGAGGTTATTCTAGAGCTAAGATGTGAAATGTTTTACGCATTTGATTAAATCAAAACCATCTATTTTCAGGCTGCAGTAAAGGTATTGGAAGTGGAAACTTTTCAAATGGAGCTGGTAGTGGTGCTGGACACGGGGGAAGAGGGGGCTCTGGATACTTTAATGGGAGGGTGTGCAGTGGTGGTAATGAATATGGCAATGCTGATCTCCCATGTGAATTGGGGAGTGGAGCTGAGGGTCCCAGTCCGTCATATGGGAATGTGGTCGGAGGGGGAATGATTGGTAAGTTTTCGAACATATAAAAAATTGTTGGCACACATCTATGGCTTAAATTTTGAGAATAGTGGTAAACCAGCAAACTTTTCATAGTGTCATGAAATCTTGACTTCAACTCACTGCTATTGCAACCTCCCAACACAAGCTGAACTTCACATGTTGGGCTCAGCTGTTGTGGAAAGACGCTTATATGTGAGGGGAGTGTTAGAATATAAAATTATTGTTGGCCCACAGTGTAGCACTTAAGGTTTTGGCAATAGTAGTAAACCAGCAAACTTTGTAACTAAGCAATTTCAAAACCACTCTTTATTCTTGCACTGGAAAAAGAAAAAGGAAGACAGTTGTTTTAGAAACCAGTAACTACGGGAAATATTCAACTCCAATAATAAAAGTCTTGTACTGGTAAGCGTAACCTTATTAAACTTTCTAAGTTGCTTAATATAAAAATGTCAAATTTAAGGACCATAACCAAATATGCTCTTCCAGAACCCCCTTTAGTGGGAACAATGTTTTCTAGTGACATGCAATTGGGTGTTGTACTGCTGATGAACAAAAACCAAGTGGCTGCAACTATGAATTACTAATTGAAATATATTTGACATTATACTTTGATCATACTTACACTCAATTTCATGCTGGTTAGTGATGGGATCCATCCAGTGGCCACTCTTAAAGCTTGATGTCTTTGGAACATTGAGTGCTGATGGTCAAAGCTTTCATAAAGCAACTAGAAATGGTAATGGTACTTTGATTGGCGGACTTGGTGGAGGTTCAGGTGGGACAATCCTTATTTTCCTTCAAGAGCTTGGATTACTTGCACAGAATTCATCTTTATCTGTTGCTGGGGGCAAAGGTGGTCCTCTTGGTGGAGGTGGGGGTGGGGGTGGAAGAGTTCATTTTCATTGGTCTAAGATAGATTTCGAGGATGAATATGTTCCGGTTGCTAGTATAAGTGGCTCCATTAACAGCAGGTATGATTTGGTGTCTTTATAATTTTCATAAATCTAAGATTGTGCTGCTATCAGTTCTTTGAATATCCTTTTTGGATATGGGGAATCAACACATTAAGATGCGTTTTCCAGCTTTTTGGTCAAATATATTTGTAAAACATTTTCTTGATACACTATCACTTCCTTACCCAATTGTTGTGCATGATTTTGAATGCTAGATGCTCTGGGGACTTTCATAAAATGCAGAAACTCCTTATACAATTGCAATAAAGAGAATACTTTCCTCAGGGATGATTTGGTGTCTTTATAATTTTCATAAATCTAAGATTGTGCTGCTATCAGTTCTTTGAATTATCCTTTTTGGATATGGGGAATCAACACATTAAAATGCGTTTTCCAGCTTTTTGGTCAAATATATTTGTAAAACATTTTCGTGATACACTATCACTTCCTTACCCAATTGTTGTGCATGATTTTGAATGCCAGATGCTCTGGGGACTTTCATAAAATGCAGAAACTCCTTATACAATTGCAATAAAGAGAATACTTTCCTCAGAGAGGCTTATTCAACCATTCAATCACGTTACTGATTTTCAAAATAATAAAACGTAAAAAAGTTTGTCTGATATTGTAGTTTCCCAGTTTTTTATTTCCATCATTACCCTTGGTCATGGGAATTAAATGGCTAAGAGTATGCATTGAATTTGACATGTACCTGGTTTTCTGTTCTGAAGACTATCACTAGCAGCTTAGCTGTTACTATCAATTTGATTAGGTTGCTAATTACTAATGGTAACAGTCTGAGTTGACCAAAACAAATAGAGCACCCCTTCTACTACTGCTTCAACACCAACTTGCTAGTATAAAAGAAGAGTTTACATTACCTATTTGACCAAGGAACTTTCCCTGGTGGGGGCATGATGAACAAGATAGAACACGAGTATCAAATACAGTGATAATCTTTCTCCCGAGCAGAAAATGAAAGTAAATTACTGAATTTTTAAAAAAAAAAGAAGAAGAAGAAGAAGAAGAAACTATTTCTGATCAAACATAGTATTTTAGTTGATTAAGCACTTATAGAATGATAGTCTTTATGATGAAAGAGAAGATCATGTTTACATCTGCTTTTAGGTTTCAATCTGATTTTCTGTCTACATGATTCTGATGGGGTTATAGCACATGATAGTTCATGCCTTCCATTTCTTATGAAATTGGCATATCATACCTCATCCCCATATTTGCTAACAAATTGTTTCTAGATTTGAATTGTTTTCTTAGCAAATCCCCTACCTCGAGAGCTTGACATTGTCACAAAAGTCTGGATATTCTCATTATTCCATCTTCAGAAGAATAACTTATTATAAATAATCAAAAACTTTTTACCGAAAAACCCGTCATTTGGTTGTCCTCTTAACCTATACTAAAAATATATGCAAACTTGCTTTTCTTTTCTAATTTTCAAATGTTATCTTTTAAGTTTTTGTCAGACTACATACAGATTGTTCTTTTAAGCCTACTGGGATAAGTATGGTTGAGTGTAGAATTCTCATCTTGCAACAAATGTTACTTGCAACAAATGTTACTTGAATAGTTTTTTCTTTTATTTTCTTAATAAGCCGTAGTATGAAAAGAACTCAATAATGGCAATTTAATTTCTTGCTGATCTCTGTTAGTGGAGGTGCTGGGGATGATGGAGGTCGTCATGGAAGCGAAGGAACTATCACTGGGAAAAAATGCCCAAAGGGCCTTTATGGAACCTTCTGCAAGGTAATTTTCATTTGGTATTTCATAGTGGAATATGTCTCTTTTCTAGTATAAATGGTTGTGGTATCAAACATAGAAACCTGTGCACGTTCATGCTACCCTTTATTTCGATATGTGCATCAGTTGTGGTGTAAAATGGTTGTCAGCCATTTAAGTTAGGCCCAATACGCTTGTGGCATGCCATGCTTCAATTGGTCTCATTGTGCTTTGAAACAAACTCTGTGAGTTTCTGTTTTTGTTGCTTAATTCCGGTTTAGTATAAAGTTTTCATTATGGTGGGAATTTTGCTTTCCAACCTCACTAAACTGGCCTGAGCCGAACCGGTCAGATTGGACCAGTGTGCCACCTTTGTGTGGGTTTGATCGAGTCAATATCTGTTTAACTCATCAAAGTTGGTTGGCGTTGTCAATATCTGAAACAATAGGACTCACTTAAAAAATATTTGGGTTTTGCATTTGTCCTATCTTGAACCTTGGACCTCAAAAAACACCCACATCCTATGTGCCACTATGTCTTTGTGTACAAAGAAATTCAAAGAAACCACTACTGACAGACAGGACAAACAGCAGGGTCTTTTTCTTGTCCTCAGGCTTGACTTCTTCTTGGACTCCTTTCCTATACTATTGGCCCCTGCCCTTCCAGTTTGAAGTCAGTCAAGACATCATTAAGGAATTGATTGAACCCTTGGACGGAGTTGGGCTGGGCGTCCATGTTACAGAACACTTCTTATATCCAAGAATTTCATTATTGATTGAATTGGGTTCCATGCAAGTCTAAATCCTTCTTCCTATCTTTCCGTCCACCAAAGTGGTGCTGGCCAAAACACTCGAGGGGAAGCCACTTAGAGTCTTTGCAACATAAACAGCAGGGTCTTTTCTTGACCTCAGGCTTGACTTCTTCTTGGACTCCTTTCCTATACTATTGGCCCCTGCCCTTCCAGTTTGAAGTCAGTCAAGACGTCATTAAGGAATTGATTGAACCCTTGGACAGAGTTGGGCTGGGCGTCCATGTTACAGAACATTTCTTATATCCAAGAATTTCATTATTGATTGAATTGGGTTCCATGCAAGTCTAAATCCTTCTTCCTATCTTTCCGTCCACCAAAGTGGTGCTGGCCAAAACACTTGAGGGGAAGCCACTTAGAGTCTTTGCAACATAAACAAATTCTCATTTTAAAAGGTTATCCTGTTATTATTAATATCCTGTTTGATCATTGTGAGGTATATCTGCTATATCTTTTTTCATTTTCTTTCGTTTTTTAAGGTTTTTGAGGATTGTGTTCTGTTACAGGAATGCCCTGTTGGCACATTCAAAAATGTTGATGGTTCTGATGCACATCTTTGTACTCCTTGTTCTGTTGATCTTCTTCCAAGTCGTGCTGAGTTCATCTATGTGCGAGGTATTTTGATGAACATATTTTATCTTTTATGTTTGATTCTCTCTCTCTCTCTCTCTCTCTCTCTCTCTGTGTTCCCAAATGTAGTTTTTTGTTTTATTTTAATATTGGCTCTCATCTCACGAAAAGGTGCACACTTGCTGTAGGCGGGGTGACTCAGCCATCATGTCCCTATAAATGTGTATCTGACAATTATAGGATGCCAAAATGCTACACACCTCTCGAGGAGCTTTTGTATACTTTCGGGGCCCCTGGCCTTTTGCAATTTTATTGTCATGCATTTTGGTGGTTCTGGCTTTGTTACTAAGGACTTTGAGAATCAAATTGGTTGGTTCATGTTCATATCACAGGGCTGGTTCAATTGAACAGCACAGTCATCATCAATTCCCATGTCTTCTTTCCCTATCTGAGGTATACAACAAGTATTCCTCTATTTCAAATTATGCTTCCACAGCTATGATTTGATTGCCTTGCAGAATTTTTGACATGTTTATTTTTTATTTTGTAAATAATAATAACATAGGTACGGGGAACCAGAGTTGAAGAAACTCAAAGCCATGTTCATCGAATGTACTTCATGGGTCCTAATACTTTCAGAGAACCATGGCATCTTCCTTACTCTCCTCCTAATGCAATCATTGAAATTGTGTAAGAAAATTACCAAACTTAGAAGTCTATGCGATATTACAATTGGATGCTAATATGACAGTGATATTCGTTTTGAGGAATATGACAGTGATATTTTGGATTAGTATATGTGATTAGGTATTGGCCATTGATATCAGTGCACCTGAAACCAAGAAAACTTATCTAACCTGTTGGTTCTAATAATTTGGTTTGAAAGTTTTTCTTCCAAGATACTTTTTGCCTTAAAAAAGAACGTATGTTCTCTTAGAACTAATATAATTAGTTAATTGTTAGTCCAAGATAATGGTTTAATTGAAAGCACCACTTAGGTTTGCATCTACTTGTTCTGTCTAATATGTAACAATATTTATTTGTTTTTGCAACCCCTCTTTTGGGTTACAGATATGAAGATGCATTTAACAGATTTATTGATGAGATCAATTCTGTTGCTGCATATGATTGGTGGGAAGGGTCTGTGCATAGTATACTTTCAGTTCTCGCGTACCCTTGTTCCTGGTCCTGGAAACAGTGGCGGCAAAGAAATAAAGTTCATCGCCTTCAGGAATATGTGAAGTCTGAATATGACCATTCATGTCTTCGCTCTTGCAGATCTCGAGCCTTGTACAAAGGGATGAAGGTTTTACTCATTCTACTAAATTTCCTTCCCAGTATTTCAATTTTGTAATTACACTTATTATCATAATCAATCATTGTCAAGCGTCATATTCATACTTGGTAGGTTTCTGAGGTTCTCTTTGGAGTAGGCAATTTACATATGGTGGCATCTTAAAATAGATGAATTTATAAAATGCAATTTAATACCATCAACTAAGTGTGGACCTTTTACTATCTTGCTTTATACATCCATCTCTAATGTGGACAGTTTCAATGTATTCCTGTTTCTCTAATTGCAAGACGCATGCACGTTCCACTTTTATGCTATATGTGTGACATATCCTGATAATGGGTGACACAGACATCAATTTCATGCCACTCTTGCCAAGAACTCATTCCTTTCACTACTTCTTGCCAATCAAGCATTGGCAAAAGTTTCATTCACTGGTGAAAAAAAGAAAAATGGTACAAGGTCTGAAAATGAAAATAAATTATACAGTAGTTTATTTGTTGTGAAAGTTTTGCCAAAAATAAAAAGATGAAAGAAGATAATGTGTTCAGTTGGCAGGTTATTATTCTGACCAAATAGAAAAGGTTAACAGGTGATTATAACACAGTTTACATGTCATAAAGTGTTGTTATTAACCCAGTATGATTACCAAGCCACATAACTGGGGTTAATAATTTTATAAAATGATTACCAAGACACATAACTGATATCCTTGGTAGTGAACAACAGAGGAAGTACTGTTGTGTTAGGCTACCACAAAATAATTATTAAAATTCAGTTGCCAATGACTGTTTGGTCTAGTGGCATCAATGTTTTCAAAGGCGTGGGCACACCTCATATCAAGGTGCAATGGAAACAACCCAGAAGCTTTGTTGTTTCACAAAAGTACTGGAAGGCATAAGCCTTTTGGGCTTTATAAATGAAAAAAAAAATATTTCCCACGCCAGAACGATGCCGTTTGGAAGTGGTAACTTAAAAAATAAAAAACAATGTGGAAAGAAGAAGCATTCTGCCTCCTGATAATGGACAATTACCATCCCACATTGATTCCTTAGATAAAGATGATAGTGATATTAGCTTGAATGAGGTCTTATTGATAAGGATTTGGATAGATAAGCGTATTTTCTCTTTTGGAGCTGCTTTTTATGTTTTTGTCAATGATCTTATTGGATGATCATTATCATTGTTCAGATTCTTATTTAAGTTGGATGATCTTAAATATGATATGTTTTATGAATGACTATTATATGTTTTTTTTTTCCTTCATATATATTATTTGTGTAGAAGTTTTTAAAAAATAATAATAATTTGAAAGTCTTATGCCGCAAGGCTTACATCTCGTCTTGCAAGACCCAAAATGCCTCGCATTAGGTGCATTCGCCTCTGAACACATTGAGTGGCATTAATCTCCACTTTGCTGGAGGTTCTGAGTTCAAACCTCATAGGCTGCAATTGTTGAACAGAAAATGTTTGGAGTTCACATGGCTATGCCTTAGTCTGTAATTGCATTCTCATTGGACTGGGTGGGCTGGGGGAATACAGAAGTAGGAGGTTTGAAAGGTTATGCCTCTTTTGTTATGTAGATTGTTTGGAAGAGGGGAGGAAAAGAGATGAACGTTTTACAGTGTAAAAGCAAACATTGAATCATTGAACTGATGCTATCAAGGTCTCTTTTTGAATGGATGAGCGGGTTGCATTTCCTTTTCTACTTTGTCAAATTTCCTTTGGAAGGTTAGTTAGGGTTTGTTTCTTTTTTCAATTTTTCCTTTTTTGGGTACATTGGACGCTTACTGCATACCATAGTATCCTTTTCTTGACGTAAATTTTACTTACAAAAAATAATAGTTTCTAGCAATTCATTTATGTTGAGTTTTCTTCACAGGTATTGAATGATATGTAAATTTTCTTCTCTGTCTCATCTTCATAATTGAAATTGATGCAGGTTGGAGCAACACCAGACTTAATGTTGGCATATATTGATTTTTTCCTTGGTGGTGATGAGAAGCGTCTAGATATGGTATCAATCATACAGAAGAGGTTCCCCATGTGCATAATTTTTGGTGGTGATGGCAGCTATATGTCACCTTATAATCTTCACAATGATACGTTGTTGACCAACCTCCTTGGCCAGGTCTGTAGTTTCACGTGATACTTAAGTAACCTACTGATTATTATTTTGTTATACATATCCGATGTAAATCATGTCATTCTATTCTCAGCATGTCCCAGAAACTGTTTGGAATCATTTGGTTGCTGGTTTGAATGCTCAGTTGAGGATGGTGAGGCATGGATCTATCCGTTCTCACCTAATTCCTGTGATTAATTGGATAAATAGCCATGCAAACCCTCAACTTGTGTTTCATGGAGTTAGAGTTGAGCTTGGGTGGTTTCAAGCAACAGCCTCTGGTTATTATCAGCTGGGAATATTGGTAGTGGTTGGGGATTATCCACTTCAAAGTCTGCACCAGTCTGATATGGGGGATAACGAGCTACCAAGGTAACTTTGATTATTTGCACGTACATTTCTTTTTTAAGAGCATCTGTTGATTGCTCATACACACCCTGGACCTCCAATTTTTGCGTGCATCAAAACAAGTGTAATGGGCTTATCATTTTTTCCATTTTAACAAAGTGTTTCTACAACCAATTAAGAATGTTAGTGTTCATTAAGAATGTTTTCAAACTTGTAAGACTTGCGTGGCATGGATAAAAACAAAGAAGTTTTATATTTTTTCCTTTTCTGTTCCCTTCTTTTTTTGTTATTGTTGGTAGGCATAAACGTCTGACTGCACTGATATCCTTTTGGGGCTAGAAAATATAGCAGCTTGAACCCTTAGAATGCACAAGTGATTGATTCCTGAACCCTGCATGTATTGTTTAGCGTAATGATTATTGACTAATTTGTTAATTCTTTATCTAAAATCAGGTCCAATGCTGCATGCACAAGAAAATGTTCAAAGCAGATGCAGCAAAGTTGGCCATTTGTAGGTCATGCATTATCTGTTAAAAGGATAACTGGAGGAATTAATGGAGGTCTTATAAATCATACTACTTTGAGATCTTTGGATTATAAAAGGGATTTCCTCTTTCCACTCTCTCTCTTACTGCACAATACAAGACCTGTTGGTCGTCAGGTACTTCAATTAGATTTTTTTATTATATTTAAAATAGGCACAATTCTTATGTCATTCAAGATATAATATAAATGCATGTTTCAGGACACCCTGCTGCTGCTGATAAGTTTCATGCTGTTAGCAGATCTTTCTGTCACCATTCTTATGTTACTTGAATTCTATTGGATATCTCTTGGGGCTTTCCTTGCTGTCTTGCTTGTACTTCCTTTATCCCTTCTCTCTCCCTTCCTTGCTGGATTGAATGCCTTATTCAGTAAGGAACTTAGAAGAGCTTCACTTGCTCGTGTATATGCTTTGTGGAATGCTACATCGCTTTCTAATATTGTAAGTTATACAGCGCTTGAAATATGGTTTAGCTTAATTGCTTTTTGAAATTTCTATTACAAGTTAGGAACAACTTATGGATATGCATGAGATTTAGAGCTATTTCTGTATTCATAGTTGCCCATAACCAATAATCTCTAAGCGGGGAGTTGGGTTGAACTCACCATGCTTTTTGCGGTCATTACTCACACCATGCTTATGTTCTAGCACTAGTATGTGGTGGAGGGGGTAGGGTAGTGACTCATTCTAAAATTGTGAGCATACATGTTAAGCATCGAAAAATAAGACGGTTCGGACCTTTGAACTATAGTGCAAAGTGGGCCCCACAAACTGTCCCAATTTCTTGAAAAGAAAAGTGGGGATTCTCTCCTGAAGCAGCTCAAATGTTTCGACATCTAGATCTCCCCACTCAACTATTACTGTCGAGTTGTGTAATTAATTTTGAACTCTGCAGGTGGTCGCTTTCACGTGCGGCATTTTACATTATGGATTTTCATTTTTCCAGCCACCTCACAAGTTAAATACATGGAACACTAGAAGGTGAGGCCTCCATTCTATCTTGAAGCAAATAATAAGATTCTTTGGATGGAACCAACTGCTGCTTGTTAGTCATGTTGATGTGCCTCTAAAAATACATGCATAGAGTGGCAAACATGAGGTGAAAACCAGTGTTTGCAGAGAGCCAAACCAGTGTTTGCAGAGAGCCAAACCAGTGTAGACTTCTTTAGAGTGTGTTGAAGTGACCTTTACCTGTACATGCTGATTGAACTATTTTTGGTTCTAGGTTTTTGAACTTTAGTCTCTTGTCAGTATTTGTTATTAAGCTGTTCTGTAATATGTTTAGAAAAAGGATAATCCCTTTTATATTTATTGAAGAAGGATCCTTCTCCTTTTTGTTGCTGTTAATTAAGGGCTAAAAAGAAATTAATCCTCTCTTAAAACTAATCATGAAATTATTTTGTACATGTGACATTGCATCTTTCATACACGTTATATGCTTATGAACTGTACATGCTCACAGGGATGACGATAAGTGGTGGCTTTTACCAACCATTCTTCTGCTATTCAAGTTAATGCAGGCGCTGTTTGTGGACTGGCACATAGCAAATTTAGAAATCCAAGATCATTCTCTATTTTTCCCAGATCCGGATGCGTTTTGGGCACACGAGTCTGGAACGTAAGAAAAAGGAAACAAAATATAAATTACAACGATTCTAATGCTTTTGTGCTCTTCTGGCCTCTGGAAAGAGGCCCTTATGTTCTGCTTTGGCACCGGAGTGGCTGCTTTGCCTTTATGTTTTGCTTTGACATCGGTGTGGCTGATGTTTTTGTAAATATGTTCAAAGTTGTATACATGCATTGGTTATAGGTGCAGCTTTCCTCCATTGTATTTAGAGAGGCTAGTGGATTGTAAAACTTTAGAGCACAGTAAGGAAGATAGAGATTAGATTCAATCATTTTTCACCAGAAATTATTGTAATGCGAACATTTTCATTATTTCTAATATATAAAGGATAGGTCTGTCTTCTTATCGGTGTCATGCTTTCATCCACAAAAGCTCATTCATGTACACGCATACAAGTGTAATTTTCTCTTGTGCATTCAAATTACAGAACCTTCTGCATTGGAACAAATCAATAGCTAATGTTGTAATCTGAAAACTAAAAAAAAAAGACAAGGGTTAGCTACATAAAAGTACCCAACCTTTCGGAGTCGTTTCAAATTAGTACCCAACCAATGTTTGTTAGTGTTATAAATCTTGAGAGGATATAATATGTTGAATAGGGAACCACTTTTCGTTAATGTAGCTTTCTTTTCTTCATACTCATCCGTTTTGAACTTGATGATTGAAAATCTTCTTACAGTTTCAATGAAAACCTTCTCTTTATCCCCGCTAATTTCGTGTAATCTGTAGGTTGCACTTTCTGGAAAGCGCTTAGCTAAGTTCGCTGAGTTGCGAAAAGCAGCTAGAAGTGGATCGTAGAAATGCATTTTGACAAGGAACGTCAAAAGCTTTCTGTCTCTCACCAACGTGAAACTGTAACTCTAGGCTGTAGGCTCTCTAGTGGTGGTTCCAGTGTTCCTTTCAATTGATAGCTTTTTGTATTTTTGTATTTTTTATTTTTTTAGGTTAGTAGGAGAAGCCAACACACGTGCGACGACAACAGTGATGTCGTCGATCTTGCCTCCCACGTGCTCTCGTCCAGCCTTCTGTGCCTCCATTTGAAAGGGGCTAACGTTGTACTTGTCCAACGAGTTATACAGCGCTAGGTTGGCTATGTACGAAGCCAATTCCTCGCAATCCTGACCGCTTACTTCATACGCCACAATAACCTCTTCAATCTCGCTCGCGAAAATGTTGTCCAGCAACCCATCTGTCCCAAGTACTATTATGTCCCCCGGCCTCAATTCCTCAACCTCGAACTCCTCCGCCGCCTCGGGACAGTCGCCGCCCACGCAGTTACCCAATTGATACGGACAGTTAAAGCTCCGCTGCTGAGTTGATGATTTGAAGAAACACATGTTGTCCCTGAACACCATGAACCCGCTGTCCCCGACATTCACGGCGTGTAGGGTCCCACGCTCCTTGTCGAGGCTGAGGATGCAAGCCGTCGACGACCCTTGTACTCCGGCATTGTTCGCGTAGGCTTCGCTCAACACCTTTCTTGGATCGACGGCGGCGGCTGAGGATCGGGTTATGTCGTTGGCTGATTTCTTGGCGTGGTTCATGAGTCCCCTCGCATACTCACCGGCGTCGACTCCTTTCCTGGCCCAGCCGCCGACGCCGTCCGCCACTCCGATGGTCTGGGCATCATGGCAGATGAAGTGGGCGTCTTCGCCCAGGGGTTTTTCCTGGTTCTCTTTGGGTAAATAGCATGACCCACAAATCAGATGAAGTTGATCAGTACTGCTATTCAACTTCCTCTCTTGATACGGGCCACGGCCATAGCCACAGCAGCCATAGCAATTATCGATCGGCTCCAAACCAAACGCAGGCGGCTTGTTCGAGGCGATCATCATCTTTGACAACACTGAGAGCAAGAGAGTGAGAGCAGAGTGAAAGCAAGAGAGAGAGACATGAGAGTGATTAGGGACCAACGAGTATTTATAGATTTCGTCATGTCCTTGTCGGCCAAGTTTCCCAATAGGATACGGAAAAATATTAATAGTTTTATTTTTTATTTTTTAGGGCTATTGACATTTTAGGACAATTAAAAGCCCACGCAGATAAAACCCTATGAATCTAAATCTTATTTCTATTTTTAAAGGATAATTTTACCAAATCCCTTGGCATGTGTGTAGTGTAGATTTAGTTTATCAATTTACAGACCTTGTAATATATTATATATGGGTAATATATGTAAAATAAGTTGTTTACCAAAAGCCTCCTTCATTTATTTATTTATTTATTTGAAGTTGAGTAATGTTTGCATTAATTAGTTTTTTTTTTGTTGGTATTTACACTAACACGCTTGAGGTTTCAATTTGTTTTCACAAAACCCCTTTTCATTGATTCTTCATCCAAAATTTGATGATGCCATACATAAAAACTTTTGCAAATAACAAAATTAATCTCAACAAATGTATGTGCAATCTAATCTCAAATACTAACTTTGTCAATTGAAGAATCTTTTTTTCCATATAAAATCATTCCGAAAAATCAATGGAAAGAGGTTTTGTGAAAATACTTAAAGGCCTAAGAGGGTATTCATGTAATTTTTAAAATTTCAGGGGGTTTTATAAAAACACCAAAAACCTCAAGAGGTGTTAATATAAATAACTCTTTCAAATAAGGGATTCATATCACAAACAAACAAGTGCTTTCTAAAGTATAAATTTCGAAACAAGTGCTACTAGGTATAAGACAGTCAAAACATCAAAGTTCATGAGCTTTAGCATAACCGCCTCATAAGATTGATTGTGCAATGTTGCCTTACAAATGCTTTTCAATCAGATTTCATTTCATTTTGTTTTGAGTACAAGTAATATTATAAACTAAGGGAAAATGAGGTTTCTCACACACCACTGAAGTGTGTCCAATGACAATGACACAGACCTAGTCACGATCACAACTTTTTATTATTATTTATAAATCTTATAAAGCTTGAGCATTGGAACGTAGAGGAACTGAGAATCACTTGACATTTAAAGCATGTGTGTAGTTTGAGGCCAAGGTAGATAGACAATTTAAAGAGTTGTAACGTTTGTGTGTTAGGTGGCATCTCTTGAATGAAATGCCCACGTTTTTGTGTTTTTATTTAGTTTACATATAAAAAGGATGTGCTTGGACTTTTTGCAGTTTTTTGGTAAATTATTTGGTCACTTGTAATAAAATGAGAAGAAGAAAAAAAAGCTATACACGAACATTATTGAAAGAAAATATATTTTTTTTTGCAAAATGCTAGGCATATTACATTTATATACCACATTATGTAACTTCTCTAATAGAGGTGAGCTCCACTCTATTATAGAGGTGATACACAATGTCGTAAGCCTAGTATTACCCATATTTCTTCATAATTTGTTGTTATTGATATTCATTATAAAAAAAGTGAGCTTTGGTTTTTAGCCAAAGCAATAGAAAATAAATACAAAAAGGCCAAAGGACTAGTTTTATTTAGATTTGCAACAAAACTAGTCCATTGGCCTTTTCCTAAATGTTTTCCCTTTCTTTGGCTAAATCCTAATTTTTCTTAAAAAAATTATATAGTTAATGACATACTGATGATATCTATATCTTCTATCTATTCTATATAAAGGCATGAAACTTTCGTAAACCCCGAAATTGCCCTTTGCTAAAGTAAAAAGTAAAACCATGCAATTTTAATTAAAATGTGGTAAAATTGTAAAACACCACTGAATTAAGAGGGGGTTTTTTCCGAATTGGCAGTTCCTTTCATGTATTATATTTCAAGCTTGAACTCGCTTATTTTATTTTCAAACACTTGTATTTTGCTTTACTTACCAGTTTTATTTAGATAAATTGTGAAGTCCTCACCAGTCTGAGGCATAGAAAAAGACTTTCTTAGGAGATTTCTCCACCCAAATCACAATTGTTTGTTTGATTAAGTCAATTACTTGGAGCGCAAGTCTTTCAAGTTTGTTAGGGTTTTTAATTGCTAACAATGGCATGCCCGCATAAAAGAAAGTTGATCTCAAGACCATTAATGGTTAATAGATCAATGGGGGATTTTACCTAGCCTCCGACATGAACAAAAAATAAAAAGGGTAAACATGACTAAAATCCAATTTTTTGTTTGATGAGTTTAAATGCACCTAGCACCGGTTTGGACAGAGATAATTACGTCGGCCCACCAAACGGGACCTTAGGGACATCAAATTTGTGCGCCAAATTTATTAGGATAAATGCTCTTAAAACCCATTTAAATACAGATGTCAAATAATGTCAACAAAATAAAAAAATAGATACAAGGCGCTTGTAGCGGAAGCCCTAAAGTGGTTAAGAACTACATTTACTCTTACATTCGAGGTCTTAGATTTTATTCCCCTTCCCAATATCGCTTGTATAATATAAAATAATAATAATAATAAACAGAGAAGCTTTTGCATTTTCGGTATGAAGAAGACCAGATGAGTGTAACCTAAAAGAAAAACGGCCAGGCCACACCCACAGAGAGCTCTCTTCAGTCAGTTGGAAGGGTAGATTCCGAATTCCAATAATCACAAGACAGAAAAGAAACTTAAAAAGAGGGTGCATGCAGCATGAGGAGAAAATTAGAGTGTGAAAATGGCTTCGAGATTTATTGCATTTCCGAATTTTAAAAGAAAACATTTGTTATCTAAGCTACTTTCCTAAAGGTAAAAATAGAACACCTAAACAGATACTTTCCGTTTCCACTAAGAATATAGATAGCCTGAAAACATGTTATATAAAAGTTGCACTTCAACTTAACTTGTATCTTCACTTCTGTTGCAGACTTGCAGTTAACACAAGTATGATGAGAGTTCCCTGAACACACAGCAGCTGATAGCTCGATCCCCGGAGTGTTTCCTTTACATTGATACTTTTGGATACACTCTGAATACAACAACTCAAATGCCAATTCTGAAAAGCACAGAAATATCATGAGCTGAGTGTCCCAGTTAAAGGAACTTCTTCAGGTACATGCGGATTTGTATCTGTCTTGATAGAATTTAGCAGCTGGAGCTTCTTCTGTTCCTGCGCTCTCCTCCTATCAGATTCAAGGATAATGAGGAAGGCGGTGACACCCCCACCAACTCTGCTTGCTTGACAAATGGTTTGCGGCCGCACCTGAGAAGATGGTATATTTCGATTAAACCTGATTTTTCAGACAAAAGCAATATACAAGTGCTAAAGTTAAGATGCATAATGAGAGCAACAGCTTGGTAACAGAGGAAAGATCACTTTCAGAAGCAAGCCTGAGACAAAGCCTGTTACCCGAGTATGACAATGAGGTCACTTTGTTCCGAAGAGAAATGCCCATGGTAGGATAAGAGTTCAATGCCAAGAGTTAGTGAGACTCAATGTATTTGGTATCAAACAGATCAACTCTCTTTTAACTTCTCTCTATCTTCTACGTACTTTTTAACCGTTTGTTTTCCTACGTCAGTGCATCTTCTTAGTCATCGTCAACAATCATAATTTATCCAGGGCGATTTAATATCATGTAACAGATTCCAATTTTCATCCACCTAGTCGTTACATTAGGGTGTCTATGTATATACAATGACCCCAAAAAGGGAAGACTGTCTTAGAGATTCTAATTCAATAACTTCAATAGAACAAGTCAGTCACTTCACTTGTACCACAATGCTCCATGAGTTATTTCCCACATCTGAGTTGAGTTTCTTCCCATCTTAAACTTTCTATACAAGTTGCTTTAAAGTTTCAATTTGAACAGTAGCAACTACATAATTTCTTGTGCTTATTTGCTCCTCCTTTTCCGTTTAAACAATGTCAACACACAGGCATCTTCGTAGGTCCCTCCAAGTTCTATTAATCTAGTTGGACAAAAAACGACTTTGGGTGTCTCCAAAATGATCTCAAGCTAACATACCATATTGCTTTTGTGCCCAAATCACAGATTCGAGAACCATGTTCCTGAGCAGTGCGTACGCGGTTACAATCCCACCACTTTCTGCTGTAACCTGCAAGCCCTAAGTTTTGGCAAGTTGGGATGCCTATCTTGATCAATATTTCAAGATTTTTGTTCTAGATCTGAAAATATTTCAAAATCGAAAGGGATACGTTCAATAAATTTTCTTATACAAATCTCTTTGAATTTATACACCCATAATAGATCGAAGGGTGGGTTACGGACCACATGATGCTCACACGAACAGAGAGTGAATTATATGCTTACCTAGCTACTTGGACTTCAGATCTGAAAATGAAATTGCATGGAGTTTCTTCCTTCTAGTTAAGACACTTAATGGAAGGAAAATATGACAAACTGAAAACTGCAGGGTTGGCATCACCAAAGAGAGACAACATCGACGCACAAACCGTAAATCAGATCAAAATTGACTGAAAATCAAGCCCCTTTTCCCACTTGGTAAAAACCCTAAATCCCTTTTTCTAATTCTCCACGTTACGATAATTGCGAGAGGAATATGAGATTCTGATAGTGGCTGGGGCGAAAGTATAATAATTCCCCGGTACGTATGCAGCACGTGCGTTCAAATTGACGGAATTAAAGCATTTGACTTGATTTGTTCATGACTGCAAGTGATATGATGAAATTGAGAAAATTGAAATCGTGGTGACCAAAATTGTCTTGGAGCCTAACCCAAGTGACCAAAAATATTTTTTACCCTAAGGGCCCGTTTGGTTCAAGATTTAGGAGCTTCGGAATGAGTTTCAAATTGCATTCCGATGTTTGGTAAGTGCACTCTTGGGAATGCAATTCTGGACTCATAAGTACCTCCCATGTATGGAGGAATTTCATACCCTTGGTTCACCTTGGGATACTTTTTCCCCCCACTTGGAAGGCATTTATTGCAGTTTTTTTTATTACTAACTTGCATCTGTTATAATTTTTAAATTACACTTTTGACCCTTAAAAAACTCTTCATATTAATAACTTTTAATATAAAAAATTAAGGGTATTGTTGGAAAACTGAACAACTTTTCATTCCTAATAATGCATAAACCAAACATGGGAATGATAGAAAATGGTATTTCCTAGTCCTTATTTCCTAGCATTCCCAAACATGGGAATGAACTTCCTCCATTCCTATCTCATGGGATTAGACATGGGAAGTTCAATCCGCGAACCAAATGGGCCCCCCTTTAAGTGGAAAAGTACTCTTTAAGTGGAAAACCCTAAAATGGATCAGATGGTGGTGATTAAACAAGTGGTGCCACGTGTGTTGCTAACCCTTTCTTACATATATCCACAACTTTTTCTTTTTCTTTTCTTCTTCTGTAAAATCCTTTTCAACTTAATTAATTTTGAAAATAATCCTATAAATAACTTTAATATTTTATTTCTAGAATTTCTAAAAGTAGCATTTTTTTTGGGACTTGAAGAAGCAAAAATAGAGTCAATATGTGAAACAAAATCTCAAATTGGACTCACATTATTTATATTTTTGTTAGAGTTTCTAATAGTTCTCACATTGGACTCACACTATTCTATTTTCTTCATATAAGATTTTCTAATAGTTTTCTATTGAATTTTTTTATAAGATTTTCTAATATTTATACATAAACAAGTCTTTTTACTATGAATTTAGGATAATAGTGGTATTGTTTAATTTTTTAATGTATTTTTCGTCGAAAAAAAATTAGATAAATTTTACATGTTGACCCCTTATAGGATAAAATTTCTACTGGATCCGCCATTGTAGTTGGGATATCATCGTCTTGTCATAGGCTTAAATTTGTGTACACCATGTACTATAGATTTTCCTTCAATATCGTAAACAAAATATTTTATGCATATGTAACATTAAATTTATGGCCACAATTTACAAGAAAAAAAAACGGTGACTGTAATATCCAGATTTTGCCGTGGCCCCAACATGGCAGGCAAACAAAGCCATTACTTCCATGGGGCAGCTGCCCATTAAATAACATCGTGGATTCATTTGGACAATATGAAGATGAGAGGCAACACCTACAACAAGAGCAACCTTCTATAAGAAAAATCAAATCAAATCAAATCAAATCAAATCAAATAGTGAAGGAAAGAGATGAAGTATGTACTAGAAATCTCCTCGTGGTTGAATCGTAGCTTCATGAAAAACTGAGCTCTAATTGAATCAACGATTTACCAGGAAACTAAAGTAGGCGCATTACTCCAATATTATCACTAATCAACTAGAGCTCATCTTCAACACTAGCCATTTGGACATGAAAAACAATTTTTCAATGGAATCAAGCTCTAACCGAATCCTTGATTTACCAGAAATCTAACTTGAGATGCTAACTCTCTAACTAGTTTTTGGTAAATCAAGGGCCGACTAGAGTTTACCTCCAACTATAGCAATCCAAAGAAAACAATGTCAGTTGTATATGCAAAATCTGAATTTTATGCACCAACCAGCAGGGTATATATAGTGATCCAAAAGGCTCCGCAATTAATGTTTACCAATAGAGGAAAGATTAGAAATTTAATAACAATATCGTAATTAAAGTGATAATTATTGCAGCATATATTATCAAAATTTCTATGTTGTCTCTAGAAATTCTGAACAAACAACTCCAATGACTCATGTGGACTGTCTAGATTAAACTAATACACAGTATGTGCAAAACACCTAATTAGCTTAATATGGCCACTCTTAACATGGTCAAGTTCAATACCTAATATGCATATTTATACATATCAGCCAAGTTCAATACCTATTATGCATATTTATACATGTCAGCCAAGTTCAAAACCTAATATGCATATTTATACATATCAGCCAAGTTCAATACCTAATATGTTCATTAATTCTATCTTGACAACCTCAAAAATCAATCTCATTATCCCTATTTTTGCAATCCGATAAATTGTACACGGTGCTTGAGAAGGACGGTCCCATGACATGTTAACCTGGGCTATAGCCCAGGGAACTTGTTTTTTTTTTGGACTAAATTAATACTCTAGCCTAGGCAATCAGCCGGCTGACAAGAAGAAAGAACAGAGAGGAAGAAGAAAGAAACAAAAAGGAAGAGAGGAAGAAGAAGGAAAAAGAACAGGTTGTGAAGAGTCAATGTGTTGAGGGGGTTAAACCTTGGTTTGCCTCCTTTAGAGTTTTAAGAGAACTTTGGGAGTTCATTTTGGTCATTGAATCTGTAAGGTCTTTTTAATTACTTGAGTAATAATGTAGCTCACCCACCCAATCCTGATGGTGGGCTTGGAAGTTGTCAATTTTGCTTATGGATATATACTATGACTTTTTGGGGAAAAAAAAAAGAAGAAGGAAAAAGAATAAAGAAAGAAACAGAGAAGAGAAAAAGAATTTAAAAATAGAGAGGGAGATGATAAACAATCGGAAAGAGAGAGAGAGAGAGAGAGAGAGAGAGAGAGAGAGAGAGAGAGAGAGAGAGAGAGAGAGAGAGAGAAGAAATAGAATAAAAAGGGGAGAGAAGAGGAAATAGAATAAAGAAACGGATGTGTCTGTTGGGATGAGATATGTGTTTTTATTTTATTTTTACTTCAATTCCTTCTAAATATTTCCTAGTACATGTGTAGCTCTCCTCCTTTTTTTTCTTTGTTTCCCTTCAATCCCTTCCAAATATTTCAACAATATTATCAATAATTCCAAGATTTTTGTCTGTTTCAAATGTCAGTATAATTATATAAAAAAAAAAAAGTACTAAATATGATGAAGGAAATATATTGAAAAAGAGGGCTTATAAATTTTTCTTTTTTTTTTTGTTGACAAACAAGGCTTATAATTTACCCACAAAAAAAAATTTAGTCTACTCTTACAAATATTCTGACTCCACCCTTGAATTTAGCCCATGCCATTTTCAAATCATGGATCCGTCCCTGGTGCTTGAAATTTATTTTCTAAAAGTTTAATGAAGACATAAAATTTGTTACAGAAGAAGGTTTAACAATGACAGAGTGCCACATAAATTAATAAACAATGTAAATTCCAAGCTTTGAAACTAATATGTTCACTGATGGCAGCCATAAAATCAATTACATTATTCTCATTTGTGCAATATAAAAAATTGAGAATACTGAAAATTTTAAAATTCAAAGAAAAATTTACCATACGAAGATTTACATTAGTGGAATGCTTTTTTTTGGTCGGAATCAAGTTTCATTGATAGAAAGGCAATGTCAATTACAAGATAGTGGAACTCATAAAAATGAATTCAAACAAATGCAACAGTAAAAGCCCACTAGAAATAAAACTCAAACAGCTATAAAGTCCATTGGGGTTGATAAATCCAAGAGGGAGATAGAGTCCTTGAAGAAGCCATATAAGGAGGGAGGAATTTAAAGGGAGCTGGGAAATTAGGATAAAAAGAAAGGAAGATAACGAAGATGGAATGAAGAGGAAGATGGAAGATGGAAAATGGAAATTAAAGGGGTATCAGGGGGAGGGAAGGAGGGGTAGTGACCACCTCCCCCCTTGCTGCGTTGGAAGACTGAGGGTTTGAGAGAGAGGGTGCGGCGCTAGGGTTTTAGTGGAATGCTTTGGCTTAGGATTTCTTCGGTTAAAAAGTTAATAATAATGTGGCCAACATGTCTAGGCCAGTAAAAAATGGCCTTAACTTGTAGATCAGTGATTTCAGGTTTGAACCCATGATACCTTACTAAAAACCGTGCTTCGAAGTGAGTAGCATTAGAAGATTAAGTTAGGGCTTCGAAAATCAAAATACCTTATACGACGACATCACATGTCGTATTTAAATCTATCTCGTCTACCCCAATGTAGCCTGGAATAGCACTTGACTATCATCAATCGGAATCCTTCACCGATCATATTCTTTATCAAGGATTCAACCAACTTCGCTATCCTTAGCCTGGATATATAGTAAACTACCTAAATATGAGAGAAAATAAAACAATTTCTCTTATGAAGGGGGTCAAATGGAAACTATATGTAATGTTTATATAGGGTCACGGCCACCTCAAATCCTATTAAAACATAGGGTGGCCGGGCTAGTCCTGACCTGAGCCTTTTCTAAATTTATCTTGTTACCTAATTATCTTGTAACTCAAGTAATTAAGATAATTTATCCATGCACCCGAGGTCCTAAGTTCAATTCCCCACTTTTTTAATACCACGTGTATTAAATAAATACTAATTAGTCAAATAACCCAACTAATAAACTATTAATTGATTTTTTTTTTTACTCGCCTCTATTGCGTGGCACATTTGAGGTTCTTGTTAACATAATAGAAATATGAAACAATAACTTTTTAAAAAAATAGTAAATGTGTCTTTCCCCCTCCAAACTAATTTTTCTTACCTACAATCCATCGTCTTATTTTTCTATGAAGAAAACCCGATTTTTATAAGTAAAACCCGATGACTAGGATCCACTCAGCAAGTTACCTAATTAAGCTTAAAATCTGATTATTGTACTTATCATATTCCAAAAGTACCCTAATTAGAGTTTACGCTATTATGTTGGTGCATTAATGCGATTTCCTCAATTTATTGTGTTGATTTCTTTCCTCCTAAATTTGGAATTTATTGCAAATTTGACCACTCACACACTAATTGTTTTAAATTTCAAAATGTTGGGCACATACCATTCCATGAGTATTAAACGTTAGTATTGTCTATATATTATTAATATACAAACTATTTATTTATCATCTAATTAACCCTCCTAGTTGTTTTTTCTATGAAAATTGTACCTATTATGAAAAAAAAAAAAGAGGATAATGTATCTAATATTCTCTAAAAAAAAAAGAGGAGGATAATGTACCTAATACATTATTATAATTTCTTCAAATTATTTATCTAATAGGATAACATAATAATGTACCTATTTTCTCTTATAAATAATGTACCTATAGTTTTCTTAGATATAATGTATGCAACTTAATAAATAATACCTATATTTTTGTTATAAATAATGTACCTATATTTTTCTTATAAAAAATATAGGTAACTTAATCATTTATCTATAACAACTACATGCAAATAATGTACCTATACAATCATAATATTGAAATCCTAAAATTAAGGGATTTTTTATGGAAAAAAAGGTCCAACAACAAAGAGGGGATTAATGACATGATTTGTAAATATGTCATAATACATGAACACTTTGGCATCCAATTCAAAAATGGGTTTTATTTACATGTAATAAAATAGGTGGGTTATTTTTTAGAGTTTTGTAATTGTATGGGTCTATTTTGGTCAGACCCTTAAAAAAAATTAGAACTCATTCTACTTATCTCTCTTGGATGTAAAACTATCATTGTATAACCGAAGCTTCCAATATATATATGATCAGATTGCACATGTGCAAATGTTCTGTGCCCTGTCCATTTGATATAATTTTGTATTGTGGGGTGGGGTGATATTTGGGCTTGTCATGTTAGGAGTATTATTATTCACATTCTTTTGGAACGTTGATAAAAAGATTAATAGCATTCAAACCATATCAATATGTTTCCTTTTTCTTATATTTAAAAAAGATTGGAGTGTAACAACTTCACCAAAATCCATTCATTTTCAGTTCACAATTCTCATAAAAATGAGGGAAATGGTTGGGAAAACGAAACAGAAACTCGACACCAACATCACCATTTTCGACATATCACTGAACTCCGATTTCCTTGCCAACAAAAACAACCCCGGAAAGCCACTAAAACCACCATGTTCATGTTTAGTCAAGCCTCACGCCTCTTGGGTCGACCTGCTTGCCCAAGCAGGATCCGAGCCTTGTGCACAGAGGTCCCGGCGGCCAATCCCAACACCGACTCAGCCTTCATCGAGTCATGGAAGAAAGTGATGCCAATCATGGACCCACCCAAAACTCCATCAACCTATATGGAGCCCCGCCCTCCCACCCCTTCTTCTCTCCCTTCCAAACTCACCGTCAACTTTGTCCTCCCCTACTCCTCTGAGCTCTCTGGCAAAGAGGTCTGTGCATATGCCCTTCTGGCTTTTTCCTTCTTTTTTTTGTTCTTGGGTTTTATTTGGATTCGGTTTTTAATTTGTTTTCCTTTAGTTTTTCAAATTTTTAATGCCTGATTATTTGTTTTATGTTTTGTATTTTCCCATATTGTTTGGATTGGATTTGCTGATTGATTTGGTTGGGTTGTTAAATCTTGTCATTATTTGGATTTGTAGGCCATGTGACTGAAATTTTGGTATAATGTGTGTACCTACCAGTGCGTTTCCGTCTGGATTAGTTGATCAATATTTGTGACTGATTTGTGAATTTATGTGAAGAAGGACAGATTAATTTAATGGAGATGAACTGATTAATCATTAAATTTTGTACTGTTCGCTTTTTTATGCTCCATTCCTTAACACGATGGTTGAGGACAGTTTGTTCTCTAATTGTATATAATCTTGTTTTCTCGGCCGCCAAATGTTATATGAGCTAGGGTTATTAAATTCGTGTTTTATGGCCAACGAGGTCTAGTGTCACGACCCAACTCCTCACGATATTGTCCGCTTTGGGTACTGCCCTCACAATTTTGTTTCTAGGAACTCACGAACAACTTCCCAGTGTGTCACCCATATCCTGGGATTGCTATAGCTCCAACTCACTTAACTTCGAAGTTCCAAGAAATCCGAAGCCAGTGAGCTCCCAAAAGGCCTCGTGCTAAGAAGAAAAGTGCCCACACATATAAGGCACTTCACTTTTCCCTCCCCGAGCGATGTGAGATTGCTCACCGTTCTTGCTTTCCCAAGACACGGGTCTTACATCTAGCCCAGTGGAAAAGGGCCTTGACTTGCAGACCAGAGGTTTCAGCTTTGAACCCCTATGGCATCATAGTTGTGTGTGTGTGTGAAATTCTCCTCCCTTGTAATTTAGACTATTGCTTGTACTAAAAAAAATCATGTTTTATTTTTCATTTTCTGTTACAGCATCCTGAGTTCATATCACAAACCAAGTTTACTTGTTGTACAAGAATCATTTATCTTTATTTTTATTTTTTGAACACTGTTGATACGCCTTCTATAAGAAGCATTGCCACTCATAAGCGCACTTTTATTACAATAACGTCCATACTTTTGTTAAAAATTCAAGTGCTTCTTGGACACCATTCTGTTTACTTTTCTGATGCCTATAAGAACTTCAATGACATGTTTCAGGTTGACATGGTTATGGTACCAGCAACAACTGGACAAATGGGTGTTTTGCCTGGCCATGTAGCAACAATCGCAGAGCTTAAGCCCGGTTTCCTCTCGGTGCACGAAGGGAGCGACGTGACCAAGTATTTTGTGAGCAGTGGGTTTGCTTTTATTCATGCAAATTCTGTTGCTGATATAGTTGCTGTGGAGGCTGTTCCAACTGACCAGATTGATGCAAGCTTAGTGCAAAAGGGGCTTGCAGAGTTCACCCAGAAGCTCAGTTCAGCCACAACCGATTTGGAGAAAGCTGAAGCGCAGATTGGGGTTGATGTTCATAGTGCTCTCAACTCTGCTCTCAATGGTTAATCATTTTGCCATGCTTCAACCATTAGTTTTTCCTTCTTCCCTCCTTCACGCCAGTGGCTATTCGATCTTATTCCTTGAGCAGTAATCTTGCTTGAACGATTTTGTCTACATCATTTTTAGAGAAATAAAGTATTTCAGAACCCATGATTTTTATTTTTTATGTGTTGCCCAACTTAAAGAGGAGGTTTTTCTCACGCACACGCCAATGTACGAAATTTTAACTTGAAACCCAAGTAAGGACCCATGATTTTTTTTTTCCCTTTGTTCAAAATGTGTCTCAAGTTGGGAGCTTATTAGGTTGTGACTTGTGTGATACCACATAATTGGAAGAACTCAAAAAAAAAAAAAAGATCGTTGCCTCAACCACAGGCATCAATTTGGTTTGTAGAACCGACCCCCTTCACTGGAAAAGCATGAGTCGATTTCCCTTTCGTTTTTCTCGGTCAGTTTTTGGGTGTTTCTGGGCTTTTTTACCAGACCTAAGTGAAAGGATTAATTCTAGGTAGAAAAAAATTCTAAAAATAATAATTTATAAATAAAATAAAAAATAAAAACCAGTTCAAGACACTCAGCGGCTTCCCCGACATCCTCATCTTGGTTCACCCACATAAAACCATCTGATACCCGCCACTGGGAGATTGAGTATGAGTTACTACGGAGCAAGTTTGAGGCAATACGGCGCAAGTGTAAGAACAAAGGGTACGGGGATGATGTGGTGCCACACATTCTGTTTTGGGTTGGTTCTGATCCTGAGTCCTCTTCTTATTTCTGGATTTGTCCAATATCTGCTCTGCCTTCGCTTTGTCTCATCCTCGTACCCCTTGTCCTTATATCTGCTCTGCCTTCAAATTCGCCTTCACACTCACCTCCAAAATCAGATCAAACACCTCCAGAATTTTACATACACTGACGGAGCTTGTGGATTCATATTTTATGTTGTTTGTGTTTGTGTATCTCCTCTTAATAAATTCCGACTTGGACTTGAGATCATGGCCTTGTATCAAGTCTAGCTGATATTTTCCACCTGGCTCTTCACTCACTTCAGACACCAAAAGTTCTGTTTACCCCGAAATGGACCCGCCGGCCATGCTTGTGGGTTTGGCCGTGGAGTTTGCTTGTTGCGATTGCGAAGGAGTGTCACTTTTGGCAGTGAAAAAGTCCAACATACTGAAAATGGTTAGACTGAAAAATGCGCACCGATATTGACTTTAATCAATCGATTGTGGATTGGGCGGGGAACTAACCCAATACAGGTCCTTTTCTATGCCTCAATTAAGAGGACTTCAATATTCATCTAGTGCGAAAATGGTAACTGACAGAAGCTGAAATTGAATGGTAATAGAAATCACAGAAGTTTATCGGAATATTTCTCTATTCAGACAACTTGAAAGAAAAAGGAAATACAAAAACAACACAGCCTGAAGATTAGTCTTAAAGAAGTTGCCACTATTAGACTTAAAGAAATCCAAAGTATTAGTCCACTTGCCATTGATTGGTGAGTGGGTTGCTGAAAATACAAGCAAACCCAAAAAAGTTGCTAAGAGGCTTGAATGAGAAATGACAGAAGTTGCCAGTATTAGACTTAAAGAAATCCAAAGTATTAGTCCACTTGCCATTGATTGGTGAGTGATAGCCAAAAGTAGCTGACTAAAAGAAAAAAGAAATGGAGAGATAATAACCACCATCTCTACTTCTTTCTTTATTCATTCTTTAAGTCCACTTGCATTATTTCTTCTCTTCTTTCAACCTTTTCACGTGTATATTGAACTTTGGCTTTATTTTAATATTCTTTATTACAAAGAATATTAAAAGGTTTCCATCCACTCCATCATTATTTTATTCTTCTTTGAATCAACTCACTTGTGATGAAGTCCCTCCATTGATGAAGTGAAACTTGATTAGCAGCTACTAAATTTCTTCTCCAAACATGCCATGATGCATAATCAACTGGGAATGCTAGATTGATCCAATTGCTGCCAATTTCGGATATGTTGTTCTCCACATAAGTAGGAACAACATTCATGAAGAATTTAATTCCATTTGAGTAATAGAAAATTTGATTTAGCATGGTTGCAACTGACTGGTCATCATGGACTGCTGTCACGAACAGACATCATGATTAATGCCCTGAAGATTCAATACTTGTCCAAATGAAGCCAAATTTGGATATGTTGTAGTAGACATCCAAATAAACGACTTTCATGAAGAACGAATGTTCATTTGAGGACTGGAAGCTAGCCCGAATTGGGCCATAATTAGGCCCGAATTGCCACTGTTTTCAGCTTTCGCTGTTGCTGGTATGCTTCTGATGTTTGATGTCGCGAGGATTCCATATTTATCCAAATGATCACAAATTAGAATATGTTGCAGTAGACATTCTAATGAAAAACTTTCATGAAGAAAGACAATTCATTAGAGCATTGGAATTAGGCCCGAATTGCTGTTATAAGCTTTGCTCGAGCTGTGCATCTGGTGTTTTCAGTTCTTAGGATTCCACATTTGTCCGAATAAACCCAAATTTGGATATGTTACAGTAGACATAGAGATGAACAACTTTCATGAAGGATGAAACTTGATTTGAGAGCTGGAAGTTGAAGTTTGGGCCCACTCCAACTGACTGCAGCAATGCATGTCTAGTCATATTTTGGTCATTTTGATGTTCATGGAACATTATCTTCCATCTTAGGCAAAAATACGATTTTTGGTACAAACAAATTCCAAACCCACCTCTGAAGACATCTCATCTGAATAGTCCACCTCTGAATTGCCGGCCACCAAGCAATTTTTCAGTTTGCCCAAACCCTCCCCGTGCTTTTGCTTTATGTCCTCAACCATTGCCTTCCACTGAAGCTCAGCCACTTCCCCATCATCCTCATTCCTCATCTTGTACATATTTTATAATCTCATGTGGAAGCAAAGCATACGGCTTTATTATGCCAATGCCGCCTCTTAAATTGCCTCCTTGTCCTGCTGCTGCTGTTGCTTTCACCTCCTCCAAGTACTTCTTAACCACACAGCCCCCTCGGATTTTAAACAAGTATTGACGCTGGTGGTAATTGGCCAAGGGCACCAAAAACTCCTTCCTTAGCCGTTCCCACTCTTCTGATACATCTAATTCTGGCGGCAAAAGCCTCCTCTCAATGCTTTCATGCAGAAAAATGGCAATGTAGAGGTCGTAGTCTATGGTGCAACACTCTGCAGCCCGGGATACCAAAAGATCAGCATCAATTTCGTGGTGGCTATCACATTCGCGGTGGCATTCATCGTACTCTTTATCAGTTAAATAATCAGATGGCTTCATTTTGAGCTTGTGCTGCTTCATTTTGTCATCAGACTTCAACAGCTCCACAAAAACATCTACAACAAGATCGTGTAACAATATGTAATGCGGGTCACTGTCGTACCTATCAGGATGAAGATGAAGATGAAGATGCCCAGCAGCCATCAGCGTCTTTGTCTAGAACTAGAATGTGGTGCACAATATCGACAAGAGTATCCAAACCCGCAGTCCGAGGCAAGTCGGCAATAGCATGGAGGTTGTGTTAAAGATCACCACCAGCCCAACACATTAAAGAAACCCAGCTTATTGAAATGATAATGATCATTTGAGATAAAGGAGAAAACAAAAGTAGGCTGAAGCTTTGAGTGCAAGACACTCATGTGGCTGAAACTTTGAGTGCAAGACACTCATGTAGTTAAATATTGTTGTCAAGGTCGGCTAACAATAAAGTCGACTTATGTAAGTCGGTTACTGCCTCTATATATATTGACAAAGAGGCTGTCCATTTTGATATGTGAGAATAAAGTGACAATAAGAAGAGTGAAGCTATAGAGCTAAGTAGTCCTTGTGAGAAGTGTGTGTTCTAGAGTTTGTTTCTATAAATAAGAAAGAGTGCTTGTAAGAGTTAGTCTTCCCTTGAGTATTGTCTTGTTGTAATATTTTGTGAGTGTAATACAAGTAATTTGTTTACTTGTTTTGTCTCCAACAAGTCTACATTAGAGTTGTGTACTCTAATTCTCTCAACAGGTTGCGTAGCAGAGTGTTGGGGTGGTTCTGGTGGAGCCAACACACGGCGGTGACCAACTTTCTGTAAGTAAAACTCTCTAACTCGGCGCTGAAGATGAGCTTGAGGGTGGTGAGGGGATTGTGGGACCAAGCCAAGGGAAGCAGTTGCTTCATATATTTAAGGCGGACGTTAGTATAGTATCCATGTTCCATGGTCTCAGGGAGTTGGAAAACAGATCAAGGCAGGGGTCGCCGGAGGAGGAGGGAATTAAAGGGCAGCTATTGTCGTTGTTGTTGTTGGCAATGTCAGCGTTTGGGTGGGAATGTGAAGTAGCCATTCTTCTTCTTCTTCCTCTTCCTCTGCTGCTGTGGATTGAGATGGGGATTGGTGCAGGTGCAGATGCAGCAGCTACTAGTAATTTGCCTTTGCCGACGACATTGACAAGGTTTCGGCGGAGGCATCCTCCTGCTTAGTTCGGATTCAGAACAACCCTCCTCGCCCTTGTCAAACAGTACACTTGACCCTCGCACCACTGCTTTATTCATCTCTCTCTCTCTCTCTCTCTCTCTCTCTCTCTCTCTCTCTCTCTCTCTCTCTCTCTCCGTGCTTAAGACCTTCAGGCTTGACTGATTGATTTTTAAACTTGGTGCCCTTTTTCTTTTGTTGGAGACAATGACTCTAGCTAGGGCGTCTCTCTTTTTCTTTTCTTATGGTTACATTACATGGAGGGCCGAAGCCCAAAAAATCCAGAAAGACTTACACTCGGACAAGCCTAGCAGTGGCCATCCTAGCAGATCTACAGAAGGAAACAGTTGTTTATTTCTTGTTCCACTCATCACATCTACAGTATCAATTAGGTTAGCTAAATTAGTAGATTATGATTCAATTTCAAATATTTCATTGATTCAAAAAGGAGTCATTTATACATGTATATACCCTAATCATCATCGCATATATAGTGCACTGTTTGGATGAAATGGACGTAGGTTTTCTTTGAATTTCGATAGTTGGAGGTGAAGTTGGTCGATGATTTACCAAGAACAAATTAAAGAGTTTAGCATCTCACGTTGGCTTTTGGTAAATCATGGATTCAATTAGAACTTGATACCATTTAAAATTTGATTTCAAGTTGAAATTGCTGGGTACTCAATCTGAGTTCTGGTCGATCAGTGATGCACCAAAAATATAACCAAAGAAATTTGCTTCCTATGCTTTTTAACTAAACTGTTGGTACAATGGAAGAAAGCTGCACCATCTCATGGAAGCAGTTTGACAATCCACTTGCCTCTATGATTACAATGGAGGAAAGCTGCACCTATAACCAATGCCTGTATACAACTTTGAACATATTTACAAAAACATCAGCCACACCAATGCCAAAGCAAAACCTAAAGGCAAAGCAGAACATAAAGGCCTCTTTCCTGACACCAGAAGAGCACAAAAGATTAGAACATTTACCCAAGAAACCCTACAGCAAATGAAGTGGATTTTCATTCATGCGTTTCAGGGAAGAAAACAAAGGAACAAAAAGGAAAAATTATGAATTGAAATTACTCAGACACAGAAGAAAACAGCTTGCAATACAGGAGGGCTAAACTACAAAAAAAAAAAAACTAGTTATGCGGAAAAACAAGTTCATTAAAACTTACATATATGAGATAGGAAAATTTAAAAGTCAGATACGAAAATTCTCATTGTAGATGGAGGCATACATTCAAAAGTTCGGCCATTTAAAGTCCTAATCCTAAATCCTTTCCCTAATCCTCTTCTGCATCTACTTTATCCTTTTTCTTCTTCTTCTTCTTTTTCTCACTCTTATCAGCATCGCCATCACCCTTCAAGTCATCAGCGCCAGCGGGAGTCGCAGCACCATTTTCCTCAGCCTCTTTGTTTTTCTTCTTCTTTTTCTTCTCAGACTTTTCTGTTTCAGGCGAACCAGCTTCAACTTTATCTTTGTGTTCCTTCTTCACCTTCTTCTCTGACTTCTCCACATCTGAAGCCTCCAAAACACCATTCTCTTTGTCCTTTTTCTTCTTCTTCTTCTTTTCTGACTTCTCAACTTCTTCACCTTTGCTTTTCTTAGCAGGAACAGGAACAGGGCTCTCTGCCCTTTCCTCTAGTTTGCGCTTATGACTCTCCTTAGCTTCCTCTTCATCCTTGTGTTTGTCCTTCTTTTTCTTCTCCTTCTTCTCCTCTACAAGAGTGGTCTGCTTC
The DNA here is from genome assembly GCA_024362665.1 of Prunus padus. NCBI lineage: Eukaryota > Viridiplantae > Streptophyta > Magnoliopsida > Rosales > Rosaceae > Prunus > Prunus padus. The sequence continues at coordinate 12,003,385 of JANFAM010000005.1, read as the reverse complement.
TCTGCCGGAGCAGGTTCAGTGGCAAGCGCAGCAGCAGTGCCTGCAACAATAGAATCCCCACCTGTAGGTAAAACCACATTCCTCATCCATTCTTGAGGGGTACTCTCAGTAGGCTTCCCATGCTTATCTAATTTCCCTTCTGCAATTAACTTCTTCTTCATGGACGCCCTTGGTCCCAATCCCCACTTCCTTGGGTAAGTATCCCGATCCATCACCACCCTCTTAATCTTTGCCACCACACCATGATCACAAGTTGCCATCACAGCAGTGGTCATCTCAGCAATTCCCAATGCAATTGCTTCTCCTTTGGTAGTCATAAGCACAACTTCCTCTCCAACCTCAATATCATTCTCAAACCTGAGCAGCCCTGGAATCATTAACTTGGCACCATAGCAAATGGCATTCACTGCTGAGTCCTTGACAACCAATCTCTTATAACTGGTCAACAGCACCTCAAGAGGCATGATGATCCTCCTCAAATAATTCTCATCCCTATGATTATCGTACACCCATTGAGCATCCATGACATCGTGCATGGTAACCATGTTGTCTTTCTCGCCCATAATTCCAGACCTGACCCTCCTCAGCTCCTGCATATGCCCTCCCACTCCAAGAAGCAGACCCAAATGCACACACAGGGTACGCACATAGGTTCCTGCCTCACATGAAATCCAGAAAACGACCAAATGTTTATCTGCGTCAAACTCAAGTAGCTTGCTTTCATATATAGTCCTAATCCTAAGCTGCCTCTTGACTGCTGATATCAAAGGCGGCCTCTGAAAGACAGCCCCAGTAAGGGCTTCAAGGGCCCGAGCCACCTTGGCAACATCAGGCACGGCCGAATGCAAGCGTGCAACACAGACATACTCTTTCCCTGCACCCTGCTGGGACTTTACAAGTCGCGTAGCTCGGTCAATACAGACAATGAGATTACCTGTAACCTTGGGATCCAGAGTACCACTGTGGCCAGTTTTCTCTACACGAAGGATGCGTTTAATCCAAGCAACAACCTCATGCGAGGAAGGGGTTGGCAGGCTTGTCAAGATTGATAACACCATATCGGATGTACTCAGCAAGAGGGCGCTTAAGTGGGGAATACCCGGAGGGAAGAGGGGTGTAGTGTCCAGTTCGAACATTGAGGCGGTCATAGTTTTTGAGAAGGATAGGCCACTGAGAGGTGTCCATGGAGGGAGTCGAGCTCTGGGGCTTAATCATGAAGTCTTTGTCCAAATCCTCGTCTTTGTCTCTATGCTTCTTCTTCTTCTTCTCTGTATCTGTCACTTTCGCCACGGCCTTCACTGGGGTTCGATCATCATCAGACGAAGCCATTTCCTGCACTTTAAACAGAACATAAATGAACAAATAAACAGAACAATAGGTAAAACCTAACATCAAATACAAATTTTATTCTGGACAATATTTGCGAGAAAACAATAGCTCTGATTTTTCATTTGTCAAAAAAAAAAACTTCATTAATCATATTACTCATAACAGAGGTACATAGTGACTTTCCTATACAAAGCATTATCATTAAGATCCCAGTCCAGAGATTTACACAAAATATCAGGGGGATTTACAAATAAACAATGACATGTTTGGCTAGAATATGAACAACCCTATCAGCTTCTAAAGACAGAAGAAGATACTTGTACATAAAAAAATCACTTGAAGTACGGCCAAATAAGACCCTTCATAACAGAAAACCCAAAAGAGGTTCTGCGTTTCTAACTTGTTTTTCAACTAGATTACTCTTCGCATCTATCAAACTCACCGCTTAAACAGAAATGAAGAAACCATATATAAATAACTTTAATGGGTTCAGAAGCTCTTATATGAACAAGGTTTAGTTCTGGTTTACCACAATACGATAAATTCCAATATGATCAAAGCTCTTCCAAACGTCAAGTAGAAAACCACTACCTTTGATTTTGATTTCTGCTTCGAGCAAACCCTTGGATTAGAAAGGTTGAGAGAGCGGCCACCCTGTGGTTCTCACTTCACTTCACTCGCTTCGCTTTTGGCCTCTAAACCCTAGTCGAGGGTTTAAAAGCACCTTTTACCGATGTGTCGTCGAGCAAACCACAATGGTCTTCAATGATGAAACACTCTTTTGGGCTCATTGTTGTTTTTAAAATGATTCTTTTATTTTTGCCCTTTGGGCCTTGATTTGGACTAAAAAGACTACAAAAAAAAAACATGGTTTACATACGTTTTCCCTCTCACCCTACAACAAGTTGTAGTAACTTCCAATTCATGTGTGGGCAAGGAATAAAATATGGATGGTATCGGAAATATCTGTAGTCTAAAAATACGGAAATTTCGTTGGAAATATCAAGATATTATCGATATTTCGGTCCATGTTGTCAATATTATCGATATTTTGGTCCATGGAGATCTAAAATATCGATGGTATCGAAAAATCGGTAGTCCAAAAATACGGAAATTTCTATGAAAATATCGGGATATTATGGATATTTTATTCCATGTGTGTGGGTACATACCTAGGCCTAGGTTCGGTTCGGTAATCGAATCGAGACGGCCAAATCGACAACCGATCAACAACTGTTTAAATGTCACAATTCAAAATCTCTACCTAACTGACTGTCGTCGGTTTACCGAAGATCGATTGAACCAATAAAGTTGGTGGGCCCATTTTGGTACTGAGCCTAGCGACTAGGTGTTATGGGGCTTGTTGGGCCACAAATTGAATATTTTTTCACCGAGAATGAATTTTTATAGCCCAGAATGCACTTGCTGGGTAGTTTGATCGTGGACAAATTTGTGGTCAACTTTTTCGGCAAGTTTTGTGCCCCAATGCACATCAATGATCATTCAAGTTTTGGAAGGCCGCTAGATTCTTGCGTTCGGTCAGAGACCTAATCCAAGCCTCAGGATCTTTTATATCCAAAATTTACAATAACAAAAAATCATCCTAATTCCAAAAAATTGACCTAAAAATATTATGAACTCTTTGTAACATACACTTTTATTCTATAATCTCAAATTCACAATTTGACCCCAAAAAATTCATTTACAATTTCCACATAAAGGTTAAAAATGAAATCAATTATCAAACAACTTTTGTTCACTTTTTACTTTTTTTTAAAACAAAAATTAGTTACTGAACAAGTTTTCATTTTTTAGAAAATAAAAACTAAAAACTGAAAATGGTTATCAAATGGGACCTTAAAAATGCATGTAAACCAACTTCTTGTTGTTTAGTTGTTTAGAACCCTAAGCTTAAATGTAGTCAGTTATTATAAGATTGTATTTTTCCCTTTGATCCAAGTTTATCTCACTAGGAGCATCTCCAAAAAATGTCAAATTGCCACGTGGAAATGAAACGGCAAAAATCAAAGGTTAAAGTTATTTCAATTGAATAGTCAAAATCTAAGTGAATTTAAAGGCTCAAAGATATATATCAAAAATAACATATCAAAAAGCTTGATGTCAAATATTATCTTAATATTTTTCACTATCTTTTAAAACTAAATGATCATATGGATTCCATTTGCTTTTGGGTAAAGTTAAATTTTTTTCCCAAGTGTCAAATTGTCACATAAGCCATCAAATTCAAATTTAACATTTTGCATTAGACATCTCCCTTCCCTTGAATAAGCAACAATCTCAGCTAGTAGTAGTACATCCATGTCCACCTGAATTTTGGGCATTTTTCATAGAATCTCACAACAATAAATGAATGCATCGAGGTCACAACTACGTATGAATTAATGCATGCTAGAGCTACAAAAGTAGAGTCCAATTGCACCAAAACTGTATATACTTTCAAGACTCGTACACCAGGGAATATAAAGCAGAAAAGCATGTATGCTTGGATCACGCAGAACATTCTCATTTCACAAAATATTAGCACAGTTTTAAATCAGTTTGTAAAGGGAAGGGAGAAATGGACTTGTATTACCTTGCTCAATTAAACGACAATACTTTACACGGAACAGAGGATTAATTATAATTACAGATTTATTGGGAAAGAAATTGACATTGAACGGAACAGAGGGGCGCAAGGCGAATTTAGCAGTTGATCAAAAATCTCAAGATGAAATCAATGATTTGTGATCATGTCCCTATATGACCAGTTTCCGGCGCCACGACTGGTTCAAGTGATTGACAATTTCCTCAGTCTTTGCAGCCAAGGCAGCTGTTGAACAAATAGGGAGGCTGCAAGCCATTTGCCAATGGCAATTCAATCACTGGAATTTGTTTGTACATAACAAAATCATCCATCAAGGGCCCTGTCATAACTTTGAGTGCTGTCTCCAGGGGCATCCACCATCAAAAGCCTGCTCTAACACGTCTTCCATTCGCTTTGCTACTATTATCTGTTACAAAAGGATTTTTCAAAATGAAAAATACGTTGTGGTCACAATCATATCTCATACAATAAAAAAACCTAACAGGGTTACAGGGGTGACAATACAATCAAAACACCTAACAGGCTATGCAGATGGCAAAGGTAATCATCTGGACTTAATACAATTTATGTCCTACAAGCACCTGCATAAGTGAGAAACACCTTGCTGCAAATAAAACCAAAATTACCTCAAGACCGGAAAGCACAGCTGATGGTACTTCGATTAAGTCCTTCAGATTTCTTTCTGGAAGAATGACTCTTTTAATACCACAACGGTGGGCCGCTAATACCTGCAATAATGTAGATTCAGATAATCAATCCAAGAAAATCTATGCAATAACGTACCAGAATATTATACACCGAGAAATTTGCTGCCAACTAGGACCCAAATTTCTTGTAAAATGCTTAAAAATTCCTCAAATCCATACTGAATAGTGTAATCATCAAACAACCATGTGTCTAAAAACAAGCCTAGCAGTGACAGCACAAATTAGAAATGAGCACGGAGATGCATTGGACAACTGTGTAGTGTGTATACCAAAAAGCTATTTTACTTTTATCAATCTAGAAAAGCAAAATGTTGTGACATATATCTAGGTTCAATGGCTAGAGAAAGCCAACAGACATCAACAATAATAGTTTCAGCTGTTTGGGAAAAACAAAATCCATGTGGTCTTCATTCACGGGTATCAAGAAATTAAATTACATCTGGAGATTAGGTAGCTAGCTCTAATTGACGAACCCTAACCTCCAGTACATCTAACTCTCTTCTAAACACATGTATGTTGATTGATTTTCAAAATTATACCAGAAGTGCGGGTCAAGCTAGCAAAAGCATAGCACGGGCTCCATGAGCTTAAAACAGACCTGGCAGGATATCTAATAGTCGTGCAGAACTTGGCAACATTATGGGCCATACCAAACACGAACACAAGCCAGGTACAACTCATATCACAACAAGGATTAAAAACATTTAAATCTAGCATGAATATGTCAATGCTTTGTGTTTGTGCCATGCTTGAAGAAGTAAAGGACAGAATTTAATGGGTGATGCTGGCATCACAAAACCTATTTTACATCTATAATTTAGGACTCAAGGCATCTTAAAATTTTAATAAATGTGCATCTCACACAAAATTCTTATCATAAAGGAAATTTAAACTACTTAGATACTAATTCTTTGGAAAACCCCACTCAATTATGCATCAAGCATCAATTTGGCTAGATGATGGTTACAGAAAATAGAAAAGATGCTAAAATGGAATGACTGTTGAGTAGTATAGCCTGGCGATTATAAAAATGAAAGTACTACTAAAAGTGAAAATCTCTATGCCAGACAAGTATGATGTACAATACTTGTCCACAAAAGGTTAAAAACAAGGTCGCATCGCCCGACATGCACACAAGCCAAAGCACTTGACAAGGCAGTGACTGCAAACTGCAAACTAAGAACATGACTAGATACAAAAGCCATCATTTCATTTTCTAAGCCATATATAACATGTTTTATACATGGAGACCGACTTATGTACAAAGTCACAGCTATATACTTCTTGTAAGAATAGTAGGACATAAGGTGTACCTTATCCTTGATACCACCAACAGGTAATACGAGACCTCTCAATGTCATTTCTCCAGTCATAGCTGTATCTGCTCTTACTCTTTTCTGACAGAACAACGAAACCAGTGCAGTTACCAGAGTCACACCTGCTGAGGGTCCATCCTTAGGTACAGCTCCAGCAGGAAAATGTATATGAACATCCCGACCCTCCAAAAGATTGGTTTCGTCAGCTGTTGCCAGCAGAAGATCTCTTGCCCTGGCTCTTACCTGTGAGATAATTAGAGTCTTCAAAACTAACTTTTACATGAGCAGAAATTATGACATTATGTTTCATGACTATATTTTAAAATCAGAGTATGGTGCACACAAGACTAACATTTTTCTCTAACATTCAATCCCAGAAACAAAAGTAAATATGACTAGGATCTCAACAGAAATGCCTCCGTCAGTAAAAAGCAACACTTAGTAATTTTAAAAATTGAGAATACAAAAATCTCATATTAGCTATTCTAACCCTAAGCCTTGCATCTCAATAAAATACTAGGTCTCTCCACCTATTTCCAATTGGTTTGGATTGGATGCTCCAACTTTCACATGGTATCAGAGCCTGTAATCCGTCCACAAGGTAGGGCCAATTTGGCCACGCGTGCTCCACGCCACAAATATAATTGATTTGCATCTGGCTCAGTCACTACACGTGAGTGGACATGCTGAGACAAAAATTCTCACAACGGGTATTCAAAGTCCAAGCCTTGCATCTCAACACAGAAAATACTGGGGTCAGGGAGGGGGGGTCATGGATCGTCTTTACCATTGCCAATTACTTTTTAGCTGGATGCTCCAATTTTAATATCTCACTATTTATGGGAAAGCAACGAGGCATGCAAACTTCAATATCGCATATCCCCAAATTGAAACTGACAAGTATCGAACTTCTGTATTCCTCTTCTTTTCATTAAAACAGGATTACATTCCCTTCTTTGATAATTACAGATATCAAGTGGCTGAGACTAACAGTAAGTCACATTAGAATCTCTTAGTTGTCTTAAAAATCAATTTGAGAATCCCAGCATGCATGAATTAGCAATTAAAACCAATTCAAAAGTGTGATCATTGAGGCACCCCAAGAAATGTTTGACTCGTGACCAAGCGGCAGGTATTAGTACTTCAAAAAAATAAAGATAGTTAAAAGAAAAAATTACCCATGTCAATGCTATTTGTGCTGATTCTTTTATAACATCTCCAAGTTGACCAGTGAGATGTAATTCACCCTTTCCCCCCATTGCTGTAGCCTCCACAAATTGGACCTCTCCACCAACAGAAGTCCAAACAAGCCCAACAGATACACCAGGTGTTGCAACCCTTTCTGCAGCTTCTTTGTCATCAAACCTTGGAGGCTGCATTACAACACACACAGACAACCTCAGAATCTCTTAAACAACATGACAAGTCAACCTCCAAGATTTAATGCATGAGAAATCCAAGATGCATTGGTTATAATAAAGTATTCCAGTTTCTGGAAAAACTCACTTGAAAAGACTCCTAAACATTCATTTACATATAATCATCTAGATAAGAGCCTTGAAGTGGCTATTCTTCATTACAAAGGACTACCTAACAATAAGCTGAAGCAACCTATCCTAATTATTAAAGAAATAAACAAGAATAATTACCCCTAATACTTTTTCCAGCATATCCTCATCCACAGTCAATGGCAACGCAATCTTGAAAGTGCTTGATATCTCATGATTATTCACACCCATGGGAATAACCTCCATTTCCACTTCAGCTCCATCAGCAAGTCTGTTTTCAAGAAGTGGTGAAGCAAGCGAGTGCACATCTTTGCTCAAAGAGACAGCTGGTTCTTGCTCTGCAACTCTTACAGCTGCTGCACGAGCCAAAGCAGCCAAGTTCCTCTCCAGATTCCGAACACCAGCTTCTCTAGTGTACCCCTGAATGACAAGTTTCACCATGGCCTACCACAGCAGAGAGACATTTATGATATTTTTGTATAAACTTTGGTCATGAATCAAGACAGTCATCTAAAGGTTGAAGTAAAAATTTGATTTTGAAAGCAAGAAATTTGGGGCCTATTTTTTGGATCCACAGCTATTATTGGGAATACCACAATTTAACACCATTAATGCTTGATAATAGCACAATGGAATGAACTTCTTACCTCCGGAATTTTGAGAAACTCAGAAGTCAAACCATGCTGATCAAGAACTCGTGGAATTAAATGGTGCATAGCTATCTTCAGCTTTTCTTCAGGTGTATATCCAGGCAGCTCGATAACTTCCATCCTGTCCAAGAGTGGCGGAGGAATAGGCTGCACCCTATTTGCAGTTGCCACAAAAATCACCTTTGAAAGGTCGAAAGGAACATTCAAATAGCTATTGGCCTTGCATTAAGGAACCACTTGAATATACTCACATTCAAGAGATAGTGATTTATTCATATAATTTATGCCCTGTGATATTAAGTGAAACCATCAGGTCACAGACCATATTGATAGTTACTCTCTTCATTTTATGTAAAGAAAATTTTCTCCAAAGTTAACTGTAGATAAACTCATAGGTCAAACTCAAGATTCATACTACAAGATGACATTTCAAATTATTTAAATATAAAAAATCGGACTGAATTAAGGGATAGAGCCAGAGAGCAGGATACTGATCATTGAATGTTTTATTTTGTTCTGGATCAAGAACCTCCAGTAGAGCTGAAGCTGGATCACCACGTACATCAGAACCTGTCTTATCAATTTCATCAAGTAGCATGACTGGATTGCAAACAGCAACTCTCTGAAATAAAACATAATTAAGCAAAACGTTAGCCTAAGTCCTATAACATAAATTCCATACTCAGGTGGATGGGTGTGGATATGCATGTGTAGTTGTTGTTGTGTCTACTAAGCCACATACAAGTGTCCAACAATCTTCATCCGACCCATGAATGAAAAGCTAAGAGGCTTCTTCAATCAAAAAGTATTTCTAAAGGCAGTTATGGATCCGATGACAAACACTAAGCCTTATCAACAACAAAATACCTATTTGTATTCTTGTTTTTCTTGGTTCGTTCAACACCCTTAGACCATAGCATTTTCAATTATGACTAACCACTGAACCCATCACATCAAAGCAAGCATTAAGCATGTGAATACCACACCATAAGTCCATACACATGTTTAATTGAATAAAAATATACCTTTACTCCATCAATGAGTCTCCCCGGCATGCTTCCAATGTATGTCCTCCTATGCCCTCGAATATCAGCCTCATCCTTAACACCACCAAGGGATATGCGTATAAATTTTCTGCCCAAAGCAGCAGCAATAGATGATGCCAAAGATGTTTTCCCAACACCTGGTGGGCCAACAAAGCACAACACAGGGCCTCTGGCATCTGGTTTAAGCTGCAACCCAAAAGTAACAATATGAGCATCAAATTCTGAACACAAAACATTCAAATAATCAGGCAACAAGTGCTGCAGAATTGGCCACCTTGCGAACAGCCAGGTATTCAATAATCCGCTGCTTGACCTTAGCTAATCCATAGTGATCACTGTCCAGACGTTCTTTTGCAACCCTTAAATCTAATTCATACTCTTCACTGGCCTTCTGCCAGGGAAGATCAGCAAGAAGCTCTAGGTAAACACGTGAACTATTATATCCAGGTTGCTGGGGTTGCATCTTTTTCAGCCTCCTGAGGCATGAGGAGAAAATAAATTAAATAAATGATATGAGACCTGCTTAATTCTAAAACTTAAAGTACAAGAATTGTGTACTCGAACAAAACAACAAGGGCAAGTGGATATGATTTGAAATCTAAGGAAGAATAAATAAGTCTTCACTTTGGTTATTTTCCTTTTCATATTTGTCTTTATCATCATAATTGTGCAGAAAACATTATAGACATTACAATCATCAATGGACAGATTTACAAACCCCCATCAACTACAGTTCACCAATCACCAGCAGGTCTGGAAAATGCATGTTGAATATGGTCAGAGCAGCACAAAATTTAAAGCACCAGATTGTCTAAAGAATCACCAGTGTCAAGCTTAAAGTTGAGGATAACAAAATCTAGAGAACATGACTCTGATCCCTTTTGCTACATAACTATATCTGGACCAAACTTAACAATGCCCAAATTTTGTAATGTTACTACACCCAAGAGTTAGAAATCCCAGTGACCTTTTGTGTAAAGCTGCATAAATCAATGTGGCTTCAGATTAAAAAAGCAATTATATATATGGGTAACAACTTTAATCTTCTTCTCTTACGAATATCTCAAGAGCAATATAATCGAATCAACTTTAAAATACCATCATTAGGAAAAAATCCAAGATAATACAATGTCGGGCACTACTAACAGTGTCGTCATTCTCTTTACTCCGACGAAGACCTTAATGTCAGACACTTCTTTGTTTGAGGAACCATAACTGTATCTTACTCAGCGCCAAAATTTGGAATGGAATTACATCAAAGTTTCAGTAATACCCACAGTATGAAATATTTACTAAGAAAGAGAAACTACTTTACTTGCACACTGAAATGCAGTAACCCTTATTCCTTTCTTCTAACCAAATCATACCTCAACTCCCTCTGTGCATGCTTCCAGATATTTGAAGGCATTCCTGAACTTTGCATCTTTCTTTCCAGGGCAACTACATCGTCTTCATCATCATCATTGTCCCCAAGCTCCTCTTTTATAGCTCTCATCTGCAAGTGTGTTTCATAAAGCAGGAAAGGAAACAACAATAAGGATTTATGCAGCTAAAGAATAGGAAAGAACAGTATATGTGTCAAATTTAGAAGTTTGTTAAGATATTTCGAAACCATCAACATGTGAATCCACCTGAAGTCCTGAATAGTATTTATAAGTTTCATGACAATCCAAATCAACTAAAATCCAACATATAATCAGAAATGAGTACAAACATAATAATTGCACACCTAAGACAAAAACATGCCTATAAATAAACGTTATTAGTAAATTTCATCTACTAAAGCAGCCTGTTGTATCCTTCACAACCTTTCCCCAGTTATGCACATTAAAAATGTATATAGGTTTTTTTTTCTTATATATATTTGATATCTGAGTCCTCCAGCACTACAACAAATTATGTCAATCCTAAATATTAAACTTATGGCATGTCTGGGACTGCTTCCGAAATGGCTAAAAGCGCTTCTGAAATGGTTTGGCAAAAAAACTTAAAATTGCTTCTAGGTCATAAAAGCGTTTTCTGGAGAAGCGTTTAATAAAAATTCAACGTGTTTCTAACAAAAGCAATTACGAGCATAAGTGCTTCCTACAGAAGCAGTCCCAAACAGACCCTTAATTAATCTAACCAATTCAAATAAATTTTCACATGTTCATGAGGAAAGTGATCAATCAATAAATAAATTATTACATGTCAATCAATAAATAAATTATTACATGTAGAACTTGTATAAAACCTTGCAAGAATACAGCAATCTTGAAAGCCAGTCCTTTGTCCTCTCCATTCCTTTATTTTGTCAAAAATATCCTTCATTTAACTTAAATACATAAATCAAAAATCAAAAATCAAAAATAAAAATAAATTAACACATAAGATATTTTCTATTGCTTCAGAAAATAAGAACAAATCACCCCACCCCAACACCAAAATTCTAACAGACAAGATTTTTTGTGTTGCATCAGATAAGGTTGTACCCTCACCTTAATTCTGTAATTACTAATCTAAATAAAAACCGTTTAATAGCTATTACTTATTACTTTGAGTAAAGAGAAAATTTGCAAATTATGGTTTATTTCAGTAAAATTATAACAGAATTTCTTATGTTCCACTGAAAAAATTTCCATGGCAATTCAAAGAGAACAAAATTCCAGAAAAATCAAATTAATAAAAATAATAATAATAATTCAACTGACGAGCACAATACTTGTTACCACATTTATTGTAGGATAACAAAACATGAACTGGATGAAAATAAATAATAATTTTATCATTAAAAAACATAACTATAACTTTTCACTTCCTCAACAAATCAAAAGCTGATGTGAGAGTGCCAACCTGCTGACGCAAAAGAAATTCCTTTTGTGATTTTGATAATTGACCCTCAACTTTTTGTGTAATCTTCTCTGCTACATGTATGGACTGTCACAAGGTAACACCAACATGACTTCTAAAAAACTATAGGAAGTACTAAGATCAACTGAGTAAAAAAACATCACCACCAGTGAATCAACAGTTACCTGCAAATGCCTGTCAACCAACTCAGTAGCTTTCGAAAGTCTCACTTTCAGATCAACTGAGTCCAGCATACACAGTTGCTCCTCAAAACTTATCTCAAAGCTGGCAACAAAGATATCTGCCAACTTGTGAACTGGAACTGTCTCCAGAAGAACTTTTGTTCTTCCTCCAGTTTTTTGTTTCTGCAAGCACAAAATGAAATGAGAGTTAATGATTTAAAATATGAATAACAAATATAAATTTAGAAAACACCAAGCGTTTCAAGTAATAAAGGCTCAGAAAAGTTTTATCAGCAGAGTATACTATCAACAACGATATATATATATATATACAAGTCAACAGTATCTGGATAGAATTCATAACATAAAGAAGCTTAGTAGATGCTCTTCAACCAAATCAAGGAATGTCGAGCAAATGGCATTTCCTAAACATCTTAACAATCAAGCACAGTAAGAACCATTTGAAAACCCATTTGTTAAAAAAACAAAAAAGGAACTCAGCCTCACAGCTTCAAAAGGAGCTTACACATACTTTAGAATGGATATAGAACATATTCATGCATATTATTTGTGCGGTCTTGAATTTGTATTTGATTATTGATGCTATATGATACCCCTGAGAAAACTTGTAACTAAAGATTCTGATAACACCAAAAAATAAAATAAAAAGAAATAAGGTTGACTCTTGGTGTCTGTGATTCTATTCACGAGAAAGTTTTCAAAGAAGTGATAAAAATATGCTAATATCACAAATATCACCTGCTCAAGAACAGAAATCAGCTCTGTAGCAGTTGCTTTGAACTGGCGAGACAATGTTATGAACTCGGGATCTTGCTCCACTTGCTCCATCTCTAATTAAGATAATAAATATGAAAGCAACTCAACATATAGGTAGATAAGGGCACAAAACTCATCATCTGAATATAATCTGATCATGATACATTGAATACAAGCATATAAGCCACATTATACACTCAGGTAAGCACATTTAAAGCAACGTGGAAGTCTTCATATTGTAAGGTAAAACATGGACAAAATTTGTTAATTGCTTAGAGAGGAAACATACAGTAAGCAGTGACACACACAAGCAATGACACAGTGATACCTAACCAGCTTCTTCCTAAAGAACGGTGATTTAAGAATTCCTCATTTCACGTGAGGGCCTTTCAATAACATATGACAGATGAGCAAAGGAGCATAACATTATCCATTCAGGCTAACGGGAATAATGTCTGTGTGGTTTGCACGTCACTGTGTTCATGCGCGTGTGTGTGGGAGGGAGAGAGAGAGAGAGAGAGAGAACTTTCAAAAACACCCCTAGTCATAAATAGCAGATTTCTATTCAACTAATGAACCAGGGCCACACACATAACCAAACATAGTATAAATGTTAGCGGGTACATAAAACATACACTTGGCATTTGAAGTATGAAGACAATTTCTTCTTACTGAATCGGAAAAGAAAAAAACAAATCGAAGAAACAACAACATGCAGCATGCTTCAAACCACAACTAGCAAATCAACCAATAAACCCTAATATCTTCTACCAAAAACAAATCCACATACTAAATTGGCAACATACCAGACTTTGTCATTTCAAGAGGAGATATCCGTGCAGTATAATATGTTCCTCTTGTGCTAAGTTCCTGGACACTGAATCTACACAAGCCTTCAAGGACGACTACATATGTAACCCTCCCACTTGGCTTCTCAACTCCTCTTGAAAGATGTAAAGCACGTGCAGCAACTCCCCTAAGAACATAAATATCAAATATTAGCAACAAAATTAGTATATAACTACAAAGTGCAAAAACTCCTAATGAAAAACATATGAATGAGATGGAGTTATACACAGAAAACAGAAAGTCAGTGAAATGTAGGCTGAGCCGAAAAATTGTGGCAGCCCATTGAAGAATTAAAGGGCAGTTAAACTGAGTAAAGAAAATTACAACGCATAACATAAATAGATGGACCACCCTGATGCTGTAATTTTAAGTAGTAGCACCAAAAAAGCCAAACACTTTCCACTACGCAACAAAATACAATTTTGATTCATGTACCTGGTATGCCAATGAATAACTTCCTGCTGATTTTTTCCATCTAGCCTGTGAGAATCAGATGTACCAACTTGAACTCTCGAGCCTCGTTCTCCAGATTCACTTCCCACACCTAAATTAGACAAATTACAAGAGACACTTCCTCTCAGATTTGCCATTAAATATAGGCACCCCCTCATCCTAGTCAAACAGAAAAATCAGCAGAAATCACCTTGAGACAACACAGGACCCACTGATGCCGCCTCAGCAGCATCTCGAACGGGAAGAATACCAATTAATCCCTTCTCTTCACGCTGCCATAACTCTTGCTCCACCAATTTGACACTACATTAATCAAAATCACCAATTCCATTAATTCCATAATCCGGCACTCACAAATTCACAATTCCACACTTACATAATGATCAATTACCTGAAATGACACAACACCAAATTCTACGAGAAAAAGGAAGTTCGCATTTGAAATTACTAGTAACAAAATATCTTGAGTTTCCACACCAACAAAATATGCACAACATTTTATCACAGAAATAGATGGAAAATACCATCAAAAGGAAAAAAAAGTAGACCAGACAATCTTTCACGACGAAGAACATGAAAGGTATTCCTCCATTTTGTTCCTATCGAGAATGAAGGAAACATAATTTCCAAACAAGCAGAAGAATTGCATAGCTATAAGGTTCAGCTGAGTTCAAACAAACAGCTATCCACTTCAGTATGCACAAATTTTCTCAGAAACCAAACAAGAAAAACAATTTAAAGGAACAGCAAGCCATCAAAAGGAGAAATTCTACGTTTAAAGGTACCTGCTGGGTGAAGTGCAGCGAATTCGTATGATGGCGCCTGGTAAGAGGACCTTGTTTTTGAAAGGAAGGATACCGAGTCGACTCGGAAGCTCCACCGATTCCGCCATGTTTGCAACTGAAGAGAAACAAACAGTGGTTTTGCAGAGAGAGAGAGAGAGAGAGAGAGAGACGAAGAGTCAGAGGAGGAGAAAGGGAAGGTGGTAAATGCAATGTGTGGGTTTGGTTTTATTTGGTTTTGGTTTGGTTGGAAGGATTTTGGTTCCGTCAGAATTTTTTTTTTTAAAACGCGACGGCTTGTTTTTCGTTATAAATACTTTTGCTTCTATTTTTTTTCATTTTTTTTATACATTAGATATTGGGTGCTATCTAAAGGACTTTAAAATTGGGATTTTTATATAAAATTAGAAGGACTTTAAAATTGGGATTTTATTAAATTTTGAAGGACTTTAATCTAGATATATTCAAAATGTTATTGATTTGAAGAATATTCAAAAAGTGGTAGATTTTGATGGTTTTTACTTCAAATTTATCAGTCTTTAAAATTGGCCAAAAGATTATATTAATTACGAACATGTCACTATTAGTAGTATAAGATGAATATCTTATGCACCAATAATATCTTCCATTGATAGAGACTGAATTAAGAAAATAATATCTTATGTGCGTCAAGAAATCTGCTTTATTCAAACAATAATGAATTGAGTGAGTTGCTTAAAATATGCAAAAAAAGATGAATTATAGAATAATTGGGCCATGAAAAATTCATGGTTTTCCCTTGTGAATTTTAACAATTTTTTCTCAATTCTTGCACATGACTGATGACACAGCCCTAGCCTTCACCTTCACTGTCACCACCACTACCTCACTAACAAGAATGGCCACTACACCCCCTCCTCAAATTTTTTTCTATGAACAATTTTCAGTACATGTACTAGTATTAGCATATGTTTTAGATAATAGCACATTGGCTTATGGCCATTGGTCGGTGCATATACTAGTATTACTTTTTCTTTTTAATTTGCAACATGAGAAAGTACGTACTTAGCTGTCAAAAGGGTTTTAGATGAGTTAAAAATTGTTGTGATGTTTATGAATTTCAAATGTTTTCTTTTTTCTGAATACAAATGATAGTTTGAATATAAATGATAGTTTAAACTAAAAGGGGATGAAGATTTCTCACACCCACACTAGTAAAGTGTTATTTGAGTTCGAACCTGAGATCACTCCAAGGCAATGCCATTTTTCATTAGGCTAGAACCCGTTGACACAAATGTATTATTTTTTAATACAAATGATAGTCTAAACTACAAAAGAATGTAATTTCTCACACACACTACCAAAGTGTCATTGGGATTTAAATTTGAGACCACTAATCTATTGGTGCCATAGTTGTCAATATAGTTGTTGTTTCAATGATAATTCTTGAATAGAGATCTAAAAATTAGATAGTTGGGATCATTAGATAACATTGTGGATGAAACTAACAATAGAATACCTTTTGGTTCTCCTCATAAAGGAATTGTATTATTTTATTTTATTTTTATCAAATAGTAACTTCATTAGATAAACTTCTTTTAAAAAATTTATTAAATAAGAAAATCTAGTTAGATAGTAAAATATGAATTATGAAATTAAAGATATTGAACCAACGGCAACGGGGTGTTAGTTGGATTGGCACAGACTTTTAGTGTACTTTCATGTGACATGGTAGTGTGTGAGTACCCTTTCTCCCATTCCTAACTTCAATATATATAAAAATTTAAGATATTGAAATTTGAGAATATACATATTGAAAATCTAATGAAAAAATGGAGTAGTGGTCCTTAGAGCATCTACAGCAGCATCGCTAAACCCTCATCCTTAGTTATTTTAGCAAAAAAGAAGGAAAACCAGGGCTCCAGCAGCATCTCTACCGCGCTCACTATTTTGGAGATCGCCATTTAGGCTCGCTACATGTAGCGATGAGGAGAGAGAAATCCTGGTTCGCCAAATCTGAAAGCTGCGCAAGAGAGAGAAAGAAAGAGGGAAAAGAGAGAGAAGAAAAAGCTGGAAGAGAAATAGAGAAGAAAAAGCTGGAGAGAGAGAGAGAGAGAGAGAGAGAGAGATAAAAGTTCGGTGGTGGGCCTTTTCTTTTTTGGGCTCTTTTATTTTTTTAATAAATTTAAAATAATAAAATATTTGAGATTAGCTAAAATAGAGGGTATTGCTGGAGAAACTACCTTTTAAGTGGTTATATATTAAAATTTGGAGACTTTTCTGAAGATGCTCTTACAGAATAAAAATATAAATAAATGGGACAGGAAATTACCTTTATGTTTTATTTATTTAGGTTAATATTTTTTACGACAAAAGAAGTTGTGCAAATATTTTTCTCAGATCCCATTTTTTGTTATACGACCAACAGATGTTGGACTATTTTCGGTAGGCTGGCGGTCCAACACTTATTTACCCTGCTGGGGTGGGCCCCACGAGGATACCAAAAAAATTAGCTTTTATTATTTATTTTTATTTTTAAAAACAACAGTTGTTTAACATTATTTATCAACTTGTTCATACAGAGGTTTCTTTGGACCATCGACTTTGATGCCATAATGACAATTATCAGAACACAAAAAAGAAGAAGAAGATAATGGCAATTTACCCTTTTGTGACAGGATTTTGAGCTATAATTGTTAAATATTAGAGATTAAAGTTTACTCAAGCAATAAGTCATGAGGAAGACTTTAGTTTTGGAGTTTTGGAAGACTTGAAGTTTCCGTGTGCTCTAATTTAAGCAATGAGCATAAATAAAATAAAAATGGATTGGACGGAAGACACAAACTTGAATCTTTCATGAGATGATTGAGATGTATTTTAATTGGGAAATATCAATTAATTAATTAATTAATTTCGATTTCGACTTGATTAGTTTCTTGCCAAAGTGGTAATAATATTTAAGTAGTTTCTCTAGCATTATTTGAAGTATCAAAACAATACCATGATGCATTCTAGCTCATTAAACATCTATAGAAATATTGATTAAGAAAGGAATATAGTGCTTTAAATTATAAACAATAATCCTTCCAACAAAGCAAACTATACCCCTTTGAGTTGACAACTTGCCAATCACTTGGAGAAATCTCTTATGGAAAAGTAAAGTAAGACCTGTATTCTTGCATATTTTGTTCAAAGTCTTATGGAGTGGTGGCAGTGGCAGAGCTAGAGTTTAAATATTAAGAGGGAGGGGGTCAAATAGTTGAAAAAGATATGAAATTACATACCAATTTTCAAGTTTTATATAAATGGAGTTCATGAGAATTGGGAGAGGGCCACAACCACCTCTGGCCTGTGTGTGGCTCCGCCACCATGAATGCCCTTGGTCACTTCAAAACAAATTAGAAATATTTAGCTCTAATATGTAATTCTTGAAGACTTATGTATTTAATATACTTGTTTTTCTATTTCGCTCCACTTGTGCATGAAGGATCAGAAAATTCTCTATTAGCGCTCCATTATTCAAACACTCCTATATAAAAGTGCAAATATCATTATCATGAATGGTATTTACAATATTTTTGTACATGAGTGTGGGAGTCAACAATAAAACGCGAATTTAACTCATCATTGACACATCAACATTTATAAACAAACTAAAACACAACTTCTTCTCTTCTTTTAAAATCTCTAGTTTTAGACATGGAAATGTCGTCGACCCAAACAAAAAAAAAGTATAAGTTAAATAAATTTTAGCTCATTAGGACACTAATTAGTGCTTTGGCATCATCACGGGCGTCATAATATCAAATCATCATCGTGCACATCACATCTCCAAGCCCATTTTTTCCACAAAATGTAATACAATATTTTTTTCATGACTTTTCACTATTTATTAATAAAGTTCAAAGTCATTTTAAAATAATAACACGTTTTGAAAACAAACAAATAATAATAACACTTTGGGGTGGTGGACCCGGGGGCCCATGTAACGTGGGTAATGGGCATTGGTAAATTCGTGATTAATTTGTCCCCATCCGTTATGATTGATTTGAGATTTGATAACGCGTTCTTTTTGCCCGCTAGTTTTGGACCGTCCGATCTGATCTCAGCGGATAAGGGGTGGGTGGAGGAGGTACTCATGCGTCGACAGCCGGTGGATGGTTGCGTCAACAAGAAGACGTCAGCTGCGGGTAAGAGGCCTAGCCGGCACGTCGACGCCATTGGGACCCGTCGTGGACTGACTGACGTGGATTTTGGTTCTTGGTATAGATGTACTTGAGAGAGAGTTGACGCAGTAGCTCACTGTCCACACAACTTGCTCATCCGTACTGCGAAGGCTAATGAGAAAAGTGCTTTGCTTTTCTTCTCTTTTCTAGATTTTTCACACATAATAAGTCGGTTTTTTTTTTTGGGTGGAAAAAACAGTCGAGTAATGCTAGCCATTCAAATGGACATATTAGGTGGTGGAGTTCCTAGAGGCTCCTTTTCTTTGTCTTTTTTTTTAATCAGAAAAAAAAAAGATTGTGAATTTTTGTTGTTGCCAAACGATAGAAATATAATTAATAAAAATTGAAAAACTCGATTACAATAACCACACATACAACTAACCAGTTGAACATGTTGAAAATCTTAATAAGGAATACGTTAATTACTATAACAGTTTTATTTATTTATATTATTCAATTACTAAATAATGCGATTTAATAGATGATGAGAAGTATTTTCTTCATACGTTAGACAATTTGGATGTTATGTTCTTTAAGAGAGCTGCCAATCAGTCCACACATGTTCACATATTGATATGACCTAATAATATACAAACATTACGTAATAATATGCCAATCAGTCCACACATGTTCACATATTGATATGCCAATCAGTCCCACCATGTCGACCAGTTTACATACATACCTTGCACCACTGTTGTGAATCATTTGCTTTGGGATACATTTTGCCCAAAAATATCCGAGTTGTTTCGTATCTGCAACTTATCACATACGATTTTGTGTTTATCTTTCTTATCACATAATTTAATTGAAATTTTCATAATTAGAACGCAATCAATATTTCAAAGCGAACTAAGTTATATAATATATTATATATATATATATATATATATATATATGGTGATAAGTTTTGTGTTCACTAAATTTCTTAGTGTAGACTTGCCAGACTAAAATTGTTTGACAATCCAACTAAAGTTCAACTTAAAACGGCCCATATAAAAGTTTAGCCATCAGAATTCAAAAGTGAATAATGCTTATGAATATTGTGCTTTAGTCATAGACATCGCAATATAAATAAAAAAATATGAATCATATGATTCACGTCGCTGATTGTGAAAGCAAGGCCAATCAAAATGAATTTTGTTTGTTGCCCATAAAAAGACGACAAAGCAAAAAGAACGAATCTAATAATACGACGGAGAGTTGGATTGGGAGATTATTTATTGGACGTAAAATGTTATGGCGCGATATCCACTATCTACTCCAGTCAACGCATATCCTCTTTTCGTCAACGGTTCTACTGCTGCCATTGAAAATGCAAGTGTAGTTTGGTGTGTTAGCATTCAAACGACGTACATACCCATCCTCTCCTTATTTCTCCTACATTCGTCTCCCTTACGTAATAAGTGGGATAAGAAGAATGATAAGAAAAAAAATGGCATATGCATCTTGGTGGACGCAAGTTTTTCACAACATGTAGCATAGATGACAGTTTTTCTTGAAAATTATATATGTAGTGTTTTCAAAGTAATTAGAGTTATCTTAATTCATGTTGAATTTGTTATAACACGAAGCATGACGACTAAATCTATCTTTTATGAGCATTTATGAATGACAAAAAGAACATAACCGGCTGAACATTTGAAACAAATTACACATGCAGAGGCGGATCTAGAATTATGAAATTGGGGCAATATGTAAAATACTAATATAAAAATACATACATATTCAAATATTAATGTAAAATTTGTTGAAGTCAAATATTTTAAAGTTATTAATGTAAAATTTGTTGGATGGAGGCCATTTACTCAAAACTAACAAGATTTCTTTACCGATTTCTATCTTATAACTATAACATGTGATATTTTTCTTTGATACAAATGATATTAGAAAATGGGAATTCCAACACATTGCCTCAAGTATTTATCTTCTACCCTATTTTCTTCGTTTCTTTGCTCTCCAACTTTTGTTTCTTATTGTATGCATGGCTTAGGTTGTTAAAAGTCCACATCAACTTATATTTTCAGATGATGCATGCATGGTTCAAAATGCATGGGCAATTGACACTAGTAATTTATGGCATGCTTAGTATCTTATTTGAATCCAATTTTATAAATTCCAAAAGGAGATTTGAAGTCTAAAGTCACAAAAATCTATTTGGTAGGCCCATTTTTAAAAACTGAAAAAAACACAAAACACCCCCTTTATTGAAAACCCAAAAGTGAGATTTTCCTTCTCTCTCTCTCTCTCTCTTCCATGTCTCCTTTTCTTTTGTTAATTTCAATTTGGGAATTTAGGGTTTCTGATTTTTTGATTTTGATTTTAATTTTAATTTTTTTAGATTTTAAAAATAGTTTGGAGTTCAATACCAAAGAAGTTTTTAGATCTTAAAATCACTATTTGAAAACTCATGTTTTTAAAATGAATCATAATTTTTTTAGTTTACTATTTTGAGTAGGATACCAAATAGGACCTTATTTTTTCATAGAATATGGTTTATATATATATATATATATATATTAATATTTTAGTTTTATAGTACTTTTAATTTGTCTTTTAATAAATATTTTTCAATAAATAATCTCATCAAACTTTGAAGAAGAAATGTGGCTTATAAGTTTATTTTTTGGATTGTCTTGTGGCTTGTACTCTTCCTTGAAATTAGAATTTTGGTCTCTATCTTTCAACTCATTATGCCTATATACTATTATTTTCATAATTTTTTCCCCTATACCTTGTTCCAAATTTAAGACATGTATCAGCCGCAAAAGACCCATCCGTGTTGTTCAGGGAACTGTTGGCTGTTGCTGATCATGATGAGGGAATATTAACCTTATTAACACAGTTGATGGTTCAATTTCAAGAGTTCTCAAAGGACACAAAGGATCTGTGACTGGCTTAGCTTTTGATCCCCACAGTAAATACTTGGCTTCTATTGATTCAAGTGGGACTGTAATATACTGGGAACTTCAATCTAGAACCACATTGCATAACCTTAAAGGGATAGCTCCTAACTCTGGTTTTGACCGTTCCATCATGAACGTACTCAGCTGGAGTCCTGATGGATTTGCCGGGGTTGAGAAATGATGTGGTGGTGTATAATAGAGATACAATTGAGAAGCTATTTTCATTGAGAGGTGACCACATAGAACCTATTTGTTTCTTGGCTTGGTCAACTAATGGAAAATACATGGCCACATCTGGTTTGGATATGGAGGTTCTCATATGGGATGTCGATCAGAAACAGGGCATTGACATGCATAAGTTTGATGAGAGAATATGTTGCTTGGCGTGGAAACCAATTGGCAACACACTGGATGTTATTGATTGTAAGGGCAAGTATGGTGTGTGGAAATCAGGGACTCCTTCATCAATGAAGTCTCTGTTAATCTTAACTAGACTTTCATAGCTTAACACTAACCTTGGTCAGACATGTTGACTGTAGAGGATCTTCTTCTGCTATGCAACACTCGAATGCTATTTCTCTAGATGGGGTGAGATCTGTTTTAGCCTATCTTGTTGCTAGAGAAGGGACCTCTATATATATGCATCACTCGAAAGCCTTGCCCATCAAGGAGCAGACGAGTGTTCCAATTGCACTAGAATTAGGTTGTTTCAATCCATATAGAATAATGAATTCTATTATCTCTTGTACTTTAATTAGAATAGCTTTTACAAAGAGATAATCCGATAAATCTGAGAATACTTCCTGAGCAAGCAAACTACTTGAGTCCTCAAATGATTAGGAGACCACAATTCGTGGATTAAGACAATGAATTGTCTTACAGTCTCCCACTGAAGATATTCCCAATCTATATTTGAATAACAACAATGGCCTGCTTTTGTTTGACGAAGAGTAGGGTGAGGAGCTTAGCACTTATGGTAGTTTAAGTGATCTTGGTGAAGATAGTCGTGGGGAATCTGAACCCCACCTAGCAGGAAGAGACTACACAAGCACTCTGCATATGAGAATGAATTAGAATAGGATGGTTTTGATATACACGATGCTTTGTTCGTTTTGAAAAGAGTATAAGAATGAATGTTTTATGGCTAGAGTAAATTTCATGGCTGCCATGTTATTTCTGATCATTGTTAACATTTTTTATGCTTGTTTTTGTTGGAGGATGATTCCTTATGATGGTCAAGAAAATAATGTAATAATATGGCGGGTGCTCAATTCTAGTCTTATATTCTTATTTTGTGTGCATGGCCATACACGAATTCAAATGACAAGAAGATAATATGCTTGCGTGCGTCCTTGCATAGCTAGCTACAGTCAAATTTCTTAAAACGTGAATGCAAAGAAATGCGTGTGTATATATAGTTGTTACAAGCTCACTATGAATTTAGCACTAAAACCCCTTGTGAAGTTTATGTTTCTCTGACCCCCTCAAAGTTCTTCTTCACCTTCATGGAGCCAAATGAATCAAAAGGACCCCATTACATAACTAATCATTCAATCCCATCCAAAACCACTTCACAATCTAGATTTCATATCACTTTGCCCCACTAGGTTCTTCCCCATCTCTCACAATCCATGTCCCAACCCATGATTTCTCACCAAACACATCTTCTCTCAGCAGTGAAACAGCCTTTGATGAAGCAGGGGAGCAAAGCATTAATTGACAAAATAGCAATGAAACAGCCTTTGATAAACCAGGGGTGCAAAGCAAACACATCAAATTGACAATAGATATAACATGCTCCTAAAATTGCTGAATTAGAGAGTTCCACACTTTTGGGTCCATGATGTAATTCAGTAACTTGTTAGCACCCAACCAACCATCATTCATTAAGCACTATTTTGTATACAAAATAGGATATATGTAGGTCCTAGTAAATGAAACGAAACTATCATTCTTTGCTAGGTGCTTCCCATTTGCCAAGTCGTTGCACAAAACTATCATTCTTTGATAGATGTTTCCCATTTGAACAGTTGTTTGTGTTGTGAGAAAACACTCCAATAACTTTTCGTTGATGGACTATGCAATTATCACACATAAGCCAAGTAAAGATAAAGCACACACACCAACTAAAAAGTAGCTGAATGAAACATTTACCTCATTTTAGGGACTTGCACCCTTATTTATAGATCTTGAGAGGTGTGCACCTTAAGTGAGATTTCAATGTGGGACTGTAGCCATTACGTGGGAGGCTACAACGCGTCCTTTGTCCAGCCTAGTAAAACAGACGCCTTCTTTGGTCGGATTGATAGATTATGTTGCCAAGGCTCACCGTGCCGATGATTTGTGCAAGGTAGGGTTGCTCAAGGCTTCCCCTACCGATGATCATTTTATGGGCCTCATTGCTTTGTCTAGACTTTGTGGGTTCCTTTGTAGATCTCATATTTCACGTGTCACGAGATAATTGACCGATAAGATATGATATAAAGAGGAGTCGTTTTGAATCTTACCCAACCAAGAGCCCTACAATACATTGGGTGAATGATCCAAGATTTAAAAGTCCAACTCCAATCGGTTGGATTTTGAAAATTTAGTGGGCTGTGAATCTGACTTGTGAGTAGAAGAGAATTCCTTTTGAATCTTACCCCAAAAAATTAAAAAAACTTGTGCAGAATTAGATCCTTAAATTAAATTGGGCCAGATCCGAGGACCTCTTTTAAAACCCGGCCCATTGAGACTCTTGCATGCCACCTCACCCCCCACCAGCCCTAAAAACCCACACCGATCCCAAAATAAACACAAACTCCGCTGCACCTCTCCTTCCGACAGTGAAACGAAAAGAAAAGCGCCCCCTTCATTTTAACTCCTTTTAAAACTAAATTATTTTTATCAAAATCTCAAAACAAATATTAAAATGCCAACAAATCACTCTTCTAATTCCTCAACTTCACCTCTCTAATTTGAATTTATAAACCACCGCTTCAAATAATACAAAACCAATTTGGCGCTCATATGGCAGCAACAGCCCCTTCGCCCTCGCCAGCCCTAAGCAGCACCAGCTCCGGCGCCACTCCTTCCACCGCTGCGACCACCGCCACCACCACCGCCTGCGTGCCTGCCGTTGCTCCGTTCCAGACGGTGCACCGTACGGACACGCCACCCAAGACCCTTCGCGGGCTTAACAAGCCCAAGTGTAAACAGTGCGGCAATGTCGCTCGTTCCCGGTAAATCTCCTTTTTTTTTTTTTTTTTTTTTTTATAAAAATTATGGCTGTTGAATTCTATTTCTGCACAATTAATTTTGGAGCCCTAACCTGGCCGCATGGTTATCTGATTTTTGTTTTTGTTTTTGAAGAACTGCCTTGTTTCTGGTGGTTCATTTGCGGTTTTGGTGATTAATTTGAGTGAATTGAAATCTTTGGATAGAAATTGATGTGATTTTGTCCGTCGTTTACTTTATTGAAATAGGACTTTGGTTCAGCTAGATCTAAGATTGATGCTGTAAAAAGCGCGAATTTAACTATGGCTGAAGGTGGTGTGCATATATACACACACGCACATGTATATAAACCTTGGAGAAGCTGGAAAGAGGAGGTGTCTTGGAGTTCTGGTCTCAATTTCACATTATGATCAGTATTGTTTGAAAATGAATAAAGAAACAATATTCGGTCTGCGTCCTAATAGCTTTAACTTTTAGGAAGAGTTGTAAACCAAGTAACCATACCAAATTTATTATGGTATCAGAGCTGAAGATGCTGAATTCAGATCCATGCAACAGCAAACTTTCAGTTTATGTTGAATTAGTTCGACGTGATTGGCTCTCTACTGGCAGAGAGGCTCACACTTTAGGGTAGTATTATTTGTTTTTGTGGTCAAGATTGCACAACTGTCTTGAATTTTGAAAAATCAAAGAGTACGATCTACAATTTTTTGAAGAAGTGCCATGTTTGTTGTTGTCCGGTTTGGTAATTAATTTGAGGGAATTTAATTCCTGGCTAGAAATTGATGTTGTTTATGGTTTTGAAGGCAAGTAATTAGCATTCAAAAGCGTGAATGTAACTATGCCTCACGGTGTAATGAGGAGGCGTCTTGGAGTTGTGGTTTCAATTTCACATTATGATTAGTAGAATATGCAAATTATAGTCGGTCTACGTCCTATTAGCTTAGACTTTAGGAAGATTAGTTAACCAATGTAACTTATTATTGTATTAGAGCTGAAGATGCTGAATTCAGATCCATGCATCTGGAAACTTTCAATGTATGTTGAATTAATTCTACGTGTTTGGTTCTCTAGCGGTGGAAAGGCTCACATGTTAGGGGACTATTAGAATGTAAAAAACAACAGATGTTCCACATCCGAACGGCATCTTTGCAAGAAGAATTAGACCTCTTTTCTAGTTTGGAAAGTGAAGATCTTGGTAGAATCTGTTGCCATGCTATTCTTGTGCCTACAAGGTTAACTTGATGGGAGTTCACAACTTTTTCTGGTTCAATTATGACAGGATTGAAACGAGTAGGGGCTTTACATTGATGAAGCTGATAATTGACAGAATAACCCCTTCTTCTCAATGAAGTAGGGGAGGTCTAGGGAAGATAAGCGAGTTACAACATTCATTTATGGGTCTGAAAACTAGGTAGTTGGGGTAAACTTTCATGAGCTGTGCAAATGCCATGAAGAAAAAATGCTTCTGACTGTTATTTGGAATCCTGTGAAAATAATAAAAAGAATAAATTTTGGAATTTTTTGGTGAAATCATAATATTGTCAATATTGCTAGACATACCACAATCTTATGCCATATTTTTAAACCACCTTATGTGGCAGCTGACTTGGACATGCCACAGTAGTTAAGTACTTAATGAGTTAGCTAGGCATTAATTTTTATTCCTTTTTAATTAAAAAGACCAATTAAAATTTTCAGGCCTACTTCTATCCATCCCTCTCTCACTCCCTCCACTGGTTGGACTTCCATCAACGGTATCAGTTACCGGTGAAAACAAATATAAAAAGTGGTAAAGAACAAGAGGATTCTACCTCTGGATTCTGTGTCTGATCCATATACCCTTTGTTTCAGTGCTGTACATGTGAAGATCTGATTTTGCAGGTCATATCTCATTTTCACTGATGAATTTCCATATCGGAACTCATGCTTTCTTGATGGCGAGTACGGTTGCTTCTGGAAGTTCATGACTAGTCTCTTTACACCAGTAGAATTAGATCTATTCACGTATGTTTATTAGACATCTGATCTCTTTTCCCTTTGCAGATTGAAGTCTCAACCTTTAGATCTCTTTTCCTTTCATCCGTCTTTTCTTATACCATGAAATTAGTTCTCACTAAGCTGGCCCATGCTCGTTTGGTGTCTATGATTGGATTGGATAAGATCACTCACTAGATTTAAGGTATGTTGAAGGAGGAAATGAAGGTAGAGGTGAATGATTTTTTATTTTGTGGGCATTAGAAGGGATGAGTTATGACGTGTTGATATCCTACCATTTTGTGGGGATTCGATGGGATAAGTTTCCTTCATGAGTGATACATTCAACTTGGACAAAATTTATTCATTTCTTCATTCAACATGCCTTAAATCTAGTGAGTTATCTAATCCAATCCAATCCTTTCCTAGGCACCAAATGAACCCTTAATTGATGTGTCAAGCATAACTTAGCTGCCATATAAGGTGGTTATGGTATAAAATTGTGGTGCGTCAAGCATTATTGTAATATAGTTGATGCAGTAACCATTACATACTAAATAAGTTCTGCAATTAGAAAGTTATCTATCATGTGTGCAAAGAATGCTTCTGTAGTTATTGTTAGACAAGATTCGGGATCTTTCACTAGAAGTTATTACATATGAAGTTACTTGTTTGGACCGAAAGAACCAGAAATACCCTTAGATATGGAAGATGAAAGGAGGTGTACCCTCTTCTAGCAAATTACTTGGAGTTCATCACAGTGTTGTTATCTTCTATATCTGGCATTCTTGGGTCCATGTTGTTTCCTTGGGATGGTGGACCTCTGATTCACTGTGTCTTGTATTTTGTTTTGAGCTCTTTAATAAAATTTTGTTTCATAAAAAAACATTATTATTTTTTTCTTTTCATTTTCAAGTTTTTAATTTTCAGCCATTCCTGAAATTTGTTCAACCACCATTTGAGGCACTTAAAAAACTTGAGATAATCCATTTTCATTACCATCTGCAAGAAAGAATCAAGTTACCATTTGAGTATTGTTCACAACTCTCACTAAGGCAAATCCTAATATGGTTTTCTTTGTTAGAATCAGTTATGATCCTTCTCCTTTGTGCCCCATTAGGAGATAGGCCATAGTGGATTGATTTGTACCTTGATATTGTTGAAGATGTTTTAGGAAGTTTCGTTTTTTGCTTCATACACACTGTTATATTTTTCACTCACCTTTATTGTTGAAAATTTATTGTTTTTGTTTCTACATTTAGAATAATATCCTTTTCTTTCTGTGATCATTTTGTTGAGCTGAATTGAATGTCCAGGTGTCCATACGAGTCATGCAAGAGTTGCTGCTCAAAAGCTCAAAATCCATGTCATATTCACGGTATGTTAATTCAAGTCTCTGTACCTTATCAAAACATTTCTACCTTCAAGTGTGTGGGTATTTGGAACATTGGATAATTATATTTGTTTGTTTTTGTTGTTGTTTGCTATTGTTTGTATGGTTTCCAACACTAATGCGAAGATTCAAAGCATATTGGCAAGTAACCTAGTTTTCCCTTTTTTAGTTGGGAAGCTCATCCATTGTCCCATAAATACTTGTCCAATTATACTGCCCTACTTATTTTTTATGCTAGCCTGGATGTGTCTTGCTGACTATATAATGCTTAAGAATCAATTCTAGCAATGCATGCTGGTAATTTTCTACATTTATTTGGTTGTGATATGTTCTTTTATTCTCTGGCAGTGTAGTAAAATGCTTAAGAAATGGTTGATGTAGAGAGACTTTGGTATGGATGGGAATAAAGTCGGGAAGAGTGATGATAACTACTGCAGCTTTTTGAGGGGTTCAATTTTTCCAGCTAGTTTAGGTAGTAAAATGTCACGGTTCAAAAAGGGTGATGAGCTGATGGCTGTGTCAAAGACTGCGCGGCCATCTATTAAAAATGGAGCGACTGTTGTGGTGAGTGGTAATGGGGAAAAATTAGCAATTGACAATT
This sequence comes from Prunus padus, assembly GCA_024362665.1. Classification (NCBI taxonomy): domain Eukaryota; kingdom Viridiplantae; phylum Streptophyta; class Magnoliopsida; order Rosales; family Rosaceae; genus Prunus; species Prunus padus. Next base: position 11,974,054 of record JANFAM010000005.1, on the reverse strand, counting down.
TACGTATTTCAATTATTATTTTCCAAAATGGTTACTCTAATGTTTCCTTCAAGGAAGAAGGCTGATAGCTTAAAAAAACTCTCATAGGGGTGCGTAGTACTCTTTTCCATCACCCATGCAGTCACTTATGTGCACTGAGTAAGATACCTGTGGCAATGTTGGAATCTTAGAGTGGACTCTAGGCAATAATGAGAGGAGCTTAGTGTCTCTCGAATGCTGGAAGCATAATGGACAGTGTCGGCAATACAGGATTGCTAGCACTAAGACCTTCTGTGTAAGGCAATGTTTGTATGAAACATTAGAGATTTGTGGGGCTTCTGGCTACCACCAGAGTATGCTGGAGCCAGTGTGGTATTGGTTTGGTTTTGGCCATGCTAGTGAGTAACAATATGCTTATAGGCATGAAGGGTAATCTGTGTTGTCGATGGACAAGATTGGTTATGTAACATTTGGATTATAGTTGCTCACTTAGGAAGCTTGCCTATGCATACAGTAAGTGTGAATTAGCTTGTGCATGTCAGAATAATCAATGGCTCATTTACGCTACACAAAAGACAGTGATGGTGTCTCGATAAGGGTAGGATGTTGAGTTGATTTGGGCATTTGCTTGCACGATTTCTTGCGGGTTGTCTGTTACTTATGATGAACTGTAAGTGATTTAATTGTACTTTTAAGCTTTTGATCCTAATGGACTTCTTGCCATCTTGTTCTATTCTTTGCTTTTCTCTTTTCAATATAATTCTTGTTTGTTATAAAAAGAGAACGCTCATCAGTTTTGTCCAATTTTTTGATGATATAACCAAACATGCAAACTTAGTTTGTTGATTACTCAAATATATGAACTGATCTACATTGAGTCACCATACGGTTTGGGTTGGCATGGGTAGTTCTAGCGGTTAGGGTGAGTGTTTCATCCTTTCTGGAGCATGACCTTGTTTTTGGTTTCTCTTTTCTGACTGTATTACCACTGCAGTTTTGAAATCAAATGCAACATTTCCAGACAAGGCACCAACCTCAAGCTCTCCTCTATTTGACCATCAATCAATTGAGGCATCACCATCAGGGTGAGTTCTTAACATCAGTCTCCCGTTGTTATATCTGGTTATATTTCTGATCATTGTAATCTATGCTTTTTTTGTCTCTAAAATTCTGGTCATTAAATTGTTTTCCTTAGAAAATTGCATTGCTTACTATGGTCAGATTTCTAAAAATTTGTTGGAATCTCAGGTAATTTATAGTCTAATTCACCAATGACCTAAATTGAACATGAGTTCGTAATACTTGCTGATTTAATGAGTCAAATCTTCCTATGCAAGGAAATTGGCTCAAAGATTTCCACAGATTCTGTTATGTAGTCTAACTTTGATGTTTTTTTCGGAAAAAAAAAATCCCCCACCTTTTAATAATTGCTTTATGAACTTTCCATGTTTCAAATTTATTATTGTCTTGATTAACTTGGCTGTCCTTAGCATTTCAGTTACTAATTCTTTGGGGGTCTTCAAAGCAAACTCTGTTTTTGTTCTGGATGTAGATTTTCTTAAATTGTTAGCTGTGTTTCAGGAATTCACATCGAGTTGCATCACTCCGGCAACTTTCGAACAATTTTGCTCAATTCAATAATGTGCATCTTCCCCTTCGTTCTAGGAAGCCTTTGACCAAAAAGGTGCATGTCCTTGGCACTATCTATTTGTTTTTGTACTATTTAAAGCGAGAATGGCCTGTTGTAATTATAGGAATTAATTTCAGGATGCCGTAGCTATTAATGAGTGGAGATTTTCCAAGTTAAAGGAATACAAGGACAGAAACATCGAAGTGGAAAATGAAGCTTTTGATCGATACATGCAGAATGTCACCCTATTAGAGGAAGTGTTTTCTGTGAAATCTATCATGGAGGAGTCCATTGGGGATGAAGCTGAACTCAAATCCATATCAACCGATAATACTACTACTGCTACTACAGAAGAAGACACTGAGGCTATGGTCTCAGGGTTGAAGTTGAAGTTGAGAACAAATCCAATGAGAACCAATAACTTCAGAAAGAGGATACAGCAAGTTGTTGATGAGGGATTAAAGAAACTTAAAAAACGTGAGTCAGATGATGGGGTGAAGGAACCAAGTGTGGGAACTGAATTGGATCAGGGGCCCAAAGAAGGGGAAAAATGGCGGGCCGAAAGGGCTTCTGCTCTAGGCGATCTCATTGATAAGCTGAACAAGGCCCGAAATGAGGAGGATCTGAAGTTGTGCTTGGAGATGAAATCTCAGCTCTTCAAGGAACATAAATTGACAAGTACATCAGAATCTGAAGAGAAACAGGCTACAAAGAATGATTTAGAACCCCGAAAAGAGTCGAATTATTCATTTCCTAAAGTCGTTAGCACTACCGAAATCGATCAAGAAACTCTCAATATCGTCTACACTCACTTCTCTTCCCTTGAGCATATACAGGGTTTATGATTAAAGACTTAGAGGTAAGATTTTGCCGTAGGATTTGGACTTACTAGTCAATTTAGAGGATCTATGATTTGAGGGAGGTGCCATAGATTAATGTAGTTTATTCCTAGAGTTTCCTTTCTAGTCAATAATAAATCAAGGGATGCTTAGAAGTTGCTTCAAATTTACATTTTCAATTTGGATCCAACAATGGTAACTGATTTTTCTTGTTTTAATGTAGCAATGCAAATTGCATGAAGCCAATGACCCTTTGGGTAGGCTAATGATTCTTCATCTTGATAGCTGTTTTCTGTAATATATTGAGTGTAGGCAAAAGCATTTTTCTTTTTCAAACAAATAAACCAATGCTTATTGTTGGGATGCTTTGGTTCTGCCTGCTTCCTCCTTTTAGCCTTACTAAATAATTAGCAGATTGGGAGATGTGGGTTAGGCCAGTTGGCCAATGGCAATGTGTCCACCCGTTGCACTCGAGTTTGATCCCCTCTTCGTACATTAGAGTAGTTAGAATATCACTTTGGGGTGACATTGGTAATTCACTAAGCTTCCCCAGCCTGTATCCTGTGATAATGGGATGAAAAACAGCCTTAAATTTAGAGAGTACAACCAGGGTTTAGTTGTGTGCACTAATTCTGTAATCAAGAAAACTTCAAACAAAAAAAACAAAAAAAAAGGTGGTGTTAATATTCTTGAGAAAATTTGTGGTCAAATTCCCAGATGGCTTCTTTTTTGGTCGACTTCCACAAATTTGACTTTCAATAGGCAACTGAAGGATTCTTCCACCCAAACATTTCAACACAATTAAATAAAGAAAACCTGTATGGGCTAAGAAAGTGGGTCAAATAGGCAGAGAGAGACTTAAATTTAAAAAAATAAAAAATTATTTTCTTGTGATCTCCATACTCTCAAACTTTCAAGACCCCCAATTTGGAATACTGGTTTTCAAATGATATCTTGTGCCATCTCTCAATTCTCAAATGCCGACTTCATACAATATTTTTCTTTTTCTTGTTTTATTTTCTCCAAGTCGCAATTTAGGGTTGCTTTGCTTGCTTGTGTGTCACTTGGACAAAAGAGGATTATATATTTTTTGGTAAAGCAGTACTAAAAGTGTGAATTGTTAGGAATTAGCATAAAGCGAGCATCCAAAGTGAGATCAAATCACAAAATAAACCACACACATGAAAGACACACTAAATTTGATTTGACGTTGGCCAGTTGTATCTAGAAGCAAGAAAGTTAAATTGGGAAGATACAAGAGTACGAACAACCAATCTAATTCCTTTAATTTGAGCTTTGATTTGAAACTATCCATGATTTTATTCAAAAGTGATTCCCAAATGGTGTGAATGCTCTGCACATTACACGGGTCCTCGAGTGCATGAAAAACGTCTCGTGGACGACAATTGTTGATTTTATATAAGAAACATGATATGAAATCTCTCGCGTAAATTATAGGTAGCTAATTTCTCATTTGGCAACGGATATAATTCATTAATTATTGAAATATAAACTTTGTTACTAGTAGTATCCTTTTCTCATTATTGTTTGTCTTTGAATCAAAGTCTGATTAGTTTGGGCGGTTTGCGGGTGCCCTCATGAAAAGAATCGCAAATGGGTTCTAAAGGCACATACCATTATGACAAAGAAATCCCATCTTCTGTAAATTTTTGCACATAAAGCTTTTGTTGATGAGGCATTTTAGCTTTGTAGGTTTCTCAATGCCTAGTGCTTCTTTTTTTTTTCTTCTTGCTTTATTCTTCTTCATATACTTCTCAACCCACAACTACTTTCTTGGTGGATATCAAACTTTCTAGCCCATCTTCCCTTGAAACAAGGCTGTCAATGCTTTCAATTTCAATGGCTCTACTCATCTCAACATCACCTTTTCATTTTTATCAACCCCATTATCATGGCCGGTGCTCTTCAACCTGTTCATCTCTCTTACTAATAATCATGATTCCTTCTCTCATTGATCTAGATTCACTATTAGACTAAATTATTAGCCACCTGAAAAAGAAAACACAGGACTATTATGTTATTAAAAGAATAAAATGAGAGTTGAGATGATGCCAAGGGGGGGATCTTGACAATAAAAAGCAGAAATCATTCAAGTTTTTAAATGCTTGTATTGATAATCAAAGCAACCCAACTTTAAAAAATGTCTATTTGTGATCTTGGTGAGGGAAAAAATATATGATTTCCCCCCTCTGAATAGTCAAACTTTGCTTGACAATATCTCTTTCAAGTTTCGACATGTATCTTATTTAAGATATGGATTCTTTGAACAAGCAATATCACTCTCCCCTCAAACTCTCATTCACACATGCTTTCCATCAAATTGATTTGTTTAATTTAGGCCACACACGGTGAGGAACCATAATTATGTTGGTGATAAAGATTTACAAAATTTTTTTAAAAAAAAAAAAACCCAGCTGAGAATCTCACTATGCTGATTTCCAAGCCATTTTAAATATATATATTCTGAGTGACTATCAACAAAGCCCCTGTCAAGAAGGAAGCATCTTTCCTGTAATGTTTGGTATCCATATTCCTCTTTTCATAAAGTCCTCTTCATGCGTGCATATGTGCAGCCAGGAATCATGGTTTCTCTCTATAATTGTGTACTTGTACTGTTGGACCTTTGATTGATGCTATTCCAATGCCACTGATTTATGTTCTAAACTGTTCAGACCAAAAAAAATGCTTTCACTTATGATCATGTTTGCCTTGTCAAGTCACACTGCAGCACATGCGTTTCTGCTATTTTAAGTTTGCTTAACTTAGAAACTTACTTAGAAATATATGGCGATGAGAAAAATATCAGGTGCCAATGTAAGAGATAGGATTTAGTTATATTTAAATCTCAAAAGAGAAAAAGAAAAAAGAAAAAAAGAAAAAAAGCAAGAGAGTGAGGGGATAAGAGAGTAGAGGTTCGAACTTGAGATATCTTTTAACATTGTAGAGAAAATGATATTTTAAAACGATATAACTTTAATAATTGATTGTTGTATATGTCCATGTGAAGGATGCCGTAAATATCTTGCACCATTGATTTTACTGACCATGTATACCTTGAATGAGATTCAGAACTTGGTTGGAGTTTCTTTGATTATATGGCATGAAATCAAGGAGATTAAACTAATTAGGTGCACAGCTGAGTCCAAGAACCAAGATGTGTTATGTCTTGGACCAAATGTTTCCATATACACCCAGTCATTTTATTCACATGGACAGATAATATGACAAAACATTGGTTGTATTTTGAGCATGAAATTGACCCATACAATGACGCATTTGGGTTAGTCAGGCAAATCAGTGGGTTAATAATAATAATAATAATAATTATTATTATTATTATTATCATTCAAGATTGGTGCCTGCCTGCCCTGCCTTCACATGGTCCCTACTAATGCAATTGCAAATTTTGTCCTCCCCAAACCATTAAGCAGACGTGTTCCAATCACTGGCTTATACCCAAGTTTAAGAAATGTGCAATTGATGAATGCTTCACTGGATTGAATTGAATGGTAGTACTATTTCTATGGGATTGGATTGGAGGCTTAGTTTGGTATTGCTGTCTTTTAAAAAAGCTAACCTGTTGTCTTTGCGAGAATAAGCAATTTTGTGAAGTGAAGCATTAAGTGTTTGGTAAGCTTAGATTTGTAAAAGTCTTTGTGAATGTAAAAAGCGATGTCATGGTGTTTGGTAAATTTTTTTGTAAAAGATCTTTGATTGTGTATAATGGCCAAAAGGGTATGACAAAAATATTATTTATTTATGTTTTTTTCAAAAGATAATCATCTTTTTTCTTTATTTTTCTGTCTCCCTTTTCTCTCGACCACTCTTCTCCCTTCCTTCTCTTTTTGACAGAGACCATTCTTCTCCTTTCTTTCTCTTTTTGACAGAGACCATTCTTCTCCCTTCTCTGCAAGTCTTTTTTATATATCAAAAGTGTAAGCTTTTCCATCTCACACCTTTCTTTCTTTCTCTCCATCCATCCATCTCTTAAATTTCATCAAGAGATCTAGGGGCTTGGGATGTCGGCAGCCTTGAGTTGGATGTAAATAGTGGGATTGTAATATTGGGTTGTGTTTTGGTGGGGAAGGCAAGGAAGTTGGGGGTTTGGTTTTCTTTTGCTGGAGGAGATAACTGGTGGGTAATCTAGGTGTTGAATTTTTGTGACTATGGAGATGAAAAAGTGAGGGAGCTAAGGTTGGTTGGAGGGGAAGAAGATCTTCTGGGTCTGTAAAATAGGGAGGTGGGTTGGTGGGGTTTTGGAGGGGAAGAAGATCATGCTGCTGTGAAAGTGGTTGATAGATGAAGAGAAATGATTGGCGGCGTCCTCCATCTGTGGGTAACTGCGTTTCACGTTCAAATTGTTGTGATGAGATGGTAGCTTTGAGGAATATCACGTTCAAATTGCTGTGATCAAATTGGAGGCATCTTCTAGGGCTGTAAAATAGGGAGCTGGGTTGGTGGGATTTTGGGTTGAGATGGTAGCTTTGAGGGATTGAGGAAGGCAAACAAGTTGCAGAGAGCAAACCAAACAACTCCAGAAAATCCAAGAGGAACGACTCTTGGGAGGCTCGAACCCGGGATAATGTGGATAAAGCGTGTAATTGTTTGAAACAAATAAGGGCAATATGGGTAATATGAAAATTTCATTAAACCCTCCGCTTGCTTCTCCGCGCAGCAGTTTTTAGAAGCACCCTCCCACCTGCTTTTAAAAACTGCTGTGGGTCACCTGGGATTTTGAAAAAAAGCTGCTTTTCCATATTTTACCAAACACCAAAAGTTACAAAACTTTAAAAATAAGCTGCTTCTAAAAGAAGCACAGCAATCCCAAACCAAGCCTAGATTGGGTCAAAAGAAGCAGGTGGCTTGGCTTGGTTCCACACAATATTGCATATTTTGTAACAACCGTGTTGTGCAATGGATATGATCAACAGATAAATCCAAGTGAAAAGTTCCAAACCCAAGTTAAGGTTTTCTAAAATGTTACGTTTTAATCGATGTGCATGCACTACACAAATCACAATATAGTAATTAGTGAAAAACCAGAAGAAGAAAAAAAAGATTAATTATATAATAATCTATTATTACTGTAGATTAATTAATTCCAAGTTTAATTAGTAGTGGGTTCATAGCAACTGTTGGGATAGAGATTTGAGCTCAACTTTTGGAAAAGTTCAACATTGAACCACCAAAAACTAGCTAGCTAGCTGTGCAAAAGCTATACACTATGTGCGCATCCAATAATTCGAAATTTCTGTTTCGTTTGTTGCTTTCAAAAGTCTACAATCGACAATATAAGAACAAGGTAATCTATCCAAAAATAGTTCAATAAAAATGAAATATTTGCACTTGTGGTGGTTCGCAAACCCGCTCTAATATCATTAAGGAGGTTGAGGTTTCACTTCAAAATCAATTAGCATTCAGAAAAATAGTTCATGTCTTTATAAGCACAAGTGCAAGGTTCATTAACTTTTCGATGTTGGATAACTCTTCACTTCACAATGATTATTATCTTATAATATCTTGATTTCCAATTGAAGTTATCCTTTCAATCAGTTGGGATGTAGTTTCTGACTCTTTTTAAAAAAAAACACTGGATTGAGATTGAAATCATAACCTATTTTAATCTTAACCATTTTCTCATCCTCTCATGATTTGGGCTCCTCTTGGTTCGAGTGTACATTTCACCCCACGGACTCCTCTTGACCTTTTCTCTTTCACATGACAAAAGTGAACCAAAATTAAAGACAAGGGCTCCACATGCATGGCATAGTCTAAAAAAATTTAAGAATTCAAGGCGCGGTGTGTGCATGTTTAAATCTCATCCCATCATCTATGATTAAAAAAAGAGATTGAGAAAATGGCCTAAACCAAACATTTTAGTCTTACGTATCCCATTTTGATAAAGACTTCAACAATTTGAATGAACTTACACGTACTCTAATCAAGCCAAAAGACCTTGGAAAAGAAGCCTATCCGTAAAGGAAGAAAGAATCATGGAAAACAAACAAGAGAAAGAAAGATAACCCATTTGCTAAATTATTAATATTCCACCCACCCAACACCAACCTAAAAATCTATTGTATTTAGTGTGTGTGTGTGTCTGTGTCAGAGAGTGTAACTTTGCAAAAATGTTTTGGTACTTTTCACATGCAATGCCACTTCCCAAAGAAAAAAGAAAAGAAAGAAGCCAAAGATATAGTCATATTTTGCAGAGGTACCAATTTTGAGTGATTATTGTTTGTTTGCAAGCATTGTTGGAGTGGAGAGAGAGAGGTAAGAAATTAAAAATAATTTATGATACCGCATCTTGGCCAACCATTATTATTGTTATTATCATGGAGGTTGCAGATGATGTTCCATTGACACATTTATGCCCTTTTCAAGAGGCAGATGGGAATTTAAACTCATGATTTAATTTATTTTTTTACTCTTTAATTAGTTTTTATTTATTTAATTTGATGTAAGTGGAAAAAGAAGATGATGATTTTTTCTTTTTCTTTTTCTGCAGAAACCCACAACTTCCCAATTGATCCCTTCATCATTTGTTTAGATTTATTAACTCAAAAACTGATGGGAGTTTTTTGTCAATTATTTAAATCCTGCCCAACTCTCGAGCATGCATACCAAAATATCATTAACTACAACATGAATGATTAAACTTTAAAACCCAAATATTAGTCTCAATAACTTTTTTTAACTCTCACACATAATTAAGGTGGAATCTACAATGAATATGAGAGACTTATGCACGTAAGAAATGCAAAATTTGGTTCCCCAGCTTGATTTTCAGGCATAAGAAAATCGTGTGGATAATAGATATTGAGATAACATTTCATTTCTTGCACTCATACAAAAAGAAAAATAAATATCTAAATAGAGACGTATAATCGTATGAAATTTTGGGTGGCCATTGTCAAGTGTTGAATAAAGATGTTGCATGTGTTATTGATGCTTTCCCTTCTCTTGTCTTCCCAATCTATATTATTAATCATCACATGGTGCCTGCAAAACAATGGAAAATAGAATAAAATTAATGACATTTAGCTAATTTTCACAACTTGAAAACAAAGCTTCAATTAAAGAATGAAAAAAAATGTTCAGACATATTTTTTTACGTAAAAACTAGGCAAAGTTGGACCAATCGTCTATGTAGTTTGCTCAAATTATCAGTTTCATCCTTATACTTTATTTTTTTACAGTTTCGTACCTTGTAGTTTCATATAACACTTTAGTACAATCTGTCAACCAAGTTGATCTTCCATCCATTTTTGTGCACGTCTTCTCATTTGAAAGATTCAATTTTTATTTTTTTGTTTTTATTTAAATGAGATTGGGTTTTTGAAGATCAGTTTTTGTGAATTCTAAATTTACTTTCAAATTTGATTCATGCTCATATGATGTAGTAATGGGGCTTCAAAATTTTCCTAGAGTTTGATATTGACATTTCGGGAATTGTTTGATTCAAGATTTAAAAACCAAACTTAGTGTCACCGATTCATCATGCATGTTTTTTCTTGGCTCTTTTGTTACTAAAACTCATAAACATAAACAAGTTATTTGAATGGATTTGCAGAATTTTATAGGAAAACCCATTGATGCATCTTCCTATGTTCAAATAGTCAATTTAGCTTCAATTTCTCTCAATATAGGTTATCGATCCTCAAATATGTTATATGATTTAAAAGCTAATGTTACTATCAAACAATAAGAATATGGGGTAATTTTCTATATATGTAGGGGTATATATGGATACAAAACCCTAAAAGAGTACAATAGGAAAAAAAAAATCCTAATTGATTAAGGAATAAACAACTCATATCAACAATTTCAAGTTTTGAAACCCCTATAATTGTACAATAAAATATAGTTTTTACGAGTCATAACTAAGCTTGAATATCATGAAATTTGCATGAAAAATCCAGATTTTCTGCAACTTGGAAGTTATTGACTCATTTGACGGATTGGACTAATGGTGCAAACAAAATGAAACTACAAGGATGAAACTGAAAAAAATAAAAAAGTACAAGGATGAAAGTAAAAATCCGAAAAAACTACATGGACCATTAGTGCAATTTGGCCAATTTGAATCTAGAACTACCATCTCTGTCCCTACTTATGGCATGCTTACTTACTAGCAATGGGCATAGGAAGAAAGTGAATGATTTCAATTCCCGACTTCCCATACGTTTACTAACACATAAGGAATTAAAAAACATGTGCATCCCACCTTAAAATCCATAATCAAATTACTTCAAAATCATGAATTAGATCAACTAGTGGGGGTCATTGATCCAATTCCCATTCATGTTCTCTAAAAATAACCTTACAATTTTAGAATTCTCATTCATGTGTTAATTTCATATGGTTAGTAAACAACCTATTAATGGGAATGACTTCCTCCCATACCAATTTCTTATTTCCCCATTCTTAAATTCCTTGATTCCTTACTTCTCACATTCCCAGTAAGTAAAAATATACACTTGAGCTAGAATTGGTAGACAAATAAAACGAAATCAACAAATTTAGTATTAAGTTCTTGTTAATAGTTATGGTATGAGAGTAAAGTGAGATATAAAGTTTCAAAAAAGATTTTTGTTTTGTTATGGAAAGTTGAACAATCCAAAATAGCTGGTCATTACATATCTTGGAAATTAGGGTGTGAAAGGGACAATACATCTCTCTCGCTCTCCTTACGAGAGAAGTGGCTAAGCATTCCATACAAAGAGCTAAAAAAGGGGGGAAAGCAAGCTAGTTGAAGTAATTATTTTCCATTGGCACCTTTGAAAAGGAAAGAGAGGCTTCTCTTGTTTGCATCTAAGGTCAATATATATGGTGACAATTAACACAACCCATTAATTTTCAAACAATGCCACCCATCATGGCCCTCACATATTCCCTCTCATGATCAATCCTTGCCCACCTAGCTAACTATCTCCATGGTCCCCACGAAAGTGATGAAATTATAATTTATGAGAGCTAGAGAAGAATCTAAACACATAGCTATAAACATTAATTGTGATTAATTAGTGTGACATATGATTTTGCTTCTTAGTGTGGACAAGGCCAATTCAAAAGGAGGAGATGCGGGGTTCATGGGTCATGGGTCTTGCCTCGTGCTTGATAGTGGTTAGAAAAAAATGAAAAAGGAAAGCTACAACCCCATGAGTCATGGCTTTCTTGTAAATAGTTTGGTTAACCATCCTAGTCTTGTTAGCTCATCATCACACATTTTATTATCACCAAATCACTTTCTTTATACGTGTTGCTCATGGCATAAGTATTTTCTTTTGTTTTATCATATAATTATCACAGGTAAATATCTCGTATCTGAAATAGTTAAGAGTATTTATTTCTAAACTTAAAATTCTATGTCTGAACCTCCATTCCTAAGATCGCTTGTAGTAAAATAAAAAAACCAAGACAAAAAAGCACGCATCACACACAATTCATTATTTGCTTGCCAAGAAACCACTTAGAAAGTAGACAACAAATTCAGATTGATATCTTGTAGCTGCTCATCCATAATTATATGCATCTTTAATTAATTAAAGGCTTAAAGCCTTGGCGTTGGCCGACAATGTATATCTAATTACTACTCAGATCAATTTTATAAGATGGAATCATATCACTACTAATTATGCATTAGTTTAATGTTAAATTTGGAGATAACAGTGCATGGATATTATTTTTGCTATGACTTCTGATCAATTAAAATTTTCATTTTCTTTTGTAGATCTGAGAATTCGTCGTGTTCTTACAATTTCTAATACCATATGTCACATCAAGTAAAAGTAGGTTGAAGATTATCTTCTTCATATTTTTTATCTTTTTTTTTTAATCTTTTCTGTTTGTACTCTCTTTTTCTCTTATTTTTGCTTCTGTACACAGTTTTCATTTCTTATTACTATTATTCTTGATTTTTCTTTTAAATTAGGCAAAGTTTGGAAAACAGAGACAGGTTCAAAATCCTAGCCACATCCATGACATAAGGTGTTCGTTCGGCATTCCAACTCTGGCATGATCAAGGCCACAGCAACTCGGATAGGAGTACTAATTTATGTTTTCCTATGCTTCCATAAAAAATAAAAATAAAAATAAAAATAAAATCCTACTAATTAAATAGATATATGGTTCAAAATGCTCTACCAGACACATGCCAATGTATAAACTTCCTCCACCTGGACTGATCTGTATAAAATCCTCTCAACAATCCTCCATCTGTTTACTGAAAGTCTTCGTTTTGTTTGAGTTGGTCCCAGATTCTAAATTACATGATCAAGGAAACTCTGATTCGTATTTTAAATTTATTTACGAAAAGTTGTTTATAACAGATCGGATGTAATATTCGGATCAAGACTTATTTGCAATACTCTAATTCTTTTGTTGTAATGTACCACTTATAATCTAACTTTCTTCATTTTTTCGTCCAAAAAGTTATACATAATTAATCCTTTATCCAATTTAAAGATATTTCGACGTCCAAAATACACACATTTTTTTAAGAATCAAAGAGTTAGATGTGTAGGTTAAAAGAACAATGCAGAACAATTGATTGATTATGATAATTCATCAAGATATGTGGACCGATGCAGGTTTTTAACTTATAATTAAACTTCTTTCATACCCGACTCACCTGGATTCACCTACAATATTAAACTCCCATGTTAAGTTACACCAGGTGAAGGCGATCTTTTTATACATATGTGGTGCAACTTGGAAGAGAGAGGTGACAATTGCGGACATATGTCCCTTAACTCTCTCTCTCTCTCTATATATATATATATATATATATGAGAGATATATATATATATATATATATATATATATATATATATATATTAAGTGGAGCAGGAGATCCAGGAATCAAAGCATATATATATATATATATATGCATGAGATGGGTGGGATGGGACTTAATTTACCTTGTGTTGTGGCCCTCAAATACGACCCTCAGAAACAAAGCCATTGAACCACTCACATTCGATAGAGGCCATCTGTGCATGAATTGATCTCCTCCCTCGTAAATGTGGATACCCTAATAATAACCTAAAGAATCGTTCAAATGGAAAATTAGGTCAAGGTCGGCACTACACTACTATATATGTTTGACCTATATGCATGTATAATAAATGTTTTTTTATCCCCTTCTTTTTATCCTGTGTGTGGTACATCATGTGACTTGTCATCAACTAACAGCACAATAACTTTAAGGGTTATATTATATATATTTTTTAACTTTAAGTTTTATATTTGAAATAGTGAATACATGAGTATATGCTATATATGAGGTTAAACAAGTAATTAAATTCTTTTTTTGAGAAAAATAAATTTTTTTTTACAATTTTGTCACTACTATTTTCTTTGAAATTTTAGTGAAAAAACTGATAATTGCTTGAGCATCCTTTGATCTAATAACCTTTTGGAAAATATTTCCGAAATCCCTAAACTGAAGATTATAACTATGCCAAAATATAGGTAAGTTACAATCTATTCACTCTTAAATTCCATGAAAAACTTTTTAAAGGAAGAATATATATATATATATATATATATATATATATATATATATATGAGATATTCCCTGAGTTCTCTTTGAGATATTTTATTTGTTAAATCTTGTTTTGTTTTCAGTAACAAGAACAAGAACAATCGTCTATCTTTATCAGCCACTCCTTTATGGAGTAAGAATCTGGTAAATCTGATAAATCACTGATCTAGTTACGTTGCCATTGTCAACCCAATAATTCAAAAGAACAAGAAAAAAAGAAAGGGGATGCTCATTTCCAAATTACACAAAAGAACAAAGAGTCCTTACACAATGCCAAAATAAATTTTTACCACAAGCATTGCAAATAAATTAATTATGCCCTCCTCCTCCTCCACCAAAATGGGCCAATCAAAACAATAATTTTTTGTACTACTAAAAGAAATCATAATTTCTCAAAGTTGGTCCCAAGAGATGCACCCCAATTAGGAATGTGTCAGATTAGTCAGCAAAACAGTGAGTCCCTTCGATTGGTAGCTCTTACATTTATATGGAAATCTGTGATATCTACCAATTTCATATCAGTTTTCTGTACAGACTGCATGCATGATGATGTACATGGGTTCAGTACCATTTTACTATTTTGATACCTTGCCTCTCATCCGTTGGATCAGGGGACCACTGATTTTGCGTATTTATGACTTTTTTATTCTTCAACCAAAATTTTCTCCACATTCATTATAGTCATATGGTCTGCAACTTGAGGCTTCTTTATTTCTTTTCAATTTTTTCTGATAAAAAGATTGTTGAATTTGATAAGAACATGGATGTCTTAATTAGAATCCAATGGAGAACATCTTGGGTCAAAGTCTAGTCTACATAATGGACCACCTCAATTCACATTGAAAAAAATGATTTTCATCATTTAATTCCTTTTTTTAAGTCACAATGGATGATACAAAATGATCGAAAACTTTACTTTAGTGATATTATGTTTGAAGAAATTTCCATGTAATCACAGTAACAACATCACATATATTATTAATCAATGTGTTATAACATAAGTAGACGACACAAATTTATACTTTTAAATACAAGCGATAGTAGGGGAGAGGGGAATACATTTAGGACATTAGATGCATGGGTAAATGCTCTTAACCACTTGAAATACAAGTCTCTTACTATATTGTAGTTGGTTTAGAGCATCTACAATGCGCTCCTAAACCACCTCCTTAAACAAATTTTAGGGAGGAATTGGAAAAATACAACTCCAACCATGCTTCCTATTTACCTCCAAAAAAAGGAGACCTCTAGGAGCTCCTAAATCTGAGGAGAGAAATAACTCTTAATGACTCCCTATAATTTAATGCTGCTTTGGTTTATGCATAGAGAGAAGAAAGAAGAGAGAGGATCAATAATTACTAAAATGTCAATGCAACGTCACCACACTTAACAGTTTTATGGACGGAAATTTACGGAAGTTGTAAAGTAAGAAAATTTTAGCAATTTTTAGAGATTTTGGTGGTTGAGTGAGAAACTTTCAGTTTCATGCGGTAAGCCTTTAATTAATACTAACTATTTTTTATAGAGATGGACCAATCATATTGAATGAAAAAATAACTATAGTATTTATGACTCCCTAAACTAAGGAGGGAGTATGATTTAAGTTAAAATTTTATAGAGAACTCCTAAAATAACTTTTGTGTGTTTTTAGCTAAATTTTAACAAAAAAATAAAGAGCATGATGTAAATGCTCTTAGTAACAATTACTATCTTCCAATTCTCCATTAATCCATGATAATAATAATAACAAAGATATGAGTAATTAATAAACCAACCCCACTCATACTGAAATGGAATATGAACAAACTATACACAAGACATGATTTATTAAAACTATAGAATAGCAGAATTTTTTGCATGGGGCCATGGGCCCTGTAGATGGCTCTTAAGTTGTGTCCACAATTAATAAGGAGGGAGGGGGTTGGGTTTGGCAGTGTTGTGTTAGAGATTTGATTCTCTTGCAGCAAATGCAAAAAAAGACCCACCACCACCACCACCCCACTCTCCACACTCTGTCTGCTTTGCTTCCCAATTACCCTCCATTCCCATGACCATGACCATGACCAGAAATATGACCTCTCTCTCTCTCCTTTTTAATTTTTCTTTCTCCTCTGTTGCTTCTTGTGACTGTCATTATATCATCACCAGAAAACAGTGGCTCCAAGGTACCTGTTGCCACAGAAACCCTCAAATTATAATAGCACCACCAATATATACCAAAACCTCTCTCCCACAGACATATTCATAAATATATATCATACCGGCCTTCGAATCTTTACCCCTTAAATTGTTTGTGCACATTGCAATTCATTTCTGTGTTTTTTTTTTTGCCTTTTTCAATGTTTGTATTTTAGCTTGGAAAAAGAAGTGAAAAGTTGTATAGAAAATATCGAAGTGTTTGTTATATTGATTGTTGGGTAGCAGTTGTGGACGGCACCCATGTGCTACATGAAAGAAAGGAAGAAACACAAGCATAGAAAGTGGGTCAAAAATATGCATTGAAATGTAACTCCCTCTCTTCTGTTTGCACGAATAATTACACAAAGAAAAAGAAAAGTATTGGTTGGTTTGAAAGACTTTGTTGTTGTTGTTTAATCAGCAATGATGCAATAATTCTGCACAAGCATTATAAGATTTACCCTCATCATGGTTGGTACACTTTCAATCACATTTACTATGCATGAAGATATATGTTAATATGATAAAATAAAATAAACTTTGAATATTGAGTTCAAATAAAGTTACTATAAGAGTTATTTACATTAACATTCCCTAAGATTTTCGGTCTTTTCACAAAACACCATGAGGCTAATTTTGTTATTGGAGGAAATGTTTTATATAAAATCTTCAGTATATGGACGAAAAATCAACAAAAAAACAGTTTTATGATCAAACAATTTAAAACCACAAGGGATGTTTGTATAATTTCTTAAACTTTAGGAAGTTCTGTGAAAAACCCAAATTAGTGTAAATAACTCTTACTATAAAGTAAAATTTGTTGCACAATTTGGCTTATGTAATGAGGATTCATTTAGTTGGTTTGAGGTGCCTCTGATGCTATTCAAGACGCCCTATTTTGTGATTCTATGGATCGGGGTCAGGCTTTATGTCCCCCGTTGTAATCAAGTTTATCAATAAAGTTTTCCTCATATTGTGGAGGTTTCATTAAAAAAATAGATTACAATAAAATAAAATTTGTTACAACACAAGTCTTATATATACAAAAATTGACAACAAACAGAAGGTTTTATAACAAAAAATCAGAACAAAAACTTATATATAGATGCAAGTATTAATTCCTTAATTTCCATACAATAAAGAGCACCAATAATTGATTTTTTTAAAGGAAGGTACGTACACATGATCAATTACCAAATCCACTCCTTAATTTCCATTCCCTATCTGATCCAAAATAATAATAATAATAATAAAACAAAGAAGCTAGACGACTACAAATGGACTAAGTGATCGTCCACTAAATGCAAAATGGCAAAACTATGTGGTAATAGTGATGCTTGGTTTGATTTAGGTAAATGCTTTGTCCTTGAACAAGTGTACATCACTAGTTCATGCATTACGTGCTTTTGTTAGCTCACCTTTATGTTAATGAAAGAGGGAATAAAATATAGAATGGTTGGAAGCACAAGTTCCATATTTGCTTCCACTATTTCCAACTAAACTAGCATTTCATGTGAAGTGTATTAGTGAAAAAAGAAACAAGGAGAGGTTCTTGCATCGGACAACAAGTGAACATTTGCATGTGTTGCAGGTTGAAACTTTTTAGTAAATAATATTTTGTTTTTTGTTTTTTTTGCCCAATGAACAATAAACAAGATTTGCTGCTACGTTTGTGGCTTGTGATTAGAGATATGGGTAGGAGTGTTTTGGTGTGATAAAGGCTTAGGTAGTGGGTAGACTGTAGAGGAGTGGTGGAAGCTGTGCAAAGGATGAGAATTTATGGTTATATATATATATGTGTATATGTGTAAAACAAAAACAAAGTCCAATGGAAATTAAGTGTAAAGAAAGAAAAAGAAAGGTAAAGGTAAGGAAAAACCTAGAAAATGAAAAAGAGTTGTAGGAGGGTACATGTGGGTCAAAGAAAAATAGATGGGGAATGGAATTGTTGGATTAAGATTAAAGAAATATACCAAGTAAAGTTGGTGTGTCTTCAACACAAGGAAAAATAATGCGCCTCATTTCATAACATACATCTTGGAAATGATGACTACTCGCATTACATGAATTTCAATCTTATTATCCCATAAAAGACCATAAGATAAAAGCAAAGAAGAAAAATTTAGATATTGATCAACTAATTTAGTATATATTTAATATAATTGGCTTAATCTCATGGAAGATAATATCTAACAGTCCATTCAGGATTGGTTTTGTATGAAGCTCTTCTCCTTATAAGACTCATAAATATCTTTAAATTTTCTGTCAAATGTAGTCAAAAAATGCATTTAGCTATTTCGGTAGCAATCCTAAACAACCCTATCTAAATGAGATATACATAATCCAAAACTTACCATTTCACTTTAATTAGCTCATTTGCATAGTTAAGGTGTCTTCTTTGCAATTTCAATATTGCGCATTTTACAGCTTCATTTGACTAAAATAAGCAATTATTAATTTATTTAAATTGAAGGCGAACTATGAACCGAAAGTTTTCGAGTGCTTTTTTAAATATTAAAATCATTACTTCCTAAAATTCACTTCCTTATTTGGGTACCATGGTTAATAGTGTTGAGCAAAAATATAAACTGTTGATTTTGGTTGCTTTAGGGTAGGCAGAGTATTATATATATGAAGTAACAATTTGAACCAAAATATTTTTTACATTGAATTTTTTTTTTTTGGGGTGTAGTTAATTTGGTCCAACTGACTAGCTAGGAGGCTATTAATGGAGTTCCCATTACATTCCCAAAAGCTCATGACTTTGTTTGATGCCCCCCTTACCCAAAGCACAATTCAAATATTGCTTGCAGTAGACAATGCTAAAAGCATATTCAAGCTGGACGCATAAGAAAAATAGCTCACCATTCAAAGTTTCCACAGTTTACTATTAGCACTTGGAAAAAAGTAAAACAACACCATCTCTGGTTGACTTGCCCACAGTTGTGTATTGACTCGATGAAATTATTGCGTACACCAATGTTAATCATACATTCATTCTAATATTTGTAAATATATCATCCATTAAATCTGGACCAACTCATTTACTTATAACCTAAATTTTTTTTTGTTAGGGCTTGTAGTTCAAACGATTAAGAGTATTATCCCTACACTTGAGATCTTATCTTAGGATTCATTCTCTCCTTCTAGTATCACTTGTATAAAAAATAAAAATAAAGTTTATATATGTTAATTATTTCTTTTTCATTTCTTTTGGCTACGTACGTAATAGCTAAGCTATTGTCACATAGTATAGCAGAACAAAATGACAGGAACTACATTATTCAAGGTTTGCTTTAACTGGTCTAGCTAGCAGGGTTGAACGTACGTACCCACCACCTGCCACTGAAATTGGGGATAAGGTCAATCAATTCAGCCTGTTGAGTGTTGATCCGATCTTGATTGATTCTTTTAAACTTAATTTGGTTCACATAATTCCACCAAATTAATGATAAAACCATAGACTTTAGAAATATGGAAAGACCCATGTGAGTCCTGCCTTCGCATTTTTTTAATGGTAATTATCTTCAAAATTGACAATAGTATTGGAATTGAATGATATAAATATAATATAATTGATCCACATGACAGGTTTGGTTATGCTCATCATGCATTAGCAAACCGAGTTAAACGGCAGGTTTGGTTATGCTTTCACATTAGGAAATCGAGTAAAACAAACGACTCGATTCCCTTCTAAATCGAGATAAGTATTTTTACAACTAAAACCCTTTTCTCAAGAACACGAAAAAACTCGAGTTCGAACATATTTATTGATCAAATTTCTAACACAGATTTAAGTTTTACAAAAGATGTGATCAAGAATCTGATTTGCACTCATAGTAAAAATAATTTCCATTCAATAAAAGCCATCTTGTTAAGAAGTAGAAGAAAATATTGCCGTGCAGGGCTGTCATACCATCAAGAAGTTAGAGGACCCATTTGTGGGGTCTAAGCAAAGACAAATTGCGTGATGCCATTCCAAGCACTCTCTTTCACAATTCACATTTCCTCTCTTCCTTCCCTTTCTCTTTTTTTGGTGGCTTCTCTCTTTCTTTATCACCCTCTCTCCATTAATTAAAGTTAGAAATCCTTCTTGGTTTTTGGGGAAGATCACCAATACCAACTTGAACTTTTCTTGTGAGATTCACTCTGTTTTTTCTTTTAAAATTTGTATTGCCAAGATACTATTTTTCCTCAGTACTCGTATTAGGAATAGAGGTACATTGTCCATGTCCACATGCATTACTAAAATACCCTTAATCTCCTCCAATAGTTGAAAAGGAAATAATAAAAATAATATTAAACTATTCTAATTTACAGTGAACGGTAATCTGACTCAAATGAAAAGGGAAAACACACTGCCTGATTAATTGACCTTATTCACATTCGCTAATCTCGTCAAATAATTATCTCCTCTTGAAAATTCTCAAATTAATTAAGCTACTAAACAAATGTTAGGTATTTCACTCAAATTTCTCCATTATTATTTAACTTTCAGCCGAAGGCATTGAACCCTTGACCATCTCATTTTACCAAAAGTCATTGGCTCATTGCCATGTTTGCCAATACCCACCATAATTCACGACAAATTAGTGCCACACAATGATTTTTATTTTCTGGTCAATAGGTCTAGTATTCTAATGACCATTACAAGCATTAATTTGGTTTCCCTTAGTATAATTTTATTTTTATTTTTATTTTTGAAAAGTATTGCAATCATTTCTCTTATATTTATTAAAACTAGTTGTCTTATTTTTTGCATTTGAAAATTTTAAACTAGTTGTCAATCCATGCAATGTGGAGGGAAATAATTGTTAAATTAAAAATTGTAACATAATTTCAAATAAATATTTGGACCTTATTTTTGTATTTTCACTTAAATACTAATTCATACCGGAGAAAAACGTGTTCCGTAGGCTACACAATTTAGTGTGAGGTTATCTTTTGCTATTACCCAACTTATACAAAAAGGAAAACGGAAAACGTGATAACATCAAAACGATCTAATGAATACTTAAATTAAGTATTCACTTAGCATGTTACCCACACCTCACCCATTATGCATCTTTTGACCCAAAAAACAAGGTTCACTTTGTGCATTTCATCCGTACATATCTAATTGGATGGGTAGAATGCAAGTAATCTTCAATCTGCTTTTTCTTTTTTTGGCCAAAAAAATAATCTGTTTTTCTTTTAATTTTTATTATTATTGTAAAGATAGATATTTACCAACTAGTATGTATAACTCACCTTGAATAGAAAGAGGTTTGTAACTCAAGTGGTTAAGAGCATTTATCCCTACACCCTTGTATTTATAATAAATATATAAAAAAACTCACCTTAAATAAAGTCATGCCATCACTCTCTCAAAAATAAAGTCACACTCAATATCGTAGATCCTAGATTCGAATTACCCGTCCCTAATTAAATGGAGACAACTATCCTTAAACTAAAAGTTAAAATCTGATTTATAAAATATGTTGGAAGACGCCCTAAGTTTGAACTCCTCTCGGGCACCTTCCTTTTGCCAATATTATAAATACCCAAATTTTAATATTTGGTTGTAAATTGCAATGCATGAATTCCATGTAAACTTGGTGCCAAATTCAACGTTACACTTCATATACAAGTTGTCTAAATTTAGATATAGGCGCGTTTTTTGGTATTTAATTTGTAATCACATGGGATTCATTTTCCTCCTAATTTGGATCTTGTAAAATTAGAAAGAAAAAAAAAATTACGAAAGTCCATCCATTACCTAAAGAAGGGGATTGGGTAGTTTATGCCCTTGTGGGCTGATGGACTTGGTGTCTAAGTTATGAATATAATTATCGCTTACTCTTTTTAAAAAAATGAACTTAAAGGATAACAATATTAATTGTTTCTTGATTTATCGGGACTAAACTGAGGGTTACTCAAAAATGCACCTTAAAGATAATCAATTGTTACAACTAATCAATCAAGACAGTATAATCTAGAGATTTCCCTTTTTTTCTTTTACTTTGCCCTAAATTAGTGGTTAAAACGAAGGGCTAAGTTAGTTATTTGGCGTATATAGTGAGTCATATATATATACTTGAAATCTTAATCAAACAATAATAAGAAAGTTCTTGTGAAAGGAAAAAGAGAAGAAAATCAACAACCATGCAATTTGGTCGGAGGTATTATTGTTGTGTGATATTTTCTCTCTTTTCTAAGATAAGAAAGGCAAACAAGAGGAAACATAGCTGTTGAGAGTTTGAATCTTCACAGCCAAGTAAAAATATAATTAACTCTTTTGCATTAAAAAAAAAAGGACCTAATTTACTAATAAATAATACGAAGAATCCAGAAAAATTAATAATTTCTTTTAAAGCGTTGGAATTATGCAAAATAAAAAATATATAAAAATAAAATAAAGAGAGAGAGGTAGGGAAAGCTGACCAGAGATGCATGGGCCATATAAAAACAATCCCAGCGGCAGCGGTAGCGGCAGAGAGACCTGCACGCTCAACAACAACAACTCTACATCTACATCATCACTCTTTCACAAGCACCTTCATTTTTCTCTCTCTTATTTATTAATTATTTATTTTATTTAATATTTTGGTGAAAAAACCAAAACCCTTATGTTAAAATAAAATAACAGTAAATGGGTTATTTTTTGTTTTTTCAAATATGGGGTGTTTTTATTTAATGAATGGTGTGATGTTGTTGGTGTTGGAAATTACAAGCACGAGACTCCCTCTCAAGAAAAGCCAAACCCCACGCGAAGAAGAAGAGAAGAAGCAAAGGAAGGAAGGAAAAAAGCGAAAGAAAGCATAGAGCAAAGAAAGAGCAGAATAAGGTGTCTCTCTCTTGGACTGATTCGTTTCAATCGCATCTATCTCTTCAATTCCAAGCTCCTATTCTCTCTCTCTTTCTTTCTATTCTTTCTCTCTCCATCTCTATATTAACAAAGCTAATAGCATCATAGCAAACAAAGGAAGGCCAACAACAAAAACAACAAGAAGGAGAAAGAAAAAGTAGGTGAAAACAAAGTGCCCCAACCCAAATAAATAAAAGAGAGACAGAGATGGGAAGAAGGGTAAGAGAATGGTGCTGATGCTGAAGAAGGTGGAGGTGGTGGTGGTGCCCTCTCTCAATACACATAATTCATCTGATTCCTTCTCTTTCTTTCTCTGAAAAGTATATATCTTTCTGTTTTTTTTTTCGTTTTTTTGTCCTCCTTCTACTTCTCTATCTATCTATCTATTTCTCATTGAATAGTCCGCCTATTGCTTGGTAAGGAGGCATCTTTCATGCTTGTTATGTGCTAGCGTTTATTGTTCTTCCCCATTCCCCTTATTAAGTTCCTCTGTCATCTTTTGGACTTTTTACCAATTGCCAATACCAAACCTCTCTTTCTCTCTCTTCCCCACCTCATTTCCAATACATTATACATTTATTCCTGTCACAATCTTCTCTTCTATATCATCATCATCAGCAGCATCACCAATCTACAATCAACAATGGCAGTTCAAGCTCAATACCCTTCAAATATCCTCTTTCTAAACAGGTTTGCATTCTCTCCTCTGCTTCCTTGGTTTTGGATTTTTATCAGCAAACCATATCTTCAATCTATATATCTCTCTTATCTAATTAATCCCTGCTTTGGTTTCCACTGATTCTGCAGAAACTCACAAGAAGGGCATGATTATTCCTTACAAGCACCGCCAGGAGGATATCTTGATCAATCCCACATGCTATTCAACAATGGAGGAGGAGGTGAGTCTCTTCAAATTCATATCTATTGATCACCCAATTCTGCTTTTGGGCCATAAACACCAATTCAATCAATAAAAGATTGGTTTTTATAATTTGGTTTTGATTGATTTGATCACAGCAGTCAATAATACTACCAATCAGCGCAAAAGAGGAAGAGAAACTTCAGCTGCCACTGAAATCTCACCTTCAATCCTTCCTTTCTCTCTGCAACAACAATCCCAACCTCCTCCTCCTCAGCTCATCGACCTCTCCCAACTCCACAGCCACAACCACAACAATCCCAATGTGGTTTCCACAGGCCTCCGCTTATCCTTTGGAGATCAACAACAACAACAACAGCAACAGCAGCAACAATTCCAACAGCATCACAATCAACAACAACAAAACTCTTCAGCTTTGTTCTCTGTTTTAACAGAGGACTTCGCTACCCAAATCAAACACCAGCGGGACGAATTAGACCAATTCCTTCAAGCCCAGGTAATAATTTTAACTTTCCTCAAATGGGTTATTAGCGTTTTTTTTAATTTGTCGAGAAAAAGCAATTGAATTGAATTTATGGTTTTTGTATTTTTTATAGGGGGAGCAACTACAGCGCACATTAGCAGAGAAACGGCAGAGGCACTACCGTGCGCTACTGAACGCAGCGGAGGAATCAATAGCTCGTAGGTTGAGAGAGAAAGAGGTGGAGGTTGAGAAAGCCACGCGTAGAAATGCCGAGTTGGAAGCACGCGCTGCGCAACTTAGCGTGGAGGCCCAGGTTTGGCAGGCTAAGGCCCGGGCACAACAGGCCACTGCTGCGACCCTACAGGCTCAACTACAGCAGGCTATGATCAGCGGTGGGTTTGTGGCGGCTCAGGATGGCAGGAGAGGAGACGATGGAGTAGCGTCCTCGGCGGGCGTAGAAGGCGAAGCTGAGGACGCCGAGTCGGCATACATTGACCCGGAACGAGTGACCATGTCTGCCCCGAGTTGTAAAGCGTGTCGAAAACGGGTCGCCTCGGTGGTTATACTGCCGTGCCGGCACTTATGCCTCTGTACAGAGTGTGACCAAATGGTTCAGGCCTGCCCATTGTGCCTCTGCATGAGAAATTCTAGTGTGGAAGTCTTTCTTTCTTAGGGCCCAAGCCCAATGCCGGAAGCCCAGGCCCAGGAAGAGGCGAGACGGCATGAGGGCAAGGGTATTAAAAAAGAAGTGAAAAAAAAAGGAAAACCAAATAATATTTGGGGTATAATAAAATTATTATTTGTTCTTTTTGGGGAAAATATTCTGATATCCCACTCAATTTGTTTTTTCATGTTCTCTTTTTGGTTCCCCCTCTTGGAGTGATTTACCTAGAGGTAATGTACATGGCCACATGGGTAGTGGCATTGGGTTTTTACTTTTTTATTTTTATTTTGGTGAATTCTATTCATATATAAATTCTTTTATTTGACAAATACTTTGCAAATGTGTGTCTTTTATTAGCATAATAGAAAGGTGATGTCAATATGGTATATGTTCACCATATTTACCTCATAGTGTAAATGATGATGTCTTTTATTATCATGCATAAAGTTTCTTTCTCCCACTTTACCACATTTCACTCAAAATTTTCTTTTTTTTTTCACCTTCTTTTTTGGGTTGGTGCTGTCTTTCCACTATACCATAATGTGACATGCAGTAATGTTCAACATTTTAAGTTTCTGTCTATCACCACTGAGAAGCTGATCGAAAGGAGACAAAATCAAGAGTTCAAATTTGAAATTAGGTTTTGGGATACATGAAGAAAGCAGGCATGAGGTATGTCTTCTAGTGTTGAGGAAGTATGACTTGTAATGCTGCTCATTTCTTCACATCAAAGAGGTTTTGGTCCTCTTTTAACTCTCTACTTTCCCATCACCTATTTTCACTTTCTATTTACTCATCGAAGAAGGAAAAAAATGTAAAGATAAAAACATGTCTTTTTTTTTTTGCCAAAGTTAGGAAAGAGAGGGGGAAAACTCACACACACGGCTACCTGAACCAATCCATCTAACATCCCATTAGTCATGTATTCTAGTGTTAAAAATAGATGAAAGTACATGACTAAATACAATTCATAAATTAGCTTGATAAGTTGAAAATTCATAATAACTTCAACATTTTTTTGGGGGGTACAAAAATACTTTCACAACTCCGGTTTTAATAACTTTATAATTATCATCAATTGGTTTATAGCGGGAATCGGACTCCATTTGATGATTTGCTTCCTTCCTTTAGCTTAGTAAATGCCTATGGCAAAAAGGTTGGCTAGAGGAATTTGATATTCAGAGGGCTAATGCCCTATATTCTTTTCTTTTTCTAGAATATGTTTTAATACTTACAACTTGATAGGGAGTAACCTTGAAGGAGTTTTAACTTTCCATGTACGTGTCTTAGATCATATTGTTTTGACCCAAATTTTGGGTTAGGGTTTGAGTTAGGGTTGGTTGCCAAGTCAAAGTCCGTGTGTGAGTAAAGTCTATGTAATGGGCTTGAGTGAACGGCCCCAAATGACTGAGAACGTTACGCAATAAGAATTTTATAGTAAAGATTTATATTTGGTCTCTTAGGTGAGGCCCTATTTCTTAATCGTTAGATCAAATTAGTTAGTCTGATCCAACGATTAAGAGATAGGATCTCACATAAGGGTCATATTTAAGGCCCTCACTATAGAATGACTTTGTTACACAAACCAGCTCATTGCCCGAGAAACTATGATCAAACGGTCATTTCAATAGACTTGATAAACATATCGTGTTTGCCGTGTTTATGTTGTGTTTGTGTCAATTCGCTTTCTTAATGGGTTGATACGAACTCAACTTGCTAAATTAACATGACCAAAAATGAACACGGCCCGTTAAAATAACAAATGATACAACACGACCCGTTTCATCTATTTTAACCTACATGCGAATCGCATTTAAATCATGGCATTACAACAACCTTTTTAAGAATTTAAGAACCAAAATACGAATCCAGTACACATTCAAGGACTAACTCCTAAAAACCCTAATTCATATAATCTTGTTACAAAAACCTTGAAATGTGGAGAAAATCATGTCAATATCAATAATGAGGAAGTTGAACAAAACCAAAGGAAGACTTGATCCCTTGTGGCATTATAATGAGTAGCTTCATCTGTGGCAAGTCAATCATAATAGGTGCGCTCCCACTCAAGATAACAGTGGTAGATCAGCCACATATGAGATATGACGACTTCTAACGTTTCGAATACTTTGCCTTACAACTTTCACACAAGCTTATTCATTCATGAGAATTGTGACCGAAGTCGAAGTTCTTGCAGAAGATTAGGACAACCGACCCTTGTTTTAAAGGAGGGGAACCTACAAGTTACAACCGAGAAGTGTTCCTTCATCAACCACAACCATTTGAAGAAGTCCAAAACTAGCACATTATTATCAACATCAATTTGTATGTTTGGTCTTTGGCCCCATACTGGCATGTCCACAACGTCACACTCACACACCCGAAGGAGGTTTTTGTTCCTTGTTTTCCAGCTCGGCTAACACGCGACAATGAAATATTTTTAGGTTAACACGTTGTTTGCTAATTGAAGGAAAAAATTGTTCCAGCCGAGCATTTGAAGGCACGATGTCAAAATTGATATCTCATAAATCTTGACGTCAAATTTTTTTACCCTTAACCTCATTATTATTTTTTATTTTATAAATTTTATAAATCATATAAGCCTCGTTTATTTTAAATTTCTAATATAAATATTTAAAATATAAAAAAAATGTTAAATTATCATTTAAGCCATCAAATTCAATATTGTACATTTTGCATCTATTGGGACCAAGAAATAAAATATCGATGGTATCGGAAATATTGGTAGTCCAAAAATACGGAAATTTCGATGGAAATATCGTGATATTATCGATATTTGATTCAGTATCGTCAATATTATCGATATTTTGGTCCATGTAGATCTAAAATATCGATGATATCGGAAATATCGGTAGTCCAAAAATACAAAAATTTCGATAAAAATATCGAAATATTATGGATATTTTGTTCCATGATTGAGACCGTAGGAAAGGAAAGTGATTAGTCACAATGGCGACATCTACATAGTAGCGCACCGTGCTCTAGGACTTTATCAAAGACCAATCACTTTTCTTTTTCCCTTCTATCGTTTAACAATAATTGAAAAGATGGACGGCCCTAGGTGATGGCTAACCTAGACTATAGCCCAAGTGAATTTTATTATTTTTTTCCTTATTCTTATTATATAGGTTTTAGGGTTTAGTCCAGTCTTAAACTAACAGTCCACAGTTCACCAATAAAGTAAATTTAGCCGATCTTATTTTAAAATCCTGAATCCATCTCTTAAAGAAACAGAAATTTATTTAACAAGAGATTGGTTGAAAGGTGCCTGCATTCGGTGAGAATGACCTCCACATATTCCACGATGGCTATTTATAAAAGAAGGTCAAGTTGAATGTTAAATGCTATAAATTATTGTAGTGTAGGAATACTTCTCTCCATTTAGTGGTGCTCACATTTTGGAATGCTTCTTTCATTAAGTATATGCGAATATTATGTAACCATCATCATACTTATAATACAAATCAAAGTTAACATGAAATTAATTGACTGGTTTAGATTGACCATTAATTATTTCATTCAAATTTGTAAGTAATGTAACTTTCTAATTCTAACACGAATAATAAATAGGGTTGGATAGTATTTTATCAATCCTTGTAGAACTATTAGATTTTTTTTATTGGTTTGTTAGAAAATACGGCAAATGATTTTTTTAAAAAATATAATAGAGAAAGATAATATATTGCATTCATAATTCAAGCTTAATGGCTGTCAGCTACAAGGACTAATACAAATACAAGTAAGTACATAGAGTTTATACAAATACAGAAGCACTATGTAAATGAAATTTTTATTTAAGGACAATTGTATGAGTTATAAATTTTGTTTACCAAATTGTACGTTTTTGGTTCATACAAGATATCTCAAGCTAAATTGTAAATATAAACAAGTTGAGTTGTCATGTATAAAGTAATCCGATAGGATTAATTAAAAATCTTAAATTAAGGTTCACAACTATCTCAGAGAGACTCGAAATAATATGACTCAAATACGAAACAATTCAGCCTTCGCATTTAACACCTATCTATCTTTCCAACAAACTTTAAATAGTGCAAGTCCCAAGTGGTTAAGAGCATTTACCTATGCACTCGAGATCTTATGTTCGATTTCCCCCTTTTACAATATCGCTTGTATCAAAGAAACAAAAAACAAACTTCAAATAGTAAATGCTTATGAAAGAACATAAAGAAAATTATCGAGATAAAAGAATATTTGGTAAATTATCAAATCCAAGAAATTATAACAAGAAGCTAGAGTAAAATACAATAAAAATGATATAATAATTTTCCCATTGTTAAATCATTATTGTTGTTGTTGGATTTGAGTTCATAACTGCCTCCATAATGGTTTCATAGTAGCATCATGCCATCTGAGGGCCAAGGCATGTGACATGATCTTATTAATGCTCAGCAGTCAGTACAGCACGAGCCAGATATGAGTATACATGAATTGGAAAATAATGCCAGGCCTTAAGCATATGTGAGGCCAGGCTACTATACCCCTGTTTAACTTTTGAAGAGATTGTATAGTCGTTATCGCTTGAGTGGGTGATTTTCAGTTGTTGATGCATCTAGGTGCTTTAAACGCATCAACAACTGCGAGATGACTCATTCAAATACAAGCGACGAATCAAAATATTCTAGATCATAACTTTTAGCACAATGTTAAACCGTAAAAGAAGTTTATACACACCAGTTGCAGAACGCCTCATTCAAATTGAGATCATTAAGCCTTCTTCTTCTTCTTTTTTGGCACAAACACATATATGTTTATCTGTTCTATACACATTCGATTTAGAATTTGTATTTCTACGAAAAGCATAACTTTTAAAATAAAATAAAATTTCAAAATTGGCAAAGATTCGATACATCTTTAACCTATTTCTAATCAAGATCATGATAAGCATGAATAACTTGTGCTGCGCCAAACTCTAATAAAGATGATTTGATTTGTACTTATTATATAGAGTGTGACACAAAGTACCTAGCCTACGTAAAATTCTATTCAGCTTTCAAAGGAGGGGGGATGTCTCTCCTAAATACAGCTCATAGAAATTGCTTGAATTTGGTAGAAGCATGGGAAATTCTCTACCTCCACAGAGCCTCCATTATTGTTGCCGCATGCTTTCTTGTAAAATCAGCAACTTTAATTGAAGCATTTTTTCATGTGCATGGACACGTTTTTAGTCCTTTGGATCTTTGAAATGAAACAACTGGCCATAACCAACAGATATATATTGGAATGATTTCAATTCTGGACTTCTCCCGCACGCATTCACTAACACATAACGAATCACATTAAAATTTGAAACTAATTATCTTCAAAATCGGATGAGATCAATTAAGGGGAAGTAGTTGATCCAATTCCAATTACTTGATTCCCCTAACTAAGTTCTCGAGTCATAACTTTATATATTCCTAATAATAAGTAAACATGCATATATCTAGTAAGTAGTGATATGATTTTCCACAGACATGCATGATTTCCACTGATTACTGATCTTAATGTCTGAATTATATAATTAACTCCCAAGCGTGGCTATACCTTGCAGATTGTGATATCGTGGCCATCAAACTACACTGTCCAACATTGCTTCATGAATGAAGGGATTATGTGATAAAAAGCTGTTAATTAATATAAACTTAGAGAGCTGTCATGTTATAATTTGAGGACAAACAAGAGGTTCGTTGCACTTGATCACTCATTTTACTTATTAAATTCCATTCTTCTTTTCAGATTAGACACCTTCCTTGATGAAATGGTGTAGAATATAAGCTAAGATTGGTCCATATTCCAACCATTTACATGCCTAGATAAGTTCAACAAAGATGACTCATTAACAAAATGATCATCACTAACCAAACAATTGTTTAACAAAGATGCAACTATATGCTTAAGAATATTTAACAAGTAATAGTACAATAATCTGGCCGGATTTTTATCAAATCTCATTGTACCTACGCACTAACGCCAATATGAATCGTGATAGGTTTCTGTCTCTAGTGATAGAGCACTTATTTGTTGACATTCTCAACAAAACTTCGATTATTACCTTATCTTTCTCTTAAATAAATAATTAAAAATGAAAAAAATATGGGGAATATCCATAGAAAGATGAAATGTATATGACAACTACTTGATGTACTAATTACCTTGGCTTGCAGCCAAGGAGAAAGAGAAGTGTCAACTGCCATACATATACAAGCATTTGCATTTCCTTTGTTCTTTTGACGCTTTGTGATCAATGGGGGAAGGTGGAAGACAGATGTATCGTCCTGTCTTCATGTAGCCAGCTAGTTTGATCTCAAATTATTTATCACTCTATGACACACTTACTACGCATTGAACTTTTTTTCAAATTTTAAAACCGCATCGTGAATCTGCATCACACGATCAAACAAGAATCAATTCATTTAAATGATTTCATTTTGAAAAAATTCAAAACATATCGCAACAAAACACTGTTCAAGACAAATTTGAGCTAGAATTGGTTTCTTGTTATCAATCTGTATCAAATCTCAATTACCATAATAAATCCAAGTACCTATTTCCAGCTACATACCCAAAAAATAATTAAGTGATAAAAGCATTTGTATATATGGACGACTATGGAAGGGACCCCTTGATATGATGTGCAATGGATCACACTTTGACAATGCGCAGAGACATAAATCTGCTGCACAACTTTGGCACCATCCATTATTACAACATGCATGTTCTTTGG
The DNA here is from genome assembly GCA_024362665.1 of Prunus padus. Classification (NCBI taxonomy): domain Eukaryota; kingdom Viridiplantae; phylum Streptophyta; class Magnoliopsida; order Rosales; family Rosaceae; genus Prunus; species Prunus padus. Next base: position 11,942,260 of record JANFAM010000005.1, on the reverse strand, counting down.
TACATATATTTTTTTTAATCTTTTGGCATTTTCTTCTATTATGTGAGTTGGATGTTTCCTTTTCTCTTGTACTGAAACTTGTCATCCAAAAATAATAATGAAACAGTGATTGATGACATTTCTTTTCAGGGCACAATGCAGCGTGTAAATGATGATACTATTTTTTCCAATGTACGTTAGTACACAATGCGTCTAATCTGAAATCACGAGGGCAACTTCCTATATTGCATTATTGTTGAAACAGATACATGTGCATATTGTATTTTGCTTCGCCATGATTTTCCTAGTGCATAACTATCGTCTGTGAGATTTTGAACTCAATACTTGTTCTGATAAAGTGAGATTGAGTGCGACCATATCAAATGGTCACATTTTTCTTTTTTCTCAATCAAAAATTCCTCAACACGGTAAATTACATATACCAAAAGTAACTTTCGAACTTCTTTTTGTTCTCTTTCCTGCTTGGATTGGTCATGAGGCATGACTTATTATTTTTACACAAGCTAAACTCTAGCGGGAGCTTAGAGGCTATGTCAAGGGGGTGCGTTGAGGGTTCAATCTTTTCGTCTAGAATGAGGAAGGCTAGAATGAGGGGTTATAGTAGCTAGCTCCTCATTATAGTCTCTCGTTACAACCTCTCATAACAGTCTCTTTAAACTCTATTTTACATTAATGGGCCAGAGTAAGTAGGAAAATTAAACACACCCAACCTCTTTTCCAATGGGCTGATTGAAATGTATGACCTCTACCATAACCACTTCCACTTGTTTGTAAGGTCCACTGGTGGATTCAAGCATCTAATTCCTTTGCAAATCTGGCGTGCAACTACTTGGTCGAGGAGGGGACCCCATATTGGATTTTTCTTTCTGCTATTTTTTTTTGTCTGACCCCATATTGGATGTTATGGACTCTGCAAATTTAAAGGTTGGGACTATCAGATGATTATGACACACCCTTTAAATCTGCAAACATACAGGACTGGAACCAATAAAGGTTTTAACTTTCACCCACTTTCAAGAAATCAACAAATTTTATATTCACAATTGAAAATAAACAAATTTACAAAAATGTAGTATTTATTGTTTTTTGTAACTCATTGCATTTTCCAAAAACTTGTGCTTAGAATTAGTGCTGTAAGGATTGTGACCCATGCTGAATACACCAAAGAAAAAAACAAACCACTACCACTGATTGCCTGGTTGTCCCAATATTGTCCCAATAAGAGGATGAATGAATTTAAGAGCCATCACAGGGATATTCACCTACTTTATTTTTGTTTTTATTCATAATTTTTATGACACCAGCCACGTGGTGTATCAAGAACACCCAAAAATTACTCCTAATGAAGGGTTAAAATATCATTAATTTAAACTATCGCAAAAAATACAGTAAAATATGTATTAATGTGCCCTCCATCACCAAAAAAAAAAAAAGGTACTCACATAAGGGAAATGCTCAGAACCAACAAGACCTTGGCACCAAAATATTTGCAGATGCGTTGGGCCGTTTAAGTCCTGTAAAGGTTCATGTGAAAATGTTCATGCCCATATGTGCTGTGCTATCTAAAATCGCAGACTCATTTTGGGTTGGGCCTTGAGCTGATGCCAATATCCATGCATGGCCTTTCCAGCTGCAACATAATCTTCTTTCAGCCCACTACCAAGTACTAACCCAACTTTTCTTTCGACCAAAAATATGTGTATTTTGGCTGGCGAGTTCCAACAGGTCTTACATGTGCAACGGAGATGTCGTTGTAATGGTATCCAACTTAATCATAAACCGCCATTTGGGAAAATTAAAACAATGACAGTGCCAATTGACTTTGGATAGCGTCACAGTAGCATTCTCGGCACATATAACTTTCTCTCTCTAGATGGAGCCGATGATGCATACGCATTCCTAAAAGAGTTGCTTTTCAAATTTGGTTTCCAGCAATAGAGGTATACAACATAGCAAATCATGGTACAAAGATACATCGATTTGTTTACTGTTATCTTCCATCTTTTTTCCCTGTATTTTGTGCAATCACTCCTACCTATCCACTACCTACCTACCATATGCTTGGATCTGATTGATTGCACTTGTTTTGGTTCATGAACGCTTTTCTTGGGGTATGTCGTCTAGCTAGCATTGTAAATTGAAAGGTTGATTAGTTTATTGTAACTTTACCCTTTAGTGGATTTGTAAAAAACAAGAAGCTGTTAAGCTATGGAGGTGATAACAAGATTGATTGTGATTTTAATTTTGGTTAATGCAATTTTTAATTAAAAAAAAGTATAAAGCTAAACAAAGTAGTCAAAGAGCCTTGTTGGCTTACAATCAAGATCCAGGCCCTAGGGTTAGGGTTTGGGTCCTGTGCTTGGGTCTCTCGAGTCTAAATGGCTTTGGTTTATAAGAGCACTTCCACCCATTTGTCATGGCAAAGGACAAGGGCAATGTAAGAGCTGTTACTATTCACATGAATAGTGGCAACTCTTGCAAAAGGCTTGTGTGTTTCCATCCATTGCCATGACAACCCAAAGGTAACTACTATTCACATGAGATATGAGGAGAGTAATTTGTATAGAGTTTTGGTATGAGAAGTGAAGAATATGATTAGGTATTTATTTTTTAAAAATTCTGAAATTTTTGGTATTTTTTTTAATTTTTTTTGTTGCTAACGTCAGCAAACCCATGCAACAGCCCAGGCAAGTTTTGCCTTCAGGCCTGTCCAGGCTTGTGGAGCCCACGAGCTGCCCGATCTTGCCTTTGCTCGATGGAGCCAATTACTGGGCCTAGGCCCCTCCTGCCCGGGCAAAATAAGACCGGTGGAAGTGCTCTAATGAAGGAGTTCTTAATACCCATTTGATCATTGAAAATGTTTAAATCAGTAATTTCCTTATTATAAGAAATTATTAGTGTTGTTTGATAATCATAAAAGCCAACTGACCCCAAAAGAAATATAATTGAGTCTATTATAAGATTGTGTGTTTCGTCTAATTGTTTTTGAAAATAAAAAAATTGGTATGATGAATACCAACCGTTCAATTGCTTTGAATTAGCACTTTGAATAATCACTTTCAAAGTGAAGGTCATATATGCAGGTTTTGATTTGTTTATTACAACAACAGATGCACTAGTTTTTTTGACGAGTGATTCAACAAAAGAGAGTACTATAGATGACTTGGTGGATTTAGATTGTACATAGAAATGATGCCGATACCTTAACAAACAATCTTTATTTAAACTTATCACTCTCTTCCAACTCAATATCACTTGAAATAAGCTCATAGACTATAATAAGGAGCAGTTGTCGACACTCTAAAATATTTATCTTACACAAACGCATGAGTGTGTGTCAATTTGAAATACTGTCACATTGACATCTCCGAGATGGGGCCAATGATGCATACGTATTCCCTAGTTGCTTTTCAAATTGGGTTACCAGCAATACAGGTATACAACATAGTAAATCATGCTACAAAGATACATCGATTTGTTTACTTTTATCTTCCATCTTTTTCCCTGTATTTGTGCAATCTCTCCTACCTATCCACTCCCTAACTACCATATCTCTTGGATCTCATTGATTACAATTTGCTTTGGTATATGAACACTTTTCTTGGGGTAGTCGTCTAGCATGTAAATTAAAGGGTAAAAAGCAAAATAGGAAGAAAAAAACAAAATTCAAACGGTTGATTAGTCTATTGTAACTTTACCCTTTTGTGGATTTGTAACAAACAAGAAGCTGATAAGCTATGGAGGTGATAACAAGATTGATTGTGATTTTACTTTTGGTTAATGCAATTTTTAATTTAAAAGTATAAATAGCTAAACAAAGTAGACAAAGAACCTTGCTCTCTTACAGTGAGTAGGTGCGTGCTCTGTGGTAAGTTATAAGTTCTAAGGCTGTGTTTGGGTGTGGGATTGGAATAACAGAAAGGTCAATCTACTACACCATAATACATCATTTACGGAGTATTTTGTCCGTCATAAAGTGTCATTCACAGCGAAAGACTGCAAGCAGTAAAAGCCCTCGTCGTAAATGATGTTCCTCAATTACAACATGCTTTTACAACATGCTTTTCCAGTCGCAAATAATTCCAAGAAAAACGTGTAGTAATCTTAGTAGTATTCACATTATAAAAAAAAATTTCCTAGAACTTACTTAGTAATCTTCTTCGATAATCATGAAGCGAACTGACCGAAAAAGAAATATAAATCCAGCTCAGTTACTTTAATCCTCAAAGTGATTTGAGCTTGATATATATATATGAATGTCTCTGGACAATGTTTTGTATGTGCTGATTTTTATTCATCAAAACTTTGAACCTATTCAATGCTCAGTTAAGGAAATTATTGCGACCTCCAACATGACTTCAGAACCTTCCTTTTTTTCTTTCGTGCATAAAGAAGTTGCCACCCGATTGTATTTGAGAAGGTGTCTATAAATAAGATTCCTCTAAGATAGTAACTTTCATCTTTCACCCTCATTCTTTTTTTTCTCCTTTTCCTTTCCCAAACACTGACCCATAATTTCTTAGTTTTTGTGTTTCTTCCATGGTAGGCACCAGCAGTTGTGGATCCAGAATCAACAAAAAATTCCTTATTTTTCTTATATATTGTTTTATTTTCCAAATTTTATTCCTTTCTTGGACAAATATATTTAAATAATTTCAATTTGTCAAAATTTTCTTTTTATGCTTCTTTTTTAAAGGAGAAAATAATTTTATTCCAAAAGAGCCAACAAACAAACCAGTGGATAATCAATCCAATCCAAATATAAATTGAAATTAGGACAAGCGGCGGCAAGAGGTGGAGTTGGCGCGGGCAGAATGGTGGTATGGGTTGATGGGTTGATGGGTTGGGGCTTAGGGTTTGAGAGAGGGAGAGGGAGAGTTTGAATCTAATTTGGAAGGATTTTGGGTCTCGGGAAAGGTTTGCAATCGAGTAAATAAGGGGGGAGGGTTTTGTTGGCGTGACTTGCGGACTATTGACTTTTTTCCTTACACACCAAAGATTCCCATTATAATTTAATTTTATTTACTTTAATTCATGATTTCCTACTATAAATTAAAATATGAATTTATTATTTACTTGGCCACTAAGGCTCCGTTATATTATAAATATGACCTCCTACAAGGAGAGGAATATACAGAAAATTCCCACAAACAAATACTCTCATATTAGGTTTCATATTTTAGCATGGTATCATAGCGGCGATCTTGAAATTGCTGACTCTAGTTTCAAACCTCCATCACCATTATGGGGGTTGATGACTTTTTCAACCTTCATGGAGGTAGCACCACCGACTCCTTCTCTCCTTTTCAACCAACCATAGACGAGTTGAGTGCCGGGTGGCTCAACTCCTACAGATGCAGACTTCGACCTCGAACTCAATCCTGAATCAAGATCCTATTTTGACAACCCTGACCCCGACTACGACGACGACCCCTACAGATGCAAACTTATCTATCACGTTGTATTGGGGGAAGAGGAGAGAAAAAGGAGTGGGGGTGTTGGTTTTGTTCTGTAAGTGGTTTTTTTCATTTTTCATTTTTCATTTTTTAATTAATTTTTTAATTCTTATCGTGTGAATCGTGTCGTGTCGTGTTACCCGCAAATTGTAACGGATCGTGTTCGTGTTGGACATTCCCAACCCGTTTTCTTATCATGTCGTGTCGTGTTAACCCGTTAAGAAAACCGTGTTGACACGAACACGATAACACGACACGAATGCCAGGTCTACTTGACCCTCATCTTTTGATAAATTACAAAACCATCCCAAAACTACAAAATAATTTGCAGCTTGATCCCTAATACAAAACTAAAGTAATTCCAAGCCAATTTTTCAGATTTTCCAAGTTCAAACAACTTCCATACTACTTGATCAACAAGAACTCTTGTAATTTCCATTACAACTCTTCTATTTCACTTAATACCATAACAAACTCAATAATTATCACATTTGAAATTTATCCAAAATTTCATAAAATTAAACCAACTCAAACTTATATATTGAATGATATATTATCCTCAATTAAGCTTCATACAATCACAATCTACTCAAAATTCATATCAAAACATGATATTGAAGCTTAATTCACCATAATCCAAAATAGTTGAAATTTCAAAATCTACATAACAGCCCTTAAAATTTACCTTGGATTGTAGAGCTCATTCTCATGATCACGTAGGCGAAAACGGTTCATCAATCTGAGCTTCAGAGAGAAAGTTATAAATTTAAAAAGATTTTTGAAGAAAATAAAATTTTACTTCATAAGAACGAAATGAAGAAGACGAAGACTATACGCGGAAGAAGAAAGGAGAAAAAGGATAAGTGTTGGCAAAATCACGTGCGAACAGTACCCAATAGTAACGTGAACAGTGCTAAACAGTACATGAACAATACTTTTATTATTTTTAATTCAGTTGCCACGTGTTGCCTCCTCACGGGTCCAACTTCAATAATTCATTAAAAATTCATCTAGACTTCGAAAATTACAACATGCTCGTAGCGATGCAAACTATTTTTCAATAATATAAAATTACCAAAATTCCAAGTTCAAAGTATCATAAAATAAATCCTCCTTTGAATAAACCAATAGTTATTTGGGATCTTTCGTTTTTAGCCAATGAAAATGAAAATATTTAGGAAAACGCCAAAGCACAAGGCAAAATCCAATCCACAATTTGCCTTGTGCTTTGGCCTCTTCCTTAATATTTTCACTTTTATTGGCTAAACCCTAATAATTCTTAGTTATTTCATGAAAATCCAAATTACCACAAATTGGACAGTGAAATTTTTATTGGGAGCTTAACAAAATATTTGGAAATTTTCGGGGCGTCACACCTAAACCCTATCAAAATTAATCGTTTATGTATAAAAAAAAAAAAATTTTAAGTGACTAGTAATTGCCCTTTGCCTTTTGTAAGGGCTAGCACTATTCATGTAAATAGTAACAAGCATTGTCTTCCATTGCCCTTTGCCATGGCAAATGGGTGGAAGTGCTCTAATGATAAAGTCGTATTTAATTTTCTTTATCATTGTTAATTTCGCTTGCCAAAGAATAATCAATACTTTGGTATAACCATACTTGTGTTTTGAACAAGGTCTTAAATATCAAAGGTTTCGGAAATATCGGTGGTTCAAAAACACGGAAATATCGATGGAAATATCCAGAAAATATCGATATCGAAAAAAATTGGATAAAACCCACGAAAATTGTAAGAAAAACTTGGAATTTTTATTGAAACTTTAAATAATGTTTATTTAGTCAATTATCTATTAGTTTATCACAAAAAATTAGAAGGAAATGCATTGCATGATGGATTTAACTTATTTAAGTTGATTATATAGCAATCTAACAAACACTATGACTGTAGAAAATATGTTGTAATTAATGAAAGAATATTAAACACATTATAATCATTTATATATAATGATTTACTACAATATTTTACACTTTAAACATTGCATTGTAAGATACATTAGTGACTTAGTACCACATATTGTTCCTATGATGTTCAAATTTTTCACTATCTTCATCATCTCTATTTGTAGAGTAAGTGTATTGTGAAGAGTAGTCATTAAATGATAAATCCCCAAAATAGTTTTGCATGTAATTGTTAACATGCCACCCATATGGATCCGAGATTGGTTGACGTGTCCATAAGAAAAATCATTTGAAGATTGAGTCTCGGATTCTTTCCATGAACCGCTCGATTCCATCCCAAAAGGAATGGGATATGAAGGGTAGGGAAATGGTTGGTTACGAGTATAACCATAGTTGCTACTTCCCACTTCAACCGAGTCCGAAGTTATAGATAATGAGTGATCTTCTTGACTGGACAAAATCCCCTTGCCTCTTTCTCTACGAGTATAGTCCTTCCCTGTGGCACCAATTCCTGGTCCTGCTCGCCAACTCCCATGGTCCTCATCTTAATGTTGCATGTGTGAAGTTTGCCTCACCAGTGAAGGGGCTCATAAATCTTGGAGATGGTCCATCATAGTTTCCATATCCACCACTACCCCCAGCATAGTTTCCATATCCACCACTACCTCCAGCTTGACTATATCTGTCATCATTCCCACCTCCGGCGGTAGGTGAGTCTCCTGATCTTGTACTAGATCTATGATTAGTATCAGCAAGATCTTGTGGTTGTGTAGGATTGGAAGAAGGCGGAATAGAAAAATTAAAAACCACATGCCATAATTTAAAATATAATACCACCAAATATTTGGAATAGATAATAATAAACATGTAAATTAAATAACAATAATGAATGAGAATAACTTACTAGGAATTTAAGTAGGAATGTAAGTAATTTGGAATAATGAATGAGAAAATAATTGTAGGAATTTAAGTAATTATGAAAATAATTGTAGGAATTTAAGTAATTATGAAAATAATATGGAATAATAAAACCTAATAATGAATAATAATCCAATTCGATAATAAAATAATAAATAACATTAAACATATTAAAATTATCCTAGGGAATAATTATACAACATTACTTAATTACTTCAAAGAATTAACATGCAAGTATTATTCAAGTATCATTTTTTATTTTAATAAATTACAATAATATAAATATAAGTTTGTAAACTTAACTCACAATGTTTTGGAGAGATGTTGAGAAACAGACTGCATGGGAGATGGGACCATTTGATTTTATTTGTATATATAGAAATAGGACTACAACTAATTAGTTGGGTTAGGTGAGTGGTTGAATGGTAGGGTAGGTGGTGTAGGTTGAAACGTGGAGAGTAGGTCAATTTTTATTTTCAGAAACAGCTTGTGTGAACATATATAAATATGAGTTTTGATAAATAATAATTACAAACTAACCAACATCGTAGTGGTAAAGTGGGAAGGAATCAAAGCAACAATAGGGCAGAGGTTTGAACCCCAGGGGCGCCTGCTGCAGTTTTGAGTTTTTTTGGTTTTTTCGGTGTTTCGAGATATTATCACCATTTTAGCGAGAAACTGAACGGGAATATCGCCGGCGATATTTCGACGATATTTTCGAAAAAATTACTAAACAAAACTGGACCTTCACGATAATATCGCCCCTTCAAAATCACCGAAATATTGCCGATATTTTCGATATTTTCGATATTTCCATCCTTGGTTTTGAACAAGTTAGTTTTGTGTTGATAAAAGGGAATTCCCACAACAAATTTAATTCCACATACTTTTCAATTTTTCCTCAACTTCCACAGAGACCATATTCAATATAAAGATTAGAAGAAAAATACTAATAATTATTTATTAATTAATCTTGAATCTACATGTATGTATCAAGTCTAGTATTATGTATGTATAATCCATTATTGATTGTTACCAATTCTCTAGCTTTTTTTAATTTGATTTCTTCGAATTGTTGATTGGTTTTGCTTTTGTTTGCCTTATAGTTCATTAGGTACGTGGTTTTGTTTCTTGTTTGCAACTGCAGAACCTATCTTTTACACGCGTCTCTGTACAAAACTGTTCATCATGTACAGAGTTTGTATTGAGTTGTTTTTTTATCTTTATTCTTTCAATTTATTTTTCTTGAAGAGGCAACTTGATAAAGGTAACGTTAGCTGGAAAATAACAGAAAATGGACTAGTTTTTTGTTTCTCAAACCAAACTTCAGATCCCTTTTTGAAATGAAATCTATTTTTTTTTTCCCCTCTTATTTATTTGTTTGTTTTTCTTAGGATATTATTTTGATTATGTGAAGTTGGACCCGAAAACTCCATTGCATGCAGAGACTCAACTGATTTTCTTAGGATATTATTTTGATCAGGTGAAGTTTTTCTTAGGATATTATTTTTGATTAGGATATTGTTATGATTGAAAACTCCACTGCATGCAGAGACTCAACTAATTTCTCTGTTCTTTGGAGTGCAGTGCAGGGGGCTGATTATTGAGCATCCATTATGTATGTGATACCCTCCATTTTATGCTAAAATGGTAGCTTCTGATGAATCTGGAAGCATCGGCTATGATCTTTCGAATTGCAACAAGAACCACAAGAAGAATCATCCCAAGACAACTCACATCAGTCCATGGGTAATAATGCTAAACAGAATTTAATATTGTCCCTTACTTTGGATGAAATTCAATGCAAGAGTGGAAAGAATTTCGGGTCCATGAACATGGATGAGTTCCTTGCCAACATTTGGAGTGTTGAAGAAGAAAATCAAGCGCAACAACCTAACCAAGGCGATCAAGACTCAACTATCCACCCCACTCATCTAGAAAATAATTTAGAATGAGATAGGCATCACCATCCTTCCTAGAAGCGCAGAATATTAACATCCATCAGACGTGCCTTTTTTTTTCTTTTTTCTTTCTTTTTCCTTAAGTTCTTTTAAGTCATTTTATAATTGGGTTAAATTTGTCTTTAAAAGCTTAAAGATAAGATGGGTGGGGAAATAGTACAAAATTGTGGAAATATAAGCTCTCTATAACTATGTTGATGTGGATTAATTAACCTCGTTTGATTAATCAAATTGTCAAGATTTTAGTAAATGCACACAAATGCACCAATGCTAAATGCAGAGGCTCGAGATCCCAAGTAGAGAATTCCTAACATACCATTATTCTAAAAATTATTGATTTCGTATAAAACTTTAACTGATCAAACTAATTGATTAAACTGACATTATTGTAGGTGATAATTTTATTTATGAACTTGGATACTAATTGATGTAAGAGCATCTCCAATGTACCTCTCTTCAATCACTTTGGGATGCTCAAATAGGTGAACCACATCGTAAAAATTCCTCCAACAGTCTTTTCAACCTTAGTCATCAAATCCGCAACCCCATTCTCTCTCTTCAAAATGGTAAGTTGACCTTGCGCTCTTCAAAACATTTATTTTGTTTTGGGAGAATCAAAATCATATCAAAAGGCTAAAAACATTTATTTTTCTTGATGAGTTTGATGTAAATTTAATAAATATGATTTATTTTTTAAGTCAAATATTGTATTAATTGAATTGAAGAGAGATGAAAGACAAAATATTAAAGACCAAATAAGGCTCTTCAAATTGCCACGTAGGTCAACAAACTTCAATTTGAAGAGTTTTTTTGCTACCACTATTGGAGATGCTCTAACAACATTTCAATTATTCAAATTAATTATCTCATCCCATTATTTTGCTGTCATATGAATCATTAAACCATAATTAATTTTTTAATACACATTACATACCAATTAGTATCTACAAGTTAATGAATTGGTCTTCAATGCTTAAAGGTAGAGCAACATGACTATCAGAGCAAAGCAATGTGACGTTTCTCAAGACCTGAGAAAGATTCAAAAACATTATTAAAAATAATTCCTCGAAATAAATTAGCCATTGAAAAACCATGTCCCTATGTACAAGTTGAAAATCCATGGGCGGTTCTCATTAATATCCCCCCCTTTTTTTTTTGCAAATTAAAAAGTAATATTCCCCCTCTTAAGAACCAAGAACAAAAGTCCGTGTAGCATCTTAACAAATTATTATCATATGCTGTCTTTATCAAACAAAGCTACAAAAAGAGTATTAGACACATACCAATATTGATACCTTATGATGAGAAATGTAGCTAATTAAAAATCACTAAAGAAAACAATAGTCTTGATGTGGAATACATGCAATCACTTGTAAACTGTGCGTATCATGAATGTCTGTCTCATTACAGCTTCATCCATCTAAACTAAAAGTTAGATCCAAAATATATCAACACATGAAATTATTAAATTGTGGAAGCATATATGCTGCCTTTGCACTAAGAAAATGTATAATATAAATTCTTTTTATGTGGAGTAGTTTGAAACTAAGAACCTAGCAAATCTGGATTCCCTTCTCATCACTTATCAAAAGTGCCAAAGCTTATAGTAGAGCAGATCACTAGCATGGCAGCCTATTGCATCACTTCTAGACCCGAAATCAGGCTCATGATAGTAATGGCTTTAACTTTTAGTTAGGTTCAAAGGTAATCGAAACCACTTGTATTGTATATAATCAGGAATAAGCATATATTTGAAAAAGAAGCAGCATATATCAATTTCTCACATGATACACAATGTAACACATTGATTTTATACACACTTATTCACGAACTAATATATATAAATTTTAGGATTTGGATGCGCCATAGCCACTTCAAGCCTATATATGACTCCTTATATAAATAGATATTCCAATTACTTTTAAATCTTGACAAAGGAGGCAAGAAAGAATTCTTTTTAAAAAAATAAATAAATAAATTTGCCAGGAAGAATTCTTTTTTACATAAAAGAATAAATAAATAAAAGTGGTGCAGGAAATTGAACACCTGTCTCCCCTAAAATTTGGAGGTGTCCAGAAGCTTCGTAGCCCTTGAATGGCTCAAACCTCAACTAATAAAAAATATATAAAAAAATATCTGAAAAACGAATAATCTCATTAGTTTAATTGGATTTTTTAATTATGGTAAACACGTGGAAAATTCTAAAAAGGCAAACGTAAAGGGGTTCGTCGTATCTAGTATGCCATCATCACACATATCAAATTCCCACAATCACATGTTTCCTAATAAAATAATAATAATTGGGTTAATAATTCACAAGTGGGAATTTTAAAATATTGGAAAAAATAAAAGTGGAAATTTAAAAATTAATTTAAATCCAACAGGACGACAACTGAGGGAGGTTTCATGTTTCAGAGACATGCCTGGTGCAAAGGAGGCACACGTGGGGCCTCAATACTTCCCCACGTGTTACGTCTTCGGGGCCTCGTCATGCTTTATGAACAAACAGAGGAAAACGTATCTGGCTACAGTCCCTGAGTATCTGAGAGCAAGTTCCGGCTCAGCTTCCCAAGTAAAAACCGTACAGTATTCTCGACGGTAATTTTACGAAGCTTCTCCACCAAGTAAAATTTGAGGCACCTGACCAAAAAATGAAAGTAAAATTTGAGGCAAAGTGTCCTTTGATAACTTAGATCGCATGACGTAAAGCGTGCAGCATAGGATTATTCAAACGTTGGTACCATTGTTGAAGATGAAAAGCATCTTCAGAAACAGATTCTTGGCTCTCTTTTTCAATTTACTCACAGGGAAGTAAATGATGTTGCTCACCGACTTGCTCGATTTGATTTGCATAAGAGCAGGTCCAGCGTTGGGGTGGGGGGCGGGCAACAGGCAGCCCGTAGGCCAAAAGGAGGCTCCAGCGGTGCAGCCCCAGCAAGGGCAAGGCCTGGGTCCCACGGGCCTGGGCAAGCGAGGCTGATTTTGTCTGTAAAAGCTGCCTCAAGGCTGCGATGTCAAGCGTAAAAAAATTTTAAAAAATCGAAAAAATTGAAAAATAAATCTGAAAAATTCCAAAAATTGAAACATTTTTTTATACACACCTAGCAATTTTAATATTATTAATCTCATACATATAAATAAAATTAATCTCATGTGAAAATATCATACAGAAAATTTTATCCTAAAATTTTATCCAAAAGTTGATTTGAGATTTTTATAATAAATAGTGACACGTGATAACGAAAATCTTATCAAAATGACTTGTTTAAGTATAAAAATAAGGAAAAAACAGTTTAAGTGAATAGTAATTGCCTTGCCCTTGCCTTCCATGGGTGGAGCAAAAAATGCACGGGCTGCCACTATTCACGTGAATAGTGCCAGCCCTTGCCCCCCCTTGCCCTTGCCCTTATGGGTGGAGTTGCTCTAATGTAGACAACTTTATTTGGTATGAGGTGCTCCATAATCTTATTCAAGACACCCTATTATGTGATTTATTGAGTTGGGGTCATGCGTTTTGTCCCCCCCATTGTAATTATTTGTTTTATCAATAAAGTTTCCCTCCTTCTGTCAAGGTTCTCTCAAACAAATAAAAAACTTAGACTACATGACAAGAAGTTTGTAGCTCAAATGATTAAGAGCATTTATTCTTCATATTAGATTCTAAGTTCGATTCCTCCCTCCCCAGTATGATGACTTATATAAAATAAAAATGTTTGTACTAGATCTGGCCAAGCACTCCCAAGCTAGGGAAGGGAGTCCCATATCGACAAAACACAAGAAGATGGGGCTCCCTCTCACTTATAAAAGAGACCTTTCTCCTTCTAGGAAGGGAAAGGAACCTGACCCAACTTGGGCGGGTTATTGGGTGCTCCATATGGCTCACTGGGCCAACCCATGAGCCCATTTGCAAGCTCACAGATATTCGGCCTTCGGCAACCAGGTCCTTCATTTTCTCTTTGGGTCCAACCCTTTGTACAATGTATATACACATTATCATAATGAGAACATACTTCTTCGTGGACGTATCCCATTATTTGGGTGAACCACGTACATATGTCTTTTGCATGTATGTTTATTTGCCTACTGAATGCTCATGCATACCCAAGGTCCTCACCTTCATCATCCACATCTGATCTGTAAGACCAGTGAGCTTGAGGAAGCAAGAACGGTGAGCAATCCCACATCGCTCGGGAGGAAATGTGAAGTGCTTATATGTGTGGGCACATATCTTCCTAGCACGAGGCCTTTTGGGAGCTCACTGGCTTCGGATTCCTTGGAACTCCGAAGTTAAGCGAGTTGGGGTTAGAGCAATCCCAAGATGGGTGACCCACTGGGAAGTTGCTCGTGAGTTCCCAAAACAAAACCGTGAAGGCAGGGCCTAAAGCGGACAATATCGTGCTAGAGGAGTCGGGTCGTGACATGATCCCTCGATCATCCAGATCATCTTTAAGTTGGACTCATTACTACCAGTCTAGTTTTGAGCGCCAACTAAATAGATAATAGTAAAAGGCAACTTATAGGTGATGTGGATGATCACCTGTAAGTTGCTTTGTTGGAGACAGGGCTGAACTAGCCCAAAGGCTACCCTGGGCTGTAGCCTAAGGAAGGTTTTGGGGAAAAAAAATAATGAAACATATATAGCCTAATATTTTAAACTAAATATAATTGTACCACACCGTGGCGGACCTATTAAGCACCTCCTCTCGCCGAAAAAACCATTGTATGTGCTTCAAATTGCTCCTTTGCTCAACTGGTGGTGGTGCACTCCAGGTGTACATATTACCTTATTTCCATTTTCAGCATTTAAGTAAATGTCTTTATCATTTTACTTTCATTTATTTTTATATTACTCCATTTACTTAAGTTTACAATGTAAATAAGGAAGTACCCTCCATTTGGATTCAAATAAGAATACTAGAAAATCAAATTCCCACCAAATAAAAATATCAAAAATTGGTTTTAGTGCAAAATACGATTTAGCCTAAAAATGATGGCTCATTAAGTCAATATATACTTCATACTAAAATCATATAAAATCAAGTTTTCTTATTTGATGTGTAAGAAATAAAAGCTGCCAAAAATTATCTTAAGAAAATGATTATTCCAAAAATCCTTTTTTCATACTTAGTCAATATTTTTACATAAACCAATTTTCATGTATGATATGAATGCGTGAAGAGACCTAAGGTCAATTTAGGTAAAAAGTTTTAGTTGTTCAATCCATAAAGAGTTTTTAGCCTTTCAAAATTGCACATCCGCTAAAAAATTCCTGGGTCCGCCAATGCTACCACACCAATAGTCATAGTTAAAGGTCTTCCACATTTGTATTTGATGTTAAAGTTTGTCCTAAACATCAATTTTAATCCTTTTCATTAACGTATCTCCGAAAGAGAAACATTTTCTAAATACAATTCATCCTTTCATGAATATTATGGCTCTAATTACATTTTTTTCTTCTAGTGTTTACAACTAGTGTGATTTATATGATTTAATGTATATTTTTATTTCTAGAAAAACTATAGAAACTGTTAGTACCACAAAAAAATTATCATTAGATTTTAAGCTAATAACTGTAGCTAGCCCACCTATTGAAAAATTCCTAGTTCCGTGTTTGGTTGGAGATGCTCTAACAGACTACATGAGGTTAATGTTCACCATTTTCTTTGTTACAATGTTGAAATCTCAATTTAAAATCAAGTGAATTTCATGAGATCGATATATAATTTTTCAAGAAATCTAATATTTGATAAGAATAAGACACATAATAACATGCTCTAAATTTTAATGTTGTTAACTGTATGGATTTTCATCTAGCAGTTTAATACTGGGCATTGACTTGAAATCTAAATGTTGATTGGTTAGGATTTTTGTAAAAAGTTTGTTTGATGCGATCCATCAAGCCAGTTTGATTGAATACAAGGTTTTTTTCTTTCTTTCTTATATATGGTTAATTATGACATTTATTTACATGGGGAATGCTAGAACTACCTTCCCCTTTACCCTTCCTTCTTCCATCGTGCTTTTATCATGTAATATGTTGTTTGAGGATGAACGTCATCTACATTTTGAGAGAAATACGATAGATTGCATTCATAATTCATGTCTAAAAGTGTACCAACAACAAGAAGCTCAATGTACACATTACATTTTAAAATCATCTCTAAAAACAATTAAACAAATCATAAATCATTCAACCATTTAACTGTTACAAAATAAATAAACACTCAATTATCACAATATTAATCAAATAATTAAAATATTTCCAATTTAGTTATTTTTTTGCATGAATGGTCCTTAAAGGATGCATGATAATTGCTGAAGCCAATGTAATTGAAAGGGGGCCTTGTTCATCCACAGTAGAAAGTAGAAAGTTAAAAGGGTGATGCCTTTCCTGCCTATTTCTGTGGGCTTTATTTTTATTTTTATTTTTGTTTTTGAGGACATTACTTATTGAAATGGGTGATAATATATTAAACTCACACACACAACACGGATGCTAGAATTGAACCCAAAACCTTACATAGAAGAGCAATTACTCCAAATCACTACAATAGTTGGTCATTTGCTCTCTGTTGGCTTTATAAACAAGATTACAAAGAAAAAGTTCATTCGTTTTGAAAAGAAACCACAAGTTGTACAAGTTGACAGGCCGAATCAACAAATCTGTGGGTTGTTTCCAGTCCATTTCAACCAGATTCAGAAAAGCCCTGGACCAAAGGAAAAATAGGAAAACCCCAAAAAATAATTTCATACAGAGAAAAGGACAGAGTTTTGTTCTTGCTCTAATTGTATCGACATATTGCATCACCAATAATTGAGAGTGTGTTCACGCAAGATGGAATCAGAAATTTTTATAAGAATGGGCTATAATTTCTTATATAGGTAAGATTTAAATAAAATTTTATTCAGTATAAAGCTTGAAATTTCTGAAATATAACTAATTGGAGATTTACTTGGATAGAATAGACTATTTTTTGCTTGAGCAGACTAGGCTAATTTTTGTGATTTGAGGTGTAACGTCTAAGAGTAGGTACTAAATTTCATTTTTCTCGAACATTGCACTACGCTAGAGCCCACTCTAACTAGTCATAATGCAGTTCCGCCTTTCACTTAAAACTCTCAAGTCTTCTTTGACAGCGAGATAAAGAGGCAGGTTAAAATCGAATAATTCCAACAGGACGGTGCCTAAAAGTTGAAGCGCAGTGTTTAGATACATCAAACTTGCAATTTAAAGCACACTGTCGATTTTTCAAAAAGAAAAAAACAACAAAGAGCACGTCGTCTTGATTAAGAAAAGGACTACTCCACCCAAAAAAAAAAAAGTATACATGAAAAAAAGGAGATTGTCATTTCAAAGCTCAATTATTCTGAGAATCAAATCATGACTAAAAAGCCTTTTCACTTACCACTACCCATAATTCACTCCATGTGGGCACTGTATTTTCTTTTTCTTTTTTGGACAAAGGTAGGCACTGTATGGTTGGTCGACTAACTTATTTGATTTGGAACTAGGGCTAGTAAAATCTGACCTAACCAACAAATCCACCACATTACAACCAAAGCCCATGTTCTCTTTCTTTAATTCATATGCACACAAACTTATCTATCATTCAAGCTTGAAAGAAAAAAATCCTTCATTGCCAAAAATTGAAATTATGGAAATATAAATTAAGTCATTTTATAATTCTATAATTTTCAATTACTTCATCCAAATCAAGAATAAGGAAAAATTAAATCCGCAACAAAACTTTACCATAAAAATCCCGCCTCATAAAATGTTCATCACTATTGATCCGAATAAGTACCATTATCATTTTTAAAAAAATATATATAAATCATTTCTAGTTAGTGGTCAAATTTCTTTTCGACAAGGTTTGAAATTCAAATGTCTCTTCCCTTCATAAAAACCATAGACCTAGAAACATCCTCGCAATAAACTTTGATGTGGATGGACCACTCCGGTCAAATTGATTCTCTCTTATTTAAAACTTTCAACTATTTCTCTGCCCCATCCTAGTTACACACAAATTTATTTAGTTTATAATATATTTATAAAAAAAAAACCCCCCACTATGCTAAAACATAAAGTCTTTATAGCCTTAAAAGTCACACTAAGAACTGAAAAAGTCCGTGGTTTAGTGGAGTCGCTTTCTCAAAATTTGTTGCAAATGTGGTGGTTTAAGATTCTCTTTATTTAATTTTGGTTTAAGATTCCCTTTACTTTCTTTGGGGCTTTTTTCCCTCTGCCTGGATGTTTTATAGGTTTTGTGTTCCTGTTGATATCATATTATTTATCGGATTTCTTTTTCAAATAAATTCTCATTGCGTTATACAAAATTAGTCAATCTACTTCAATCGTTATATCCCTAACAATTTCATCAAAGATATCGTTAAAATAAAAGTCGATACAAGTTCATTGAGAGTCTCTTGGTAATTTCATCCTATATTCTTTACAAAAAAAAAAGCCCTAAATTGTGAGTTTGGTAAATCAAATTATAAGCACTAGACCTACCAATCTCTAGACTGTCTTAATTTCTCTCCAATGGAAGGTTGAAGAAACAAATACAGCAAAAGATCCTCTTGTTGTCCTTTAGAAAAATAATTTTTTAAAAAAAAACGGAAAGTAAAGAGAAAGCTCTAGAAGGATGAAATCTAAAACCGTGACAGTGAGGTGATACGATCCAACGGCTACAAATGCAGGAAGCAAAAGCTCCATGGCAGCACTGGATCCTCCACGGTGGCAGTAAAACCATGAGTCAGTCAGTGAACGCAATTACTTTTGTCCTGTGCGCGCCGCGTGGCAGCTTCGCAGAACCCGAGGCGGTGTGGTGGTACAAGCAGACTGCCACACGTGTGCAGTGGTGAATCATCAAGGAATGGGGCAGACCGGTCAGCTGCCCGGGCTCTCGCGGGCAGCGGCCGTGCGTAGAGGGAACAAAAACCTCGGAGAAAGAGCTGCAGCGCACAATAAAATAACAAATCCCAAGAAAAAGAACACCTCTTAACACGGCCCACGCCATCACCATAATGGGCCATGGGACCCAGCGTTGATGGTTTGTGGGGAGGTGGGGCCCGCCGGTGGTAGGAAAACGACACACGAATCTGGGGTGTGTGTGACGTAGTTGGAGTGAGGGGCAAGGTGGGAAAAAGTGAAACCGTGGGTGTGGGTTTGGGTTTCGGAGGAGGGTGGTGGGGTTATTTATTAAGGTGAAATTACTTAATTGGATTTGTGAGACTTTGACTTGCATTCATGGCGCGTGAGATGGACTTCCACGAATCACCCCATATGAAATAAAAAACACTCGGAAGTGTCTTGAATTGAACATTTACCAAACCAAAAGCATGAAATCAAACAAGGGAATTAGTGGTAAGGAGAAGAATTTGATAGTGTTGAAAGCTTTTAAAGCAACCCTAAACCCAAAAGGAGTTTGGAAGGTCACTTGAAATTTCGCAAGGGACAATACTTTCAAACCATGAATAAAAATCTAGCTACTTTTTCCTATTTACCACACTATTCATTTCATGTATCTATTTGTTATTATAAGACAAAAGAAATGTTCTAGATTATTAATACAGTAAGAATTGGAACCGGTAAATGTATATGGGTCGAAGAAAAATTTAATATTTCACACATTTAGAGTGTAATGAATATTTACTTTTAAATCGTTTGATAGGTCTGGACAAGTATTTTGGGAGTTGTTTGGTATGCTGGGACTTGATTTATTAAATTGGGCAACAATCGGACATATATAGCCTTACAAGTCTCACCGAGATTCAACTCCAATCTAATCCAAACCAGACCATCAAATAAAATCCTGTAATATATATATGAATTATATCATATGATTGTACTACAATACCGCATTATAATTACTTGTCACATTGTTCTTCAATTTAAAATGAGAGAGGAGTATTTGCATGAATGAAATATTGACGAAATTGAAACTTTCCATTTTTCAATTTTGACTTGGTTTTAGCTTTCGAAACAAGAAAAAGAAAGCAAAACCAAGGTTAATGCCGTTGCCATGAGGCAATGCGAGGGGTCGACAACAAAGACGAAAAAATCTGTATTTCTTCTTTCAAAGGCAAATGTAGGACAAAGGGCGGTGTTACCGTTACGTTTACGTGCAATGTACTCGCGCGCGTGGGACCTGTCCTTCTCTCTCTCTACTACATAACACACACTGACATTAGGACGTATAGTTGAGTGCGTTTAGGTCGCGAGACGAGGGCCCACCCAGTTCGGGAGCGCAACTGTGAAAGATCTCAGACCCCACATACGACAACATTCTCTCTTTCTCTTCTACCCTCAAAGTTCGATGAAACAACAAGAATACCACTCCCTCAGTAGCCCCGCCCATTCCCGCCATAATGGTAATAAGCGTAATAATGATGATAATGGAGGGTGAACAGTAATAAAGTTTTAATATTTGTAACTTGGGCAATGCAGGTATTTTCAGCCAATGGATTTCACAAATCTGCCGTTTGTTTTTTGTTTGTTGTTTACATCTCCCCCTCTCTCTCTCTCTCTCTCTCTCTCCACCAACCCCTTTTTAAAAACCCATTACCTTCTCCTCATTTCCCCACATCTTTTTCTGTTTCTCTGGTTCTTTTTTCTCCCTGGGCAAGCGCAAATTGCAAGTGGGTCTTCTCAGTCTTAAACAAAAACACAAAAGATCAAAGCTTTAGACATGGACTCAATCTCCAGCAGCGCAAGAAGGCCTTGTTTCATCGAGGAAGATGATGGGTTGGCCTCACTGGCAGACATGGAAGCTGGGTTTTCTGGGAGCCACCACCCATTTTTTTCAAGGCCTATGTGTTATGCAAGGAGGAGCAGCAGCTTCAGAAACCTCTCTGGCATGGCTTCGTTTTCTTCCTCTTCTTCCTCTTCTTCCTTGTCCCCGAGATCTGGGCGGTTCTGTGATGCCAGATTTGAAGAAACCCACCAGCCCCATTTCTTGGAAGCTTGTTTTCTCTGCAAGAAGCCACTTGGTGATAACAGAGACATCTTCATGTACAGGTTAGCCACTTAAAACCCAATAAAGTTTAATAATTTCATTTCTCATCTGAATCTGGTTGAGTGTTTTCAGAAAGAAAAAAGTGTAGGATTATAGGGATTTTAATTATTTTGTCAGATACCAAACAAGAATTAGCAGTTGGGGATCTGAGAAAACTCATTAGTTTAAGTTTTAATTTGAGATTTTTGTAAATCTAGGTATTTATATTTGAAAAGAAAAAAATATAGATTTGTTTTCTATAATAAAGGCTTGGATTCTAATATGTATTTTGTGATTGGTTTAAATTTGCAGAGGTGACACTCCATTCTGTAGTGAAGAGTGCAGAGATGAGCAGATAGAAATAGATGAGGCCAAGGAGAACTGGAACCTCTCTTCTTCCATGAAAGCCTTGAGAAAAAGAGAGCAAAGGAAATCAAACAACACAGCCAGCAACACTAACCAAGACTACCCTTTCCATACAGGCACAGTTGCAGCCGCTTAAAAAAAAATCAAAGAAGCTGATTTGTGTCCAAGAAAGTTGAAGGCCAAGGAGAGAGGGAGTGAAGAGGCAGAGCAAGACCCCCCTTTATTTTTGAGGGATTGTGAATGTTTTATACATATGAAGGAAAGTGTCTGTGTGCTTAGCTCTATGAGATGGCTCCTTTTTGGGTATTTCTTTTCTTTTTTTCTCGGTTTTTTTAAAGAAATTTTTGGTTCTATATATAAATATATAAATATTTTTCGTTCCCCTAATGTAATGCAAGCAAAAAGCTTCAGCTTTACAATGGTGAAGATATGGAAAAAGAAAAAGTTGTAAGATTTTCTCACTCATTCTTGGTTCTTCTTTGGCCTTTCCCTTATGTTGGGTTCATGTTAATGGAATTTAGATTCGTGTGTTTTGGAATGTACTATAGCAATGGAAACTGGGGTTGCTTTTTTGAAAAGATCTTTGTGATGTTGCTTACCATCAAAGTTATACAGTAGTTTTTCCGTTTCTTTGCAGCACAAGTTACACAGAGGTTTGTAGCTTTTACCAACACTTTTTCAGATACAATAGTGAATTTCTTTTTGTGGGGGAGGTAGATTAGGGGTTGGTTGTTATAAAGATTAAGTACATCAATAGCTTAATAGATCCACTTTCATAGGTAGATGTCTCTTATAAGACATAAGAGATGCTTGCAGCAAGGGAAATCTATTTCGTGGTAGATACTAGACTTGTGTTGTCAAAGTTAATGCTTATGTTGTATGATTGTGATTCTGAACCATATATTTAAGTATAAGTTTACCAGATTCACAATGCACTATTTTTTCACTACCAATTCACTGTGACAGCACAGCGCTTCAATTCACTGTCTGACAACATTAGCAAACAGACTGGGATTCATTATTCACTTTCAAGATTTGATAGGATTTTGGTATGATATGGACATCAACGATGCACAGTTATGGAGCATCATGCAATTGAGTTGGGTAGTGGTGAACAAAGGAATTCCAAACCATCCTTAGGAAATGGAACATTTTACCATATACTTGCCAACTTAGAGAGTTGGACCAAATTCGATCGGCAGATTATTAGGTGATCATAGGACCTTCAGTTCAAATAATTTGGCCCAACAAACCATATATTATATGGGAAGATGTAGCAGCCAGCGGTTCTACCAATACTAGGGGCAAATACTAGTTAGAAAAGCAACAATGGCCACATGCAACAACCTTGGAACCCAACCTTTTAAGTAAACTAATGTTGGAGGTGAAAACCCATGATCACAAAGAGACAAACACTAACCCGACAATGTCATGTCGAAATTTCTCTCTAGCGTTTGTAAGGAGATACTCATTTTTTCTGTGAATCACAATTTGACACATATGTTAAAATAATTTATCAAAAATACAAAAGAGAAAACTTATGCACGCATATCACACTATTATTAGTAAGAATTCCTCCTTACCTAATGTTGGAGGTGAAAACCCATGATCACAAAGAGACAAACACTAACCTGACAATGTCATGAAATTTTTTTCTCTAGTGTTTGTAAGTAGATACTCATTTTTTCTGTGAATCACAGTTTGACACATATGCTAAAATAAATTATCAAAAACACCAAAAGAAAAACTTATGCACACATATCATACTATTATTAGTAAGCATTCCTACTTACATGTAAGGAGGGAAATATTTTATATTTTCTTCCTTAGAAGATTTGAGCTCCCATGGTAATCCCAACCCGTTTGCGAAACTAGGGGTTTTGGAAGAGAGCTGGGAGGTCGTTGAGTTTTGTTATTGTCGATTTGTGGTTTAGGTTGTTTTTGTTTTTTTCCTTACTTTGTTTGTATCGGCCCAAACAACTCCCAATGTTCACATCATCAAGTTGCCCTTCTTGCCAAGATTTGCCATTCCCAGTATTCCTACAGTTGTATAAAAGTTGACTCCAATTAGTTCGATCTGTCATTGCATGCATAACAAACAAATTGAATATGTAAAGCAGTTTGTATTCACATTGTAAGCAAAGCTTTTAAAAAAACTGATACTAATGGTTAAGAACTTCTTATTACCCTATTGTACAAAATCATAACGATGAATTCATAGTTGTAACTTGTATACAACCGTTTTTAAATATTTTCTCGTGCTATGTCGTATTAGAAATAAATAAGGTTGAATATAAACATATGAAATTATGTTTTATAAGTTGTGGTTAACTTCGTATTTGTTTGAAAAATCGGATTTGAAGTTGAGGAAAGAGTCAAATAGGCAAGGATTAAAAGATACTAGTCATAAACATGTGAGAAGTCAGAAGTTGATAAACTAGGACGAGGATTTAAGACCACAGATTTTTACGGTTCCAAAAATAAGCTCAAAAGGGATCTAAGCCATTAGGTGGCTGGACTAATTCCTTCCTACATAACCTCTTTCCTCACAACCGTAGCCTCCTTGTTGCACCATTGACAACAAATCTGCATGTGAAAATTCATCTGATTGTTCAACATTTCTGATTCTTGCACTCTCATTTTGCATACTGATCAACAAAATGGAGGCTACTCACAAATTCGTGTGCCAAGACGATTTGGTCAACCCACTTTCCTCCATGGGAATGCAAGTAGCTTGCATCCTTGTCATCTCACACTTCTTTCACATTTTGCTCAAGGCCTTAGGTCAACCAGGCCCCATTGCCCAGATTCTTGTAAGCATCTCATTTTGATTTAAAACAAAATAAATTTGTCAATATGAATCATTCATTAGAACCTATGATATAAATTGATGGTCTCGTAACATAACATGTCAAGTTATATATCTTGTTTATATATGAGGTTGGTTTTGTCAATCTAGGTCATCGGTCAACTAAAATATTATTGTTTGAACGGTGATTTTGATTGTCAGTTTGGTAACATAACATGTCAAATTGTCAGGCTGGTTTGGTGTTGGGTCCTTCAGGGTTGTCTAATATTACCGAAATAAAAGAATTCTTCTTCCAAGCTTCTGCTGCAGAATACTATGAGATGTTCGGGTTCTTCTGCCGAATTCTCTTTATGTTCCTCTTCGGTTTGGAGATGGACTTTGCCTATGTACGCCGCAACCTGCGCGTAGTGTGCATCGTAGCCTACGGTGGTGCCTTCGCAGCCAGCCTTTTTGGCCTTGTCGCCTCCTTCTTTATCTACAAACACTTGCTGGCTGAGAATGCCAAGCTGAACGCTAGCTTCGTCTTCTGCACCATGCTATTTGTGTCCTACACCTCCTCACCAGTCGTCAACCGCTTAGCAGCAGAGTTAAGGTTTGCAACATCAGACATTGGTCGCTTGGCAACATCTTCTGCCATGGTCATTGAGCTCACTTGCTTACTTGTTTTCAATCTAATCATTGCCTTTACAAGACTAACTGCCTTGAGGGACGGCTTCTTCATCCTCCTCGGCTTGGTTCCGATACTTTTTGCGTTCAAGTACTTGGCAGTGTGGTTGAACAAACGAAACAGAAAGCAGAAGTACCTTAGAAACCCAGAAGTGCTTCTCATTTTGTCGATTCTAATCGCGGGTTCGATGCTCATTGAAATGGCCATGTTTAATAGTGTGATAGCTTGTTTTGTTGCTGGCCTGGCTTTCCCTAAGGAAGGCAAGACGGCAAGAACTTTGTTGCACAAGCTTACTTACTCTGTCCACAACTTTGTGCTGCCTGTTTACTTTGGCTATATTGGGTTCCAATTTGATGCAAGCCATTTGAAGAGCTTGACCAACATATTGATTATTGCCATACTTGTGTTGTTGAGCCTCGGCAGCAAGATTACCGGCACTCTTGCAGTTTGCCACTTTTTGAAGATCCCATTAAAAGAAGGGGTTTTTCTTGGCTTTGTGTTGAACTTGAAGGGACATGCCGATCTCTTGTTCGTCGGCAGCGCCTCAAAGGCTATAATTGTAAGGTTCTTAACTTTGATGATATATTTAACAGTTTTTATTTGCACCCTCCAACTACCAAAAAAAAAAAAAAAACTAACATTCAATGTATCATGTATGTTGATTATATTGTTGATCACATTTTTGTGCGAGAGAAATCTTTGATCGAAGCTATATGTACCACATTCATCAGCCACTTTTAGATGACATCTCCTACTACCTTCATTAGAAATGTGGTATAAATAGTTTCATTTGGCAAACTCGACTCCTTTCTAATGAGATCAACAATATGATTTATGTGGGGCAAATAATATTGTCAATTTGCCAAAATGGTCAAAGAAAACATGCACCATTTCCATTCCTAACATGGACTTTATTTTTTTCCCAAGGCAAGATTGTGTTGATGTGATAACGATTATCAATCGAATTTATCTCATCAATCCCATGAACATACATCTTATACATTGACCTTTTCTTTTTTCTTTTTTCTTTTTTTTTTGGGTCAAAACTATAGATCCTAGCACTAAATTAATTGAGTTTCTTTTTCTTCTTATGCTCTGGTATTGTTTCAGACTTGGAACCCAACGGCTTACAATCTGTTACTAATGACAATTGTGATTAACACTGTAATATCAGGGCCAGTTGTGGCTTTGTTAATGAGAAGAGAAGAAAAACTCTTCACTCACACACACACCTCCCTCGGCTTTGAGCTCGAAAATCCTGACCAAAACGAGCTCCGCCTCCTTGCTTGCGTCTACGGCCCCCGCCACATCTCTGCCATCCTCTCCGTCATTGCCACCCTCCGTGGCACCCAAACAGCCTCCATCATGCCCTACATGGCTCACCTTATCGAGCTCAACCAAAAACGACGCACCAACGTGTCTTATCACGAGCTCGAAGCCGAGGAAATGAGCGACGAGGAAGACTACGGCGGCAATGACGTCCTCGAAATCCATGCAGCCGTCGATGCCTTCACTGCTGAGACCCAGATCCTCATCAACCTCAACAAGGCCGTGTCCACGTTGTCGAATTTACATGAGGAGGTGTGTAGTGCAGCCGAGGACTTGCGTGCGACGATTATTTTGCTGCCGTTTCACAAGCACCAAAGGATCGACGGCAAGATGGAGTCCGGGAAAGATGCTGTGCGGACAACGAATCAAAAGATTCTTCGTCACGCCCCGAGCTCTGTTGGGATGATCGTCGAGAAAGGGTTGGCCGGGGCGCTAGGGTTCTCACAGTTGTTTACCGTAGACATTGTGCAACATGTTGCGACGTTATTCTTCGGGGGGCCCGATGACCGCGAGGCCATTGCTTGGAGTACAAGGATCGCAAACCATCCTAGGGTTAACTTGACGGTGATTAGGTTTTTACCGACGGAGTCATCCAACACTCGAAATATGAAGGTGGAGAATGAAATAGGGGGCAACAGTGATATTGAGGTTTACATGGCCTTGTCAAGTTTAGAAACGGGCAATGACATTGACAATGCCTTTCTCAATGACTTCTATAATGGGTACGTACCACCTCTATATTTATCTTGCTTTATGTGGTAATGTTTGGCACTTTGTTTTTGGTTTTCAAAATAAGCATATGCATATTTTCAATAAACATTTGTATCTTAATTGGTTGGGTAGGTATGTGGCGTCTGGTAAAGTTGGGTACGTAGAGAAGCAGGTGAACAATGGAGCAGAAACAGTGGCAGCCCTAAGAGACATTGGAGACTTGTACTCTCTGTTTATAGTAGGGAAGGGTGGTCGAGGACACTCACCATTGACAACCGAGCTCAGTGATTGGGAAGAGTGCCCTGAACTTGGAACAGTAGGAGATCTCTTGGCTTCTTCAGACTTCAACATCAATGGCTCAATCTTGGTCGTCCAACAACATAGAAATTCCAAGAAAGAACTTGTAGATGATTAGCTATATATTGTGAATTTATAAATATTTCATAATGTAATTTAGTGCTTCTTTCAATATTGTACATACTCAAATATATAATAGGGTTTTCGACTTTGGCTGGGGCATCTCTGTCTGATCATTTATACATATACAAGAAAAGGCCTCATTAGACCTATTGGTCCTTATCATAGGGAAATCTTTCATCTTGAAAGGGTTAGCCCAAAAAGCCAGATCACAACGCCCGAACCGGACTCCATTTCGAAATGAGTTTCGGAAAATTGCGACATGGTGGATGAACATGAAGCTCCTAAGAATGCCATTCACATGCCCAATGAATGCGACCTGAACTTATAACCACATCATGTAATCTAGGTAGAAGGCCTTAAAAGTGAAACATTCAAAATCCTCAAAACTGCCATTGATTAATAAAAATACTAAAACATAAGACGCTTTATTAAATAGGGACAAAATAATACATTCACAGTGTATTTAAATTAAAAGAAAAAAAACATGTATTGCAGTTGTCCATAAAAGCAGGAGACAACTACCTTCAAAACTTACCATTTGAATATCAATTTTTTTAAAATTTTTTATAAAACTAAGTAAAAAAAATCTAATTGGCACACGCGTGAGAGTGTGCTAAGAGGACGCCAACGGGGTCTAGCCTAGCGGAAAAGGTCCTTAACTTGCAGACCAGTAGTCTCAAGTTCAAACCCCTATACCACCTTGGTAGTGTGTGAGACACCTCCCTCCTTTTGTAATTTAGACTATCGCTTGTATTAAAAAAAAATGTGCCACCTCATTAATTGATTTACTCAATACACCCATTTAATGGTTTGCAATCATTTAGATTCTTTAATTAAAAACTCATTTTAATAAAATATGAATGTATTTTCCATTTTAATCAGAATTGATTACCATTAATAGTTATGAGTGGCCAAAAAAGACTTGAATAATCCTGATCTTGATCAAGACATGAATGATAATTATCAATACATCATTCTACCAGTCTAAGTAGAATAGTGTACAACCTAATGCTTGAGTTACACTCTTCTTAGGCCATAATTTCGTTGTATCATAAAAGATCAACGACACTTAAAAAGACAATCATGGTGCTTTAGATCGAGTGACTTATTTGAATTATGACAATTTAGAGTTCTCGTTTCACATGTATGGAGAACTCCAAACACTCTTTATTAATCTTGTTCAATGAATTCAATTTATATTGGCCATCACCATATACTAGCCTTAATATCTTGTACCCAAAATCAAATAAAGAGGTAAAAGACCATTGGAACGAATAATTTAGTTATTAGGCCATTTCCAACCATGTTGGGGCTAAACTCAAATTTCCACCCTCCAAAATACAACTATTCATGTATTTTCAGGATTCAAAATTTTTTTTTTCCTCCAACCTTGCAGACTCATAATTTGAGTCCGCAACTTTATTAAATTGTTTAAGAATGATTAACCCCTAAAGTTTTTTTTCTCATTAATTTTTCTTGACATTATTTTTGTTTCAACATTCGTGATTTAATCTTCTGAACATTTTAACCTAAAAAAATTTAAAATCCAAAACATTTTATAATTTCACTTCAGCCGTTGGATTTGCACAAAAACAGACCCAACCGTTGGACTATAATTAAAAAAAAACTGCAATTGAAATATTCAAATAATTCAGTTGCTATTGGACTACAATTAAAAAAAAACCAACAATTCAATAATTCAAACATTGACTGTTGGTTTCCAACAGAAACCCACATGGATGGCAGCACGTGGCCATCCTTCAAGTCTTCTTCTTCAGTTGGTGGGCTCCACAGCACATGGGTAAGAGAGTTTTGGCTGCTGCTTTTGATTCGTGGGATCCATTTCAAATTTGAGTCCAGTCAATAAGCCAAGCGCTATTCCGCCTGGGCTTTTACATAGATCGGTTTTTTAGCCTCTTCCTATACATGGTTGGAAATGACTTTGAGGGTTCTAATCCTAAATCTTGGATTTGGCCTCCATAATTGGAGATGACCTTAAAAGATCAAAATGTAACTCGTGAACAAATTCAGGAACCATATAAGTCGAAAATCTATATAACTAGAAAGTTTTAGGGAGATGAGTTTGCGAGTGATGCACTAGTATTCTTCTACAAATTGTAATTATTTTTCTACCTCCTTCTGTTTTGCCAGCTATCTACAATTGGATTAGTGTTTGTACTTCTCATGTTCTGACAAACAAGAAAAGAAAATCTTCGAGTCTTTAACCAAAAGAAAAAGGAGAAAAAGAAAAATAAAAAGAAAAAGAAAACTTGGGATCCACATCGCAGAAGATCACCACGTGAGAGAGGGGCGAGGTGCCGTATAACGCCCTTAACGATTGGACCATTTATGGCACGTGGCAGTGTGTCCAAAAAAGAGACCTAAAATGGTAATAAAACACAAACCCAATAATCACATTTGGGGCCCGAAACAAAGACCCGTCCGACAAACGACGTCACTTCACCTTCGTGTCCACCACACAAACCACCAAACCCAACTCACCTAATACTCCTCTCCTGCCAATCCCCAACTCCCAACGAACAGTCCTCGCAAAAAATGGTCTCAATAACCCGCCACGCAAGATCACAGAACCCAAAATCACACACGTCGAGAGATCATTGGACGGATCATAATTAGAAACTGATCCGTTGCGCAGAGGAACAGAACTCTGGGCCTCATCTTCTAGTCGTGCACGTACGTAGCGTGGTCTGGAAACTTTTCTCCTTCTGAGAGCACCGTCTTTACCTTGTTCGATTTCTCACTTCGAAAATTTAATTTCCACAGTTCTTGAAAGCTCTCGCGGTTTCTGATAAAAATCGCGTAAGGTAGCGATTTTCGACTACTCTTCTTGAAGATGTTGGAGGATCAGGTGGCGAACCTCTTGCAGAAGTACCTCGGCAACTACGTGAGGGGGCTCAACAAGGAGGCCCTCAAGATCAGCGTGTGGAAAGGTTCGAGTAGCTTCTTTGCTGCTTCTTCTTCTTCTTTTTTGATTCTTTCTTCGTTTCTTGTGAGAAGTGTTTTCTTGATGCTTTTGGTTTTGTGCTTTTGATTGGTTTGATTTTGAATTGAGTTGTTATCTGTGGATTGAATTTGAAATGGTCCCAAACGGTGCGTTTTGAGTGATGTAAAAAAGGGTTTTGTTTGAGTTTTAGGATAGCTTGGTGCCAATGGCAGGTTTTGAGGGCTTTAGTGAAGATAACTTGATTTGGATTATTTGAATAGTGACACTCTACTAGCTACTTGGGGTTGTTTCAAATTGAAACACTAATGCAAGTAGCTATGCACATGCTTTAGTCTAACCTTCGTTGGATCATGATGATCATTTCTGTGTTTATTTGATCAAATTTAAATGACTAAATGGTTTTCTTTTTGGTTATTATTTTAGTGAACATCTCTGAAGGGGGACATTAGAAATGTAGGATTTAGATACCTTTAATAACAAAAAACTTGGCACCAATGCACACATTCACATACAAATATACATGCAGTTTTTAAACTTTTGGCAGCAATGAAACAAACTTCAATACCAAACTCAACCATCAGAACACCCATTAGTTTTATCAAACATAAGTAACCACCACTTAACAACCATTCTAAGCAATACAGACTGCAGCATACAGAGCAATAACAACCATACTCAGCAATACAAACACCTAAGTAATAGATGCCTTTTGATCCAACAAAATGGATGAAAGCCTTATGCAGTATAAGTTTGTTGGATGGGAGAAGGTGGCTGCTAGATGATTCTGGCGTGTTCTCTTGTAAATCGTACTCCTCATATCTTAACTCTAATGGTTTAGAGGACACTTTTCCCCCGCACCCCCATATCTGGAAAACTAGTTCTCTGCCTAAGGTTAAAGTCTTTCTTTGGCTGGTTACCCTCGGGAAAGTCAATATTTGTGACTTGATCCAAAGGAGACATCCGTATATGTGTCTGTACCCATTGGTCTGTTCTCTGCAATGGGCATGAGGAAAGTGCAGATCATCTGTTTTTACACTGCCCCTTCTCTCTAAAGCTGTGGTGGTCCTTAATAAGGGAGGTTTACCTAAGGATTGTTTCTCCCTAATCAGTTCTCAGTTGGATGCCCTTGGTGAGGGAAAGAAGGCCTTATTTTTATGGGGTTGTTTTGTGCATTCTCTGCTCTGGAATATTTGGCTTGAGAGAAACAGAAGGATATACGATGATCACAGTGGTGGGAGTGAGTTAGAGATTTGGGAGAGCGTCAAATTCTGGGTGGCCCTATGGGCATCTGTTATGACAGCATTCAAGGATTACTCCTACTCCTATATAGCGGGATTTAGTAGCCGCTTTGTTGTAATCTCTTTCTGTGTTTTTATCTATTTCTGTTTTAGGGTCGCGTTGGTTTTAGTAGCCTCTTAATTCTGTGCCTTTGGGGGGGGTGGGGCTATAGCTTCATAGGTCTTTTTGTTCTTTGTTCCAGGTTGTGTTCTTCCTTTGTTTCTTCGTTAATAAAATCATTTATATTAAAAAAAGCCTTATGCCCCTAAAAGCATCTGAAACAGATGCCCACAAAGAGGACCAAAAAATCACCCTATCCCGCAATTCCTACACTCCCATCCCTCTAAAAGCCTTAAAGATTCGTTTGTTACTTTCAATCCAAATGAACCATAAAATAGCCAAAATCTACAGCTCCATAGGACCTTGGTCCTTTTCGCTCCACCGAAACCCTTGCTTTCAGCAAGTATAACACCCCTCTGGAGCATCCCAAGCCATCTATGCTTCTCTGAACAACTTTTACCTTTTGCTTTGAAGCAACGGAACATTGTATCTGAATATGACTGACATTCTCTCCATCACTTATTAATTGTGGTTTCTTTAGTTTATTGTACATTTTAAGTTGTCATTGGCTTTATAAATGTGGTTACTCTAGGGTTAGAGAAATGCTATTGTGCATGTTCAGCAGTATCAAATTCTTATGATAGAGCCTGAGAAGCTAATTATGTACTTATTACCTAAAATGTGAATCAGGTGATGTCGAGCTAAAAAATATGCAGTTGAAGCCAGAGGCACTCAATGCATTAAAATTGCCAGTGAAGGTTAAGGCGGGATTTCTTGGATCAGTGAAACTTAAGGTGCGTGGCTAACATTGTTTTTTTATAATTGCGTTGAATTATTTTCTTTTGAATGTTGTTCAGCTTTGTATTGGACGAAATGTTGAGAAATTTGACTTCATTTCCGTTTCTTGGAGTAATATTTTTATTTGTTCCAAAGTGGTATTTGATGTTTAATTGATATAGATTATGCATCGTAACTTTGACATGAACATATAATATAATAATTGCAGTTTTCACCTAGTATGTACTTTTTTATTACTAGACATTTAAATTTTCCAATTTACTGGGTATATTTTGTTTGTGTGGAATATTGTTGTAATATTTGGTTTTGAGAAGTTTTCTTATGGTATTTGTTATTAACTGTATTTCTCCAATGAGGTTATTTTATTTTTTTTGAACGAAGGTTCCATGGAGCAGGCTTGGCCAGGATCCAGTTTTAGTTTCTTTGGATCGCATTTTTCTATTAGCTGAACCTGAAACCCAAGTTGAAGGATTTAGTGAGGATGCTGTACAGGAAGCCAAGAAGAATCGAGTGCGGGTAAGACACAGTAATCTATGTGGTGGAATTCATGTGTTCTTTGCCACTACATATTTGAGTGATCATATGTGTTTTTTGCCTTGTAAATAGGAAATGGAAATGAAGCTGTTGGAGAGGACGCAGCAACTAAATTCAGAAATGGTAGGGTTTAGCATAATCCAAGTTTGCTTGTATTTTAGAATATGGCTTTACCTTAATTTTAGGCTCTCTTGCTCCAGCATGTGGGTTTAAAATCTGATCTTTGGGTGATTATTTTAATGCTATATTCCTTCTTCTGGAATTCATATCTTCTTTAACTATTATGATATCATTTTACTATTTGGAATTTGTTTATCTTTGAAGAATACATCATGGTTGGGATCCCTGATCAGCACAATAATTGGAAATTTGAAACTTTCAATTTCAAATATTCACATCAGATATGAGGATCTTGAGAGGTAGAGAAAAACCTGTTTGAGTGTTTTATTCTTTTTAGTTAGTCTGTTTTCGGTCAACTATGTCTTGGGTAGCAATCCTAATTATGTCTTGGGTTTATGCTTTATGTCTTCTATGGTGTAGCAATCCTGGCCATCCGTTTGCAGCAGGCATAACCTTGGAAAGACTTTCAGCTATGACAGTTGATGAAAATGGAAAGGAAACCTTTGTCACTGGGGGTGCTCTAGACCGTATTCAGAAGGTTCCTTGTTATCATACTATATGAAATTCTAATTTCCACAGCAGTATTCAGATATTTTTTTTGCATGTTTAAGATGCTATAAATATATATTTTATTGGGAAAAAACTTTCATAAATGGAAAATGAGAGGGTGCATCAGAGGGCAAGGTGTCCACTGACCTCCAGCTCCTAACTAACAAAATCTATGGACATCAGAACCAACAAAGAAGATACAACTAAACAACAAATACAGCAAGAACAAACTCTGAGACACTACAACTATCCAATAAAAAAAACAACAGGAAAAGAGTTGTCCCTATACTCTACAGATACTGTAGCCCAGAAAGATGCCAAAAATTGAACCCTCCAACAAATGATCCACGTCCTCAGCATCAAGTATCCTTATATATCTCTCCACCAAACTACCAAAAATATAAAATATAAATGTATAGACTAATAAGTTCAACAATGGATACTTCCAGGTTAATGTTACGGGAAGTCACTGTATGATTATCGCATGTCATTTGATTTTTTGAAATTGACTTTGTATATCCCTGAGATTCTTTCAAATACTGATTAAAGCCGTCTATTTAAGCAAAAAATTTAGAACAAGTAAGCATTTCTTGTACTTGTGAATAACTTGGCTTCATCGATATATTGATCCCTTCTGTCTTTCTGCTTATGCTATAATCTGTCGTTTTCAGTCTGTTCAACTTGATCGCCTTGCACTTTATCTGGATTCTGATATTTCTCCATGGTTTGTTAACAAGCCATGGGAGGATTTGCTTCCATCAGAGTGGGTCCAGGTATATGCCCAATCCTCTTTTAGCATTAGAGGCCATGTACCTGCATGCACATACATGCGTATATTTATATATTACCTTTTTGGCACTTCAGGTTTTTAGATTTGGCACTAAATATGGTAAACCAGCAGATGGATTAATAAAAAAGCACACTTACATGCTGGAACCTGTGTCTGGAAATGCCAAGTACTCAAAACTACGCCCAAATGAATTTGCTGACAGTGGCCAGCCTTTACACAAAGCAGCAGTTAATTTGGATGATGTGACTCTCTGTTTGCCAAAGGTTCATTTTCATTTTCTATTCCTTCTGATTTAGTGCTGGGAGGTAATGTGATTTGTTTTAAAAGCAATTGAGTACTATTTGTTCGCAGGATGGTTACAGGGATGCACTAAAGTTAGCTGATAATTTTGCTGCATTTAATCAGCGCTTGAAGTATGCTCATTATCGTCCACATGTCTCTGTGAAATCTGATCCTAGGTCTTGGTGGAAGTATGCTTATAGAGTCGTTTCTGACCAAATGAAGAAGGCAAGGTCAGGATCAATGAATTTCTTTTAATTCTCCTGCCTTATGAATTGTTGTGTTTCTGATGGACTTCGTGGCCATATTGTTTGGGATTATCTTATCTTATCTATATATTGTTTTTTCCTGTAAAAAAAAAAGGAAAATTCTCCTCCCCGATGAGATTTTATGTTGTGAGCTTTAATCCCAAAATAGTGAAATATTTTTTTAACAGTAAAGAAAAGGGCTTCCTATCTTAATCAGTTTACTTAGTTTAGTTTTATTAATATTAATACATTTTAATTTATGCAAATTTTATTAACAAATGAAAAAGCAGTGAACCATATGCTCTGCAAACTGAATTTGGATACATTTTTTTTATATTTTCTTAAAGCATTATCTTTGTGGCAGTGGGAGATTGTCATGGGATCAAGTTCTGAAGTACGCAAGCTTACGTAAAAGATATATCTCGCTATATGCTTCACTGCTTAAATCTGATCCTAGTCGGGCAGTAGTTGATGACAATCAAGACATCGAGGAGCTAGATCGTGGACTTGATATTGAACTCATACTACAGTGGAGGTACTCTTTTTGTTGTAAATGTATTTAGTTGCTGATAGTTATTAATTGTATGAAATTGGCCATTCTCTCTACCTGTTGAAATTGGTGTGTTTCTATGTGTTTTTAGCTGCATAGCTGGCATTACATTTATTGTGTAGATGGACCATTGCATGTTCCTTGAAATGATTTTTGCCTTGAAGTATTTTGTAGTATTGTGGTCTCATTCATGCAGGATGTTGGCTCACAAGTTTGTAGAGCAGTCATTACAGTCAGACCTTGACTTGAGGAAACGGAAACCAAAGAAATCTTGGTGGTCAATAGGATGGTAATAGTTTTACCGTCAAACTTGAAACTAGGTCTCCCAACACGCTAGGTATTTGTATATTCTGATGTTTGCTTGTTTCCTAATTCTATCTACTGTTCCAGGGGCAGTCAGTCTCAGATAGATGAGAGTGAGCCATTTAGTTTCAACGAGGAAGACTGGAAGCAGTTAAATAACATCATTGGGTATAAGGAAAGTGATGATAGGCCGTCGGTTGTAATTAATGACAAGGCGGATGCTCTTCAGACTTCCTTGAGCATTTGTATGAAACATAATGCTACTAAGCTTATTGATGAGTCCCAGGAGTGTCTTGCTGAATTATCATGTGAAGGCCTGGATTGCTTTATAAAGCTTTATCCAGAGACAAAAGTTTTCAACATAAAATTGGGATCATATAAGTTATCAACACCGAATGGTCTCCTTGCTGAGGTAGGCCTTTCTCCTGCTGTGTGTTGTATTTTTCAAAATATTTTCTCTTCAATATTTATATATTAATTTCCCTATTTCATCCATAAGTCATCTATTTACTTCCCTGCAGAGTGCAAGTGCGCATGATTCTTTAGTTGGCACATTCTGTTTTAAGCCTTTTGACGCAAATGTGGACTGGAGCTTGGTTGCTAAAGCTTCTCCTTGTTATGTGACTGTATGTTTTTGCTACGCCAAAGTTATTACTTCCTCCATTGTGTACGTGTTTACTGATTTGATCTCTCTGGCAGTATCTAAAGGACGTAATCCGTCAAATTATAAAATTCTTCCGAAGTAATACAGCTGTTAGTCAGACGATAGCATTGGAAACCGCAGCTGCAGTGCAGGTTCTTTGAAATATGCTTAAATAGTTCTTTCAACTGCTTTCCAAGCTTGCTGGTGTTGACATGTTAACCAAGATGTTTCATTGTGTCTGTGTGTTTCTTCTAATTTTAAATATTGTTGCTTGGACTTCTGAAATTAATTGGAAACTTCAATTATTTGATTGGTATGTAAGTCATAGGGGCAATATTGGGAGATTGTTTTTGAGCAAAAAGTAGAAAAATTTAGGAACAAAGATTAAATATTCAAAGAAACATGCATCCATTGGATATGTTCTTCACGGAGTTTATATGCTTAAGGCACAACACTGAGTTACTTGTGACTTTCCTTCTGTGCCTATGTCATGATGCATGATCAGGAAAATGTAGAGAATATTTTCAGGATGCTAAATGAAGTACATCAGCCTGCATGCTGATTTTTCTAAAGATGCCCAAGATGGAATAATTTTGGAGAATTCAGTGAACATGATGATTATATTGTTTTACAACTCTCTTTGCAGCATATGCATGATTTTACCATGGCCCAATTGGAGCTGTGGGCCTGTGGCTGTTTGTTATTCTGTCGCAGCAAGTATGGTGATCAAATTTTCTGTTAATGATGGTATACAAACTGTCTTTTTCAATATATACCAGATGACAATCAATGGAGTCAAGCGCACAGCTCAGCAACAAGTGAACAGAGCATTGAAAGACCATTCCAGGTTCTTATTTCATTTCTCTCTGGAGTACCTTGAGCCCCTTCCCTAAAATTATATTGATCCTGTGAATGAGAGGAAAAATTGACCATAACATGCCAATGGTAGAATTACATAAGGTTGAGGGAAGTGCTGATTATATACGGACAAATACAATAGCGGGATCCCTTTTTAAGTGGACATACATATATTTGTATATATATAAACATAATATATGTTTCACAACGTTGTGTCCCATGGGCCAGGTTGTTTGGAGTGCCGTGGGTTTGGTTGGCCTCGAAATTGCTATTTCTTTTGGGTGGACAATTATTTCTGTTTCTTTTCTTAATAAAAGTTTGTGATGCTTAGCTTATTTGTATGTATTCTATTAATGTTTTGTTATCATTTGTTAGGTTTTTGCTGGACTTGGATATTGCGGCTCCGAAGATTACAATTCCTACTGATTTTTGTCCCGACAACGCACATCCAACAAAACTCATGCTTGACTTGGGAAATTTGGTTATTGGAACCAAGGTTAACAACAATATTAATTCTTAATTATCTAATTATGCGTTTGTTTCCTACAGACATTTATGTTGAGCTTGAAAGTGCATGCAGGATGACTATGGAGGTGGATCCCCGGAGGAGCCAGACCTGTATCTGCAGTTTAATTTGGTTTTAAGAGATGTATCTGCTTTTCTGGTTGATGGTGACTACTGTTGGAGCCAATCTCCTTCAAACAATTCTTCTGGTTGTGCCAAATTAAATGGTGTTAGTTTGTTGCCTTTATTTGATAAATGTGGGGTAACTGTAAAGCTTCAACAGGTAAAATACTGTGACCTGTTTAGCTTAAATATGAAGCTTATTTTCTCTAGGCATTTGCAAAGATTAAGGTTTTGGATTTTATTTTGTTATTACATTCAGATTAGATTAGAGAGCCCATCCTACCCTTCAACAAGAGTCGCTGTACGGCTACCATCATTAGGGTTTCACTTCTCTCCAGCTCGGTATCATCGATTGATGCAAATTGCTAAGATTTTTGAAGAGGATAGTGAGGACTTGGATCTCCTTTGCGCTTGGAATGAGCCTGACTTTGAGGGGTGGTTGTCTCTTCTTGCTTGGAAGGTTGCAATCTATCTATCTCTCCCCCACCCTCTTGTCTCCCATTTGCCCCCTAAACAAAAGAACACATCCCAAAAGTAGTTCATGTCTTTATTATGGTGCTATGTTTGAGCATCTACTCATTCCTATGAACAGAATTTATTCGTTTCTTTATTTTAATGTGATGATAGGGTCTCGGGAATAGGGAAGCGGTGTGGCAGCGGCGCTACCTATGCTTAGTTGGGCCTTTCCTTTATGTACTTGAGAACCCTAGCTCTAAATCGTACAAACAGTGTATCAGGTTCGGATGCCAACTTTTCCAAATTGAGTTGTGATCAACATGATAGTATCTACTTAATATGTAGATATATATATCCAAAAAGTATGATTCAGAAAAAAACAAAGATGGAGATATTTGCCATTGTTGCAACAGTTTTAATTGAAATCTTGTGGAATGATTTATTTGTCTATT
Source organism: Prunus padus (assembly GCA_024362665.1). Classification (NCBI taxonomy): domain Eukaryota; kingdom Viridiplantae; phylum Streptophyta; class Magnoliopsida; order Rosales; family Rosaceae; genus Prunus; species Prunus padus. The sequence continues at coordinate 11,903,196 of JANFAM010000005.1, read as the reverse complement.
TGTTAAAAAAATGCATATATTCTTTGGTTTTTCTTCCATTCCTCGAGTTGAATTGATTAAGTGGCCTTTTATACAGATTACTTGTGTCAAGATATACGCAAGTACCACTGACTTGGTTCATTTCACTGAACCACATCCACACCTTTGTATATTCCAATAACTCCATTTGTTTCTAGATATGAATTCACTGCTATTTATAATATTCTAGAAAATTTTAAAATAGTTTCTCAACGTTTCATAACTGCTAAAAATTATATATGCAACACTTCATATAATATAATAAGTATATATTAAGTGGAATGTTGTATACTAGAATTTGTATTAACTGTAACTAATGCTTGCAATATGCTTATGGCAGCTTAAGTGGAAAACACATATATCAAGTTCCCCCAGAGTCTGTTGGTGGTGCTGATCTTGTGTTGGCTGTCTGTGATGCTGCACGATCTAATAGCAAGGTTGTAACTCCATCTTTATAGTTAAAAAGAACACTTATTTGTATAGCCCCCTGTATAATGGTTTGTTGAGTATTACTTAGTTTTAGTTATTTCTTTTATATAGGTTGTGGAGGATGCAAATGCACTAATAGTGCAATGTGATTCTGATGACTCGAAGAAAATTTGGCAGAGCCGGTTGCAGGGGGCTGTCTATCGTGCATCGGTAATCCTTGTTTAGTTTGTGGTAGACATATCCTGGCTTCGACATGACAGCACTTTTAACTTTTAAGGACATGCATAGGCCTCTTAAGTAGTTCTATATGCAGGGTTCTGCTCCTGTAACTAGTCTATCTGAAACTTCATCTGAGTCCGAGGATTCTATAGTGGAGCTTAATGACAAAGATGATGTGGTTGATTCATCGAAAATGGAGAGAGCATTTATTACCGGGGTTCTTGATGAACTAAAGGTCTGCTTCAGTTATAGTTACCAGGTAAGCCTAAACTATATACTTGATAAAAAGTTGCCTTGTAAGGGAAGATCTGACAGAGCTGTTGTTCTCTAATCTCTAGCATGACCAGAATTTTATGAAAGTGCTCCTAACTGAAGAAAGGCGTTTATTTGAATTTCGAGCAATAGGTGGCCAGGTGATACATTAATCGAAATAGGCATTGGTGTTTGATGCTTTTAAATGTTTTTGTTTTTCCGACTCCAGAGAGTTATGTTTTTGGACACAGGTTGAGGTATCGGTTAGATCAAGTGACATGTTCATTGGAACTGTTTTAAAATCTTTGGAGATTGAAGACTTAGTTTCTGGCAATAGCATTTCTCAGCCTCGCTATCTGGCAAGATCGTTCATCCGTAATGCAGAAACACGTTTAACCTCTGGTGCCACAGAGAATCAGAGTTTTGATGGCAGTGAATTTACCCCGACTGAAGGAGATGAATTCTACGAGGCACCAGAAAATTTGGTTGACCCTGAAAGTTTATTGCTGAAATCCCCTCGTTTTACTCGTATTCCTGGTCTACTCCCGGGTAATGGACTTGAAGAAAGTAAGGAGAACATTGAACTCAATGGTTCATTGGATAGTTTTGTGAAAGCTCAAATAGTTAGATACGACCAAAGCTCTCCTCTATATCATAATATAGACATGCAGGTGAGTATTATTCTGTGTTAAATTTGGGGCTTGATCCGTTATGTTGTTGCTTGACTTGTTATTCTTTAAATGGTTGTTTTAGGTCTCAGTCACCCTGACTACCCTATCATTTTTCTGTCGGCGACCAACAATTCTTGCCATCATGGAATTTGTTAATTCTATTAACATTGAGGATGAAAGCTGTGAATCTTTTAGTGACAGTTCTTCAGCAGCTATTGTGAAACAGGAACTCTCCAGAGATGATGCAGTTGGTAGTCCACGATCAGTGACAATCAATGAGCCTTCAATTAAAGGATTGCTGGGAAAGGGAAAGTCCAGAGTGGTTTTTAATATAACATTAAATATGGCTCGCGCTCAGATTATATTAATGAATGAAGATGAAACCAAACTTGCTATTTTGTCACAAGATAATTTGGTTACCGATATTAAGGTTTTCTCAACTTTGTCCATCCTCATTCATCCTCTAGAATTTCTGTTTTTATTAAACTCACCTGTTTCAGGCTTATAAATCATATTGTTTTTCAGGTGTTCCCATCCTCTTTTAGTATTAAGGCAGCCCTTGGAAATCTTAAAATAAGTGATGAGAGTCTTCCTAGCAGCCATATGTACTTCTGGGCATGTGATATGAGAAATCCAGGTGGCAGTTCATTTGTTGAGGTAACACTATGTTCCTACCAATAAGAATAACGTATGATCATTTAACAAAAAGACTGATCACACAAGAACAACTAATTAAGATTCCATCTTGAGCTTATGTTCCTAAAGTTCTTATGATGATGGAAATTTAAGTTCGTTCATGGTTTTTTCTTTCTTTTTATCACTCCAGAGGCTTTGTTTTTTGTTCTAGATTTTAAGACATGTTCCTCAGTAACTTGTGTGCTTTCTTTGATGGTTATTGAATAGGTCAAGGGACCAAATAATGTTTAATTCTCTATGTACCAGTACGCCAAGGGACAGTGAAGTTTTGGGAGGAATTGACTAGGTTGTCTGGGTTGTGTGGCCCGATGGTGCATGAGTGGGGATTTTCATATGGTGAGATTTGTCATAGAGAAATGTAATGCAGGAAGGGTGACAAGAAGCACGTGTTATGATTTCTTAAGGGAAACAAACTTGTGTAATTCCGAGTTACACAATGCAGTCTTCACCCTTAACTAGGTCAAATATGAGAGAAAATGTGATTCCAAAAGATTTGATAGTTTTTTGCATAGTGCAGAGTGGGAAGAGGGATTTCCTAATGTGAGAGAGATGGCCCTTAGTGGGGTTGTTTCAGATTGTTGTCCTATATTGTTTGATTCTAATAAGTTGAAGTGGGGACCGGGTCCTTTTAGATTTGAGAACATGTGGTTGGAACTGCTTCAAGAAGTGGTGGGAAAGTAGGGAGTTTAAATGGTTGCTAGGGTTAAGTTTTAGGTGATGTAAGAAAGGAAAAGAGGGAAGTGTAGGAAAAATAATTAAAGAGCTCCATTTGTTGGAGTAAGGGGACAGATTGCTGGAAGAGTGCCGAAGGGAGAGGGCAAGCTAAAACTAAAATTGTGGGAGCTTGTTTTCAAGGAGATTTGTGGAGGCGAAAAAGTGGCTTGGGCAAAAGAGGGTGATGGCACTACGAACATGTTTGATAAAATGGTAAATAGGAGGAAAAAAAGAAATTTGATCAAAAGCTTGGAATTGAGTGATGGGCCATTCACTGATGACAAGGGAGGATTGAGGAAGAGGTAATTAATTTTTGTAAGAGATTTCTGTAGGAAGGAAGGTGGGGAAAAGGAAAGGGTGATGGTAGGAAATGTTAACAACGTTGTTTGACTCCTTCGTATTCCACACTGTTGCATCATGTAGGCAAGCTAACATTTATATTACTGTTTATGGCTTTGATAGATAAATTTGGAGACATTTAGTCAATAAATTTAGAGTAAATGTATAAAGAGGCTATAGGGTTCCACATTATTGCGACAGTTAATCTACTTTCTTCTGTTCTGCTGTTGTTTTTTTTTCTTTTTCTTTCAACTGTTTTACTATTCTCCTATTTCATTTGTTTTTATTGGTATTAGGGATAGTTTTACAAATAACAGTCATTATGATGCAGTTGGTTTTTACTTCATTCAGCGTTGATGATGAAGACTACGAAGGCTATGAGTATAGCCTTTATGGGCAGCTTTCAGAAGTGCGCGTTGTTTATTTGAATCGATTTATCCAGGAGGTAATATACATTTAATTCTTTTGTTCATTATGCAATCTGGTTCGTTTCCACTTCTCTTATGTCTGAAAAATCATTTGTAGGTGGCTAGTTACTTCATGGGTCTTGTTCCCAACAATTCAAAAGGTGTCGTCAAGCTAAAAGATCAAGTAACAAATTCAGAAAAGATGTTTACAACTAGTGACTTCGAAGGATCACCTGCCCTAAAGTTGGATGTCTCTCTTAGGAAGCCTATTATTTTGATGCCTCGGAGAACGGACAGTCTTGAGTAAGTTTATATTGGAATCTAGGCTCTTATGGATCTTAGTTTTAGACTTTTGGCATCTTTGTCTGTGGTTGCACTCGTATAATTCATCCCTCAATTTGATAAACCTAATAGGCATTCTCTAATTATTTGAATTTTTCTATTTCAGCTACTTGAAGCTTGATATTGTTCATATTACTGTCCGGAACACTTTTAAATGGTTTGGTGGAAGTAGAAGTGAAATTAATGCTGTTCATATGGAAGAATTAACAGTTCAGGTGATTGAATACATTTGATTTTTTTTCTTTTACCAACAAAAACCCATGCTGAAATTTTTATTTAGTTGGAATAGGATACGGTGGTTCCAATACAAATGGATTTTGAAAGGCTGTCATGTGGAGTGCTTGGCAGCGGAATTAATATTTATTTTTTGGTTTGGTTTGCTTCTATTAATTTTTAATTAACTGTCTCTGCATGTCGATTAATATTATGATGGGGGCTGTAGGTTGAGGACATCAATCTAAATGTTGGCACTAAAGGTGAGTTAGGTGAAAGCATAATTCAAGATGTGAATGGTGTTTCGGTTGTGATTCAAAGGTCACTTCGAGACTTGTTGCATCAAATACCAAGCATTGAGGTTATAATCAAGGTAATGGATTACATGTTCATTGCCCGTTTTGTGAAGCTAACTTCGTTTTAATTTTAATTTTGGGAAAACTGCAAACATAAGTGAAGTCACATTTTAAATATTTTTAGAATTCGTGCTTTTCAGATGGAGAAATTGAAAGCAGCTTTGTCAAACAGGGAATATCAGATTATCACGGATTGTGCACAGTCTAATATTTCTGAAACTCCACATATTGTACCCCCATTGAACCATTATTCTATGACATCTTCAGTTGATGTTGAAGAAGACATCACTCCTCAGGAACCAGATGGTATTGAATCCCAAAGTGCAAGTGGGGGAACCTGGGTTATGATGAAAGTCTCTGTTGTTATCGATTTGGTTGAATTGTGCTTACATGCTGGTGTAGAAAGAGATGCATCTTTGGCCACTGTGCAGGTAGTTTCTCAATTTGGTGGAATTCTTAACTGTTGGGAATTTATTACAGTATTTTTATATTCTCTCTTTACAAGATTGAACTCATAGAGGTGGCATTGGTTTTATGCATCACAAGAGTTTTTCATGCTTGACTAAATTTGTATTTTGTTTTGCAATACTTTCTCTCTTCTGAACCCCGAGTTTGCTTTTTATTTATTTATTTAATAAATAAATAATTTGTTTGCCTTTTTCTTTTGGGAATGCTATATATTTTGGTCCTATATGTCACGTAAATATCATTTAGTGATCCCAAAATCATTTTCAAATCCTTGCATCAATATTTATGTATTCTCCGTTCAAATTGTCTGGTATTGTGTCTAATTTATGATCTACACCATACTTGAACATCATTGCAAAACTGGATTTCATTTTCTTTTTGCAAAAGTGATAATTTTATTAATAAAGAAGAAAAGTACAGTCAAATCGGACCAGCGGTCTAGAAGAGATACTACCGTCAGTCAACAAAAAAGGGACACAAAAACATGTGTAAATAATCAACTGTTGACAGGGTTAAACTCTGTTGATTTCTGCATAATGCATTATAATAATTGTATTATTTTGAGAAGATATATTGCTGTTTTGTCAAAATTTGTATCAGGTGCATTTATGTGTGTAGGATGTGTTAGAGCATTTACTACGGTGGATGCTCGCGTTTTGAGAAAAGAATACATATTATTATATACATATATTTGTTCTCGGTTTATTATGCTACCACTCTGTTGTACAGATTAGCGGTGCATGGTTGCTGTACAAGTCAAATACACTAGGAGAAGGCTTCCTCTCAGCAACGCTAAAGGGTTTCACTGTGTTTGATGATCGTGAGGGTACTGAACCAGAGTTTAGGTTGGCAGTAGGAAAGCCCGAGTATGTTGGTTCATATCCTCTAGATTTTGTTGCTCATGATGACCATCACATCTCCGGTGCAAATGTTACAAAAGAGAATGATGTCAAATTAATTCCTACAATGCTCATTCTTGATGCAAAATTTTGTCAGCTGTCAACAGTTGTTTCTTTGTGCATCCAAAGGCCACAACTGCTTGTTGCACTTGATTTTCTGCTGGGTGTTGTTCAGTTTTTCGTTCCTACCATCGGCAATGGGCAGTCAAATGGAGAACTACAGAACTCTGTCCATGGAATTGATGCAGTAATTTTGAACCAATCAACTTACAAGCAACCCTCTACCGAATTCTCTCTTTCTCCTCTAAGACCTTTAATAGTTGACGATGAAGGGCATGATCATTTTGTTTATGATGGCAATGCTGGGACACTGTATTTGAAAGATAGGCAGGGATTTAATCTCTCAGGGCCTAGTACAGAGGCTATAATATATGTAGGAGATGGGAAAAGATTGCAATTCAAAAATGTTGTTATCATGGTATTATTCTTTACGATGTATTTTTTTTCTAGTTTACTGGCATACTTGTACTTCAAAAGCACTTCTATCATATTTAAACTTCTAATGTAAGTTGTGTTGGTGTAGAATGGACTGTACTTAGATTCATGCATTTCTATGGGAACCAACAGTAGCTATTCAGCTTTGAAGGAAGATCAGGTCTACTTCGTGGGAGGGAATGAAGTTCCTAATTTAAATTCCCCAACAGAAAGTGTCAATAATGTGCCATCTCAAAGTATTGCCGTCGACAGGTCGACAGAGTTTATTATTGAGTTGCAGGTTCAATATTGCTTCATTTGATTTCTTTTTCCTAATTTGGGATCATACTCATTCTTTGGATCTGCAACTGTCTTTTGTAACTAAATATTTCATTGCAGTTGGTTGGCCCAGAGCTGACATTCTATAATACTTCTGAAGATGTTGGGGAATCCCTTGTGCTCTCCAACCAACTTTTACATGCACAGTTGGATGGATTCTGCAGGTAAATTATTTTATTGTTATGTTGATTATAATGTTTAGACTCATAGTATGATTTGTCCACAAAGTCTATGGATGTTATGTTATTTCTGAACTCTACACTTGTTCCTGTAGTTAGAAATATTGTTGGAAATAATTAGAATAGGATCTTCTATCATTTCTCCAAAGGGTCTCCAAGGACTCCTTTTCTTTTCCTTTCGGATTTTGTCTCTTATTTAGGGGTTCTTCCATTGCATTTTGGATTGACTAAATGACATGCAATATTGAGTTCAAGTCCTTATTAAACCCAAAATGATTAGGACACGTTCATACTCCCTCTGTTTCAATGTCCGTGGTAGTTGTCATACCCAAAAGTCTTAATTTGGTTTATTGATTTTTACCAATATCTGCGATATATCTATATTTCCATTGAAATTTCCCATTATTATTGTTTTTTTATTTTGTGGATTCTCACCAGACATAAATGGATTTGGTATGGCTTTAGTTGAGAGCAATATCGCTGGATAATGCTCTTTGGTTCCTTATACATTGCTTCCATAGGTTTCCAGGAGTTCAAGTGAAAGAAAAATCATATTTATTGCCTAGGCCATGTTCGCTTTAGATTCCATGTTATGAATGCTTGAAGTTAAAGAAATGTAATGTAAAAGTGACATTCCATGTGCTCTTGTTGCCTCTAGGCTTGTTTTGAAGGGTGATACCATTGAGATGAATGCAAATGTTCTTGGTTTAACAATGGAGAGTAATGGATTCACGATTCTGGAGCCTTTTGACACCTCTGTAAAATACTCCAATGCTTCTGGAAAGACCAATATTCATTTAAGTGTTTCAGATGTATTTATGAATTTCTCATTCAGCATCCTGAGACTGTTTTTAGCAGTTGAAGATGATATCTTGGCATTTTTAAGGACAACATCAAAGAAAACGACTGTGGTCTGCTCACAGTTCGACAAAATTGGAACAATAAAAAGTAGGCTGAGTTTTTTTTTCTTTTCTATATTGTTGCTAGAATGTTTTAACATGCCTATAGTTAGATGCTGATACGTGTTCCCTGCTTCCTTGAACTTTCAGATCCCCACAATGACCAAACATATGCCTTCTGGAGGCCTCACGCACCTCCTGGTTTTGCTGTTCTTGGGGATTATCTGACACCATTGTTAGTGGATATTCTTTAATTGTACCTCATGGTTCTTTTAATATTGATGGTTTTAATGTCATATCTTAGTTGTACCTCATGGTTCTCTTTAAATATTCACTTTTACTAAAAAATATGAAGGCTTTCATGTCTTAAAATTTTGAAAACTGATAATATAATTTTCTTATGACAGGGACAAGCCACCTACAAAACCAGTTCTTGCTATAAATACCAATTTTTCTAGAGTCAAGAAACCCATATCTTTTAAACTGATTTGGCCACCTTTACCTTCTGAGGGCTCATCTGTTCATGGTGTAAATGATTCCGATTCTTTTCCAAATGACGTCCTTTCTGACGGAGATAGTTGTTCCATTTGGTTTCCTGAAGCGCCTAATGGATATGTTGCGTTGGGCTGTGTGGTTTCCCCGGGAAGAACACAACCACCACTGTCGGCTGCTTTTTGTATCTTGGCTTCGTTGGTTTCTTCTTGTTCCTTAAGGGATTGCATTGCAATCAGCACCACAAATCTGTATGTCGTACTTTCAGACGATTTTACTTTTAATAAGTTCAGATTACGCCAAGGGTGCGAATGGTTCATACTAAGGTTCAACACAGGTCCAAATTAGGCAGGACTTAATACAGTTTCGATGGTTTAAAATTTAGTAAATCTGATCCACCAAAAGTTGGAATCATATTATAGTATATTTGAATTGTGTGTTATCCGTCAAGTCAGAGATAATATTGTGCAAGGTATCAGTCTTTTCCAGAACATAATGGAAACATAGAATATATATTTGCTTTCTTCTTGGCTCCAAACTTCAACATATTGTAAGAACTCTTTCAGATTTGGGGGTATCCATATATTCTTCCATATAATTGGACTTGTACATATATCCTGATAGATCCAACTAGAATGACCCATTGATAGCTTTATGTTAGGGCATCTTCTTTTCTGGTTCTTGGGAAACTATATCGTGAGGAATAGTTTTATGATTAAATAATTCCTATCCTCTGTCTGAACGCTATTTGTTTTGATAAGAAATGGTTAGAACTTTTGATTTGTCATTCCATTTTAAATTGCAGATATCCGTCAAGTGTAGCATTCTGGCGTGTGGATAACTCTGTTGGTACCTTTTTGCCAGCAGATCCTAGTACTTCTACTGTAATGGGTACAGCATATGATTTGCGTCACATGATATTTGGATTGCCAGAAGCGTCTGTAAAGTCATCTAATCATTTGGATGTGCAAGCTTCTTCTTCTCACAGTCACAACCTCCAATCAGAAGTATCAGCATCTGTAAATTCTGCTCGGCGTTATGAAGCTGTTGCTAGTTTCCAATTGATATGGTGGAATCAGAGCTCTAACTCAAGGAAGAAACTGTCCATATGGCGTCCAGTTGTCCCTCATGGGATGGTATATTTTGGTGATATTGCAATCAAAGGGTATATGATAATGGATATCTTATTATTATTACATTCAGTGTATGTTTTCTTTTGTTGTATCTAAGTAACATAAGTTTTGATGGTTACTAAAATTAGGTATGAGCCTCCAAATAACTGCATTGTTCTTCATGATACTGGAGACGAAGGGATCTTCAAAGCCCCTCTTGATTTCCAACTTGTTGGGCAAATTAAGAAACAGAGGGGAATGGAGAGTATATCTTTCTGGCTTCCTCAAGCTCCTCCAGGTTTTGTTGCTCTTGGTTGCATAGCATGTAAGGGAACACCAAAACAGAGTGATTTCAGCTCATTAAGATGCATGCGCAGTGATATGTTAGCTGGGGATCAATTTTTGGAGGAAAGTGTATGGGATACATCTGATGCCAAGCTTACAAGTGATTCGTTTAGTATATGGACAGTTGGCAATGAGTTGGGGACCTTTATAGTTCGTGGTGGATTCAAGAAACCTCCAAGAAGGTTTGCTTTAAAGTTGGCTGACTCACATATACGAAGTGGCTCAGATGATACTGTAATTGATGCAGAATTTAGAACTTTTTCTGCAGCACTTTTTGATGACTACGGTGGCTTGGTGAGAATTCATGCTCTATATAGTTTCATATAGAATTTAAACCAACTGTTACATGCTGAAATTTCTCCTGGTTAAAAGTAGTGTGTAATGAATAACGAAGTGTGTGAAGGATTACTTAGTTGGTTCTTTTTGTGGATGAGGTGGGAGATCTTTGGACTAAAATAAGAGACCTAGTTTCATTACACGCATCTTTGTATAACATTAGGGATGTCTCTTTTAGTATAATTCATCTTTGATTGTTTGTTTTCTTTTGTTAATTATGGTCATTCTTTGGTAGTCAGTTCACTTTAATGGACTTGTTGTCTATCTTTTCTTGTATCCCTTTTTTTTAAAAAATAAAAATTTATTTATAGATTTTTTGTTTCCTGTAAAAGTTTAAAAAAAAATAAAAAAACATGTTTTTTTAGTTGGTGGAATCAGTAATTCCGACTCTTGAAAGTTTGGAAAACCAATGAGGTTTCTCTCATACATTTAATGGGAAAGCACTTACTCTTACATAGTCGATTTCCTGGTAGAAAGCTTTTCTGAGGGTGGGGCTTGACCAGTTGAACGGTAGTAATTTTGTGTTTGATATAATTTGCTTAACGAGAAAGGACAGGGCCTTGGAGAAGAGATGGAAGAGAACAAGGGTATATTGACATAGTATTTCTATGGACTTATTCTCCTAGTTTTGGGTTTGCCTTTTTTGGTATCTTTATACTCTTCAATGGATTGCTTTGGTGTTCTTTTTGCCTCAATTTTTATTTGAATTTTTGTTCATCCTTCATATTCTTTGAACTTTTGTATGCGTTTACTTATTCTTTTGTTGGTTTAGATCACGTGTTCTCTGTTCTGCTTATGAAACCTTTTATACTTTTTATTCATGTTCTGAATTGTACATAATTAAACTTTTTATCTTCTTTTCTTTAAAAAATAATAAGTTAATGTTTTATGGTTATTGTTATTGAAAGCTGAAAAACCTACTGTTACATTAATTTGCTACTAATTGAAGGTATTTTTCTTTTATGAAAAGAAACATAATTTTATTAAAGTAGGAAAGCTAATTACAAAGAGTGGGCAAGGAAATTTTTCTTATGATTTTGTTTCATGGAATATGGCAGATGGTTCCATTGTTTAATGTCTCTTTAAGTGGAATTGGGTTCAGTTTGCATGGAAGAACAGAATACTTAAATTCTACTGTGAGCTTCTCTTTGGCTGCTAGATCATATAACGATAAGTATGAAATTTGGGAGCCTCTTGTTGAGCCAATGGATGGATTCTTAAGGTAATTTATTGTACTACGTCAAATTTTAACACTATATTGGGAACATATGTGATGCATTTAATATTTTGATCAGTACTGAATCGATTGTTTAATTCCATTCCCTGCTTTACTTGCTAGTACTGTTTAACTGTGCTGTAAATTCACAGTTTTAGTAGCAGCATGAACTCCTCCACCTACCCATTTCTTTTAATTTAGAACAATTTGAATTTCTGGTGTTCCTATAATATTTCAATTGGCCCCAATCTTGCGATTTGAACAATGACTATGCTTTGTTGGTTATGGGTCGAGACATTGGTAAGATTCTGAAAAGGAAGATGGCTTGAGGAACATCCATTGAACAGTTTGTATCTGTTATAGTCTTTTTATATATCAGCGAAGGCTATTGATATGTGTTCATCTCACTATTGAGCTTGCTAGGATTTTGAATTTAGCTAAATGAGGTCAAGGTGGGTGACTTACCAATGTTAATTTGATGGATGACAAATTGGGTTTGTTAGACAACCACCGGCTCCAAAAGCTTAAGTTGTTAGGGAACTGTCCAAGATGTGGTGAGCCCCTCTGGCACCTGAGAGTTAGAAGATTGACGGAGAGCAAGAGAAACAGATAGGCGTAGGTGCAGCCCCACCATGCACCATGAAAGCCAAAAAATAAGTGGAAAATATGTATTATTCTTGCACGTTAGGTGAAGACATTTGTGTTCGTATCATTCTTGCATGTTAGGTGAAGGCATTTGAAATGGGAAGATATGTAATGGATAGTGTAAAGGGGAGAAGAAATAAGAAAAATTAAAATTTTTGTGACTCCATTAATTGAAAGGTTAGAGAGCTAGATCTTATATCTCATGTGGTGTTTTTCTTGTTCTTTTTCTATCTTTTTTTTTTGTTCTTTTGGGGTGAAGGGGTGGGGGGAGAAGCTTTGTGTGTGTGTGTGTTTGTTTGTATTTATTTTTGCCTTTGCTTTTGAGGTTATATTTGATTCTAATTTTCACATATGCATCACGTGTAGTTATTCCCTAATTTATGGTTACTTACAGGTATCAATATGATCCCAGTGCTCCAACTGCAGCTTCCCAGTTACGTCTTACCTCTACTAGGGAACTGAACTTGAACGTTTCTGTGTCTAATGCTAATATGATAATTCAAGCTTATGCAAGCTGGAACAGTCTTATTCATGTTAATGAATACCATAGAAAAAGAGTAAATTTCTTCTGGTTCCATCACTAATATGAAATTTATCTTGTACATTTTTTCTCCTTTCTGCAATTGTCGATTATTGCTTACAGTTCTACCGTTTCTTTTTGTTTTAACATGACATCATATAGGAAGCATCCTCTCCAACAGATGGTGGAGTATCTGTTATTGAAGTCCATCACAGGAGAAACTACTATATAATTCCACAAAACAAACTTGGTCAGGATATCTATATTCGAGCTACTGAATTAAGGGGACTCGCAAACATAATTAAGATGCCATCTGGGGATATGAGGCCTCTAAAAGTTCCCGTTTCCAAGAATATGTTGGACTCTCACTTGAAGGGAAAACTTTTCCGTAAAGTTAGAAGAATGGTGACTCTTATCATAGTGGATGGGCAGGTATACCCTCTTTTCTTATGGAGGCAATTGCTTAATTCCTTCCATATATCTTATATTCAAAGAGTATCTGAATTTCAGCTAGTCACACAATTGTGTTTGTGTATATGTTACATAGTGAAATGGCTTCCGTTATCTTGACTACTCATCTACCTGCAATTGCAGTTCCCACAGGGTAGAGGGTTGACATCCCCCCAGTATACCATAGCAATCCGCCTCAGTCCTGACCCGAGTCTCCCTAGTGAATCACTGAGCCATCAACAAAGTGCACGTACTTGTGGAAGTAGCTCGGAACACTTATCTTCAGAGCTTGAGTTGGTCAAGTGGAATGAAATTTTTTTCTTTAAAGTTGATGATCCAGTATGTAGAATGTTTTTCTCTTAACAATTTCTTCCCAATTAAATAACTGCTCCGCTTTTACATGCGCGGGGTCTTTGCACATTTGTTTTCACATCTCTTATCACCAAAATTTGATTTTGTTAAATCATGACTCTTCAACTCAATATGTTCAGTTTTGCTGTATATGGAGGAGAAGGGCTTCACACCCCCTTGGGCACTTTATAAATAAATTTTATTCTTGTGCAAAGAAATTTGTGTAACATCTGTTCACCTAAAATATAATTTGAGAACAATTTCATTCCCTTTGGTTGCTAAGACAAGCTAAGTCAATTTTTTAACCCCACGTCACGTGTTAAATTTCAGCTTTCATACTTCTCAAATGATAGATATTAATGTTGCTTGTTGATGAATATAGTGCCTACTAGTTATTCCATCTGAATTTGGCACGTCATAAATGATTCGTTTTCTTAAAACGAGTTAATGCTTGTTTTTGCCTCTGCTTTTTTTGTTTTTGGTTTTTTTTTTTGCTGTGGTTATTTCACAGTATCAACCATACATCCTTTTGCCTATGTTATATATCATTTGTTTGGAAGTTGTATGGGCATAAAGTAGCTTTCTTCTTGGTGGTAACATCCTATTTTCATATTCTCTGTCGCCATTTGGTGACCCCCTCAACCTATTCTATCCAAATTTGTGCAGGATTACTACTCGGTGGAATTAATTGTCACGGAGCTGGGGAAAGGTACTGCTTTTTCTTTTTTCCCTTAGTCTGTTGTTTTTAAAGTTAATATATGATAGGGAATAAACTGCTAAGTTTATTATTAATCTGCACGTCATAGGGAATATCTATGTTATAAAGATACTCTCTGTTAAGCCTCTGTAGAAAATGTCAACTATAGCCTTCTTATTTGCAAGTTAAGTACTTAAGGAAAATATGCATTATTTCTCCTCTGTTTATCGAACGATCTATTTTGGACAAGATGCATTTCACTTTTCATGTTTAAATTTACAGGGGTCCCTCTTGGATTCTTTTCAGCCCCTCTAAAGCAGATTGCAGGGAATATCCATGATGATTCATACGCATATGATAGTGTGAACAAATGGACCTGGGTTGAATTATCCTCGACAAATTCTACGGTAGAGTTGTTTCTCATATCATAGCAATATCCTTTTTTCTTGTCATATCTGTTTTGTGGCAAAACATGTAGTGTTGCCTCCTTCTAGGGTAAAAATTTATCAAGCATTTACTGACAAGTATATTTTTCAACCTTATAATATTTACGTCAACTGTGATTCAGGGAAATAACGGTGAAAAGTCAAGTGGTAGAATCAGATGTGCTGTGCTCTTGTCACCAAGATCTGAAGCTGAGATAAGTGATCAATCAGATAACAGTAACAGAAAATCTGGATTTATTCAGATCAGTCCAAGCAGGGAAGGACCTTGGACTACTGTGAGGTTGAACTATGCTGCACCAGCTGCCTGTTGGCGGTTAGGGAATGATGTTGTTGCTAGTGAAGTACATGTGAAGGATGGCAACCGATATGTCAATATTAGGTCTCTTGTTTCGGTACGTAACAGTACGGATTTTGTACTTGATTTGTGCCTTGCATCAAAAATTTCCATGGAAGAGACGGCATCAACAAATACTGAAAGTACCCCTGAAGGTTTACAAATTCACAGCAATAAACTTAAGACTGATGAGTTCTTTGAAACTGAAAAATACAGCCCAGGCACTGGCTGGATTGGCTACATGGTTCAACCAAGCCAAGATATCTTCGAAAGTGGAGGATCTCATCAGGTAAGATATTAGTTGAAGTTGTTCTTGGCATGTGTTAGTAACTCGTGTAGCTTGATCTAGTCATCGTTGTTTCCTCTATGCAAGGCTTTTCACATTGAATTTCAATTCTGTTGATGAAGCTTACCATGCTTGATTTAAACTACAGTATGGTTTCAGATTTTATTATTGCCTTGTATTTTACTTTTATTTCCAATTCTAATCCAAAATTGGAAGCTATAATATCTGTAAACTATATTTTTATATGGATTGGTAGTATACTTTGTGATTCTTTTGATTAGAGAACAACAAATTTTATAAAAGAAAAAAACTGATACGAAGAAAGATTGAGAAGTCCAGCAAACTTGCAAAAGCGGCAACGAATGCCTTAACAAGAAAAATTACAACAGCTCTAGCCAATCAAGACGAGTTACACTAAAGGGGATATCTCTAAATTTATTAGCATAGATAGCCAACTCTTATCCAAAGTAAAACCTCCTCCATCCTGTCATCAGAGAATGTTTTATTCATTTACCCCAACCAAAACTGCACATCTCCAAAGTGTAAACCACCCTACATAAAGGTCCTCGGTGAAAACAGCAATTTCTCGGTCAAACCCACTCCACTCTAAACCGTTGTGCAACCTACTCACATCGGTCTTGAATTATCTAATTCACTTCTACATATTGATTTAGGGATGGTTAAACTCCTTTATTGTCTGTGGCATTATTAGACAGGTTGGAATAGTAATTCTGGAGTGTTAGCTTGTTTCTGATTACTGTCGGTAATGCAGGGAATTCCTGCTGTTGAGTTACCACCAGGCTGGGAATGGGTTGATGATTGGCATTTGGATATGGCATCTGTTAACACTGCTGACAGTTGGGTTTATGCTCCAGATGTTGATAGTTTAAAATGGCCGGAGTCATTTGATCCCTTAAGGTTTGTAAACTATGCAAGGCAAAGGAGATGGATCAGGAATAGAAAACAAAATGTTACAAATCAAGAAATACATATTGGACTTTTGAAACCTGGAGATACGATATCCCTTCCTCTATCTGGGTTAGCACAACCCGGAATGTATGTCCTGCGTTTAAGGCCGTCCAATGTCAGCAATCCTATTGAATATTCTTGGAGTTCAGTGGTGGATGGGTCTGAACAAACAGAGGATTCTGGTAAGTCAAAACTATGTTCCGGGATAAGTGTGTCATCTCTCACCGAGTCAGAGGAACTGTTGTATTGCACCCAGATAAGTGGTACTTCTTCAAGTGTTCTGCATAAGTTGTGGTTTTGTATGAGTGTACAAGCAACAGATATTGCAAAAGACATTCATTCTGATCCTATCCAGGATTGGAATCTTGTAATCAAGTCCCCATTATGCATCTCCAATTTTATTCCACTTGCTGCTGAATTTTCTGTTCTTGAGATGCAAGAAAGTGGTAACTTTGTTGCCTGCTCCAGAGGAGTGTTTTTTCCAGGAAAAACTGTCGATGTTTATAATGCTGACATAAGAAAGCCTTTGTTCTTTTCACTGCTTCCACAAGGAGGGTGGCTGCCCATACATGTAAGTTTTCAAGACCAATCTAGTCCTTGCTCTTTTCTTATGCTGATATTTTTGTTTGGCATAAAATGTTTGTAAATCCGACCATTTCATTTATTTGTTTGCAGGAGGCTGTTCTTTTATCACATCCTCATGAAGTTCCGTCGAAAACCATAAGTTTGAGAAGTTCGATATCTGGAAGGTTTCAAATTGAATAATTTGCATAATATATTGTATTGGATATCTTAGCTCTTTTGTACATTTATTGAAGTCTGTTTCTTTTATAGTCTAATCTTGCTAGGTATTGTTTCTGCAGGATTGTTCAAATAATTCTTGAACAGAATTCTAACCAAGAACGACCACTGCAGGCTAAGCTCATTAGAGTCTATGCTCCTTATTGGTATTCAATTGCTAGGTGTCCTCCTCTCACATTTAGGCTTGTAGATATAAAAGGAAAGAAACATACACGCAAGGTTGGTGGTCCACTTGAATCTAGAAAGAACAATGAATCTATCCTAGAGGAAATAACTGAAGAGGAAATATATGAAGGCCATACAATTGCTTCAGCTTTGAAATTTAAAATGTTGGGCCTTGCGGTGTCCATTGATCAATCTGGCACGGAGCAGTTTGGACCTGTTAAAGATCTTTCTCCCCTTGGTGACATGGTAGATGTCAATCCATATTAACTTTGAATTGAGACATTATTGGTAAAGAAGTCTTCTTAAGATTTTCACTTTTCTTGTTTGTAGGATGGGTCACTGGATCTCTACGCTTATGATGGTGAAGGCAATTGCATGAGGCTTTTTATTACAACGAAACCATGCTTGTATCAATCTGTTCCCACAAAGGTAGTTATAAATATGAGAGATTGCAATGAATCTTTGTGTTAGTCATTTACTCTTTGCCCTCTTTCCAGGTAATTTCTGTGCGACCATATATGACTTTTACCAACAGACTTGGTCAGGACATATATATTAAGTTGTGCAATGAGGATGAACCAAAGATCCTTCGAGCAACTGATTCAAGAGTCTCATTTGTACATCGTGAATCAGACGGACCTGATAAACTTCAGGTTAGTGGAGTGCATATTGTTATAATACTATTGTCTTGACATATCTACCAATCGACCTTGTATCTTTACTTGTTGATGTGACCCTCCTATAGACCTAACGCTAAAATTTTTGCCCATTGTTGAGAAAATTAAGGGAGCATGAGGTACATTAATCTTAATCCTAAAGGATCCAAATAAGGTGCAACCTAATCACTTAGGAAATTTCATCGTAGTACTAGTAGGAAACTAATTAACAACCAAATCACTTGACTGAAGAAATTAGATCACAGTCCCAACCTGACTTGAAAACCAAATATTCTTATAATTTATTTACAATATACTTTGTTCTGCAACACTCCCTCTCAAGTCGGAGCGTTTTTGCATAGCTTAACATGACTTGAGAAATATAACTAACTTAGAACATAAAAGAAAAGAAAAAAAATTAGAAGCACAAAAACAGAGTGTTCCTGGAGAGCTGAGAAGAAAGAGATGTGAACTTAGGAATGAATTTAAATTCAAATATGAATCTTAAGGGAATTTTCTTGGAGGCAAAAGGAAAAAAATGGAAGCGGTAGGACCATGGGAGCGTAGGCTAGCGCTAGGAACGTAGGAGAGTGAACAAGTCTGACAAATAAGTTTGAGGATGGAAAGGGTAACATTATAGAGATCGTGGAGGTAGTTGTGAATGTGAAGTAATTACTGTTTGATTGGCTCTGTACTGAAGATGAAAGGGTGGCATTTATGATGGAAGAACTGGATTGGTGCTCAATTTTTGTGGAGAAAGCTAGTTGGCTGGGAACACCTTTCGATGAGAATGAAATTAGAAAATCTGAGTTTGACTGTGGTTTGAAACATATGATCCAGATCAGATGGCGGTTTCTCAAGATTGTTGGGATGTTGTCAAAGTTGACTTATTGAAGGTTTTCTGGGAACTTTTTCTACATCAAGTTGTTTAAGCTTGTACTAGTATAACTTATATATGTTACATACCATAGAAAACCCAGTCATTGAGAGTAAAAATTACTAGCCCCATATGTTCAGTCTCAAGTCTGTATAAGGTTATAGAAAAGGTGCTATTCACGAGATTGAGGGTAAGTGTTCAAAATGAACTACGTAGAAGTGCCATCTTGATTTCATCCTTGGTGAACTTTCAATTTTCCTTCCAAGTTCCATGAGGTTTGCATTTTATCAACCAACTATTCAGAATTTTTCTATTAACTACTGTCACGATCAAGAGATTTTATCTTATACACTTTGGCAAATTTTATTACTATATTGTTCTGTTACATTTTTAGGTTCGATTAGAAGACACCGACTGGTCATTTCCTGTTCAAATTGTAAAGGAGGACACCATATCTCTTGTTTTGAGGAAGCATCCTGGTACTAGGACATTTTTGAGAACAGAAATTCGGGGCTATGAAGAAGGCTCACGTTTCATCGTTGTGTTCCGCCTTGGATCAACCAATGGTCCTATCAGGTACTTGTGTGTTTGTACATGCACAACACACACACACACACACAGATATAATGTGTGTATATATATATATATATACAGACATATTATATATATATATATATATGTATATATATTTAGAGAGAGAGAGAGAGAGAAACATGTGACTAACCTATTAAACCTTTGCATTGTCAGAATCGAGAACAGAACAGACAGCAAAACAATTAGCATTCGTCAATCGGGTTTTGGTGAAGATGCCTGGATTCCCATAGCACCTCTTTCGACAACAAATTTTTCATGGGAGGATCCTTATGGCCAAAAATTCATACAAGCTAAGGTTGACAGTGAGCTCGAAATTGGACCTTGGGAACTCGATTTGGAAAGGACTGGGATATGTTATGCAGAGGAGGGACTTGGATTACAATTTCATGTTATAGAAACCAGTGATATCAAGGTAGCAAGGTTCACAAACGCCACAACTTCAGGGACAAGTTCACATCGGCAACTTTCTGGAAATTGGGGGCATTCCCACATGCCAAACACCATTCAAAATAATGGTGCCACACCTGTTGAGCTTATAATTGAGTTTGGAGTCGTAGGGGTCTCTATTATAGACCATAGACCAAAAGAGGTGTCCTACTTGTATTTTGAGAGAGTCTATGTATCATATTCAACTGGTTATGATGGTGGGACAACGTCCAGGTAAGAGCATCACCTTCTTAAACTCCTATAACATTTTCATCAACATGTGATTCAGTTGTCATGTTATGTGAAACAGGTTTATCAAATAAAAGGAGCTATTGAATACATTAATTAGGACTCGACTGACAGTTACCTCACTTATGAAACCAATAGAGGATACAATAAATATGAAGCAGTGTAAAAGAATCATTTCTTTTGCATGCCCAAAATAATCATTTCAATACTTAAGAATGTCATATTGATAGTTTATAGAATCAAGGACCTGTTTGGTATTGTTGTGACTTTTAAAATACTACTTTCAGTATGTTGTGAGAAAAATTAGCCTTAGTAAACCAACCAAGTGTTTGGTGAACTGTGGCTGTGAAAGTATTGTGAGTATGAAAGATTGAATCAAAACCCTAATAAAACAGTTTCCTAATATAGTTTGAATCATCTGATGTTTACAGGCATTTCCCTAGTTATAGGAAATATATATGAATTATAGATGCATTTTCTTAAATATTAAATGTGGGGACGTTATTGCATAACAAATTTGTTGGGAATAAATCCCACTGGCATCACAAATAAACCGATGGAAAGCTAGAAAATAATGAAGCGCTAAGATGAAAATGATAGTACAAGAGCCCACCAAAATAACTTCCACAAAGATAACTATCTGAAGCTGTGAACTGTATGACCATTTCTAATAAAGAAATAGCATCTTAATGCCTTATGGTATTCTCATGGTAGGTAAGACTCAACCAGCCCTAATGTTTCTTTAAAACATGCAATGTGTGCAGTAGATTCCTTTTGGTTGGGAGCAAATTGTGTGGCTTCTTGTAGCTGTTATTGCTCTGAAGAGGTTATGTGGCATGTAGAAACATCCAGCTAGAGTAAAGATTCATAAGAAAACCAACAGGTTTCTTTTTATTTTAAAGAAAAACAACATTTTTCCATGTTTGGCCTACTCTTTGGGGATGAAAACATCCTTATTGACGATTGTTAATACATTTGTGTGTGAGACATAGAAGAGATAAAGGTTAATACATTTGTGAGAGAGAGAGAGAAGAGAAAAAGGTTGCACAGCTTGTTTTGTTTAAATGTGTGAACAAAAATACGGGTAGATGTATATAAAAATTAAAATTGTGACTATCATTTGGCATTATTGAAAATTTTTGATCAGTTTTTCTGTTTTCCACCTCCATAGTGGAAAGAGTAGAAATAAGTGCAGAAATTTTCTGATATTTCATTCATCTCCAATGGGAGGTATTTATAGCTATACAAAGGGTAGAGATGCAGCTGTACAAACACTAACACAGCTGTAAAGATAGCAGCTGTACTAACACTAACATAGCTGTACAAACAGCTATACTAACACTCACTAACACAGCTGTACAAACACAGCTGTATATTCTAACACTCCCCTCAAGTTGGTGCATGGATATCGCACATGCCCAACTTGTCTAGTGAAGAGTAGAGTTCCTCACTAGAAACAAAGATGAGTCATCATATCTGCAAGTTGGTCTTCACTCTTTATATACGGCTCAATGACATTTTTGCCAAGTTGTCACTGATAAAGTGTCCACAATATCAATATGCTTTGTTCTCTCATGATGTACTGGATTATTTGCTATTTCAATGGCAGTGTATTGTCACAATACGTAATCATAGGCTTCTTAGGTTCAAACCCGAAGTTCCCTTATTAGAATCTTTAACCAAATAAGCTCGCTTATGCCATGGTGAAAGTGCTCTATACTCGCTTCAGCTTAGATCTCGACACAACCCTGCTTTCTTACCTCCAAGTTACAAGATTACCACCAACAAAAGACACATAACCGAAGTTGATTTTCTATCAAGTTTTGAGCCCACAGTCGCAGTCAGTGTAACCTTCCACATCTAAATGCCCATGTTTTGAAAACAATATACCCTTGCCTGGAGTATACTAAGTACTGAGAATTCGATCCATCGCACCTTGGTGTGCTTCACTTGGATTATGCATGAAGGCCGACAACACTAACGGCGTAAGACAGTCGTCTTGTACGAGGATAAATCGCTTCCAACCAACCTTGATACCTCTCCTTGTTAGTAGGCACTGATCCTGATAAATTGACAATCCATGGTTAACCTCCATCGGAGTATTAATAGGTTCGCACGCCAATTTTCCAGTCCTGCTAGCAAATCAAGAACATATTTTTCACGAGATAAGAAGATGCCTTTCTTCGAACGTGCAACTTCAATTCCTAGAAAATACTGAGGATCCCTGCATTTTCATTTCAAACTCTTTGGCCAAGTAGTTTTGAAGATTCTCAATCTCTTGTTCATCATTACTCAGAATAACCATGTCATCCACATAAACAATTAGCAAAGTAATCTTGCTGCCAACACGCTTTAAGAAATAGTGTATGATCGCCTTGAGACTGCCAAAGCCATAGTTTCTCATGGAATGATCGAATCCGGCCAAACCAGGCCCTAGGTGACTCGCTTAAGGCCATATAAAGCCTTCCTTAACTCGCAAACCTTTCCCCTTTAGGTGTAAACCCTGGAGGAGGGTCCATGTAAACCTCTTCTTGTAGATCTCCATGTAGAAAGGCATTTTTGACGTCAACCTGCTTTTAGCTGCCAATCTAAGTTGGCAGCCAACGAGAGAAGAACTCGATCGTACTCATCTTGGCAACGAGAGCAAATGTCTCCCGATAATCGATCCCACACGTCACTGGGTATAGCCCTTTGCCACAAGTCGTGCTTTTTATACTCTCTATCGAACCATCTCGAATTCGCTTCACCGTGAGAACACCCACTCTGCACCCCACGCTTTCTTGTCTCTTGGTAACTCAACCATCTCCCATGTAGAGTTTTTCCAAGAGCCTTCATTTCTTCTACCATAGCTGATTTCCATTTAGGATCATCAAGGGCTTCCCCGAAACTTATTAGGAATAGACACGTACAATTGTTGTGCAAAAGTCAAATGAGACTTAGAAAGACTGGTGCAGTATGAAATATAGTTGGAAATGGGATACTTAACATTATTGGATGAAGGGAAACCAAATTTTTCAGGAGGGTGACGATCACGTATAGGATATCTTCTCCCTTGCCCTCATCATGTGGAACCAAGGAGTTTCTAGTGGAGCTACATGATCATATTCGTAATGAGTCAATATCGAAGAAAGAGATAAGATAGTGACAGAGGCATGTACTCCGAAGATCATTCTCGTAAGAATAATTCGATTGGATGGTAGTATCATGGAGAGAAGGATCTGGAGGAGGTGGCAATGGAACATCCACATGTTTCTTTTTTCCTTCTTTCAAACGCTTTTCAAGGTAATGTGTTTCTCCCTTCACCTTGAGTAGGGAGAATTGAATTTGATTCAATTTCAGTTCAATCGACGCCTCTCCCTCACCTTGAGTAGGGAGAACATAACATGGTCCAATTTCAGCTTCAAACCACAACTTCTCTTCTTCTCAGATTTCTAATCTCCCCATGAAGAGGAGAAGTAGAGACTCTGAGAAATAAGATTCTTGTTCACGAATTCCAACATCCATAGACACATATGTCTTACCGAAGGAGGATGAAAACACTTATATCCTTTTGTGATGGAGGATATCCGAGAAAGACACATTTAAGAGCACGTGGATCTAATTTGTCCCCGTGAATAGAGTGAACATGGACATAGCAAAGACAACCAAAGATTTTAGGGGGCAAATTAAGCAAGGAAGGGATTGAGTGGAATTGAGACAATACTTTATGGGTGTTTGATAATCAAGAACACGAGTAGGCATTCATTAATGAGGAAGACAGCAAATCATGACAAAGATCAGCCCAGAATCGTTTGGGAACTTGCATAGTAAAGCATAAGGACCGCCACGTCGAGAGATGGCGGTTCTTACGCCTCGCTATACCGCTTCTAGGGTGTGTAAGCCGTAGTTGTCTCCGGGTGGATAATGCCATGTCTGGAAGAATTAAAGAGAATGATTTACAAACTCACGTCCCATTATCGAATGAAAAACCTGAATTTGGACATGAAACCGAGTATTGATTAGTTGATAGAACTTAGGAATAACAATACTAACTTCACTTTTGGATTTCATCGTATAAACCCAACACACTCTAGTGCAATCATCAATAAAAGATATAAAATATCGAGCACCTCAAGAAGTAGGAATTGAAAACGGACCCCACACATCGAGTATGAATACGAGAAAAAGGACTGACACTTTTATGAAAGTTTAGGTGGAAACGAGACACGATGATTTTGCATAAATGCAATGTTCACAGAAACTAGAAGCTGAAATGTTAGTAAATAACTTAGGAAATAAGCTGCCCAAATAGATAAACGAAGGATGTCCTAAACGACGATGCCATAGAAGAATTTTTCTGGCCTAAAACATTGTCTCTGTCGCTTGAAGCCCACGGCCAGATTGAATTTGAGACTGCTCGGCGTCTCCAAGTAGTAGAGACCTCCTCTCCTTACCAATACCAATCGTCTTCTTCGTGGAGAAGATCCTCAAAAATACAAAGTGAGTAGAAAAAAAGATTACGTAGAGCAGCTTTAACATGTTGGTAATTTGACTGATGGAAAGAAGATTATTTGAGAGATTAGAACGTGTAACACGTAAGATAAAGGTAAAGTTGAGGAAAGAGAGAGGGAACCAGCCCTTCAACTCGGAGTGATAGACCCGTCGCGCAACCGTAACGACGTGACGGACGCGGTAACACATGTAAACCGAGATGACTCACTGGTCATATGATCAGTTGCCCCCGAATCAATTATCCATGGTAATTTAGACATGATAATAGCGGAAATTTGAATTTATTGTAAGAAGAAAAATACTGAATTGTTTTCTTGTTGGGGTAGAAAGTCTGCTACAGTAATCTCGGGCAGCTACAGTGCTTCGATCTGCTACAGTAGTCTTGAACCGAACTGAATGTGCAGCAGGCTTTTATGGTTTAGAAATAACAACACCAAGGTCAGTATACCCTTGGTGAAGATGATAGAGAAAGAAGGAAAGAAAAAAACTTTGGTAGAAATGTTTGTGAGAAAGTAAGAGAGCAAATCAGATTGTTTTGCTCTGATACCAAGTAGAAATAAGTGCAGAAATTTTCTGATATTTCATTCATCTCCAATGGGAGGTATTTATAGCTATACAAAGGGTAGAGATGCAGCTGTACAAACACTAACACAGCTGTAAAGATAGCAGCTGTACTAACACTAACATAGCTGTACAAACAGCTATACTAACACTCACTAACACAGCTGTACAAACACAGCTGTATATTCTAACAGAAAGTGTGCTAGATTTTAATGACTGAAGCATCTTCCGTCTATAACTCCGCGTTATCAGCTCCATCATCACTCAAATGTTGCTTTGCTTATTAGAAATAATGCTTACACCACACATTTGTGTTCCTTTCTGCCAGGTTCAAGCTTATATTGGGCCATCTGCAGTTGGACAACCAGCTTCCTCTAACATTGATGCCAGTGTTGTTGGCTCCTGAAATGAACTCTGACTTGCATCATCCCGTGTTCAAGATGACAATAACAATGCGTAATGAAAATATTGATGGTATCCAGGTGTACCCTTATGTTTATATACGGGTAATTCTTTTTAACACGATGCCTAAAAGGTCTGTATCAATTGTAACAGTGAGATGTTTGCCTAAGCTCTGACCAAATTTTATGATGACATGATAGGTAAACGAGAAGTGTTGGAGGCTTAATATTCATGAACCAATAATTTGGGCATTGGTGGATTTCTACAATAATCTACAGTTAGATCGTGTACCTAAAAGTTCTAGTGTCACAGTAGTTGATCCTGAATTACGCATTGAGTAAGTATCAGAACTTGTTTTTGTGTCCTGAAAAACTGCAATTCATTGGACTTGCAGTGATATAATTCTGGTGTGCTGAAGTGAACTGCGCTTTCTCCTTCACCAACTTCCTTATTTTTGGGTGGTTAAGTGCATATGCCAAGGCTTTGACTTTTTTATTTATTAAAAATCAACTTTCGTGTTTAAACTATATATCTGTGTATAATACTTATGTGCAAATTAATAAACTTGGTCCATATCCATATGTCATTTGCAATAGTATTAATTATGTTTCCTTTTCTTGTGAGGGTTCTTAGTGACTTCGTATTTTTTACCCCTTGGATTGGTACTGCCATAATTCTTTCTCCAACCCCCTTGCTGCCAGGTTGTAGTTTTCTGTCTTTGCTGCCCGTCAACTATTGGGTTTCCCCAAACCTACTAAACACAGTATAGTATGCATGTTGCAATAGTACATCTAGAATTAGTAGTGTAATCTTTGTACTTATATTGCAAATGGCTGGCAAACTTTATAACTCTGTCTACTGATGGGAAATAGAAATATATTGTCAACTAGCAGGAACTTAATCTTCTGTGATTTGATTACGGGAGTGACATTTCCTTAATCTTTTTCCCCCTTTCTTTCCAGCCTAATAGATGTTTCAGAAGTTAGGCTGAAGGTCGCATTGGAAACAGCACCGGCTGAAAGACCTCATGGGGTTCTAGGGGTGTGGAGTCCCATACTATCAGCTGTCGGAAATACGTTCAAGATTCAGGTCAGCTCTCTGGCTTATCTGGGTGTTTTTACTGTGCATATTGGGAGGTTCTATAGTTGAATGCTATGATTTTCTTTCCAGTTTTTGTGTTGACTTTTTTATTTTCAATTTTTCCTACTCACATTTGTAAGTATTCTTAAATTTGCAGCAATTCGTATGGCCAAAATGATATGTAGACTTAACACGTTTCCAATCTATTATGTAGTGGTAATATTGGGATTGACGCGTTGCTCATGACACTAATATCTCATTGCTGCAGGTGCATCTTAGAAGGGTGATGCATCGAGACAGATTCATGCGGAAGAGTTCCATTGTTTCTGCCATTGGTAACCGTATTTGGAGAGATCTGATCCATAATCCTTTACATTTAATATTTGCAGTTGATGTACTTGGTATGACAAGTTCAACTTTGGCATCTCTTAGTAAAGGGTTTGCAGAGTTGTCAACTGATGGACAATTTATGGAACTACGTTCGAAGCAGGTAAGTTCTCATATTAACCTAGAAAACAACAAAGAACGAAAAATTAGCAGTTCATTTCTATTACAAAAGGCTAATTTTAACATGGTTTCAGGTATCATCAAGGAGAATAACTGGGGTGGGTGATGGAATTATGCAAGGTACAGAAGCGCTTATGCAAGGTGTTGCTTTTGGGGTGTCTGGAGTAGTGAAAAAACCTGTAGAGAGTGCTAGACAGAATGGGTTTTTAGGACTTGTTCATGGGCTTGGACGTGCTTTTGTGGGAGTGATAGTGCAACCAGTCAGTGGGGCATTGGACTTCTTCTCATTGACTGTTGATGGAATTGGAGCAAGTTGTTCCAAATGCTTAGAGGTTTTTAGTAGCAAAACAACCTTCCAGAGAATTAGAAATCCCCGAGCTTTCCGGGCCGATGCTGTACTCAGAGAGTACTGTGAGAGAGAAGCTGTCGGGCAGGTAATTTGTTACCGCTTTTACGTAAATTCTATGTGCAGTACTAGAAATTTTATTTCCCATTAGCCGGAGAAACTATGAGCCTTTTCTTAACTTTGTAAACTTCAGAACAGAGGATGAGAGTTGACTGGTGAGAAGGGTGACTTGAGTGATGGATGGAACTATTTGCATTAGTAATACTGCGAGTCTGAGTGAGTAGGATACAGGATCCATACAATATTTGATGGCTTGGTTTTTGTGAGCCTGAGATGGTTAAAAGTTCAGGATGAAGCCCTTATGGAGTTTTTGTGATTTTAATTCTTAACTTTAATGAATCATTGTTGAAAAGCGTGAAATACATGTTGTATGAAATATGAATGAAAAGTATCTTTTGATTCTTACCCTCTGAACTACAAAAGTTGTGAGTGTTTGGTATTTTGGTTTGACACTGCTTCAACCCAAATGAAGTCAGCTAGGTCTATCATTTTCAGGAAAAGGAGTGTAGCTGTAGTCAGTCACTATTATCTTAATGTACACTTCTTATTTATTTTTATTTTATTTGTTTTTTTCGTAGATGATTTTGTACCTAGCAGAAGCACATCGACATTTTGGCTGTACTGAAATATTCAAGGAGCCCTCAAAGTTTGCTTGGTCCGATTATTATGAAGATCATTTTGTTGTGCCTTACCAACGAATTGTTTTAGTGACCAATAAGCGAGTCATGCTGCTTCAGGTTAGTAACAGTCTTTGCTATAGCCCATAGATACCTCTGTTGTATGTTACCAAGTTTGTCTGCTTGACATTCAGTCTCTTTTCTTTCCCTTCTAGTGTTTGGCTCCAGACAAAATGGATAAGAAACCTTGCAAGATCATGTGGGATGTACCTTGGGAAGAGCTTATGGCCGTGGAGTTGGCAAAAGCAGGCTGCAATCAGCCATCTCACTTGATCCTCCACCTCAAAAATTTTAGGAGATCAGAAAATTTTGTACGGGTTATAAAGTGCAGTGTTGAAGAAGAAACTGAGAGACGAGAACCCCAAGCTGTTAGGATCTGTTCTGTAGTACGTAAGATGTGGAAAGCCTATCAGTCTGACATGAAAAGCATAATTCTGAAGGTCAATAGTGTACAAAAGTATTAATTCCTGTAGAGGAGGTAGGATATACCAAACCCTAATATGATTCTCCATTCTCAGGTTCCATCAAGCCAGCGACATGTGTACTTTTCCTGGTCTGAAGCTGATGGGAGAGAACATCGTTTACCAAACAAGGCCATTACCAGGCTGAGAGAGCTCCCATCAGACAGTTCTGCATTGGATGGTAGGAGATTTGTTAAACACAGTATTAACTTTTCAAAGATTTGGAGCAGTGAACAAGAATCCAGAGGCCGATGCACATTGTGCAGAAAGCAGGTAATTTAGTGTTCATCCTGCTGTACCTGTGTCCAGTTTTGGAACTTTATTGTCTTCTGGTCGAGAGTTTAGAGCCCTGTGGTGGTGCAGTCTTAGATGAAACGTTATTTCATACGTTCAGGTTTCGGGAGATGGTGGAATCTGTAGCATTTGGAGACCCATTTGTCCAGACGGGTAATTATCATCATTGTTTTGTTTTCTATTGAAAACCTTATAATGTTTATTGCATTTAATTCTATTTTTTTCAGTGACTATATATTTTTATTTATTTATTTGGTGTGAGATCTTGAATGCCAATACTTGTGCAGTTCAATTTCTTGATGGCATAGAATCCTTTCCTGACTATAATTGCATCTTTCTATGCATTAGTCATAGGACTTTTTTAGTTTGGAGTAGGACTTTTCATGTGAATTCTCTGTTGCCACAATTAGAGCGCTTTTGTTTCTTTCTGTGTTAATATTTATATGAATGTTGATATTTGCTTTAAAAGACCCCCAAGTTTCTGTCAGGACATGATTTGAGCCGCTAGGGTACAGTTTAAAGGCTACTTATTACCAAACTGTACTATGTCCTTTACATTCTTGATCAACTGAAAGGGACTGGAATGTTGAGAAAATGCTTTTTCTGTAGCTGAGCTAAGCTTTGGCG
Organism: Prunus padus; assembly: GCA_024362665.1. NCBI lineage: Eukaryota > Viridiplantae > Streptophyta > Magnoliopsida > Rosales > Rosaceae > Prunus > Prunus padus. Next base: position 11,873,809 of record JANFAM010000005.1, on the reverse strand, counting down.
GCTTGGGAATATCACAGGTTTAAACTCCCACCCGTCCTATCCCACTTTTCCCCAATTGAAGGAGAAAAGTCAAGACAAAAATGGTCGTTTGTGGTTCTCTTTTATTGCCTTTTATATAATGTGATTTACAAAAACGAAATTCACGTCTAAAGTGGTGCCATCAAGATGCTATATGTTGCAAGAAAGTAGAACCCTGGGTTTCAATTTATATTCTAATTTCAGTCTCCTGAAAGCATGCATTTCTCCCATCCTCTTTGGTTCATGTACTTTCAAGAACTGAATAATTGGGAGTATGGACATACCCCTGTGCTGCTACCTCTACTTTGATTGTCTCCATTCCATGTTGCAATTTCTGTTTGTGGTTTGTTTGTATATCCTGTTTGCATTTCTTTTCAATAAAAAAGAAGTATGCATTTCACCACCAGATGCTGCTAACTCACTTGTTATCGTTGCAAAATTTGAAGAGTGTTTTATTTTTTTTCCAGGTATGTCTCCATTGGTGATATTGCTCACATTGGCAGCCATCCTCCAAACGTTGCCGCAGTTTACCGTAAGGTTGACAGATTGTTTGCACCTCCAGTTGGTTATGACCTGGTAAGAAATTTATAATTAAATCACAAATGTAAAACCTGGTTAGGTTTGTTTTTCATGTGGGTATAACCTAGTTAGGCTAGTCTCTAGGATTGTTAACATTTCTAGGTCATCTCTCTCGATATAACTCTAGGATTATTAGAACTTCTAGGTCCTTGCTTGGCCCCACTGTAGTATGGCTTCTCTCTCAATATAACTTCCTGGGAGAGTAATCGATGAATTGTGGTGTTTTCTTGTGCCCCCATCTTCAGTTGAAATATGTATGTTTTCTTTTCATATATGGTTGAGTCACGTGTGAAATACTCAAAACACCATTTGATTTGTTACATAACAACAATTGGAATGAAAGTAGGGGATATTGGAAAATCTGATCATAAATCATTCACTCATTTTAAACTACACATAGACCGCGTAGTCATGATCTGGATTGAGATTAAGTTTGTTCAATATAGTCTCATCACTCCAGTTAGTGGTGACTACTTTGATTACGTATGGCATTGAACTATGATGAGTCCGATGCAGCTTGAAGTTTTCTGATAAGCTTAATGGTTCCTTCCTATTATAGAATGGCTTTTTTCCGGTCAAATATTGATGACCTCTCTTTGGTCATCTATTATATAAATGGTTGATATATGTACATATGCAGGTATGGAGGAACTGCATGGATGACTACACAACACCGATATCGATTTGGCATCCTCGGGCTCCAGAGGGATATGTATCTCCTGGATGCATTGCGGTGGCTAGATTTGTTGAACCCGAACTGGATGTAGTGTACTGCATAGCTGAATCACTTGTTGAAGAGACGGAATTTGAAGAGCAAAAGGTTTGGTCGGCTCCAGATGCTTACCCGTGGGCGTGCCACATTTATCAAGTCCACAGCGATGCTCTTCACTTTGTGGCTCTAAGACAAGCCAAGGAAGAATCTGACTGGAAACCTATGAGGGTTCTTGATGATCCTCAGCCTCCATTGGACTCACTAAAAGAGACCTGAAATGTGGGTTTATATTGGAAGGCCTTTACAAATTTTGCTAGTTAAATTTCAACCGAAAAGAAAAGAAAAAAAAGGGCTTGATCATACGTCAAATTCTGAGTGTATAGTACTGTATCGCATGTCTTCTCTCATAGCTTTTTATGCAATGTGCATCTGATAGTTGAGGCAGCTTGTACACTGACGTTTCTCTATAATCCATTGCCAGTTGATTTTCGGCTCGAGGTTGATACAATGCCTACCAAATATGGGTGAACAGATTGTCAAATTTCATAGTTCTAAATAAGGACTCATCTGCCCAGAAATTATTTTTAATGACTTCTGCCATTTTATTCGGCCCATTTCAATTCATTGGTTAATCAAATCACACTTGAAACAATTGTTAATTAAATATATTTTTTCCAGTATTTAACATTGTGAAGTTTGAAGATTCATTTTACAAGCGTACCGAAATTGGCTTGGTACCCTATGTTTTTGGCATAATTGAACGCTATCACCATGCCCTTCGGTCACACCCATTATTCCATAAAATCTTGAAAATCTTGAAACAACAAAATCCGTAACAAATTTGAACGTACGTATGTGAAATCATTTATGTGAGTGCCCGTGCCTAGTGCACTGGAGACTGGAAGCTCATCCACACAAAAATGTGAGTGGTTCGCCCTCGAGTTTGTCCGCAAATAAAGAAAAGGAAAAGGCTTTCTTTTTGACCTTTTTTTTCCTCTGCTTGTTCCTTTCAAAAAATTGTTTTGCAAACTGCAATGAATGGTTTCTATGGCAGCCACAAAATTTGCCGACACTCTTATCCGTGTTGAGGGGGTTATGTACGTCTTGCATTGACTTCTTATTATAATATTCCCAATGTGTCTGCACCATCCACAAGACGCATTTATTACGCGAATATTTCCAACGCACTACCACACGTAATAAAAAACGCAGCAGAAGTTAGAGAGTAATTTAACACGCCATGCGCCTATTGGATGAGACACGGCCACGTGGTGCATCTTAACATTTAAAATTTTCTCCAATTAGCAAAATGCTCTTAACTATCGATCTCGAGACAAATGCTCTTACAACTGAATTTGTAAACAAACTCACAAAATATTCTAATGAAAAATGTTATTAAGTTTTCTACACTCTTATGTTTTCACATAAAAAGTGCATGAGGATTTTCTCCCATTTTTAATTTAATGTAATATAAGATATATTAAAATTAAAAAGGAAATTTTTTGGCTCTTTAAAATTGAGGAAAAATCCGTCTTTAAAATCACATTATTTTGACACTTGTTATAAATCCATGGAATGTGGATGACCACCATAACATCCATTACCTCCACCCTTATTACTTTGTAACCTATGCCCTTATTATTGTAATTAGTAGCTATAAATTGTGGGTTAAATACCTCTATTGTAAGTCTATAAATAGGCACTTATCAAAGATGAATAAGATAAGTTGATACATGTTCATAGAATAAATTCTCTGTTTTTCCCTTCCTCTTATTTCTCTCTACAATTTCCTCTAGTTTTATAACACGTTATCAAGTCACGACATTGCTCTTGGTATGTTTTCTTTCTACGATTTCTCTTTCTTCTTATATGAGCTAGAGTCATCACATGGTATAAAGTTTCTTTGTACTCACCATCAGACTTCATCATGCTCGTTGAAGAAAAAAAGTTTCTTGATTCTTATTACACATGAATATAAAGCCATGTTTTATTTATTTGTTTGTTTATTTAATTTTAAGCATGATATTAATTCATTTACATCGTATTATGATGAGTTTGTATTATACAAAAGATCAGGGCACAAGTTCCTCGATCCTCATCATATAGCGGATTAGAACACAGAGTCCTTTTGATTGAATCGTAACCTCGAAGTTCTTTGATTCCAAATATTTGAGGCGTGAAGTTCCGCGAATTTAAAAGCACATAAGTACATGAAACTCCTTGATTTTGTATTAATCAAAATCAGAATTCCATGAGGCCTACATATGTCAAGAACCCGAACCAGAAGTTTCGAGTGCATATGCATCGATTTGAATATGAAGTTCAAAGCGCAACTATTAATTCAATTTATTTAGATTTACGTATTTGAACCTGAAAGCTTCAAATATATGTTGATATGAACCTGAAGTTCATAGTTTTTCATTGATCTTAATACTATATATGAACCAGAAGTTCATTACTTATTTGTGCCTATATGAACATGAATTGGTTTGGAAATCCAATTCTTAAACTTGTAGTTTTATCTACATATTGAATCCACATTAATATTGGATTATCTTGGAATTTCATAGTCTTTAATCAATTTATTTTATTCCTCGTTTATACCACTTTACTCATTTATTATTATTATTATTATTATTTAGATTTTATTTAGTTTTATATCTGTTGGGTTATTAGTTAATTTCTTTTACATGTAATGTTGTATTACCGCTTCAATATTGACAGCCAGAGGCGTCTATTGGATAAACTTCCTACTTTCTTTTGTGGGTTGTATTACACAGCCATTAAAGTAGTTGAAGATTATGATGTCATGAACCAGAAGTTCATTGATTGGATAACTTTTATGTTGTGGCATGACTGTCTTGACAATCCATGGTTCACAATGATGTAAAAGATTTTTATAAATTCGTAAGGACATCGTTTAAGACTCAAAATATTGTCTTGTCCAACGCATATAGCATGCTCACAAAGAAAAGCTGTCATAAGGCCATCTCAGTCAAAAATTGACTTTGACCCCTATTTCTTTAAATAATTCAAGGGGATTGTGAGCCTATACAACATTTAATTATGGACCACTTCAGCCTAACATATGGTCACATTTGTCTATTGTCAAGACGCTTACGGCACAGCTCCTACATTATCAAATCCAGTCAATTTGACTTGATAATGATGGTGAGTTTATTTTCCTAAATTTTGAGACAATTTTCCCGCCGTTAGGGGAGAAATGGCAGTTCTTGAATAACGTCGTGAAATAGTGTTGAATTAATCCACTTTGTCTCATCAAGATAATGCATATATAAGTTATACATATGCTAACATGGATTGATATTCTCGTATCACAATCCATTAACATGACAATAAGTGACTATATATAATGCATGCCTAAAGCATGTGAAATATAGGTTCTAAAGACTTAACTCCCTTAAAGTAAAGATTATTTGAAAATTCAAGCCCTATAAAAATAACGCTCTATAGGAGGTTATGATCCACATTTTCTAAATAATTCATCTTAAAAGAGATGCCTGTCCCATAAGTGACAACATAAGCCCTGAAGAGGCATTGGTACCCCAAAGCAATGAGATGCTTATAATTTATGCATGCGCATGCACATGAAATTGTGGGTTCACAAATCGATGATACATTTGGTTTATTAGTAGCTACTACAATCATCAAGGGCTATGATTATATTAAATCACATTTCATGAATGTCGACAAGTTAAGTAATTGGCCAAAATGGAAATAGGCAATTCCATTTATCACTAAATATGAAGTGTGGGATATTGAACCTATAGCTCAAACACCAAATTACAAATGTTAAGTATAAAGGTTACGGATTGGTGTTTGTGAAGTGAAATAAGATCACTAATGTGACATAAGGTTTCTGGTAGAGACATGATTTTAGTCTCCTATCTCATCATAGATGTATCCACATTTCTATAAGTAATACATTGTTATTTTAACGTGAAACTTATAGCATGTGTTAAATGCATATTTATTAAGACTGTATGGTACATGGAGATCCTAAAAGTTCATGAAATATTTGAGATATATTGCATGAAGCAACCCCTTGAAAGATATAAAGTACCACGATATTCTTGATTAAGAGTTAACACTAAGTGTTTGAGTATTTTGAATTCAAATTTGATATTGTTGTAACATATTCTAACTATTAGATTAGTTGTTGATGCTACTAAAGAGTTCAATCATTTGAAAAGTGAAAAACAAGTCGAATAGTGTGATAAATGATCATGTATGAAGACAATGTTGCTTGCATTGCTCAAATCGAGAGAAGGGTTCATCAAGACATAGTTTCAGAAAAAGCCAAGAGATTGGAGTTAAACAAATTCGTTCACAAGATAATCACGAACCTTTTTTACCAAAGTTTTTCTGGCTAAATTCAGAAGTTAATGAAAATCAAGCGAGATATTAATCGGGGAGATATCAATTAGGGGAGCATCCCAATTCTACTACATACAAGACATATGCGCGTTGTACTCTTTTTCCCTTCGACTAGGTTTTTGTCCCACTGGGTTTTTCCTAGCAAGGTTTTAATGAGGCAACATATGCTTGTCCAACACCATATCAATGATCCAGGAAGAAAGTTGCACTCTTTTTCCCTTCTCTTCGGTTTTGTCCCCTTTGGGTTTTCCAAGAAAGGTTTTTAATGAGGCAACAATGTTATTGTATAGTGGACATCCAAGGGGAGTGTTATAAATCCATGGAATGTGGATGACCACCATAACATCCATTACCTCCACCCTTATTACTTTGTAACCTATGCCCTTATTATTGTAATTAGTAGCTATAAATTGTGGGTTAAATACCTCTATTGTAAGTCTATAAATAGGCACTTATCAAAGATGAATAAGATAAGTTGATACATGTTCATAGAATAAATTCTCTGTTTTTCCTTCCTCTTATTTCTCTCTACAATTTCCTCTAGTTTTATAACAACACTCGTTAAGTTTCTTTAATATTCTTTTTTCTTTTTCGTCAAAATTTTCTCAGTTTTAATAAAATTTAACAAATATCAAAATCAAAGGAGGAACTCATCCTGAATTTTTTTGGACTCATCCTCTATTTTAAGGAACCAAGTAATGTTCTTTAAAAAATATCCAAAATAACAATTTTTTTGTTTTGTTTAACAAAATCCAATCCAATCAAATCATTACACTTTACACTTTCCTTATTTACAAAGTTGCCATTACCCGCCACTCCACTCCTAACTACCTTCTTCATCTTCTTCTACCTTTCGGATCTCTCTCACCTTTCCATCCGTGAAATTCAATGGAGGGTCTGATCAAGGGTTTGATCGATGTGGCGCTCGGTCACGACGAGAACAGGAATGAAGATCCGGGGCCACAGGACCGGGAGGAACAGTCCAGATCCACCTGGGCGCAGGTAAGCTACCACCACTCTTATTTTTCAACAGCCTTTTGAATTTCTCGATCTTAGATCGCAAGTTTAAAGAGTTAAATTTTGGTGTTGTTTGTACCTGCTAAAATGCGCAGGTAGTGTCCGGGGAGGAGCAGGATGACAATGACAGTGATCGCCCACATGGGTCCAAGCAGAGTCAGTGGAATCGACAGGTTTGGTTTGGATTGGATTGGATTGGATTGGATTGCATTGAATTGGGGTTACTGGGTTTTGGTTTTGTTTAGTGTGAAATTAATATGAACTGCAAGTGTGAAAACTTGCAGGAACAGAGTCATTTGGGGCGTGCAGAGTGGGACAATGTGGATTCGGAACCTTCAAGGCGACCCAACAAGGTGAATTGTATATTTTAAGTAATTTACTTATTTGTTTGAAATTTTGTTATGGGATTTGGATTTGTGGTAGATTGGATTTGTTGAAGATCATTGTTCTAAATCTGAAGAATCCATTCTCTAGAAAGTAAACATCTTGATGTTTTTGTACATAATATCCAAAATTTAATGACTGATGCATAAGGAACAATGAAATTTAACGATAATCTTCCTTTTCATAGAGGATCAGGCTTCTCTATTGGTTATCATATGGATAATATAATGTGAGAAAGTATTCGTGGTTTCGAAAGAACTTATCATCTTCATCATCATACTTAAGTGACCTTTTTGTTTTGTGGGTTTTAATGTCCTTTTTATCTCTTCATGTGTCGTATCCTCACTGATATCTCAAATGCAGGCTGCACATGAGGGATATGAAAGGAATGATGATGATGGACGACATGGTTATAACCAAAACTACTCAAGCAGGAAGGTTTGTCTTATTTTAATTATCAATTTTAATTTAATGGGATTCATTTCGAACATTTTGGTTATATTTTATTATCCATATTGAAGGATGAAGAGGAAAATAAGGATGGCTGGGAGACTGTTGGAAAGAGGCCTCCAAGGCAACAACCACACAAGGTTTGTTTTCTTCGTTCGAGTTTATCAAACATCAAAAAGGCACCTACAGATTTTGGTTCCATTTTCATTATCTGGGGGTAGCATAATCTGTAAACTGTCAAAAAGTTTGGTCTTAACTTTTTGATGTTGGGTAGTTTGTTTTTTCAGTAGATTGTCTTCTTAGCTGCATTTGATGTTTTCCTAGATAAGTTGGGCTTGTAGCCTTGAAACAGTTTCATCCAATATCCATGTAGGGCATTAACTAACTTGTACTTCTATTGAGTTGAAGCTATTAGAAATTAATCTTGAATTATATGAATTACAGACTTCTGCTACTTTTCCTTTTTTTCCTTGTTGACTATGCAATATTATAAGTTCATAAGATTCTGATCTATTCTATTTCCTAGAGGTCTTGTCTTATTAATTTAAGTTTAAAAAAAATGAATTTGTAATCTCCTTATGTAATGCTCGCTAAATAAAAAATCAACAGATTCAGATGGGCCAATGGAATGGATATAAACGGCCTTCCACTGAGCAAGAATACTCTGATGAGGCTGAAGTAGGTGCTAAAATAGAACCTTCTGAAGAAGAGCTTTCTGATCTGTCAGAAGCTTGCAGTAAAATCTGGGAACTTGATTTAAACCGTTTAGTGCCTGGAAAGGACTATGAAATTGACTGTGGTGGAGGGAAGAAGGTCCACCAAAAGGCAGATTTGGCAGAAGGCAGCTTATTTACCTGGCTGAGTGAAGATATATTCAGGAGACCTACTTTTTCTCGTTTCTGTTCTCTTTTGGATAATTACAACCCAAATGAGGGGTGCAAAGAAGTTATCACATCTGAGGAGAAGCAAGAGCAGGCTGCATTCATAGAAGAAATCAGCAGAACTGCTCCCATCAAATATCTTCACAAGTATCTCTCACGCAAGGGCATTCTATCTGAGAGCTATCAAGATTTTAAAAGAACATTGACCACTCTCTGGTTTGATCTTTATGGCCGTGGTGGTGCATCTGCTTCCTCCTCTGCTTTTGAACACGTTTTTATTGGAGAAATTAAGCAACGTGGTGAAGAAGAGGTTTCAGGCTTCCACAACTGGCTTCAGGTTGTCTTCTATGACTTATTCTTTACCTATATTTTGCATTTTTATTGTATCTTATCATGTCAGCATAAATATGATGTTAGTTGAGATGTGTGTTTGGTATTATTTTCTTGTCTCTCTTTTTTTTCTCTCTCCCCATCTATCTAAAGTTGTCTTACTCAGTGAATGCTAAGTATCTTTATTCTATATCTTCCCAGTTTTACCTTGAAGAAGCAAAAGGAAGGGTTGACTATCAAGGTTATATTTTCCCCCGTCGACGTGGGCAAACTGTAAGTAATTCTATCCAGTGTTCTGCCTACAAGGCTACAAGATAGTGGAAATGGGATTACTTGAAACGAGATAAAGCTCTCTTACACTTTGTTGCATCACATTTAAGGGTATTTAATTTTGATATTATGTCTAACTGAACTCCTTATGGAATATGAAGTAACAAAACATTCAAGAAATTATTAACAGAGAAGTAAATGATACAGTAATGCAATGACTTCTCAGAGTTGATTCCAACTGTAGAAAGATGCAAGAATAACTCATGAAGGTCTCACAATTTGAGACTTGAGGTTGTGCATTGATGACTTGCGCAAAGACATTTGTCTTTCTTTTTCGTTTCTATTTTCAGTGTTAACAAACATGCTAAATCATATTTTAACATTAAATATCTTAATAATCTCATTGAGACTCTTGAAGAATTCATTACTGTGGAAGCAAATTCAGAGCTTAGCTTCGAACAGAACTTCCTTTTATGTTCAGTTTATGGTACTAATTGTATTAACGAATGACTTCCTTATTTTTGCTGCCCCATGGGGAAAGAACTGAACTTTTAGCATCATCTCATCATATTATATTTCTTTTGAAACCTGCCATGCTTGAATATGAATCTTTGTCCTCCTCTGACTTGGAAAGTGTTATGTATACTAAATTGCAGCCAGACTCTGAAACCCAGTTGCTTACGATCCAGTTCGAATGGAATGGTGTTTTGAAAGCTGTATCAAGCACTTTAGTTGGAGTGAGCCCAGAATTCGAAATTGCATTGTACACCCTGTGTTTCTTCATGGGTGGAGAGGACAACCATATTGAACTAGGTCCATGCCAAGTTAACATCAAATGCTATCACTTCGGAGACAGAATTGGATCTGCGTTTCCTATGGCAGAGTGTTGATCTCAGGGTTTAAACCAAACAACTTATTGTCCTATAAGATTGAGTTATGTGTAGGTGAAATTATACTGAAAGTACAGGGCAATGACAATAATTCGTATTGGAGTGTGATAAGATTTATAACTTATAATTGAAGCCACCATTAAGAATTTTATGCACCAACTAGCCTTTCTTCGTAATTTCCCCCCTGCGGATGAAAAAAGAAAGAAAACATCACATAAATTCAGATGAAATATTTCTGACATACTTCAGCTCAGTTGTGTATACAGGCCTATGTTGCACGGATACGGCGATACGATACAACATGATATGCTGATACAGCAAGTTTCCAAAAGCCCAGGATACGAGTGCGGCCGATACAGCGATTAAAATAATATATATATATATATATATATAATATAAATAGAAAAATTGATTTTCCAATAGCCCAACAGCCAGCTCAACAACCCAACCCTACAGCCCAAAAATTAAGACATACAAAACAATATTAACTATTTGACAGCCCAACAGCCCATCACCCCACCCCAATATTAGAGCCATCCGCACCCTAATATTACCCAATATTAATAACAACAGTCTTAAAAAAAATAAAATAACAACATAGCAGAAGAAAACTTTGAGGAGCTAGGGCGATTGCGATGGCAGACTCTGAGATGGCGATTGCTGGCGGTGGGTCTTCCTTCTTCCTTCTTCTTCCTGTATCGGTGCCGTATCGATGGAGTATCGGAGCCATATCGGGAAGTCAACATCCCAGGAAAGTCTACGATACTCTTCCTTATTCCTTCTTCTTCCTGTATCGGTGCCGTATCAATGGAGTATCGGAGCCGTATCGGGAAGTCAACATCCCAGAAAAGTCTACGATACGCCACGTGGCGTATCGGATACGTATCTGTGCCGTATAGTATCGGCGCCATATCCGATACTCGCATACCCCCAAAATCTGCCGTATCGGTGCAACAGAGATACATGCTGATAGCTGACCAGGCTATGGATGCTGCAGAGCTTCTCGCCATCTCTAATTCTTCAATTGCCTTCACTCATTTCATCTTCGTTGTCAAGAAGTTCAAAAAAAAATTTGATGAAGAAGAATTTCAAAATTTTAAATTGACAGAAACCAAAGCAAATATCTTCAGCTTTTGGTCTTGGAGAAAGGAAAATAAAGAGAAACTCAAATTTTTTTCTATAAAAATTTTAAGAAAAAAGCAAATCAGAGTTTGAATCTTACATAAAAACTCAACCATCTAACAGAAAACGTTTGGTATGAACTTAAGTACATTTTGCCCCCAATTGAATTTCTAAAAAACCAAGAATTAACATTCATAGCCAATTTTCTTTTCTTTATTTCTTTATTTCCAAAAATTTCTCACCCACAATTTAAAAAAAAACTCATTCATAATTCATTTATTAATATTTTACTAAAAATACTTGATTTTATTAGGATAATGAAATATCAAAATCGGAATATAATCAGGTTATGAAACCATCTATTTGCATGGGAATCGATTTAAGGCCCAAACGTGACACATGTCTGAAAAAAAAAATCAGATTGAAATATGATCCAAAACCAGGGCCAGTTCAGAACCATATTTGTAATCAAATGGGTTTATTTTGCCTCATTAAAATCTTGCTTTAAAAAAATCCCCAAAGGAGGAAAACTGCACCATCTCAATTTTTCTTGGTTTGTACTTGGTTTTTTCAGTATCAATGAAGGCTATTTTTCCTAATTTAAAAAAAAGGGTTAATTTGGAATCAAGTGGATTTTGGACTATAAATTTTACCATCCTTTTTAAACTATATGAATTTGTAAGGCTCAGATATGAATTTGAAATCTATACCACAGGTATGTAATTATTCTATAATGAGAATTTGAAATTATTTATATATAGTAATTACAACAACAATGACATGAAAAATTGAAAGTTTATTAATACATTCATTCAATTCATTTAAAAACTATTAATAAATAAAGAAATGATAAAAACTATATTTTTTTTTATAAAAGACGATAGAAATTTATTACATCAACTGGAAAAAAAAAGTACAGAGGAAAAAGACTAAGTGTTCGTTTGGCATTGCTTATTTGGGGTTATAAGTGATTATTATGAAATTTTTGAAAGCCCGACCTGTTTGGTAAAAAATAATAAAATCACTTATTTTGAATAATTGATGTGAGAGAAAGCAATTAGGGAAAACAAGTGATGAGCTGCTTTCATTTTTTTGATTATGCGGGAATCAGTTTTGAAGAGGCGATGGGTTTAATGAAACTTTCAAAATTCCAAAAATAACCCCGCCTTTTTTTGTACCAACCGCACTTCTAACAAAAAGTTTACCAAACGCTAAACTGCTTTCTTTCACAGCTGATTTCTCTCACAGCAAATCTGACAGTGATTATTTTTACAGCACAATAATGCCAAATGGCCCTAAAGCAAGCCATCCCATTAGCAGTACGTTGGACATCAACTAAAACAATCTGGAGAGAATCAATTTAAAAATAGCTTTTCTATAACCCTGTTCTACAACCATAGTTGCCTCGAATCTATTCCAATTACATCAAAGACAAAACCGGCCGCTAATATGCATGACTCTCGTAGAGACTACGAAACCAGCAAGCTTAACCAAGTTTATGGAAGTATGATAGAAAAACAACAAAAATAACTCATAGTGTTTCTGTACTTTATTGAACAACCTAGATCAAAAATAAAAAACTAAACGAATGCTGACAAAAGGAAGAAAAACTACCAAAAATCTTCCTCAGGATCATGACATAGAGAGTGTCACCTAGTCACTCCATGGCCCCAATGCACTAATGAGCAGTGGATCTACCATGATCAAGCAACCACATCTCAAAGAACAGCCTCGCAAGATGAGGCAAAACCAAAGCCCGCCCAGATATATGGCATAGGTCCTCCGAAAACCGGAGAACGCTGAGGAACTGATGAGATCCAGGGTTCCCCAACCCAATCTGAAGCTCTTTCTCTCTTAGTCAGCTAGGGTTTCGTAATCTCTGAATATAAATAAACAAAACAATATCTTAGATTCACAAAACATTAGGGAATCCAAAAATGAATAAAAGATTTTGACCAATATCGCTTGCGAAATCATGGCGTTGGAAAAAGATTTTGACCACCATTCTTAGAATAGGCAGGTCCAACCAAATCATGGTCTATGTAGTTGCACATCGGCAGATCTAGCCGGATCTAGACATGTATAGTTGAAACTGGACATACATAGCAGTATGTGTGAAATTTTAACCAAATCTGGGAAAGTAGTCTAGCCAAACCTAGACATAACTAGCCAAACATATGAAAATATGGCCAGACTTGGGCATACCAACCCAAATTTGGCTAGATCTAGTCATATCTAGCAAAATTTAGTCTAATGTGCTGAGAAATAGATGAAGATAGGTAGAATTATCACGCTTAGGTAAAATTATCTTCTAGCACAACATTTGAACAAAAAGAAAAGAAAAAAAAAATTGTTCAAAGAGTAGTGGTAGTCATTGAAAAAATTTAGAATGGTCGCCACACCAAATTTGGGCACATATGGCGGCTTGCGAAATCATAGGGTTGGAAAAAGATTATGACCACCGTATGGGTTGGTCCGACCAAGTCATGGTCTATGTAGCTGCAAATCGGCAGATCTAGCCAAATTTGATTAGATCTAGCCGGATCTCACTATTAAAAAAACTCATATTAGATACTGATTTTGATTTGTCTCCAAAGTTGAACTAATTGTCTCCATTAAACAATAGAGACTATGCAGCTACTATTTTTTTTTTTTTGATAAATTCTGGAATTGCATTCATAATTCAGCCAAAAAATCACTAGCCAAAAAGGCCATACAAACTAGCCACAAAGGGCCATTACAATAACGGAGCGGTCTAACATCAAAATTAAGAAAATCTAGGTCTACTCCACTAACGATCATGCAGGATCGAAGAAACTCTGGCATAGGCATCCCAACTAAGAGTGCAAATTCAGAACAACCAAAAATAGACGAAGCTTGAACAAACCAAGCCATTACAAAACAAATAAAACTCTCACAAAGGAGAGGTGGAAAGCTCTCACAAAAAGGAGAGAGGAAAACTACACAGAAAACCCAAAGGGTCTCTGCGACTTATTCCAAATATGAAGAACCGCAAAAGGATAGTAGTGGAGATCCAACAAAGAAACGCAGGTGGAGATCCGACGCCAAACGCATCCGCCTGTGATGGGTGGAGGAAGGGAGAAGGCGAGAGGTGAGGAAGAGAGGAGGGGAGAGGGGAGGAAGAACGGTGGCCTCCTCCCCCCTCAAGGTGAAAAATGGTTTTAGAGGGTTTTTGGGAGAGAGGAGGCTAGGGTTTTTGGGTAATTATGCAGCTACTATTTTAAAATCAGTATCCTAGTTTGGGGTTGCTATTGTTTATTGGGTATAATTTTGGGAGTCAATCTTTCAATATTTTCAAATAAACAAATACATAATCAGCCAAGCCATATTAAATTCTTGCAAGCCAATCTCAGCTCAGGGTGCGGCTTGCCCCTGGCCACAAGGTGCTTCCAACGGGTTTCAAACCCCTGACATTGAGGTGCTAGGTAGCACGCTAGCTGAAGGTGGCAGTTTGCCAACCGCACCACACCTTGTGGTTGGCTGGAATCACTTTCACTACGAATAAAACTGCTAAAATATATTCAACAATTCCATTCATATTAATTTTTTTTTGAAAGGATCTCCAACTGGACTACTACGAAAAATAAATTCATACAAACCCCATCTAAAACAGAGAACCATACCAGACAACATGCACTGAAAAATCTTAACTTTATTAGAAAAGAAAAAGCAGAAATACATATTTTGTCCAACACAAAATGATCCTAAGAAAAAAACCAAAGACAAAACAGCTTTATGTAACACAATATTTCGTTGGATTCTTAGGTGGTTTGGCGTTTTCTTCTGTTGGATCTAGCTCTGCTCCGATTGTGTGAAGGGTCTGGAAAAAAACATAAAATAAACATAACACGTTAAAGCAACAAAAGTTTAAAACTGAATTTTATACAAACAGAGAAAAATTTATAATCACAGTAAGATAGATAAAAATCCATCCAAAAATGAATTCTCAACCACCCCCACTTAAAGTTAGTGAAATAAAAAAGAAAATAACTAAAAACATTTATCTACGAACAGAGTAAATCCAGGGAAAGCATTAAAGTAGAAAATTTCCACTATAGTTTTTTGGTGCATCACGTATCGACCATAATTCATCTTCAGTAATAAGCAATGTGGACATCAACATCAAACTTTTCAATGGAATTAAGCTCTAATCGAATCAATGATTTACCAGAAAGCTAATTTGAGAAGCAAACTCTCCAACTAGTTTTTTGGTACATCATCGACCGACTAGAGCTCACCTCCAGCTTTACCAATCAAAGGAAGTAATAATTTTTGTGCAAACTCTGTTCTATATGCATTAGTATATATAGGGGGTCTTAGTGGATCCTTAAAGAATATTGGCAAATATATAAAAATAAACAAAAATAAATTTTAATAGTAATCTACTAATTAAGCTAACGTCATTAATGTTATGAATATTTGGAATGATAATTTTAAATTTAATGAAATAATTGTCATTTTTAAATGGCAAGTAATTGTAAAAGTTGTACTGTAAATATGTTTCCTAAGGAGTTGATAAAAAGGTCTAAACATTGCAAATTAAAATTGCTCTGCATTCAGTGTACGGTGTACCTATTATAACTTACTTTCTATCAAGGTCTAAAATATCGACGATTTCGGAAATATCGGTAGTTCAAAAACACGAAAATTTCAATGGAAATATCGGGAAATTATCGATATCGATAAAAATTGAATAAAAACCACGGAAATTGTAAAAAAAAAAACTTTAGAGGATATTATTTAGTCCATTTCCTATTACTTCATCACAAAAAATTGGAAGGAAATGCATTGCATGATAGGTTTAACTGATTTAAATTGATTATGTAGTGAGCTGACAAACACTGCGAGTGTAGAAAATACGTAGTAATTAATGAAAGAAGATTAAACACACTATAATCATTTATTTATAATGATTTACTAAAATATTTTACACTTTATACATTGCATGGTAATATACATGAGTGACTTAGTACCACATAGAGTTCCTTTAAGGTTCAAATTTGAGTTATTTACACTAACACCCCTTGAGGTTTTCGGCTTTTTCACAAAACTCCTTGAGGTTTTAGAAATTACAAGAACTCCCCATGATGTTTTAAATTGTTTTCACAAAACTCCTTTTCATTGATTTTATACAAAAAAATTCTCCAAATGACAAAGTTGACCCTTGAGATTAGATTGCATATACTTCATTGAGGTTAATTTTGTCATTTGCATACTTTTTTTCAATGAAATCATCAATTTTTGGACAAAAAATCAACAAAAAATGTGAAAACAAACTGAAACCTCAGGGGGTGTTCGTGTAATGTTTGAGACCTGAGGGGGTTTTGTGAAAACACAAGAAACCTTAGGGGGTATGAGTGTAAATAACTCTTCAAATTTTTCACAGTCTTTATCATCTCAAAATTATTGATATTATCGATATTACAGCGATATTATAGCGATAATTTGGCCAAATGTTGTTGAAGTATGAGAGAAATTACCGACGTCAATATTATCGTCAATATTATCGATACTTATACGATATGTGTATGAATATGTTCCAAAATATCTTAGACCCAAAAAATGATAATATCCTCGATATTATCGATATTTTAGTCCTTACTTTCTATTTAGTAAATTTTCTTTTCTTGTACTTTCCTTAATTTGAAAATTTTCTAGTGAATTTTCTTTTCTTGTACTTTCTTAATGAGCCTTAATGAGCCTAGCTCCTTGGGCTCATTAAGAGACTGATTTTGCCTACCATCTCATCATATTATATTTTCCTTAACAGAACTTGCTAACAACACCAATAATAAACAGGTAGTTTTGATGGGTATGATTTTGGGGAAGGGGAGGGGGGTACTCTGCCAGTGGTTAGGTTCTTGCTCCTGTTTGCAGTTGAGCGGGTAAGTCTACTCAGTTAGATCGACGACTGAGCCCGTATGTGTAGAGAAACTTGCCTAATCCCGATGACATTGCCCGATTTTTGTACTAGTTACGTTTCCCATCAATAAAATCCTATCGCTATTCTCTCAAAAAAATAAAAATAAATAAACAGGTTGGTTTTGTACCAAACACGAAAATGAAAAATTCATGAAAATTTAGATTATTGAAATATGAGAAGAAAAAAAAAAGTAACCTTGCAAACATAATAGACTTCATTATTGTGGTGCAAGGTTTGCTACATGGGACTCGTGAATGTGGCTCTAATTGTATTGAAGGTTGAATAATTAGCTAAAAGACTTGAAACCTTTTGGGCAAGGTTGAATGGTTAGCTAAAAGACAAAGGCAAACACCGATTTTGTGCTTACGCTTAAGATTTCTCAAAGAATATGGCCCTATTAGCACCGCCATATTGCTAAACTTTATTATATATCCTAAGCCTCTTGTGGTGATTTCTTCTAAGCCATATTCAGATTGAAGTTTTCCATCATCTATTTTGGGCTATGTTCTCAATCAAATCCTTCTCCCAAAACCCGCTCTTTAACATTGCTCATTTTATCTAAATTTGGTTCTACATCGTATCTGACGGAGTTTGTTGCAAATCATCCAATTGTTCTTTGTCAAGTTCTTGTTTTGGTATATTTATACGTTCTTATGCATAGGTAAATCACTGAAAACCATGCTTTCTCCAGATCTGCTACGGATTTTGTTCTCGCTTCAAGATTTTATGCTGTGGTGGGTCTGGCTGCGATAGTGGTTCTTCATGTGGTGGTGGTGGTAGGTTCATTTAGGCTCCTGGGTTGCTTTAGGGTTTCGGCTATTTTGAAATTGTGGGCTTTGTTTGGGATTATGCTTAATTGTGGTGATGTGGGCTAATATTTTTAGTGCGGTTTTTTTCCCCTTTAGTTTTGCTCTTAGCATGTTAGTTTGTTGCCCTCTTGAGATTGGTGCTTTCGATTCATATTGATGTTGTTGATTATATAGTTAAAGTTTATCGAATGAAGTTTCTCTTTGATTTTAAAAAAAAAAACCTTTATTATCAAAAATGTACTCTGATATAAAATTGCATTCAAGGGCAACATTTTGTCAAAAAAAAAAAAAGATATTGTGGATTTCGTGCGTAGATCTTGTCATGTTTATATGGCCAAATCTAGGCAAATATGGTGGCTTGCCCAAGCATAGGCAACATAGCTAGGATTTTATATTTGGGGGGCAAAAATGTCAAACACAAAGTTTAGTTATATATTGTTTTTTGGGCTATTGAGTAAACTATTAAAGAACTAGTGAATACGTCAACTGGGGCATAAGCCTATGGCCCCCAAACTTATCAAAGTTGTATTGCAATATGAATCTACATTTATGAAAAAAACCACTAATTTCAATTTAGTACTCCTATAGATAGGGACATTCTTCAATAAATATTTTATGTTAAGAATTAGTTACATACTTCTAATCTTGGCCGTTGGATTGCATTCATTAAATGTGTTGGTAATATCTTAGATGTAATCCAATGGCCGAGATTAGAAGTATGTAACAAATCCTTAACTTAAATACTTGTTAAAGAATGTTTCTATCTACAAGAGTACTAAATTGAAATGAGTGGTTTTCTTTCATAAATGTAGTATGATTTTACTACTATATTCATATTGGAATACAACTTTGATAAGTGTGGGGGCCATAGGCTTACATATACCAAATTTTCTTTTTAGTTGTTACCACACCTAATATATACATTGAAAGGGGTTAAATAAATTGGGGGGCTAAGAGCATCTCCAGGATAGTCTCTAAATTTTAGCCAAATTTTAGCTAAAATGACTAGAAAGCTATTATAGCAAGCTACTTAAAATGATCTCTATTTTGGCTAATCTATAATATTTTATTATTTCTCTCCCCTCCTCTCTAAACTAAAAGTTCATTAAAAAAAAATCAAAAAGTAAGAGATGAGAGAGGGTTGTGGGCCTAGGGAGAGAGAAGAGAAAGAAATGGAAAACCCTCAATTTCTCTCTCCTCCTCTCTAAATATAGAGAGCCACCAAACTCAAATAGGGAGTTCTCCAAAATAGAGAGCCAGATAGCAAGTCTGCTGGAGCTGCCTTTTGCCTTCATTCTAGCCAAAATGGCTAAAGATCAGAGTATAGCAACTCTGCTTGAGATTCTCTAAGGCCTTAGCATAGCTTTGCGCCTATGCCCAAGGATGGGGTGGGGTAAAAGTTGTGTCCTCCATGGCTAATTGGTATATCCAAAACAATTAGTGCAGATATAGGGAACCAACATAAGTTTAGCAAGTCATGGGTATATCTAGTCGTACTCGGGCAGATCTAGCTAGCTACACCTGAACAGCTCTGGACGAAACTGTACAAATCTAGCTGGAGTTGTGGAGATCTAGCTAAATCGGTGCAGACTTCGTATGATCTATACAGATCAAGAGAAATTTATGCAAATGTAGACGAGCATGTGCAATTTAACCTAATATGACCATGACAACAAATGATAAATAGTCTGCATGACATGGACTTGACCAGATCTAGCCATATCTAAACCAAATCTAGCCAGATCTAGACACACAAAGTTGAAACTGGACATACATAGAGGAAGATGGGTAGAACAAATATTTGGAAATGCCTATCAAGCCAAAAAAAAAAAAAAAAAAAATAGAAACACGAGGGTAAATGGTGAAGTCTGCAATGCAAAATATACGTGGTCATGGTGTAGCTTCTTGAAAACCTGAAATCTAATCGAATTAGAGATTCACCAGAAAACTAAAGGTGGTAAATGTGCACTATAATTTTCTGATGCATCACTAATCGACTAGAATTCATCTTCAGTTCTAGCTATTTTGGTCGTCAACATCAATCTTTTCAGTGGATTCAAGCTTAAATCATATCGATGATTTACCAGAAAACTAAGATGAGAAACTAATAACTCTAACTAGTTTTTTGGTACATCATCGACCGACTAGAGCCCACGTCTAGCTTTACCAATTTGATGAAAAGCAAATCATTCACGCAAACTCTGCTCTATATGCACTAGTATATATAGGGTGTGTTAGTGGCTCATTAGTGAATATTGGAAAATATATAAAATAGAAACGTTAATGGTAAGCTTCTACCTCAGCTAATGTCATTAATGCAATGTATATTTGGAAGAGTGCTGTTATTTTCACTCTTGTTTTATTTTCTCATTTATCTTATCTTTCCATCCATTATTTAAATTTGAAAAAACAGAATCCTATCTTTCCACCCACCGTTATTCCTAAAATACCCTTTAATGATTAATTCAAGCAAATTCTCTGTTGCTAATCAGTAGTAGTTGAGATATGGAGAGAATCAAGTTGTATTTCACGGACTGGATGAGATTTTAGTCTAATATTTTAATTTTTGGATCTTTTAGTTTTTTTTATCTACTTATAGCTTTTGAAAATATTGTGGATAAATGTTTTAAAGAGAAAGGTGTACATTTAAAGGGCAATTTTCTATTGTGTTCCATTTGGGTGTAAAAAGAGAAAGGTGAAAGGAATAGAAACAACACTTTGCAGATCCAAAAAAAGAACAAAAATAATTGAAACATGGAATAAAATCAAACAATGGACTAAAAAATGAAGCACATATATAGAACCACTTCTTTTTTTTCTTTTTCTTTTTGTCAAACGGTAGAATATGCGGGTCACGTAGTTGAGGTTTTTTCCCTAAGTCCTTAGAAGTCATTTTACAAAGTGGTAAATTTTCTTTAAAATGTTGAAGATAAGGTGGTTGGAGAAAAAGAATATGGGGTGAAAATAGCAGCACTCATTTGGAATCACAATTTTAAAACTAATTACACTCATGGACTAAAATATTGATAATATCGGTGAAATATCACTGATATTATCCTTTTTTCGGGACTAGGATATTTTGGGACATATTCATACACATATCGTATAATTATTGAGAATATTGGAAAAATATCGATGTCGACAATTTCTCACACGCTTCAACAAAATTTGGGAAAAATATTGCGATAATATTGAAAATATCGTGATATGTGCATGCAATGGAAAAAAAAGAACTCGTAGCACACACGCAAAGGGGGATTCAAATCCCTGCCATTCCACTCCTCCAATGCCTTAATCACCATGTTGCTGATGTTTTTGTGTTAATAAGCTAAACTAATTATATTTATAGTCATTTTTCGAGTTGGTTTTGAAAGAATTAGATCTTCAGATGAGCATGTGACCTTTTCTTTTCAACTACTCACTACCTTTCTGCAAAGTACTCTTGCTCTTCACAGTACATTACTCTACACATAGAGATGTTGAAGACAATGAAAAATTTGAACCTCATAGGAACTCTATGTGGAATAGGTCACTCATGTATCTTTCCATGCAATGTATAAAGTGTAAAATGTTGTAGTAAATCATTATAAATAAATGATTATGGTGTATTTAATCTTCTTTCATTAATTACTACAAATTTTATACACTCACAGTATTTGTTAGCTCACTATATAATCAACTTAAATTAGTTAAACCCATCATACAATGCATTTCGTCCCCATTTTTTGTGATAAACTAATAGATAATTGACTAAATAAATATCCTCCAAAGTTTCAATAAAAAATCCAAGTGTTGTTTTACAATTTTTGTGGTTTTTATTCAATTTTTACCGATATCGATAGTTTTATGATATTTCCATCGAAATTTCCTTGTTTTTGGACCATTGATATTTTTGAAACCATCAATATTTTAGACCTTGATTACACTATTTTCATTTTTAAAAATCAAGTAATTGTAAACGTTGCTCTGGAAATATGTTAACTAAAAATTGATGAAAATATTGTCACAATAGGAAGTTTGACACAAATAAATTGTTTGTTTTACGAATTCTTAGATTAATCACAAGAATATATAATATAAAAATCATCTAATTAACATGGTTGCTCATCGATTATTTAATAGTCAACAAAAGACCCATCTAATGAAATTTCTTTATGTTTTTTTTTAAAAAAAACTTAAGTGGTTAAGAGCATTGACTCTTGCATCCTAGATCTACCCCTGTATCTTAAATAGTTAAAAGCTATTTATAATTTTTTTTTTATAAAAGCTTGTCTCCTTAACTGAGGAGGAGCTCCTTCTTCCCTGAGGGTAAAGACCCGTCCCAAGTGTTGGCGAGTCCTTACTTAGTTAGAATTTTGGTGCCTTACTATGTTAGGATTTTGGTGAATATTTGCCATACTTTGTTTGACATGGTATAAGAGCCTAGGTTTTCTTGTGACCTGTGTTTGCGTTCTCCTTGCAATTTAATTGCTCTCATCCCCTCCTTTTCAAGGGGGAGGGGGAGTGAAAATGATATGTTTATTGACGTATCCCCATTACCTTGACATATTCCCATGAAGATATTGTCTATTTCTTGACTGACGACTTCTTCTCTTCAGGGGGAGAGGAGGAGTGAGGAGAAGTTGTGTCTGTGTGAATTAGCTAAAGTTGATATGAAAGAATTTGTTGCCATTTTTTGCTGATGTTGTCATTGCCATTGCTGATGCCGTTGATGTTGCCTTTGCCCTTGTCTTTGCTTTCTTCGTTTTTCGTTGTTATTGGTGCTGCCGTTGACGTTGCATTTGCTTGCCTCGCTTTCCGTTGCTATTGTCATTGCCAATGATGTTACTGTGTTTTGATCCGTCTCTACCATAACCCT
Source organism: Prunus padus (assembly GCA_024362665.1). NCBI lineage: Eukaryota > Viridiplantae > Streptophyta > Magnoliopsida > Rosales > Rosaceae > Prunus > Prunus padus. The sequence continues at coordinate 11,851,147 of JANFAM010000005.1, read as the reverse complement.
AAACACTACCTATTTCCACTGCACTATACACCTAGCCTATAATCTTAGCCCACTGCCGCCGTCTACCTTGCTACCGTCGCTGCCGCCTACCTTGCTATTGCCACCCCTGCCGCCACCCCTCCATCCATTGCCATGCCGAATATTGATGCCTTTATTTCTTCATTTGCTTCTGGCTCTACTTCACTTATTGCTTCTCCTACCCATATTGTGATGGTTCATACTGAATCGTTCACCAACCTACTCTTGGGATTCAAATTAAATGGATCCAGCTATGCGATTTGGGCTTCGATGATCGAACTCTATGCTACTTCACAAGGAAAATTGGGTTACCTAACTCGTGACTCTGAGGCCCCAGATTCCAAAGATCCACAATTTGGAAAGTGGAAAATTGATGATGCTACTGTGAAAAGTTGGATGATGCGCACTATGGAACCTAGTTTGTTGAATATGTTTCGTACTTACTTATTGTCGTGCTCACAGGGTTTCTATGTTCTGCCTTACCTACTGCCGTGCTCACAGGGTTTCTATGTTCTGCCTTATCTATTGCCATGCCCACAGGGTTTCTGTGTTCTGCCTTACATACTGTCGTGCTCACAGGGTTTCTGTGTTCTGCCTTACCTATTGCCGTGCTCACATTATTTTTGTGTTCTTCTATGTGCCCTATTTGTTAGGGTTTTTATGACAAGGCCTTCTCTACAGTTGTTCGATTGGTCAATGTTGAGTATGGTGTTCTATGACTCGCTTGTCAAGTTGGGCATGCGGAATATCTTTGCCCTAACTTGAGGGGGAGTGTTGACGAGTCCTTACTTGGTTAGGATTTTGGTGCCTTACTATGTTAGGATTTTGGTTACTTACCCATTTATCTAGTCCTATTATAATTGAGATTTATTTCCTATTGTAATTTATATTTATTTTCTATTATAATTTGGATTTATTCCTATTTTATTTAGGGTTGTACTTCTTTATAAATATCTCCATATTAGAGAAGAATAAGATATAAGCATATATGAGCATAACTGAATATTTGCCATACTTTGTTTGACACCAAGTGGGTGGCAAAAATGTTCAAGATGATTGCTTCACAAACCATAATCTAGTCTTTAGTCTAACTCAAGTGGGTGGCATAAATGTTGATTGAGACTAAGTAAAAATCAGGTCAATCTCTATGTACCATAAAAATGTAATTAGCTACCATGTTTTCTTTTGGTAAATAAATTTTTATTCTTCACAGTCCTAGAACCACATCTGAAATCAAATGGATTCCTTTGGAATAAAATTTATTCAACACTAGAAATTTTATCATCCTTCTTTTTCTATTAATCATAATATTCTACAAATCTCAGAAAGGGGGCGAGTTAAGTTTATACATGCAATTTATGTGCACAAACACTGTATGTTCTCTTGTAAGACAGTCTAAGGTTTGTTTAGATGGAAAAATTCATCCGGAAAACCCTAGCCACACTCTCTCTTCTTCTCTAAGTCCCAAAAAAACTCAATAGAGAATAAAGGGGAGGAGGAGAAAGAAGCGTCATTGCCCCTCCTTCCCTCTCATCCTCCTCTTCCGTTGTCTTTTGGGTAAGTGAATAATTCCCTTGAGCGATTTGAATAAGAAGCCCTTTATGCTAATTTCTTCTGAGCCATTCCATCTCTTAAAGCCCTCTCTCTAACACTTCTTATCGTATTCAGAGGAGTTTGCTTAATCTACCCAATTATTTTTTGCCATGATTGTTGGATTGGCATATGTGTTCAATGTTATACAAAGATAGATCGTTGAAAACTAGGTTTTCCCCATATTTATTGCAGGTTTTGATTTTGCTTATGTGGTGGTGGGTGTGACCACAACAAGGCTTCTTTAGGTGGTGCTTGTAGGGTTCATTTAGGCTATGTTGCTCTAGGATTTCAGTTATGTTGGGTTTTGTGGGCTTTCATTGAGATTAATGCTTAAGTGTAGTGATGTGGGCGCTAGTAGTTGTTGGTACGGCTTTTGCCCACTTTAGTTTTGCTTCTTAGCGTGTTAGTTTTAGTGCCCTCTTGGAATTGGTGCTTTGGATTTCTTGTTGAAGTCTTATGTTTTTGTTGTGTTGCCAAAAGTTAGGGGGGGGAAGAGAGAGTGGTTTCTCGCATACACACCACCAAGGTGTCATGGGGGTTCAAACTTAATTGAGACTACTACTAGTCTGCAAATTAAGGCCCTTTTCCACTATGTTAGACTCTGTTGACTTGTTGATGTCGTAATTTGTATTGTTAAAGATTATCTAATAAAGTTGTTCTTTAATAAATAAATAAAAATGAACACTTTGAATTTGGATGTGGATTTGAAATCTATATTCTGGACAAAGTATTTAATGTCAAGATCTTAGGTTGAGAGCTTAATTATGTTGGCGAGTTCTTAGTTAGGATTTTGGTTCCTTACTATGTTAGGATTTTGTTTACTTACCCATTTATCTAGTCCTATTATAATTGAGATTTATTTCCTATTGTAATTTAGATTTATTTCTTATTTTATTTAGGGTTGTATTTCTATAAATACCTTCATATTGGAGAAGAATAATAAGGCGAGCATAATTGAATATTTGCCCAACTTTATTTGACAAATTATATATAGAGTAATTACAAGAACAATAACTTGAATTTTTGAATTTTTTTTTAAAATTCATCCATTCATTAATTAAAAAACTATTAATAATTAAAACAACAACAAAAATAACACAAAAAACAATGCTGAAAATTCATAAAAACAGCCAAATTTAGAATGGTCACCATGACCAAATATGGACACATATGGTTGCTTGTGAAACCATAGGGTTGGGAAAAGATTATGACTACCATCCCTGGTTATAGGTAGGTTAAACCAAATCATGGCATGTGGTTGCATGTCGGCAGATCTCACCGAATTCTTCCAGATCTAGCTTGATCTAGACAAGTATAGATGAAACCGGACATATACATAGTGAATCTGTGAACTTCCAACTAAATCTGGGAAAGTCTAGCCAAACCAAAAGAGAAACCAAACATGGGCAAATCAAACCACACTTGGGCGGAGCCATCCAAATCTAGCCATATCTAGCGAGAATTATACAAATATGCGTAGAAATAGATGAAGATTGGTAGAAAAAGCATTGTGCAATGCCCATAATGACAAAATTAAAATCAAATCGAAACACGAGGGTAAATGGTGAACTATGCATTGCAAAATATCTAAGGTCATAGCTTAGCTTCTTTAAAACCTAAAGTCTAATCGAATTGGTGATTCACCAGAAAAATAAATGTGGAAATTTTCCACTATAATTTTCTGGTGCATCACCAACCGACTAGAATTCATTTTCAGTAACAAGCAACTTGAACTTCAACATCAATATTTTCAATGGAATTAAATTCTAATCGAATCGATGATTTACCAGAAAGCTAATTTGAGAAGCAAACTATAAAACAAGTTTTTTTTGTACAACATCAATATATAGGGGTCTCAGGGACTCATCAATGAACATTGACCACTCGATAAAAGTACGCAATTTAATGGGAATCTACTAATTAAGTCAATCTCTTTAATGCTATGCATAATTGTTATGACAACCTTAAAATCAATCACATTTTTAGAAGGCGCATAATACATATTTATACATATAGAAAGAGATTGTTTCCAGAAAAATGTTGATACTATATATGGAGTGCCTTAGTTATGATTCTTCGACGAAAAAGTTCAAAAGGCAAGTTATCACGCTTGACCATATCAAGCTTACTTTGTTCATTCATAGAAGAATCTGAGGTCGAGCATATGTACAAATATATATATTTCTTCAAACTTATCTTTAGACGAAATTTGTAACAACTTCAACTTTTCACTACTCCATTTTACTATTTGCGCGACGAAACAAAATTTGTCGCAAAAGACGTATTTGCGCGACGAATAAAAAAAATAGTCGCGCAAAATAGGAAGGCCAATAAAATTTTTTGGTAAACTTGCGCGACGAGTATTGTCGTCGCGCAACAACACTTTTAGCGACGAATCAAAAGTGTCGTCGCGTAAAGTCAGAAAGAAAATCCGGAGAAAAATATTTTGGCGCGAAATACTTGCGCGACAAAATATTAGTCGCGCATGATATCTTTGCGCGACGGAAAATGATATCATCGCGCAAAAGTCCACAAGAAAAAGCGGGAGTGAACTTTTGGCGCGAAACCCATGCGCGACGACACTTTTTCGTCGCGCAAGAATGTTTTGCTTGACGAAATAAATAGTCGTCGCGCAAAAGTGTTTTGAGAGACGAAAATATCTTTCGTCGCGCAAAAAAAAATTGCGTGACAACATTTTTTCGTCGCGCAAAACATTCTTGCGCGACGAAAAAATAATCGTCGCTCAAAAGTGTTTTGAGGGACGAAATTTACTTTCGCCGAGCAAAAAAAACTTTGCGCGACAATATTTTTTCATTGCGCTAGAATTTTTGCGGGACCAAAAATTTTTCGTCGCACAAAACACAATTATTCGTCGCGCAAAACTATTTTGCGCGACGAAATTTATATTCGTCGCGCAAAGGTCTTCGTGCAAAATTGAAGATTATAATCTGGATTGAGCCATTGCAGAGGCAATCTGCAAAAACAATTGCAGACTGCCTCTGCTTCCACCATTTCCTTTACGTTCAATTTTTCTTACGTCGGTTTTATAATACTCCCTCAATATTCTTCGCTAGGTTGATCGGGTAAGCTTTTTTTGTAGTTAGTGTGAAAGTATCAATGTAAATTCATACTAACGCCATTAATTTTGTTGTTTACAGGATATTACGTGTGATTAGTGGTTGGTGGATAACGATTGAAAAGGTATATTTTTCGTTTTATTTTTTTAAGTCATAAATTTAATTACATTATGCTGAACTTAGTTTGTTTTGTGAAATTATATGTTGTGATGTACGGAGTTAATTGAAATTAACTTCGTACTTTTGTTTTTATTTTGAGTAACACTTAGTCTCCCGTTCGAGATTAGTTGGATTTCGTGCATGGATGCGTAAAGCATGACTGCGGTCCAATTAATTCTTGAATTGTCTCATTATTTGGACAGTTTGGGAATGCATAGTCATGTCACGTAATTTACGACTACAGGATTAGGTTTCGGTTGTGGAGATTTCGGTGTCATCTGCATGCGTTCTTGGTCGTACATAGGTATTTTATACCTACGGTACACCTCAAGAAGCGTATCGAGATGCTGCCGAAATTCATCCACGTCGAAATCTAATCTTATGTAGCTGTAAATTACGTGACATGACTATGCATTCCCGAATGGGATAGGGCCCTTACCGGAGGCATAAGGTGACATTAAGATTTTGTATGACGTTGTTGTGATATTGGTTCCAGGAATTATGAGCGGGAGGTTGATACAGAACCGAATAGATGCGTGACGAATACTTGGATGGAATCGAGGATTTTATTGACTTTGCACGTACACACAACCGGGTGCAACTAGAATCCGGTGTCCTTGTAGGAGGTGTAACAACACGTTACGGGAGACAATAGAAAATGTTCGATTTCATTTAGTAAGGAATGGAATGATTGAGACATATAATACTTGGAACCATCATGGGGAACAATTTGACCGGGTGCTTCATCTTCAAACGCCACAAGAGCGGACAATGTTGAACATATTGTGGATCCTAATGAGCAAGTCATGGATATTATAAATGATGCTTTTCCATTTGCATCTTCAAACACCAATCAAGAAGGGGAAGATGACATGCCTACACCAATGGACAGTGCAGAACTTGAACAATATGAAAACCTATTAAAAAATGCCATCCAAGAGTTATACCTGGGGTGCAAAAGTATTTCGGTTCTCACGGCCATTGTGGAGCTAATGCACGGAAAAATAAAGTATCGTATGTCGAACTAGTGTTTTGATTACTTTTTGGGGATTTTCAAGAGAATGCTTCTGACGGACAATTATTTGCCCAAAGACCATAGACAAGCGCAAAAGGTGTTGAGTGGCCTTGGATTGGGTTATGAAAAAATTCACGCTTGCAAAAACAATTGTATTTTGTTCTACAAAGAGTATGAAACATTGGATACATGCCCTATATGCAATGAGTCGAGGTTCAAAATGACATCGCAGAATAGAACGACGAAGGTCCCACAAAAAGTCATGCGTTATCTACCCCTGAAACCTAGGTTGCAGCGATTGTATATGTCGACGCATACGGCCACAGACATGAGATGGCACAAGGAAAAACGGGTAGACGACGATGTGATGCGGCATCCTGCAGATGGGGAGGCATGGAAAGAGTTCGATCGAACATTCCCCGAGTTTGCAGCCGATCCCGAAATGTTAGATTGGGTCTTGCCAGACGGATTCAATCCGTGCGGGGTTCTAAACCAACACCACAAAGACTTGGCCGATTTTTGTGTTCCCATATAATTTGCCGCCATGGAAATGCATGAAAAAAGAATACATGATGATGACTGTTTTGATAACTGAAGATCCTGGCAGGTCAATCGATGTTTACTTAAGGCCGTTGGTTGATGAGCTCAAGGATTTATGGACAAACGGTGTGCGCACATACGATAAATCCACTGGGAAGATGTTCACTTTGCGGGCAGCGATTATGTGGACTGTGAATGATTTTCTCGCATATGCAATGGTTTACGGATGGAGTACTAAGTGTTATATGGCATGCCCGATATGCAAGGATGATGTCACATCTGGTTGGCACGCTGGCAAAGTTTGTTACCTTGGTCATCGGAGATGGTTGCCATGGGACCACGAGTGGCGGGAAAAGGATAAAGAGTTCGACGGGAACACAGAGCGTCGCCTCGGACCTAGAGAATGGTCAAGTGATCAGATTTTAGAAAAGATTAACGATTGCGATTTTGCTTCGTTCGGGAAAACGATGCTTTCGGACGGACCTTCTACACATATGAATTGGACACACAAGCCTATGTTTTTGAGCTCCCATATTGGTCGAAACTAAAATTGAGGCACAATCTCGGCGTTATGCATGTTGAGAAAAATGTCTTTGATACATTGATAGGCACGATTCTAGATATCGAAGGCAAGACAAAGGACACGATCAAAGCTCGTCTTGATTTGGAAAGAATTGGCATACGAAGGGGTTTATGGATGAATAGGGACAATGATAAAGCTAGACGGGATCTTGCATTTTTTTCCTTGAAACCGACGGACAAAAAAGAGTTTCTAAAGTTTGCATCGTCCGTAAAGTTTTCCTTGCGTGAATGTTGACGGGGGTAAATTTGCGGATTAAAGAGCCATGACTGCCATGTGTTTATGCAATGCCTACTTCCTGTGGGTATTCGACACCTATTGCTTAGGAAGATGTAGTGAAGCCAATCATCTTGTTGTCCAGATTTTTTCCCAAGCGACAGCAAAAACCTTGAGAAAGACAGACATGAATCGGTTGCGCCATGACATTGTCCAAGTCTTATGCAAGTTTGAGATGATATTACCTCCTGCTTTCTTCACAAGTATGATCCACGTGATGGTTCACTTGCACGAAGAGGCATTGTTTGCTGGTCCTGTCACCTATCGCTGGATGTATCCAATAGAAAGGTATATAATCGTCATCATTTGTTTATGTATCTTTATCCAACGGTTGCTAATTTGTATTGTATTGTTTGATTTTGGCGGGCTTCTCGGGAGCTTAAAAAAGTGTACGCATAGCAGGCGAAGCCCGAAGGATCAATTGTTGAGGCTTGGGTTCAATATGAGTCACTTACGTTCTGTGGAATGTATTTAAAAGATGTGGAGACGGCTTTCAATCGTCCTCGGCGCAATCTTGTGGAGGTGTGCGAAAGGAGAAACTCTGTTTTGCCCAAAGTGCACGACCCTTTGGGGATCCTGGACCGGAGAGTCGTTCTCGAGAATTGACATGGAGGTAGCGCATTGGTTCGTCTTGAACAATTGTGATGAGATAATAGCATACTTAGATGAGCATGAAGAGATGATGAAGTTGGAACATCCATCACATGTGTATGCCAAAAACACCGAGAATTGTTTCCAAAATGGTTTTTCGAATATGTAAATTATAAGTGTTTTGTATTTGACATATATATTGTAGTATTTAATTTTTGAAACTAACATGTGAATGTTTTTGTGTAATATTAGGTGAATAAATTGAAAGCATCGAATTCCCCCACTTATAGTGAAGAGTTATATAATTTGGCATTCGGCCCGATTCGAGCTGAATTGTTCTTGGGTTGCCATGTTAATGGCTTCAAGTTTTTGGGGGCTGCACGAGATGACAAGTTGTGTACGCAAAACAGCGGTGTCCATGTCCTGTGGAGGCGAAAGTACGGACATTGATTTCTATGGCAAACTAACAACTGTCGTGCAATTGCTTTATAAAGATCGATACCAAGTGATTATGTTTAAGTGTCGATGGTTTGATACAAACCCAAATAGGCAGGGAAGTGTTAAAATCGACCATGGCTTACTATCAGTGAACATTAACCGAACTTGGTATGATGACGACCCTTACATTTTGTCAAACATGGCAAAACAGATTGTGTATCTAGATGATCCTAAAGCCGGGTCGGTTGGAAAGTTGTTCGAGAAGATGGATCGAGAGGAACGTGTATGCTATACGAACATGACCCAACGGCGACAACGTCGACAACGTTGCTGACCAACGTTTAGAATCTACAATGGAAAATGATGCGGAAACACTTCGAGATACAAATGTTATACAAGAACCATTTCAGATACAAGGAGTGTCTTCAATCGAAATACCGATTCAGTCAATTACAATTGACCTTGGTGATCTTCCGTGATACAAAGTTGCAGTGGGGCCTAACGACGACAGTGGTGGATCAGAGGAGGATTGGGAGACCGAAAATGATGATAGCGACGATAATGAAAGTTATTATAGTTCGGATGATGAATAAATGCTACTTGCAATGTAAAACAAAGTAAATGCAATTTTTGTAATTTTGGAGTTTTCTAGTCTATGTGCCTTAAAATTACTTAGACGATTTTTAATATATGATCTATGTGCCTTGAGAATTTATAAAACCAGTAGCAATAATATATACACGAGTATAATACATATACATATATACGTACTATATGTATTTTATAATATATACATGGGTATATTACGTATACATAAATGTAATATATGTATATTATACATTAAAATACATAAATGGGTATATTAGATATATTCGAATATGTATATATACATATAATATATTATTATAACAATAATAATATACATGTATATATGTATATTTATATTATATATACATTTATATATTTATAATGTATTATATGTGTATATATATGTATTATAACAATAATAATATACATTTATATATGTATATATGTGTATATATATGTATTAGAATTTATAATACTAATATACATGTATGCGTATATGGGTTTCTTGTGACGAAGCGACATATATTCGTCGCGCAAAAAAGTCATATGATTTGCGCGACCTCAAAAACACTATTCATCGCGCAAACACCTGTATCTATTTCCGGCTAATTGTTTAGGGTTTTTTATTCTGCGTTTGCGCGACCAGAGAGTTGTCTCTCGTCGCGCAAAAAATTTTATATGGTTTGCGCGACTACAAAAACATTATTCGTCGCGCAAAAACTTGTAACTATTTCCGGTTTATTGTTTAGGGTTTTTTATTCTGATTTTGCGCGACCAGAAAGCTTATTTTCGTCGCGCAAACGTAACTTTTAACGCCCATAGATTATTTTTGTGTTTTGTTTGCGCGACGGTTACTTTTTCGTCGCGCAAATTTGAAAATAATAACTGTTCAAGGGTTTAGGGTTTATTTTTTAGTTTGCGCGACCAAAATATTACTTTTCGTCGCGTAATGGTTTGCGCGGCCAACATTGTTTGTCGCGCAAACATTAAAACTTAAAATACGGTTTATTTTGTGCATTTTCCGCGACGAATAGGTTTTCGTCTCGCAATGTTGTGAAATTTTTGGCGCCCCGATTCTGGAATAACAGGCGCATTTTTTTAATTTTCAACACTTTGCGCGACGATTAATTTTATTTTAGTTGTCGCTAAATTTTTTGTGCGACGACAAGTGTTTCGTCGCGCAAAGTCTGATAATAATTAACCAGAAAACATCGAACCTAGCCCTCTCACCTCCATTGTCTTCTTCCTTGATCTCTCCGACCCTCTCGGTCCCTCTCGATCCGCTTGATCCCTTGATCCCTCTCGGTCCCTCTCGGCCCTCTCGAGACCCTCACAGAGGTAATTTTTGGTTCTCTAATTGCGTTTTTTTCAAGCTTTGGTTTCAATTGCTTTTTTTGCAGATTTAGTTTCAAAACTTCAATGTCAATTTCGTGACATTTAGAGCTTTTAATTTTTACACTAATGTTGTTGATATATATTTTTAGGGTTGGTTTATCAATTTTCAGTTATTTTATAAGTTAGGATTTATTTTTAGGGTTTATTTTTATGTTAGGATTTAGATATATATAGGGTTTATTCGAATTTATGTTATGTTTGGGTATAATTTATGCTATGTTTGCTGTTATGTATGTATAATTTATTGGAAATGAAGGGTTTATAGTTTAGTTTAATTTGTAAGTTAGGATTTATATATATATATATATATATATGTAGGGTTTATCAATTTTCAGTTATTTTATAAGTTAGGATTTATAGTCAATTTTCAGTTTATTTTTATGTTAGGATTTAGATATATATAGGGTTTACCAATTTTTAGTTGTTTTTAAGTTAGGATATATATATATATATATATATATATATATATATATATATATATATATATCATTTTTTCAGTTCATTTTGAATTTAGGATGTATATATATTTGAATTTTCAGTTAATATTTGAATTTAGGATGTATATATATATATATGATTTATCATTTTTCAGTTAATTTTTAAGTTAGGATATATATATATCAATTGTTGTGTGCCTTGAAATTGTTGTGTGCTGCTGTTCTGTTTATGTATGATGTTTTTACAGGGTAAAAATTTGGGAAAAGTTCAAATTTCAAGGAAACTCTGTAGAAATTTCGTGAAGTCTCGTCCCTATTTTCACTTAACTTTTCAATGGTTATATAATTTTGTATAAATTTGTATTTGAGTGTTAATTTTTAGTATTTTAGTTATATAATTTTGTATATAAATATTGTGTGCGAGATGTCAAAACTTATTAGTCGTCGTAGGGCGGTGGACGGAGACGAGTTCGGCGCCCCGCCTCGGCCGTCATTGCCGGTGCTCGGCCACAGCTGGACAACCTTGTCGGTTGTTCAGGGGTCACTCTGCGCCGGCATCTTCTGCGTCCTCTGTGGCGCAACCTTTAGCGCCAGGCGCCGTCATCGCCCCCACAACACGACCGACACCACCTCGACAGGCGCCTGCGATGCGTCGGGGTCGGGACAAGGTAAAGATGTTCCTTCAACTTCAATTGTTTTTTTCCAAGTTTTAGTACGTTTGGTTTGTTAACGTTATTTTTCTTTTTCTTGTTAGCGAAGAAGACCCGGGGACCTTGTCGCGATTGAAGACAACGAAGGTCACCGGGTGACCAACGGCCGTATTAACATCGGCTATGATGACCGGCATCGAGCGGCACCAACCGGACCAGCATAGCTCATTGGCCCACGACATTGGTCATATTGTTCGCACCCATTGCCCGATGCAATGGAAGTCTTGGAAGGCAATGCCCGACGAGATAAAGAATGAGGCGCGCGGACAGTTGTCGGTATGTATCCTACCTTATATTTATATTCCATCCAACTTTATCTATTTCTATTAACTAATGTGTGTTCTTAATTTATTGCAGACGAACTACAATCTAGAGGACCTCGACGACGAGTCATTGGCGTACGTCAACAGACTCTTTGCGGAGAGGTACAAGCAATGGAAGAAGCGACTTGCACCACCATTTCCAGGGATTTGATGATCCGCTGGTCGCTCTTCAAGAGGGCTGTCCGAAGGAGCTTGAGGTCGGGAGGATAGTTGGGCGTGGCTCTGCCATCATTTTCAGGAGCCCAACTTTTTGGTAATTCTTTTAAATAATAAGTTTAAATTTATTAAACGTTTGTTACTAATGTTTATTTAATTTTTACATTTCATTTCTATTTCAACTAATGCGGTTATTTTGTGTATAATGAAGAAGGCGACTGACAAATAAGAGCAATAGGAGCAGAAAGACTCTTCTTCATCATTCGGGTTCCAAGCCCTTCTCCTATAGGATGGAGGCACGGCGGCAGGTAAAACAATAAACTTTTTTATATTAAATTTTTAATGTCATTAATATTTATTTGTTTTTATCGTACTAACATTTTCGTTCTCTTGTTCAATTCGGGAGGGTCTAAATTCCGGAGATCGACGTCTTCGGCGACGTTTATGTTCGACCGGGAATGAGTTGGCCGAGTCCCTTCATGTAAGTATTTTTTAATTTTAATTATTATCGCACGCATTTAATTTTCATGGTTTTTATATGATCATTTTAATTAATATATTATGTTTTTCGTAAACAAGCGGCGATGGTGGAGAAGAGCCAATCGGGTTCTTCAGAGTCCGCCTCCCAGCTTCCTCCCGAGACTCCCCTCGAGTCTGTGGATCCTCCACATGATGTGGGTTTTCAGATCTGACGGACACATTGGATCATACTCTCGGGAGGAGGCCAGGGACATATTGTCGAGGGATGGGGAATGCCCGCCAGCGAGAACCTAGGGCCCCTTCGTCATCGCAATCAAACAGTCGGGTGACCGCTTTGACAATAGAGGTGGCCGATCTTAAGACTCGACTCGCCTCGTATGATGCGAAGATGTCACAGATTCTAGATGCCCTCGCTCATTCAGGCATCAATCTCTCGAATTTTGGTCCCCGTCAACCTCCGAGCCCGTCCCGGCTGAGCATGGCCAAACATCCGCCCCTACGACCTCCCTTACGACCTGCCCCCGTCGACAATGGCGAGACCTTTCAACCGCCTTTGCGGACGACCAGGATAGATTATGATGCTTTGTTTTCGTAGTTTATTTCTTTTTCTTACATTTCCAAAATTTCTATTGTAATATACATTTATATTAATTTATAAATTTTTTTTAAATTACAAATTTTTTATTATTATCCAATAATAAATACTTGAATTTATTTTGTTTACAAAAAAAAAAACAGAAAATAAAATTTTACAAAAAATATATTTAATTTATGCGCGACGAATGTTTTTCCGTCGCACAAAGGTTATAGCCCGTTTTGCGCGACGATTACTATCACGTCGCGCTAATTTTGTGCGACGGATGTCTGTTGTCGCGTAGTTTTTGCGCGACCAATAAATTTCGTCGCGCAAAGTTTGGGAGACCAATAATCTCTCGTCACGCTAATTTTGAGCGACGAATGTCTGTTGTCGTGTCGTTTTTGCACGACCAATAAATTTTCGTCGCGCAAATTCTTGTCAGCCAAATAACAGTCTTGAGCGTTAAGTTTTGCGCGACGAATATATATTTGTCGTGCTAGGTTTTAGCGACGACGGACAGTTTTCACGATCTTCGCGCGACAGAATATGCGCGACGAATATTTTGTCGCTCTAATGTTTGAGCGACGGAAAATGATTTTGCGCGACCAAATTTGTTTCGTCGCGCAAATTGTCAAACGTAGTAGTGTTTACAATTATTTGTATTCCATAAAGAAGTTCTATTTATGGAACGACCAAGTAGATGAACCCACATCATACACAAATAAATGAAGGTTAAGATAGCGGAGTGTGGTGTGTGAGGTTAATGAGTTTTTTTAATTTTTAATTTTATTTATGTTGGGTGTGTATTTATGGGTAGTTTAGGAAGATAGTGAGATTTTCTTAGAAATTGTGAAAATTTGAATTAGAAGTTGAGGTGAACTTAGAATGTGAGGTGAACAAAGAGAAGTGTATGGTTTAAATAGAAAAACTATATATTAACTTATCATCCAATAAGTCTAAGGGAAACAATCCATAATGTCAAATTTGATCAGGTGACAATTTCTTTTATTTTTCATTGATCCTTTAAGAAACAAATTTCCAACACCCACAACTTTTATTTATATCTACCAAAGTTAGGAAGGGGAGGGGGTTTTTTTATACACACTGCCAAGGTGTCATGGGGGTTCAAACCTGAGACCATTGATCTATAAGTCAAGGCCATTTTCCGCTGGGCTAGACCCCATTGACCAATTTCTATAACAATTCACTCTCTATAAATGATATCATTTCAATTATACATAATATTAATGAGGTTAGCAGACTTATAAGTACTAAAAAACTCACTAGATACTGATTTTTATTTGTCTCCTAATTTGTAGATTGCGAATTTCCTATTTTTTTCCTTTCACAAATATTAATGGTGTTATTACCCTATGCCCTGTGTGTGTTGTTGCCTTCGATATGATGATATTACCATATGCCCTATGTGGGATGCCCTGTGTGGGATGTTGCGTGTATGGTTTCAAATAAGAGGTTTGGTTTTACATATGGTTAGATTTACAATTATAACTTAATGGAACAGTTTGTGTTGTACGTTTAATTATATATCTTGGTGGTATCAAAAGCAAATGATGATTTTAGCTTTGGTGACTTCAGTTTGGATTGTACTATAATCATTGGGTTGTGATTTCTCGTATTAAGAACTATGTGTGACTTGATTCCTCGAACAGAGTACGTAGGCAACCTACGATTTAACCTAGGTGCACCCGCAATGTCAAATGCGATGTATTTTTCTTTTATGTCTGGTTTAATTTCACAAAATTGGATTTATGTTTTTTGTAAAGGGGTCTGAGGCCATTAGAATTGTTGTTAGTTTTGTGTGTGGTTTATATATTGATCGTGCTGAAAGATTGGGATTTTTTTTTATCACATTGTTTTCTACAAGTGAAAATTTGGGAAATGCTCCAGTTACAAGGGAGACTCTGCTGGATTTTCGGCATAAGTCTAAATCATTAAGTCATTATTTCAATAAGGTTAAGAGCAATTAAATAAAGAGGGCCCAACATCCAAGGATGTCGGTTTTGCACAGGATTTGTCACTGATTCTGAGGGGAATTCGAGACAGGCCCTGTCAGAGTATCCGGAGGAAGCTAATGGTTATGCTCTTTCTCTTGATGGCATTGTCCCCTCTCTAATAGGAGGCGGTTCTGTTGGTTGTTGGGTCCGATTTGGCATTGATTTTCCATAAGGCTTAATATCACAAAACGTCCCTAAGGTTTACGAAACTATCATATTGCATCCTTAATATTTTTTTGTGTCATTTGTGATCCTCAAGGTCAGTATGTGTGATCACAAATGGTCCCTGCCGTTAGGTTCCGTCAAAACTCTGTTAGTTTGCTGATGTGGCATATATATATATATATATATCACAAAATATCCTTGAGGTTCACGCACCTATCACAAATGGTCCCTACGAAATTTTTTTAATTTTTTCATTTAAAATTCATAAAATTTTGGTTTTCATTTTTAAATTATTTTAAAATATATATTTTATTTTAAATACACGTGACACTATATTATTGAAGATGTGGGCTCCACATATATGTCACATCAACAAACTAATGGAGTTTTTAAAAAATAATTTAAAATTCATAAAATTTAAAAATGAAAAAACCAAGGGTTTAGGGTTCATAAATGGTCCTCAAGGTTAAAATCCTTATATAAATGGTTTTTTCATTTTTAAATTTTATGAATTTTAAATTATTTTAAAAAAACTTCATTAGTTTGTTGATGTGGCATATATATGGAGCCCACATCTTCAAAAATATAGTGTCACGTGTATTTAAAATACAAAATATATTTTAAAATAATTTTAAAAAGAAAACCAAAATTTATGAATTTTAAATAAAAAAGTTAAAAAAATTCGCAGAGACCATTTGTGATAGGTGTGCGTGAACCTTAGGGATGTTTTGTGATATATATATGCCACGTCAGCAAACTAAAGAAGTTTTTGACGGAACCTAACAGCAGGGACCATTTGTGATCACACATACTAACCTTGAGGATCACGAATGACAAAAAAAAATAAAAATTAAGGATGCAATATGATAGTTTCTTAAACCTTAGAGACGTTTTGTGATATTAAGCCTTTCCATAATGTTGTTGCTATGTATGTTTTATTTAGTTGGCTTCTAGTGAGCTAATTTTATCTAGTTGATGCTCTGTATTTTATTTGGCTCATTGTTTCCGGTTTTGTGCTTGAATTATAATACTAGTTGGCTAGAACTCTCCTTATTTAGAGGGCTTGGATGCTTTGAATTCTATTTAATTGAATTTGTTTATCAATGAAATATCATTTTTTTCGCCCAAAAAAAAAAATTAAGATGTTTACCCATAATGAGAGGTCACCATAGAAACGTTATATTGTCACAGCATAGAGTCTATGGAATTAGACATGTACATGTGTGTATATGTTTTTCTATGCTTATGTGATATATGTATACATAGAAATGTTATATTGTCATAGAGTCTAGTATTTTATATTCCTAGATAGTCATTCCAAATCACTGAGTAGGCGAGTCATTGTTAAATGTACGGTCCATATTGATAGTCTTTAGGCCTCGGTTGATAGTTTGGACTAGATAAAACTATTTTAATTAAAATAAAGTAGTGTTATGTCTCACGTTTGATGCTCTTAATAAATAATAGAGCTCTTATTTAACAATAATAATAATAATAGAGCTATGTTCTTTTAACTTTAACAATATCCCCACGTATTAGAGAGAATGATTCTCATCTCAAGACTAGGTCTCTATCAAATACGATTCAGTTTTTGAGAATCATCACCCAACAATTTGGGCTTTTACATTACTCATGCGTTTTCGAGAATCATCAACCAACAATTTCAATTATTATTATTTTTTGCAAGCAATAGTTTTAATTACTTGGAGTAATTCGAGGGGGTTACGGAGAATACAAGTAGGAAATGCGAACAGAATATATGCAAGGCAGATGTGGATAATGGATTACATTATATGGCTACGGAAATGCGCCCGTCTTCTTGTACCCTATTTTTCTTCGTGTAAATTACAATAATTTAGAATATGGTGTTGTCAAAATGCATTTATTTTGCAAATATTTACTTTATGGCAACCGTATCCCTTGGTGATCATGAAAGCTATATATAATGGAGCTACCGTCACAAAATGAAAATATCTTATAGTTCTAGGAGAAGATCTTTTCCCAAAATATATTTGGAAAAATATCTTAGTTCTCGAGTTTTAATCATGTGCAACTTGAGAGCCATTTTGGGGTTGGACCATTGTGGTTGAACTCTCGTCTATTTGGTTTTGGAGAACAATTTTACTCACCACCCTTAAAATGATGCAACATTTTAATTTTGCTGAATCCGTTTTGGTGAAGATGAATATGGTTTTTGGATGGCAGAAAAACTTATACCAGGTTTGATGACTTGTATAGACTAAGTGAATCGCACTGGACTACACTGTTATTTTATGTTGTTACATAACAAGAATAGCCCCAAATTTTATTTTTTCTCATTGCTAGACGCGTAAAAAACTACTTTAAATTAGAAACCCAAAAATTTAAGGAAATAGATTAAGCATATAAGAGGTATACCATAAGCAAGCACAAGGAAATCATAAAGGAATTCCAAAAAATTTCCTAGTAAAAAATGCATTTTTCTTTAATGTTTGACGAGTGCGTAAAACCTAATTTGAAGTGCAAATTACAGTCTTTCTATAGTTGAGGTTTTTTTGGTTTCTTTTAAGGTCGGCACCTTAATTATTCAACTTCTGTTGTTTTCACTTTCAGACCAAAAACACAAAAACAAAAAAGTTATGTTGTTTCGGTTTGTTTTGTTTTTTTGGGTGGGAGTTGTTTTGGTTCACGTGTTGAAGAAAGTTACTATCTTTCTGCCATGTCGGCTACACGTCAGCCACACAAGTTTTAATATTCGTATCTTGTCCACTACCAAAGCTACTGTTGGCCCGAGATTTTCCACCAAAATTGATGACATAAAAAAAAAAATATTAAGAGCACCTCCGCTTATTTGCTATTACAAGGGACAAGAGAAAGGCAATGTCTGTTACTATTCAAGTGAATAGTGCAGCCTTTATAAAAAGCTTGTGTATTTCCACCCATTGCTATGGCAATGGGTAACTAGTGTTCACATGAGATATGAGGAGAGGAATTTGTATACAGTTTTGGTGTGTGAAGTGAAGAATATGACTAGGTATTTATTTTAAAATTTTTAAAAATTTTTTTTTCGTTGCTGACGTCAGCAAATTCGGGCTTGCCTAGGCTTGTGGAGCCCAAGAGCTGCCCGGACAAGCTTTGCTCGCTGAAACCAAAACTTGGGCCTAGGCCCCCTCCTGCCCCGACAAATTTTGACCCGTGGAGGTGCTCTAACGGACAAGAGAGTTTTTTTAAAAAAAAGGAAGGTAAATTACAAACAAGGAATAGGTATGTTCTATTGTACATATATAAATTCTGGTATAAAGTCGGGACTATTGCAATTTTAAAAAAATTTATTTCTTTTTGAACCAAAGTGATAATGACAGTTAAAAATAATGAGGAATTTCATAAATAAATTCGGGACCATTACAGTTAAAAATTCTTTAAAAAAACAATGAGGGAATTTAAAAAATGAAACGAATATCTTTGGAAGACCAATAAAGGGCTGGATGACCAGAATTTGCTTTTGTGACACACAAAGAAAAGGGCAGGGTGCGTTTATGTGAGGGGATTTGAAATGTAAAGCTCAACATTGGAGAACCACAAGCAAGATAAAGGAAAACATGAAGCAATGTCACATGGTCATGGAGACAATTACAACTGATATATATATATATATATATATATATATATATAGTACATTATGTTGCATATATAGTGTAAAAACATACACCACCTAATTTCATTGACAATATAGGAGGATGCATCATCATATTTTCCATAATAACAAAACTGAAAATGAAACGGTATCTTTGAAAGAGTCAGAAGAAAGTTTTAGTCGATCAATTGCCCATGACACTAATATAGGAATGTAGAGTTAGTCCTACAAAGAAAAGTCCCATAACATGTTTTGTACTCGGGATATTAAGGATTTTCCAATACATCTAACCATAGAGAGACTAAGAAATGAAACTGTAATAAGAGCATCTCTAGTGAACTAGGTATCTCACAAGTAAAACCTGTCACATTAACATTCTTGATTTCCAAAAAATTAAGTACCTACCAACTAACTCTCGATCTAGTGACATCTTTCTTCCTAATTTGACAGAGGCTCCCCATTGATCAAATTCCCCCTCCTCCATTAACAAGGCAAAACTTGCGTCATCCCTCACACAAGGCAACTATACTTTGTTGAAAAACATGAGGGAAGTTGGGGCCCAATCAACTTTGTTAATGAAAAAAAACATATAGTAATTTCGCATGTTTCTACTTTCCAACATTTGAATAAATTACGAGCCGAAAAATGCAACATTTGTCAAAGTACTACTTTGCTTCAAAATTATTTTGGGGGGAAATAATACACACTATTATTTACAATAATTTTCTTCTATTTTTGGCAAACTCTCATTTGTTCTTTTCACTTGGTTCTAAAATTTGAACCAATTCTCTCTCTCTCTCTCTCTCTCTCTCTCTCTCTCTCTCTCTCTCTCTCTCTCTCCTAACAATTCCTTTTGGATTTCTTTTTCCTTGCAATTTCTGTGGGGTTTGTTCCTCAACCTCCTTATGAATTGAGGAAGAAGGGTGACTCAGATTGAGAGACTGAGGAAAGTTGAAGAGATAAGGTTTCATGGCCTCCACAAAAATACTTACGGTAGACCTAACAAGTAAATGGCAACAGCTAAGCTCAAACCAATTTCATCATCACTTGAATAAAAGACCAAAGTATCCACATCAAGCTCCCAGAGATTCGAATTCATCTCGGTCCTAGGCCAATAAATAAGGACCCACTTTCGTAAACTCTCTTTCAAATTCTGTCCTTATCATTGCATTTCACCATCTTCGCTTCGTGTAATCCACGTCTTTGTTGCCTAATCTCTTTTTTCTACAATTAAGACTGATTATAGGGAAAAGGAAGATTCTAAAACACTATTTTTTTTTAATCATCACCCCTAATTAGACTTGAAAAGGTCCAAAACACATGGTGTATGTGCGTGCCTGCTTGGAAACTATTTCTCTATTGCTTGTCACAGATCTCATAGCATGTTATTTCTGATTAATTTAAACAGAATAAAATAACAGAAGAACATAAAATAAAATAAAAATAGTAATGCAAATATTTGGAGATTTATAATATATACAAAGCAACTCCGCGCAAATTGTGCCCTTGATGACTCCAAGAACTCATGGCTTAGGCCCAGGCGTTTTGTCATATGCTAAATTTGAAACAAAATAGGTGGGAATAAGAAAATAGCTAGACGTAGATATACAGATGACTTCCAATTAAACAATGCGGCATTATTTGGTCAAAAAATGTCGAAAGTTCTGGGATGGGGCAGTCGTACATGTCACCCTCTAACATTTGCTCGCCCGGTCATGATGCTTGCTGACGGTGCAATGGTCGTATACGCCTCCTTTTCACATCTACTCATCACGTGTGTACCAGCGTCGATTATACTAAACATTTCTCAAAACAAAAAAATATCAATTTATGAGGAATCAGTCAATTAAAGGAAATATGAAAACACATGCCAAGTCATGAAAGCAAGTTAAAGTTTGAATACTTCACTTGAGGGCATATTGGTTGGAAAGACAAAATCCAAGAGAAATGAAAGCAAAGACTTTGTTACAACCACATGCCACCATTCCGCCAAAATGACAAGAGCCTCTCCTCTTTCTTATCCTAAATGAAGAAAAACCAATAAAATTTCCTAATTCAGAGATATTTTGTGATCCACGAAAATGCAGGGTCTATGAGAGAGAATATAGACCAAAGAGAGAGAACCTAGCTTATTTGTAGGGTTTTGCTGCATTGTGGAAAACAAAACCACCCAACGCTTATCACACCAAAAGATAGGTAGAGAATCCAGTTGAAAATTATGAACATTATTTGTCTAGCTAGATAAAATCAGACATTACAGTAGCCATCCAAACAACAGCTTCAATTTCATTTTCTTGACACGGTTTTAAGGATAAATGAACCGACTTCAATTTAAAAAGGGTGACAGATGAAATTAACATGGGCTTTCCTTTAAAATAAAAGGGTATGTTTCACCTGAAGATATTTTATCACATCCGATTCCGAATATCCAACCAAGATGCCTGCATACATATGCTTGAAACTTCAAGTGTGTTGAGCACTCTAAAAGATCTATGATAATTTAACCAAAAAATGCAAACCATCTTATGACCAATATTACCCTGAAATTCACTTCTAAGTCGAGACAAACTGCTCAGTTCTAGAGTAAATATCTATTGTGTTCTTAATATGAATTTAGATTATAACATATAAACATATTATACTACGTGGTTATATTCCAATACTATGCAATAATTTCTCATGTTCAAAGCAGCTTTTGAATCCCAAAATATAGGAGAAACAAAACCACTAAAAGTTGTTTAAGATTTAAGCTTTTTTTTAACGAGTAATTTCCATTTTTTTTTTTCAAATCAGGGCCCACCTGTACTACACTCAAAATTTGATCGCTATCAGAGGTTCAAGTGTTTTGCAATTAGTAAGCATGGAAGAGGTGCAACCACGTATAGAGAAAATGACTGAGAAAAGTTTGCTGACTCAGACCAAAAAAATTTAAAATAAAATAAAAAGACAGAATGAGCTGACCTAGTTTGATCTTTTGCACTTTTTCACTTTTCAACTAGAGCCCACCAGACCGGCTGAAGAAAAAAAAAAAAAAAACAGAGCCCACCAACTTTATCTCCTTCAAAGAACATCAAGAGGGAATGTGTTTCTATAAATAGACACACAACCCCTTCATCCAATCTCATCACTTTTTTGCTCTCTTCCCTTCAAAACACTTTTACAGAAATTAAATGACGTTAACTTTGCGTTCTTCAACCTCTTTCATCAATCTTAAAGACCACAAAAGCCTAAAAGCCTCTGATGAGTCTTCTGGGACAATTTGCTATGCGCAAATCAAGCCAACATGCCGTCTCCGGGCAAAGAGTTCGATGCAAGAGACGCAGCTCTTGTGCGAAAAGACCTTAATGACCGCCGGCACGGATGGAAGGAGAGAGATGCTTCATGCACTCCCCAATATTGTTCACAGCAGCAATGGTTCCAAGGTGCCTGTGTACGTGATGCTTCCACTTGACACAGTGAGCCATGGAGGGCATTTGAACAAGCCAAGAGCAATGAATGCTAGTTTGATGGCCTTGAAGAGTGCAGGAGTTGAAGGAGTTATGGTGGATGCCTGGTGGGGATTGGTGGAGAAACATGGGCCTTCCAAGTACAACTGGGAAGGGTATGCTGAGCTTGTGCAGATGGTGCAGAAGCATGGCTTGAAGATCCAAGTTGTCATGTCTTTTCATCAGTGTGGAGGAAATGTTGGAGACTCATGCAGGTATGTTTATGGCTCTAATTGCACTATTTCATGTTTATTGTCCTCTATGGGATTTAGTAAAAGGTGAAAAGATGTTTGAAGGTGGTTTTAGGATGGCTAAAAGCGCTTTAGAATAACCGAAATCACTTTTGACAGAATAAAAAACATAAGTGCTTTTGGATATTAGAATTTAGAAAAGCACTTTTGAGTGTTTTTTTTTTCTGAAATTCCTGAAGTACTTT
Organism: Prunus padus; assembly: GCA_024362665.1. NCBI lineage: Eukaryota > Viridiplantae > Streptophyta > Magnoliopsida > Rosales > Rosaceae > Prunus > Prunus padus. Next base: position 11,828,480 of record JANFAM010000005.1, on the reverse strand, counting down.
TTCGTGCTTCTCATAAAAGCACTTATGAGCAAAGATGCTTCCTACTGATGCACTCCAAAACATCCCTAACTAATAGTCTATAACCTGCATAGTGTTTTGGAATTAGACTCTCTCTAAGTCATTAATTACTTAGGACTCAAGAAACTCTGTTTACGTACTTTTGTTTCTGCCCAACAGTTAATCTATCTCCAGCTGGTGTGGATTTATGGCCTCATTTTACTAAACCATCATTTTTATGAATTTTCAGCATTCCTCTACCTCCATGGGTGCTAGAAGAAGTCAGCAAGAACCCTGACCTTGTTTACACAGACAAATCAGGCCGGAGGAATCCTGAGTACATATCCTTGGGATGTGATTTATTGCCTGTTCTCGGAGGAAGAACACCGATCCAGGTTTACACCGACTACATGAGAAGCTTTCATGACAGATTCAGAGATTACTTGGGCAACGTTATTGTGGTAAGCATCTGCAATAAACAAGTTAAACTCCATTTGATGCTATTATTTTGGTAGCAGGCAATCAACAATTCAAAAAGCTAGACATAAACAGATCTCTGTTTGTATTCCACCAAAAAAGAGGGAGAAAAAATCATCAAACAGAACAAAACTAATTTGGATAAGACAACTTAGTAATTCAATCAATATTTTCTGTCCATTTAAAGTCATTTTAAAGTTTTCCAGGAACTTGTTTTAAAATTAGAAACTCAATTTCAACTACTTCTGCAGGAAATTCAAGTGGGGATGGGTCCTTGTGGGGAACTCAGATATCCAGCTTATCCAGAAAGCAATGGAACTTGGAGATTTCCTGGAATAGGAGAATTCCAATGTTATGACAAGGTAATTCTTGGGAACAAAAGGCATTTATCCATTTCTGTTGACCCAGTAAAATGACCCTAAATAGAACCACATCATAATTTGATAAAATGTTTGGTATATTTTTCATTCCTGAACAAGCTTTTATGTGATACAGTACATGAGAGCTTCCCTGGAAGCATCAGCAGAGGCACTGGGAAAGAGAGATTGGGGAAGAAGTGGACCCCACGATGCTGGCCAGTACAATCAGTTTCCTGAAGACACCGGATTTTTCAAAAGAGATGGAACTTGGAACACTGAGTATGGACAGTTTTTCCTGGAATGGTACTCCGGAAAGCTACTCAGACATGGAGATAGAATACTGACAGCTGCGAAAGGAGTATTTCAAGGATCTGGAGCTAAACTATCTGGAAAAATTGCTGGGATTCATTGGCACTATGGATCAAGATCACATGCGGCTGAATTAACTGCTGGCTACTACAACACTAGATATAGAGACGGTTACCTACCAACAGCCAGAATGTTCAGCAAAAACGGGGTTGTATTAAACTTTACCTGCATGGAAATGAAAGACAGAGAACAGCCTGCACATGCAAATTGCTCACCAGAAGGGCTAGTGCGGCAGGTAAAAATGGCAACCAAGAGTGCTGGAATTGACCTTGCAGGAGAGAATGCATTGGAGAGGTATGATACTGGTGCATTTGAACAAGTTTTGGCAACAAGTAGATCAGATTCCGGCAATGCCCTAAGTGCATTTACATATCTCCGAATGAACAAGAGATTGTTCGAAGGGGACAACTGGAGGAACATGGTTGAATTTGTGAGAGGCATGGCAGAAGGTGGCAGGAACAGAAGTCTGTCTGAATGTGACTCTACTGGGAGCAACCTCTTCGTTCGTTTCATCAAAGAGAAGAATGTCAAGAAAACAAAGGAAACTGTTCTTGTGTAGAGATTTTAGAAATTATTTATGTGCATCTTCATGTACAAACAGAGTATAGCTTAATTACTGTGATACAGGAGGAGAAAAGAGAAAGTAAAATAGAGTGAGAGAGAGAAAGAAGTATAATTATATGCAAACACCATTATTGGCATCAGATGCTGATTATGTAAGATGGTTTAAAAAAAATTCCTTGTATATGTCTCCATACATGAATGGCCAGTTGTTGTTCAACCCAAGTATTATTAATTTTTTTATGGGATGTTTGGATGACTCTTTTAAATGGTTGTAAGTCCAGTGTGTTAAATAATAATATGCAGTTAAAGCCCTTTTGCTTCTGCATAAAAACATCCAAGAACTTTGAATATTCTCATCAGTTTCTCTGTTCTTTTCTTATAGCCTCAATATACCTATATTATTGGAAATGGAAGACTCAAACTAAAATGTTCTGATCCACAGAATGTTAGAAACAAAGGAACACATAAACTCAACAACAAAAGTTTATGTGAGAAAAATGGATGCACACATGGCTTTTAGAGTATAAAGCAAGTACAGCTCCTAGGATTAGCAAATTTCGGCCGTGGTCTGGAGTTGGGTTCGAGTAAGTTGCACTCTCAACCCCATTTCTGTTTTTCCTTTTTTTTTTTTTTTTTCACATACATGAAAATTTGAACCTAAGATTTTCACCTTCCTCAGTTTCTGTTATATCTATTTAAGGACTAAGCTGCCTTACCTAACCAAGATTAGTATGCTACTATTTTTTTGGACCTTTACCCCTATCTACCCCAAAAAGAATTATTGTAGCTGTGTATTAAGCTTCACCTAGATAGTTCCATTTGGTTTTAACTAGCTAGAAACCTTCTCAACTATCTTGGCTAGAAGCATACTTAACACAGATATCAATGCTCCCTCTGCTCTTCACTACTTTCCATTTATTATTGCCTTGATCTAAGATTTCTGTAGGCTAAGCGGATTTGATTTAGAAACAAACTACCTTTCGGATCAACATAATTAAAGAAAAATAGACATAATAGGAGCATCTTTACTTTCAGAAATTAACTAAGAGAAAATCATGTTTATTTTTCTTTGTTTTCTAGTTCTAGAATTGAAATTAAGAGCATCGTTATAGAAAATTCTCAACTTCTCAACCCAAAGCTGAATTCCTCCTACAATTCTAGATCAGCTGCTTGAGCCCAGTCTTTTCTGAGTTTTTAAGGTGTCTCTGGCTGGCGCAGTCTATATGGTAAACCCAGGTTCTTGCCACTACATGAAGGTTTTTCTATTTATTAAATTTTTATCAGATATTGGTCATCTTACTGAATTATATATTTGTATTCCTAACATATATGCCTCTTTAGCAAAACCAATAGAACAATATTTCTTCTGAGTGTAGAGGATAATTTTTTCCATGCATATTTTTATCTGTGTTTTTTTGTTGATTCTTTTTTGTCTGTTTTAGACAGAACGGATAATCATTTTTCCAAATGTTTCTTCTTTTTCCCACTTATCCGGTTACTAGGTTCTACTGTTTTTACCCAAATGAAACACTTATCCGGTGGCATAAATTTAAATTATTTGTAATTCTTTTCCAGCTGTTTTCAATATTAGCTCTCAACTATTGATAACACAGCTGAATCTAAATCGCGTACCCCAACCACTTAGCCACTAAGTTTGCAGAGACACCACAGCAGTATGGGGTAGCCGATTTCTCTTCTGAGATGCTGCAAAATGATTATAGCTTTTCAGGAAACTAAAGAAAACACTGCATGGAAAATGCAAAGAACAATCTTCATTAGTTAATCATCATGATGGTGGACCAAAGCCAGATCGAAAAAGTAACCCTGCCTCATTAATTCAGAGTAAATCCATGACCAATACCAACTACATTATATAAATTCATTCTAATCTTCTTTAATAAGAAACACTGCTTTCATTAATAAAAGAAAGAAGATTACAACACAAGAGACAAGTCCCTTACAAGAAAATCTATGAAGAACCCATCTAAAGACTAAAAGGAACAAGAAACGGCACTCAAAACAGAAGAATCTAAGTTCATTCATATTTTAATGACTATCTCACGATAGAAATCTGTATCTTAGAAGTCAGTCAGTATACAAAAGGTTTCGAAGTATCATCTGAACTATACAGGACGGCACATTCTGCCCTCAAGGGTACTGTTAGAAGAATGGAAAACACCACCAAATATGGTGCTATGGAGTGCATTTAATGAAGGCGTCAGACATTGCTTTTCTCAGTTCCAAGCTTTAAGGATCAAAGTGACTTCCTCACTGCCCACTTGATGCCATCAACCTTGACCCAAGCACCTGAATATGTCACAATCTAAATAAAACTTCCATAGTTTATAGTACATGAATCAAATTTAAATTTAAGTTTCAGACAACCATGAATTCATGTCCTAAAGATATTTTCTCCAATAGAGGGAAACCGTGAAAATGATATAAGAACAATAAAACATGAGCTTACACGTACACGTACTCCAAAAATAGGGGACATGAAGAACATCTACCATAAAAAAGGGGGCACCAGCATCTACCATCTAGGTTCAAACACTATTATAATTAATCACGGTTGTCAAAGAGAAGGTACGGATACATCATCCCCTCAATCATGATTACAGTAAGGAAATAAACTAAAGAACCAGTTCAAACTGCAAACTGATCTTTATCAGCTATACGAACATATGATTCCAATTCACGATCATCATGTAAATCATCAAATTTCACCAATAAGGGAAGAAGATGAAGCATGTCGATGGGTTTACAGCAGGTAACAATCTTGATGAGTAACCTATAACTCATTTAAATTTGTGTTGCAGCACTGGAATTATACTAAAGTCCTTTATTTTTTTTTGTAAAGATTATACTGAAGTCCTTTTGTGTTGGCATTCCATCAGCATTGCTACAAACCAAACTGTTGGCATTCTATCTTGACAGGAATATTATAAACAACCTTTCTTTTGGGTTTCAGTCATCACAAACGTTTGGTTCGTAAAAATTGCAAAACAGGCAAAACAAAAACAGAGAACCTATAAACCCATTGGTCAAATAGGTTTTTCGTGTAGAAACTGATTTTCACTAATTCACAAGATTACAATACAGGGTATATATACAAGTGGTTGTGTTGTAACCGTAGGCCCTAATAACAACAAAAATTGAATATGAATTTATGAGCTAATAACAGCAAAACATCTGCCTATTATTAATGGACTTAAGTATTGTAACGGGAAGGAGGCAATTGTAACTCCCTTACACTCCCCCACAAATCGAGCGCGCACAGCATAGCTAGATTTGAATGAAGAAACTACATAGCGATGGAGATCGCGGCAGTAGTCGACTGTAGTAGTCCAGTAAGGGGAACCAAAAAAGAAAAAGGAAAAAAAGAACACCAATCTCCAGAGTGGCAACAGCGGCATGAGAGAAACAAAGTAAACATAATGCCCATTGAAAGGAGCGCATGGGCTCATGGAAGGAAGGAATAAAATGACGGGCTGACAGACAAGACAAATGTACCTAAGAAACAACTCTAGGCACCTGAGAAACATAACTCTACCTAGGAATCACCCTCCAGGTAGGATAAAGAGAAATAGACATGTTGTAAAGAGGAATGAGAAAGAAAAATAAGTCAGACAAGTGCATTTTTGTTTTTGTTTTTATAAATATAATAAGGATGAGGAATGGAAACAAAAGAAAATTCATCACATGGAAAGCAGAAAGGGATGCGTGCAGAGAGAGCAGAAGGATTATTTGAAGGGAATAATGGGGTTAAGAGGGGGGCAACACAGTAGCAGAGGATAGGAGGTGAAACCAACTTGGGACACAGGGAAACAGGGGCTGTGCAAAGGGAATAGCGGCAGTGTAGCACGGCAGAGAAGGCTCGGCAAGCGTTGACGAGGCTCGCGGAGGAAAGAGAGATGGCTAGGTGAACGACGACAGGCAGCATCAACAAACAAAAGGAAAATATGGAGACCACGATAGGGAAATCATCATAAAAACATTAGAGAGAAACCACGATCGCAGACTAGGATAAGGCTCGGCCAACATTGACGAGGCTCGCAGAGGGAAGAGAGACGGCTCGACGAGAGCGACGGAGACAAAGAAGTGGAGAGAGATTTCAAGAGAAAGCGAGAAACCAACGATATAGATGTGTGGTCTTTGAGGGAAAACAGAGAGATGACCATCATGTCAAGAGACGGACATGGATGAGGAGTGGGACTAGGTTTCTGAGGGGTGGAAGAGGCACTAGGCTGCGGAGGAGAGGGAAAAAAAAACATATTCATCCTTGAGAAGAGGAGAGGAAAAAAAAAACTATACAGAAACAAACACTTTTACGGGTGAGGAGCGCCAACGACTCTCAATGTTGGCAACTAGAGGATCGCTAATCGGCATTAGCCATTAGCTCTGATACCATGTAGAAATTTTTTTTGAATAGAGACATTTGTATTAATAATCAAAAGGAAAAATATCCTTGATTAAAAGAACAAATACCATGTAGAAATTGATTTTCACTAATTCACAATATTACAATACAGGGTATATATACAAGTGGCTGTGTTGTAACCGTAGGCCCTAATAACAAAACAAACATGAATATGAATTTATGAACTAATAACAGCAAAACGTCTGCCTATTATTAATGGACTTAACTATTGTAACGGGAAGGAGGCAATTGTAACTCCCTAACATTTTGTATCATATACTTTAACTTCTTCTTCTTTTTTTCCTTAATTTGGCATTCCATTCTCTCCCTCAATCCAAAATCAATTACAATTTTAAGGCACCAAATCAGAACACTAAAAAATTCATGACATTTTCTAAGATCAGTTGCTAGTAATCATCACTCATTACTTCAAAACTAAAGGGCATACGAATCAAACCCAACTCAGCATACCCAATTAAAATTGTTAATACCAAAACAACAACAAAAAGAACCTTTGGGAGTGAGAGAGTAAAAGTACCCCAGTGAATTCAAGCATGAGGTGGTGGTGGTGGTGGAGGATCGGAGTTGGGATTTTGACGGCGAAGATCGTCGATCAAGCCGCCGAGCTCTTTGCGAGCAGATTCTCTCCCGAACATGAACCCGTACCTGCGAAAAAGAAATTGGGCAATGGTTGAACGGATTGCAGGTACTGAAAGAAAGGAATGTGGTGTGGGGAACCTGATTCCCGAGAATGTGACACAGAATAAGGGAAAAAAGAAAACTGGAAAGTACCAGCCGGAAACCGCAGAGAAGACTGTTGCAGTGACAACTGTCTGAACCAGAGTGAAGGATTTCTCCATTTTCATGAATTGGGGTTTGGGAAACAAAAGACAGAACTAGTGATATTCGCGTGAGTGAGAGAAAGGCATTTGAGCTTTTGGGGTTTTAAAGGGTTTTGACGGAAAAAGCAAAAAAAAAAAAAAAATTTTGTGGAACTCCTAGTTTTTAATGTTTTTTTTTTGGGCCGAGTTTTTGATGTTTTTACAAAGACTTTTGAGGTTTAAAATTATTTTCACAGAACTTCATCCCTTAATTTTTCTACCTAAACATTGATAATGATAATGTTAAACTCAGGGATTCGATTGCATATAGGGGTGGAAATTGAATCGGTAAATCAGTGAGCTGAACCAAAATGAACAAAAAAAAACGAAAATTTTGATTTTGGCTTCAACTAACGATGGCCTATGTGATATATAAGCCATTTTAATTAGGATTTTTAAGCCATTTCTTTCCCGAACTATTAAGCGATTTAACTTACCCCTTGAATTATTTCGTTTGCACGATTTAGTCCCTCAACTTGTAATAAATAGTCGATTTCCTCCTTCAGTTAAGTTTATCTAATTTCATCAACTTTTCTGTTAATAACAAGGGCAAATTTGTAATTTTAACTTAAAATTCATAAAAATATTGTAAATAATTAACTTTTAGAAGAAAAAAATTATTCTCCCCACAGAACCCCCACCCCACCGATTTCTTCTCCCCCAAAGATTTTTTTCTTCTAAAAGTTAATTATTTACAATATTTTTATTAATTTTAAGTTAGAATTACAAATTTGCCCTTGTTATTAATAGAAAATTTGATGAAATTAGATAAACTTAACGGTAAAAATTGACTATTTATTAGAAGTTGAGGGACTAAATCGGTAGACGAAATAATTCAAGGGGGTAAGTTCGAATTGCCTTATAGTTCAGGGGGCAAAACCGCACTTTATGAATTTAAAATTCTAACTTCCTGCCAATGGGTTTCCACCACGGTGGTGGTCAGTGACGAACCTATTAAGGTGCAAGAAGGTGCAGCTGCACCTCCCCTCACTGGAAAAACTATTGTAAGTGCTTCAAATTGTCCCTTTGCTCAGCTGGAGGTGGTGCACTCCAAGTGTACAGATTATCTTATTTCCATTTTCAGCATTTAAGTAAATGTCTTTGTCCTTTTACTTTCATTTATTTGTATATTACTCAATTTACTTAAGTTTACAATGTAAATAAGGAAGTACTCCCCATTTGGATTCAAATAAAAATACTAGAAAATCAAATTCCCACCAAATCAAAATATGAAAAATCGGTTTTAGTGCAAAATACGATTTAGGCTATCAATGATGGCGCATTAAGTCAATATATACTTAATAATAAAATCATATAAAATCAAGTTTTCTTATTTGATGTGTAAGGAATAAAAGCCGCCAAAAATTATCTTGAGAAAATGATTATTCCGAAAAACCATTTTTCATACTTAGTCAATATTTTTACTTAAAACAATATTTCATGTATGATATGAATGCATGAAGGGACCTAAGGTCAATCTAGGTAAAAGGTCTTCGATGTTCAATCCACAAAGAGTTTTTAGCCTTTCAAAATTGCACCTCCGCTAAAAAATTCCTGAATCCGCCGGTAGTGGTGGTGGATTCCTCCTCACCTTATGGCACCCAAAGTCGAACCCCATTAGGGTTTTCTTTACTCCAATGTAACCAAAAAAAAAACTATATCTTCCTCATCTCTCTTATAGCTTGTTTGAGAGTGTTTCTAGAAGAACTAAAAGCACTTGTAGCAGTGTTTGCCAGAAAAGTTTAAAAGGGCTTCTCCCTCATCTTCATTACGGTCTCAAGCCCCCTCATTTTCCTCACAGTCTCATACCCTCCATCCACGTCTCCAACACCATCATCCATTATCTTTTTAGTTGAATATCTTTGAATTCATTGATGGATTAATGGATGGGAGGGAGGTGAGTTTTATTTTTGGGCTTCTAGTGATGATAAGACAAGCCAAACAAGAAAAAGAAAATGTTGAAAATGTTGGATTAGTGTATGGGAGGGTGTTGAGTTTTATTTTTGGGCTTCAACTTTAAATTAGGAAATAGCTGGAAATTTGGTTTATACACGAAATTAAGCTTCTTCTTTTTTTCTTTTTTTTTCAAGTACAAAGAAGTGTTGAAGTAACGAGATCATAAGAAAAACATATGTGTTGAACAACATTAAATGAAACAAAGTTTATTCAATTAAAAGGAATTCACCATAACTTGTAGATGGCAACAATGGCATAAACCCATGTTTTTAGTAGCTAGCCGACACTTCTGAAAGTGATTCAACATCCCAATGCCCAACTGAATCATCCTCCACAAAATCAACCCCGTCAGAATTTTGCTCAGCACTAATGGAAGGTTTTCTTGACATTTGTACAGCCTCTAGCTCTGATGTAACCTCTCTCATTGTAGGACGGTTTCTTCCGTTTAAATTCAAGCATCTCCTTGCAAGGTTAGCAACTACCTGGATTTCTGTTTCAGAGCCCTCCTTCAAAACTTGAGCATCAACAATGTTAAATAGACGATCTTCTTGCATCGAGGTAATGAAATATGTGGCAAGACTTCTGTATTCTTCCTCTTGTGACCATGTTACTGCAGAAATTGGTTTTTGACCCGTCAAGAGCTCAACTAGGACCACTCCAAAGCTATAGACGTCACTTTTCTCCGTAAATTGGCTTGATTGAAAGTACTGGGTCCAAGTAACCAAATATTCCATGTACACATGTGGTTAGATGAGTTTGGTCAATGGAAATTGATCGTGAAGTCCCAAAATCAGCAATTTTTGCTCTATATTTTCTATCCAAAAGTATGTTGGCAGACTTGATGTCTCTGTGATAAATGGGAACGGAAGCTGCACCATGTAAGTACGAAAGAGCTCCTGCAACTTCTGTGGCAATTTGCAACCGCATTTCCCATGTGAGTGGGAATTCCTCAATCTGCCCTTGGATATATTGAGAAAGAGTTCCATTCGGTATGAATTCGTAGACCAAAAGTGGAACTTCGGTCTCTAAACAACAACCCATAAGTTGAACCACATTTCTATGGTTGATTTGTGAAAGAATTGCAACCTCATTGATGAATTCCGAGAGCATGCTTGTGTCCACCATTTTCGACTTCTTTACCGCAACAATTTTTCCATCCACCAACATGCCTTTGTAAACGGTACCTTGACCTCCCTTACCAAGAATTCTATTAATACTAAAATTGTTGGTGGCCTTTTCTAATTCCTTTGAATTGAATAACTTGATTTTGTCTACATTAACTTCGCCAGACGATAACAATTGCTCTAACAATAAACCACCATTTCGTTTGAAAAACATTTTCTTGCTTGCAATGGTTTTCTTTATCTTCACGATTTTGTGTACCAACCATGCACCAACGAGTAGTAACAATAGCCCAACACCGGAGCCAAGACCTGCATCAATAGGTATTGAATTATATCCATTATCATTTCTAAACACGAAAACATTTAGAACAACACTGTAACCAAAAAAAACTTTTGAATAATATTACCATGGTGGAAAATGCATATATTATTATCTTGAGAGATGTAAGAAGATAGGAGTACCTGAAATAATAGCTTTGATTTTAGTTTCAGAGGCCCGACCCGATGTGGTTCTGAAGTGACAGGTAGTAGTAGTATTACCGAAATGTGTACATCTACGGCCATTTATCTTTGAGTAGCAGCTATAACCCCCAAAAAATTCTCACATATATCGCCACCAACACACTCATCAATACGGCGTTCACATTCATCAATATCTGACATGATGATGACCCGAGATATGCTTCAGTCCAAACTCACACATATAAGATCGCATATGTTAAAATTTCATCAAAAGGTGAAAAGATAATTAATACTACCAGCGCTAGGGCAGACCCACAACCTCGAGCCAGAAGGACTTACGCGTGGCACCCAACTGCCAGCTACCACCGATATAGATAATTAAACTTTCCGGTACTAGAATAAACTCAATTCCAATACTAGTTATATATGTTGTACTTATTTTTTTAAGTTTTCGATGTGTGACTTTATGTTCTTCGATGGAGATATAACAGATCAGTATTCTAGATTATTAAGAAAAACTCCTTGTTGTAACACCTCAACCCAATTTAATCATTTTTATTCAAATTAAATTACAATTTTGCCCTTTGGGGTAGGCGCACTTTAGCCACTTTTTTCTAGAGGGATTTTGGGGAATTGAGTGGCATCGTTGTGTAGAGCTCGCCGATACGAGTTCGTAGACAGGCGGCAGGTTCAATTTGGAGTTAAAACGAAGAAGTTATGATCTACGGAAGTGTAGCGGCACAACTGTAAGTTTAGTAAAGTCAAATTTAAAAAATATCTACCAACCCTCTTTCTCTCTCATTTCTCTCTCTCTCTCTCTCTCTCTCTCTCTCTCTCTCTCTCTCTCTCTCTTTCTCTCTCTAAATGATCTCATTGTTCCATTTTGATTGAATACTAAGGATGATTGTCTTTTGCAGATACCATGTGCTTGCTCTCACTCACTCATGAACTCATTGAAGTGATGTTAGGCTATGTGTGCTTAACCATTGTAAATGCTTTCTTTCTATCATAACCTTATGTGTGTTCCATCAGCCCTCTTGAAGCCAAACACTTCAAACCTTTTTATTCTATCACCCTCATCATTCCCCTACCTTTGTATCTCAATATGATATATTTAACCTATTGTAGCCATACCCTATAGCTTAGGAATCTACCAAGGTTTGCCAAGATGAAGTTTGAAGCAAGGAAGTTTCTGCCATGTACATGAAAGAAAATTGGTGTGAATCTATGCAATGAAGTTAAAGAAGAAGCAGATCAAATCAGAAAATAAGAAAGATAAAAGAGAAAGTGTTTCGATATGATCTAAGTGTGAAAAATAAGGTGTATGCCAGGTTATACCATCAAGTTTGCATCCATGCCATTCTAAATCAAAGATACCTTGCAGATCAATGAAGAATGCAACCTTGGTATGTTCTTAAGTTACTTGTTTTTCCTTCCAATTCTTCCATTTCCCCTAACCTTAGCCTTTCATTACAACCTTGTGAAAGACCTAGCTGATCTTTGAGAATGTATTCATGGGTGATGGTAAGTATGTGTGTATCTCTATTCTTAGTGTTTGATTCCTTTCATGAGATCTAACCAAAAATTGTGCTTCTCTGTCATATACTCACTTATGCTTGCTTGAGAGAATAAAACCATAGGTTCCGAGTGATTGAGTACTTTCTGCAAGAATTAGAGTCGAAGCATGTTCTTTCTTCAAAGTTTGAGTGTGCTTGCTTTGAAGCCGTGTGCCTTTGAGCTATAGCTTCCACCTTACACATTGATTAATCACTTCTCTTGGCAACTCTATGGTGTTGGAGGTATGACTCAAGTTTTCTTTCATTTTCATTAGTTGATTTCAAAGGTTTTCTAACCGCTTTGTTTTGCGTAGTCGGAAAGCGGTTGTGGGTATCGTATCTGTTAAACCCTCGGGAGACACAACTCCTCCTACTAGGGATGCCTATAGGTTTAAAGGCTTGTTGCATATGCTCAATGCAATCGAGTTACCTGCGGAAGTGGTCTAGTTAACTTCTTGTTTTTGTTTTTACCTTTGTTTTGTTTTGTTTTGCTCGAGGACTAGCAAAATCTAGGTGCAGGGGTATTTGATCGGTTCATAATTGTATATCATTTTGTACCCTTCTAGCATATGATTTAGTTATGTTTTTAGTTAAACTTGTGCTTTTAATCTCTTTTATGTTTGTCATTCAGTTAATTGAGCTTTAGGTAGCAATGGGGGCCCAAATATGCAAAATGGTCCAAAAACGTGCAGACTGAGTTAGCAATTTGTTTCAGCCTTAACTCCTTCTTCCGAACTTGGATTGGCCCAAATGATATGTGGTTGGAAAGATGACATTCTAAACTTGAAGATGGACGGCTCAATGTCATTAGTTGCTTAAGGGAAGCCCAATTCGTGAGCCCATGAAGTTTCTTAGTCATGATGAGCTATGCATGTGATGTGATTTCTGGTGGGATTCTCCATGAGCTGCATGTGGGAGCTGCAATAGCCAGAAAAGAAGAGAAACTGATTTTCTAATGCATTAGTGTGGTTGGTGAAATGCATTAGTGTGGTTGGTGAAATGAGTGTTGTTGGTGGAGGCATTAATCAATTCAGAATTCTCCTTTCATTCTCCTTATAAATACCACTCCCATTCATTCCATAAGAGACTTTCAGACATCCTTCACACCATCCTCCACACTCCCATAATTCCCCAGACACTCCAGACATCAACCCAACACTCTAAACAGCCTCAAATCACCAAAACTGTCCCTGCAAGCCTACCTTCCATTTCCCTACGAATTTCCTCTTTCTCAACCATCACCACTCAACCAAACTCATCCCAAATCACCGCCTTAACCTTCATACATTCTTCTAGATGTGGGGAAGTTCTTGGAGAAGTATTAGGCGTGGAGAAGCTCTTGGAGAAGCATTGGACACCACAAGAACTTCAGAAAAGGGTTTTTCTATTCTTGTTACATTCATTATGCTTTCTCATTTCTGTTTATGTTTCTTTCCCATTATGAGTAGCTAAATCCATTACTAGGGCTTCGATGTAACCTAACGAATATTCTGGGTTTATAAATTCCAAGTTTCAAGTTTGATTCAAGATTCATGCTCTTATTCATTATGCCTATCTACTTATATGCTAATCTGAATGCCTAGCTACCATTGAGATTTGTGTATTTTGGTTGAAACTAAAGTAGACACCTTATGCTTTTGTTTCAATTGAACTATGAATAAGATAAGTATGTATGGACATTCGACAACAGGGATTAGATACATGCTTGGTTGTTTAAAACATTCTCTTATGCTTAATGGATTTCTAATGCTTAATTTAGGTTCGACAACAAGGATCTAATTAGGGAATTAGGAATACAAGGTTAAGACCAGACACCATGGCTTAATCATACTTTAGCTAGAATCAATCTTTGAATCTGAATTAGACTTGTCACTTGAATCCTTATAACCTAGAATTGGATTGTTATGGTGAATCGAATGCCCTAGTCTCCAAATCTGTTTCCAACCTCAAAACCACTCTTTGATACACTTGTTTACTTTGCCTTTGTTTGCAATTTCGTTTTGTTTCATTTGGTTTCACAAAGTCAATCTATCTCTCTTTAAAATCTGTTTTAGACTTAACTTCTTGTTTCTAGAATTGGGTAATCTAAGTACATAACTAATTTGAACTTCTCAGTCCTCGTGGGTACGACCTCGTACTTGTCTTGCTATACTACTAATTGGCCCGTGCACTTGCGAGTTAACAAGTGGTGGTAAAGTGGCGAGGAAACATGCAAAGGGCAGGGGTTCGAACCCCCAATTGGCCTCGTGAGTTTTCTCGTCATTTTTTCTGGTTTGGTCATGTCGCGATATTATCTATAATTTCAATAATATCGCGATATTATGACCATTTCAGCTTGAATTTGAACGGAAATATCTGTCCCGATATTTCGGCAATATTATCGAGGATATTTTTGATAAATTGACGAAATATAAATGGAATGTTGCGAAAATATCGGGACCCCAAAAAATGGATATTTTCGCCGAAATATTGGCAAAAATATCTAAATTTAATACCCTGCTCATAAGTTAATGACATTTATTTGGAGATGTTGTATTGATCACCTTGATGTTCGCTATATAATATGCAAAGGTAGTGAGTCCATGTAGAGAATTTTGGATATTTTCGATAAATTGACGAAATATAAATGAAATGTTGCGAAAATATCGGGACCCCAAAAAAAGGATATCGCCGAAATATCGAAATTTAATACCCTGCTCATAAGTTAATGACATTTATTTGGAGATGTTGTAATGATCACCTTGATGTTTGCCATATAATATGCAAAGTTAGTGTGTCCCTGTAGAGAATTTTGTACTATGCGAGCAAGAGACTGAGACCCTAACTCACTTTTTTTTTTAAAAAAAAAATGTGAATTTGCAAGGGCTTTTTGGTTTGCATGCCCCTTACAAATAGACAGGGTGACCCTAAGATTTTCAGGGTTGGATGAGTAATTTAAATTAGGACTCTCACATCATCTAACAAAATATGAAAAACGTGAAATAATAATCAGGAATTAATATAACTATAAAAATTAAGTATTCATGGTTAGGCTACATCGTAGCCCTAGCAAGAGAAATTAACAAAAGAAAAGATAAACAAGAGAATTGTTGTCATAAAACCGATTTGGCAGATGGATTTGATCTCTGGATCCTCCACAGCAACACCTTCGTAAGCTCCAAAAGCACCGTGGCAGCAACTCTTGGCTCTCTCTTCGATATATTTGCGGGTGTAGTAAAATATGGTGAAAAGTCTATGGTAGAAAAGATGATGGAAGAGACTCCTCAAAAAAGCTTAGGTGACCTTATATAGTGTAAAACAACTAAACCCTACTCTAAAAAGGTCTGGAAAAACTCTCCTAACTGAAAACAAAATCCCAAACAATTAAGGAAACAAACTAGGAAAGAATCCTTATTTGACTTGGAAACACGTCAGCCATCTTGCATGCACGTTTTGGAGTCATTCCACTTCCTAGAAAATTCTGGAAAAATATGAAAAACGTAGCTTGATCTCTAAGATTGCCAAGCATATATCGCACACCACTAGGAAAAATTGGGAAAGTATTTAACTCTTCAATCTTCCACAGCAGTGCAGTTCTAACAGGATTTCAACTTAGGCTGTGTTGACTTGCAGGTCTGGAGCAATTGGCTTGATAGAAAATTATGAAAATTTGATACAATGATCTTCAATATCTTAGCTTTCTTCTCCAATTGGCCTTGCACTAAAATTCATTCGAGAAGTCGATTTTCCATCAGAAATCCTTTCAAAAGCGCAGAATAGCTGAAAATAAAGAAAGTAAAGTAATAATACTCATTTTTAATTAACTTTCCCTACAAAAACCAAATATATGAGGTATAAAAATATAGAAAATAATGCACTTATCACCCGACTGACAGGCACAAATCATCCTGGTCCGATTGTACCAAGAAGATGAATCATCACTATAGTTGGTGCAAAAGGTTGCTGAGTCGTTACCACTCGGGTCTAGTTTTTCTTTGAATCTTTCATCATAGTCATGTACGTTTAATATCCAATCTAGCACCACAAGAATGTTGTCCATATCCTTCACGTCTGGCAAACCAATAGTTATCAACCAAAAATGCATACTTGCAATCGCCCATCAAAGCATGTCCATTCCTTCTTCCCTACAGCAAGAACTACTGATGTGGAATGAAGAGACAGAAGGATATGAAATGGTAAGAGATGATCCTAAACCATTCTTACCTACAACTAATGCTATCGATGCTAGGTTTTATAATGAAGATATTGCTCCTTTAACAATTGAGGAGTTGATCAAGAACGGCCACTCTCTAGCGGTAATGGCCCAAAAATGTGTCCAATGTGGTCTTAACTTCTCCACAAAAGCCTAGGAAAGACCACACCTCACCTTTCCCATTATTTATGGATGAAGAAGGCCCTGTGCTTAAACACCCATTCATGAGGTCATAAAACTAATGGAAAGTTTGAGACAATACTAAAAAGAAGAAGGAATGGTGGACATGGATTCAGCCATCAATATGGCGAGTTCATAGATGAAGAAAGCTAGCCCGATTTACAAAACCAAGAAGAATAAATTCAAATGGCTCCAACTCAATTGGACGACTCACCACCTGAAGTTCAAGATCCTTCGGAGGAAATAAATCTAGAGACATAAGATGATCCTAGGCCAACCGTCATCAGTGGCTTGCTGGATCAAAAGATCAAAGAGGAACTCATTACACTACTGCGAGAGTTCAATGATTGCTTTGCTTGGCATTATCACGAAATGCCAGGTTTAGACAAAAAACGAGTGGAGCACAGGCTACCAATCAAGGATGGATACAAACCTGTGAAGCAATTACCACGAAGGATGTCTGTGGAAACAGAATTAAAAGTCAAAGAAGAGATCAAAAGGTTGTTAAAAGCAGGCTTCATAAGACAAGCCAGATATGTAGAATGGGTGGCAAATATTGTTCCTGTTCTAAAGAAAGTCACCAAAGCTGTGAGGGTCTGCGTTGATTATAGAAACCTCAATTAAGCCACACCTAAAGATGAGTATCCAATGCCAGTAGCCGATATGTTGATTGATGGGGCAGCTCACAATCAAATTTTATCATTCATGGATGGCAATGCAAGGTACAACCAAATCATGATTGCAGAAGACAATATTCACAAGACAGCGTTCAGATGCCCAAGAGCAGTGGAGGCATATGAGTACGTTGTCATGCCTTTCGGACTCAAAAATGCATGAGCTACGTATCAGAGAGCCATGAATGCCATTTTTCATGACATGATCGGGCACTCTCAAGGTCTATATCGACGACGTGGTTATCAAGTCTCAAGAAAAAGATAAACATATTGGAGATATCACAAAGTCCTTTGAAAGAATGAGAAAGCATCAATTGAGGATGAATACAAAGAAATGTGCTTTTGGAGTTCAAGCAGGCAATTTTCTGGGATTCCTAGTGCACCAAAGAGGCATTGAGGTGGAAAAAAAAAGGCCAGAGCAATCATTGATGCTCCAGCCCCGAGAAACAAAAAGGAATTGTAAAGTTTGCTTGGCAAGATCAACTTCTTGAGAAGATTTATTGCTAATTCTGCAGGGAAGGCACAAGCTTTTTCACCCATATTAAGAATCAAGGAAGAAGATCCATTCAACTAGGGATCTCTCCAACAAGAAGCGTTTGAGCAGGTCAAGCGTTACCTAAGCAATCCACCAGTGTTAATGCCCCCAAAGAAGGGCATACCATTGAAATTATACATTTCTGCTTCAGAAAACTCATAGGCAGTTTCCTAGCTCAAGACAATGAAGAAGGAAAAGAGCGGGCTGTATCTAAGCTGAATCTTGCAAGATACAGAAACCAGGTATTTTGCTATTGAGAAACTGTGCCTGACTCTCTATTTTACAGCTGTTAAGTTAAGACACTACATGCTACCTTTTACCGTACACATCATTTCTAAAACTGACCTAATCAAATACATGTTGTCAAGACCTGTGTTGAGAGGAAGGGTTGGTAAATGGATTTTGGCCTTGTCAGAGTTTAGTTTCAGAAATGTACCTCAGAAAGCAGTAAAAGGGCAAGCAATTGCAAACTTTCTTACAGCTCACCCTTGCATAGAGATAGAAGACTTGACTACTATGGAGATTGCTAACCTGGGATTTCTGCCCGATGAAAGAACACCAGCAACTAAAGTCAGAAATGAATGTTTCAAATTGCAGAACCAGAATGGGCATGTGCTTATTCCAGTCAGGACAATCTTAATCAAACCATGGAAGTTATTTTGCGATGGTTCGAAGTCAGATTCTTCAACAGGAGCAGGTATCGCTCTGGAAGACCCTTTTGGTACCTGATATGCATACTATTTCCCATTAGACTTCGAAAGTACCAATAACAGGGCAGAATATGAAGCATTGATCATCGGTTTAGAAATTCTATTAGAACTAGGAGTACAACATTTGGAAGTTTTCGGGGACTCTCAGCTGGTGATCAAGCAACTAACCAATGAATACAGATGCAGAGACCCCAGCATGGCAGCATACTACGTAGCAGCCAGGAATCTAAGTTATACTTTCAAAGAGATCACTGTCAAACACATTCCAAGAGAAAAGAACCTAGCTGCCAATGAGATAGCATAGGTAGCCTCTGGAGTTCAGATTCAAGATGATCAAACAAAAAGAATTATAAAAATCCAGAGAAGAATTCTCCCATCAGTCGTCACGAGAGGCATAGATATGGAGGTCAATGCTACAGAAGTAATGGGAACTGATTAGAGAAAACCATTGATTGATTATCTATCTAATCCTTCTCCTAAAGTGAACAAGAAAGTACGATGTCAAGCACCAAAGTATAAACTTATGAATAATGAGCTACTCAGAAGAATAAAAGAGGGTGTGCTACTCAGGTGTTTGGGACTTGAAGATTCAACGAAGGTCATGGGGAAGTAAATGAAGGTTCTTGTGGTGCACACCAATCGGGAAGAAAATACAATGGCTTCTCAACAGGTATGGCTATTACTGGCCAACCATGGAGAAAGACTACTTCAAGTACGCAAAAGGGTGTGAAGATTGCCAAAGAAATGTCCTGATCCAGCATGTCCCTTCTTTTCCTTTAAATCTTGTAGTTTAACCATGACCATTTAGAGGTTGGGCTATGGATTTCATTGGAAAGGTGGCTCCAGCATCAAGAAATGATCATACTTTAATTATTGTAGCCACCAACTACTTCACCAAGTGGGTGGAAGCTAAAGCTTTAAAAATCATTTCATCCAGGACGGTGATTAAGTTCATCAAAAGTCATATTATCCATAGGTTTGGAATCCCAGAAACAATCACTACAGATAGAGGTACTTCCTTTATGTCAAGGGAAATCCAACACTTTGCAGATTCATACAAAATAAGGTTAAATGCAGTCTAGTCCTTATTTTCCAAGGGCAAACGGGGAAGCTGAGTCTACCAACAAGATTCTAATTAACATCATTAAGAAAATGGCTAACATGAGAGGTTATCTAAAGATTTATGGGCATATCGGACTTCTGAAAAGACATCAATAGGTACTACTCCTTTTGCTTTAACCTACGGTCACGATGTAGTTCTACCAAGAGAAATAATTGTTCAATCCTTGAGAATAGAACGCCAGCCCGACATGAATGAAGAAGTTTATTTGGAAGCCATGGTGCAAGAGCTGGATAATCTAAATGCAAATCGGGCTAAGGCTCTAAATCACTTGATGATTAGGAAATAGGAAGTAGCCCAAGCATATAATAAAAGAGTCCGTGAAATGAACTTTGCAGAGGGCGAGCTGATCCGGAGAGCAATCTTGCCACTTGGAGCTCATACCACCGATTTAGGAAAATTCAGCTCGACATGGGAAGGACCCTTTGTCATCAAAAGAATTCAGGGAAAATGAGCCTATCAGTTAATGGACAGAGATGGAGATGTACACCAACATCCCATCAATGGTCAATGGTTGAAGAGATATTTCCCTTCACTTTGGGAAGAACGAAAGATAGATTTAAGTGATAAATAAACTACTCTTTCATATATTTCTGTTTTTCTTTTTCCATGTTCTGATTTTCATATTTGCCTAGATAAGGGAGTAGTATGAAATCTGAATAAATGAGCTTTGACCAAATTTTAGTTAAAAGGTTTAAGTGTCAATAAAGAAATTATTGCCAAAAATGGTGAAATTTTGGAGTTTATAAGGCAAATAGTTCTATTACATCATAAGCATAATATCTTGCAATCGGTAAGTAAACCTTGTAAGGTCTTGGAAGAATTCTTCCAAGGCCATGTCCTTATACTTCACTTTCCCTAAAATCTTGCAAGTGTTTTCATCTATACGATTATACTCTACCCCTTTGGAGCCTAGAGCCCGACAAACCCCATCAGCCTTCCTTCTAGCACTCTCTTTAAGGCTCTCGATTTGTTGAAGTTCGACTCTCGATTTGTTGATTTCTCTTGCTCGTTGTCTTCTTTGGTCTTGAGTCTTCTTTTCTTGATCAAATTGGAGCTGGAGTTGCCAAAGAGGAGTAGAGGCTTGAGAGGAGGAATCAATGCCCTTCAATCTGCCCTCAGCAGGTCTAAATTCACAGCAGCTTTCTCCAAGGCAGTCCTCAATCTTGGATAAGATTGACCAAGCATTTGCAGGGGCTGATAGGCATCTCTGAGAGCATCTTCACCAACTCTCAGGTTTAGGGGCACCAACATCCATTCATCGATTATAGACCTTGCTTCTTCTTTCAAAAGGTCTCGTTGTTGGAGTAGACAGGCTGAAGGGAATATATTCTAAACTAAGTCCTCGAAGCTTGGAGCTTAGGGGGCATCTAGGTTCATTGCAATCTCAGGGGCCTGTATCAAAAAAATGTTGTTTAGAAAAACCAAAACAAAATGCAAATATAGGTTTTTTAAACTAAAGAACTTTTCTTACCACATGGACAATCAAGATTGGTTTCTGCTCTTTCCTCTTCACCTGACAAGCCAGGGATACTAATCACAAGAGGCACGCTATCCAAACCCCACAGATTGATGGTAGGGTATGGATTCCTTGACAAGGAAGGGATGACTGATATCGGTGGAGGATCAGCTTCATTGCATAAGAGGAGGGGAGGAGTAGCTTGTTCAAACTCATGCTACAAAAACAAAGATTGTTTTTAGGGTTCAATTACATTCAGAAACAATCTGAACCATGCAATCAAAGAAGGATATACAATCTACCAAATTCATCACATTGGACGGTTGGTCAAGATCGGGCTGATCGGGCTCATTGTTCCCCGCTATACAGCTAGAAACCTCATCTTCATCTACAGGGAAAGAGCCAACGTGGATGGTCTGCAGGGGAATCATCCATTGGTTAAGAAGGATGAAGAACTACTCAATGAAGTGATCACTAGCCCTAGCAGACTTTATAACTCACCTCTTTAAGGACAGAGTCCGATCTATCCTCACTCTCTTGATCTTCCCCTATAGTCTCACCAACAGCAACCTACAAGAATTAATCTAAGGTTACTACTCATTCTTAAACTAAAGCAGAATATTAAAAGCTGAGATTAAAGAATCTCTTTACCTGAGAGAGTGGACGTTTATTGAAGATCATCCCTCCAAGTGCCACATTCTCCTGTATGAGCCTAGTGTGCATCTGCAGAGGATCGTCACATTAAATCCTCAGTCAAAGAAAATATAAGCTTGGAAAATAGTTAAAGCTTTGAGATTTCCTCACCTCAACCAAAGGGCTAGCTAAAGGCTCAGACGCCTCAGCGGCAATCGGAGGGACATCAGGTTCTTCATTTTGAGTTCTGCTCCTTTTGTCCGATCCATCCTCACCACCAGGACCTTGATCGTCAAGGATTTCAGCAGCGACCGATTTGCCTTAATCTCTTGTTGGCCAGGCTCTTTTAGCACATTGTTTTGCTGACATAATCAAACCAAAAAAGATTAGAAAACTAACAAAGTGCGTAAAGAGCAAATGCAAATAAATTTCTCTTCTTACTTCTTTTCAAGCTTGGAGGAGATGAAGGAGGAACCAAAGTCTCTGCAATTTTGGGTTGTTCAACAACCTCAGGGGTTGCTGAAACTATTGGAGCCTTTCTGATCAACTTACGCTTTCTTTGAAACTGTTGGACTGCAAGGAGTCAAAAGGACCTGACACTGAGCATCAGCCTTATATTTCTTCCTCACCTCCAAGAGAGTTCCCTCTAACAAGTCTGGAGTTCTGAAGGAAGAGCCTCTATTCAGCAAGGAGTAATCCATCTCTGGGATTACTTGAAGGCATCCAAATTGCCTACTGAAGTATTGGGGGTAGTAGGCTTCTACTCCAAAGCCATAGTGCCCTAAATCACACCTACCACCCAATATCAGATCCCTCATCTTCAAGCATGAGAATATGTCCATATTCTCATAAACTAATGGTTTGCTTGCATATTTGGGGCCTTGATGAAATGCAGTACCCAAGAACCAAGGGTACCCTTTCTTCACACTCAGCGCCCATTGGTTCAACGACCTGACCTTATTCTTGAAAAAGAAGTTAAAGCACTCTGCAGTGGTCTTACCCGATATCGGGCTGGACAGCAACTGTTCCAAAGGCGCTTTATCTTCAGCAAACTTCAATTGTGAAGCCCTCAATTCTGGGAATTGCCATTGCAGCCAGACTTGAACCATCCAGAGGGGTCCCTTCACATTTAGATTAAACGGTGTCACCGTTATCTCTCTCAAACATCTGTAGATTAAGGCCAGTAGTAGTGGCCCGATGGCCACGTCATCATGGTGCGCCAAAGCTTCTGCCAGGAAGATCCACTCCATGGTAATATTACCAGATGCATTGAGGAAGACGAACATGTTGAGCCAATAGAGCAGAAACATCATGTGATTTCTCCAAGGATCAACAGTCTTCACACCATGAAAATTCTTCATGAACAGACCAAAGGCTCGATTGGCATTGATCAGCTGGTTCATCGTATTTATCCTCACCCCAATCTACCCGTTTTCCTCTAGAGTCCTCTCAAAGTCAGCTAGGCAGTCAGCACTGCAGGATTCAAAAATTACGGCCAAGTCAAGAACATAAATTAACATCAGGCAAACACCAATGTCAAAATTATTGGTGGCACTATTCCAGAACATCAGCGCTGAACTCAACATAGGCTCGTGGGCTTGGAATTGAATGGTTGAGCCCATAATGGCACAGTATATGTCGTTGCTGATCCAAGAATCCCTAAATCTGGGTTCCATCCTTTTGACCCAGTTTGCCCATTTCATCTCACAACCCTTTATCTCGGTTTTAGGGTAGAAACGAGGCAAAAACTTAATCCAATTTCCCCAGCTAATCCCTTTCGGATTCTTGAAAGGAAGAGGAGCCCTAACATCATGAGACTCATACTTGACCAATTGACTGGCCTTCTCCTCCAAAAATCTTGGCCCTAAGACACAAGAATGATGTCATCCTCACACACGCGATATCGGGAGAATCATTTGGAGAATCTAAGAATCAGCTTACCCATTTCTGTTGGGAAAGCATTTGTTCCTCTACCCAATATGTAAGAAGGCCGTTTTGGATTATCATCAGAGGAAGAAAAGGTGGAAGAGTCATTATTCGACTCTACCCCTTTCACTAATTTTTACTGAACTTCTTTTTGAACTTTCTTATGGACGTTCTTCTTGGGAGCCATTCGAAAAATTTGTTGTTTGATCGAAGGAATGATAGTTAGGGCTTTTCAAAAGTTCTTCACACTAGTTTTGCAAAACGAATAAGAAGTGGAATAGGGAAAGGTCGAGAACTGGAAAGTTTTAAAGATTGGCACCACTCGCTTTCTTGAGTCGTCAATTAATTTTGTCCACGTGGCAAATATCACGCGTGTCTGAAAATTCAAAAATCTGAAAAGGGCTTTAATTTCATTAAATCTAGGCCCAAAAAGATCCATGGTTAATTTGTACACAGAGCCCTAACCTTTTATTTATATAAGACTTAGTGAATTTCTTGGTTAATTTCTTTATAAAATTCTGAAACTCCTCAAATAATTTGATAAAATAAGAAAAATTGCTAATTGCATCAAATAGTAGTTATTTTATAAATGCTAAAGTGGAAGAAACCAAGTCCTTTACATTGTCTAATTCTAAATCTATCGATTTCTGAAATGACTTGGCTTCTCATTCTGCTATTGTGGCTGCCATGGCTTGAGAGGCTAACGCGTTGATCGCAGTCTCACCCGCACCAATTTGCACCTCAACTTCTTGCAACTCCAGAATCATTTGAGCCCGATCATTTTCATCCTCCTCTATTTGTGCACGAAGCCTTTGCTCTCTCAGTTCTATCATCTCGAGCTCTTTAACACTGGCCTCTGCCTCACTAAGTGCCCGATATTTGTGGCCCGATATTTCTTCACAAGATCAGCATGGTCCACACCTTCATTGGGCACCTCTCGAAGCTTAAGAGCATTGCCCAATATTTTATCCAACAATTGCATCGTAGATTGACCTGTCGAAGCCAAGAAAGGCTTGATTTCAGAATTTCTTTCAAGCGGGGTCCTCATTCTGATGAGCATATCCAAATTCTGCAGAACTTGGAAACCTGGAGTTTCCAGTTTGATAAGCATTTAGTCCATTTCTTCTTTGATTGGCTTATAGGCTTCATATGCGCTCTTGAAGTCCTGCATAAATGCTCTCCCAGCCACACTATCATGCACAATAGTTGTAGCAACTTCTTGAGCTGGACTACTGAGGTTAGAAGTCTTTGCGCTTGAAGAACCTTCTCCTTAGTTCAAGATTGGGCACAATCCTTGACTCACTGCTAGAGAAACTACTGGCTCGTGAGAACACAAATTCTCTACTTCTTTAGCCCTGGGAGTTTCCGAAACAACCACTGTTTTATTCACATGATAAAACAAAGGCAGCACTTGTCAACTTCTACAAAAAGAAACCTCAAAATCAAAATCAAAATCAAAGTAAACTGTGAATTACCTCAGGAAGAGTCTTCTTTGTCTCAGACGCCGCAATTTCTATAGGATTTGCAACCACTGCAGTTTCTTGAGCAATCACCTGCAAAGAAAGAGCTCATTATTTCTCGCTTAAGCTAATAGATCGGGCAAAAGCCAAAAGAGGAAACATACCCGAGCTGGAGGAATGACTTGACTTTCCTTTACTTTATTTGGACGTAAAATCAGCTTTCGCCTCTTTTCTCTCCTCTCCACTGCTGATGGAACATAAACAAAAGATCAAAAACACCTCAGAATCATCAGGGGGTTATATGACCAAGAAGAAACAGTTTGTTCTTACCAGCAACAAGTTCAAAATCGGGCAAATCTGACCCCGTTCCTTGATCCGCCTCATCCTCGACTCATGACAATGAGTCTTGAGCTAAACGACTAGTGCATGATCTTCTCCTTTTCTTGATAAAGGGAGTTTCTTCTTCTTCTGGTAGTTCTTCTTCAATGATGGGGAATACCACTTATCTCCCTAGAACTAAGCCCGATAAAGATTGAGAAGAAGGAGCTTGCATGCTTGAGCTCTCTCCTTTATTGGAGACCTTTGACAAGGCTGCATCATAACCTAAAATTGAGATTTATTAGATATAGCAAAGCGGGAAAGGGATTTACAACAAAATACTAAAAAATTGAAGAGAACTTACCAGATGATTGATGACTAGCCCTTCAGAAGCCAGAGTTCATTTCTGTCAAAGAACCAAAAACAATCCAGATTGTTAGGTTTAGTAAGTTCAAACAGGATGAAAAGGACAGTAAATTCAGGAAAGTCTTGAAGTTACCTGTCAGGTATATGCTACATATGCTCTTTAACACGCGAAACAAGGACAGCTCTTCACACTCCGTCATGGATTGGGCGAAGGGACACTCATTGAAAATGTAGGAGTGGAAGAGCTTGGCACTCTCCAGAAACCAAGTATCCACTCTCGCACACCAAAACTCATGGAAGGAATTTGTTTGCAGAGGATTGGGTAGATAAGAGGGCACACTTCTCCCCTGAATGTACTCCTACCAAAATGTTCTTATCTTCACAATATCATGCGGGAGCATATCAGTTTTTCGCCAAGAACTTCCCGATTTCCTATTCCTTTGCAATTCTATCTTACTGGCACAAAGAGAAATTCTGTCCTTTGGCCCTCTGACTTCATAATCCCCAAGGGCCTCCACGGTTACCCCAAGAGGGCGATACCTGAACAATGACGCCATGTCCAGAATTGTAGGAGTCATCGGCCCCAGCCCGAAATCGAATGTATTGGAAGTATTGTTCTAATAACACACAGCTGCGCTCAGTATAGGCAGATTCAGGGCTATTTTCTTCTACGAAAGCATAATGGCATCATACATGCCATTATTTTTCCACTTTGCCCCGAACCTAGGGCATAAGTCATCGACCCATTCACTCCAAGGTTTGAAGTTGCTAGAAGGAACTACTTCGGGATTCAAACCAAGAACACTCGAATTTTTTCCCCATGAACTCCAGCCTATATCCGAAAGACTATAGGCGTGAAAAGCTCTAACCATACTAGTATCCAAAGCCCTCAAGCTTGCTGGTTTAGCACCAAAGTATCTCGGACCTAACATGGGCATCCCCGACTCCTTAGTGATTGATAGAGAGAAAGGAGTGTAGAAACGGTCACCACCTTTCTCTTGTTCTCGCAAAAACAACAAATTGGAATTTTGCAACTTGTCATTCAACTCCTTCACCTGAAATCTAGTAGGGAATGTCCTCGGGTGATTGAACGGGTGCTACTTGTTTCTTCAACTTCTATTTTCTTAGAGCCATTGCTAAAATTTTGCCACGCATAACGAAAATCGGAAAAGGGTTTTTGTTTTAGGGAATTTTACTAGTCTCACAAGTTCGTAGAAATGAAAATCGATGATGATGAATGGAAAGGACGCGAAGCATTTAAATTATTTTCCAACATGGGTATTCTGGTATTTTCACATACTTGAAGCGCGACTTTTTCTTCGAAAGGGCTTTCCCATTCAAAAAGGGGTAAATCTAATAAACTTTATCTTAAGTTCATCATATTTAGGGGCAGTGTTTGAACCAAAAATGGAAAAAGCCCAAAATTGGTCCCCATTCACTATTTCGTAAACCCAAGCTCAACTCACTGAGCAGAATTTCTTCAAATGGCTTAATTGGACCAAGAATTTGATTTAGTTAACAAGGCCCATGGTTTATTACTAAAATCAGACTTTGACCCAACAAAGGAGTCAAAAAGCAACAATCTTTCTTGCAGAGGGTGCACGCGATGTGGGTTAAGAAATTAAGATAAAATATTTTATCTTTCACTCAGAGAGCAAAAGCGAGACAACCAGACCCATTTCAAGGCTTAATTGGAAAATTTCAGTAATGCTCACCCAACTATCTCCACCTTTCTCACCCCACTAAAAATTAATTAGCAAGAAGATAAAAACTGTAATGATGCAGTGGGATCCCAACAATCCTTTTGTCTATTCATCACTAGCGCATTCAAGCCATTAGTCTATAAATAGAGACCTCTGCAACAGCAATCGAGACTCTCTTTCTCCCAACAAGACTCAACGTCTATAAACAAAAAACAACCTTCTAAGCTTTCAAAACAGCCAACTCACTACCCAGATTATCCAGTCGACAACTCCTGCGATCATCTTCTTTATTGCTCTGCCAAACACTTGGTATGATTTATTAGCATCACTGCTAATCTTCTCCAGATATTGTACTAAGAATGTTCATCTCAAACAGCTATGTCTGTAGTGTCCAATTTTAGGAAGTTTGTGTTACGTTAAAAGCTTGTAGAATTTCATATCTTTATTTACTTGTCATTATAATAAAGATCGGACATAGGAGTTTTTCATTTCCAAGTACCTGTTTCCCTTTGATTTGTAGAGTAATTTATTTCAATATTTATCTTAATTTATACTAAGGGCATATAGTCTATCTTTGTAGGGAAAGCCCGTTTAAGGGCCTTCACTCAGCCCAATCAACAGTATCTAGCCTGTACAGGGCCTTACTCTTACCCAATCAAGGGTTTGTTCTTGCCTGATAAACAGTACCTAGCCTCTACAGGGCTTCGTCCTGCCCGATAAAGATAAATACTACTCGATAAAGGGTAATTGAGGCTTCTTCTATATTGATAAACCCATTTTCCATATAAATAAGTTTGTTTTAAAGTTTTCCTTTGTGTTTAAATCAAGGTTGGTAAGACCGTTCAAAGGGTTTTCTAACCAAAATACGATCTCTGTTTCTTTAATCAGGTATATCTTATGTCTATCATACCATCCATATGCAAATGAAAGAATGTTGAAGTCCTCTCAATTGAGGCATAGAAAGGAACTAATCTGAGCCAGTACCCCCCTCGGAGCACAATGGCTTGATTAGAAGTTAAGATCGGCACATATCCAGTTTACAATAAGAAAACCATACATTCATCACAATTCTATTGGGTCATCCTCGATTCCAATAGTGGCACGCCTATGCAATCCAACGAACTCAGAGCACCAGCCCGATTTCCAGCCCCAGCAAAAGAGTACTCGGGGCATCAGTGTTGGAACGGTCTCCCGCCCCCCAGTCGGGAAAAGACACCAACACCTCTCCAACATAATCAAAATATTGGCTATATTCCGATAACATACAATAATTTATCTGTCAGATGCTTAGATGGTCATCATCACGTATGGATGATGTTCACCTTACGCATGACTAGAAGGTTCATACACTGTCTTATTGGGCTTCTACTCCTGATAATAATTAACGTTGCTAAATTATTACTTTTATCATTCATACATGTATATTTTTTCTCATGATAAAAATTATTATTCTAATTAAAATTCTGAATAAATTTGGAGAAAATTTAAAGAGTATGGAGAGATGTCGTGTGAGAGTATATAGTGTCATGACTAGTAAGACTTGTATTTTTAAGTACAAGCGATAGTCTACAAGAGAGGGGGGTTCTCATACACACACTACTATGATGCTTTGGGGATTCGAACCTGAGACTACTATAGTTTGCAAATCAATGCCATTTTCCACTCGGCTAGCTAGACCCATTGACAAATAATAAGACTTGTATAAATACAATTTCAGTTAATATTATAATCCTTGATTTGTTTTTACTTTAAATTAGGAAATAGCTGGAAATTTGGTTTATACACGAAATTAAGCTGCTTTTTTTCCCCCAAGTACAAGGAACCGTTGAAGAAACAAGATCATAAGAAAAACTTAACATATGTGTATAACAACATCAGATGAAAAACAAAGCTTATTTCATTAAACGAAATTCACCATAACTTGTAGATGGCAACAATGGCATAAACCCATGTTTTTAGTAGCTAGCCGAGACTTCTGAAAGTGATTCAACATCCCAATGCCCAACTGAATCATCTTCCACAAAATCAACCCCATCAGAATTTTGTTGAGCACTAATGGAATGTTTTCTTGACATTTGTACAGCCTCTAGCTCTGATGTAACATCTCTCATTGTAGGACGGTTTCTTCCATTCAAATTCAAGCATCTCCTTGCAAGGTTAGCGACTACTTGGATTTCTGTTTCAGAGCCCTCCTCCAGAACTCGAGCATCAACAATGTTAAACAGGCGATCTTCTTGCATCGAGGTAATGAAATATGTGGCAAGACTTCTGTATTCTTCTTCTTGTGACCATGTTACTGCAGAAATTGGTTTTTGCCCTGTCAAGAGCTCAACAAGGACCACTCCAAAGCTATAGACGTCACTTTTCTCCGTAAATTGGCTTGATTGAAAGTACTCTGGGTCCAAGTAACCAAATGTTCCATGTACACATGTGGTTAGATGAGTTTGGTCAATGGAAATTGATCTTGAAGTTCCAAAATCAGCAATTTTTGCTCTGTATTTTTCATCCAAAAGTATGTTGGCAGACTTGATGTCTCTGTGATAAATGGCAAAGGAAGCTGCACTATGTAAGTACGAAAGAGCACCCGCAATTTCTGTGGCAATTTGCAACCGCATGTCCCATGTGAGTGGGAATTCCTCAATCTGCTCTTGGATATATTGAGAAAGAGTTCCATTCGGTATGAATTCGTAGACCAAAAGTGGAACTTCGGTCTCTAAACAACAACCCATAATTTGAACCACATTTCTGTGGTTTATTTGTGAAAGAATTACAACCTCATTGATGAATTCCGAGAGCATGCTTTTGTCCACCATTTTGGACTTCTTTACTGCAACAATTCTTCCATCTGCCAACATGCCTTTGTAAACGGTACCTTGACCTCCTTGACCAAGAATTCTATCAATACTAAAATTGTTGGTGGACTTTTCTAATTCTTTTGAATTGAATAACTTGATTTTGTCAACATTAACTTCGCCTGACGATAATCGTTGCTCTAACAATAAACCACCATTTCGTTTGAAAAACATTTTCTTGCGTGCAATGGTTTTCCTTTTCTTCACGATTTTGTGTACCCACCATGCACCAATGAGTAGTAACAATAGCCCAACACCGGAGCCAAGACCTGCATCAATAGGTTTCCATATGAGCTTATTATTTGGCTAAATTGGAATTATATCCATTATCATTTCTAAACACGAAAATAATTGAATAAACCCTTGTCGAAGCCAAAAACATTCATTTTGAACAATATTGTAACCAAAAAACTTTTGAATAATATTACCATAGTGGAAGATACATCTATATATATAAAGGCATATATTATTATTTTGAGAGATGTAAGAAGATAGGAGTACTACATACCTAAAATAATAGTTTTGATTTCAGAGGCCCGACCCGTTCTGAAGTGGCAAGTTGTAGTAGTATTATCATTACCATAGTCAGAATCAAAAGACAAACATGTATCGCCAGTTATATTTGAGTAGCATCTATAACCCCCAACAAAGTTCTCACATACATCGCCGTAACACACATTACTGTCTTTGCATTCATCAATATCTGAAATGATGGGGACAAACATGTTCAAATTTCATGAAAAGGTGAAAATATATATTATACTAACTAAACTTTCAAGTACTAGAATAAACTCAATTCCAATACTGGTTAGGAAACACTCATTGTATGTTGTACTTATTTTTTTTAAGTTTTTGATGCGTGACCTTTCATTCTTCGACATATCAGTAATCTATTATTAAGAAAAACTCCTTATATTGAATTAAGATAAACATATTTGTACATAATAAAAGAAAATAAATTGCAAAAAGTTTTTGAACGAGAATGTATATTTAAAACTGGTGCGTTTCGAAGCAGAAGTTTGAAACTAACAAGTAATTTCGCAATTAATTAATGGTTGAACTTAAAAAGATGGTAACATTTTTGTCTGGAAAACCTTGTGCATATACCAGCCAAGGCCACCCGATTGGAATATGGACTTGTTTCAGTCCTGGCAGAAATCTGGGGATGGGTGAGGAGAAAATTAATAGTGATGCATGGCTAATAGGAGGGGTGTTGTTAAACAAACCCTAAAATTAACTGAGTACACTCTACTATTAAACTATTTAGTGAATTGCTAATTTACCCTTATATAAAATCACCAAAAAAGATATATTGAATTGTGAAGCAAATGTAATTTTAATAAGTACACCCTACTCACCGTATTCAACTATTATCAAACCCTAAGCGAAATTTTTTAACAATACTAAAAAAATCCTAAAATAAAATAATGCGGACTTGTTAAATGGTCTAATCTCCCCCCTCCACCCACAGCAGCCCCTTCCTCCTCCATCACCACCACAATTCCCCTTCCCCTCCCCCACTCCATCTCTCTTGGCCTCTCTCTCACCCTCCGTCTTCTTTTCCCTCCCTCCTGAAAGCACCATCGCCGGTCCTCTTTTCTTCTAAAGTTTATGGAGTTTTAGGGGCTTTGTACTTTCCGAAACTAATCTATCTCCTCTTCACTCCTGACTAAATTATGTTATGGACTCGTAGGAATGTTTGTAATGGAAAATGGCAAGCAAAGTTGTGGGATTAGGCCATAGGCGAAGAGTGCAAGGATGGGGAAGGAGGGAGGGGTTGCCGTGGGTGGAGGGGAAGATCGCGGACAGACTATCTTTATTTTTTCTATTTTATATATTTTTTAAATTAGTTTAGGAATTTGTTTATTAATTTAAATTTTTAGATGAATTAAAAACAGACCCACCTTTAATAGAAAATCTAATGGAAATTGATGGAGGTGGTAGAGTAGCACCAAAACTGAAATTTAGGTGGCAAATAGTTAAATTTTTTTATTGGGTGGTAAATTTGTACAAGGGGTATTTTTGGTAGTTAAATAGGGTGTAATTAGTTAATTTTACATTTTGATTATTAAGGTATACTT
Organism: Prunus padus; assembly: GCA_024362665.1. Taxonomy (NCBI): domain Eukaryota; kingdom Viridiplantae; phylum Streptophyta; class Magnoliopsida; order Rosales; family Rosaceae; genus Prunus; species Prunus padus. The sequence goes on along the minus strand of JANFAM010000005.1, from coordinate 11,796,106 downwards.
AGATCATAGAGTGTACTCAGTTAATTTTAAGATTCGTTTAACAACACCATAAGAGCATCCACAATAGGCTCCCTAAACCACTTCTTTAGACAAATTTTAGGGAGGAATTAGAAAAATACAAATCTAGCCATGCTCCCTATCCACCTCCTAAAATATGGAGACTTTTAGAAGCTCCTAAATATGATGAGAGAAAAAGGACTCTTAGAGCATCCACAATCATGCTCCCTATTTTTTAGTTAAAATTTAGCTAAAAACACACAAAAGTTATTTTAAGAGCTCTCTATAAAATTTGAACTCTAATCATACTTTCTAGTTTAGGGAGTCATAAATAATATAGTTATTTTAAAATTCAATATGATTGATCCATCTTTATAAAAAAAATAATATAAAAAATAGTTAGCATATTAATTAAAAATTTCAACTATATGCATAAAACAAAGGAACATTAAATTTTAGGGAGCCACTAGGAGTCCTTTCTCTCTCCTCAGATTAATGAGCTCCTAGAGGTCTCCCTATTTTACTAGGTGGATAGGGAGCATGGTTGGAGATGTATTTTTCCAATTCCTCTCTAAAATTTGTCTAAGGAGGTGATTTAGGAAACCCATTGTGGATGCTTTTAGTGACTCCTATAATTTAATGTCATTTTATTTTATAAGTATTTTAAACCTTTAATTAATGCTAACTATTTTTTACATATTTTTTTTTATATAGATGGATTAATTAAAAAAGAGTAACATTTATGACTCCCTAAATTAGAAAGTATGATTGGAGTTCAAATTTTATAGAGAGCTCCTAAAATAGCTTTTATATCTTTTTAGCTCAATTTTAACTAAAAAATAGAGAACATGACTGTAGATGTTGTAAAAGGAGAGGATTTGTCTAATAAGATGTTTAGATGTCATTTCAAATCGTGGAATCTTGACACCTAAAATACCTAATGGCTTTGGGCCACAACCAAATCATATTCATTAAGGGATTGGAAAAAAAAAATCATATTCATTAAAGTAAGCCCCCAAACGAACTAATCCACTCATCCAAACATGCTCCTACCTTGTTTCTTTCCAAGGGTAAATACCTTTACATTTTTATAGTAGACCACCGAGATTAGAAATCAAGGATCAATCTAAATCCAGAAAGAAGAGATTCAGTTTGCGTACCTTGACAAGGTTGGAGAAGATAAGGATTTCCTTCCATGCCTGACTGACAGGCACAAATCATCCTGTTCCAATCATCATAGCTGTTGCAAAAGGGTGTTGAGTGGTTACCACTCTGGTCTGTTTTTCCTCTGAATCTTTCACCATAGTCATGTACGTTTAAGATCCAGTCTAGCACCACAGGAACGCTGTCCTTATCTTTCACTTCTGAAAAATTCAATAAGTCAAGCTGAAACCTATCTGTCTCAACCAAAAATGCATACTTGCAATCGTCCATTGGATATGATGTTGATGAATTTGATGGTATCTCAATAGTAAAACCGCTGGTGAGTTTATTACTTGGAAGAGCATCTTGGCAACAGCCAATACCTTCTTGGCAACAGCCAATACCTTTATAGCAGTTGCCATTGTCGCCGATTGTATTGTTTTGACAAATTGACCCGCAACCAGCGACAATCCCATGATCTGAGTTCACAGTGGCAAAGAGGTCACAACTCACTGCAATGAATATGTTGTCTGTCCGAGAGTAAATGAAAGGACTACCCATCAAATTCTGGGGTTGGCGAGTTTCCTTTCCCTCGCAGCTGAAGAAAGTAATAGGGTTCTTAACCCGAACCGATTGCCTGCCATCTTTAAACGGAAAAATACTTAGCAGCTCCAGGTTGATGCTCTTGAGGAAAGGCGCCTGCCTGCTGTAATTAGCTGAGGTTGTAGAGTTGGTGTCCCTGCAGTCTATTTGAAACCATTCATCTAAGTAACAATCTTTGTCAGGCCCAATTCCGAAAGGGTATGGGATGGCAACATCTCCACAATGCGTTGTGCAATTAGGCTTTGCTATAGGCGCTGATGCTGCACTAGTTGTTGCAGCTCCATAGCAACAACTTAGTATTATTATGAGCCATGACAACAGAATAATGGATATGATATTCATTATTTATCAAACTGATTTGCAGAGTTTGATTTTTGCAGTCCAAATTGATGTATATCAAACTTTATATAGCTCCCAAAAAAGGAACATGGATTGACTTAAGTAGGTTACATTTGAACATTTCGTTGATTTGTGCACATGAATTTGCGTGGAAATTATTGTGTACATTATTTATAACTATACGCGTGTAGACTTCTAGTCAATCTTCAACCCCAAAAAAAAAAAAAAAGACTTCTAGTCAATGTCATTTTTTATAAAAACTTTCAATTATAACCAAAAATCCACTTGAATAGACTTAAATTCCCTCAAAACTAAAACTCATATAAACCTAAAAACAAAAACCCACATTAGATTAGAATTAGAATTTTTTTTGTAGGCACTTCTACAGCACTAGTCGAACTCCTTGTGAGTGTTGTTCTTCCTTTTCTGCGTTTATGGGGTGGGTCTGCAGCATAGCTCTTTCTTTTTTTTTAGGTAAATTTCACTTTACTTCCCGTAAGTTTCCCCAAATTCTCACTTTGATACCAAAAAAGGAACATGGATTGACTTAAGTAGGTTACATTTGAACATTTCGTTGATTTGTGCACATGAATTTGCGTGGAAATTATTGTGTACATTATTTATAACTATACGCGTGTAGACTTCTAGTCAATCTTCAACCCCAAAAAAAAAAAAAAGACTTCTAGTCAATGTCATTTTTTATAAAAACTTTCAATTATAACCAAAAATCCACTTGAATAGACTTAAATTCCCTCAAAACTAAAACTCATATAAACCTAAAAACAAAAACCCACATTAGATTAGAATTAGAATTTTTTTTGTAGGCACTTCTACAGCACTAGTCGAACTCCTTGTGAGTGTTGTTCTTCCTTTTCTGCGTTTATGGGGTGGGTCTGCAGCATAGCTCTTTCTTTTTTTTTAGGTAAATTTCACTTTACTTCCCGTAAGTTTTCCCAAATTCTCACTTTGATACCAAAAGTTTTTTCTTCTCACTTTCATACCCAAAGTTTACTTTTATTACCAATTTCATACATCCGTCAGTGTTGCCATCAGAACCTCCGTTAAACGCTGACGTGTTATATTTTTTAATTTTAAATTGATTAAAATATGAATAAAATATTAAAAAAACAACTAAAATTAAAAATTAAAAAAATATATATAGCCCCATCGTCATCTCTCTCTCTCTGCGCAAATCCGAAAAACCCCAAATCCCATCCCTCTCCTCACCAGCAGCCCCAAAACGCACAATTGAAGAATTAACAACAACTCATGAATCACCGAATCAAACATTCAAATAAAAAAGGCAAAAGCTAGAAAATAGAAGCAGACGAATCAATTAGTGAATTACCAAATAATTGAATGTGGGTTCTATGCGTTGGCAGTGTTTGGAATGAGAGGAATTGACTGTCCCTTCTTCTTGGTCTGCTTCAACTTGGCCTCTTCTTCACGGATCTTCTGCATCTGGAGCATTCTCTCCATAACGAGTTCGTACTCGCACTTCTCGTATGAGTGGCGTTCGTTCTCACACTTCCATGGGAGGTAGAACTCAGCCTACCTGCACTTGTTCAGAGGGATGAGAAAGTGGGCGCACTGATCTCTAAAAGGCAGCGGCACCCGAGCCTCCACCATCTCTGCCTGGGTCGCTATCATATTCTTCAACGTTCCCTCAGCTGTCATTCCTTGAAAATTAAAGTCCTTTTTGGTTCTGGGTGTTCAGAGTTTGGTGGCTCTCTGATGGCGTGTACAACGACTTTCAGTGTCGGGGTGTTCAAGGTCGTTTCATTTTAGTGTGCGGATTCGTATTTAGTTACCATAATCCACTATATCAACACCCCAAATAGCATGCTCTGGATATTCAAAGGGGATTGGATTTGGGGTTTTTCAAATTTGCGGAGAGAGAGAGATGACGATGGGGCTATATTTTTTATTTTTTATATTATTTTTAGTTGGCTTTTTAATATTTTATTCATATTTTAATTAACTAAAAATTAAAAAATATGACACGTCAATTTTTAATGGAGATTATGACTGCAACGGAAGTATGAAATTGATAGTAAAAATAAACTTTGGGTATGAAAGTGAAAAGAAAAAATTTTGTATATCAAAGTGAGAATTTGGAAAAATTTACGAGTATCCCTTTTTTTTTGTGTGGGGCTAGAATCCATCATGCTTCTTTAACGTTCTTACACATGGTGTACGAATTTAATGATATATCTTGTTTAAAAAGTGGAGTTTTATTGCAAGGCCAAACTAGTGGCCAAAACCAGAGTTCACCACCTCCTGCTACACAATCTAGCAGTCCAAATCAGAGGCTAAACAACCAAGGTGTTCAGCCAATTAATGGCAATAATAACATTATTGTCATCGGACAAGGAGCAGTGACAGAAGCTCTTAAGTGCAGCCAAGAGGAAAGAATGAACAAAGTTGTAACTACTTCATTACCTATTGGCCAATCAAAAACGAAGTGGCCCCTCTTGTACCATCAATTCCTACAAAAAACTTGGAAAAGGTGGAGAGTGAAGACATCCCAATAGCTTTTTGTGAAGACCAAGATGTGGTCCTAACAGAAAATTGCATGTCCGAAGTGATATATGAGCCACCAACTCTCCCAATCAATGAGAAAACAGAAAATATGGAAGAGTTGAAGAAAGAGAACCTGCAAATTGTTCTTTATAAGGACCAAAACATGGTCCAAATAGAGAGTTCCATGATGGACATGGTTGTAGGTGACAAAGCCAACTTGCTAAAATCATCAATAGCTAAGTCAGAACTTGAGGCCATGATTGGCCAAACAACCATGCTTGGGGGGCTTGAATATCCATTCTATTTAGATCCCAAGCAACAAGAAAACTCCAACAATTATGATGACACATGTTTTTATGTCCTTCAAAAGCATGAAATTCATGGTGAAAATTCAAATGCATCAAGGCTTGGAGTGAAACATGGTTGGCCACCCCCTTTGGTGCAAGGTTCGATCAATTTATTTTACCTGTTAATTTTCTGCTTTCTGTTTCTTTGTTTTTGTTTCTTCAGTTTTTCATGTTTTCTGAAAACATAGAGTTGCGTTTTGCATTAGTACTGTTTTAATGGGCAACTATTTTGAAATTTTGGTCCGCAATGCGTTCTTCCTTTTTTCGTGCTGAATCCAACGAGATAAAGCATGTTCAATTCCGATCAGTGGTTTGAAAGTTAGAGCCTAAATTAGAGCAGAGGTCAGAAATATCAAAACTGCATTTTTTAAGCTCTTTGTTTTCTTCATTTGCTAGAACTTCGTTTTGTGTTTGTTTTTTCAGTGTGTTTAGTAGTCAGTTTCAAAAACAAAGGAAAAACAAAATGGTAGACAAGAAAGCCAAAACAAAGTGGCCAAAGACATATGGCTATAGAGTATGGCCAAGGCGTAATGATACAGTTCGTAGTTTTCCTTCATGATTGCCAAGATATGGCAATGGCCAAAACCATTTATGGCCTTGAGCGTGTGTTCAGACATACCACTAAGCCCACACATTATTTATGTTTCATTTTCTATGCCAAAGAGAGCCAACTTGTGGCATGCCAACTTATGGCATATACATGGTTAAGAGAATTAGAACATTCCATATTTATCAATGGGCTATAGTTTTCACAAATTTTGTCCAAATTCATAAAAACTGGGGGGCTTATGTTCGGACCAAAAATCGCATTTTTGCCCTGGAATTGGAGACATTGAGTTATGAACAAGAATTGGCCAAAAGCATGGCCAAGCATGATCAAGCATCAACTGCAGTCATCCACATTCTGTCCGATGGCCATTTACTTTGCTCAAATGAAGTTTCTTTCTTCTTGAAAGTTGTTTATTTGGGTGTCTACCATCACAAGTCCAAATTTGGCAGCCATTGGATAAGTATTGAATCCTCAAAGAGATAAACACTGAAGCCTGCTCAAAAGGCATGTCAGCATCAGTCAACTTCAGTGAGCTACATTATGTCCGATGAAGGAGTTAGGGTGTCCGAATGAGTTTGCTTTCTTCATGAAAGATGTTCGGACAGATGTCTACTACATCGTGTCAAAAATTGGCAGCTATCGGAGAAGATTTGGATCCTCAAAGTGATAAAGACTTAAGCCTGTTAAAGTGCTCTTCAGTATCAGTCAACGGCAGTCAGATACATTCTGTCTGATGAGGGACTTAGAGTGTCCGAATGAGCTTACTTTCTTCATGAAAGATGTTCGGACAGATGTCTACTATGTAGTGTCCGAATTTGGGAGCATTTGGATAACTGTAGCCTACTCATATTCATGTCCGAAGAGAAGCCTGTTCAAAGGCAATTTCTGTATCTGTCAGCTACATTCTGTCCAATGAGGGACTTAGAGTGTCCGAATGAGTTTGCTTTCTTCATGAAAGATGTTCGGACAGATGTCTACTATGTTTTGTCCAAATTTGGGAGCATTTGGATAAGTATGGCATCCTCAAACGGACAAACACTGAAGCTGGTTCTGGCTGCAGTCAAGTGATTATCAGTCAGAGGGAATCCTGTCCGAAAGGCCCCTTCCACTACTCGAATGAGGTTCACTTCTTCATGAGAGTTGTTCCTCCCTCATAGCATTAACATTGCGTTTCTCTCCAAAAACATGTTTTCCGAGACCCTATCTTCCATATGTGCAACACAGGCTCCGGATTTGCATGTTCTCGACCTTTCTGAGAATCTTCTGTCAGGAAAACTTCCTAACTGTTGGAAGCACTTTTAAGGTTGTTGTCACTGAATTTGGCAGAAAATAATTTATCTGGGAAGTTACCAAGGTCATTAGGCTATTTGATGAATATTATATCCTTACGTTTACATGATAACAGCTTTTCAGGAGAGTTTCCTTATCTAGAGAACTGTACAGAATTAGTGGTGGTTGACCTTGGAGCCAACAAGTTATCTGGAAAAATACCAGCAAGGATAGGCCAAAGCCTGAGAAACTTGCTGTTTCTACGCTTACGGTCCAATAAGTTCAATGGAAGCATGCCCTTAACTCTCTGCAGTCTATCCATCATTCATGTTTTGGACCTCTCCCAGAACAATATGTCTGGAGCCTTGCCACATTGCCTCAACAATATAACAGCTTTGTCTTATGAGTTGTACGATTTCACAATCGCTGATATATTTGTACAACTGGTGTGGAAAGGAGTTGATATTGAGTTTGGGAGAAGTCTTAAGCATTTGAGAAGTATTGACATTTCAAGCAATCACTTGGTTAGTGAGATTCCGGAAAATATTGCAAGTATGACAAAGTTGAACTCTCTCAACCTATCAAGAAACAATCTGTGGGGAAAGCTTCCTGAAAATTTTGGTCAGTTGAAGATGTTAGAATCTCTTGATGACTTGTCAAGAAACCAGCTATCCGGTAGAATTCCATCGAGCTTTTCGAGCTTGAATTTTCTAAGTGTCTTGGACTTATCATACAATACCTTGTCAAGAAGAATTCCACTAAGCGCCCAACTTCAGAGTTTTAACTCCTCTCAATATATGGGAAATCTTGGACTTTGTGGACCACCAGTGACACAGAAATGCCCTGGAGATGAAACAACTCAAGATCCTGGAATCACCAGTGGCAACAAAAGTGATTGTAACACCGAAGGAGACAATGATGGCCTCATAAACTTGGGATTTTATGCAAGTATAGTGCTGGGTTTCCTCATAGGATTTTGGGGTGTCTGCGGGACTTTACTGCTTAAGAGTTCATGGAGATATGCCTACTTCCAATTCCTGAATGATACAAAAGACTGGATTTATGTTACAACAGCACTGCACAAGGCAAAAATGCAGAGGAGACTTAAAAGATAAATGGTAAGAGCTATGTATTGCTCTGTTTCTTTTCCTTCAAATTTACAATGTATCTACTATCTATATATATATATGAGCAGCTTATCTATTTTTGCTTAAGAATGTTGCACAATAAAGTGCACCTCCTTTGCACTTGCATAACGGTTTGAAACTTTTGTCTTTTGACTCTCCTGTCCAGCTACGATCTTAGAAGCTGCCAGCTTTCGGGGGAAGAAGCTTTCTCCAGAACTTCAAGGGTTAATGTGGGAGGTTTTTTGTTGTCTTTGATTTTTTTCTTTTCTTTCAACAAGTATGACGCTTGTTTGTGGTAATAAATTATTTGCACTGGATGCCATTTTCCATGTATTGTTACCAAAATATCATTTTCATATCCCCATAATATTTCATGCAACTCCTCTGATGAGAAGCTATATGCTGTAGTCATTGTTTTTCAAAATTTGTCCTGAAAAATTGTTGTCTAATGGAAACTGTGAAATCTGAAAATTTAGCCATTAATCTCAGGAACTTTTAGACTAATTTTGTTCGATGGGAATTCGGATAGAAGAATTAATAACAGGAAAGAAAATTGAAGTATAATATTAATGCTGCACTGATGAAACCATGAAAGCATTTTTGAATCGAAGTGTTATTACTTAATTGAGGGAGGTTCCATGAACTTTTGGGTAATAATCAATGTAATTAAATTTCACTCCACAAGAATGATTCCCTGAAGAAAAGGGAAAGTAAGAGAAGAAGAAAAAAACAAGCAATTTTCGCATGAATGCTACCACAGTGCGCAGCTACGTCTTCAAACTAATAAAAAGAAAAAGGTAAAAGGCTCAGTATGGATTACAGCAATTCCACAGATGAGTCTACTGAGTCTTCCCCTATTTCACTGCCTTCTTACATTCTAGAATATTACAAGAAGAAAGAAAAGATTTCATTGAATTCTTTTATAGCAAGTGAAAAAAATGTGACATTGACCAGCACTTGTTCCCGTGGAAAAAGAGGACCCTTGACATAAATGTGTTAACTAAGCAATTGAAAATACTCTCAAGAATGTAGCTCAACTGATGCTTGGGTGGAACTATGGATGCTTCTGTACATGACATGCCATACAAAAGTTACATAATAAGTGCTTATGCAACATGTAAAGTTGCCACTCAATATGTCGCTGGTGTAGCATGTCTCAGAATTATGAGGGTCAGTTTTGGGAGTATAAAAAGTCTATTACCCCTCCACTCACTGACGTTGATACATGAGTGCGGTCACCCGTTGGTCCTTCTCTTGCAAGCCCGAGGTCTGAGAGCTTTGCCCTGAATTGCTCATCCAATAGCACATTGGAGGATTTGAAATCTCGATATATCACCTGTCCATGTAACGCAAGAAAACAAGGTTCAACAAACATATAATCAAGAATCTGTCTTCTTACAAACAAAAAATGATCAAGTGAAGTCAGCAACTGTATCATATCCATATGCATATAATTTCTGCAATATTTGGATATCAGAAGTAAAATAAGGATATAAGGATATTAGTTTTTTCAAGCCCACAAGTAGAGCTGAACCAAGCCTGTGACTTCTTTAACTGTAACCCCACCACTAAAGCAACACACTCTAGTTTATCTGCACATTTTCTAGTTGTGGGAATTTTTTGTTTCTCCTGAAATGACTCGAATGTAGCAGCACAGGTTCTTTGCTTTAATCTAACAGAAATGGTCTTTGCTCTGTAATCTAATTTTTATAGCCGTCAGACGAAAAATCTTCATCTGTACCTAACTTATGGCAGTTACATTACATGAGTAGAACATACCCTTGAAGTTCCAAAAACAGAGACTGCAGTTTGAAAGTAGGAAACAAGAAAAAGATATATAACACAACATGAAATATCAGCAGTCCCAGTTCAAATCCTCGGTCAATTTAAAAAGACGACCTAACTAAAATTCTCACACATTCGTAAATAAATACCAATATCTTCTGAAACGACAGAAATACCTTAATCGATTATGTTATTAGTTTCCATTGGTTAAATTAACATAGCCAAAACTAGCAAGCCTGCACAGAGGAGCCATATGTTCAAATGATGTGGAAGTTTTAAGTTAAAAACAAACTGACTAACAAATAGTATGGTCAAATCAAATAAAATGGATAGAAACTATATGCACCTGGACTTCCAGTCCCTGGTGTGGAAAAGACAATCCTTGAGCAGAACCAAGCATAACCTGTAGTCTTGTCATCCAAGGCATTGTGGACAAGGCCCTGTTGAAAAGATGATCTTCTAAGCTTCTATTAGGCATATATTCATATACCAGTAGCCACTGTATCCCTCTTTCTCCATCTACAGAACAATATCCTAAAAGTTGTACCAGATTTGGATGATTTACGACGCCAATAAATTGAACTTCCGCAAGCCATTCTTTATGACCCTGTTTGAGAAAAGCTAACAACCAAAAGCTTGGCAACCAAAAGAATCAGAACAACATGTAAGAGGTATATAATGTTGTAAAATGTGTGTATAAAAGGGTCACTGATTAACCTTAAACATCATTAAAATAATTGCCAATCTCAGAAGGTAATGACAAATATACTACCAGATTCAGCAAAATATGTGCCTCTACCATATAACTGGTTAAAAGAGGAATAAGATGTCACTTTAAGACAGACCGATATCTTTTAGTTGCTAAACCATTACCTTCAATGAATACTGTTCCAATTCTTGTTCGTGAGTGGAAAAGAAAACATGGGAATTTTTTTCCCTGCATTGCCAGAACAACAAGAACAAGAAGCATCAATGACTTCAATTCATGCACCATCACATGAAATTCTGAAAAAATCATCATCACCAACAAGAAGCATGATATTTCTCCAATTCACTAGATTCCAGATCTATCATGAATGTAAAAGGTGGCCATTAAACAACCTGACCACACACAGATGCAGATATTATCTGCTAAGAATATTTACAAATTTTCCCACAAAGTGATGCCAAAATCCTGTGAGATACTTTAGAGAAAATCAGCAATGATACATATAGATAGCCAGGTTATGTGAAACTAAAGCAGATACCATTTCCCTTCATGAATTTGGACTAATATTCATTTCCTAACTAAGTGGAAACTGTATTTACAGATATAAAAAAATTAAATGTTTGTTGAGAACCAAAGAGTTATGTCCAAGAGGAACACCCAAAAGAGAAGTGGGTGTTCCTCTTGGACACAAGTTCCCCTACACAGAAACAAAAATAACCCATTTCACGAAAACAAATTCCAAGTCCAAAAATCCACATAAACCAAAAATTAAACACTACCCAACATGGAAAATAGGTAACTTTAGCACTAGGAACATCTATAACTCGAATTACAATTACTTAAACTGATCACAATTACAGAATAAACAAGAAAATAAAAAAAGTGCTAGCTTTCCTAAAAAACCATGTACTTATAATCGTTTTGTGGTTCAAAAACCATGTATTTACATCTGATATCAATTAAAGAATGAATTGAATAAACTAGACAGTAAGAAACGTGTTCTCCGATAAATCAGAAGGCTCGGCACTTCCTCGAGCTGGTCAGAAACTTGCCCCGCTTAGACGGCAAAGGCAAGTTCTTGATGTCGATAACTTCAATTTTCTTTCCCTTGTTTTGAAACTCTTGATAGCCTTGGTGAAGCTTTCGAACACTACTTCATCATCCCAATCTTGCGGATGATGATGAGGATCAGATTGCTCAGGCCCCTTAGGGTTTTGTTGACAAGAAGATGGAGGCGGTGCGCTTAGCATCAAGCGCGTCAGATGGTTTCTTGGGCTTCTCCAGAATTGCCAAGTCGCGCTCATCAAGTTTGATGTCGTCGAATAAGTTGGAGGGATCGCAAGTCATGGTTTCAAGGATGAAGACAGCTTCAAGGTCGTCCAGCGGAGGGCAAGGGAGTCCACCAAAGTCGTCATCGTCAAGTTTGATGTCGTCGAATAAGTTGGAGGGATCGCAAGTCATTGTTTCAAGGATGAAGACAGCTTCAAGGTCGTCCAGCGGAGGCCAAGGAAGTCCACCGAAGTCGTCATCGTCAACAGGAGGCTCTTGCTCGCATCGCTCTTCCTTCAAAGCCATCATCTTGTATGAAAGAGAAAAGTAGGGTCTCGACTCGATCGCTTGAAAGAGAAAAGATTATAGCGAATTTTGGAAACCCTAAATCACAGTAGCTATTGTTTACAAAGGGCTCAGGGCTACATATGTATTATGTATATATAGCTTTCTGTTTCCTAATCTCATTGGGAAAAATAATATTTTATTCAAATTAATTCTTATTTCACTTTCTAAACCCTAACTTGCAAATTGCCCACTCGGGTGTTTGTGTTGTGGGCTTCAATTTGCTTTATAACTACGCAAGCCCAGTTGCTTTCTTTTGTATAGGGTGAAACTATAAGGCCATCTCCTCGTCATGAAATGTAAATGTAGAGGTTAAAAATTTACCTCCAAAATATTAATTTTTTAAAGAATAATAGTGCGCTAAAATTTTTCATCTCCAAATGCATGCAGCTATGTTTAGGATCCTTTACATTTTATTATTTTAAAAACATGGCCCACAAAAAGTGGATGGATTTTAATAAAAGACACGTATGGGGCAAAAAATTTGGCCATTGGCCTAGTGGCTAAATAAATGTGTGAGGCCAAATGGCCAAATGCGCCTCCAAATTTGGCCAAAATTCAGTTTAATTTACGGAGATGGATTTTGCATTATTTGCGCTTATATTTGGGATATAGCCCATGACCGAGATAGCCTAATGAGGGGTTTAAAGTGAGGGGCTTAAAGTGAGGGATTCAATCTCACCATCAACAAAGCATCAGGGGTGCATTGGGGGGTCCCATCTCCTTTTGATGGTGAGATTGAACCCCTCACTTGAACCCCTCACTTTTAAACCTCTCACTATAAAAGCTCCTGTATACTCCAAAAGAGTTGTTTCTGTTAGCTTCTAAAAAAGTTTCTACCCATTTTTTGGTTCCAAAAAAAAAGTTAGAATACAATTATTTTCCTCTTGTCAAGATTTTTTTTGTTCGTGCCAGGTTTCTTTTTTGTCAAGCCAATCCAAATGAAAAATCAATGCATACATAATAATTATATGTTTTACGAAATTTCATATACATATATATAGGAAAATATTATCTTAGTAGAAAGTCCATGATATATACAATGGAATATTTATAGGGATGGGCTGTTTTTTTTGTTCGAGATTAATTATAAGCCATATTTTTTAACAATTTTTATTTTTATAAGAAGCAATATTTCCTTCATATTAATGAAAGTGGTATACTTTTTGACTAATTCAGTATACTTCCTTCATATTAAAAACTATTTTCAAAATTCATTAAAAAAAATATAAACTATTTTCAAAGATATATTATCATTACTTGAGCCAAATCAGAGGCTAAATACACCAAAGAAGAGAGAGAAAAAAAAACTTTAGTAATGAAAGTATTAAAGTATTCGGCTGTAGATATGGTATCTAATTTGTCTCTCTCCAAAATAAGCAATGGGCTAAAACCCACTCTAGCTCAAGCGCGAATCCGCATTTGGATATATATGTGTGTGTAATGTTCTCATATGATTTTTTTAAATGTGTAATAGTAATATTATTTTATTTTTTTTTTAAAAACTCTAGAATAGATATTCATCAAACATTCATGTTTTGCATCTTATTGTTACATAAACTGTAGTTCCATTTAAAATAACTAGTCCCTTGTCACACGCGTGAGCATGTGCGCATGTGACAATTGGTTTTCTTTTTTTAGTTTTTAAAATTAAGAAAAGAAAAAATGGGTAGTTATTTTCCATAAAAGTAGGATACATTATCTGATTTTGTTTTATTTTTTAATTTTTTTTAATATGAAAAAGTGTGAATTTACCATATTATCCTCATTTAATTAATAATTTCAATTCTTAATGTTTGGATTAACCAAGGGCATTTTCTGGTATTTTGAATGTTTCATCATTCTCTGCTTTTGCTTTATATATATAGAAATAGATTTACAAGTACTACTGAAAATAAACCAAAAATACTGAAACCCCTAAATTATGAAATAACATGGGATCTACCATCAACTTCTAACTGCTTGTTGAATGTAATCAAATTCTGCAAACTGTATATTTAATTTCTGTCAAACAAAACTTTATTAGACGTTGAGTGTATCATACACTGTGTATGGTTTCATGACTTGCTTATCTTCCAAATCTATAAGACCAGCGAATAGAATTTTCCAAACTACAAATATAACTGCATAAAGACGCATAAACAGTGATGGATATGCATAGGCAAGTAAAGAGGAACAAAAGAGAGAAACAGAGAGAGAGGGAGAGATAAGAGACCAAGTTTTCCACACAAAAATGACGCTTGTTTAGGATTTAGGGTTTAGGGTACTAAATTATGTGCACCGACGTGGGGGCGTAAAAAAGGAATGCCATTTTCCATGTATTATTCTCAAAATATCATCTTCATATCCCCATAATATTTCATGCAACTCCTCTGATGAGAAGATATATGCCGTAGTCCTTGTTTTTCAAAATTTGTCCTGACACATTGTTCTCTAATGAAAACTGTGAAATCTGAAAATTTAGCCACTATTTTCAAGAACTTGGACTTATTTTGTTTAGATGGGAATTCGGATAGAAGAATTAAACAGGCAAGCAATTGAAGTATAATGCTGCACTGATGAAATCATGAAAGCATTTTTCAAATCAAAGTGTTGTTACTTAATTGAGGGAGGTTCCATGAACTTTTGGCTAATCAATGTAATTAAATTTCACTCCACAATAATGATTCCCCGAAGGATAGGGAAAGAAAGGGAAAAAAACAAGCAATTTTCACATGAATGCTACCACAGTGCGCAGCTATGTCTTCAAACTAATAAAAAGATAAAAGGTAGAAGGCTCAGTATGGAGATTTACAGCGGTTCCACAGATCGGTCTACTGGGTCTTCCCTATTTCACTGCCTTCTTCCATTCTAGAATTTTACAATAAGAAAATAAAAGATTTCCTTGATTTCTTGTGCTTCAGGGCCTCAGATATTTACATACTTCCCGGATTTGACAGCTACCGATGAATCGAGACTCGCGCCTGAAAGTCCCCTAAAAAAGATTAAAAGGGTTAACTGCAACCCTGCTATACTTGCTTAATAATATCCAACCATTTAAACCTGCTCAAAAAATTTAAAGAGAATTTGGTCACAACGGAAAGTGGCATCTATAATAATGCTCTCTTATATCGAGTCTACTTGGGTTTCCGCTTAGCCAATTTAGACCCAGATGCCTCAAAACTTCTATTTACAGAGCTGGTTCCCCCTTCTGAATCTTGTAGAGCTTGCTTCAAGACCTCTACCACCTGAATCATTGTTGGTCGGTCTTTTGCATTCTTGTTCAGACAACTATCTGCCAACTTGGCAAGTTTTCGAGCCGCAGTAAGAGAATACTGATCTCTCAGCAATGGATCTATTATCATGCTGAACCTTTTACCGTCAGCAGGGAACTGTTTAACCCAATAAAGAAGTTTCTGTTCCGCTGCCGGGCGGTTCTTGTCCAAGACACGCCTGCCTGTGAGGATCTCATAAAGCACCACACCGAAACTCCATAAATCACTATGCTTTGAAAGATGGCCTGTTTCAATATATTCTGGGGCAGCATATCCGTAAGTCCCTACCACCTGATAACAAAACCAAAGACAATATGCATAAGTGATATTGTAGGGCACCAACAGACAATTAAAATTTTCATACTTAATCCTACGTTTCTTTCCAAGAATGATGCACTTCAAAGAAGGTGGCCAACCATTAAACGGGGACATCAAGCCCATGTTTCGAAGGTGGGGCTGGACATGACAAATTCAATTAAAATGGTCAACTAGTCTTCCCTAATGTTTAGTGAACAATGATGGGACTGGACTGGACTACAAGATTGGACAAAGTCCTTCTACAGGGGTGGGTCCCCATGAGACTGGCGTGGACTTAGTCCCAGTCTTGTCTAGTACGGTGCTCCAAATGAGGCAGAAGGACATTTCATCACTAGTAGTTCAGGGCCAATTCAATGAAGTCTTCGAAGTCAACATAAAGAACTTGTCGCATGTGTAAGGGGAAGAAAATAAAAACAGGAACTTGTGGAAAAATGTGACATTGACCAGCCCTTGTTCCCATGGAAAAAGAGGACCTTTGACATAAATGTGCTAACTAAGCAAGTACTCTCAAGAATGCGGCTCAAATGATGCTTGGGGATCCAGGTAATAAGAACCATAAATGGGCTAAGCCAGCTAACTTGGGTGGAACTACGGATGCTTCTGTACATGACATGTCATACAAAAGTTACATAATAAGTGCTTATGCAACATGTAAAGTTGCCACTAAATATGTTGCGGGTGTAGCATGTCTCAGAATTATGAGGGTCAGTTTGGCAGTATAACTGTCTATTACCCCTCCACTCACCGACGTTGATACATGAGTGCGGTCACCCGTTGGTCCTTCTCTAGCAAGCCCGAAGTCTGAGAGCTTTGCCCTGAATTGCTCATCCAATAGCACATTGGAGGATTTGAAATCTCGATATATCACCTGTCCATGTAACGCAAGAAAACAAGGTTCAACAAACATATAATCAAGAATCTGTCTTCTTACAAACAAAAAATGATCATGTGAGGTCAGCAAGTGTATCATATCCATATGCATATAATTTCTGCAATATTTGGATATCAGAAGTAAAATAAGGATATGAGGATAGTTTTTTCAAGCCCACAAGTAGAGCTGAACCAAGCCTGTGACTTCTTTAACCGTAACCCCGCCACTAAAGCAACACCCTCTAGTATTCTGCACATTTTCTAGTTGTGGGAATTTTTTGTTTCTCCTGAAATGACTCAAATGTAGCAGCAAAGGTTTCTTTGCTTTAATCTAATAGAAATGGTCTTTGCTCTGTAATCTAATTTTTATAGCCGTCAGATGAAAAAACTTCGTCTGTACCTAACTTATGGCAGTTACATTACATGAGTAGAACATACCCTTTAAGTTCCAAAAGCAGAGATTGCAGTTTGAAAGTAGGAAACAAGAACAAGATACATAACACAACATGAAATATCAGCAGTCACAGTTCAAATCCTCGGTCAATTTAAAAAGATGACCTAACTAAAATTCTCACACATTCGTAAATAAATACCAATATCTTCTGAATTGACAGAAATACCTTAATCGATTATGTTATTAGTTTCCATTGGTTAAATTAACATAGCCAAAACTAGCAAGCCGGCATAGAGGAGCCATATCTTCAAATGATGTGGAAGTTTTAAGTTAAAAACTAACTGACTAACAATAGTATGGTCAAATCAGATAAAATGGATAGAAACTATATGCACCTGAACTTCCAGTCCCTGGTGTAGATAAGCCAATCCTTGAGCAGAACCAAGCATAACCTGTAGTCTTGTCATCCAAGGCATTGTGGGCAAAGCCCTGTTGAAAAGATGATCTTCTAAGCTTCTATTAGGCATATATTCATATACCAGTAGCCGTTGTATCCCTCTTTCTCCATCTACAGAACAATACCCTAAAAGTTTTACTAGATTTGGATGATTTACGACGCCAAGAAATTGAACTTCCGCAAGCCATTCTTTATGACCCTGTTTGAGAAAAGCTAATAACCATAAGCTTCACAACCAAAAGAATCAGAACAACATGTAAGAGGCATATAATGTTGTAAAATGTGTGTATAAAAGGGTCTCTGATTAAACATGTAAGAGGCATATAATGTTGTAAAATTTGTGCACAAAAGGGTCTCTGATTAAATCTTAAATTTCATTAAAATATTTGCCAATCTCAGAAGGTAATGACAAATATACCACTAGATTCTGCAAAATCTGTGCGTCCACCATATATATAACTGGTTAAAAGAGTAATAAGATGTAACTTTTAGACAGACCAATACCTTTTAGTTGCTAAACCATTACCTTCAATGAAAAACTGTTCCAATTCTTGTTCTTGAGTTAGCAAATCAAGAATTAAACATCAATTCCGTTAGCATTTCAAGCATTTATCTGTCATTCATTTAACAAATGCCATTCAAGCACCACATGGAAATGAATATCAATCAATTCCATTTGCGTGATTTTAAGCAAGCACTTTTCTTTCTCTTCTTGCTAACTTTTGTCACTAACTTACAGCATTCTTGCTCATTGGCACGTGACAATATCCTCTCAATATTCCTACACTTCCAGCACCAGATGGATTCCAAAGTCCAAATTTGTCATATCCCTATGTTGGGGTTTCAGCGATGTCTAGATCACACAACTTCCTTGACTTGATCAAAAGAAGGCACTCAGTTTTCTTTCACCCTCAATAGCTTAATCACTATCTCGCATTTTCTTTCACCCTCAATAGCTTAATCACTATCTCGCATTTAGTCTATATCATGCCCCCACTTGCTTATAATTTATTCTGCTTCTTTCCTAGATTCAAATAGATTTCAAAAGCATAATTTAGCCCCTTCACTTTCTCGTTTCCAAGTGCCGTATAATTGCTCCCCATCCCCGCCACGCCTACCATGTATAATCTTATTTAAACAAATATGTAGTAACATAAGATATGATTTATTTATAATAAGTTCAAATCTAAGTTCAACTAGCAACCTAGTTAACAAACATATTAAATCCCTGAGCGAATAAAAAAAATTATATTAAACAATCACATACGCACTAATCAATTATAATTAAATGATATTTAATTTTAATAAATAGAAAAGTACACAGTCCACTACTAGAAGTAAATTCAACATTCAAAAACACACACCATTGGAATTCATTCAATGCCACCATCACAATCAATCTAACATCCAACAATACCACCAAACAAATAACAATATCTCCCAGCCAAGAAGATGTGGAAAAGAACAGGAAAAGAAAAACAGAGAAACAGACAGAGAAACATAAACACAGAAAATTAATGAAGATATATCGAACCTGTAAGCTATGCGGGTTTAACTTTTTAATGGCAACCACAATCGGACTTCCTTGACCATTCTCAGGGCTAATTGTTCCTTTATATACACTCCCAAAACCTCCTTCCCCAAGCTTTAGCAACCTGTTGAAACCATTTGTTGCTTCCCTCAGCTCTTGATAAGAGAAAACTCTCAAATTTTGCTCCTTTTCTTTGTACAATTCTGGTATGCTCCTTGGTGATGGTAAGGAACTTGAAGATTTTGTTGCACGATCTGAAACCAGATTGCTTGATTTGCTTTGGTTTCTTAATTCTGGAGCGGATTGTGCTCCTTTCTTCTGGCTCTTGGATTTGTCCTTGAAGGGAAAAAAGCACTTCATTTCTTAATTAAGCTCTAAAACAATATATATAAAAAGTCAAGACCTCAGATGGTATATATATATATATATATATGTAGTTGTAAAAATGCTAACTTGAATTCATTGGGGGAAAAACAGAGATGAGAAAACGAGAAGATATGGCTCAAATTAGATGGGATGAATAGAATTGGAAAAGAAAACCCAGAAAGATTATAAGGGAGGCTAGTGGAATTGTGGTCAACTAACAGACCCCAGAGAGCTAAGAAAGGTCAACCAAACAGAGGGCAAATGAAGACGCAATTGGAAATTGAAGGAAATGACGTAAATTATATAGGAGATGAAGCAAAGAAAGAAAAGCCCAGCTGGTAATTGGAGACAGAGAGGCTGAAAAACGACAAAGCCAGATCGATTTAGATGTGAAAGGAAGCATGGCCTTAAAGATAAAAGAAATGGGAAAATCTTAAAACAAAGAAGCAAAACCTCGTTTTGGAGATGCAGAGAGAGATTGTGTCGTGTTTGAAACGAAAAACATTAACAGGCAGAAAGGGACAGGACTAAAACACGGGCAGATTTTTCTACCTACGCAAAAATGAAAGACCCAAGAAAACGTTTCAAACCTTTTGAGCGTTTCCTATCTCTTCGTTCCCATTTCGTATCTAAAAGTCAGAGACTCGTAGCGCGTTGGGTTTGGTTTGGTTTTGGTCTCTCCACAACAGAGAGAGCCTTGACTTTGGATTTTTCCTTAATTTTGTTGGATTTATTCGATCAGACCAAAACCCAATAGAGCATATCAGAAGAAACAGTAAAGAGACATTCTACAAAAAAAAAACCAAAAACAATGGAAATGGAGACAGGGCAGGATACTGTTGAGCTTAAATATTTATTTATTGTGAAGTAAGAATTGGGTTGTCGTGTATTAATAATTTCTTGTTGAGTTCGTATCAGAAAAATATATATATATATAATATTATATTTCTTGTTTAGTTTCCATGTGTTGCTTTCTGAGCAATGCAAATATGAAATGAACCAGAGTAATGGTGGAGGAGATGAGGTCTGCCAACGCAACGTCGGTGCTGACTACGGAGCCGTTCACATTTAAGATGA